>OW121776.1:16453200-17703410 GCA_933228765.1 Miltochrista miniata
AAAGTATCGACTCGCGGATCGGTATTATGAGTGTACTTACACGTCTTTTATTTGGTGGCGGCGAAGCAAAGCCCCCCTCATCTTCCGAAGACGAGGTTGAGCCTGAAGAGCTGCCTGTAGACTGTATCTGTTGGTGGCAGGAAGCCTGTTCTTCCTCCGAAGCAACAGACTCACTAACCACTGTCTTGCTAGTATTTTGGTTATTCTGCATCACGTATATAATAATCACTATATTTAAATCACAAAAAACTGGAATCTCACTGTTTTTAATAAGATGAAAAAATTTTGCATCCGTTGGCGGCAAAATTTATGAACGCTATGAGTTGACATTGACAGGCGCGATCCAGTTTACGAAGACTGCCGCGCTCCCCTACGTGAGAAAGAGACAGGTAACACGGGAAAGAGGATGTAAGGTATAGGATTTAATGCTTAATTTATTGAACGCATCTTCAACAATGCTGTGTGTTTTTGAAAACACATATAATAAGTATGTAATAAAAAAAATAGATATTTAAGAATTGGTGCCGTATTGTTGATAGATTTTAATATATTATGAACAAAATCATTAAAAATAAAATATTTCTGTATATAATTAAATAAATAAGAATAAAATTATGTAAGCAAATAAGAACTTTTGGTCGATTACGAATCACAATTTTTTGCTGAAAATTTAGCAGAAAAAGCTGATTTTATTAAAAATAATTATAATTGTTTATAAATATTTTGCCCACTGATATTAAATGTAGGTATATGTATTATTAAATTAATTAAGGTATATCCCGTTTCTTTTTCAATAAAAATCTTTTACGTATTTGAACATATTATAAATCATTTATTACAAACATTTTTTTACGACAACCTCTCTTTTTTACCATTAAGAAATATAGTACCTTTGGCTTTCACAATGTTTTTACTAGATTGCACCCAGACCATGTATTGTCAATTGTCACAACTTGTTTAAAAATTATATGTATTATTCAATGCAAAATGTTAAAACATTATAAGTAATATTAAGTTTCTGCCTTAGAAAAGTACTGACGTAATGTCAACTTATATTATGTCTAAGACATAAAAAATGTCCACCCATTTATGTGTGTATTCTTTGCTACAGTAGTGGCTCGATTTCGACACAGTTTGTGTACCTTATACTTAGATCATCTAACCACAGGATGCGCCTTACTTAAGCATTGTTTTCTGCCAAGCCAGTAGACCATTTGGTCTTTTGGCTTTATAAAAAGCACTGTACATCAGTACATCATTTTATATGATTAAACTAGTACATTTCATTGTAGTTGACTGTACAATAAAAATTAACACACAACAGCCATTACGCGTTTGTCGATTAATACATTTTTAAATATAATGAAATTTTATATGTCTTTGTGTTTCCCCCTTCACCCGCTATGAAAACTAGCAGAATATTTTTGTATGCGGTGGTTCGCAAAGGCTAGTCCCGTGTTATATGGTCTAAGACCTTATAATAGCCTACGCCCACTTCGGATTTTCAATCGACCGATAGTTTAGTCTGGGTTCTGAGATTCAATATGGAATTATATGGCAGTGCCCGATTTCTGTTTGAACTAACTATCGGAAGATCGGCCGGTTGTATAAATTGCATGACACATTATGTGAGAGCGCGCGCATTTGATTAAACAATCGCACAACTATTGGTCGACTGCGCAAGCATTAACGGCGCTGTATTAGTGCACGGACTTGTAGGAGTGGGAGTATTGACAGATAGACTTATAGCAAAGATAATATAATAGTATTACATACAGATCGGCAACTCCCTGCCTCCCACCTGAGTAAGCTTCCCCATCCCCCCACCAAAATTAATGTGTCGTTTCCCGTGTCAGTACTTGAGAGAGTGTCACTGCGTTGCATTACGTATTACTACCTAAGTGCTTTGGGCTATAGTTTTGGTTTAATTTGTGCTTAGCCGAGGGTAGATTTGAAAAAAAAGTACCTACATACGTGAGATTGCGTTCTGTTCCTTATTTTTTTTCCATAGCTAGTGACCCTAGAGTACTCACACACACATTGAAGCTTGATTTAAGCATTCACATTACGTCTATATTAGTGTGGGTGAAAACGAACAGTTTTGTATGGAGTTTCCACCCTGTGCTTATAGTTAAAATTAAACTATCAGTCGATCTGTCATACTCCCACTCCTACAAGTGCGTCTTATATCTCCTCTCCTCCTACAAGTGACACTACTCCCGTTCTAGAAGTGCGATTCTTTACTCACGAATCGGTGTAGTGCGCGCTCTACCACAAGACCAAAGTATCGACCGATAGTTCGATCAAGATGGCTTTACATTTTCGACTAAACTATCGTCCGACTAAAAATCAGAAGTGCGCGTAAATTCTAAATCTTATCAAACAACATCACATAATTATGCAACACAAAATATTACATTATGTCCGTACTTCTTTTTGGACTAATAACATCTATCGTTTAATATTGAAAGAATTTCCACTGTACATTTTTTTATGCAATTCAATAATGTAACATTTTCTTGATAGTATCGTAATATAAGGCTGTGATATGCCTGTGTGACACTTAATATAGATTATAATATAGTACCTGCATGTGAGACAGAGTGCTTTTGTTAATACATAGTTCAGGGTAGAACTCGCGAGTGTAACGCATCTGGTGTTTCAAACGTCGTCGTCAAAGGCCGTATGTTTGTCTGACACCTTAGTAGGTAGTGTAAAAAAAGAATAGTTACTGTAAAAATATTTCAATCAGAAAAACCGTTAGTAAACGAATGTAAATGAACGAATGAGTGAGCGAGAAATGAATGAATGAAAATGAACGAGTAAGTGAACGTAAATGAATGAACGAATGTGTCAAAGGGGACAATACAAAACGATACCATTCATTTATAGTGACAATGCAATAATGGTTAACATTAAGAAATAAACGTAGAATTGATAGATATACGTAATGAAAACCAACCCTTTAACTATTCTGAAGTATTAACAAAAGAACTCTGTAACTACCGGCCACACGACAGACACCCCATATCAGACGAAAAATTTCTGGTAGCACTTACAGAAGTATAGCAAAACTGACTGTTCTATCAACGTGCAGCTTAAACAGTTGAGCGGATTTTGCTTAAAGCATACAGTTTGGTAGAGAGACGAGAAATGAAACTATGCATGTTGCCAACATCGTCAAAATGCTTTCAAAAACGTCACTAACAAATGAAGTAGGTACTAAAATGTGCATATTACATTTTACAGTAAAATTACAGTTATTCTTATAGATGAACAACTCTATTTTGCCAAGCTGTATACATCCATTGAGTTTTTGAAAACTCTCAACAGCATCCCACAATTTTGTCCATGTCCATATCAACACAAAAATAGGGTTGACAGCGCAAGTGTAATACCACAGGTGTTGCAAATATCCATAACTACGGGTACCACTTTAGGCAAAATCCCCATAACTTTGTATCATTAGTACCATCGTTGGTTGTATCTACTGTTTTCTATGTACTGTTGTATCATTAGTTGGTACTAATGATACAACAGTACATAGAAAACAGTAACAGTAAACAGTAACAGTAAGCAGGATTCGAACCTGCGTCTTCTCGCATACCGTCGCCTACGTCGCCCCAAGACGTATATAAGCTGGAAAATTTGGTTGGTTCCGAGTAGGTTTCGGTGGCCATTGGTTAAGCGTCTTGCACGGTATGCGAGAAGACGCAGGTTCGAATCCTGCTCGAAACCAATTCTTTTTTCATATTTAAAAACTGACATAAGTGGCGGTTTTGAAAATATCGCCAACATACAAAATATTAATTCCTTTTCCAGAATTTTTTTTAAAACTGTAAGCCACCAGAAAGGTTTATTCTGAATTTGTGTCTGTTTGTATGTAAAGTCGATAGCTGTATCACATAGTTAGTGAAATCAAAAAGGCCGTACGCTCAAAACGCTTGCGTTCCAGCGTTTTGTCAATCTTGAAAGTGAAGGCCCTATAGTCGGTCAAATATAACTGATTTAAATGACAGTTGTATTAACGTAAGGAAAAATGAACTTTCTCTTAATGTTATTAAGCTCTGATGTGAAATGCAGAGAGTAGAAACACACAGGCCAAAACTGTAAATATCTACTTTATGCCTTTGAAATAGAGTTCATTTTGGTTACGTCAATAAAACTGTCAAAGAGATCAAGTTATAATTTACAGACTAAATATAGTGAGATTATATAAAAATGCAATCTCAGATATAATTGTAAATTAGTATTTTTTCACAATGTTTAAGTACCTACTGTTGTAAGCTTGGCCTGTTCTGATGCTTAGATGTAAAAATCAACCATTTTTTATATAAATAAAAGTTTGTAAAACTTATATTTTGTTTTCTTATTTCCCTTAAATAACCAATTTTCATTCTTAGGACCCAATGCACCCCAAAATACCCCTGGGTGTGCAATCTGAAATTGATGAACTGCACATTTTGTGATAGCTGTAATTTTTACAGATCATGTATTATATTGCCGCTATGACAACAATTTCTATTGTAATGGGAACTACTAACTAAGGATTCGTCCTCGAAAAGGATTCGTAGAATATTCTATACTATACCAATGAATACAGACGTATACTAGAAGAATAGTTTCTTAGGCTGCTCTGAAGACAAACTTTCTGTGACACAAACTGCCGCTTGGCGGCGTTGCAGTCGCAGCGCGGCAGCCATTTTTAATTTTTCGTAGCAAAAGAGTAAAATCAATCATTGTAAATATCTATAAATACTTAATATAAATATATTATGTTTTGATTGAAAAGATGTGAAATATTTTTTTATAAATAATCCCTGAATTTAGTCGATTATAAACGTAAAAATTGTGTCTACTAGTTTTTGACCAACTGAGACAGTGAAATGCGACGACAGCGCCGCCAAATGGGAACTACACGAGCTGGGGACATGCCCCCAACAAAATTGGCACAAAAAAATCCTTAAGAACTGTTCTTCTAGTATACGTCTGTATTCATTGACTATACTATACTATCTTCCCGCCAAATCTCTTGCGGGGTGGGCAGAAAGAACCGAGCGCCACACGACACGGTCCATACCTACACACCTCACTTGCTTTTTCAACTTTCATTTTTCTTTTCATACATGCACGTCGGTTCCTTCGGCTCTTGACACCACCTTCAACTAACACACGATTAGTTTGTCGTGGCCTTCCCCGACTCCTACGTCCATCCACTTTCGCGTTGTATATCTGTTTTGTCATTCTTTCATCTCCTATTCGTTCCACATGCCCGAACCATCGTAGCATGCCCTTCCTTACTTTAACACCGACACTATCTTTCAGACCAACTCTCTTTTTTTTAAATGCACATCTAGTAGAATCTGTAGAATATTCTGAGGCAGTTAAGTCACCAAATACGTACGGATCTCGTCATCTCTCCGAATAAATTTGCAACTTTCGAGACTTGTCAAGAGCCTCCAGGAGGCGCCCTGCGAGTCGTTCCATTTAAGGCTGAGTGGTCACGTTCAACTATCGTCAGTAAACCGACTTTACAGACAACCGATTTTTTTTCGGACAAAATATTTCAAAGTTAAACCAAAAATACTAACTTGCACACTAATTATGCACACTAAATAAATCAAATTCAATATACTGTTACAGTACGGGGCCATAAAGAATGCACATCGGCAATCATCGCATTTCCGAATGCAAACGAATGCTAATTTCCATGTACATCAATTATTAGATTAGTCGTTTACCAGAATTTGAATTTAGCACTAAGTACTTTATTGTTGTTTTGTTTTGATTTCACGTGAAATATATACATACATACATATGGTCACGCCTTTTATCCCCGAAGGGGTAGGCAGAGGCATATTATAAGTAGGGTATAATTGGGGTTTATAGATACAGCACATACTCTCGCTTCGCTCGCGTGCTGTATCCATAAACCCCAATCATACATTAGCAGGTGACATGCAGTTGAATCATTGTGAACGCTGGAGTACCACAAGGCTCAGTGTTGTCCCCTACTTTGTTTCTGCTGCATATCAATGACATGTTGTCTATTGACGGCATTCATTGTTATGCGGACGACAGTACGGGCGACACGTATTACACGGGCCGCCCCGGTATCTCTCGGGTTGCAATGGAAGAAAGTCGTGAACAACTTGTGTCTGAAGTCGAGGCTACTCTCAATAGGGTGTCCGATTGGGGTCGACAAAATCTTGTCCAATTCAACCCTTCCAAGACACAAGTTTGTGTTTTCACCGCAAAAAAGACCCCATTCACTGTGGCGCCACAATTTCAGAGCACATCTCTCACCATCTCTGAAAGTATAGGGATCCTTGGTGTTGACATCTCCAGTGATGTGCAGTTCCGCAGTCACTTGGAGGGCAAGGCCAAGCTGGCGTCCAGGAAGCTCGGAGTGCTCAGAAGGGCGCGGCGATACTTTACTGCGGCGCAAGCGCTGCTTCTCTATAAGTCGCAAGTGCGTCCGCATATGGAGTACTGCTGTCACCTCTGGGCGGGGGCACCCGAATACCAGCTTCGTCCATTTGACTCGGTGCAAAGGCGAGCTATGAGAGTTGTCAGCGATCCCATACTTGCAGGTGGTGTGGAACCTCTTAGTGACAGGAGAGACTTTGCTTCTCTGTGTGTGTTCTACCGCCTGTACAACGGTTTGTGCTCTGAAGAATTGTTTGATATGATGCCTACGGCTACATTCTATCATCGCACCGCTCGCCATAGACAGGGTGTTCATCCTCACACGTTGCGTCCTGAGCGCTCGAGCACGGTGAGATCTAATAGAGGCTTTCTTCCACGTACGCTTAGGTTGTGGAATGATCTCCCTGCTTCGGTTTTCCCAAACACCTACAGTATGGGGTTCTTCAAAAGGGGACTTAGAAGGTTTTTAAAGAGTCGGCAGCGCGATTGTGGCGCCTCTGGTGTTGCAAACGTCCATAGGCTGCGGTGACCACCGGTACATCTGGTGGGGCCGTATGCTTGTCTGCCACTCTAGTGGTATAAAAAAAAAAAAAAAAAAAAAAAAAAAAATTGTTTATATATAGTCTAATTACAATAAGCGTCGCTTAACTAATCTGTTGCTAAGTAGGAAACATTACTTGTACCTATGTAGTGTGATGCAATGTTGTTGCATTCCTCTTGATGATGCATGCATTCCTTTCTACTCGTCTTGAACCTCGCTACTAAAATATGATCAATGCATTTTGTATCGAAGAATATGATCAATGCACTTCGTATCGAAAATTAACATGTAAGTATGACATACATACATACATACATATACTCACACCTTTATCCTCGAAGGGGTAGGCAGAGGCCTATACCGGCCCACATTTCACCGTATACAATTTGGTCCCAATGGATAACAGGTGGTGAGCCCATCGCCGTGCTGTGAACCGCAGTCGTCAGAGCCTTGTCCGTTGTTCAGCAGGTGTACGAGCTTGCACGTGAAGTTGACTTGGACCCGAAGGTGTTGGTAGGGCTCCACTACACCCTGTTGGTAGGGCCTCACTACACCCTTTTTAAATAATACTATATCGTGATAATTTTATGTAATATTGTACCTATCAGCATAATATAACTTAAACACTCACGCGGTGAACACTCACTTATTTCGCATAGTAAATACAATCAGCATGCACTCGTAGGGATGGGTACATCGTTGACTCGTTCGTTCGTTAGCAGGTGCAGCACTTGCAGGCGCGGTCGCTCTAACCCGGAGCACTAGGCGTGATCCCTTTACACTCCAATGCATTGACATTATGCATTTCAAATAAGTAACTTTGTTTAAAAATTGTGAAATGTTAGCATGTAGTATGCTTCCGCCTACCCTTTCGAGGACAAGTGCGTGATGATGGACAACAACATACAATTATTATGATACTCATAACTTGTCTCTATGTTACTAAGCAGACCGATCGAACATGACACCGCAACCATTCCTCGCATTCTTTGTACCCATCATGAGCGTCACTGAGGTGAGAAATTATATACATATAATATAACTAACTGTCCCGCGCAACTTCGCTTGCGTCAATTAAGAGAGTGTAAAGAACCCCCCGTTCCCATTTCCCACAAGAACCTTTTCCTGAAATTAAAAGTATCCTATCTTGCATACCACTTTTCAACCGATTCGGTTAAATAGTTTAGGAGTTCATCGCGGACAAACACAGTAAATATATATTTCGTAGAGAATTAAAACGACAGATGTTGATTATGTTATTTATTCACAATTTTTTATGCAATTTACATATAATATCCTTTACACTTTTGTAAATATCATCTATAAATATATTTCCTACCACATACTGGGCACAGAGACTGGCATTACAGTCACATTGAGAATTTGTGAAGTCTTCAGAGTCAAAAATTTGTATACGTATTATTTTCTTTTGAGTGCCTTTGAACGGCTTTTTAATGTATGAATACACAGCGACGTCATCTGCTTTTCTTTTATTATTGCTGCTGGCGTGTTGCGGGGACACTTCGAATTGAAATGGTTGAAATGCTCGCTCTCTTTCAACATAATTGACCGCTTTTTGATGTAGAATCTCATCAGCAGGAATAGGCGAGTATGTACGGTCAGTCACGAAAATTTCACCAGAGTCCTGTAAAAAGAAGCATCTAGTTTAATAGCTGGACATTGAAATTATACTTAACAATATAATAATATTAAATTATTTCTTACTCACCGACATTGTATTGTTAACAGCGAACTTTGTGACTTTATAATGGTATTTGAATATTTTGGGGCCCCTTATATACACTCAAACAGTTTTTTTTTATTCAATAAGGTTCAAAATTCTTACAACAGTTCCATCTCATTGAATGTATTGATAGTTGAAATGAGAACCTGAATAAAACGTTTCTATACGTATAGACGTGCGTTAAAAACGCTACGTTTAAAGCTCAAACGTAAGTAAGTATGCTAAACATGTTTCTGCATGATTTGTTGAAAACAAGTCGTGAATTATAATAATAAATATTATTTAAATTTGTACTTATTTATATGAATACTTAGTAGTTACTACAAAACAACATTTTATATAAAAAAAGAAAACGCTGCAACTTAAACGCTCGTCTACATATTTACCGATGGGCTTATTTTTGCAAGAATGCATTTTTCCAAATTTGGTTTGTAATGACGTGATTTTGACTAGTATATAAACCGGCTAAGAACACTGTTTGCTATCAGATCATCTCAGGAAGAAGTCCAGAGTCCTCAATAACTTCAAATATATCAAGCTACACTAACCAAAATGTAAGTACTACCCGTTCGCTCTAACTTTGCCGTTGGCGTAGAGGCTTATACCCAAATTGTTAATTACACAAAGTAAATTGACAGTAGCTAATGTCACTTGGTCATAGAAAATAAGCAACATTGTATGAAGAAGTGACATTAGTTGCTGTCAATTTATTTCGTCTAATTAAAAATTCGACTTTAGTATGGAGCCGAGCGGCAAAGTTAGAGCGAACGGGCTATACCTATTTAATTCCACTTAAAATGTACTAATATTTTAGGCTGCCTCGGTGGCGCAGTGCGTAGTGTATGCGACCTGCAATACCAGGTGCAAGCTCCGGGTTCGAACCCCGGAACGAGCAATGTCAGGCTTTTGGAAATGTGTCTGGTAAATGGTAGGCTCGCCTCTATTACACAGCACCACACAAAGTTGGTTATTTGTGGTTCTGCTAGTAATATTTATTAAATAATGTATACAACAAGTGACGAACAGTAACATGTCATGAGATTAGTATCCCCATGCCGATACCCATGCCTAGCAGTGGACGTGTAGATGAATTAACTTTACCTCAATTAGACTCTTAACCTTTGTACATTTTTTTCCAATAATTTAGTAACGATTAAAATTATTTGACTTGTCAATTCAGTTCCTCTTATTGTACTTTCAATAATTCATATAACTTACAAAATCTATGTTTCATTGTTTTCAGGTCGAAGCAACTAACCGCTAGCATTTTTTCATCCTCTTCCGAGGATGAACATGAGCAAAGGCAGACTTCAACGAAGAAACTGGACGGCAAGTCACTACCTGTTAAGCGACCAGCGGATGTGCAGTTGAAGTCAACTGCTGAAAAGAAAAAGAAAAGCAAGAAAATCATTCATCCGATCAGTCCTTGCATGAAGCCCACAGCCTACGATCTATTCGGCACCGATAGCGACGATGAAGAAGCGGCCACGAGCACCGCCCCGGGTAAAAAAATATTGCCTTTATACTCTTACTATACTCGGAGAATAGCCAAGGGAACAAGCAAGCAGACGGATACTGAGAAAAAGGGCCGTTATTACGTGGAATTGCGAGTATATGATTACTCCGAAGTAGAGCATGTGGCGCCGATCAATCGTTGGAAGCATGCGGTTATATCTGTTAAAAATCGCACCGACGACAACACGCCTGCATGGAGTCATCTAAAAACTTATTTAGATTTAACTCGTAAAGAGTTTAAGCACTGTCCCATAGACTTTGTTAGTAATTAACATAGTTATAATTTATTTTAATATTTTATTCTTGTAGCGTATAGGCATACATTTTATTTTCTATAACTGTTTGTGAACGTATGAATATAATATTGAAAATATAAATATGTAAGAATATAGGAGTTATTGTTATTATTTTTCTTTTTTACAGTACAACCCACACCTGTTCTTCGGAGGCAACATAATCCAGAATTTGTAAAATGTGACAAATGTTTGATTGAATTACCGATAGGTACATGAATACAAGTATCACTTGCGTACCAATATTCATAAGTCTAACAGTCTTTTACGAACTGACTTTGAGAATATTTACATGGTAGCAAGTGCATTCAAATCCAGAATTGTAACATATTCTGTTAAACCTTCCCAAGATGTCCGATACCTCACACCTGAGGTATTCTTGGGTGAGAATAAGAACAGAATAGTTAAACTTATAGATATGGTTTTGTCGAAGCATTCTTGTGTAAAGATTAACTTCGAATTATTTGCTCACTTTGTATTGTTGAAAACAAATGAGCAACAATTGAAGTCATTCCATACCAAGAATGAAATTATTTTAAAAAGCACAGATATCGATGAGCATTATTCAAAAGTGGTTGATTTATTAAAATGCAAATTGTCGGAATTTGAACACAAAGAATCCGGATGGTCTTACCATGCAATGAGCCACCTTGAAATCAATATAAATAAATATTGTCCGATGAGAGGAGGCTCTTATACAGACTTACCAACTAAGATAAAACATTCAAAAAGTTGTATTAATATACAAAGTAATGACAACCATTGTTTTTTATGGAGTATTGTCGCCGCTTTTTATCCAGTTAAAAGAAATGTATGCAGAACTAGTTCGTACCCACATTATAGTTCTGTATTTAATATTAATGGAATGTCGTTCCCTGTTTCATATGATGACATTAAGCTATTTGAAACGAACAATAATATAAGTATCAATGTTTATGGTATAGATGATAATGAAAATGTGTGCGGGCCTTTATGTTTAACAAATATAAGAAAGCCTAGACACGTTAATTTATTATATTTCGAAAGCAGAGGACAAGGTCATTACTGTCTCATTAAAAGTTTGCTACAATTAGTGCGACGGCAAGTGACAAGTCATAAAGGCAATTTATTTTTATGTGAATCATGTTTACAATTTTTTACCAGTGAAACAAAATATAGAAGTCATGAATGTTCAAAAGTTTTAATAAGTTTACCTAAAGAGAACAGTAAACTTACATTCACAAATTTTGAAAGACAACAAAAAATCAATTATGTTATATATGCAGATTTTGAAAGTCTTTTACTAAGTTACTCTGATAGAATATCAGAGAATACTAGTAATTATAGAAAACACCAACCTTCATGCTTTGGATATTATATATGCTGTTCACACGATCCATCTCAAAATAAATATGTCTCATATAGAGGTCCGGATTGTGTAGAAGTTTTTATTACTAAATTAATAAAAGATGTTAAGAAAATAAAAGAATTATTATCGATTAAAAAACCAATGATACCCTTAACAAAAAAAGAGCAGTTTAAATATAGTAATGCCACTATTTGTTATATTTGTGGTCACTTATTGTTTGACGATAAGGTTCGCGACCACGACCATGTGACGGGGAAATATAGAGGTGCCTCTCATACTGCTTGCAATTTAAAGTTTAGGATATGCCCGTTTATACCTGTAATTTTTCATAATCTATCAAACTATGACTGTCATTTGTTTATAGAAGAGTTAGTGAAATACCAAGGTCAAGTCAAAATTATACCTAAAACTAAAGAAAAATATTTAACCATTACTAAATACATACATCACAGAAACAGATTGATTCAAATAAAATTTATAGATTCGTTTCAATTTTTAAGCTCAAGTTTAGACGCATTAAGTAAAAGTTTAACTGAACAAGATTTTTTTCATTTGTCAACCGAATACAATGATAAAAATTTACACTTACTCAAAACCAAAGGTGTTTATCCTTATGATTATATTAATACTTGGCAGAAGTATGAGGAAACAAAATTACCCGAACAAAAATATTTCTATAACACACTGAAAATGGAAAATATTACTGATAAAGAATACATACATGCTAAAAATGTGTGGAATACATTCAATATTAACACTATTGGCGAGTATACTGACTTGTATGTAAAATGTGATGTTTTACTATTATGTGATATATTTGAAAGTTTTCGGAAAATGAGTTTAAAGTATTATAAATTAGATCCTGCATACTATGTAACCGCACCTAGCTTGAGTTGGGATGCGATGCTACTTTATACGCGTGTTGAGCTCGAGTTAATTAATGACTTGTCGATATATCAAATGTTAGAAAAGGGCATACGTGGTGGTCTGGCACAGTGTTCGCTACGTCATGCATGGGCTAATAATAAATATTTATCGAATTTTAATAAGCTAGAACCTTCCAGCTATTTAATTTATCTTGATTGTAATAATTTGTATGGCTTTGCAATGACTAAAAAGTTACCTCTTTCAGAGTTTAGATTTTTAAATGAAGAGGAAGTTTATTGTTTCGATATTTTTAGTACATCCGATGACAGTGTAACGTTGTGGAACAACGGGTGCAATTAGGGGTTCAACATGAGGGGTTTTAAAATGAAAACGTAGATTAATAAATGAAAGCGCCATCTACCGAGTTAGTGTCGCAACGGCGGAAGCCTTATTTCGTATTTAGAAAGCGGTCTTGACGATTGAGTAGTTTCGAGTGGTGCCGCTAGAGGCGCTGTACAAAAATATAAAAACAACCGCGCGCAAATTTCAAAGCCCCATTACTCAAATAATCTAAATATAAGACACTGTGCGTAGGTGCATCAGAGTATAATTTCAAAGTGAAGAAATATTGTTAGGAGCCAGGTGCTCCCAAAGTGATCAGCGATTTAGCTGCGAGCGTCAATAACCCCATCATTGGGTGAGTCAAATTAATTATAATGAATCTAGATTTTTAAAACAGTGAAAATTAACGGCTGTTGGTCAACCCTGTTATGGGAGGGTAGATTACAGGGGTGTGAAAAAAAAAGGTCTCTGTAAACTTAGTATATAACCAAACATTGTAAGGCAGCCGACTCCTGACAGGTTTAACAGGGACCGGCTGTCTTAGCAATGGGCGGGAAAAAGGGTTCCAGCTAACCCGTCATCTGGAACATTCCAGGGTCCACCCTACGGGTTGTCAGCATCCACCCTACGGGCTATAGAAGTCCACCTTCGGGTTCCACGAAGGTGAAGACGCACCCTCCAAGTCTACGAGCAGTCATCCACCCTACGGGTCGAAAACACCGTGCCAGCCGAATTTGTGGACGGCACGGCTACGTCGCGGACTGCATCAGCCTTGGGAACCACTAAGATAAGTCGGAACCCTGCGAAGGCCTTCGGAGATCGCACTTGCTGCTCGAAATTACCACGACCCCGAGTTTAAATTATAATATACCATCAATTGAAATTTTAATTCCATCTTTTTATTTCTCTCTTCTCCTTTTCTGAAAGCCTTCAGCTTTTCAGTGGCGCCCACATCGTGGTTTCGGGTAGCGAGAAAGCGATTTCCGACGGGAGTCGGAGGTCATAATTATAAGATTATTCAATTTGTGTAAAATAGTCTTAAGAGTGCCCGTTAGCGGGGTAGTTTCCCTCCAAATTATCACAACTACCCAGGAATTTGGCTCTCCTGACCTCTGCTGCCAACTTGTTCTTTCCGGCTTATTTTGTGTGTTTTTTAGTGATTTTAGACAGATTTCGGCATAAACAAGAACAAGGCAAAATTTGAATTTTTTCTCAACGTGAATTGTAATTTTTCCAAATTTTAACGGTCCCCAAATTTATTTTTCACACCCTCAAATAGTATTTTATGGTGGAAAATTTTTAATTAAATTTAAAGTAACAGTTTTTTTTGTTTTGTTCCAATTTTAAATATTACTTTATTAAAGTCAGAAGTAAAACTTCACATTTGAAACGCTTACATTAATATTAGTAAGTGATTTGTATTGCCTATATTCATCGTAAAAAGTAGTCACAGGATATCACCACCACAATTTTTATTTTGTACGGCGTCAAACCGCCTCAATTTGTGTATTATTTTGTTGTATTTCCCATATGTGAATTTACAGCGAGACCAACAGCCGATAATCACACGTCTGGGTGACAATCCCTATTGAAAGTTCACTCTAGTAAAACGGTAGAACAAAAATTTTACAAATTTCACTTCACGTAAATTTTAAAAGATTCATAATTGTTTCACTTTTCGAATTACGTCGAATTCTGATACACTGAAGTACAACTGTAAGAAAAAACATTCCAAACGTAGATCACGCAGTGAATACATTCTTGCCAAAGAACAATTATAAACTATTAACTTTGATTCGTGTTCCAAATAAACAACGGCAGATGTTGCTTTCATAACGTTTACGAGTAAGTTGAATTACTAGCTCGATAGTAGAAGAAATTTTTTTTCCATATAAACTGTGGGTGGAAGTGAATATAATACACTCCGGGCACCAACAGTCTCATACAAAACATTTCCAGAATCGTCCAAGTACGAATCGGTTTTCAAACAATTCGAAATATTCAAGGGTTCCGTAGTGGTGAGGAACAATTTACATAAAAGGTTGGTTACTACCATATAGTTTATTTCAAGAACCGTCCAAGTGCGAATCGTCTTTGACACAGTTCAGAATAATTAAGGGTTCCGTAGTAGTAAGGAACGATTTAAAGAAAAAATTAGTGGTACGAGTTAAAATACAATTAACTCGTAGTACGTTCGTGTGAATAGTTACATTTCAATAAAAATAATAGCAGCGTCGAAAATTGCATTATTCGAGTAAAGCTGTAAAACACTTAGTTAATTTCATCAACCCATCATCACACACTTCACTTTCACTACTCACTGCTTAGGATTAGATTACATTTAAACACAGACAGACAGACAGACAATTAATTTCTAGAAGGGTCCAATCTATTAATTGAGTGAAGGAACCCTAAAAGGTAATATTTCCAAACTTAAGTATTTACTAAAGCAAATACTAAGTTTTATAAAGGTTCAATTTATAATTCGGTTCAACGAACCCTAAAAAGTAGAATTTATTTTTCGTTATTCGGCGGGTGGATCGAAAAATATTCACATTCCTTAACATTCAACAAGACGTAAACAGACAACGATAAGGGCCGTCGTTCACTACAACAGAATTCGTTAGCGAATATAGCGAACATTCGTTGTTTACATAAAATTAACTTTTCATGTAAAATAAGTAGCAGATAAATACACTATACATTGGTAAATAATCATCATCACTAAAGATTCCCGGCTAGAGTAATTGAAATAGTCAGTACAATGGCATTCAAATCAAATTTCACATCGCTTCCAAAAGCGGAACTTGCATATGAAGTTAAGATCCGGGGAGAGGAACCTGGTTCAACGGTGGCACATAATGTACCACACTAAGACTTCATTAAGAGGCATTTACTAATAGGTTATATAGTACATCAGTACAGTTACACAATAGGTTTTGATAATTATTATTTTGGAAAATATAAGGGTGTTAGCACACCGTCATGGAATATTAATACTTGGGTGGCACATATAGGTACCACATTTCATGTCATGTGGCACGCATACATGTTATCATACGGAAGTTCACAATTACACTTACATAATAATTAATTAGTGTATAATCATCACATATTCATCACACTTGTCTTCACACACAATTCCAAGCACTTCATAATCAGTTTTTTTTTTGTTTGTTTACATAGTGACACTTACATTTCATGGTGTGTGACCCCCAAAGGCGGAAGTAGGGGGCAAACTAGCTACAGGCGAGTCACTTTCGTAGATTGGAGAGAGTGACTCGAATGTCCTAAGTTTTGTTCCCGACCAAAGCTGACGGGTGGTTGTATGGCGTGGAGTGTGGTGTGGCACTGGCCTTGGACGCAACGACGAATGGCACGTTTGCATCAACACGATTGCGTCAGCAGCTTGCGCGCAGGCAGGGCAAAGCTTGCACAGGGGAGATTTCATACATACATACACATTATTTATTTAAATACATTTTACACTGACATGGTGGCAAACAAGGGCACCATATTTTGTTTAGATATTTGGCAGAATGGCCAAAGATCAATGATCTTCGTCATTTATTAAGGTTGACATAATAGTCATAGTCAACATTCTTCTACTAAAGTTGAGAATAAGCATTTGTCTTTTGTTATCAATACATATAATAAAATCGTAACGGGTCGCTGTCTGTACATGGAAGATAAATAAGAAAAAATATTATAGGGGGGCTTTATGAACGCAATAGAACCCAAAACAATGATTTTTAGAATTTTTGTCTGTTTGTCTGTATGTCTGTATGTCTGTATGTCTGTATATCTGTTTGTCTGTACGGTTGTGCACGCTAATCTCAGTAACCGCTCAACCGATTGCAATGCGGTTTTTTTTATTGTGTTGAGGTTTTCTCCAGTTAACATTTAGCGTTTGTTTTATGTAAATCGGTTTAGAAATAAAAGAGTTATAACACTTTTAAGAATCAGTTATTTTGAAAATTTTAATTGTAGGTGTTTTTTTGAATGTGAGTGAACCTAAACTGGCGTGTTGGCTTAATCATAAAAGAGCTTAATGATTAAGACTATTTTTAAACAATTCAGTCCGCGCCGAAGGCGTGGACTTAATTGTTTTAAAATAGACTTAATCATTAAGCTCTTTTATGATTAAGCAAACAGGGCAGTTTCAGACGCTGCTTGATGACTCTGATGAAGAAATACCTTTCCTTTCATACACCTTATGTGACGTAAACGAAGTTGCGGGCTCAGCTAGTTGATACTAAGATTGCGAATATGCACTTGGTTTTTTATTTTATTTGGTTAAAGGGCTAAATAGCCTAGTAATTGGTTGGGGACACTGCACACTGCACACGACTTTCAAATAAGTACACGGAGCAACGTGACAAGCACATGCCGTGTTCGTCATGGGGACATAAGGGTTAATTAGCAACACGAAGGATTCTGCAAGTAAATTATTTTCTATCACTTTTCTGTTTCTTGGTTTGGTTGGGAGTTTTCTGTTGGTTGGAAGCATGGGTCTATCCCTAACAGAGTTCGTCGTTTACTGTTAGTTGGCAGCATGGTCTTGCCCTAACAGAATTATGGTGTAGGTTTGTTGCTGTTACGAGGAAGCATGAGGCTTACCCGAACAGAATTATGGTACTGTTATTTGGCAGCATTTGTCTTGCCCTAACAGTCGTAGGTGTAGATCACCGTTATGTTTATTTTCGTCATATGGCTAATCCTACCACTCGGAAGCTGGAGGCTTGCCCTGGGGGATGGTCCATCCTATGAGTCGGAGGTGTTACACTAGCCCTAGTAGGATGTTCTTCTCTGGGACGGTTGTATGGATCCCAGCCTTCAGCAAAAAGCCTTATTATACACACCCCACTTTCAGGCGGTGCGTATTGCCTGAGCCTTCAACCCAAAGCCTCAAATACGTCTTTTCTCTTTCTGTCCTATAAGATCCTTCAGAGTCACCTTAATACATCCTGCGAGTTGGTTTCATTAAAGTTAAGGCCGACTCTTCGCTACACCCAGCATCATCTCATTCACACAACACACTAACATACACACACACATAGACGAGTATTAGGTATTATGTTAGGGGCGTTCGAGGACGAACGCAGCATTTGACGCGTTAGGGTACGTCAAACGCTCACCGGGGAGGGGGAGTATGTAACGTTGTGGAACAACGGGTGCAATTAGGGGTTCAACATGAGGGGTTTTAAAATGAAAACGTAGATTAATAAATGAAAGCGCCATCTACCGAGTTAGTGTCGCAACGGCGGAAGCCTTATTTCGTATTTAGAAAGCGGTCTTGACGATTGAGTAGTTTCGAGTGGTGCCGCTAGAGGCGCTGTACAAAAATATAAAAACAACCGCGCGCAAATTTCAAAGCCCCATTACTCAAATAATCTAAATATAAGACACTGTGCGTAGGTGCATCAGAGTATAATTTCAAAGTGAAGAAATATTGTTAGGAGCCAGGTGCTCCCAAAGTGATCAGCGATTTAGCTGCGAGCGTCAATAACCCCATCATTGGGTGAGTCAAATTAATTATAATGAATCTAGATTTTTAAAACAGTGAAAATTAACGGCTGTTGGTCAACCCTGTTATGGGAGGGTAGATTACAGGGGTGTGAAAAAAAAAGGTCTCTGTAAACTTAGTATATAACCAAACATTGTAAGGCAGCCGACTCCTGACAGGTTTAACAGGGACCGGCTGTCTTAGCAATGGGCGGGAAAAAGGGTTCCAGCTAACCCGTCATCTGGAACATTCCAGGGTCCACCCTACGGGTTGTCAGCATCCACCCTACGGGTCGAAAACACCGTGCCAGCCGAATTTGTGGACGGCACGGCTACGTCGCGGACTGCATCAGCCTTGGGAACCACTAAGATAAGTCGGAACCCTGCGAAGGCCTTCGGAGATCGCACTTGCTGCTCGAAATTACCACGACCCCGAGTTTAAATTATAATATACCATCAATTGAAATTTTAATTCCATCTTTTTATTTCTCTCTTCTCCTTTTCTGAAAGCCTTCAGCTTTTCAACAGTCTATATGGATTTATATTAGAAGTAGATCTTGAATATCCTGAGAATATACACGATGTTCATAGCGATTTACCTTTTGCACCGGAAAAATTTAAGCCTCCTGGAGGTAAGACAACTAAGCTTATTGCTAATTTATATGATAAATTTCACTATATAATTCATTATAGTCACTTAAAAGAGTGTTTAAATCATGGACTCATTTTAAAAAAAAATCATCGTATTCTTAAATTTAGACAGGATGAATATTTGAAAAAATATATAGATTTAAATACTAGTCTACGCCAAGCATCTGTAACTGCATTTGAAAAGGACTTTTTTAAGCTACTGAATAATTCAATTTTCGGAAAAACTATAGAAAATAAACGTAAACAAGTAAATGTTAAACTAGCCACAAAATGGTTAGATACATGCAATGTTACAAATAAGCAAAATGGTGCTGAAAAACTAATTTGTAAACCTAATTTTAAAAGTGTGTCTATATTTTCAGAAAATTTTGTGGCTATTCAACTAAAACCTGAAAAAATTGTTTTAGATCGCCCGATATACATAGGCTTTACAGTTTTAGAATATGCTAAGTTACACCTTTATCAATATCACTACAAAATAAAAGAAATGTATAGAGATAACGTAAGGTTATGTTATACAGATACCGATAGTTTGCTTTATTTAATTTATACTAAAGATATATACAGCGACATAAAACGAAAATTTGCCGATTTTGATACAAGTAATTTTGATTTAAATAACCCGTATCTAATACCGAGATTAAATGCAAAAGTACCTGGACTGTTTAAAGATGAATTGGGGGGAGATGTGATCCGCGAATTTACTGGTTTAAGAGCAAAATTGTACTGCTTTGCAACATCTAATGCCGAAATAACAAAAGCTAAAGGTATTACAAAACCGGTTGCAAAAAGGTTAAAAATATCGCATTATAACGATGCATTATTTCACAACAAAAGTAAATTTTGTAAAATGAATTTGATTAGGTCTATAAAACATGTATTATATTCACAGCATGTAAATAAATTAGTGATGAATAGAAATGATGATAAAAGGTATATACTATCGAATCAGATCGAAACACTACCTTGGGGTCATTATAAAATTATGTTTTAGTTATTAAGCATTATTTATTTTATTGACTCAAACGTATGAACATTATTTTGATTTAATTGGTTGTTAAGCATATTATAAATAAATGTTTTCATTAAGATTCTCAGTTAAGTCTTATTTATTCCCACTCTGCCTCCAGTGCTTATTAAAATATATTTATAAACGCACAAGACAAAATTTTATTATTTCCCAAGATGAAGTTGATCAAACAACCCATCTCCTTAAAAGTGAATAACATAAATCTTGATAACGCTGTTAAAAAAAATAGACATAGTATCCTATTGCCTAATACAATTCGTTGTATAATATGCGGACCATCAAACTGTGGTAAAACTAACGTGATAATCAGTTTGTTAATACATAGAAATGGTCTTAAGTTTCGAAATCTTTATCTGTATTCAAAGACTAGTTTTCAACCAAAATATCGGTTTTTAAGCGAAGTAATAAGAAGAATACCTCAGATTAAGTTTTATGAATTTAGTAACGACAAAGATGTTATTAGTCCATCAGAGGCTTTAACCAACTCTGTATTTATTTTTGATGATGTTGCGTGCGAAAATCAACTAAACATAAGAAATTATTTCTCTATGGGTAGACACAAACAAATTGATTGCTTTTATTTATCTCAAACTTATTCAAAAATTCCGAAGCAGCTGCTACGTGATAATGCAAATTTTCTTATAATATTTAAACAAGATGATGTAAATCTAAAACATATCTACGAGGAGCATGTTAGTTCCGATATGTCATGGACTCACTTCAAGGATATGTGTAAAACAGTTTGGAGTGAGCCATATAATTTTATAAGCATTAACAAGGATGCAGCACTAAACAATGGTAGATATAGAAAACAGCTTGATATCTTTTTCCACTTCAATTGAACGTGCAATATAAATATATAACAACATCCCACATCGATTTAAGTCAGTACTGTAGTGTGTTTAGGAATATACAGTCTGTTAAGAGAAGTATTTTATAGCATGGAAAAAGATATTAAAATTGAATTAATGAAGTCCGTGAAGTCAATTAAAAGTAAATTAAATGAAATGAAACATCGGGAACATGAAATTAATTCCACTATTAATAAAATGCTGAAACCTGTTTCAGATCCTCTTAATACTTTAGTGAAATCAAATAAATGCTCAGACAATGACAAACACTTTGAAAATGTTTCACATACATGTAATGAGTCTATTGAATCAGATGAAAATTGCTCTACTAATTCTGATAATTTTTATGATGCAGATTTTATATCTGCAGGGTCTGTCAAATCTAATTTGAAAGATAATTTGGAACTGTCACTGGAAGGTGAAGACGTTCATGGTATTTATGATAACCTTAATGTCCCATTTGGTATAAGGACTGAAGATAAAACTTTAATGATAGGCGATTCGCCAATATCCTTCGCTAAAAATGATAATGATAATATTTTTATTAAAATAAAAAATAAATCTTATAACTTAACTCCTGGCTTAAAAGCACTTTTGCTCTATAGGAAACCTGATTTAACATCTATAACAAACGATGATAAACTAATATATAAAGAAATATTGATGTGTACCAATGCACATAAGAGAAATTTTAATCCAAGAGGTCAAATAAGAGGTGATAAAGGAATTAAATACCGTGAAATAATTAAACCATTGTTTACTGAAACTTCTTTAGAAAACCAAAGTGTAAAGCGTGGAAGTAGCTTGTCAAACCTTAAGATGTATAATAATAACACTGACTTAATATACTGGGATGACCCTAATGAACTCGTTGAAAGATTAAAATTATTACTCGCTTCAAAAGATGCAGGCAACACTAATCATGATAATGAAATTTTATCTATCATCGAAGAATTAAAAGAAGCTAAAATAATTAAGGAATAAATTCATATAAACTTAAGATTTTGAGCCAGTAATTCAGAATCATTCATACTGAACATAAATCTTTTAAATATTATAATATTAATTGTAAGTACGGAAAAAGTTATTTAATAATGAGTAAAGCCGATATTATAAATGAAATACATAAGAACGTTAGGATAAATTTCCCTAGAAGGTATGTCATTATGAAAGGCATAGATGATTTGTGGCAAGCAGACTTAATTGATATGCAATCAATTTCCGAACAGAATAAACATTTCAGATTTATTCTTGTAGTTATTGATAAATTTTCTAAATTTGCTTGGGCTTATCTTTTGAAAAGTAAAAATAAAGAAATAGTATGTAACGCTTTTAAAATTTTACTCAACAAAGGTCGTGTGCCAAAAAACTTGCAAACTGATAATGGAACCGAATTTTATAATAATGAATTTCAAAAACTTATGACATTATATCATGTCTATCATTATTCTACGTTTTCAACAAAAAAGGCTTCTATAGTTGAACGATTTATTAGAACATTGAAATCTAAATTGTACAAAGAATTCCATTTAAATAGTAGTTATAACTGGATAGATTGCACACTAAGTTCTGTTATATGGAAATATAATCATACATATCATCGAACAATTAACGAAATACCAGCAAAGGTTAACAATAACAATGAAAAACTTATATTAGACAGATATATGGGTTTAGTTAAAAAAAATACTAAAATCAATAAGTACAAACTAAATGATTATGTGCGTATCAGTAAGTATAAGGGAACTTTTGAGAAAGAATATACTCCCAATTGGTCAACAGAACTTTTTAAAATACGAAAAATACAAGATACTGTCCCATATACCTACTTACTTGAAGATTTAAGAGGTCGTCCTATTTTGGGTGCATTCTATACTCAAGAGCTACAAAAAACAAAACATACTGACGTATATTTAGTGGAAAAAGTACTTAGAAAAAAAGCAAATAGGGTTTTAGTAAAATGGTTAGGTTTGCCATCTGATGAAAACAGTTGGATTGATAGTTCCAATATACTATAAAATATATATATATTTATCACGTTTCTATCAAATAATGGCCAGTCTTATAATGTGCATTGGAGAGAGTAGTCTTCTTAATTGGCTCATAAATAACTTACCAGTTGAATTACACTTACCAGGATACAATTATTGTGGACCTGGTACAAAACTATTAAAGAGACTTTCACGTGGAGATAAAGGAGTGAATAAATTAGACGAATACTGTAAGGAACACGATATTGCATATCACAAGTCGTCTAATTTAAAAGATCGTCATAAGGCTGATTTAAATTTATTAGAAATGGCGAAAAAACGTGCAGTTGCATCAGATGCAAGTACAGGTGAAAAATTGGCGGCTTGTCTAGTAAGTAATGTTATGTCAGGAAAAATTAAAACTGGTATGGGCGTAAAAACTCGTACCGGAAACTCTTTCAAAACAACAGCATCCGGAAAAGGTCTTAAAAGTAAATTTAGAAATATCATTACCGTTACAAAAAAGCACATGAAAAAGTTTAAACCAAAATGCAAGAAAGTAGCAATTGAATTAGCTATGGCAGCGGCAAGAGAATTAGCTGATAACTCGGAAATAAAACTTCCCCGCATTATTCCTATACCAAAAACTGGAGGGTTGTTACCTTTGATTCCTATTTTTGCTGGATTATCAGCAGCGGGAGCATTAGCTGGTGGTGCAGCAGGTATTGCTAAAACTATAAACGAATATAAGATGGCTAAAAAGCTGTACGATGAATCAAAGAGACACAATGAAAAAATGGAAGCGCTTTGCATCGGAAAAGTACTTCATCTAAAACCACATAAAAATGGACTGGGAATTTTTGTAACAAATAAAAAAAACTAAAAAATCGGCTACCCAACCGAGCTTTAACCAACTTTGACATTTTAAAGTATGGAAATTGTATCCCACATTTTAGAGGCGTCTATATGAGAGATGAGCTTCCTAAATGTCCATTAAACATAGAATGTGGAGTTATTAATTTAGACAGTTCTGAAAATTCAGGTTCTCATTGGGTAGCCTATGCAAAACATTTGAACTATATTGAATACTTTGATAGCTATGGAAATCTTAAACCACCTAAGGAATTTTTAAATTATGTTGGTACGAAAATCCGGTATAATTATGATAATATACAGAGTGACCACCCTTTCAACTGTGGACATCTGTGCTTAAATTTTTTAAAGAAGTTTTGGAATGAGCGTGGTATAAAATGAGCGGCAACGTTTAAAAGCGATCAGTATATAAGCATGTCTAAAACAGTAACTATCTCAGGAAACAAATCGGAATTAACCTCACACTTTCAACCGCCATTATTCTTACCTGATCAATACGAGTGCGGTTTATTATATTTTTCCGTTTTAAACTCGGTTCCAAATTCTCGGATTGATAACAACAATTTGTCTGTTATCAGAATCGAATGTGATCTTGTACATGGCTCATTCTCCAACGGACTACCAACTCATATTATTCATGAATTTTTACCGAATTTATCAAACACTGCTAATCATTATCGGTATATAGAAATACCACAAAACGTTATTTACTTTCCAGTAAACAAAGACATAATTTCGTCTATATCAGTTAAGATTGTTGATCGTTTTGGGTTTTATATTGATTTCGCGCAAGAACATATTGAACTAAGACTTCATTTGAGGAAAACACAATGATTTTACATTATAAAACGTCGTCTGCTAATATAAGACATATTAACTCTAAGACCACTAAGGTGTGTAGACGTAAATATAAATTTAAAAAATTAACCAAAGCCAATAAACAATTCCTAATAGCTTTAGGTTTTAAACTATGAATATGTTACAAATATCTGAATTACCACATTTTGATGACTCTATAGAGAGTTACGAAGTACATTCTTATAATCCTTATAATAACAGTTTTAGAGAAAATGATGTAATTAGAATCCCCATACACCAACAAGACATTTACGTGTTACCGTCTGCCAGTTCAATTTACATTGAAGGTCAAGCAAAGTTCTTGGGAAAAGATGGAAACCCAATCAAGAAATTAGTTACATTTACCAATAATCCTGTGTTGTTCTTGTTTCAAGACATTAGATACGAAATAAACGGTATCGAAATAGATCGTATCAAAAATTCGGGTATAACATCTACAATAAAGTCATATGTTTCAATGAACGACGCTGAAAATAAAATTGCAGCTTTGTGGGGGTGGAATATAGGAGGATTTCAAAATGATGGACATTTTAGCGCTATTTTACCGCTAAATAAAATTTTAGGTTTTGCTGAGGATTACAATAAAATTGTAATAAATTGTAAACATGAACTTATACTGAATAGAAGTAATACCAATATTAATAGTATCATAATAGCTGATGATGTTACACATTTTCAAATAGATGTTCAAAAAGTACAATGGCGTGTACCACATGTAAAAGTATCAGATCGGGAAAGATTGGTACTTCTTAAACATTTAGAACGAGATAAACCTATTCAGATGGCGTTCAGAAATTGGGATTTAAGTATATGAATATCCATTGTTTCCTAAAACTACAAAGCATTCTTGGTCGATCAAGACAGCATCACAACTAGAGAAACCTCGCTATGTCATTTTTTGCCTGCAAACTAATAGGAAAAATAATAAAAGTAAAGATAGTTCATTATTTGATCACTGTGACGTTGCTAACGTAACACTATTTTTGAATTCTCAATATTATCCGTATGAACCCCTTAGTTTAAATTTTGCAGACAACAAATATACTATATTATATGAAATGTATGTGAAATTTCGTCAGTCGTATTACAACTGTCCTGCAGACCCGTTACTTAACTTCAATAATTTCAAAAACATAGCTCCTTTGTTCATTATTGACTGTTCTAGACAAAACGATACTTTAAAGACAGGTCCTGTAGATGTTCGTCTTGAAATTGAATGTTCAACGCCAATACCAGACAACTCGACTGGATATTGCTTAATTATTAACGACCGGCTTGTAGAATACAAACCTTTAAGCAACATAGTACGCAGGTTATCATGACTGCCATTGTAGATATTCAAGGATTTAAAACGGAAGCAAATGAATTTATTCTGAAAGAAATAGCTATAATATGGCATAGAAAAATTCAAGTATTTCTAATCAAGCCACCTTTCCCATTTTACAATTTGACAAAATCAGAAAGACGTCAAGTGTGTTGGATTGAACGTAATAGGAGAATATTCTGGAACGAAGGATTTATACCATATTCTAATTATCAACATTTGATTCAAAACGTATTAAGGGGTAAGCATATTTACACAAAAGGTTTAGAAAAGGTGTCATGGTTAAAACTAATTTTAGAAAATGATGATATTTCTATAAATAATTTAGAAGATATAGGATGCCCTAATTTTTTAAGTCTGTATGATCAATATAAAGAGTTAAATACTTGTATTTACCACGACACAACATGTGCTTTAACACCTTGCGTGCCGTACGACCCACCGGTGAGCCTTTCGTATCTTTCCGTTCAGGCCAAGCCCAAATCACGAAATCCGTAATTTTTTTCAACTTAAGATTTTTACCCCTAAGTTTATAAAATGTGATAATTCGTACAGAAAATAAAAATCAATGACTTCTACCGTCTAGTTTACGAGATATAACAAAAGGCTCACGAGTGGGTCGCGTGGCGTCTTACGAACGAAAACGTATTTTCCGTTGGCGGAGGCCGCGGGGTCACAACGCGGCTCACCGCGCACCTCACCGCGCGCCTCACCGCGCGCCTCATCTGTAGTTTCTAGTCAGTATCGCGAGCTATCAGCTCCCGCCCAAAGGTGACAGCAGTACTCCATATGCGGCCGCACTTGCGACTTATAGAGAAGCAGTGTTTGCGCCGCAGTGAAGTACCGCCGCGCCCTGTTGAGCACACCTAGCTTTTTGGACGCCAGTTTAGCCTTGTCCTCCAAATGACTACGGAACTGAACGTCACTGGAGATGTCAACGCCAAGGATCCCTATACTTTTGGAGATGGAAAGAGATGTGCCCTGAAATTGCGGCGCTGCAGTAATTGGGGTTTGCTTAGCGGTGAAAAAACACGCTTGTGTCTTGGAAGGGTTGAACTGGACAAGATTTTGTCCACCCCAATCGGACACTCTAGTAAGAGTAGCCTCGATTTCAGACACAAGCTGTTCACGATTTTCCTCCACTGTGTCCCGAGAGATACCGGGGCGGCCCGTGTAACAAGTGTCCCCCGTACTGTCGTCCGCATAACAATGAATGCCGTCAATAGACAACATGTCATTGATATGCAGCAGAAACAGAGTAGGGGACAACACTGAGCCTTGCGGTACTCCAGCGTTTATAACCATGCAGTCTGAACAGCTGCCGTCAACGACGGCCCTGATGCTTCTACCGGCCAAGAAGCTGGACACCCATCCGCATAATCTCTCGGGTAGTCCATATGAGGGCAGTTTCGTAAGAAGACCACGGTGCCAGACCCGGTCAAAGGCTTTAGAGATGTTGAGGCTCACAGCTAGAGCCTCACCCTTACTCTCGATAGCCGCCGCCCATCGGTGTGTTAGGTACACAAGAAGATCGCCCGTCGAGCGGCCGTGACGGAAACCGTACTGCCGGTCGCTGAGCAGGTCGTGTTCCTCAAGGTACCCCAGGAGCTGTGTATTAATTACACGCTCCATCACCTTGGATAAAAGGGAGGTGACGGCTATAGGCCTGTAATTGGCCGGGTCGGTTCTGTCACCCTTTTTGGGTACAGGATGTACATACGCGATCTTCCACGACGCCGGGACTTGTTGCATAGAATAGGAAAGTGTGAAAAGACGTGTAAGTACCGGACACAACTCTGGACCACAATGCTTAAGTACCACCGCGGGAATGCCGTCTGGCCCACTCGACCTATGAACGTCCAGGGATTGAAACTCCCGCCAGACATTTCGCTGTGTAAATTTAACTTCCGGCATAGAAGTGCCACATCTCGGAATGCCCGGCGGTAAAGCACCCCCGTCGCTCATGGTCGAGTTAGAGGCAAAGAGATTACCCAAAAGGTCGGCTTTCTCCTTGGCACTCTGGGCCAAACTACCGTCGGGTTTAAGCAAGGGTGGTAATCCTGACCGACAGAAGTTTCCCTCGGCAGCTTTGGCAAGCGACCAAAATTCACGACTTCCTGAAGGGTAGCCTGCTAGCCGTTCGCCAATTCTGCCGACGAAATCGAACTTGGCCTTGACAATTGCTCTTTTACTGGACCTCGAGGCGGCGTTTAATTTGCGTTTCACCTCAGAGATGTTTGAATCTGAATTTGCACGAGCCGTGGTCCAAGCTCTGTTAGCAGATTCTTTCTGCATTAGAGCTTCTCTGCAGAGCCGATTGGACCACGGTCGCTTTTTTGCACCTACAGGCATCCATCGGTTGGGAATGTAGCATTCCATACCCTCCAAGATCCCCTCAGCGACTGCTACAGCACAAGAATCCAGATCCTCTGAGGCAAAACAAAGCCGCCACCACGGGTACGACGCATAGAACTCTCGCAGTCCATCCCAGTCTGCTGACTTGTAGTGCCACACATGTCGCCACTCCTTGGGCCGAGGTGGTTCAGGCCTTGCGAGAGGCACATGCGTCCGAACGACTCAGTGGTCCGACGATCCTAACGGAGCATCCACTGAAACGTTAACTATAACACTGAACTATATACATATATATATATATATATATATATATATATATATATATATATATATATATATATATATATATATATATATATATATATATATATATATATATATATATATATATATATATATATATATAGAAAGAGGTATTATTTTTAAGTTCCTTTTAATTTTAATGATATGAATAGAAGACTAATTAATGTGATATTGAAAAAAGCTGCAAATGTGATTAAAAGTAATTAGATACCTACTTTGTGACATAATTTAAAGTGGTATTTTTATTTGGCGGTAAAGAGCAAAAATAAATGTTCTAGAATTTAAATAAATGTTTCATTATTATGGTTGTATTTTATTATAATAATATTATATAAGTAATACGTGAAACTAAAATATTCCCTGTTACGATAAGAACAACACTGGTGTCATTACAATAACCTTCATAAAACAAAAAAAATCTAATGGATTTGAAAACCACGCTACATCGGTTAAACTACGGGGCCTTGCGGCTCACGTCCATAAAGGTTTTGTTCGATATCTGTAGAATTCGGCCTGTAGGAAGCATTTTCGCTAAACCAGTCATTAGGCTCACGGGTGACCCGCGCGGCGTGAATGTAAACAGTAAGAGAAGGCTCACCGGTGGGCCCTGTGGCGCAAATGGAAAGACTCAATTTTTCACGCGGCACGTAAGGTGTTAAAGAATGCATCGTGCGTAAAGAAATGGTGTTTGGATAATAATTTTTTAGTATAAATAGTTGTAGTGCAGTGTGTGTTGTCTAATAGAATAGTAGAACATAACTAGTTAAGACAATTTAATGCATAATGTGCTTACGGTAATAGTTACTTCATCATGGTCTTGAATATTGGAGATCGAATGCAGGTAGTGATAGTAGAAAAGCGATTATATGGACTTCATATTGTAAAAATTTTAAACCATGATCAATATAATGCTATTTTAATACCTTATCCAACAGAAAATGGTAAAAGTTCTAAAATCTATTTTGAAGGATTAAGCACGTATAATTAGAATTAAAAATAATCTAGTTGACATGATCGAAGAAATTTAATGATACTAAGTTAGTACTAACATTAATTAGATAATAAGATAAATATTGTGAATAGTTGTAAATAGTGTGTATGAAATGTTGTAAAATGTTGTGTGTTGAGAGAATAATTTTTTTTTAAATACTTATGAGTATTTTTTTGCCAACGAAACCTCGAAAAATCTTGAGAAACTAGAACCATTAACGATAGCTCGAAATCATGCACACCCACATAGGTATACAAAACCTAATTTACAAATAGAGGTAGAGGGTGTAAGAACCCTCATTATGATCTCTGGAGCGCAAACGATCTCATCTCACCTACTAGCTGTACACCTGCTGAGCTGCTGACTAATTAACGAGGCACAAGGTTGGAAGGTCAGACGACAATATGTCACCTGCGAATGTATGATTGGGGTTTATGGATACAGCACGCGAGCGAAGCGAGATTATGTGCTGTATCCATAAACCCCAATTATACCCTACTATTATATGCCCACATTTCACCTTTTTGTAATAGGTGGTGACTGCATGCTGTTGAAATAAAGTCTTCAACTTGACTTAACGACGGCCATTTTACTGGCAACCGGGACCAACGGCTTAACGTGCCTTCCGAAGCACGGAAACGCTCAAATAAATGTCACAAAGTGATCACATGGATGGTCACCCATCGATGGACCGGCCATAGTGAAAGTTGCTTACTGCAGTGATCGTTTACAGAACACTGAGTCCGCGGGGCCACGAGCGCTTCTCGTGAAATATATAGAGCTGTAAAACACGATGTAACTATTTTTAATTATTGCTATATTCTTGTTAGGAAAAAATAATCTTCAAATAATCTTCATAAATATATATTTTATATAAGATCGACAAAAAGTGTAATATTGTGGTGACAAATTGCTAGGCCATCGGCCACAACACGGTTTAACCCTGTACCCTTAGTCGACTTATGCGACATATTATTTTTCTTATTCTAATAGAACACCGCACGGGGAAAATTACGGAATTAGTATAATAAAAACAAAATCATGTATATTCAATTCCTTCCATTTCACTATCTGTGCTCTCATTGAGGTCTGTGTCACTGCCACTATCAGCTGTATTTATTACTAGCCTATCCAATCTATCTATTTTGTCGTCCATAGCGTGTTGAATTCCTCGATATTCATTCTCGCATTTTATCGCATGATCGCAAACCTTTTTCCACTCATCAGCCCCGATCATGTTTAATTTTTCAGTTAATAATGTCTTTATTGAACTTAAATTCATATCCACGTTTCTCGCGGCTACATAGCCTTTTAGTTGAGACCAAACGTTTTGTCCATATCTAAACGAAATTGTTTTTTTGGTCTCCCATTTTTTCGAGAGCTGAATTTTGTTCCACTGGAATGTGTATTATCAGTGCCAGTGCCGACTTCGTTTAATATATTGTTCAAAGTTCTTTTTGAAATTCAAGTGGCATCTGCTACTCTCTGTTGAACCTTCTTAAAATAAACTTACATTAACATCCTCATGTTTTTTAAATTGGTTGGCTTCAGATAAAAAATATTTATAAACATTATGGATAATTTCGCGCGACTGGTAGACTAACGGCCTGGCCACGGGGCACGGCGGCGCGAACGGCGGTGCGGCGGGCGAGGCGACTAATCGTGCGGCATCGTTTGCAGGCCACGGGGCAGTCGCGTTCGCCGCCGCGACCAGTAAGGAAGTCCGAGAGCAAAATGTCTTTATCTAAGTTATCTCGATATTGCTTAGAAAGTAATAGTTTTTTTGCTCAAGATATAATTTTTGGAAGAGATTGTGGAGTACATGATGTAAATAGGAATCGAGGTACAGATGGAGAATTTCACAAGAAGTACGAGAAATACAGAACGTATCCAGAAAAATTTCATTTCACACAAAAACATTTCACACAACGCTATCTGATCCCAAAGTAAGCTAGAAATAACCTGCTTGTGTTATGGGTATCAGACCACGGATATTAATACTTATCTATATACTTTTAAATACATACATATTATACATAGAAACACCCAGTCTCTTGAGACAAACATTTATGGGTCACACAAACATTTGTCTCCGGTGGGAATTGAACCCACGACCTCCAGCGCCGCAGGCGGTATCACTACCGACTGCGCCACAGAGGCAGATTTGAGGCAGATTTTTGTTGAATAAATGAATCAATTATATTTTAGATTACAAATTACAACGTATCAAATGATAATTCAATTTCCAATTTTACCCCAAAAATAGAGAGTTTTTTTTCTTATTATTTCTTGTAAATATTGATATTACAATACATAAAAACAGTATTGTAAAAAAAATATCCCTATTTTTGGGGTAGGTAAATTGAAAAATAATAGCTCATTTGAAAATTAAAAAATTAATTGATTAATGCCCAACACTGCACCAGGCCTAGTCGCCGCGACTGCCGCCCGACGCCGTGGCATGCGCCGTACTAATAGGGATGCAAACGATATATCGATATTTTTGAAATATCGATATATCGGTGATAAATATCGATATTTTAGTATCGATATCGGAATCAAAAATATCGACGATATATCGTTCTTCATGAGCGAAATATCGATATTTTAATATCCATATTGAAACCCAAAATTTCGACGATATATTCTTGAGCGTGAGATGATTTCGTTATGAGCGATATTACTCAATCAAAAATTATAATTAACTAATTGAATATTTTAAATAAAAGATTTGGGTATTTATCTTGATATGCCAAGACACTTGGGTTTTGGTAAATGAAACTGAGTTAAGATGAAATTAATTTCATGTGTTATTTACAAGTTTATTGTGATAGTGCATGCGACTGCTACGCTGAGGTATTTGGCCGATTGTCTTACTTGGGTTCGATTCCCGGGTAAGACAATCGGCCAAATACATTTTTCAAAGTTTGAGTGTTTTCTGTCTCTACTACTCGTATTATTAAAGTGTAAAGTGGTTGTGTCTGTACAAAAATAATACTTGAATTATAATATCTTAACAAACGATACTGCACACAACGTTGTTATTAATTCTTGTCTGTTGGTCCTTATGCCTGTTTGTTCGCTATGGACGCAAATACTGCTGAACGGAAATTTATGTGTTTTTTAATAGAGACATCTTGTTAACGGGTCCCGACATGATCAATTGGCAATTGTCAATAACGTAGAATTTCATGTGCACGTATACGTCGATGCACACACACATGCAAAGCAATCACGCACACAGAAGCAACTTTCATTCATATTTTACGTGATTGACAATTGCAAGGCATGATCGTCTCGGGGGCCTATTAAGCTTAAATCTGAGCTTTGTTCCATGGCAAACGGTTGAAAAAAAGCGGAGTTATGAACAAAAGTAGAATAATCAAGGTTTTTTACGTGCGATCATTATTCTTTAAAAAAAACAAGAGCGGCAAAAAAATAGATATATCGATATATCGTTCATCAATATCGATATATCGTTTATAAACATCGATATTTTCAATATCGATATTTTATTTTGAAAAATATCGATATTTCAATATCGATATTTTTTAGTAACGATATTGCATCCCTACGTACTAATTCATGTATTTGTTCCACTCGCACGCCGCACCGCCAGTCGCCGTGAAATTCGCTCGGTACATTTCGCCGGTCGCATCGCCGGTCGCCGTGCCCCGTGGCATGCTCAGTACATTTCTATTCATTTGGTTGAGTCGCAAGACGCTTCGCCGGTCGCGCCGCACAAATTTTCGCCATGGCGACTGCCCCGTGGCCAGGGCGTAACGGCTTACCTTTTTTCCCTATAGATGCCATAGTAGGTACTAATTTAATTTTATAGGGGTTTTAGCAGCTCTATATATATATTGGCTTAGATAAGCGACTGCACTCTCTCGCATTTGAACCATGACTGACAAAACAAACGTCATGGTGTGTGCGACACAGATATCGCTATACGAAGTCGAAATTAAAGGGGTATTACATCTGCCTAAATTTAGAACCCTAAATATCGGATACGATTTAGGTAAAGAAATTCAGTCGCCGAAGCTCGTGATTACACGTTCACTAATTAGGATTCTAAATCACACACAGTTTTGGAGGACGAGCGACAAGTGAAGGACGTGTCGAGTGAAGTGTGAAAAAATGCCCCCAATATAATTATTTATCCCTACTAATATTATACGGGATATTTTTAAATGCACCTCTGTTTAATTTTTCTGCACACTAGGTAACTCCACTAATTTACTGAATGCAAACCAGAAAATTAAATGCTGTGCAAAATAACCAATTGATTAACTAAACATGTCCTTCTTAAAAAACTTAAATATTACTCAGAACGAGATGACCTTTTTAATCGAATTCACACCAAAAATGTGGTTCGTACATCGAATATATGATTTGTGAAACAGAAATACGATTTGCATATCAAAAATACTTACTTGCACTCTAAATAGTACTATCTTATAACGGAATAGGTTAGGTCAGGTTAGACTTTTATTTTTTTTGATCAATAAAAATTAATTTTGTAGAGGTGATTGATTAAATTGAGGTTTTACTTTGAATAAACGATGTTCCTAAAAGTAAATTAGGCGATAGATTTCGTTAAAAAAGTTTTAATATTATTGTTGAACAATGGAATTTTTAGATAGGTGTACTATTCTGAGAATAGTTATTCGTTCAGTTAAACAGTTCTGCAAATAGCATTAAACAGTATAATGAATTTGGTTTATTTAGTGTGCATAATTAGTGTGCAAGTCAGTATTTTTGGTTTAACTTTGAAATATTTTGTTCGGAAAAAGGGAATAAACAGATATCGATTTAAATACATGCCATATTATACTTGCGAAAGTAACTCTGTCTGTCTGTCTGTCTGTTACGCTTTCACGCCTAAAACGCTGAAGCGATTTAGATGAAATTTCGTTTAGAGATAGTTTGAGTCCTTGGGAAGGACATAGGCTACTTTTTGCGTAGTCGGTTAAATTTAGCCCAAATTAAGCTAATATAAGCTTGTGCCATGGGATCTAAACGACTGATAAACATACTTAGATATTTTTCTAAATAAGTACATGCTCACATATTATACATAATAAAAATAATCGGGTTTTCCTTCCTGACGCTATAACTCCAGAACGCACGAACCGATTTCCACGGTTTTGCATTCGTTGGATAGGTCTCGGGCTCCGTGAGGTTTATAGCAAAGAAAATTCAACATACAGCGCCATCGCGGGCGAAGCTGCGGGCATCAGCTAGTTATACATAAAAAACACCCAAACTTCGAAACAAACATTTTGTGGATCACACAAATGGACCAACCCGGGAATCAAACCCAGGACTTCAAGCGCGGCAGGCGGTTACACTACCTACCACCGAGACAGTGGAAAAAAAGCATACCGGGGGACCCGGGAATCGAACCCGGGACCTCAGCGCGGCAGGCGGCATTACTACCGAGACAATCTAATAACATATTTTTTATAAATTCCTAATAAGACATTGAACCCTTCGTCTTTTCGGTCGTCATTTTGTTTGGGAGTAAAAGACAAAACGTGCGCTCTTGACGGCAGGTGAGCGGCGACTGACCGTCCTGAATTAGGAAATGTGATTACACTCATCCGATTTAGCCAGTTAGGACGTCGGAAACCATCCTTTCCCTAAATCGTTCCCTAATTAGGAAGCTATTCTTCCTAAATGCGATTACACTTTTCTGAATTCAGGACATCCTAAATATCGGATTCTAAATTTAGAAAGGTGTAATTGGCGCTTTAGCCGATTGCCTCTTTCTAAAGCTCGATGTGCATTCTTTTTGGCCCTTTACTGTAAATGGTAGGTATTTGCAGAACTATTTTACCACTGTATACTGTAGTTTGACTCGGCCGGATTTTAGAAATAAATGCCTACTGCCGCGCGGTACGTAAGCATGCGATAGGGCTGCCCACCTATAGCACTTTAATAATATGTGCCTACTTCGACTCTCTATTTAATATTGTGATTGTAAATATGTACATACATACATTCATTTAGTCACGCCTTTATCCCCGAAGGTGTAGGCAGAGGCATAGTATACGCCCACATTTTACCTTACAGTTTCACGTACCGCGTAATAGATAGTGAGCCTAATGCAGTTGAAATTTTTAATAAGGCCTTCAATTTGTATTAAGGATTGTCGTTTTACTGACAACCGGCTTTCATTTAGAGTAAATGTGTACTTTTTTTATTTAAACAAAAAAATCCTTTGTGAGTAATAAGTTCTCAATAAAAATGCATGTACCTTTTGATTGCTAGATTATATTTAAAAACCATGTTTATGTGTGATTTATTAAGAAATTGGTCTTATAAATGGGATATTTTTAAATGCACATCTATATAATTTTTCTGCACACTAGGTAACTCCACTAATTAACGGAATGCATACCAGAAATCTGAATGCTGTGCAAAAAAACCAATTGATTAACTAAACATGTACTACTTAAAAAACTAAAATGTTACACAAAACGAGATCACCTTTTTTTTATCGAATTTAAACCAAAAATGTGGTTCGTACATCGGATATAAGATTTGCTAAACAAAGCGGTAGGTGTATAGCGCGCGCGGCCTTGAGCGCGTGATGGGGGCGTGGCCACGAGTGGTTCAAAATCCTTTTTTTGGGAAAAGAAATGTTTATTATGTTTCGGATCGCCGCGGGACGGTATGGGTAGGACGGCTGGCGGCGCGGGGCGGCGCGGCGTTAACTACTAACGATTGAGTGAAACGGGTATAGAAATTTGAAAACGAGTAAGCGGCGTAGACAATAATAATCGGCTCATCACATGTTTCGTCAGTGATAGAATCACGGAATTCTAGTCTTTATAATCATTGTGTTAAATTTTTGATTTACTAAATTAAAACTATTTTTCGATTTGAAAGTACAAGTCAGTCTCTAGTACACTAGTACTTTTCGTACATTGTCAAGTTGTGTTAAATTTTGGAAGTTCAAATTTGTCCCTATGCGTGTAATAAAAATCAAAGGTAACAAAAATGCTGTCAATCAAAGTCATACGGTGCTAAGTGTACTGTAACATCGGTCATCCACAAAGAAATTAATACTCTTGAAACATACCTAAATCATTGCTCTCAATTAAATAACTACGAACTGACAACGGAACTAAATGTACTACCTAAACGTACTAGAGTTCTGACTGAGCAAGCACAAGTCTAGTTTTAAACATAAACATACCTACTTCATGTAACTACCTAGTTCACTCGTGTCAATCACTTTGTTTAACTTTAGTCAACTAGTAGTATAGTACCAATTAGTACTTAAGTAAAATCAATTTATAGTCTTACCTTTCGGAGTTTCCAGGTAATCTAAAAAACGTTATCTCTGGGTGCGTTATTGACGAATTCATGCAACCTAAACAAGCACAATAGACTCTAGTTGTCATATTAAATAGTTTTAGTAAATAAAACACGCGCGGTTACTATTTAAAAAACGACACACCGTCCATTCGTCTACTCGGCACAATCGCGACTGCGAAAGCTGCTTACGTGCTGAAAGGCCTGCCGAAAACGAGAATCGTAGGTATCGCTTGCGCTTCGTCCGTTTGTAGGGAGCTACAATACTGGTTAAACAACATATTTATACTGTGATTTTACTGAACAAATCACTGTTATCAAAATAGTACCTATATCTAAAAATTCATTAGCCTAGCAAACATATTAAAACTTTTTTATGGAAAACCATCGTCTAATTTACTTTTAGAAACATCTTTTATTGTAATTAAATACCCAATTGAATCAGTCATCTTTACAAAATTAAATTTTATTGATCGAAAAATTAAAATACTTAACCTATTCTTATTTTTTTTTTACATACATAAAAGATTGTACAATTTAGAGTGTGTTAAAAATGCAATTGAGAATATTTGATTTTTTGGAAATGTATAAAATTATATTTTAAAAACATTAAGAAATATTTGATATTCTATGTACTTTAAATACTTCCTGTTTGAAAACGGCGGCCATGACACTTTAAGTCAAGATGGCGCATTAGAGATTGCAACGGCAGGACGCATTGTGAATACTGGTAACGAGAAAAACAGAAATAAATTTGGTTAATAGTTCTAGATGTGTTATTCTTTATAGTTCAGAAGTGACAAGTTAATTCTACGCTCACTAAGTAAGGTTACTGCGTGTTACTGGTATGTAAATTGAAATTTATTAAAACTATGGAATTAGAAGTAGGTACCTATTTTACGAATCATATCGTCGTTGTTAAACTAATTTCTGCTATGTGCAAAAATATGAATTTGAGATATATTGCAAAAAAAAGTTGTCCTGTAAAATTTTATATGAAAGGAAATTTTTAAAACTATTTAGGTTTCCAGGCACCAATGATACCCTTCATGTCATAAGATTATACGATTATAAATTGTAACAACTTATTTTATATTTTTATTTTTAAGTATTTTTTGCACATAACAGATTTAAAATTGTCAATTAACATTCGCATAACAGGTTTTAAATAAGTTTATATTTATATTTATTTAATATTTTTACTAATGATAAACAAAAAGAACAAGTTTTAATTATACTCTCAGGGGCTCTTCTTGATAAACTCATTCTTTAAGAAGGAGCCCCATAGAAAGTGGACTTGGCGAAGCCTCGACAACGTCACAAGGAACGAGATGGGCTTCATCATGACGGAAAGGAAGTGTACATTTAAAGATGTCTCTGTGACCACAGGTTTAATATTGGCAGTGATCACAGACTTGTCCGAGCATCTTTAAATTTAGACATCCGCGCCGAAAGGACCCGAATGATGAAGCCTACTCTCCGACCTACCATGGCCCAAAATAGACTCAGGTGCTGATAGGTTCCAATTAACAAGTTTCAAAACCGTTTTGATCTGCTGGAAACTACTGGTAACGTTCATGATAAAGCCGAAAACATAGTCAGGACGCTGCAGCAAGTGTCCCAATTTTTCTCTGATCGGAAAAAGCAATAACAGGTACTCTAAGCTCCTCCATAAGACGGGAAATGCCATCTTCGCACACATTTTCGTCAGACAAGAGAGATTTGAACCACAAGAAAAGAATCCACAAGCTGATATGATGTGAACTCAGACGACACAACATCAGCGTCGTCGAGGCTACGATTGAAAAGAACAGGGGTGCCAAGGTCTTTGTCCAACAGCTTGGAAGACCCCGTCTCGCGAAATTAAAGACAGCGGGTGGCAATACCGTGACATCAAGGTTCGGAGAAAATTGAGAGCTTTAACAAAGATCTGTACTGATTGTGACCACTGAGCCCCAGTAACGCGCTACTATACCGAGGACATTCCGGACATCGACCAGAACAAGAGCGGGGCGGTTCGTGGGCAACTAAAGAACAACAGGTCCCCTGGGGAGAACGGAATTACGACTGAACTCCTAAGCAAGGGGACTCTGGTCCTAAAAGAGCTAACGAGTATCTTTAATTCTGCCCTCCAACAGGGACAAACACCTAAAGCATAAAGCGAGAGTGCAGTGGCTCTGTTTTTCAAGAAAGGTGACAAGACCTTACTGAAGAACTACAGACCCATCTCACTCCTAAGCCATGTTTACAAGTTGTTCTCAAGAGTAGTCACAAACCGCCTCGCCGGAAAGTTAGAAGTTAGACGAGTTTCAGCCAAAGGAGCAAGCCGTGTTTCGAAAAGGCTTCAGTACCGTTGATCACATCCATACTGTTCCGCAGACTGTACAGAAGACCAATGAATACAATCAGCCGCTGTGGATTACGAAATGGCTTTTGTGGATTACGAGAAGGCCTTCGACTTTGTCGAAACCAGGGTAGTCCTGGACGCTCTGCAGCGATGTCGTGTCGACTGGCGATATATCAAGGTGTTGAGATGTTTGTATGACATCGCTACCATGATCATTCAGCTAGAAAACTATAAAACCAACTCCATTGAATTGCGTAGAGGTGTGAGACATGAACAGGAGAAAGAAATTAGTCAGTTTCGTTTTAAGTGCGATCGATGATAAACTTTTCTGCATAAACTTTAAAGATCTCCCAAAGAATCTGTGTCTCGAAATACAAATCAGTTCTACTACATCTTCTTGAGAGCTGCTTGGCATATTCCTGGTCACACTCAATTCCTGTACAGGGATTTCATTAGTTGCGCTGTCAGCATTACCAATGCTGTAAATAATGTAACACCTCCGCTTGGTCGTTGAAGAAAACGGTGAGCTATTGCTTCTTTCAGATGATGAATTTATGGATTCGTTGTTTGCCTATACGGTAGAAGATTTAGAGGGCTGATTGAGATCAATTGAATTCAACGAATCTGGATTTAGAGACACTGATTCTTTGGGAGATGTTTGAAGTTTATGAAGAAACATTTATCATCGATCGCTCTTAAAACTAAACTGACTAATTTCTATCCTCTGTTTATTTTGGAAATACACAAAACCACAGTACTTAAGCACTTGATTAATCATACCTTACACAGTTTATGAACTGACTGCTCATGAATAACTAAAAGTTTATTTCCAAAGAAGTCACATTGAATATAATAACGTATCAAGATATCTAATGAAATTTGAGGGTTAACATAAATAAATAGCAAAATATAACGACATTCATATGACATCTTTATGGTTTATTTACCTTTACCCTCTACCTTACAATGTAAGATTGGCGGTGTGTTTATAATAAAATTATGCTATGTGCATACGATTTACTAGTTTGTCAATTGCCCGCAGTCAAATAAAAGTGCTATGTGCAATCGGGTCACTTAGCAGATTTTATTTGACAATATTCTAGCTGGCTCCACATAGCATATTTTATTAAATTGTCATAGTGCTTCGTATAGTACTTATAAGCACATAGCAGTTCTTTCATACGATAGATTGGTTCATTTACCAGTCGTTATTGTCAAAATGTTAAAATCATAAAAAATGCACATAGCAGATTTTGGTTTGGCAACGACGATATATGGATTTCAAATAGATATGGTACAGTCTACATTTATTATTATTTTCATTATCAAATGCAGTGTATGGGATGGTTTACGAATTAAAATAATGTCTTATTTTGTGGTACAGTTTTATTTTTTTTCTTAACTGCATACATTGTTACATTATTAGTATAATACCTTTTTGGGTACCGATGATTTGTTGTTTCGTTTTTTGGTTAAGGCTGCAATGTTCAACCTTAACAAATCCTAAGGCAATTCGAACGATTGCAGCGTAAGCTTTTGCCGGATTTCATTCGATTCTAATACATTGTATTACTGTTATAAAGTCTGAGGGGTTTTAAGAAAAGAATCTATACGTAAAATATTGTTCTAAAGACTTTATGAGAATTAAACTCCTATAGTAAGAAAAAAAAAAGTACATTACTTGTTAAGATTTTTGCAATATTTCTTATTTTTCGAGAGCGATTTCGATCGAACAAAGTATTCCTAATCGTGTTTTAAAACGTTAAAAAAGCAAGAGTATTTAATAAATTACAATAATATAGTTTTATCAGATCAATTCTGAGAATATTTCCTAGTATAAAATTCACCCCAAGATGAGTTTCTTTCGAACATACAAGCCTTAACAATATGTGATTTTACAGTCGAAAGTAGAATGTGGGTACTTACTATAACTTGGTAGTAGTTTATGAATACCTTTCTACCTTTGCCTCTATTTTCTTTTTGGCACATTAGCAGGGCCTGATTTACCCATAAGCTAACTAAGCTGAAGCTTAGGGCGCCAGGACCGAAGGGGCGCCTGGCGTCGGGCTCGGCGCTGGGCTGTGACTTACGGTGCTCCCAAAAAGGAACACACAAATCATCTAGCAATTCTTAACGGATTGTAAAATTGTTATTGTAAAATTGTTAACATTTTTTAACACCATTATACATGCGTTAAAATAAATTCCTGCGCTCAACTCCTGGGCAGCGTGGCAGTAAATACGACAGCTCCACCCGTCGTCGCGTTCAAGGCACCCCGGAACCAAATTGTGACACGGCACTGTTGAGGCGGTGAAACCGATCATGGAGGAGTGGCTGGAAAGGCACTATCGCAGCCTCACCTACCGAATGCCACAGATACTTACTGGACACGAGTAAATCAGTATCTGCAGCGCACACAGCTGAAGTTAACATCCGAGTGTCAGCACTGCGGTGACTGCAGCGAGAATACGGCGCTTCATGCTCTGGCGGAGTGCTCAGCATATGCATTGCAACCTTGTTGCGGGCCTGGGCGTAGATGTTCTCACGCTGGAGACCATGGAAAGAGCCACAGTCTTCAATGGGAGAAAATAGGACGCCACTGAGTCTTTTTGCAAGCAAGTCGTGTTTGCGAAAGAGGCAGCGGGAGACGAACTCCCTTCCAAATTCCGTAGTCGACGGCGGGTTCGTTGCACACTGCAATACGCTCAGGACTACCCGCCTCCATCACGTAGGGTCTGATAACGGCGAGTTGTCATCTTGCCATTCTTACTGAAGCAGATCAGGAAGATGGCGTGTCTCTTCACCCCTCAAAAATAATAAATAAATATTCACGGACATTTTCACACAACGCTATCTGATCCCAAAGTAAGCTAGGAATAACCTGCTTGTGTTATGGGTATTCAGACCACGGATACTTATATGCTTTTTTTAAATACATACATATTATACATAGAAACACCCAGACTCTTGAGTCAAACATTTATGGGTCACACAAATATTTGTCTCCGGTGGGAATCGAACCCACGACCTCCAGCGCCGCAGGCGGTATCACTACCGACTGCGCCACAGAGGCAGTCAAATGTCTTTAAAGAAATAGGATAGTACCTATTTCCCCTCCCCGATACACCCGATTCCCACCCAGAAATCAGATAAAACTCAAAGTACTCAAACCCACGGGAGGAACTGCGATGACGGACAAAGTCTGTTTCGTAGACCTTTATACTTGCCGGCGTTTTCATCAGTTTAGTGCAAATTGCCGGAAGTGATCAGTAATGTCCCATCATATCGGGGACACCGCAAGTTAAGCAGATTTTACGACTGTTTATTATTTTTCTTTCATTTCGTGACAGTCAGGAAATTTTCTTGGTAGAAGGAATAGATGTAATAACCGGAAAAACAAATCTCTTGTTTAATGTCGAATTTCACTAAAATTCAGTGGTTCGATTTATCGAAAACTGGGTGTACCGGAAACTGTTATGTACCTACTTTAAAGGTATTTATTTTAATCTCGCTTTTTAGGGTTTCGTAGCCAAATGGGAAAAACGGAACCCTTATAGATTCATCATGTCTGTCTGTCTGTCCGTCCGTGTGTCACAGCCACTTTTCTCCGAAACTATAAGGCCTATGCTATTGAAACTTGGTAACTAGATGTATTCTGTGAACCGCATTAAGATTCTAATATAAAACAAGAAAAAAAGCAGTAAATTTTGGGGGTCCCCATACTCAGAACTGAAACTCAATTTTTTTTTCATCAAACCCATAGATAGGTCTTCAAAAATGCTATTGAGGTTTCTAACATCACTTTTTTCTAAAGTGAATAGTTTGCGCAAGAGACACTTCTAAAGTGGAAAAATGTGTGCCCCCCCCCCCCCTCTAACTTCTAAACTAAGAAAATGATAAATCTAAAAAAAATATATGATGTACATTGCCTTAAAAACTACCAACGAAAATTAGTTTGAACGAGATAGAGCTTGTAGTTTTTTTTAATATGTCATAAACCGCAATTTTCGGTTAGAAAAATCACTACCACTGCGAACGTGTTAAAACATCAACCAAAGTTACAACAAAATTATGTTACTTGCTGCTACGAAACCCTTCATGGGCGAGTCCAACTCGCACTCGGCCGGTTTTTTAGTCACCTGTTACTGGCTGATGATCAAGTAGTCTGCGGAATACCCAACTCCTCAATAAATTACAGGATATATAAACCATGTTTGGGTCATTAGAACAGTCTCAGGATCGGTTTTTATTTTATTTTCAAATTAACAAAGAATAAACATTAGGTACGTAGGATCAGTTTACGTAAACTCTCTTTTGTAAGTAGGACTTGTAATTTAATTAGTTGCAGCTGGGGGCGCACATTCATAGCTAGCTTAGGGCGCGCGGAACCCTAAATCGGGCCCTGCACATTAGTGTAAAAGAAGTGTAAGTAAGTAATGGAATGAAAAAAAAGTAGTATAAATGTGAAATATACATTAAATATTTATTTTTATAAGTAAACCAAAACCCTTGTCTGAACAAACCGTTCATAACATACACACACATAAATATTGATATTTAAAAGAATTGATTAGGTACATAAAATAGTTTGAATAATCAATTAGAATTTATCATACTTACCATAACAATTAACCGCAAGACAGCAATAAAACTGTATTTTATATGCATAGGTACTATAGAAATTGAATACAAAGCAGTTTATTTCATGAATATTATAATTTATACTATGAAAAAATCTTTATTGGTTATTTACAAGAATGTGTGTAATTTCAGCAGTCTTGAAACGAGATTCTTTCCTTTATTCTCCTCTTACCTAGCGTAGCCATTACAGAATGTCTGATCGTTACACTCCACCTATTGATGTATCTAAAAGAAAAGTAAGGTCCGCAAAAGACGCATTAGTACATCTAGTATTAGCTCGTCTTCCAGTAGCACTATACGGTCGCGCATTCGATCGCGTCAGTTAGATAAACACAAACGCTCCTCAATTTCATCTACCAGGTCTAGCTATAGTCACCACCGTCGTAAAAAGTCGAAAGGAAACAAAACCCTTATCAAAAGCTTAGTGTCCGCATTACGATTGCAGAGGAAAAGTAGAAAAGGAGAAACTCTCGTTGAATATTACTATGACAAAATAATGTTAGTCAATTGTTGCGAATTGAAGGGACGTCAAGCGGTTGACTGTATTGTGCATGGAATATTTGATCACAATATAAAAATCAACGTACAGGGTGCTCATTATGATGATCCCGACCAGGTATTAGCGTATTTTCGAAATGTTTCAAGTAGATTAACGGATTCTTCAACCTCGCGAAGACCAATTATGGATTCACGCGACTTATCAGATAAAAAGCAAACTTCGGATACATTGACACTAAACTTGCATAATAAAAGACCTACTGTGACTTGTTATAACTGCGGCGAAATTGGTCATACCGGTAGAAAATGTAGAAAAGAGTTAGGTAGTTAAATGTAGTAAATGTAAACGCTATGGACATTCAGAAAACACGTGTACATCTAATGTAACTCATTCTAATGAAAGTAATAGTAGGTCGGACTGTTCATGAGGTTAGACAGTTTATAGGTCTAGACAGTTTTTTTTAGGTTTGTAAATAATTTCGCTACCTATTGCTAAACCCTTAACTATGTTGACTAAATCAGATGCGAAGTGGACTTAAGGAAGTACACGAAAATAGTGAGAATGTTTGCTTGGAGTGATAACTATGTGACGGAAACTTACCGCCAATATGAAATAAGGTTTCCGAATTAACGTACACCAAGCTGTGACACGATGTTATTCGCTAAACACTAAACAGTGACTACGAGATAACGGACAATTCGTTAGTGATGACCTGATCACGAAATTAGTATTATGTGCTTAGTGGTCGTCCACAGAAACGCTCGAGTTCTTGAAGTGAATCCAGCAGCAAGTACTACCCGTTTGCTCTAAGTTTGCCGGTCACCTTCTATACTACTCCTCTACACCCGCCTCTAGGACAGCGGCAAACTTAGAGCAAACGGGCAACACGTATAATACAGCACGAACCGGTCAATGTTCCACTACGTTACTAAATGATTACATACGTATGTCACAAAGTTTTAGATACGTAAATATTCATTTTAATCATTTAATGTAGCTAGTCCTAAACCTTATAACGTTTGAAGGGATTGTGGATTACCTACCTACACAGAGCATCGCGCGCCTTTACAGAGGGAGAGGCCAAAGCTGGCAAACCCCCTCTGGCAATAATTTGACATTTTGACGACTAAAAGTGCCCACTTACATAAAAACGGTTTTTTGAAGTTTCTTTCACTAGACTAAGTCTAGTTGACAGCGTGAGCGGTTGAATTGTCATTTTATAAAAATGATGAAATAATTAGATATTAATACAAAAAGAAATGTGATTAAAGAAATCTGAGGAAAAATGGCATTATCTTGTGTAAGTAAGTAATTTTATAACAAGTTATTATAATTTACACCTATTGAAACGTATAGATAACTAGCTGACCCGCGCAACTTCGTTTGCGTGATAAATGAAGAACCGCTCGACCGATTTTGAGCAAACTTCACATAAACCATCTACTAAATAGTCCGAATAAAACCTTAAAATTTGGTTTGGATAGGTGTGCCCGTTCTTGAGTTATAAAATTACAACGAAAAGTGGCATTGATTTTTATATATATAGATATTCAGATTTGTTTAGCAACTTTACCGGACGTCACATCAATACATGGATTGGTTGAGCGACTTGGGGTGATATGACACAAAATGTATCATGTGTGTGTAAAATTTATGAGTGTATTGTTTAAAGTGTATATATGGGCTTCGTATTGACAGTCAATTGCTATTGTAGTGCGAGTCTAAGAAAGTGTGGGTGAGGAAGAATTCCCCCCGCCACCCGCAAAATATGACAGACAAATTTGTACCGAACAATCGTTCTATGCCGTCTCCCCTCAGACAGTTTGCGTTGCTCTATGACCTACCTACATTGTAAACTGCCTACAGGACACGGCAGTAATTGAATATACCAGCAAATTATTTGGTGTAGGTACCTACCTAGTAACTAAATAAAAAGAGTTACATTACTTGTTACTTGGTTTGAACGTTATCGAACAATAGGTGGCGTACAAAACGTCAGAGAACTTAAAACGTGTGAGGTGTAAGTACATCTGAAGTTGGCATAATGTGCTCTTAAGACGGTCAAGTGGCATGAGTCAAGTCTGTTGAAATATGAATAAAAGTAGCTTCAGAGTGCATGCTTTCTTTGCACGTGTGTGTACATCGACGTGTATGTACACATGACTTGACTCAAGTCGCTTGAACGTCTCCGTAGCCTATTATGGGCTCAGGAGACGGCCAGTCATTCATGTTTTAACAAAACATGAATGAAAGTAGCTTCAGTGTGCCTGCTTTCCTTGCACGTGTGTGTGTATCGACACGTAGGTACACATTTATTGATGTCAAGTTATTGATGGTTATTTTATGCCGGAGTCCATTTGTAGGTACCTATTATTGAAAGACGCGAGCGTGTAGCTTGGTGTAGCGCTATCTTTCATTTATGAATGAAACATAGGGTCACTTGTCCTACAGTGAGCCAGGCAGATTCATTCAACCACCGCCATATTTCAAAAACGCGACGTTGCAATTCCGCACTAATACTACTAAAAGAGACGCTTATGTACCCCTCTCCTATCGGCATCGCTCAGTTCGCATCTACTTGCTGTGAAGGACGCACGTGTTGGGTATGCTTATATATAGGTAAGTTACTTGGTTGACCGTACTGTTCATATGGCAACACGTTAGAAGGAACCATTATTTATTGTTCGGTAAACATTTTTAATATTTTGTGGTTGGTACTATTGGCAGTACTTTGTAACAATTTAGTCAACATGCAAAATATAAGTTCCGTTTCAAAAGAGTTTTTGAGAAACTGTCTAGTATTCATTGTTAATATTGTTTCATAGCATATAGATATTTAATTGTAGAACAATTATATAATAACTACGATCAGGTTCAGTAATCTTAGTTTGGGATTTATTTGATTAAATGATTTGAGTGTTGTCATGTTCCGGTAAATTGTCAGTAGTCATAACATGGAATAATTTATGTTAAATGTAATAATTGAATAGATACTATAATGTTTCACATTTACAATTAGGTTAATTAATTATTTTAGACGATACTTTGTTTGTATATGTCATAGTATCATTTAAATTAATATAATATAATATTCAGTTTGGATTTGACACTTGTGAACAGTGTAATGCTGTTTAGGCGCCAAAATATAGGACAGAGGCACAATGTTAGACAGAACAGCTCAGTCGTTCGTTGAGCAGCCGTCTTAAGTAGTGGTGGTTAATATATCGTATAGCAAATTACTTCGCATGCTGTATACCTATAGCATAAAGCAAACGATATTTTTGCGTTTAGTTTTTGCTAGATGCTAGATGCGATATAGTAATGTTGTTCTCTTTCTCTATCACCTGTTTCACCTGTCTGGCGCCATCCAAGGCGGCGCGCGGTGCTAGCCAATCGCACAGGTGCGGTTCGTTTAGCAATATAGCAATAAAGCAAATCCATCGTTCTTCCCCGATATCGGAGTGTCACAGGACTCGGCGTGCGTCCAGTCTTCGCATATCGCGTGCTGGCGATTGTTTATTGTTTGTTTTAGCGCAGCGCGTGCTTTTTGAATTCGCGATCTCGGAGTTCGGTCGGACGGTTCAGTAATAATAATTTGAACGATGTTTATATTAGTTGATTTTTGGTTGGTTGGTTTAGCTTTGAAGTGTAAATAGTGTAAGTAAATAGATATTGTTTTGTGATTATCTAGTGTTTGTGTTTTTATTAGTTCGGTTTAAATAAATCTAATTATACAATACAAATAAATAAAATTGGAGTGTCTGTTTGTAATATTAAAATAACCGCTTTCTACTACATGCATACGAATGTATATACGGTACACATACCAAAATATATATTTTTAAAATTTTTGTTTGTCTGTCTGTTTGTTTTGGCTAATCTCTGGAACGGCTGGACCGATTTGGACGGGACTTTCACTGGCAGATAGCTTATGTAATAAGGAGTACCTAACTTAGGCTACTTTTATCCCGGGAATAAGTTCCCACGGGAAGCGGGAACGGGAACAAATTTTACGCGGGCGAAGCTGCGGGCATCAGCTAGTATTAGATAAAAATGTAGAAAAGAAGTGATTTGCCGATACGGAACTTCTTTAGTAAGGCCTAAGCGAGCCTGAAAAGTATGAAGGAAAGTTCATTGTTATAAATTGTATAAACACGAATACACGTTGTAGGTAAATAGGTATGTACATAAAGTTATAAACCATACTGTCATCAGTCCGAATTGCGAATTAAAATATAGCAGTTGCCGCGCTTCCTTAAAATACACCCACCGCATTGCCTTTGTATGTAGCATACGCGTATAAAAATAGTTTGCTATGACAAAGCATGAAAAAAAACTTGCTATAAACATACAGCATATATCATCTAGCAAGTTGTTGCTTTATAGCAACTTAGCACACTACTAGTCTTAAGGGTACGTTCCTCATTAATAACTTATGTAATTTATCTGATCTGATGTGATGTGATGTGTAATATATGTGTTGAAATTAGCAGAGGTCTACGTCCAGCAGTGCTGGACTGCCATAGACCGATTTGATTGATTGTATTCGAGACTATTTTATACTGCCCATGGCTTGGTTTAAAAGATAATGTACTTATAGGTACTATCCTGCTGAACTATTTGTAAAGATATGACCCGTGTTGCTATTAATTGTAATGACGTGTACCAACTATTGATGGAATTAGATTATAGTAGAAATAGATGTATAGCAATTAATGTGACTTTGAAAAGAGTGGCCGTGAGTTTTATTGCCAGGTTCTTTCTCATAGGCTCTACCTATTGAGAATCTGGCGGTAAATGTAGAATTGCAAATCTTGACGAGAATAAAGATATTTTTATCTCATATTCATTTCTTTTCATTTCATAACTTGTTAGCTAATACCCTCCTTACAGAATATAAGCCCGCCTCTGGCTATCCCTTCGGGGATAAAAGGCGTGACCGTATGTATTGATATACCTACCCTCTACGAGACGAACCTAACATCAGAAGTGGGATAGATTCCACCTTTGCTAATACATTGATTACAAGTTTCAGAATCGACGGATTTTGCTGCTGCCTCTGGACGTTCGCTGCTCTGATGACGACAACGTGGTATTCTCGATCTTCGATCCGGCAATCGGTGGCAACAGTGTTTCAGAATCGACTGATTTTGCTGCTGCCTCGGGACGTTCGCTGCTCTGATGGCGAACGTGGTATTCTTGATCTTCGACCCGGCAATCGGTGGAACAGTGGTATGATGTGTTTTTTGTGATCATGTGTGAATTTTATATACTGTGCAAGTTATACCAGTGAAGTTTTTTGATAAAATGTAGATATACCTACCTATATTTTAAGCTTGGAATGAGTAGGTTTATAACGTTGCAGGATTATGTCAGCTTTATTACCTACACTATTTAAACATGTAACTGCTTAGGTAGGTAGACTTATAACGAAGAGGTTGGGGGAACGAGGAAGTAATTTATTTTTTTCTTCTTTCTTTCAATATGTACCTAATACGTTACCTACTGGCATCATATTCATGATCTCCCTTTTATTTTGAAGGCCTACCTAGGTACCCGAAAATTGAAACATTCTCGAAATTAGCCACATGGCGCATTTAGGCAAGACGAAGCTTGGCGCGTTAAACCTCTCAGGATATCTCCTGAGAGTTTGATATTATCCCATCACTGTTTGGGACTCCCATCTGACGCCGTAATCTAGTGGTAGAACAAAAGAATTTCGCAGTAGTCAAATTTGTACTTTACGGCTACACCAAGAAGTACCTACGAACAAGTAGAACATTGCGTATCCACTCTACTGTAAGTCCACGTAACTCATATTCTTAGTACCTTGCGTAATGAAATGTCAGATTGGCCGAACGTTCTGTAGAAGGTTCAAAAATCATTGACACGATTAAACAGAATTACACTTTTCTCTTCCTTGCATTATTCGTTGAGGTAGAACTGTGGCTAGGATTCCATATAAACTCATCATTACTATCGGCATCTATTTCCAGAACTACCAATAACATGTAGTATATTAGACTCATGATTTATAAACTTAGAGGTCAATGTACAGAGTATTAAATAGATAAGTACCTACTAGCGGACATCAAGCAGTTGAATCCGCGTCGTTCCGTTCCCGTAGGAATATAGGAATAAAATGTAGCCTATGTTTGTACCTACTCGCTGTTTCTTTTATTGGTGAAAGACTTAAAAAAAAATCGGTTCATTAGTTTCAGAATCTATTTACTTAATGCAAACAAAAACAATAATTTTTATTCCATTGGGTAATATGAATAAGATACTAAACGCTTGTCTACGTTAACAGGAATTCGTAAGTCGTGTCACCACTAAGTACACAACACAAACATAACTACGCACTGTTTCTTCATACCATTATTTTCTCTTACGATAGTTCTCGGATCTAATTGGCGTCAAAAAGCTAGTTTTTTTTTCCGAGTTTATTTTAAATACCAACTAGATTTCCATATCAAATCTTGATTTCTTTTCATTAACTTTCTGTATAGGAGGTTACCTACATTAGTTAGCATGAAATATTTAGTCAATACGCCGCTCTTGGAATATGTAGGTACTAGAAGATTTTTATCTTGTGACTCGGTATCGCGTTGAATGAACTGTGGTAATAACTACCTACATGATTTTTGTAGTCTATACCTACTATTCTTGCTGTGAATACTAGTTACTACGTATAAATCGAAGAGTTACTTATGAATATGTAGTGATAGTGATGGATAATATTTCATTGCAAAATAGATGCAGGAAAATAATAAAAGACAAAAGATTATCTGATATTAGAAATAAGTAAGCAGGGTCATTACGTCTGTTTCCGTACAAGATCTATGGTACCTTAATATGAAAAAAGAAACCGCCAAGTGCGAGACAGACTCTCCCATGAAGGATTCCGTAGCAACAAGTTATAATAATAAAAGTTCTTGTAGTTCGTTTTAACTTTGATTGCTGTTTTAACACGTTCGCTGTGGTAGCGATTTTGCTAGACGAAAATTGCGATTTATGACGAATGAAAAAAAAAATCTACTTACTAGATCTTGTTCAGACCAATATCGTTGGAGGTTTTTATGACAATATACCTACATCTTATTTTTTTTGGACTTATCATTCCCTTAGTTTAGAAGTTAGAGGGGACACACACACATTTTTCCACTTTGAAAGAGTGTCTTGGGCAAACTATTCAGTTTAGAAAAAAAAATGGTGTTGGAAATCTCATTAGCATTTTGGAAGACCTATCTATAGATACCACACGTATGGGTTTGATGAAAAAAAAAACATTTTTTTTGAGTCTGTTCTGAGTATCCCCATACTCCAAAAATTTACTCCCTTTTTTCTAGTTTTTGTGTAAGAATATTGATGCGGTTTATAGAATACACCGACTTACCAGGTTCAATAGCATGGGTCTTATAGTTTCGGAGAGAGGGGGCTGTGACATACAGACGGACGGACGGACTGACGGACGGACTTGACGGGACTACAAGGGTTCCGTTTTTGCCATTTGTCTACGTAACCCTAATAAATGCTGTTCTTTTAATTTTGGGTTTTCCCTAAGAGAGATAAGTAGTTCAAGTAACATTATTATAACTAAAGAGAATGTATGCTATGGTCATGTGAATAGATAGGTTGAAAAAATTTGTGTGGCCTTGGTGGTGCTACTGGTCACATCAATGATTAAAATAATATTATGAAATAGATATGTAATCTGTGCGTAGCTTAAGCCTAGGTAATGTAGGTACATATAAAATAAATGGAGTATGTTCTAAAAATCAATTGAATGTTGATTGACTGAGATGAACTGCTAAATGAATATACCTACATGTAATAGTATGTGCTTTACTGAGTAATTTAAGCCTAGGTAATGTGGGTACATATGTAAAATGGAGTATGTTCTAAGAATCAATTGAATGTTGATTGACTGAGATAAACTGCTGAATGACTATGACAATACATGTAATATTATGTGCCATACTAAGTAATTTAAGCCCAAAGTAGAGTAATATTGAGAGTTCTAACTCACTCCGCTCGTTGAACTCTCAATATTACTGATCTATAACTCTCAATCGCACATGCACGATTGAGAGTTCTAACTCACTTCGTTATTACAGGTGGTGGTGCAATATAATAACTCTTTGTAAAATCATTTACCTAAGCCAACGTTCGACATTTTAATGCTGTTCAATACACTACCGTTCAATCGGCTCTCTGCGATCCCCTGCGTCGTAATTGTGAAGAAAGATGCTCTGTTAGTTAGCGATAGAGTTATTTCATAAACAGTACAATCTTACGTTTACCTATTGTGTTGTCTGTAAGCAGTTTTGGTATACCTATTTACGGTTATAAATACATAATGTCATAATTACATCTGTTCATAACCAGCCCGTCAGCATTGCATCAAACATGAAATTCATTAAACAAGCACAATCGTTACAGATTAGTATAATCTGTAATGATTTACCAAAAATCGAGTTACGCCATGGAGAATTATTGCCGAATACAGTACGTTGCATCATTTGCGGACCATCAAATTGTGGAAAAACCAATTTGTTAATTGGTCTCCTTTTGCACGAAAATGGATTAACATTTCATAATGTTTATGTATATTCTAAAACTCTATATCAACCAAAGTACATTTTTTTAGAAAAGGTTTTACGAGGAGTACCAGGAGTCAGTTTTCAGAAATATCAGGCAAATGATGACGTTATGAAAGTTTCAGATGCAAAACCTAATTCAGTGATTATTTTTGACGATGTAGCATGTGAAAATCAAAGTAATATGCGTGATTATTTTGCCATGGGAAGACATAAATTGATTGACAGTTTTTATTTAAATCAAACTTATAGCAAAATACCTAAACAACTAATAAGAGATAACGCTAACTTAATTGTGCTTTTTAAGCAAGATGAAATTAATTTGAAACATGTTTATGAAGAACATGTTAACACTGACATGACGTGGTTGGAATTTCGTAACATGTGTTCTCAAATATGGAAAGAGCCTTATGACTATGTTGTGATTAATAAAGACTGTCCTAAAAACAACGGGTGCTATAGAAAAAAGTTTGACACTTTTGTAGAATTAGATAAAATTTGAATATTTAAGACAGCTTTCAGTTTCTTGTTATTCTTTAATCGGCTCTTATTGGATTACCATCTATTTCACATAATGGAAAAATCATTGAAAAAACAAATTGTAGATGCAACACAAGCTGTAAGGAAAAAAATACGTACCATGAAGGATTTTGAAGAAAATAACAGACAAGTGCTTGATACAGTTTTTAAGCCTGTTACAGAATCTCTCAATTTAATAGCCAACACTAATAACCACTTAGCTCTAACAAAAAAGGAGGAAAAAATAGAACCCCAAGAACCACAAGACCAAGATATGAAAGAAACAGATGATAGCAGTATTGCTAGTAACGAATCGGAACCCTCATCGGACTCTTCATTTCAGTCATTAGTCGGTACTAATCCAGATGCATCATCTTGGTCGTTATCTTCACAAGTACTATTAGATGTACCATTTGGTATAAGAAAAGAACGTGGAAAGTTAATGTTAGGTTCTGCTAACATAACAATTGGGGATAAAGTTATTACTGTAGCCGGACACAAGTACGAAAGTACACCTGGGTTGCGAGAGTTACTGTTAAAAAAAGACATTGATCTGAGCTTGGTATTAACCAAGCTCAGATCAATGTCATTAGACCATGACAAACAAAATTATAAGGCAATGTTACTTGTAACGAATGCACATCGTCGTGATTTCGATTCAAAAAAACCAATTAAAAGTAATAAAGGACAAAAATATTTGCAAGTTATTAAACCACTTTTCGATCAAGAAAGTAGAAGTCCCAGCTGTAGACAGAAAGTAGGAAAAGGATTACCCTTAACAAAAATGTGGAAAAAAAATACAGATTTTGTATATTGGGATGATCCCAATGAATTGGTTGATAGATTAAAGTTATTAATTGCTTCTCGAGATGCTGGTAACACAGGACTAGACAATGAAATAATATCTATCATTGAAGAACTGCGTGAAAGCAAAATCATTAAATAAATAAATCTACTAATATTATATGTGTGTCATTTTACTATATACCGTTCAACATAATACACCTATAAATTATGAATGTAGACAAATTTGGTCATTATATTCATAAGCGAATGCGTATATCGGAAATACTTGATTTTAATGATAACGCATTAATAAAATCTGATAATGGAGATTATGACTTGAAGACATCAAGGTTAAAAGGCGTCAAACCTCCTCAAGACGCAGATGATGCAGTAAATAAAGCTTATGTAGATGAATTGAAAGGTGTACTAATGAATGACTTACAAAAATTACAAAGTTCTATTCCAAATAGTGTTCAAAACCACATTGAGAAAGCTTTAAAAACAATAATGTCTGAGATAATGACTCATTTGGAAAATACATTTTATACAAGAAAAGCAGTTGATAGACTAATTCAAGACGCAATTCAATCTATATTAAAAGATCGAAAAATATAGGCCTTAAAATTTGTTAAAATGACGAAACAACAAATCGTTAATGAAATACATAAAGCAGCACGAAAAAATTTTCCTCGAAGATCTGTAATTTTAAAAGGTGTTGATGATTTGTGGCAAGCAGATTTAGTTGATATGCAAAATCTAAAAACCTTTAATAAAGGATATAATTATATTTTAATTGTTATTGACTGCTTCTCAAAGTACGTTTGGGTGGAACCGTTAAAAACTAAAACCAAACATGATGTCTCTCATGCATTTGAAAAATTACTTTTTACTAATCACAGGAAACCAACTCATCTGCAAACTGATATGGGTACAGAGTTCTATAATTCTACATTTCAAAAGCTTTTACAGAACTATAATATTAATCACTGTTCTACATTTTCAACCAAAAAGGCTTCAATTGTAGAACGAGTTATTAAAACAATTAAAAATAAATTGTACAAATACTTTAGCTTGAACGGTCACTATAAGTGGATAGATGGTGGCTTGAACGGTGTTGTGAAGACATATAACAACACAAAACATCGTACTATTAAATTGGCACCTGTTAATGTCAATAAGTTTAATGAAACGGACATTAAAAATAATATTATGAACTCCGTGATAAAGGTAACCCGAAAATGTCGTCCAAAGTTTATAATTGGTGATAAAGTTCGAATTAGTAAGTACAAACATATATTTGAGAAAGGATACACTCCTAACTGGTCAACAGAATTATTTACTATAAAAAAGATAAATAACACTGTACCACTAACATATCACATTGAAGATAATCAAAAACAACTCATATTGGGAACTTTTTACGAACAAGAGCTTCAAAAGTCGTCCTGCCCTGGTGTCTATTTGATAGAAAAGGTATTAAAAAAGAAAGGGAACAAGCTGTTTGTAAAATGGTTGGGTTTAAATAACAAAGAGAACAGTTGGATTGATAAGACTGCAATAGTGGAATAAGTTAATTATATAAGAGATACATAATTTTAAAGTATATTCATTAGTCTTTGGACGATGCAAGGTGGTGGACTAATAAACAGTATCATTAATCATTTACCATTCGAACTACACATACCCGGTTATAACTATTGTGGACCAGGAACAAAGCTTTCAAAACGATTACTACGTGGTGATAAAGGTGTAAACAAGTTAGACGAAGCTTGTATGCATCACGATATCGCATACGCAAACTACACGGACCTACCTAACCGTCAAAAAGCTGACTTACGTCTTATAGATATGGCTAAACAAAGACTTAAAGCAAAAGATGCTCGAACAGGGGAAAAGATTAGTTCGTGGATAGTAAACAAAGTTATGAAAGCTAAATTGAAGTCTGGTGCTGGTGTTAAGACCTTTAATAACTTTGTTAAAAAAATAAAAAGAAAAATCAAAAAACTCTCACCTAAAGATGATAAGTCATTAATAAATATGGCTTATATGGTTGCTCGAAAATTAGTTCCATGCCTTCCAAAAGTTCGAGTACCTCGAATGATACCTATACCAAAAACTGGAGGCATTCTACCTTTAATCCCAATTTTTGCTGGTTTGTCTGCTTTAGGAGCATTAGCCGGTGGTGCAGCTGGTATTGCAAAAACAGTGAATGATTATAAACACGGTCAGAAAAAATTGCAAGAAACTGAACGTCATAATAAAACTATGGAGGCTATAGCAATAGGCAAAGGTTTATACATTAAACCACATAAGCAAGGTCAGGGATTGTTTATAAATCCTTCAAAAAACTAATTGATCAGCTACCTAATCGCGCTTTAACTGATATCGATATTCAGAAGTATGGCTATTGTATTCCCTACTTTCGAGGAGTTTATATGAAGGATCAATTACCAAAAACACCAAAACGAATTGAATGTGCTATAGTTAACCTAGATAATTCGAGAAATGATGGAACGCATTGGGTAGCTTATGTTAAAATAAACAATTATTGTGAATATTTTGATAGCTATGGTGATTTAAAACCGCCAAGAGAATTAATGCTATATTTTAAGAACTGTGATGTTCATTATAACTATGATAGATATCAACAATTTAACACAATAGTTTGTGGACATATGTGTTTAAGTTATTTGCAAACTTTTTGGATTAAATACTATAAATCTTTATTATAATTATAATACTTTAAATAAAAATACTATAAATCTTACATCACTCTTTCATTTCCATCATTTGCAAGATGTCACTCACCTTATCGATAACTGGAAACTCATCGGTATTATCTACCTATTATCCAAACACGTTGCCATTAGTTGGGGAGTATGAATGTGCATTATTACATTTTTCTACGTATAATTCTATTCCAAATTTTGATAATACAAACAATAAATTATACTATGGTTCTAAAAATGTTATTGAGATACCTGAAGGAACTTATGAATTACAAGATATTGGTGACTATTTAAAAACTGAGATAAAAGATGCATCCCTAAAACTCCATTGTAATAACAACACCTTAAAAACTATTTTATTTTGTACATCAACTATAGATTTTACTAAAGAAGGTACATTTGGAAGTTTATTGGGATTTAAAAAACAGATCTTAGAAGCAAATAAATATCATGTATCAGAGTTTCCAGTTAACATTTTACCTACGACTGTCATAAGGATTGAATGTGACATAGTTAGCGGTTCTTATATAAACGGTCAATCCAGTCACATCTTGCACGAATTTGCACTTAATGTTCCATCTGGATACAGGATTATAGAAATTCCGAAAAACGCAATCTACTTTCCAATAAACCAAACCAATATAAGCTGCATACAGATAAGGCTGTTAGATATAAATAATAACTTAATAAATTTGCGAGGTGAAGAAGTGCAGTTGTATCTACATATCAGAAGAAAACAATGATAGATTATAATAAATATGTGGTTCGTCCAACTAAAAATAACAGTCCTACTAAAACTATCAAACCAATAAGAGCTCGCTCCAAAAAGGTCATAAAATTGAATAACAATAATAAAGCATTTCTTAAAGCGATTGGTTTGTTAAAATGAATATACTAGATGTTTTATCCGCTCCTGTATACAACAACTCTGTGGAAGGAATTGAATTTCACTCTTACAAGCCTTACGTAACAAGTTTCAATAGAAGCGATGAAATCAGGATACCTATTAATCAACAAGACTTGTATATATTACCATCAGCAAGCACTTTGTTTTTGGAAGGAACTGTTGTTGTAAACAAGGGTGGAAATTCGAAAGAGAGAGTCAGTAGCGTTCATTTCACAAACAATAGTTTACTTTACTTGTTTCAAGATATAAGGTATGAGATAAATGGAGTGGAAATAGATAAAATAAAAAACGCTGGTATAACTACCACAATGAAATCATTAATATCAATGAACGAAAACGAGGCTAAAGTATCTAATGCTTGGGGTTGGAATATCGATGGCATAAATAGCACAAATGGGGGTAGCTTTTCTGCTTCTATACCCCTCTGTAACATTCTTGGTTTTGCAGAAGATTTCAAGAAAGTAGTGATAAACAGCAAACATGAATTAATATTGTTGCGAAGTAATACTAATCTGAACGCCCTAAAACTTAACGATGGTGAAACGGTAGAAGATATTATTATACATACATACATACATATGGTCACGCCTTTATCCCCGAAGGGGTAGGCAGAGGCATATTATATGCCCACATTTCACCTGTGTATAATTTGTCCCACGTAATAGGTGGTGAGCCGTATTGCCGTGTTTAAATGGACAGGCGCAGGTTGTGACTGCCTGCTGTTGAAATAAAGCCTTCAACTTAGCTTAACGACTGCCATTTTACTGGCAACCGGGACCAACGGCTTAACGTGCCTTCCGAAGCACGGAAACGCTCAAATAAATGTCACAAAGTGATCACATGGATGGTCACCCATCCATGGACCGGCCATAGTGAAAGTTGCTTACTGCAGTGATCGTTTACAGAACACTGAGTCCGCGGGGCCACGAGCGCTTCAGCGCAGATATTATTATAAATAAAATAATATGGCGCGTACCACATGTCAAAGTATCCGATAGAGAAAAAATAAATATGTTAAAACTGCTAGAAAAAGATCGACCACTCCAGATGATATTCAGGAATTGGGATTTATATGAATATCCGGCTCTACCAAAAACTACTAAACATACTTGGTCCATAAAAACATCATCGCAAATAGAGAAACCAAGATTTGTTATTATTGGTCTGCAAACAAATAGAAAAAATAATTCAAAATTGGATATGTCTCGGTTTGATCACTGTGACGTTCGTGATGTTAGAGTATACCTAAATTCAACCTACTTCCCTTACGAAAATTTAAATTCAAGTTTCTCGAATAGCAGAATTGCTTTAATATATGAACAATACACCAGATTCCAACACTCATATTACGGAGGTCTTCGCGGTGAACCGTTATTAAGTGAGAAACAATTTAAAAATATTGCTCCGTTATTTGTCGTAGATTGTTCTAGACAACCAGATAATCTTAAATCAGGTCCTGTTGTGGATGTTAGAGTGGAAATTGAAAGTGATATTGATATACCAGATCAAACTTCCGCATATTGTCTTATATTGAACGATTGTATAATCGAGTATAAGCCGTTAAGTAGCACCGTGAGAAAGATATCATGAACAAAAATACTATTATAGTAGATGTTCAGGGTTTTAAAGACACTTGTAATAACTTTATAGTCAAAGAATTAGCTCTGGCCACCTGTGTTTATACCCAAACATTCTTAATAAAGCCCCCATACTTATTTAAATACTTAACTACGAATGAAAAAAAACAAGTTACGTGGTTGGAGAGAAACAGAGGGATTTACTGGAATGAAGGTTATATCGACTATAGAGAATTTCGACGCATAATTGTTCCTTATATAGAAAATAAAGAAATTTTTGTAAAGGGCTTAGAAAAAGTTAAGTGGATTCAAGATCTTTGTATGAATTGTATTTGTATAGATCTTGGTGAAGACAAGTGCCCAAATTTATCACTGTTGCATAACAAATATTCAAATAATGAGACAAGTTTTAATTGTATTAATCATACTAAACAATGTGCACTTAAAAATGTTTTATGTATAAAGAACTATTTAATAGAGCAAGAAAGGTAATTTGTCTTCCTATACACAGTTTTAATAAATAAAACAATTTTTTAAAGCAAATGGTTTTTATTTTTTATCCCACATTTTAAATACCTATCTATAATTATTTAACACATTATTTTCACAGTACACACAATAAAATTTTAATAAAACAAATGGTATAATGATAATCATCATGGTTGTTTATCATCTGAAAGCTGTATACAGCCTAGACTCAGCCATTTTTGTGTGGCTCGAGTCTAAAAGACAGCCCGAAATGCGGCAATGGGCTCACCATCTATTACGTAGGGCTCAAATATTCGGTGAAACGTGGGTGTTTACTCATCTCTGCCTAACCCTCCGGGGATAAAGGCGTGATTATATGTATGTATGTACATTTTACTGATAAATATTTCAATAAAACAAACTTTAAATCTTCATTAATTTTTATTTCTTAATATAACTTTTAATGCATATTATCATTTTTACACTAAATAATATTAAAACAAAAATTATTTATAAAATATTAATTTCAATACAAATGACGAACACATTTATTTACAAACTTACACAAAATTAATCTAGTAAGGAATATTTTAAAACAAGAACTATTATTAATAAATGTTAGGGAAAGAATAGCCGCATATTTTTTTTGATATATTATGTATTAAATTTTCGGCTTGATCAGAAATTTCATCAACTGGATCTTTGACAATATATTGTGCCTTTATTATCTCCTCTTCACTCTCACTTGATCCGCCCAGGTCCGTAATCTCAATTTTGATCAAACGCCGTCCTTTTGTTGGTTCACAGTTTATGATGTATGAAGGTTGTCTATGTTTCTTTAATATTTTACTCACTATTTTTGATTCTGACTTGCGCGTGGATTTTTTTCTCTCGGTGTTTTTTTTAGGCGTTTCACGGTGTGTACTTTGAGCTGCGATCCATAATCGTTCAGTTTCTTCGTCAAATGCATATGGATCTTGCGCATTTGGAAGCGATTCTGGTGAATACAATCCATTTGGCAAACCGTTTCTTTCTTCAGTGTCTTCTGTGGTTTCTATCGTGAATATATTCTTATTTGTGTTCTGAAAATAAAAAAAACGTTAGTATGTTATCTACGTTACGTGACGTGTTACCTTTTCTATAAACACAATATTATATAAGTTTATCAAATAAAATATCTTACCATGTTGTATGTCGATTTGTAAACTAATATATAAATTTAAAGTTGCTCGTATAATGTATGTCCTCGTCGTTAGTGATAAATTCAGAATGAAACAATGAACTTATAAAATTAACAACGGGATTATATACCCACAGTTTCTGAAATATGATACTATTTCTAATACATATTTCTTTAAACAACAAAATATTACGACGTACAAGTTGAAACATGAAAGTCCTATCATGTAAAAACACGTATTGTGCATAGCAAAGCAAAAAAAATAATTCTATGACGTGCTACCTCACTACTGCAATAATTATTATATAGATGGTTGTGCGGATGTTGATGCCCCTTCGTTTCAAGAACAGGTTGATACATGAAAATTTTAACAAACCTGATTCGGGTACAGTTTACCCTTTACTTATGTGTGTCGCAAAAGTATTCTATAATGTATGTCACTAGTTGAGAATGAAGTAAAATAAAACGAAAATATGATTACAACATTATGTAGGCATTTATTTATAAATAAGATTAAAAGACATAGGTAGGTAGGTACATTCTTATGAGATAAAAACTTAAAGTACTTAAATACATTTTTAAACATCACAATGTCATACTTATGAAAAAATAAAACCCATCATAAATTTCAATTAAACGTCCTAAAATTCAACCAAAAATTGAGCAATTACCCCAGGAAACAGTGTGAATGTTGTCCTTTAATATATACCGCTTATCATCATTGGATGATAATACAACTTTGTTGACACTACGGGTTACTAACTCGTGTTTCAAGGATTTAAATAATAAATTTTGTTTACGAGTTATTTCATTATTGGTTAACGTTTTTTTATAATCTGCTTTTACTAAGTCTCTCACTACGCATTTCTTAACACCTTTAGCTTTTTTTAAAGTACATTGCTCAGATTGAATACAATATAATTTGGGACGTAGACCAATGAATTCCGTGATTATTTTACCTCCCATTTCGTCTTTAAATAGACCTGGCACCTTTTTATTCAAAATCGGTAAACTAAACGGATTACTTTTATTATAATTACTAGTATCAAAATAACTAATAAAGTAGTTTTTCATATCATTGTAAAAGTCGTTAGTTTTAATTTTATAAATAAAACTGTCTGTGTCCGTATAGCATAACTTGATAAGTTCTCTATAATGTGGGCGCATAATAGAATAGTGAAAATCGTACATATGTTTTTTTGATAGTTCTAATACAGAGAAACCTATATATAGGGGTTTATCCATAACAATTTTTTCGGGTTTCATTTGAATCGCAACCAAATTCTCAGAAAATATAGAAGCACTATGGAAGTTCGGTCTGGCAACCAAGGTATCTGCACTTAATCTCTTTTTTGTTTTATTATCGCTATCACTCCACTGATTTACTAAATGAACTTTTACACGATTTTCATTATTTTCTAGCGTTTTACCGAATATACTGTTATTAAGCAATTTAAAAAAGTCTTGTTCAAATTCGGTCACTGCTTTTTGTCTAAGCTCGGTATTGAGGTCTATATATTGTTTTAAAAAAGCTTTCTGCCTAAAAGTTATAACGCGATGCACTTTGTTTAATATTAATCCATGCTTAATACAATTTTTCAAATGTACGTAATGTATTACGTATTTATATTTATCATATAAAGTTGTGACAAGTTTAGAAATTTTACCTCCAGGAGGCACACATTTCTCAGGACAAAATGGCAAGTCATTATGCAAACGGTGTAAATATTTAGGATAAAGTAAATCTACCTCTAATATGAACCCATAATCTGCATCATCTTTTATATTCTTGATGTTTAGATTTTCTATCTCATTTTTATCAAGAAACCTGAAGTTGGATAAAGGTAAAGGTTGGCACATAGCATACCCATATAAATTATTGCAATCTAAGTATACAATAAATATATCATCTTGTTGAGGGTCATAATCTTCCATATATTTATTATTACTTTTTACATAACGATGGGAACTCATACAAAGACCTCCTCTTATACCCTCTTGTATTAACCTTATTATTGCTAAATCATCAATAAGTTCTAACTTAATTCCCGTTTTGAGAAGCATCGCGTCCCATGATAAGCTAGGAGCTGTTACATAAAAAGCTGGATCTAATTGATAAAATCGCTTAGAAGTATTTCTAAAGTTTTCAAAAACGTCAGTCAACAAAAGTACGTCAGTTTTGAGGTAAAGATCAGTATAATCACCTAGATTTTTTATTTTAAATTCAGACCATACCAATTTAGCATGCTGGTAATCTGCTAATGAAATGTGTTGATTATTTAGGGAATTATAAAAATAACATTTTTCAGGCAGAACTGTCTCCTTATAACGATTTATGTTGATCATATAATCATAAGGATATACACCTTTTCGCGTAAGTAATTTAAATTGTTTTGGACAAGAGAAATTGTTTTTTAAGTGTATAAACTGTTCTGGTTTCAAACTTTTTACTAATTTGTCTAAACTAGTAGATAAAAATTTAAAGGAGTCCACAAACCGAAGTTGTACATATTCATCTCTAGAAACTTGTATAAATTTTGTAAAAGAAATATATGACTCTTTATTTTTAGCTATGATTTTAAGTGAACCGCGAGCTTCTCCTAATTTTTTAATAAAAAAATGGCAATCGTAACCTGAAAGATTATGAAAGAAAATTGGTATAAATTTTGGAAGTTTATACATCAAATTACAGTAGTTATGTGCGGCTCCTCGATATTGACCTGTCATAAGACAGTGATCTCTTACTCGGTCTGTGATTAGTAAGTTTTGACAAATATGACAACGAGTGCTTTCATTGAATTTAACAGAATCTTCGTTATTAAATATAATTGGTACACTATTCGACAGATTGTTGTTAATCAATTGAACATCCCTGTAAATATTCTCAACAAATTTATCTACACAATCTTCCCCACGGTAAGATACAAAACGATTTCTACTTTCATCAAACGAACAAACTATATAATAAGCGAATGCTATAGGTATATGTACCTGACATACTGAGGTACTCGCAACAGAGGGATCCTGGTTGCACCCTTGCACTGGAACCAACATGGCTTCAAAATCTGCGTAAATTACATATGGCACATTTTGTTTCCTTTCGTAGTTTTTAAACTCAATCACTGAACCTTTTTGCGGTAGCTGAGTCATTACACCGGCACATACATGAGAATCAATTTCCATACTTGATCTAAAAAATAGCAAACACTCATCACAAAAAAATAATATCCCGTTATGGTTAGTTATTTGTTTTCTCACCAAACGCGATAAATCTTTGATCAGACAGTAATGTGAATATCTGCTCTTTTCTAATAATAGTAAATTAACCGTTTTTTTGTTATCGTTATTAAACCCAGATTTGTATAAAGGTCCTATGATCTGTCTATTATTTTCTAAGCCATATACATTTATTCGTAATCTTGGATTATTTTTTTCAAACATTTGTATATCGGTAAAAGTTACTGGAAATGACATTCCTTCTATGTTAAACAGATTGAAAAAATTTGGATATGAAGAAACTCTCTGAATGTTCCTATTTGCTGGGTAAAGAGCTGCCGTGACCGACCACAGGAAACAATATACATCATTGTTACGAATATTTACACATGCCTTTTTATTTTTAATGATCGGAGGTAAATCAATAAATCTTGAACCACGGAGCGGTTGATACCTATTTATATTTACCTCCATGTAACAGTTATTAAGGAAAGTCCAACCAGAATCCCGCTCTTCAAATTCGTCTATCTTTTTCAGTAATTGATTAGCAACATCTGTAAAGAGCTTTGTAAAATCATAGTTCATACATATAATAATATTTTTGGTTTCAAATGATTTAACTTCTGGTATGTCATGTTTAAGTAGTACAAACTTTGAGTATATATGAAAGTTAACCTTAAGGGAAGTGTGAGCTGCAAGAGATTGATCAATTAAAGATTTGACCCTACTGTGAAGGTGTCTGAAGAAAACAGGTAAAGATGTCTGTTCGTTCGTGTCAAGAGTATGTAATCTATATGTTGCTAATCGATTTTTAAAAGCAGAGTTCACTTTCTCCACGCCATGATCTAAAGTAATTACGTTATCTGACTTTCGGTGTATTTTACTCCTTAAATGTCCTATCCATTTCTTACCATTTACCTCAACACCACAGCTATCACAGAACGGCATATTAATTGGTGAAACACACAGACAGATTAGGATGGAATTTTTGTTTTTGGTCAATGAATTAATCAAATTTATTTAATATTTTTATGTATAACATACAAATAGACAATTATATTAAGTTTAGTAGGTACGGACTTATTTAAAATTAATTTTATTAGAAAAGAAAGTGGCTTCAGAATCTGCGAACAACTCGCTGGCTTGCCTAACAAATTTTTGTAGATGAGCCCAGTGAGGAGATTCCTCGTCAGTCCGAAGCTTCAACCACAGCAGAGATTTTTTCCAAAGGTCGTCGCCACCTTCTTGGACGTCAACCGAGTTGTACACCTTCAACTCAATGTGGAAGGGACCCTCGGTAGACACCGTACGCCTCGTTTGACCGTTAGCCACCCGATTGTAAAGCACCGATGTGGATGGAGCTCTGCCGGTGTTGACGGTGGGAGTTTTACTGTCAAGGTGGAAGATGTCGTATCCCTTTTGCGCAGCCTTTTTCTTTGAAGCTCTGAAACAGGGAAATTTTCTATATTATAATATTGTACCTTAGTATAATGTTCATTACATAAATAATAAATGATCATTATGAATTGGATGTTATGAATCGTTATGTTATGATAAGATTGTTATGAACTGGACAACATCAGTTTTGCTTCAGTTAGGAATATTACGTGAACAGATTAATAGATGATTGTCATGAACGACACACAAAGTTTGATACTAATGGAACTCGAACCCTAGACTTCTGGATTTGCAACTAAGGTCACTCATTACTACTTAGCCAGAAAAATAAATAAATTGCTCATAATAATATTATATTAATAAAAATAGCAAAACTACCATTATTTAGCACGTAACCTCGCTCACTCATATATTGCGTAATGTAATTGATTATACGTATTTTAATTGGTAGTATTTGGTATGTTATCATCACTTTACATCAGCTGGGTATAAGAGTATCTACTAATGAGTAATAATTACCTTGAATATTCGCTTGAGGTACTTCTAGCAGATGACTTGCGTTTGACGGGAGCCTTTTTCAACGTCCCAGCCTCGCTCCTTACCACTTTGTCACAATCGAACTCTTGGTCCGCTCTGAAAACATAATACCTATTATAAGTTACAAATAGTAAATAAATACACAGAAACCTACTCAGAAAACTATCACATTATCTTCACAAAAACTTCCTCATCGTAAAAAACTATTTTTAACAACACTAGATTTTTTACTCGTAAATTATAATATAACCAGCTTTTGCCCGCGGCTACGTCCGTGAGGATGTCGACATAGCTTTAGTCTTTCACATGGTCTGATCTACCCCACATCCAATTTCATCAATAGGTAAAGCGGTTTAGGAGGCGTAAAAGCGTTGTTACGCTTTACCTTGTTACAGACAGACAGAAAGTGTTACTTTCGCATATTTTATGATATTAGTATAGATAAGTAATGAACATGTACGTACTGGTACATACGGACGTACCTTATATGATCGCTTGCAACGCTTTTGACAGCTGGTGACGATTTGCGCTTTCCACCCCCCTTAGCTGCCTTCGAATTTGACTTGGCGGCGTCGATCGACGTCGCACTGTTGCCACTATCGTACTCTGAATCCGACCTGTAAATATTATGAACAGAATAGTTATTAATTGCGACTAGTAACTCAGAAAACGAAGTGTTTAGTCCGTCAATTGCAACAATTCGGTAGTCACTCAAACTAATAAAATTTGACAAGACTAATACGCTATCACTAGTTAGTATCACTCATCGTCACCGTGCACAAAATAACGATAGGTTTAGTTCTGGCAAATTTGTTTAAAGGTTAAAAAGATTTCTCACTTAAAAACAATAGAACATGGGATAGAATATTTTATAACTTAGGAACTCACATTTTTAGGTAGGTACAATGACGATTAAACTCACAAAAATCTGGAGCCAGGTGTTTAGTCTTCAAGGTGAAAGGTCTTGGTCTTCAAGGTGGAAGGTCTTCAAGATGGTGGTTGCTCCAATGGATTCGTTCAACGGTATAACGAAGTCAGAATGAAGCACTGACTGAATGATTCCGGATTTTATAAGAAAATTAATGATAATTTAGCAAAATACGTTAGGGTTGTCACTACGCTTAGGAAAAAATATCTCGTCACGTTACGTAATGGAAATAATCAAATTAAGATAAAAGTAATGTAAATTCTTCATGAAAGTATTAATAAGTTATACATATCTAATAATAATGTAAATATTTATGAAAATATTTTGTATGACGTAAAGTTTACTTAATATTTACATTTCCCTATTATGTTTGTATACAGTAAATACAGGAAATGGAAATAAAAATTAAACTTAACATTATACATATAAAAAATTGTCTTTCTTATAATTTCATTATTTAATAATAACTCAAATTGTAATCGCTCCATAGCTCAGTTGGCTGAGCATTCCCTTTAAGGGAAAGGTCATGGTTTCGAGTCCTACTTGAGCATTTCATTTTTCCCGATGTATTTGAAATAAAAAATTGCATTAATAAATGCTGTCAGTATTAATAAAAAATATAAACATTTAATTTATTTTATTTTTAGATATAAAATGTGATCAGAAATGAGGTAAGTATTTGATTAAAAAACTAAATTATCTGGATTATAATATTCAAATATTCATTATGTTCAAAGAGTAGGTAATCTCGATTAATTATTTGACACCAGTGTAAATACCTATTAAATCCTTCATACAATATTTTATTGTATCGAAAAATAAAATGTATTAATTTTAATTTATTGATTATTAACTAATAGTGGCAGCCCTAATGTAATTCGTGTAAGCATTTTCGACCCACATAACTTTAAAGAATCACATTGAGTAAATTTACATACTCCACGTGTAAAAATCCTACAACTTGTACAATCCTGTCATTATCATCCGAGCCAATTCCCAACATTTTTTTTAGTTGGGGTCGGCTTTCTAGTCGTAACTATGATGCGGCTGAAATTCGGTATTTTTCCGTGGAGCGACTACCATCTGACCTCCACAACCAAATTGACGATATCGAAGTTATATAGTTAGACTAGTTGGAGTTTTGAGGGCTCCAACTAACCGTAACGACTGCCATAGATGTTAGTATGGCAACCGGGACCGACGGCTTAACGTGCTCTCCGAGGCACCCAGACTCCGAAACAAACATTTGTGATTGATCACACAAAGTATTTGGTACGACCCGGGATTCGAACCCGAGACCATCTGCGCGTCAGTCGGTTACACTTCCGACCGCGCCACAGAGGCAGTCGCAAACTTGTACAATCCTGTATTAATATAAATTTGTATTATTATTATTATAATTTTAACGAATAACTTAATTTTTGATCCCACTAATTATTATATTTAAACATAAAAGTTTTTTAAAGATATTCTTCTTAATATGTAGGTGTGTAGCTAAACGGATCTGGCTAAAATTTGTTCAAGGAAAATGTCAGCCTCCATGGCGTGATGGATTCGATTCCCGCACGGTGCAATAATTTGTTTGCATGAATATGACTATTTGCATTGGTCTGGGTGTTTATATGTATAATAATTATACATACATACATACATACATACATATGGTCACGCCTTTATCCCCGAAGGGGTAGGCAAGGCAGAGGCATAATATGCCCACATTTCACCTTTTTTTGTATAATTTGTCCCACGTAATAGGTGGTGAGCCGTATTGCCGTGTTTAAATGGACAGGCGCAGGTTGTGACTGCCTGCTGTTGAAATAAAGCCTTCAACTTTGCTTAACGACTGCCATTTTACTGGCAACCGGGACCAACGGCTTATCGTGCCTTCCGAAGCACGGAAACGCTCAAATAAATGTCACAAAGTGATCACATGAATGGTCACCCATCCATGGACCGGCCATAGTGAAAGTTGCTTACTGCAGTGATCGTTTACAGAACACTGAGTCCGCGGGGCCACGAGCGCTTCACGATCGTTCAATATCTTACACGCAACCTACATCAACACCTTTGGACCTCAAGCCATCCGATCCTGCTAGGCAGTGCATCCGCTAAATAACAAGCTAGGGTTTAGTACAGGTTTTCGTTTCAAGGTAGAAAGTTGGGCAACAGTCGATCTCGATAAAGTCAAAGTGCTAATATATAATACGAATATAATACGGTCTTACAATATAGTTTTTATCTAACTACTAGCTGTTGCCCGCGACTTCGTACGCGTGAAAATTGTTACAATGCCAATTTGATTGCTCTCTGCTTAGCCCCTAGGATATGAAGCGTGATAATATGTAACCTATTTTAACACCCTACCCCTAGGTAATATTTGTGCAAAATTTGAATCAAATCTATTGAGTACTTTTCGCGATCCTTCCGGACAAAGCAAAGCAAACAGACAAACGGACAGACAAAAATTTTTCTAACTATATTTTCGGCTTCGGTATCTTATGTTGAACACCCAGCAAGTATTTTTTTTTTTTAATTTTTCCAATGTACAGTTTTGACTTTTCTATCATTTTATTATATGTATAGATTTACTTAAAATAAGTAGATATCTATTATAAAAATATGTTTTTATGTAAAATTGATCGTAGATAAAATATTAAATAGTGAAGTCGTAGGTAAAACTAGTCAAGTAATTTCATTCATGGAATATTATTAGCGATCAGTAGCAGGTGCATTTATGTATGAGAATTGTATACAATAACATTTCTCATACCTAAATATGCACCTGCATCATTATCATATTGCATTCGGCGAAGCTCGACAGCCGCGCGCGACGCGCGTAACGAGACCTCGCTGGGAGTGATGTGCCGACAAAGGCTTAGCGACGCGACGATCGTTTCATACGTGCTATGTAGGTTGCTATACTTAGGTTATGTAATATTTACTATATTGCACCACCACCTGTAATATTGATTGAGTTATAGATCAGTAATATTGAGAGTTTTAACGAGCGGAGTGAGTTAGAACTCTCAATATTACTCTACTGCCCAAGTAATGTAGGGTATGTAAAATAAATGGAGTTGATCTTATGTTCTGAGAATCAATTGAATATTGATTGAATGAGATGAACTGCTGAAGTCTTTTGCTTTGGTCTAGCTTGTCACATGTGCAGCAGGTGTGAAGCTAGTGGTTATTGTTGGCTAAGCGATTGACCGTTGTTATTTAGTTCTCATAATGTGAATAGAGACTTATGACAATGAAACGATGTCACTGTTTAAAGTATTATGCAGAAAGCTGTAGTCCTCAATGTAAAGAGGCTTGATGTGAAGAAAAAATGGAAAGATCTATTAGGTGTAGTACTTGAGTACTATTAATGTAAAACGAGGCTGGCAGTGAAAAGAAATAGAATCAATCTTGTCCTTATTGTTGAATTTATATAATCTAACTAAGTAGGTATACTGTATTTCAATAGCTTTGCGCAAAAATGTAAACAAACACATTTGATCCAATATATCCATAGTTACTTGCAATTGAATATTTACCCTGATTAAATTCCAGTATTCAGGAGTCATACAGTGTTCTTACAATCATTTCGACACCAAATAACTTCTTTATGACAGTTTATTTTCATTTAAAATACCTACTCAGGATAGTAAAAAGTTCAATGATTTGTCTTATTATATTTTTCTACTCATCTGTCTTAGACAACAATTGTCAAAACAAGACATGTTTACATTATTGCCAGATCGGGCAGGATTGGACACGGTAAATTCGTTCATAGGTATATTGTATTGTTATTGGTTAATTCAGAGAATCCCAGTGTTGGCATTGCTGAAATGTAATATTTATAGTGTTATTTTTCTAATGCTGTTCGTTTGGTCAGTAAAATATATAAAACTAGCAGACGTTACGCGGTTTCACTCGCGTAGCTACCATTCTCTTGGGAATACGGGAATGAAATATAGCCTATGTTCAGGTAGTGTAGCTTCCCAACAGTGAAAGAATTTTTCTAATCGGTTCCCAACAGTGAAAATAGTTTCGGAGCCTATTCGATGCAAACAAACAAACAATCGATGGAAGGAACTGATTTATATTAGTATAGATAAATATATTTGTACTTCGAGAACGAAGTACTTGTCAGTATGGCCGTGTTGGGTATGCTTATATATAGGTAAGTTACTTGGTTGACCGTACTGTTCATATGGCAACACGTTAGAAGGAACCATTATTTATTGTTCGGTAAACATTTTAATATTTTGTGGTTGGTACTATTGGCAGTACTTTGTAACAATTTAGTCAACATGCAAAATATAAGTTCCGTTTCAAAAGAGTTTTTGAGAAACTGTATAGTATTCATTATTAATATTGTTTCATAGCATATAGATATTTAATTGTAGAACAATTATATAATAACTACGATCAGGTTCAGTAATCTTAGTTTGGGATTTATTTGATTAAATGATTTGAGTGTTGTCATGTTCCGGTAAATTGTCAGTAGTCATAACATGGAATAATTTATGTTAAATGTAATAATTGAATAGATACTATAATGTTTCACATTTACAATTAGGTTAATTAATTATTTTAGACGATACTTTGTTTGTATATGTCATAGTATCATTTAAATTAATATAATATAATATTCAGTTTGGATTTGACACTTGTGAACAGTGTAATGCTGTTTAAGCGCCAAAATATAGGACAGAGGCACAATGTTAGACAGAACAGCTCAGTCGTTGAGCAGCCGTCTTAAGGGTACGTTCCTCATTAATAACTTATGTAATTTATCTGATCTGATGTGATGTGATGTGATGTGTAATATATGTGTTGAAATTAGCAGAGGTCTACGTCCAGTAGTGCTGGACTGCCATAGACCGATTTGATTGATTGTATTCGAGACTATTTTATAGCCCATGGCTTGGTTTAAAAGATAATGTACTTATAGGTACTATCCTGCTGAACTATTTGTAAAGATATGACCCGTGTTGCTATTAATTGTAATGACGTGTACCAACTATTGATGGAATTAGATTATAGTAGAAATAGATGTATAGCAATTAATGTGACTTTGAAAAGAGTGGCCGTGAGTTTTATTGCCAGGTTCTTTCTCATAGGCTCTACCTATTGCGAATCTGGCGGTAAATGTAGAATTGCAAATCTTGACGAGAATAAAGATATTTTTATCTCATATTCATTTCTTTTCATTTCATAACTTGTTAGCTAATACCCTCCTTACAGAATATGCCTCTGGCTATCCCTTCGGGGATAAAAGGCGTGACCGTATGTATTGATATACCTACTCTCTACGAGACGAACCTAACACGCGCGTGGCGGTGAAAATTATAAAAACAACTCCAAAAAGTAAGTATTTTTTGTTGAATTTGATCTTTTTTCATAATTATCTTATTAATATTAACAGTTCTTTCGTTGTCACATCATAATATGCATTAATATCTTAGTATTATTCACTATTGTTCAGTATCCTACGACTTTATTTTATAAGTTATATTTTGAGGTTTCTTTAAAAAGTGTGGTATGTCCTTCGTTGAACCATCGGCGCATGTCCTGCAATGAACCATGGTTCATAGTTCAACACAACAAGGCTCATAGTAAGACAACCAAACTGTTAATTTATTTGGTTACTATGGTATACTTAATACTGGTATACTGGGCTAGGGTTTCCGGGTTCAATCCTCGGATATTAAATAATGAATTTAAATGTGTGTCTAGGTGTTTGCTTGTTTGTTTTTGTGTCCCACATGATACCTATAGGGAATTCTAGTGTGAAGCTTTTATTTTTTAACGAGTGAATTTTATTTTAGGTAGGTACCTGTTTATATCACTGGGACTAGTTTCGTAACTCCACTTACATCTTCCCTGTTCGTGTTGCGCCTAACATTCACCTACGTTAAAAATTGAAACATTTAAGAAGTCAAGAGTTGATTTAATATGAAGACTGAATTTTCTAGTTCCTAAAATATAAAATCATTCAAAGATTTTATATTTAGTTATAAAGTTTTTGATTATTAAATTATTTTAAAAATGTTTATCTTTTGTTATTTGTACTTACCAAAATAATAAGTTTGAAGTTATGAGACTGAAAACTTGTCGGAATGACAACTTAATAAAAACTTGTTAATTTCTTTTTATAAATCTCCTATGTGATAATACCATGTTCCAGTTAGTAATTTCATTTTTTAATAAAACCTTTGATTTTGATTGAATTACATATTGTTTTATTTGATTACCCATAATTATAATTAACAGCTATATTTTCTGTATAATTTTAGATGGTTCATTGTAGAAGAAAGCCTGGTTCAATGTATACACCCAGTGTTCCACTATGAACCAATTCCGAATTTTTACTAAATTTGTATTTACAAAAAATATATTAAAAATATTAAAAAACTTTAAAAGCCAATTCAAACATAGATAAATTTCTTAGCTATGTGCAGAAGCACGACTACGTAGGTTAAAAAACAAAAAAGTTATATGACTTTGAAATTTACCTGGTTCATAGCTGGACAACTTTTGATACTCTATCTCAACAATCATAAAATCGACAATTAAAACATCAACACCGTAAGACCAACGATTCAAAATCTCAACACTTCAGAATGTCAGCAGCTTAGTAGGTCAATAGTTCACAATATCAAAGTTAAAAATCTCAACATGAAAAAATTTAGTTGTTACTTAGTGGAAGTGATACAGATATACATGTTTTACTATAGGTACATAAAAATCATGTTTAGTTTTCTATTAATATGCCAGATAGCGGTATATAAAATAAGCCGTCAGTAAATCTAGCATTACCTGTAGTTTTGATATTACAATACTTACCTACTTGTACATAGGTTTGAATCAATATAGACCAGGAAACATTAATCACAAACAAATAGGAGATATAAGCAATTCGTAATATCGTAAAAAGTAAGTAAGTACTTATACAAGTTGTGGGTAGTGATATTTTTATACGCTATGGTTCTTCGCTGCGCTAACGGTTCGAGATCTCCCGTCACCTCAGGACATTCAATTATTCGGATAGCACGTCTCTGCATAGCGTCAAGTGCGTCTAGTAAGTACCTCGCGGAGTCACCGAGAACAGTATTCGACGCAGGGGTGACACGCACACCACCACATAAAAAAATTAAATCTTTTGAAGATGCCTCACTAAAGGTTCTTGCGAAAAGAGAAGAAATGGACACAATAACGTTTTTAAAAAAAGTTACTTATATCCACTCGTCGCCCCGCGAACTCAATGGGCTGTAAACGACCACTGTAGTAAGCAACTTTCACTATGGCCAATCCTTGGATGGGTGACCGTCCATGTGACAACTTTGTGGCTGTTATTTGAGCGTTTCCGTGCTTTGAAAGGTACGTTAAGTCGTTGTTCCCGGTTGCCAGTAAAATGGCAGTCGTTAACCCAAGTTGAAGGTCTGTTTAGGCTTCTTGAAAATTTTCAACAGCAGGCAATCACAACCTGCGCCTGTCCATCTCAACACGGCAATACGGCTCACCACCTATTACGTAGGACAAATTCTAAAAAGGTGAAATGTGGGCAAATAATATGTCTCTTCTACCTGCCCTTTCGAGGATAAAGGCGTGACCATATGTGTATATCTGTATCACTTTCACTAAGTAATAACCAGATTTTTTCATGTTGAGATTGTATCTTTGATATTGTGAACTATTGACCTACTAAGCTGCTGACATTCTGAAGTGTTGAGATTTTGAATCGTTGGTCTTACGGTGTTGATGTTTTAATTGTCGATTTGATGACTGTTGAGATACAGTATCAAACCCCACCCTAGACTATGAATATCACGACAGTATGGAAATAATAATACAAAGTTGAAAAATGCTTTTTGTGTTTCTGTGTTCAGTGTATTGGGGCATCTTGGAAGTGGTAGACCAAATGTTGTTGCCGATGGTGTTAACAATCCAACCCTGGCAGGTTGCTGGTGTTTTACAAATGACCCTGTATATGTAGTGACTGGGGGTACAACATGGTGGTGTCACGGGGAAGGAACGGACCGGAACGGTCGCGCTCTGACAGCGCACGTGTTAACCTCACAACTTTAGGACCACGAGCCACCAATGATCTTGTGGACTGTTTCACCATGGCTTCGCATCTGTTGAGCTCCTTCAGAAATTAAGAAATCGGATTTCCCGCGTATCGTAATAATTCTAGTGATCTTCGCTAGAAGATGGTAACCTTCAAGGTATTGAAATAACATAATTTTAAAACAAATATTTTATTATGAAATGTACATAATTTTACAATAAAATCTTTGCAGGAAATTAATGATAAACCTATTAATAAACAATTAATACCTCAACCCCATTATTGTCTACTTTTATAATTATGCGGGTAGTTCTAAAATAGTAACCCTACTTAGGTATAGCGCAACCATAGTCGCAGATCAGTGAGTCAATGAACATGTACGCCAGAGGGCGCCCCCTGGCATGGCAGCTTTCTCTTTCGTAGATATAGAGGTGGCTCAAGTCCCTCGTCAGGTAGTTCTTCGTTGGTTTGTCTGAAATTAGAATTTACAGGGTTATTCTAGCTTGAGCTGAAGACTGAAATTAAGTGACAGTATGAAAACCTCTATAAAATTAAACTATGATCATCTTTTAACCGAATTCCGAGAATTGGTGATTCTCAATTCAATTTAATGATTTTTTGTCCCTTTCGGTTAAATGTTTCCGGCGTTTCCCCTACAAATATTTTTATGTTGATTTTGTTCATTCTTTTTTGTTTGGTAGCTTCAGAAAAATTTAAATCAAGGTCTGCTTTTGTTTTGTTTTCTTTCACAACAATTATTTGAGAAGAACAAACAACTGTCGTTGCTCAGGTCGCAGTCTCGGCTTGGAATCCAGGGTCGGTCAAATATTTGTGTAATCCGCAAATGTTTGTTACGAAGTTGTGTTTTTAACTGTTTCGGTCGGGATCGGGAGTCAATATAATTGGGCGCGGACTGAGTTATTTTACAGCCAACACGCCAGTTTATATTTACCCTTACATTCAAAGGAATCCTTGAATTCTAGGTTTTGCGAAAGTTGAGATGTCTCTATTTCCTGAAATACAAAACCCTCAACATTGAAACTTGTGTAAAACAATCCTTAAAGTACTCCCTTTATAACACTGAATTTTTGAAGTGAAACTTCTTTATCGGCGTTGGAAAAAAATTTGCGTCACGTCACGTCACGTCACGTATTTTGGTTACGCGCCATCTTTGTTCTCTTCCCCACCACGGTGGATTCGAATTAAGAGTACTTTATCCAGGGATAGTATGTCATTTAAGGATTTTTGTACTTAGGGAGTTAGGGACTTTTGCACTTTGGGACTTTTAGACTTTAGGACTTTTGGACTTTTGTACTTTTGGACTTTTGGACCTTTGGACTTTTGGACATTTGGACTTTTGGACCTTTGGACTTTTGGACTTTTGGACTTTTGGACTTTTGGACTTTTGGACTTTTGGACTTTTGGACTTTTGAACTTTTGAACTTTGGGACTTAGGGACTTAGGACTAAGGGACTTAGGGCCTTTGGGACTTTGGGACTTTTGAACTTTGGGACTTTGGGACTTTGGGACTTTGGGACTTTTGGACTTTTAGACTTTTAGACTTTTAGACTTTTAGACTTTTAGACTTTTAGACTTTTGGACTTTTGGACTTTTGAACTTTTGGACTTTTGGAGTTAGGACTTTTGGACTTTTGGACTTTTGGACTCTTGGACTTTTGATCTTTTGGACTTAGGGACTCAGGGACTTAGGGACCTTGGGACTTTGGGACTTTGTTTTGAACTTTTGGACTTAGGGACTCAGGGACTTAGGGACTCAGGGACTTAGGGACTTAGGGACCTTGGGACTTTGGGACTTTGGGTCTTAGAGACTTGGGGACGTAGGGACTTAGGGACTTAGGGACTTTGGTACTTTGGGACTTTGGAACTTTGGGACTTTGGGACTTTTGGACTTTATTTAAGGTGAGGTGAAAATTAAGTTTATGAAGAAGTTTCACTTCTTACGTGTGTACACTAGTACACGCAATTTTTTTTTTGAATCGGATCACGCATTTAGAAGCTACAACTAAAGAACCTCTCCCAAAGGAACCGCGCAAAATATCGGGATCAAAAGTATCCTAGGACCGTACTCGGATCATAAGGTCACATTGTACGAAGTTTCATTCAAATCGATTCAGTAGTTTCAGCGTGATACTTATTCGGGATACAGACAGACGGATAGACAGATTAGAGAACGCCCTACAATTAAAATTTTGAAAATATCTTCCTTGTACTCTCGACCCTCAACAGTTTTATTATAAGTATAGATGATGAATAGAAGAAAAGTAATGATGTGTGCTCACCTTTGGGGTCGATGTGCAGTTTCGGCAGCTGCGCCACGTCCGTGAAGATATACGCCGTGCAGAGATCCATGTGGGTCACACTTGGCAGGTTGATCGTTAGACGGATCATAGCTGGGAACATGACAATCTTTCATAGTATTATCTGTCTGTACGCGTGTGTCAGTTAACGATTAGATTAACTAGCGGGCGTCACGCGGTTTCACCCGCGTAATGCCCGTTCCCGTGGGAATACGAATACGGGAATAATATATAGCCTATGTTAATCAGGGTGAATGAAGCTTTTCAATGGTGAAAGAATTTTTGAAATCTGCACAGTATTTTTTGAGTATATTCATTACAAATCGTCGCTGCGCTTGCAAAAGTCGCTATGTATTTTTAACCTACTTTTCAGGAGGAAGTAAAAACCGATTTACTCGAAATATAATTGTGATAGAAAAAGTACATAATTTTTTTTAATGTAAATATCATATTTACGTTGTGGAAAATGACTTTTAGAAAGATAACGTTTAAAACAAAAATACCAAAAAATTAATATTGTGGATCTGACACATAGCTGTGAGACAAGGTGGTCTGACATCTCCGCGGCTCTTTAACTTGTATGTAAACGCGCTGATGGGGGAGCTCAGCAAGGCTAATGTCGGATGCTCAATAGACGGCAAGATAGTCAATAATATCTGGTATGCTGATGATGCTGTGTTGTTGAGCCCTTCGATCAATGCTGGGGATTTGTGAGGGGTATTCGTTGGCCCATGGCCTCAGGTACAACACAACTAAGAGTGAACTACTGGTTTTTAAATCAGGTAACCGTTTACCTAAGTTTATTCCGCCACTTAAACTTCAAGGGATACCGCTAAGTAGAGTCACCAAATTCAAATACCTGGGGCACTGGGTCACCGAGGACCTCTCCGATGACCTAGACATAGAAAGGGAAGGTAGGGCCTTAGCGTTAAGGTGCAACATGTTGGCTCGTAGGTTTGCTAGGTGTACGAAACAAGTAAAAATAACGCTGTATAAGGCATATTGCCAGACCTTTTACACATGCAGCCTATGCAGTCTTAACAGGGGGTTCAAGGGCGCGGCCGCACCCGGGCGCCGAGCCCGAGGGGGCGCAGTCCGAAACATTTCGATATTTCCTTACCTAATTGAACTTTAACTCATAAGTACAATATTAACGCCATTCCCCCGTTTCGTAAACTAACGTCAAATAAACACCTACATTCATAAAAATATAGGCATCACCCATATTAATTTACTATTGTATTATTGTCACTTTGGCCTTTCGGCACGTGTCATACCGCTCACGATATGCAAGGTAAGATATAAGCTCTTATTTCGATATACATAACACTTAAATTTATTTAACACTAGCGGACGTCACGCGGTTTCACCCACGTAGTTCCCGTTATCGTGGGAATACGGGAATTAAAAATAAAATAGCCTATGTTCACCGCAAAGAGTGTAGCTTCCCAACAGTGAAAGAATTTTTCTAATCGGTCCAGTAGTTCCGAACCTATTCAATGCAAACGAACAAAGAAACAGTCAAATCTTTCCTCTTTATAATATTAATATAGACGCACACGGCAATATCTCCATTCCAAAGACGTTTGATGCGCCCTTTGACATAGGCGCCTGGCGCCCGCACTTTAAGCGAAATGGCCTCCATTATTAGGTATTTAGGGTTTAAATTGTAATTTTTGCCACCTTAATGATGGAATTTCCAAGAATCCTTTCTTAGTGGATTCCTAGACCATACAAGGAACCTATTTGCCAAATTTGGACTTTCTAGTCCCAGCGGTTTGGGATGTGCGTTGATTATCAGTCAGTCAGGACTCAGGACATTCACGTTTATGCTACTGCTCCACCTGCGTCTTAACGCGTAAATTAACACCATAATAGCACTTCAACGTAGATGTGGCCAAGGTTTTAACGTGGTAAATTACAAACGGCATTAGTAATGGCATTAAACATTAAGCGATAGCTCGGGCTGTCGGTATTTTGCGACACATCAAAGGGTTTTAGCAGGTAGTTTTGCGCGCTAAGCGATGTTGGCTACATTAACGCCAGTTAATGCCATCTCATTTCGCGGGCATTCATCTAAAAAATTGGGACTTACTCAATGATTGCTTTACATATTATGTATAGATAATATAAAATTTACAACCAAAGCATATTTTGACACCGATTTTTAAGATTAAAAATCTGTTTCGGGCTATCATTTTCCGTTTGCATAGGCAGACAAAAAACGCCTTCATTTGCGGGGGTTCGTCTTTTTCTAAACCAGTCCCCTTAAACCCCCATTGTGTGATAAGGTTCAACCTCCAACTTGTAGCATAACTTCTTGAATTAATCCACTCTAACGGCGTTGTGACGGTCTTCTCTCGTTTTCCATAAATTCATTTGCACTAATATTGTTTGCCATAATCATCCCCGATCATAATATTGTGTAATAATGTTTGCCTTAACAACTCAACAGTGATAACTTTTATTTGCCATAAAATGACTTTCTATATCAACATATATCATAATAATTAGTTTCCATAAGTAACACATCTCATAATCGACTCTTGACATAATCATTTGATATAATTATGAAAATAATACATATTATTGTTAGGTCGAAATTAATTATTCTTAACACCCCGACTCAGTGCAATCCGACTCGGATAGGCTAGGTTAGAAGACTAAGGCGGATGCAAAGCGAAGCGGAGCTCCCGCCTTATTCTTAACACCCCGACTCAGTGCAATCCGACTCGGATAGGTTAGGTTAGAAGACTAAGGCGGATGCGAAGCGAAGCGGAGCTCCCGCCTTAGTCTTCGTGGTTTTTTTTAAACCACCCAGAAGTAAGAGCCCCGCATAGCGGGGCTCCGTCGAGCTTGGTTATGAGGTTTAGTTTTAGGTTTAATGGTGAATAAAAAAGCTGTGTCGTATAAATTATCTTTATTTATATTATGGTGAATAAAAGTTATGGAAAATGGCATTATTGAAAACGAAAATTGTGGCAAATACATTTATGGATTTAAATTATTATGATACTTGATCGATTATGACCAATGGAATTAGTGAAAGTTATTTTATGTCATTTCACGATTATGGCAATTGAAGCGTTATTTCTAATGAAATTATGGCAAATACCAGTATGGCATATGAAATTATGGCATATTAAATTATGGCAAACATTAGTAAACCCGTTGTGACCTTAATGTAGCCAAAGCGCATTCTTAATGCCTTAATTATCGAGTAGTTGGACATCAACATTAATGTTAACGCAGGTGGAGCAGTAGCATTATATATATAGATTACAGACAGATCTTAGAGAAAAAGAAGTGAAACATCAAAAATTTATTGCGTTTTTTGGTTGACCGGGGGGGGGGGGGGTGCGCAGTCTGAGCTTCGCACCCTGGCGCTATATAGCCTTAAGACGGCCCTGAGCCTATGGGTTAAGTATAATCGGAAATCCCTTGACGCCCTACGAGTCCAATATAATAATGGATTCAGGATGCTATTGGGGCTTTCACGGTACTGCAGCGCGTCGGGTATGTTCACAGAGAATAATACAGATAGCTTTCAGGCTATAATAAGAAAACGTGTGGCCTCTCTGTTGTGTCGTGTGCGTGACAGTGCCAGTAGTATTCTGAAAAATATCACGGGTAGGACAGACTGTCCAATAGTGCGTCACTGGAATTTTATACATATGGGTTCCAGATAGGCTTGCCAACTTCAAAATGCGAATTTGCGGGAAATGTTGATTTCAAATGCGGGACAAGGATTTCAAAAGCGGGATCTTACGAATTTTATTCAGAATACTAAAAAACGTGAACTTTAACGATGTAGAAGCCGCGAACATCATTTAGTTTAAATATAAATTTCCGTACGCTTTTTGCTATGTTGTATGTTTTACACGATAACGCATTTCCTTTCTCCAAACGCATGATACTGTAACTGCACTGAATTTTTTTTTTAAAGCTGTCATGAAAACCAAGATAGCATTCGGTCTTTTTACCCTTATTCTCGTCAAAAAATTTCTACAAAGCGATTGGAAAGTTTTCTTCAAGAAACGAAAAATAAGTTTTTAAGGCAGGAAACCCGTTTAGAATTTTCTCGACTGGAGGATGTAATGATAGCCATCTTGTTACTTGTTATCACATGTCTCACTATTGTATTTGTATACTGTAGATTAGCATCAGCGAAAATTTATTTAAGTGTTTGAACTCTCTGTGCATGATACGACAGGTGACCATAATATACTTTTAAAACCAAAGTTCCCACATCAAACTCACATTTTGCACCAGCATGCTCAACAGCATCATGCAACATTGTGTGCTGAGCATCCATGTCGCCATTTGTTTCCGTAAATGTGTAAAAACGGAATTATTTCTCACGAAATTAACATTAGCATTATTAGCGGAATACGCAGATGCGTTTCGCAAATCAAAAGGGGCCTGGTTTAGAAAATGACGAAAAAGAGGTGCAAAAATATATTTTAATCTAGGTACAAGATGTGTGTCAGATCTGTAAAGGCGCGCGATGCTCTGTGGTGTCAAAATATGATTTTGTTGTATAGTATATTAATTATACACAATGTCTAAAACGATCATAAAGTCAGCTCCTTTAAATGACTGCATTTTATTACTTCAATTTTAATCGACGCGCAAGAAAAAAATATGCCAACTTAAAAAGAAAATATACATCTATAATTTGGTTTTCTTCGATTTTAAATAAGTGAGAGTATTAGCTTATTACAACAAAAATAAGATCTAAAATACAGCAGTTCCTAGCTTGAAGGACGCGTGTTTTGTATGGTCAAGCTCGTTAGCCCTATGAACGGCCTTAATGTTATTGTACATATCTATCGCTTTCTTATTGGGGTCTTCATAGAAATCAAGCAAACATGTGCGAATACCCTGCTCTGGACAGTAGAATCTTACAACTACATATAGTAAATAACTTCACATTTCCGTGATTTGATGCAGATTCCGTGATTGCTAGAAATACTGTAAACGTAAACGTTTGTTGCTAGATCAAGAAAAGCGGGATATCACACGTCCCGCTCAGGGTGTGAGCGGGACGTCTTGTTATGGGTCTCAGAAACGGGACGTCCCGCGTATAGCGGGACGGTTGGCAACCCTAGTTCCAGAGCACCACTTTTCAATATTAGATAGGTAGTTTAATGAAATTAATTTAATTTAAAATCTTGGAATTGTATTTTATTTTATATATTGACATTATTTAATTTTAATTTATTTAGTTTATTATTTTATGAGACATTATATAATTTATTTTATTTTATTTTATTTTAAATTGTTAGATTTTATTTGACATTATTGTATTTGATTTTTATTGTATGTTTATTATTTATTAGAATTTTAATTTATCTATAAATTGTATTTTTAACTTATTATTTCGATAATTATTGATAAATGTATTCTAATTGCAATATAATTATTATTAACATAGTCTAAGTTTACTAACGAGCTATGGATTTTTAATCTGAAATAAATGAGTAATAATAATAATAATAGCTAAAATTGTTTGGGTCACAAATATCGCCATGTGTTGTTGAGCACATAGCGGGAACAAATAAAACATAATTCACGTTGTTTAATTACACATAGCTATTTAATGAAAGGTGTCAATTGAAAATAATATCAAATTTTATTTAGAAACTATGGCAAACATGGTGTTCTCTGTCATAAAACTCTGCTGCCTTAATGTGTGAGGATGTGTTGTACCCAATAAAGGCGCCGAGGAAGGATCGGGAGAGCAACAGTTCTTTCCCGTACCGCAGCAGAAGCACTGGTCGCCGGAGATCCCAGAACGATCTCCATCACTCTGGGCTGGCTACTACCCTTGCCTTTTTTTTTAACGTGAGGGAAAATCCTCATAATTGCTATGCCAGACTTTTACCGACTAAAAAACCTCACGTATCCTGTAGAACAGCCTACGTTTGGGAACCCCGGGTAAGCCCGCGGAAAGATACCCCAGGACTCCCAACAGACCTACGGCTTCCACTGCGGCCTCACCTAGGGGGGGGGGGGGGGGTCAGGTGCGATCCCTTCGTCACGCTGACATCTACAAGGACGGCGGCCTGCTTCAGTAAGGACAGTGGGTAGCCTCCTCAGGACCCCGGTCATGGAGGCTGATAGTCTTGGGCAAAGATATGTCGGCGGCTATCCCGCCGACTGTGGAACTCGGGTGGGAGAGTTCTTTCCCGTTCCCAAGCCTCTCTAAACTCTTTCGCGAGCATGACCTGCTTGCAGAAACAGACAGCGCAGTCCCACTTACTCCTGCTAGGGTTCATGGCTCGTACTACGGTCTCCAGCGAGATATACTCATCCAGACCTGCCACGAGATACTTCCAGCCTAGTAAGACGTGGTTTCCACGACAACCGTGGCGAAAGGTCGCCGCAGCTTGGCGACCACGGCTGGTGAGGGTGCCTGGGATTTCCTTTCGAGAGTGCACCAAAATCCCTGGCTACATACAGCCGGGAAGGAGACTACGAAAAGGCGTGCTGTCCCAATTATTTACCTCTACCAACTCCTTTATAGCACCCAAAAAACCTCACTATTTTTAAGGAACCCTGGTAGGTATGCAAATTTACGTACCACCTATAATACTAGTAGTTTTAGATACTTGTCTGTAAATGTACGCGACTGTTGTGCTAAGATCCCGTAAGGAGGTTGATTCCCGATTAGACTCAAATACTTGTGTGATTCAAAAAAATAATGGCTGGAAAGGAATGAGTGCAGAGCTCGGATTTTTTAGCAAGAAATTTTAGAATGAAACGTAAAGGGAGATTGGGATTTTATGGGGTAATGAATAAAATATACATTCAAGTGATCTGAATGCACTTGAGTTTTAGGCGAATACATAAAATTCAGCGAGGCCACAGCACTTCCCACACTTAGGGAGTACATAGCGTGGGCGCAGCAGTGCCAGGTTCTCGTTGCAGGTCTGGGCGTGGATATTCTCTCGACTATGGTGTGAGCAATCATCTCCAGCGGGATTAATTAAGGCTCCGCGCCACCGCGTCTTTCTGTGTGCAGGTCATGCTTGTAAAAGAGGCGGCGGGGAGGTAGCAGGCTATGGAGAGGCACGGTGAATCTCTGGCTATTGGCCTAGACATTGCTAAAGGCTTTGATATGCGTCATGCGTCGCTTGTTTCCAATTTGCTGGCATCGGTCTATCGTCACAGTTGTGCCTCTGGTTGGCCAGCTTCCTGCATTGGCGACGTGTACGGGTCCTCTGTGATGGTCAGGCTTCCTGTTTTTTGCAGGTAAATGCCGAAGTACCACAAATATCGGTATTGTCCCCAACTCTCTTTCTTCTACATATCAATGACATGCTGTCCCTTGGGTGAATTCATTGTTATGCGGATGATAGTAGTACTCTGCATGGGAGTTATTCTTGACTGTCCAGCGGAGGGGCGAGGCGACGTGGAGGGTAAGAGACGACAACTCGTGGCGGATCTCGACCGGGACCTGGGCTGCATTGCCCAATGGGGTTTGGACAACCTGGTCAAGTTCAATGCCAGAAAAACGCGTGTGCGTTTACAGCTTAGAAGTCCCCATTCCTACCCCTACCTTCTCTTCAGAGCATTACGGTTCCACTAAAGGACAACCTGGAGTTCTTGGTATAGAAGTCCGGCGTGAGCTCAATCACAAAAACTACATAGAGAGCTGTATTGGGCTGGCCTCGCGAAAACTAGGAATCCTGAATAAAGTGAGACGGTATTTAACGCCACATCAGAGATGTTTACTGTACAAGACGCAGATTCGCCCCTGCGTCAAATACTGTTCTCAACTTTGGGATGACGCCGCGAGGTACTTACTAGACGCACTTGACGCTATGCAGAGACGTGCTATCCGAATAATTGGTTGTCCTGAGGTGACGGGAGGCCTCAAACCTTTAGCGCAGCGAAGAACCATAGCGTCCCTCGCTGCCTTCTATCGAATATATAACGGTGAATATTCTGAAGAGCTCTTCAACCTGATCCCACCCTCTCCTTTCTGATCCCGAAACACGCGTGTCGGGCAGAGGTGCCACTCATACACAGTGGAAAGCATTTTCGCCAGAACGGAGCGTTTCAAAAGATCGTTCCTCTTTCGATCTGCCCGCACACGTGTTTCCCTCATCTTACAATCCCGGGTTCTTCAAGAGGAGCGTGAAGAGGCACATCACAGGTCCGCCAACTTGAGGATCACTGTCAGAAGTGGCCCCCAATCGCTAGATGCGCCACGGCGTACCATGAGGCTGGTGGCGACGTCAATTTGGCGTGCTCAATATAAAAAGTAATAAACTTTTTACACTTTACTGAAATATTCTAGCTCCAAAGCTGCCTTATTATTTCAATACATTCCTGAACGGATCGATGATCACTCACTCACTCGACGCGCATAGGTTAAAGTCGCGTGTTACTTTAGTCCTCTGACTTTTTCGAGTTACCTGAAAGTAAAAAATATAAATAATGGCACCTTCGAAACTGCCTAAATGTGACCAATGCTCCAAGTCTATCACCACAAAAAGTCCAGGAGTTGAGTGTAGCAAGTGTGGTACTCTAGTGCACGCCAACGCCCTGTGTGCTGGTTTGACCAATAAGCAACTTGCAGTCATTAAAGCCTCCGGTAAACTTGAATGGACGTGTGACGAATGCCATAGCAAATCACCCAGAAGGACCTCTCTAATCATACCTGAAGAAGATGAACAGGAAGATGAGGAGGCGTTGGAAATACCCCAAGCGCTCCCGAAAAACTGACCGTCGACGTGCAAAAAATGACGCAAAATATCACAAAAGAAATAGAAAAAGCAGTCAGAAAACAGCTAGGCGAGCTTGAAATAGCCATAGAATACTGTACCAGCAAAATAGACGAATATGAGGATGAAATGAAGGCATTCAGAGTAAAGACTAAACTACTTGAAAAAAAGAATGAATCTCTGGAAAATACCAACAAGCACTTAGCTCTTAAAATAATGGCAATGGAACAAAAACTTAATGAAGATGAGCAGAAAACCCTAACCAGCTGCTTGGAAATAGTCGGTGTTCCATATGAAGACAACGAGGATTTACTATTTATAACTAAAGGGATAGCAAATAAACTAGATCTAAAACCGGAAGAACTAAAATCTGCGAAAAGATTAAAGTCAAAAAAAGATGGTATTCTAGTGGAACTAAAAGAAACCTCTAATCCTGCTGTGTGGGTAAAAGCATCTAGATCTATTAGAATGAAATTATCAGCTATAAAGCCTAACTGCAGCTCCAATACGGAAGACACAAATATCATCATCCGTCACGCCCTGACCACATATAACAAAACTTTACTTTACCACGCAAAGCAACAACTCAGGGATGCTTACAAGTACATATGGATCAGTGCAGAAGGCAAAATTTTGGTACGTAAGAATGACACCAGCAAAATAAAAACTATTCGATTCCAAGAAGATATAAACAATCTCTCTTTGTCTTGAAACTGCATTTTATTATTTAATAGATAAATCAATTGTAACCTAAATAAAAATGATAACTTATTTTGTTATCAATGGCTAAGTTTAAGGATTCATTAGAATTGTTTAACTGCCCGAACCTAGATACTTACTTTTCAACTATACCTAAGCAAAATAACTTCACAATTGTGCATACTAATATAAGATCATTAATCAGGAATTACTCACAACTTATCTACCATATTAGTACACATCAAAACAAAATTGATGTCATTATATTAACTGAGGTCAATATAAAAGAATCCCTAAGCTGTATGTTTCGCATAAAGGGCTACACAATGCACAGTAAATTGAGAAAAAAACGTAAAGGTGGCGGTATAATAATATATGTACGACAAAATCATACATTTACACAAATAACACACCATACATTCCACAGTGAATGCCTTGTAGGTAATTTAACATCACAACACTTTTCAATACTTATATGTGCATTGTATAGACCTCCAGAAAACAGTAAGCACTTATTCTTGAAAACTGAGCTTCCACAATTACTAAGTAAACACTGCCCTAACGGTAATTTCATTTTAGTTGGAGATCTGAATCTGAATCTAAAAGAGAAAACCATTATGATAGACCGTTACATAAATCTCCTATCCGAGAGAGGCCTCCAGTGCGCTATATCGGACTATACAAGAATAGAGATGATTAAAGGTTGTGTGACTAGATCTTGTATTGATCATGTATTCGTTCGTTATTGCACGGGAGACGTCTACTCGGCAGCACTCGGCACGGTTATGGCAGATCATCGCATGACTGTTGCTACGCTATCTAGCGTACGGCAGATACAGGTTGATCAAAAAAGAAAAATATTTTTAATAGATAAAACTTCATTAAATGACGAATTAAATAAAATTGACTGGGATCAAACGGGTAACATGCATTGTCCAAACCAAATATATAATTTTATACTAAATAATTTTGATAAAGCCTATAAACATTCAACACTGACAAAAATAGTTAGTACCTCATCTAAACGTAACCAAGCTCAATGGATTAGTGATAAACTTAAGGATCGATGCACAAAAACAGACGAACACTACATAAAATGCTTGAAGGATCCAACAAACAGATTACTTCGACTTCAGTACAATGAGAAGAGAAATAAATGCCACAAACTATTAGAAAAAGCTCGAAATAAACATATTGATTACATGATCGTGAAAAACAGAAATGATCCTCGAAAGTCATGGTCAATAATCAACGATCTTATGGGCAAAATAAACAAATCCATTGAAGACATACTACATCAGGCGTTTAGTAAGGCCGTATATAGTGATAGGCAAATTGCTGATAACTTTGCCACAGAATTTGAGAGAAGCATTGTCGATATTGTGCCGAAATGCAATAAGCCGCTATTAAACCAACAGACATACCTTACAACTGCTGATAGGAGCATGCTATTTAGAAAAGCCCAAAAAAAAGTGTACTTAAGATAGTCCAAACATTGAATCCTCAGAAAGCTCCTGGATTTGACACGATACGTGCACTAGATATTAAAAAAATTGGCGACAAAATTATTGGAGCTATAACAAATCTAATAAATACTAGTGTGGCACAAGGCATATATCCTGCTGGACTAAAAACTGGATTGGTGAGACCGGTGTATAAAAAGGCGACAAGGACAAATATACTTACTACCGACCAATTACTCTACTTTCAATAATCGATAAGATAGTCGAAAAATACATTGCAGGAGAAATATACAACTATTATGAGAAGAACAATATCTTGACACACTCACAATTTGGTTTCAGGCCTAACAAAAGCACGACTTTGCTATTGACGGATTTTACAGATTTAGTCAACAACCATCTAAATGAAAAGAAGCACGTCTTAATACTTTTCATCGACTATAGTAAGGCATTCGATACTATACGGCACGATCAACTGCTTGAAAGACTTAAGGCTAATGGTATTCAGGGTACATTGCTTGAGTGGTGCGAAGACTACTTGAAAGATAGAAGTTACAGAGTCAAGGTTGGGAATGATACCAGCGCCATCGTAAACGTTGCGAGGGGCACAGCGCAAGGCTCAGTGATCGGTCCCCTCCATTATTTAACATATGTCAATGATGCCAAACAAGTTATAAAATATTGTCAGATATACCAATTCGCTGACGACACATGTTTGATTGCAGCAGATAGGAGTGTGGATGTTGCTCTGCAAAAGCTACAGGCTGACTTTACGGAACTGAGCATGTGGTCTCACGATGCTGATCTGGTACTAAAGACGCAACTACTCCACGTGAGGTCTGCTTATAATACACAGGGTCCTAATAATGTTAGTATATTAGCTCATAATCATACTTGCCTACATCTATATAAAGGAACACGATGTGTTGGTGATTGTACAAATATCAAGCAAGTTCGACAGGCCACTTACCTCGGGCTAGTTGTGGATGATAGGTTCAATTGGGCACCGCATGTGGAAAAGGTATGTGGTAAACTACGGGTTCTATTGGCGAAAATATATATGCTCAAATACAGACTACCTTATAAAATACTGCGAAATATATATATAGCGTTGGGCGAGTCGATTATCACTTATGGCATCACTAGCTACGGTCGTACTTTTAAAACTAATCTGGACAAGATATACAACCTACAAATAAAATTACTTAAAACGATTGTCCCTAGAAAAGTCAAAGTAACATTTAAAGACAACTATCGAGGTCTTTTTGGATACTGTGAAGTGGTACCGGTGCAGGAACAGGTAGAATCAGCCTTACTAACTGAACAATATCGACGCCCGCAGCAATTTCTTTTCCCCATGGAAGGAAGAATCCAAACGAGACAAATAAGCAGGAAAGATATGGTCACTACGTGCAAGAGTACTAATTATTATGGTCGACGTACGTGTGATTATCTCATCCCTAGACTGTACAACCAGTTACCTGTAGCCTTAAGAGACACACTCAACGAAAGTAATTCTAAATCAAAACTGAAGAGATACTACATACAATATATTAAAAACGAGTTTCGGCATGCATAGTAAACATATGCAAGCCGAAACATATAACATATAAACACATGCCTAATATTCTAGCATAGAACTTCTAGTACTTGTAATAACGGATAATTATATGTTTTTCATACTAATATTTACACTACAAATGCTTATATATAATATTTACTATATTTATTTTTATTCTGTAGGTATATCGTTGTAATCCACTTCTGTAATTAATATTTTAGTTTAATATGTTCATAAATATAATTGAATTGTCTTAAATATCACCCTTATAAAAGCGTCCAATGATTGTAAAAAAAAAATTGATTATAAATTAAGTATAAAAAAAAAAAAAAAAATCACAACACAGAACATGCTGTATTTGAAACTTTGATAACTTGTTTTACAACTGGGCGGGGCGAGCTTGATGTGCTTGCAACCGTGCGAATGTGAACTCAATTATGACAGCGGTAGGGTTGCCGGCACATTCTCTGCATTGCAATACTGGAACTCACTTTGGAATGTCATTCTAAATTTACCTACCCACATAATTGTAAGCAAATTATAATACTGCTATACTGTATCAATGATATATTTGCTTGATGGGTAGGTACTTGGAAGTATTGATTGTGACGTATGTTATGTATTGGTGATATGAGTAGATAACTAGTTTAGAAGGAAAACAAAATAGTAATTGCGACGTAGATACTGTAAATTGAGATTTTTGTATAGTTAAAATGGTTTGAGTGATGAGTGATGATTGCTTGGACAAACCTGTAAAGGTTTTTTAGCAATCTGTACATTATACCTTTATGTATTGTCAAAGTTTGTGAATATTTTCTAATAAAATAATAAAAAATGACATAAATATCCAAAACGACTGCCAAATTTCATAGAAAAAGATAGCTATGTGACAATTGATTTGTGCAGTGCGCGATGTTTCAGGTCAAATATTGTACACCAATATCGCTATGTGCCCGTAAACACATAGCGGGCGCAATTCCGCGCAATTGACTATATTTTAGTTAAGGTGAACTTTTTAGCTATGTGATTTGAAGCACATAATTATTTTGAGGGCGCAAAAAAGTATTGATTTAACATAGCTGTTTTTTGAAACCTCGTTAATATTAGGTTTTTTAAAATTTTGGTTTTTGCACCTTGTGCGCCTTGAAATAAGGATCTAAATGGCATCAAAATCCAAAATTCGAAAAAAATCACATAGCGACTTTTGCAGGCGCAGCGACGAAATATACAAATTTTTCCTCTTTATAATATTAGTGTAGAGCCGGGGCCACATTAAAGAAAACGTCAATGCCCATCATCGCGTTAGATAATGCGCTAATTATGGCGTTAATTCTTAACGTCACCATTTGAGTAGTGTGGCCGCTTCAACGTAATAATTTTCGCGTGAATGCCCATTCTTGGCGTTAAAATTGACGTTAAGTGTGACCGAATTAAATTTTACAAAAATACCTTAGCTCCTTAAAAATATACTGAATGTATCTATATATAATACTGGCACAGAGAAAATATACCGATAAAAATACCGATTATCAAAACGTGTTTATTCTTTAATTACTACCTTATTTTTATAAAAGAAGAACCTAGAATTTACATTTAACATTTTATTTGAAGGATTGAATTCAACGTCCTTCACCTGCCGAAATTTTCCCGGCTTTCCGGATTCCCGGCTATAGGGAGGAGGAATACCACCAGGTTTAATGGGTAGGACGGCCCCGTTCCGGGACCGGGAGCCCCACACCCAGCTGTTTTACATGATAATTTTGCAATCCAATATGGCCGCCGCGCCGAAATCATAAAATTTCATGATGGGTATCGTTTAAGGGGGTTTTTGGTATGCTGAGTACGAATTTCGGGTTAATTTAGAGATCCAATATGGCCGCCGCGCCGAAATCACAAAATTTCATGATGGGTATCGTTTAAGGGGTTTTTTGGTATGCTGAATACGAATTTCGGGTTAATTTAGAGATCCAATATGGCCGCCCCGCCGTTATCACAAAATTTCATGATGGGTATCGTTTAAGGGGTTTTTTGGTATGCCGAGTACGAATTTCGGGTTAATTTAGAGAACCAATATGGCCGCCGCGCCGAGAACACAAAATTTCATGATGGGTATCGTTTAAGGGGTTTTTTGATATGCTGAGTACGAATTTCGGGTCAATTTAGAGATCCAATATGGCCGCCGCGCCGTTATCACAAAATTTTATGATGGGTATCGTTTAAGGGGTGTTTTGGTATGCTGAGTACGAATTTCAGGTTAATTTAAAGATTCGAATATGGCCGCCGCGCCGTTATCACAAAATTTCATAATGGGTATCGTTTAAGGGGATTTTTGGTATGCTGAGTACGAATCTTAGGTCAATTTTGCAATCCAAGATGGCCGCCGTGCCACTGTTGTGAAATTTCATGTTGTATATCGTTTATGGGGTTTTTTGGTATGCCAAATAAGAATTTCAGGTAAATTTTGCAATCCAATATGGCTGCCTCGCCACCGTTGTAAAATTTCATGTAGCATATCGTATAAATGGAATTTTGATATGCGGAGTACGAATTTAGGGTTAATTTTGCAAAATTATCTTAAAATTCGTACTCAGCATACCGAAAAACCCCTTAAACGATACCCATCATGAAATTTTATGATAATGGCGCGGCGGCCATTTCGGATTGCAAAATTATCATAAAATTCGTACTCAGCATACCAAAAAACCCCTCATACAATATACAGCATGAAATTTTACAACGGTGGCGCGGCGGCCATCTTGGATTGCCAAATTGACCTAAAATTCGTACTCAGCATACCAAAAAACCCCTTAAACGATACCCATCATGAAATTTTGTGATAACGGCGCGGCGGCCATATTCGAATCTCTGAATTAACCTGAAATTCGTACTCAGCATACCAAAAAACCCCTTAAACGATACCCATCATGAAAATTTGTCATATCGGCGCGGCGGCCATATTGAATCTCTAAATTAACCCGAAATTCTTACTCAGCATACCAAAAAACCCCTTGTACAGTATCCAACATGAAATTTTACAAAGGAGGCGCGGCGGCCATCTTGGATTGCAAAATTGACCTAAAATTCGTACTCAGCATACCAAAAAACCCCTTAACGGTACCCATCATGAAATTTTGTGATAATGGCGCGGCGGCCATATTGAATCTCTAAATTAACCCCAAATTCGTATTCAGCATACTAAAAAACCCCTTAAACGATACCCATCATGAAATTTTGTGATAACGGTGCGGCGGCCATATTGGATCTCTAAATTAACCCGAAATTCGTACTCAGCATACAAAAAAACCCCTTAAACGATACCCATCATGAAATTTTGTGTTCTCGGCGCGGCGGCCATATTGGATCTCTAATATACCCAAAAATACTGACTTTTACCAATATACTGATATCGAAAAAAGTCAATAAAATATACCGAAAAAGTATTAAAATACTGAAAACGGTCACACTCTCACGGTGCGCACTGACACACGTAGTGTGGTGTGGCCGCTTCAACGTAATAATTCTCGCGTTAATCTCTTTGATGTGCCGCCACTTGAGCTATCGCCTAACGTCAAACGGCAATGTGAATGCCGTTGTCGAATTATCGCGATAATTCGGTGGCTACACTAACGTTTAACGTTCATCAACGCCCCAACTAAAAAACCCCTTAAACGATACCCATCATGAAATTTTGTGATAACGGTGCGGCGGCCATATTGGATATCTAAATTAACCCGAAATTCGTACTCAGCATACCAAAAACCCCCTTAAACGATACCCATCATGAAATTTTGTGATTTCGGCGCGGCGGCCATATTGGATTGCAAAATTATCATGTAGTCACACAGAGATAGATTATAGTCTGAAATGATACAAGTTTTATCCCGGGAATAAGTTCCCATGAGACGCGGAGAAGAGAACAAAATTTCACGCAGGCGAAGCTGCGGGCATCAGCTAGTCTATAATAAATGTTACATTACACGCGAATGCTCGTGTCGGTCAGGGAGGTAGCATCGTAACGTAATGCTCGAGTCGAATCTATAAATGTTACATTACACGCGAACGCTCGTCGGTCAGGGAGGCAGGCCGTAACGTAATGCTCAAAGTCGAATCTAATTTGGTACATTACAGGCGAATGCTCCCGGTGAGGGAGCACCTTTACCCTAACCTTTTATTCAAAATATACCCAAAAATACTGACTTTTACCAATATACCCATTAATATACTGATATCGAAAAAAGTCAATAAAATATACCGAAAAGGTATTAAAATACTGAAAACGGTCACACTCTCACGGTGCGCACTGACACGCGTAGTGTGGCCGCTTCAACGTAATAATTCTCTTTGATGTGCCGCCACTTGAGCTATCGCCTAACGTCAAACGGCAATGTCACTGTATACTGTAGTCTGACTCGGCCGGATTTTAGAAATAAATGCCTACAGCCGCGCGGTACGTAAGCATGCGATAGGGCTGCCCACCTACAGCATTTTAATAATATGTGCCTACTTTGACTTTCTATTTAGTATTGCGGATGTAAATATGTACATACATACATTCATATAGTCACGCCTTTATCCCTGAAGGTGTAGGCAGAGGCATAGTATACGCCCACATTTTACCTTATAGTTTTACGTACGCGTAATAGATAGTGAGAATAATGCAGTTGATTTTTTTACAAGGCCTTCAATTTGTACTAAGGATTGTTGTTTTACTGACAACCGGCTTTCATTTCGAGTAAATATGTACCTTTTTTATTTAAACAAAAAAAATACTTTGTGAGTAATAATATAATATCTCCGCAACGGCTGGCGGCGCGGGATGGCGGCGTGGCGGCGCTGCGCCCGTTATCTACTAACGATTGAGTGAGACGGGTGTAGAAATTTGAAAACGAGTAAGCGGCGTAGACAATAATAATCGGCTCATCACATGTTTCGTCAGTGATAGAATCACGGAATTCTAGTCTTTATAATCATTGCGTTAAATTTTTGATTTACAAAATTAAAACTATCTTTCGCTTTAAAAGTACTAGTTAGTCTCTAGTACACTAGTACGTTTCGTACATTGTCAAGTTGTGTTAAATTTTGGAAGTTCAAATTTGTCTCTATGCGTGTAATAAAAATCAAAGGAAACAAAAATGCTGTCAATCAAAGTCATACGGTGCTAAGTGTACTGTAACATCGGTCATCCACAAAAAAATGAATACTCTTGAAACACACCTAAATCATTGCTCTCAATTAAATAACTACGAACTGACAACGGAACTAAATGTACTACCTACACGTACTAGAGCTCTGAACTAGTTTTTTTTTGGATATTGTACTATATTGGATCGCACCGTTCACTGACTGAGCAAGTACAAGTCTAGTTTTAAACAAAAACATACCTACTTCATGTACCTAACTACTGCTCGTTCGCTCTAACGTACTTTAGTCAACTAGTAGTATAGTACCAATTAGTACTTAAGTAAAATCAATTTATAGTCTTACCTTTCGGAGTTTCCAGGTAATCTAAAAAACGTTATCTGTGGGTGCTTTATTGACGAATTCATGCAACCAAAACAAGCACAATAGACTCTAGTTGTCATATTAAATATGTTTAGTAAATAAAACACGCGCGGTTACTATTTAAAAAACGACACACCGTCCATTCGTCTACTCGGCACAATCGCCTGCTAGCGCGCTGAAAGGCGTGCCGAAAACGAGAATCGTAGGTATAGCTTGCGCTTCGTCCGTTTGTAGGGAGCTACAATACTGGTTAAACAACATATTTATACTGTGGCAATGTGAATGCCGTTGTCGAATTATCGCGATAATTCGGTGGCTACACTAACGTTTAACGTTCATCAACGCCATTATTAATGGCATTTCCCCTTAGTGTGGCCCGAACATTAGGAGTGTAGACATTGTGGTGAATGTTTCAACGGGTTTTTGTATGCGGTTTGTCACCAATATTCACGCAGAACAACGTCCGTTGGCTCGTTTGTTACTAGATAATATCATCAATATGTTTGTTTTAACACGATAATCTCCTGAACTAGTAATTTCATTTTAATAATTCTTTGCATATATATGAGAGGAAATATACTTATTAAGAATGGCTATAGGTTATTTACCTACAGCATTTATGTGTACATTTAGCACTTACTGTTTCTGCAACTCCGCTGTGTATCTATTACTCGTAACCTATGCACAGGCACACCGCTGCCTGTGTAAGCACAGTATGGTCCGATAGAGGATTTCTTTCGCGCACGCTTAGATTGTGGAATAATCTCCCTGCCTCAGTATTCCCAACAGCCTACAGTTTGTATGGGGTTCTTCAAAAGGGGTCTTAGAAGGATTTTTGCAGAATCGGCTGTGTAGCTCCTCTGGTGGCGTAGGCCTACGGAACTTTCGTAAGGGACGGTATAAGAATACTCACGATACACGCCTCTGACATGGAAGTAGTAGTAGCTATCTTCCTGGTACGTCCTGTGCTGGATGAAGGTGCGGTCTGACTCCAGGTCTAGAGACGGGCAGTCTATGGACAGCACCACTCTGTCTGTCTTTGTGTTGAAGCTGGGGACATTATGTGTTATTGTTTAGTGTAATAATAACGCCATCAAGTTACTTCTAAATGTCCCGGCGAACTTCATATTGTTTTAGAATCTGATAGCATACTTTTTTTTCGCGCTTGTAAACTGTCAAAATTTTACAATCTAACAGGTCACCCGTTATATTGTAAACTAACGTAAAGGAAAATTTAAAAAAGAACTAATAAGAAAGAAAGAAAGAAAAATAAATTTATTTCACATAGGCATAAGTATACAGATGCTCTTGTAAAACGTCCAGAATATAAATCAAAAACTACCACCAGTTCACAACGCGACCCACCTGAGAAGAACTGGCAACAAACTCAGCGGGTTATTCTTTTTAGAGCTCTATTTACAAAATGAATCTAAAAACTATGCATTTTTACAATTTTTTGAGAATCCAGTAGAGCAGGTCATTTCCAGGCTTCTCCATCCAACAAATAATCACCAATTGTATAGTAGCCCCTGCAGTACAATTTACTTTTTACAACCTTTTTAAATTTATTAAGGGACATACTTTTAATTTCGTCTGGTAGCCTGTTGTAAAAGCGTATACAGTTACCCATGAAAGAATTGCTGATTTTGTGCAATCTGCTATGATAAACAGCAAGGTTACTTTTATTTCTAGTGTTGACATTGTGTCTATCACTTAACTTAGCGAAACTACGTAAATTTCTTTGTACGTACATCAGATTCTCAAAAATATATTGTGATGCTACTGTAAGAATTTTAACCTCTTTGAATTTTTCGCGCAGAGAGACCCTTGGACCTAATCTATATATAGCTCTTATGGCCCGCTTTTGTAAAATAAAATTTTTATCTATATCTGCAGCATTGCCCCACAGTAGAATACCGTAAGACATTATGCTATGAAAGTAACTGAAATAGACTATTCTAGCCGTATCTACATCCGTCAAGTGCCTTATCTTTTGTACAGCAAATGCTGCTGAATCTTAATCTGAAAAACTTAATCTATTTGCTAGTTTGACAATATGTGGACCCCATTGTAAACCAGCATCGACCGTTAACCCTAGGAACGTCGTTGATTCCACAAGTTCCAACACCCGACCATTAAGTTGAACATTGGTTTCGGACTGTGTTACATTAGGCAAGGTAAATTTTATGCATTTAGTTTTATTATCATTCAGTCTAAGATTGTTAGTGTTAAACCAATGAACCACTTTCAAGATTGCGTTGTTGACATCGTCAAATAGGCGCTAGATGGCTGCTGCCGCGGTCCGTTTGCTTCGTTCGTTCACCTTCACACTTTTATCGACTGTGCCGACCCAACCGTCCTTATATTATGAAGGTTTACAATACCTCAACAGTTAACAATCTTGCTAGGTAGATTACAAACTTGGTTTTTATTTTTTTACTGTGACATATACCTACAACAAGTTTTGACGTAGCATTATACTTACAAGAACTCAGACACGTAGCACTTATTCTGGTTTCTGACAATCAAATTACGATCGATATACGACGCGTTAAAGTATGGCGTCTCGAAGTGGAACTGCTCCTGCACGTATTTGGAAGCCAGGAAGCCGTTCCTCTTGAGTTTGCAGTTGGAGTTCGCTGCCAAGTTGTCGCCGATGCATTTGTAGTCGCTTAATTTGCAGGGTCTCACGATCTCTGTGATTTCTATAAAAAAAAATTGAGTAGTTATGTACCTACCTATTTACAAGCGAGGTAGAAGAGGTGCAACTTCTTATACTACCTAGTTATTTTTTTCTACTTGAAGAAATTTCAAAACAATAGATATAGTTTCTTCGCCTGGACTTTTTTGTATCATTAAATCCGAATCACATCGATCCTAGAGAACTTCACTTCAAAATTGATTGATTCAAATTGGGGCATAGAATCTAGACGTGGAATGTGGGCGTATAATACCTATGCCTCTGCCTACCCTTTATCATATGTATGTGTGTATGTACAATCACGCGCTTTTTCACTTCCAACAGATAGACAGAGGATTAGTTAGGTAGGAGAAGGATTTATTATAGGCTCAGAGGGATCTGTAGTTACTATGGACAAATACAAAGTTCACAATTTGAGGTGTACTGTGTGAGAGTGATGAATAATTGATAAATTTTATCTTGATAATTCAAGAATTGTTCAAATGGTGTAAATGTCATTCATCGTTGGGTTAGTGTCGAGAACAGTAGTGTTGCAGAAATTATTACCGTGTTGTCTAACCATAACAGTTTGCGTAAAGAATCATCGTTCTAGTGATACCGCTAATAAGTGCTAAAGTACTGTGCATTTGTTGAAGTGAGTGATTCCTATCTGTGGCGGCCGCATAACATCGTCCCTACGTGACGGAGCTGTGCTGTGTACCCCCGCATAGTTCTAAGGCGACTATTTATCATAATATTTTCTCACCTTTGCCTAATAATCTGCGGAAAATACTGAATAATGTCGTTGCAGCACACACCACCAAATAAATTTTCTTCGGATACCAACATTCCAAAGTCGGTTATCAACGAACAAAAACTGGAATCTAAAGAATCCTGTTTGAACTCCCGTAAGCGCAAGCAACCTGAATTTGATACCGGATCTGAAACATTAATTATGTCACGACTTGAAGAAAAATTTAACCTGCAACTGTCTGTGTGGAATAAAACAATCACAGACACCATAACAAACTGTGTGACTGTGGCGGTTAATGCAGCTATCTCTAATGAACTGGCTAAAATCTCATCTGTGCTGAGTGAGATTAACACAAATATTTCGAAGCTGAACTCGGATTATAACTCACTCAGCACATCGCTAGAAAACACTAATTGCCGGCTTGCAGATGTTGAGAAATGCCAGAACTTTGTGGCTGAAACGGTGGACTCTTTTGATACCCGCCTAAAAGCTTTAGAAGGTGGCACCGTGAATAATACCGACTACGCGCTGAAAGTAGACCTTTTAGAAAACAAAATTTCGTCAATGGAGCAACAAGCACGACAGTGTAACATTGAAATATGCAATTTACCTGAGCGGCGCGGCGAGAACCTTGTCAACATTATAGAAAATCTTGGAAACGTCATTAGGCAGCCCATTGGGATAACGGACATCGTAGCGGTTCATCGTGTACCTCACGCAGATCATAATAATTCGCGCCCAAAGAATATTGTACTAAAGCTTACAACTAGAACACTGCGTGACAATATTATCACTGCATACCGCAGCACAAAGGGACTGGACAGCGAGAAGTTAGGTATCGGTGGATCACAAGTTAACACAATCTATGTAAATGAACATTTAACTCTCAATAATAAAATATTATTTCGACAGTGTCGCGAATCTGCTAAAAAGTTTGGCTATAAATACGTATGGGTCAAACATGGCGTTATACTGGTACGTAAACAAGAAACGTCATCCGCAATCGCCATCCGATCCATGCATGATATCAATAAAATTAAGTAATGTACTACGCGTGCGCGATGGGTTGGGGCACGCTGGGGAACAAATTCTTTCCAGGCGTGGCCCGGCCTGTCGCGCGCGAGTGGTAAGCGATATAAAAAAACTGTCTGTTTACGGAACAAGCGCGCTGTCTCGATTATCAAGAAGAATATTTGTTAGTTATTGTAGCATATGTAACTGTATTTGTATTTGTCATTTTTATATTTTAGGTAGTGGTTGTGGCTCTGTTGTAAATAAACATGTTACATTTAAACTCACACGAATGTGGCTATTAGTGTGTCTGTGTGGCTTTTATGATGTTCCATTGGTAGGTAATTGTTGCATATGGACGTTTATGAGATTCACATATTGTGAGACTCGAATAAATATTATAATTTATAATTACACTGTAATGGGTGGAAAATGTATAAAAGTTGTGTTACAATACCTTTTTAGTCTATCACCAATTAACTAATGGATAAGTTATCAGTTTATTATCAAAACTGTACTGGCTTGCGTACGAAACTTCATACACTATTTATGAATATCTTGTCAAACAATTATGATATAATCGTCTTAACGGAAACATGGTTGCATTCTGATATACATGACAATGAGTACATAGATTCACGTTATCGAGTCTTTCGCTGTGACCGGGACCGTACGGCAAGCGACCGCCTAGATGGTGGGGGCGTACTGGTGGCTGTGCGGACGGGACTGAGCGCATCGCGAGTTGCTGTGCCGGCCGGAGCCCCCTCCCATATAGCGCCGCTAGTAGACCATGTTCTTGTAGAATTACGCACACGTGACTACCTTTGTATTATCAGCGCGGCGTACATACCACCGTCTACCGGTGCAGACAGTTATAGAATACATCTGGATTATCTGACCTTTATATTGCACACAACTAACGTACAAAATTATATTATATTAGGTGATTATAATTTACCTAAAATGAAATGGAAAGAATATTATAAATACTTATTACCCGAGATTTGTAACAACTCTTTGTCGTGTCAACTTTTGTCCAATTTTATTAATTTATTCAATGCTTTTCAGTATAATAAAATAAGAAATAAAAAAGGTAGAATATTAGATTTATGTGTTACCGACATCACAAATTGTGAATCAGCTCAGCCCGCGGTACCGCTCGTAAGGACGAATGATAATCATCCCCCTTTTTACATGATTTTCCCGATTAGTAAACCTTTTCAAAATAAAACAAAGCAACCGATAAGTCAATTTTTATTTAATAAAGCTGATTACACATTAATAAATGAGAATATTAAAAACATTAATTGGAATGAATTATTATGTAACAGGGACGCGGAATCTATGGTGACTATTTTTTATGAGCGAATATATGAAATAATTAGGACATACGTACCCAGGAAAATCAGCAAATCATCTCAATTTCCTGTATGGTTCTCACCTGCTCTAATTCATATATGTAAAAATAAAAATAATTATTGGATAAAATGGAAAAAATATTGTAACAAGTCTGACTATGAGCTGTTTTCACTTTTTAGGCAAAGATTTAAACATGAATCACATAAATGTTACAAAGATTATATGACAGCGGTGGAAAGTAGTATACAAAAACATATCAAATATTTTTGGACATACATAAATAATAAGAAAAGTAAACCAGATGTACCTAGTACTATGTTTTATAAAAATGTAGTCGCTGATAAGCCGGACGAAGTGTGTCACCTATTCTCATCATATTTCCAGTCAGTTTTTCAGCCCTCGGACGTGACTGATGATTTCGACATAGATGAGATACCTGATAGCAATGGTACCTCACACGCTTGGTTTAGCCGTATTACTCTTTCTAAAGAGGCAGTTCTGCGGGAATTAAAAAGCCTTGATACCTCAAAGGGGCCTGGAGTAGACAACATACCACCTACCTTTCTTAGAGCCACTGCTCAAACAATTTGTCAACCTGTGCACTACATGTTTAATGCATGTCTAGAGGAGGGTACTTTCCCAGCAATTTTCAAGTCGGCCCGTATTGTACCAGTTTTCAAAAGTGGTGACAAGTCTAACATAGAAAATTACCGTCCGATATCTATTCTGTCAACTCTGTCTAAGACTTTTGAGCGGCTGGTCCATAAATTAATTTACCCATCAGTTCATAACCAAATTATTGAGCAACAACACGGTTTTGTTCAAAAACGTTCAACAAATACCAACCTTTTAGTATTTACATCTTATCTATTTGAATGTATGGATGATAATAAACAAACGGACAGCATTTATACCGATTTTAAAAAGGCATTTGACAGAGTGGATCATAAAATTCTTCTGCAAAAGTTAGCCTTCAACGGAATTCGTGGTAACTTGTGGCGCTGGTTTAAGTCATACATCACAAACCGAACACAAAAAGTGGTCCTTAATGGTCACGAATCTGACTTTATTTCTATAAGTTCTGGAGTTCCACAAGGGTCCATATTAGGCCCGCTATTATTCATTATATTTATCAACGACATTAGTGACTGTTTCAAATTTGGTAACTGCTTGCTTTACGCTGATGATTTGAAGATCTACCATAAAATTGAACAAGAGGGTGATCATTACAAATTGCAACAGGATCTTGATCGTTTTTCAGACTACTGTTTGCGAAATAAACTAGAACTTAGTATTAACAAATGTAAGTCTATTACCTTCACAAAAAAGAAAAATATCTCTGTCTTTACTTACAACCTCAATGGAATAAACCTTGACAGAGTCGAGATGATCAGAGACTTGGGAGTAATATTAGATAGTAAATTGCATTTAGATATACATATAGATACTATTATTAATAAAGCTTTTAGGATGTATGGATTCGTTATGCGTTCCAGTACTAATTTCACCCAGGCCTCTACTTATCTTCATTTATATAATTCATTGATCCGTTCACAACTAGACTATGCCATTCCAGTTTGGAACCCATTGTACGACAAATATATCAAGGCAATAGAAGCCGTTCAGAAAAAATACTTGCGATGTGTACAATATAGGTGTTATCGAAATAAACTTCCATATAAAAACCTTCTACTAACATATGATTACATGACTTTGGAACATAGACGTATATACTTACAAGCAATATTACTGTACGATATCTGCCACAACCATTACGACTGTATTCCACTCACGAGAAAGCTATGTTATAGTGTTCCCATTAGAGCTCATAGCCGTAATTCACAAAAGATTTTCGCAACAACTAGATGCCGAACTAATGCTGGAAGACGCTCACCAATGCATCGCCTAGTTACGTCTTATAATGCTCACTTTAATTGTATCGATATAATGGCAACGCGTCCGGGCATTTTTAAGAAATTATTGTCAGCTAAAATAGCCTCACTTCAAGAGTAGAAAAAAAAATTAAAAGATTTCTTAAGATATTATGCACTTTGTATAATATGCATGCAATAAGTTAGCAATACGTAAAATTGTAATCTTACCTATCTCTTTAGACCTAACTGTACAAATAATTTACTAGTTAATATGTGGTAAATGTTGTTGGTGTCACAATTACCAATATTTTAATGTTAACAAATTTATTACCATTATGTATTGTGGCATTGTTTATTTACCTAAATAAAAAAAAAAAAAAAAAAAAAAAAAAAATACCGGAGACAAATCTTTGTGTGACCCATAAATGTTTGTCTCAAGAGTCTGGGTGTTTCTATGTATAATATATATGTATTTAAAAAAAAAAGTATATAAGTATTAATATCCGTGGTCTGATACCCATAACACAAGCAGGTTATTCCTAGCTTACTTTGGGATCAGATAGCGTTGGGTGTAATGTCCGTGAATATTTATTATTATTCCATTTATTCATTATTTTTAACTTATTCTATTACATTTTGAAATAAATCATATAAAAATAAATATTTATTTAAAAATATAAAAAATAGTGTCCCACCGGCATCGGGTACAGGGACCAAGCTACCGGTGGTTAGGGTTTCAGAGACAGGAACCTCCTCACAATGCGTGCCGTGTCAAGAAGTACTGCCTTCTGTATCAGGCCCTTGATCCAGCCGTCTAACGAGAGCCTCTTCAGATGGTTATCGAGGCTCTTTGCCATCAAGCCGTGGACCGAAACGATAATTGGAACAATAATTGCCGAATCAACATGCCACATGTCAACAACCTCATGAGCCAAATCCAAATATTTAATTTCTTTTTCCTTTTCTGCTTTAGAGAGGTTGTCGTCATGAGGAATGCTGATATCAATAATTATTGCGAGGCGATCCAATCGATCTATCACCACTATATCAGGCTTATTGGCAACAATAGTCCTGTCAGTGATGATAGATCGATCCCAATATACTGACCTGACCTGACCATCTTCGAGAACTGGGTCGGGCACATATTTGTAGTATGGTACTTCAAAATCTACAAGATGGTATTTAAGAGCAAGTTGCTGATGTATAATCTTGGCCACTTGGTTATGTCTGTGCAAATATTCTCCGTTGGCAAGACGAGAACAACCAGAAACAATATGTCTATTCTTCGGGACAATGACCGTCCAACACGCAAATCGTCCAACGAAAAAAAAAGAAAAAAAAAACGTATTCCGTCCAACACTCATATCGTCTAACACGCATACCGTCCAACACTCAGATCGTCTAACACGCATACCGTCCAACACTCATATCGTCTAACACGCATACCGTCCAACACTCATATCGTCTAATACGCATACTGTCCAACACTCATGTCCTCCGGCACGCACCCTATAAGATCTGTTATTTTAATAGTGTCTACACTGTGTTCCGCCCGCCCAGAAGGAAAATTAAAGTAATTAATTAAAAGTAAACCAAATTTATTCTATTTATTCGCGCCAATTAAGTGAGGAGTAGCAAGTTAGCAACTCATTTTCCATGTCCCTGTATCATTAAAATAGTCATCAATAGCATAGTATGCTCTTATTAAAAGATGTGCCTTAATTTCCAACTTGAATTTATGTAAAGGAAGGTTCATAATAGCTTATAGGATATAGGATTTTATTAAATAGGCGTACACCAAGTCCTTCAAATGAGTCATGAACCTTATGTAATCGATAAACCTTTCCAATCAATTTATGCTTATTTCTAGTATTTCTTGAATGCACGTCACTGTTCTTAAGGTATAAATGTATGTTCTTTTTAACAAGCATGATATTCTCAAATATGTATTGCGATGCAACCGTTAAAATTCTTATACGTTGCCGTACGCGTCTCCTTAAACGAGCTCTAAGACCCACCCAAAATTTGCAACTGTATCTATCGCGGTTCTTGAGATACGAGTACAGCCTGGTGGCGGTCAGACGGACAGACAGCGAACTCTTAGTAATAGGGTCCCGTTTTAACCCTTTGGCAACGGAAACCTAAAAATTAATATAAAAAAAAATATCGTAGCTCCATCCTTTCTGTGGCTGTCAATGTTCATTATTTGCAAGAGAAAAAAGTCTTGAGTTTTGAACGGATTGAGTTTTGGACAGATTGCGTTTTGGACGCCTTGAGTTTTGGACGGATTGCGTTCTGGACGGATTGAGTATAAGACGGATTGCGTTTTGGACGGATTGCGTTTTGGACGGATTGCGTTTTGGACAGATTGCGTTTTGGACGGATTGAGTCAATTGGACGATTTGCGTGTTGGACGGTGCGCGACAAAAGGTAACGCCACATCTCTTCATCAATTTGACTTAAACTTCGTTTATTAATTTCATTATTTCCATTACATTTTGTTCGATTTTATGCGAAGCATTATAATTTGTTTAAATACCCCATACATTTTCTATTGGGTTTAGTTCAGGATGATACGGTGGTAGCCGAAGAACTTTTAAGCCATATGGCTGAAGTATGTCATTAATCTTATAACAAACTAGCTGACACCTCTCCCAGTCTTCAGTCTTCAGTCTTCAGTCTTCTTGGGCTCCCATTTTCTGCACTTAGGTCCGCCAGTGGACCCATTGTACGTGAGTGTTGGCTGTCACTCCAGCCAACCCAGCTCCGACCAGAAGCGCAGGATCCTCTTCGGGTCATCACAGGCTTCCCAGAGTGTTGTGGGGCTGCCAAGTATGTTGACTCTGTATGTAACCAGGCTCTCGCACTCCAAGATTGCGTGAGCTATGGTTTCTTCTTTTAACAGGCACGCTCTGCACAGCGTGCTGTCCGTGATACCTAAGACGTTCAAGTGCTTATTTACTGTGCAATGACCCGTTATTGTGCCTACCATGGTTCGTAGATCACCTTTATTCAGATGTAGCAACGTTCTAGCTAGTTTTGGCCTGGGTCTCGGTAGAGCTTCCCTTGATTGCCTGCAACTTACTGTTTGTGCCCATCTCTTTTCATGCCGCTCTTTCGTGCGTTGTGTCAGCCATGCCCTTACCTGGTAGAATGGTATTGGTATAATCGGGCTTGGTCCCACCGGTGTGATGCTGGAACCCAATCTGGCCAGTTCGTCAGCTGCGTCATTGCCGCTCGATCCGCTGTGACCTTTTATCCACTGAAGGCTTACCTTGTGTGTTAGGGCCAGCTTTTGTAGCCCCTGGTGGCATTGAAGCACCAGCCCAGAGTCGATTGTGGTGCTCTTCAGAGCTTTTAGCACTGCTGCGCTATCGGAGAGGAGCCTGATGTGGTTGTGCTCAATTTTCCTGGAGTCGATTGCATTGGCGGCATTAATTAAACCTATGCACTCACATTGGAAGATTGACGCATGAGACCCTAAAGGTATTGATGAGTGTATGTTGAGCTCCGGGGAGTAGGTGCCTGCTCCTGATCCGTGGTCTGTTTTGGATCCATCCGTGTACACTCTGAGTTCTCTTATACCGGAGTGGTCCTTGGCGGACTCTGCCAGCGATATATTGTACTTACGGTCAAACACGTATGTTTTCGGTATCTTGTCGTTAGGAGCTTCCACGAGAGGTTCATACTCTATTGCGTCCTCCAGTATGCGCCTATGACCTACCCTTGAGCGCGTCCATTGCTTTGACGCCTGAAGTCGTGCCGCCGCGGCGGCCGCTTCCTGGTGAACCAACAGGTCCAGAGGCGGTAAGCAGAGCATTGCTTCCATCGCTGCTGTGGGCTTGTTGGGCCCTCTCCCAAAGGAACCGCGCAATATATCGGGAACAAAAGTATCCTAGAACCTTCCTCGGATCATAAGCTCAGATTGTACCAAGTTTCATTTAAATCAATTCATAATCAGGATACAGACAGACAGACATGAAAATTTCTAGTTACATTTTCAGCTACAGTATCGATTAGAGAACGCCCTACAATTAAAATTTTCAAATTAACTTCCATTTACAGACTCTCGACCCTCAATAGTTTTTTGTGTTCTCAAAGGAACCGCGCAATATATCGGGAACAAAAGTATCCTAGAACCTTCCTCGGATCATAAGCTCAGATTGTACTAAGTTTCATTTAAATCAATTGATTTACATACATTTTCGCAGAAATTTTCATGTCTGTCTGTCTGTATCCTGATTATGAATTCATAATCAGGATACAGACAGACAGACATGAAAATTTCTAGTTACATTTTCAGCTACAGTATCGATTAGAGAACGCCCTACAATTAAAATTTTCAAATTAACTTCCATTTACAGACTCTCGACCCTCAATAGTTTTTTGTAGATGTATAGATATGGTTTCTTTTTATTTTTAAATCAAGTCATACAGTTCAATTTTTGTCATATTTGCTGTTAGGTATACTAAACAATGTTTTATTCTGTCGACCATCGCTGCATTTATATTTTTTTGCATTAGAATTTGGAGCTCTATCATTTATGACTTTTCTGTAGGCCATTATAAGTTACGCAATTCTACCATACATTATTTTGCTATGCCTCGAAGGGTTTAGGCAGCGTTTTCGTTAAAAGCTCCCAGACACCTTATTTTTTTCCGACATCTCCAACTAATATCATTATATTTTAGTCAATGTATACAAAAACTCAACAAATTATATACGTTAACCTTTCTCAAGAATAATTGATGATCTCAGCATGAAAATCCATGCAGTAGTTTTTAAGTTTATCGTGAACAGACAGACCCGGCGGGGACTTTGTTTTATTATATGTAGTGATAACAAATATTAATTTCATCGAATTGACACATAAAAAATACTTACCTGACTTCTTAAACATTTTCTCCGTGAAGAATTAGACATTTTCTTTAACGACTGTACCCATGGTATTATCACTAAGAACACTATGTAATGAATTATAATGTGACCAAGTTACACAGGATCTCAACGTTGCAGTTACATTGAGACTTGTCATGATATTTGATTTCGTTTCATTATAACGTAAGAGTTGCCTGTAAACGTGGTAGATGGCGCTGTATGCTTTTTGTATAATTAAGATGTTTATTTCGCGGCCACACAGAGCGTTTCCTGCAAAGACTGCTTGGCACCGCTGGTGTCGTCAATAAGTCGAGTTACGTCTCTACCTCATAATATAAAAATGTACTCTGTGAAGACGGCCGCATCACTGCCACACAAATTAAAGCTGTATAATTACTAGCGCACGCACACATAGCGCCGCGCGCACTGATGAGTTGAATTATCTATACCTAGTTTAATATAGCATGCTGTATTTACCTATAATTGTTTGTTACACTTGCTTTAAAAACGTATTTAATGTAACCCCTGAAGCTTGTATCAGTGTATTAAATGTTGGTAAATCTTAATAAATAAATAAATAAATAAATAAATGACATGCCCGACAGACAGTGGCGGCGTAAGGCGTGGGCGACGTGGGCCACCGCCCACGGCCTCGCGGTACAAGGGGCCTCGCGCCTCAAAATTTTTTATGCTTTGCTTCAAAGCGAGATTAAAATAAAAAAAGAAGTAAATTAATTTTACTGTGAAAAAATTTTTTTTTTTTTATACCACTAAGGTGGCAGACAAGCATACGGCCCACCAGGAGGACTGGTGGTCACCGCAACCTATGAACGTTTGCAACACCAGAGGCGCCACACTCGCGCTGCCGACCCTGTAAAAACCTTTTTAGACCCCTTTTGAAGAACCCCATACTGTAGGCGTTTGGGAAAACCGAGGCAGGAAGATCATTCCACAACCTAAGCGTGCGCGGAAGAAATCCCCTATCGGATCTAACCGTGCTCAAACGCTCCGGACGTAGGGTGTGAGGATGAAATCCCAGTCTATGGCGAGCAGTGCGATGATAGAACGTAGCCGTGGGCATCATGTCAAACAATTCCTCAGAGCAGATACCATTGTACAGGCGGTAGAACACGCATAAGGAGGCAAAGTCTCTCCTGTCGCAAAGAGGTTCAACACCACCTGTCAGTAAAGGATCGTTGACAACTCTCACAGCTCGCCTCTGCACCGAGTCAAATGGACGAAGCTGATATTCAGGTGCCCCCGCCCAGAGGTGACAGCAGTACTCCATGTGTGGCCGCACTTGCGACTTATAGAGAAGCAGTGTTTGCGCCGCAGTAAAGTACCGCCGCGCCCTGTTGAGCACACCGAGCTTCTTGGACGCTAGCTTGGCCTTGTCCTCCAAATGACTGCGGAACTGAACGTCACTGGAGATGTCAACACCAAGGATCCCTATACTTTTAGAGATGGAAAGAGATGTGCCCTGGAATTGTGGCGCTACAGTAATTGGGGCTTTCTTAGAGGTGAAGAAACACGCCTGTGTCTTGGAGGGGTTGAACTGGACAAGATTTTGTCTACCCCAATCGGACACTCTAGTAAGAGTAGCCTCGATTTCAGACACAAGCTGTTCACGACTTTCTTCCACTGCGCCCCGAGAGATACCGGGGCGGCCTGTGTAACAAGTGTCCCCCGTACTGTCGTCTGCATAGCAATGAATGCCGTCAATAGACAACATGTCATTGATATGCAGCAGAAACAGAGTAGGGGACAACACTGAGCCTTGCGGTACTCCAGCGTTAATGGCCATGCAGTCAGAACAGCTGCCGTCGACAACAGCCCTGATGCTTCTACCGGCCAAAAAGCTGGACACCCATCCGCATAATCTTTCGGTCAGTCCGTAGGAGGGCAATTTATTAAGAAGACCACGGTGCCAGACCCGGTCAAAGGCTTTAGAAATGTCGAGGCTCACTGCTAGAGCCTCGCCCTTACTCTCGATAGCCGTCGCCCATCGGTGTATCGATTCATACAAATCGGCGGACATAGGAATCTTAAAAAACTTTTTACAGATTTTACAAAAACTAATGATGCTAATGTGTTTAGCTTAATATTAATTGTAGTCGAAAACGTAGGGACACAATTTTGATTAGACTTCAATTTTAAAAAATATTCAACAAAAACTGATTTCAATGTATGGAAAAGTACATTAAAAAAGGGAAACACCCAAAAATTCCGAAATATGTTTTTCCGAATTTCAATATTCCGATGTTCAAAATTCCGAAGATTATAATTCCTAAGAAACAAAGCTCCGAATATTCAAAAGGACGATATTCATTTATCCGAAAGTCATAAGTACGAATTTTTATTTTTCCTAATTTCATTAGTACGAATAATCAAAAGACCGGACTGTTATTTTCCCGAAAAACATTATTCAGAATTTCAAATATCCGAAAATTCACTGTTTAAGTTTTTTTAATAAAGTACGGTCAAGTCTAACTACCGAAGATATTATTTCCAAGTGAGTGGAAGGCAAACGACAAAACAAAAAAAAAATAAACACGATGGCTAAGGCCGGAGCTCCGCTCCGCTTCGATTTTGCCTTAGCCTTCTAACCTAACCTATCCGAGTCGAGGTGTTAACCATAATAAGTGAATGGTTAACACCCCGACTCAGAGTACCCCGACTCGGATAGGTTAGGTTAGAAGGCTAAGGCGGGAGCGAAGCGGAGCGGAGCTCCCGCCTTAGCCTTCGTGGTTATTTTTTTTTGTTTTGTCGTTTGCCTTCCAGTCACTTGGAAATAATATTTTCGGTAGTTAGACTTGACTATACTTTATTAAAAAAACGGGTGGAATCGGGAACATAAATAATCGTCTTTAATGATAAGTTTTAAAACAGGAACGGGTGGAAACGACATTCACCCTTCGTATTTATGATATTTCGGATTTTTGATAATCGGAGTTCGTATTTATAATATGGCGGATTTTTAATGATTCGGAATTCAACGGTTCGGTTTCTTGAAATTCGGCATTCTGACAGTCGGAATTGTAAACATTCGGAATTTTAAAATTATGCCTTTTCATAAAAAGGAATTATGATACATCGGATTTTTGACTTTCGGGATTTCGAATCATTCGGACTTATGAAATTCGGAATTATGAAATTCGTGATTGTGACTTTCGGAATTAAGTTTTTCGTATTAATGTAGTGTACCCTTAAAAAAGGGATAGCTTGTGATTTTCTCGTGTTTTCTTATTTTAACGCTTGTAGTGACTTTCAATGGATTGTTAGCGAAATATCTGCCAAACATTTAAGGGTATCACTAGGCACCGCTCTGGGAGCTGTATGACAAAATATAATTTTCCTTATTTTCTTTAAGAAAATATGTCTAATTCGTTTTTTTACAGTTATAATTGTTAATAAACTACATTTTAGCTTAGTGCTGTCCTACCTACATCAAAAATAATATGACAAGCATACGGGATCGAGAGTTTTGAGAGATACTTATAAGCAGACGACTATAATTTTTTTCCTACATTTTTAGCAACATTTTTGTATTGTATAGTATTTTTCATTAAGATTTGAAGAAAATAATGTATTAATCAAATAAAACAATAACACGTTTTATAAAACATGTATCATAGTTATATGTATAAATACAAAAACTTACTTATAAAAACAAAAGTGGTAAAAATAATAGCTTAAAATGAAACGATTCATTTAACATGATGTACAGAACATCAAATAATCAAACAAAATTAGAATTACATAAACTTAAAAAAAAAAGGTAGGTACTTAGCTTAAAATAAACAAAAATAAATTACAAAGACAATTAAATTAAACATATTTACATTCAATAATCAAACAAAATTTGAAATATGTAGACAGAAAATTAACGTTAAAATAAGAAAACACGAAAAAATCGCAGGCAATCCCTTTTTAATGTGCCTACTTTTCCAGACATTGAAATTAGTTTTTGTCAAATATTTTTTAAAATTGAAGTCTAATCAAAATTGAGTTTCTATGTTTTCGACTACAATTATCAAGAGAAACACATTGGCATCAAGGTATTTGTAAAAAACAGTAAAAAGTTTTTCAAGATTGCTATGTCCGCCGATTTGTAATAATCGATCCACTGTGCACCGCCGACCAGTGCAGGGAATCCCTTGTTTTATTCCTTCCGGACTGTTGGTTCCACTGCTAAGTTCCAATAAGGGGTCCAACAGGATTTACAAATACTCCTGGACCCATTTAGGTAGTGGAACCAACAATATATGTTTTATCCTGGATTTTTTTAGACGAGTGACCCCATTAACCACATTTGACGTAAACCTCTGTGGTTTAAATTCTTTTTTCCCTATGGCGAGACTATTATTACTGGCGCCACAGAACAGGGCCTCGCGAAATCTGTCTTGCCCACACAAAATTTAGGTCTTGCCCCGCCTGCCGACAGATGTCAATTGTCCCATCCTTCAGAATATGTTTCCGGTAGTTCTTAGTCATAACAACTTCGTCCATTATGGCAAAGACAAAACCTTCGGTTTCTCCGAAAAGATTTCCGAACTGTAGCCAAGATACGGACGCTTTTAAATCAATATCAGGCCCATTTAAGGCCCGATAAAAGCGTCCATGTAGCTGCTTGCTTTTCCATACCTCCTTGCGATCGTCAGTACTAAGTACTACAGGTTTGCGCCAGTTCTCTCTGCCCATAGCAAGCGGGGTGAGTCCCGTGTCCACTGCGACCACATTACGGTGCATATCGGTGTCTGTTTTAAGAAAGTATTCCCTAAGGTTGTATACCTCGCGGTTATGGAGGGTCTTAGCATTTAAAAAGCCACGACCCCCACATTTCCGCGGGGTATACAACCTCATTACCGATGATCGGGGATGATGCATCCGGAATGCAGTCAACAGTGTCCTTACTCGTCTATCAATTTTATCGAGTTCAGTCTGAGTCCATCTGAGTATACCAAAAGAGTACATTAGGACTGGCATGACCCACCCATTGAAGGCGCGCAGCTTGTTACCGCCTGACAAAAGACTTTTTAATACCTTTTTCAGGCGGCCGAAGAAACGCTCCTGCAATGTCTGTTTCATACCAGTATCTGAAATGCCTAATGCTTGTGATATACCCAGATATTTGTAAATTTCGGCTGCAGAAAGACAATTGAGCATAGTGGAATCCGAAAGTTCTACCCCTTCAGATTCCACTATCACACCTCTTTTAACATGCATGACTGCACACTTGTCCACCCTAAATTCCATCCTGATAGCTCTACTGAAAGTTTCTGTTACTTTCAATAAATCCATCAGTTGCAATTCAGTGTGGGCAAATAATTTGAGGTCATCCATGTAAAGGAGGTGCGATATAGCCCCACCATCTTTATGCAACCGATAACCTAGCCCTGAACTCTCTAGCATAGTACTGAGAGGATTCAGAGCCAGACAAAACCACAACGGACTTAGACTGTCCCCTTGAAATATTCCCCGCTTGATACTAATTGGTGCACCATGATCGCAAAAACGACGACACCCTGGATAGCAAAGGACCGTTTTCCACTGCCCCATACATGTCTTCAAGAAAGCACAAAGCGTTGTATCAATTTTATACAGCTCAAGTACTTTCAGAAGCCATGTATGTGGCACCGTTATTATTATTTCTTATTATGGGCGTCCCGCAGGGTTCAATACTCGGGCCATTTTTTTTCCTTATATACACTCATTTGCAAAAAAAACGGGCACCTTAGCAATGAACCATTTCAAATGTTAATATTGCTTTGTTTGATAATTATAGGTAGTTTTATCCTCACAATTTGGTAAATTAATAAGAAAATAATCGTTTTCATCAGTATTTCATAAAATTTTGTTAGAATTTATGGGAAATAATGCTAAACCTCGCTAGTAGTGTATGTTCGCTAGTAGTGCATAATGCTCATGAAGTAAAAATAAAAAAGTTTTTTTGTTTGTTTTTCTTTAATAAAGTAAAAGCAGATAAATGTTTAGTATCGAGTGTGACCCCCTCTAGCTAAAATCACAGCTTGAATTCGTCTGGGCATGCTAGCCAGTAAATCCCGGATACTTGCTTGCGGAATACGTTCCCACTCCGCAGTAATCACATTCTTTAGCTCTCTGATGGTCTGCGGAGCCGGGTGTACTGATCTCACACGCCGTTTTAGAACGTCCCAGATATGTTCTATGGGATTGAGGTCGGGACTTCGAGCTGGCCAATCCAAACGACAAATGCCGACCTCTTGCACATACGCATTAACATCGCGGGATCGGTGGGCGCGAGCATTGTCGTCCATAAAAATCGAGTCTTGACCTAGAGCGGCCAATGCGGGTTGTGCATGAGGAATTAGAACTTCCGTTATGTATCGATGCCCAGTCAGTGAGCCGTTTTCAATGAAGACTAACTCTGTACGTTCCATTGAATTTATTCCTGCCCAAACATAACAGAGCCCCCACCATAAGGTGTGATTTCTTCGAAACATGCATCTGCAAAGCGCTCTCCTTGTCTTCTTAGCAATCGCCGACGTCGATCTTCACCGAACAGAGATATCCTGGCTTCATCAGAGAACAAAACCCTATTCCAATCTTCTTGAGTCCATGATTCACAATTTCTAGCGAACCTAAGCCTGTGAACTCTGTGCTCACGGAGTAATTTGGGGCCGCGGGCCGGGCGCTGACTGCGTATATTGGCAGCGAGAAGCCTCCTCCTGACCGTCCATAGACTAATATGCACATTTCTTACTTCTTGGAGGTTGTTCTTAAGATCCACATACGAAGATTTGCGATTTCTCAATGCGCGACTCACAAGAAAACGATCATCCCGTGGTTGGGTACATGGTTTTCTTCCAGAACCAGGCCTTCTCTCGACGGAACCAGTCTCCTGATATCGCTGCCAGGTCCTTTGGACCGTCGAGCGACTAACATTTAGCCTCCTAGCCACGAAACATTGGCTGCAACCCTCTTCAAGCAGCGCGATAATTTTGGTAGCTTTTACCACTTTATCTACCATTTTTGATACAGCCAAACCGCAATAAATAAAGCTTTGACAGTCAAGGATATGAAATTAATCGATAAAAATTGAATAAAAGTTGTGAAAGTCGATGTTAACTTCTGGAACTTCGCGCCAAAAATGTAGGATAAAAAGGGGTTTTCTGTAAAAATGAGCATCAAATGAAAATTTGAATTTAGAACGTACTTTTTTAAACACCACGGCATTTTTAAAACCGGCCAGTAACGTGTACAAACGATTGAAACCTTTTTGGTATTGTATCTTTTTAAAGATGAATGAAAATCAAAACCGCCCGTTTTTTTTGCAAATGAGTGTATATATTTTAATGACCTAACCTACCCTTTTACGTGGGGGACAACAACAGGCTTGTTTGTTTGTAGATGATATTTTGATTTTCAGAGTTAAAAGACAAATAAATAACTATGACGATGTCAACAACGCAATCTTGAAAGTGATTCATTGGTTTAACACTAATAATCTTAGACTGAATGATAATAAAACTAAAATTACCTATTAAATTTAATTAAATTTACCTTGCCTAATGTAACACAGTCAGACACCAATGTTTAACTTAATGGGTCGAGAGTGGAATCTACGACGTTCCTAGGGTTAACGGTTGATGCTGGTAAAACTAGCTAGTAGATTAAGTTCAGCAGCATTTGCTGTACAAAAGATAAGGCAGTTGACTGAATACTCGTAAAATTGTCAATATACCTATGGTTTAAAGCCTTGAACTAACTTACATCCTAGATACTCGATGAAGCTCGCAGCTTCGCTTGTGTGGAATTTGGTGCCCGTTCCTGCTTCCCATGGAATACCTATATTCCCGGGATGAATGCCGAATGTGTTGTTCCAGATTATAAGCCATCTCTGTACCAAATTTCAGCCCGATCCGTTTAGTCGTTAGAACGTGATTGAGTAAATAACATCCAAACATCTTCACAAACTTTCACATTTATAATATTAGTAGGATACTAGATGAAGGTCGCAGCTTCGCTTGTGTGAAATTTGGTATCTACCCGTTCCAGCTTCCCATGGGAATATAACCCCGGGACGAATGCCTATGTGTTATTCCAGATTATGATCTGCCCCGGTACCAAACTTAAGCTGTTGAACTATTTGAGCGTGATCGAGTAACAAGCATCTTGACAAACTTGCACATTATAATATTAAGTAGAATTTTGTAAAATCTCACCAGCAAAGCAGAAATGTGCCCCCAATAAGAGTGCCAAGTATTGAAGCACCATTTTGAAAAACGCCCCCGACCACGAGCGCCTCTGCACTAAGAATACCAGTTAAGTTTCAAAAACAATATATTTCTTACAATATTTACTTAAATCCAAACGTTAGTGTATTGTATCACCGTCTGTTTGTTTGAACACGCGATTTATTAACCAATTTGTTGTTGGTAATTTATTTTTGAGTAACATTAATAGGTAATTGTAGGTAGTTGGCCTTACTTTATATATTCATAGAAGTAACGAGTATCCTGTTTGTTTGTTGGTGTGGGACCAGCGCCATGTAGCGAAAGTCTGAAACTTACGCCGATACAAAGAATTCTGCATTTCGATAATGGGTTCCTTTCCCACAATGACGAATTATAAAAACTCAACTACCCAACAATAAGTAAGGCTGGACATGGTCAGGCCATCTCTTAGGACCCTGGACATTGTAGAGAACAAAATGAACAACTTAATATTTATGTTCTCTAAGTAAATTCACACAGACAGCATTGCGAGTATTCAACACATTCCGGTCTGCCCTCCTAGACAAGTGGCACAAGCGTAAATCGCAAACGAAAGGATAGAATATATGGACCGATCACATATATTCTATACTTTCGCCGGTGTACGACGATTGCGCTGCGGCGGGATCAATAGCTTGGGTATGATTGGTCGATATATTCTATCATATTGTTTGCGATTTACGCTTGTGACACTTGTCTTAGGGGGCTGGACAGATGGAAGACGCTATACGCTATATATATATATATATAGATGGTAGAGCGTTGCAAACGTCCACACCAATTTTTATCATGCCTATGCTATCTCAAATTTAAGATTCTTTCTATTCTATCAACCTCGTAAACTGGAATGTTATTCTCTCTTTTTGTAAGGTTACCACACATTATCGTGTACATTGCAATATTGTCACAACTTGCGCCTGTCCATTTCAACACGGCAATACGGTTCACCAAAACGTGGGACAAATTCTAAAAAGGTGCAATGTGGGCATATAATATGCCTCTGCCTACCTCTTCTGGGATAAAGATGTGACCATATGTATGTATAGCATGCCTATGTTAGATGAATTCCTAAATATCTTTGTGGATATACCTAACCAGGATTAACGGTTACACGATGTTGAGCCTTGAGACAAACAAACATACAAGAAAAGCCGGAATACAAACTTAGTGTTATCCTACTTCTTACTAATATTATAAATGTGAAAGTTTGTGTTTGGATGTTTGTCACTCAATCACGCTTTAACGGCTCGGATCAGGCTGAAATTTGGTGCAGAGAAAGCTTAGAGTCTATAACACATAGGCTTCTTTTCATCCCGGTGAAATGTTCCTACGGGAAGTGGGAACGGGTACCGAATTTCACTCGGAAGAAGCCGCGAGCATCAGCTAGTACCTAAGTAATAAATTACACGCAAATTACAATAAGTGGATCAGACTGAATGGAGAATTTATTGAATTTGCACAAGTGCGCTCAAATTGTGCGCATTGTTGGTTCTTTTATCGGTTAGGTACACGAACTCGTCTTCAAAATAACTAAATGCGGTAGATAATATTAATACAATGCAAACGCCTTATATCCCCTAAGGGGTACGCAGAGGCAAATAATACGCCCACATTTCACCTTATAGGTTTATATCCACGTGAGCCTATTGCCGTGTTGAAATGGACAGGCACATGTCGCCGCGATCCGCAGTTGAAACTTTTTAAGCCGCCAATAAGGCCTTCAACTTGGCTTAACGATTGTCATATTACTGACAACATCGAGTTTTCCTTCTGTACGAATGGATCTTTTTGCGAAAGTGTACCCTTAGTCGCTTCTTACGTCACCTTCGCAATAACTAAATGCAGTGATATTAATATAATACCTACGGTCACGCCTTATATCCCTAAAGGCATAGGCAGAGGCATATTATATGACCACATTTCACCTTTAGATTTTGTCCTACGTAATAGGTGGTAAGCCGTATTGCCGTGTTGATATGGACAGGCGCAGGTTGTGACCGCCCGCTATTGGCTTAACGACTGCCATTATACTGGCAACCGGGACCGTTTACAGAACACCTAGTCCGCGGGCCACGAGCGCTTTTTACTATCTATTAATACTTTTTAAAATATAATCTTGGTTTAATATTCATTTGCAGTGGCCTTAGACCTCCCAAATTTCGCAATAACTTGCAGTACATACTAGGTTCACTACCTACACGTGGGACATAAAACTACAAGGCGAAATGTGGGCGTATACTATGCGTCTGCCTACCCCTTCGGGTGCACCCCACGCTGACAAAGTTGACCTAATTATAATTTATATATCGTCATAATAGCCCAATAATAATAAAATAAAATAAAATAAAAATTATTTATTTTCAGACAGTGTCCATAGAATTAATTCATTAGTTCGTATAATATGTAGCTACATTAAAACATCACATATATCAATAAAAAACAATTAAAACAAAATAAAATAAATCAAATTAAATTAAAATTAAACAAAAACAACAAACAATACATTGGGCAGCATACTTAGTACCTACCTGAAAGCCCTCGTGCGTCATCCAATATTGGCCCATGTGACCAAATATTTGCTCAAAACATTTGGTTATTGTTTATCTAAGCTGTTCAAAGTTTAAGGTTTTTTTCCTGCAACCTTTTAAACCTGTAATGTTATCCTCTCTTTCTGTCAGGTTTCCACACATGATGGTCTACATTGCAATATTGTCACAACCTGCGCCAGTCTATTTCAACACGGCAATACGGCTCACCACTTATTACGGACAAATTCTATAAAGGTGTAATGTGGGCATAAAATAATATACCTTTGCCTACCCCTTCGGGGATAAAGATGTGACCATATGTATGTATGTATGTATAGCATGCTTATGTTACATGAATTTTACAGGGTAATTTTATGAAGGTTTTTAGTGTCGGCAGCGCGAGTGTAGCGCCTCTGTTGTTGCAAGCGCCCATAGGCTGCGGTGACCACCATTACATCGGGTGGGCCGTATGCTTGTCTGCCACCTTAGTGGTGTAAAAAAGTGTGACGCGCGTGTAACCTTTACGCGCGATAGAAGTAAAACTTCTTTGCCATTGACGGCATCAAATGTTATATTAATATCATTCATTCGAATATTAAATAGCGGAAGTTTTCGCTATTCAGAATTAAAATAGCGTTACTTCCGTCAGAAAAAAAATCTGAGGCCGCGCCTAAAGAAGTTTTACTTCAAAAAAAAATCTAAATGTCTTTGAGGACATAACCAGGATTAACGGTTAGATGCTGTTGAGCCTTGAGACAAACAAATATGTACCTAAGTAAAGCCGGAGTACAAACTTAGTGTTGTAAGTAATAAATTACACGCACATTACAATAAGTGGATCAGACTGAATGGAGAATTTATTGGGTTTGCACAAGTGCGCTCAAATTGCGCGCATTGTTGGTTCTTTTATCGGTTAGGTACACGAACTCGTCTTCAAAATAACTAAATGCGGTGATATTAATATTATACAAACGCCTTATATCCCGGGGGTACGCAGAGGCATTTTATATGGCCACATTTGACCTTATAGTTTATGTCCACGTAATAGGTGGTGAGCCTATTGGCGTGTTGAAATGGACATTCGCATGTCGCCGCGATCCGCAGTTGAAACTTTTCAAGCCGCCCATAAGGCCTTCAACTTGGCTTAACGATTGTCATATTCATATTACTGACAACATTGAGTTTTCCTTCTCTACGAATGGATCTTTTTGCGAAAGCGTTCCCTTAGTCGCCTCTTACGTCACCTTCGAAATAACTAAATGCAGTGATATTAATATAATACGTACGGTCACGCCTTATATCCCTGAAGGGGTAGGCATATATTTTAAGACCACACATTTCACCTTATAGTTTTAAGTCCACGTAATAGGTGGTGAACCGTATTGCCGTATTGATATCGACAGGCGCAGGTTGTGACCGCCCGCTATTGGCTTAACGACTGCCATTATACTGGCAACCGGGACCGTTTACAGAACACCTAGTCCGCGGGCCACGAGCGCTTTTTACTATCTATTAATACTTTTTAAAATATAATCTTGGTTTAATATTCATTTGAAGTGGCCTTAGACCTCCCAAATTTCGCAATAACTTGCAGTACATACTAGGTTCACTACCTATTACGTGGGACATAAAACTACAAGGCGAAATGTGGCTTATACTATGCGTCTGCCTACCCCTTCGGATGCAGATATAATTATTTTGGTAGGGTGATTATAAGCCTTATTATGCTACGCTGACAAAGCTGACCTTATTGGCCCATGTGAACAAATATTTGCTCAAAACATTTGGTTATTATTTATCTAAGGTGTTCAATAGGTACTTAACCTGAAAATTTCCAAATAACATTTCTTACCGACACTTTAATAAATTAATACCTAATATGAAACAGATGTTTTGGCGAAATGTATCTATTTAAAAATATGTTGCAATTAGCTTACTGCGTTGTAACTCAAGCTCATCTAAAATATGCTAATATAAGCTTGTGCTATAGGATCTAGACGACTGATAAGCATATCTACTTATATACTTTGAGTAATAATGTTTATACTTATAATAATATTTATATATTTGTAAAAACTTACATATCGACACCAGAAGTATCAATTAATGTAAGGGACAAAACACGGTTTTTCAGGAGAGCCAAAAAACGATTTTATTTTTATGGGTCCTGATGGCTCTCGTAGAATTTGGGTCTTGACTGATAGGGCTCTGATGCTGATGCGCTAAGCATAGCTCGAAAAAGGTCAGGGTGTAGAATATTATTGCAGAGCGCCTTGTTGGGCACTTCACACGAGTGGTGCCAGATTTGATGGATAGCTAGTTTAGTTTCCGTTGGCGGCGCTCCATCGTAAACGCGATCATTCGTGTCTGGGGTCTGACAGAGGAAGCGATATTGCGGGAAAGGTGGTGATGGCGGTGTCTGTTGACATCGTCATAGCTTTCAATCCCTTTCCCTGCAGCTGCGTTAGAGAGGCAGTCATTTATCAATATGGAGTGCTTTTCTACTTACGTCGGAGTTTCGAGGCTTATCTCTTCGAGACATGATTAAGCTACCGGCTAAAGTAAGGGGTAATAACGCACGATAGCGTTATTTTGGAGGAATCGGTCGACTTCTGTAGAAACGCGGTGATGGTGCTACTCGGTCATTTGCTCGAAGCGTTCGACGTAACGTACTACGCTGATGACTCCCACGCTACGACGCGAAAATCTAGTCATCGAGACGTGGCCCTAAAGGGAGTTGCTAGAGTTCTGGGTAGAAGATGGTGACTGGTTCTGAAGGTAGTCTCTTACAAAATTCAGGTCCTGTTCTTTCACGGACCTCAGGAGGAGTCACCCACGGAATCCAGCATACCAGTAGGGGGAATTAGCGTCGATATCTAGCCTTCTATAAAGTATCTTGGAGTCATACTCGATAGCGGGTTGAACTTCGAATACCATTTCCGAGACATGAACATAATGCGTCCTGCATGAACACAATGGTGCAGACTGAGCAACCAAGGTGGAAACTGCTGCAATCGGGATGACCAGACTGGGGGGGGGGGGGCGGGGATGCACGATGTCCATTCATACGTAGGCCCAAAACAGCATAACAACAGAACCTCCAAAAACGCGGATAGCTGAGTGCTGAGCCGCGGTGATGAGCTCGTCTACACGGGACCCTGAAACTTCCTTCCGAGGAGTTACGCGGGGCCGCCGCCCATACACCAATAGGTGGAATCAAGAAAAAATTTAGATTTTCACACGAAAAATACAAAATTGCAGAAATTATGTGAGATACGTAGTAATGTCTTTTTTTTACCCCTAAAAGGCTCGAAAAATGAGTTCAGGTAAGGGACATGTTGTATAAAATTACCGATTTGAGGTCTAAGGTAAGGGTCAAGATTATTTTGTATTTTGTGGGCATATAATATGCCTCTGCCTACCTCTTCTGGGATAAAGATGTGACCATATGTATGTATAGCATGCCTATGTTAGATGAATTCCTAAATATCTTTGTGGATATACCTAACCAGGATTAACGGTTACACGATGTTGAGCCTTGAGACAAACAAACATACAAGAAAAGCCGGAATACAAACTTAGTGTTATCCTACTTCTTACTAATATTATAAATGTGAAAGTTTGTGTTTGGATGTTTGTCACTCAATCACGCTTTAACGGCTCGGATCAGGCTGAAATTTGGTGCAGAGAAAGCTTAGAGTCTATAACACATAGGCTTCTTTTCATCCCGGTGAAATGTTCCTACGGGAAGTGGGAACGGGTACCGAATTTCACTCGGAAGAAGCCGCGAGCATCAGCTAGTACCTAAGTAATAAATTACACGCAAATTACAATAAGTGGATCAGACTGAATGGAGAATTTATTGAATTTGCACAAGTGCGCTCAAATTGTGCGCATTGTTGGTTCTTTTATCGGTTAGGTACACGAACTCGTCTTCAAAATAACTAAATGCGGTAGATAATATTAATACAATGCAAACGCCTTATATCCCCTAAGGGGTACGCAGAGGCAAATAATACGCCCACATTTCACCTTATAGGTTTATATCCACGTGAGCCTATTGCCGTGTTGAAATGGACAGGCACATGTCGCCGCGATCCGCAGTTGAAACTTTTTAAGCCGCCAATAAGGCCTTCAACTTGGCCTAACGATTGTCATATTACTGACAACATCGAGTTTTCCTTCTGTACGAATGGATCTTTTTGCGAAAGTGTACCCTTAGTCGCTTCTTACGTCACCTTCGCAATAACTAAATGCAGTGATATTAATATAATACCTACGGTCACGCCTTATATCCCTAAAGGCATAGGCAGAGGCATATTATATGACCACATTTCACCTTTAGATTTTGTCCTACGTAATAGGTGGTAAGCCGTATTGCCGTGTTGATATGGACAGGCGCAGGTTGTGACCGCCCGCTATTGGCTTAACGACTGCCATTATACTGGCAACCGGGACCGTTTACAGAACACCTAGTCCGCGGGCCACAAGCGCTTTTTACTATCTATTAATACTTTTTAAAATATAATCTTGGTTTAATATTCATTTGCAGTGGCCTTAGACCTCCCAAATTTCGCAATAACTTGCAGTACATACTAGGTTCACTACCTACACGTGGGACATAAAACTACAAGGCGAAATGTGGGCGTATACTATGCGTCTGCCTACCCCTTCGGGTGCACCCCACGCTGACAAAGTTGACCTAATTATAATTTATATATCGTCATAATAGCCCAATAATAATAAAATAAAATAAAATAAAAATTATTTATTTTCAGACAGTGTCCATAGAATTAATTCATTAGTTCGTATAATATGTAGCTACATTAAAACATCACATATATCAATAAAAAACAATTAAAACAAAATAAAATAAATCAAATTAAATTAAAATTAAACAAAAACAACAAACAATACATTGGGCAGCATACTTAGTACCTACCTGAAAGCCCTCGTGCGTCATCCAATATTGGCCCATGTGAACAAATATTTGCTCAAAACATTTGGTTATTGTTTATCTAAGCTGTTCAAAGTTTAAGGTTTTTTTCCTGCAACCTTTTATACCTGTAATGTTATCCTCTCTTTCTGTCAGGTTTCCACACATGATGGTCTACATTGCAATATTGTCACAACCTGCGCCAGTCTATTTCAACACGGCAATACGGCTCACCACTTATTACGGACAAATTCTATAAAGGTGTAATGTGGGCATAAAATAATATACCTTTGCCTACCCCTTCGGGGATAAAGATGTGACCATATGTATGTATGTATGTATAGCATGCTTATGTTACATGAATTTTACAGGGTAATTTTATGAAGGTTTTTAGTGTCGGCAGCGCGAGTGTAGCGCCTCTGTTGTTGCAAGCGCCCATAGGCTGCGGTGACCACCATTACATCGGGTGGGCCGTATGCTTGTCTGCCACCTTAGTGGTGTAAAAAAGTGTGACGCGCGTGTAACCTTTACGCGCGATAGAAGTAAAACTTCTTTGCCATTGACGGCATCAAATGTTATATTAATATCATTCATTCGAATATTAAATAGCGGAAGTTTTCGCTATTCAGAATTAAAATAGCGTTACTTCCGTCAGAAAAAAAATCTGAGGCCGCGCCTAAAGAAGTTTTACTTCAAAAAAAAATCTAAATGTCTTTGAGGACATAACCAGATGCTGTTGAGCCTTGAGACAAACAAATATGTACCTAAGTAGAGCCGGAGTACAAACTTAGTGTTGTAAGTAATAAATTACACGCACATTACAATAAGTGGATCAGACTGAATGGAGAATTTATTGGGTTTGCACAAGTGCGCTCAAATTGCGCGCATTGTTGGTTCTTTTATCGGTTAGGTACACGAACTCGTCTTCAAAATAACTAAATGCGGTGATATTAATATAATACAAACGCCTTATATCCCGGGGGTACGCAGAGGCATTTTATATGGCCACATTTGACCTTATAGTTTATGTCCACGTAATAGGTGGTGAGCCTATTGGCGTGTTGAAATGGACATTCGCATGTCGCCGCGATTCTCTACGAATGGATCTTTTTGCGAAAGCGTTCCCTTAGTCGCCTCTTACGTCACCTTCGAAATAACTAAATGCAGTGATATTAATATAATACGTACGGTCACGCCTTATATCCCTGAAGGGGTAGGCATATATTTTAAGACCACACATTTCACCTTATAGTTTTAAGTCCACGTAATAGGTGGTGAACCGTATTGCCGTATTGATATCGACAGGCGCAGGTTGTGACCGCCCGCTATTGGCTTAACGACTGCCATTATACTGGAAACCGGGACCGTTTACAGAACACCTAGTCCGCGGGCCACGAGCGCTTTTTACTATCTATTAATACTTTTTAAAATATAATCTTGGTTTAATATTCATTTGAAGTGGCCTTAGACCTCCCAAATTTCGCAATAACTTGCAGTACATACTAGGTTCACTACCTATTACGTGGGACATAAAACTACAAGGCGAAATGTGGCTTATACTATGCGTCTGCCTACCCCTTCGGATGCAGATATAATTATTTTGGTAGGGTGATTATAAGCCTTATTATGCTACGCTGACAAAGCTGACCTTATTGGCCCATGTGAACAAATATTTGCTCAAAACATTTGGTTATTATTTATCTAAGGTGTTCAATAGGTACTTAACCTGAAAATTTCCAAATAACATTTCTTACCGACACTTTAATAAATTAATACCTAATATGAAACAGATGTTTTGGCGAAATGTATCTATTTAAAAATATGTTGCAATTAGCTTACTGCGTTGTAACTCAAGCTCATCTAAAATATGCTAATATAAGCTTGTGCTATAGGATCTAGACGACTGATAAGCATATCTACTTATATACTTTGAGTAATAATGTTTATACTTATAATAATATTTATATATTTGTAAAAACTTACATATCGACACCAGAAGTATCAATTAATGTAAGGGACAAAACACGGTTTTTCAGGAGAGCCAAAAAACGATTTTATTTTTATGGGTCCTGATGGCTCTCGTAGAATTTGGGTCTTGACTGATAGGGCTCTGATGCTGATGCGCTAAGCATAGCTCGAAAAAGGTCAGGGTGTAGAATATTATTGCAGAGCGCCTTGTTGGGCACTTCACACGAGTGGTGCCAGATTTGATGGATAGCTAGTTTAGTTTCCGTTGGCGGCGCTCCATCGTAAACGCGATCATTCGTGTCTGGGGTCTGACAGAGGAAGCGATATTGCGGGAAAGGTGGTGATGGCGGTGTCTGTTGACATCGTCATAGCTTTCAATCCCTTTCCCTGCAGCTGCGTTAGAGAGGCAGTCATTTATCAATATGGAGTGCTTTTCTACTTACGTCGGAGTTTCGAGGCTTATCTCTTCGAGACATGATTAAGCTACCGGCTAAAGTAAGGGGTAATAACGCACGATAGCGTTATTTTGGAGGAATCGGTCGACTTCTGTAGAAACGCGGTGATGGTGCTACTCGGTCATTTGCTCGAAGCGTTCGACGTAACGTACTACGCTGATGACTCCCACGCTACGACGCGAAAATCTAGTCATCGAGACGTGGCCCTAAAGGGAGTTGCTAGAGTTCTGGGTAGAAGATGGTGACTGGTTCTGAAGGTAGTCTCTTACAAAATTCAGGTCCTGTTCTTTCACGGACCTCAGGAGGAGTCACCCACGGAATCCAGCATACAAGTAGGGGGAATTAGCGTCGATATCTAGCCTTCTATAAAGTATCTTGGAGTCATACTCGATAGCGGGTTGAACTTCGAATACCATTTCCGAGACATGAACATAATGCGTCCTGCATGAACACAATGGTGCAGACTGAGCAACCAAGGTGGAAACTGCTGCAATCGGGATGACCAGACTGGGGGGGGGGGGGGTGGGGATGCACGATGTCCATTCATACGTAGGCCCAAAACAGCATAACAACAGAACCTCCAAAAACGCGGATAGCTGAGTGCTGAGCCGCGGTGATGAGCTCGTCTACACGGGACCCTGAAACTTCCTTCCGAGGAGTTACGCGGGGCCGCCGCCCATACACCAATAGGTGGAATCAAGAAAAAATTTAGATTTTCACACGAAAAATACAAAATTGCAGAAATTATGTGAGATACGTAGTAATGTCTTTTTTTTACCCCTAAAAGGCTCGAAAAATGAGTTCAGGTAAGGGACATGTTGTATAAAATTACCGATTTGAGGTCTAAGGTAAGGGTCAAGATTATTTTGTATTTTGTGGGCATATAATATGCCTCTGCCTACCTCTTCTGGGATAAAGATGTGACCATATGTATGTATAGCATGCCTATGTTAGATGAATTCCTAAATATCTTTGTGGATATACCTAACCAGGATTAACGGTTACACGATGTTGAGCCTTGAGACAAACAAACATACAAGAAAAGCCGGAATACAAACTTAGTGTTATCCTACTTCTTACTAATATTATAAATGTGAAAGTTTGTGTTTGGATGTTTGTCACTCAATCACGCTTTAACGGCTCGGATCAGGCTGAAATTTGGTGCAGAGAAAGCTTAGAGTCTATAACACATAGGCTTCTTTTCATCCCGGTGAAATGTTCCTACGGGAAGTGGGAACGGGTACCGAATTTCACTCGGAAGAAGCCGCGAGCATCAGCTAGCACCTAAGTAATAAATTACACGCAAATTACAATAAGTGGATCAGACTGAATGGAGAATTTATTGAATTTGCACAAGTGCGCTCAAATTGTGCGCATTGTTGGTTCTTTTATCGGTTAGGTACACGAACTCGTCTTCAAAATAACTAAATGCGGTAGATAATATTAATACAATGCAAACGCCTTATATCCCCTAAGGGGTACGCAGAGGCAAATAATACGCCCACATTTCACCTTATAGGTTTATATCCACGTGAGCCTATTGCCGTGTTGAAATGGACAGGCACATGTCGCCGCGATCCGCAGTTGAAACTTTTTAAGCCGCCAATAAGGCCTTCAACTTGGCCTAACGATTGTCATATTACTGACAACATCGAGTTTTCCTTCTGTACGAATGGATCTTTTTGCGAAAGTGTACCCTTAGTCGCTTCTTACGTCACCTTCGCAATAACTAAATGCAGTGATATTAATATAATACCTACGGTCACGCCTTATATCCCTAAAGGCATAGGCAGAGGCATATTATATGACCACATTTCACCTTTAGATTTTGTCCTACGTAATAGGTGGTAAGCCGTATTGCCGTGTTGATATGGACAGGCGCAGGTTGTGACCGCCCGCTATTGGCTTAACGACTGCCATTATACTGGCAACCGGGACCGTTTACAGAACACCTAGTGCGCGGGCCACAAGCGCTTTTTACTATCTATTAATACTTTTTAAAATATAATCTTGGTTTAATATTCATTTGCAGTGGCCTTAGACCTCCCAAATTTCGCAATAACTTGCAGTACATACTAGGTTCACTACCTACACGTGGGACATAAAACTACAAGGCGAAATGTGGGCGTATACTATGCGTCTGCCTACCCCTTCGGGTGCACCCCACGCTGACAAAGTTGACCTAATTATAATTTATATATCGTCATAATAGCCCAATAATAATAAAATAAAATAAAATAAAAATTATTTATTTTCAGACAGTGTCCATAGAATTAATTCATTAGTTCGTATAATATGTAGCTACATTAAAACATCACATATATCAATAAAAAACAATTAAAACAAAATAAAATAAATCAAATTAAATTAAAATTAAACAAAAACAACAAACAATACATTGGGCAGCATACTTAGTACCTACCTGAAAGCCCTCGTGCGTCATCCAATATTGGCCCATGTGAACAAATATTTGCTCAAAACATTTGGTTATTGTTTATCTAAGCTGTTCAAAGTTTAAGGTTTTTTTCCTGCAACCTTTTATACCTGTAATGTTATCCTCTCTTTCTGTCAGGTTTCCACACATGATGGTCTACATTGCAATATTGTCACAACCTGCGCCAGTCTATTTCAACACGGCAATACGGCTCACCACTTATTACGGACAAATTCTATAAAGGTGTAATGTGGGCATAAAATAATATACCTTTGCCTACCCCTTCGGGGATAAAGATGTGACCATATGTATGTATGTATGTATAGCATGCCGCCGCCCATACACCAATAGGTGGAATCAAGAAAAAATTTAGATTTTCACACGAAAAATACAAAATTGCAGAAATTATGATGAGATACGTAGTAATGTCTTTTTTTTACCCCTAAAAGGCTCGAAAAATGAGTTCAGGTAAGGGACATGTTGTATAAAATTACCGATTTGAGGTCTAAGGTAAGGGTCAAGATTATTTTGTATGATGAGTTACTTTACTTGTCTGAGAAGAATAAAATCTAAATGGCCCTTAAATAATTTTTTTCGTTATAAATAGTTTTAAACAGTCCTAAAATTTGTACTGTAAGGGACATTTTTTTAACGATAGAGACATTTTGAGTACCTATATCAATCGATAGAGCTCGAAATTCTGAATCCAATTATATAGGTATCTATATAACTCATTTTCGCCAAAATGTCCCTTACGTTAATTGATACTTCTGGTCTCGATATATTATAGGTACATAAAAAACACCCTAGCTAGCTCCGAAAAAAACTATTGTGGATCACACAAATATTTGGACCGACCAAGGAATCGAACCCAGGAACTCCAGTGCGGCAGTACTACCAGTAGTACCAACCAATGGTATATGGAAGTACCACGGGCAAGTTTATCCCTGAAGGATTAGGAGCAATGCGCCCTTATTTCATCATTTTCCCCATTGATTTTTGTCCCAAGTAATAAATGTTGAGCCTGTTGCCGTGTGGAAATTGACAAGCTGTGACTACCTGCTGTTGAAATTTTAAAGCTATTGGTTGATACTACTCAGCTTAATCCTCAAGCAGAATGTTCTTATGGGGGGTGTAGGTAGCAATCACCAATCAAATCACAATCTGCACCCGCTTCGGCAGCGCGTGTGTAGCGCCTCTGGTGCTGCAAACGTCCATAGGCTACGGTTACCAACCGAACCGTAAGCATGTCTGCCACCTCAGTAGTAAAAAAAATCAGGCTATGTCAGTCTACTGCTTAAGATAGGCCCTCAACACACGATCCTGCGCCAAACGCACCCAGTCCTTCCCTGCTACCCTTTCCAGGTCTATGGTCCATGTGACGAGGACCTACCATACGTGTACCAAGTCGCGGTCTCCACTCCAGAACTCGTTTGCTCCATCAGTTCTTTTACAAATATGGTCAGCCCATTACAACTTTATTTTTATATTTAGTTAATGATATTCATTTATTGCACACTACATGTCAATTCGAGATGTCATAAATTTGGTTAAAGTACAATATGGGACCCCATCCGGCACGGCAACATAGCAGAGAGGAGGATTCAGTCCTGGAGGATCCTTCCGAGGGCTTACCCGGGGCTCCCAACCGTAGGCTGCTGGCAAGATACGTGAGCATGCAGATTTTTCTCACACGTTAAAAAAAAAGTCTAGGGGACAACGAAACTTAATAAAAACAATTAAAATTTATTCCTGTTGTCCCCATTGGCAGCCTCCCGGTCAATGGAGACAACGGAACTCAATAAAATATTTAAAATTTGTTACTGTTGTCCCCATTCGAGGCCTCCCGGTCAAGAGTAAAAGATGATTCAATTAGGTTAGGTTAAGTTAGAACTGTGACCCCACGTGCACGAGCCGAGTGAGCGTGCCGCGGTAGCGGCCGTCGAGTGCTTTGAACAACTGCGAACCAATTATCGCTTCATTATCATGAAACGGCTTTATGGCCAGTCCTACGACTTTACATCTCGGAATCAGTCCTATTATGGCATACCGGAGTCCGCAATAAATCAAAATGACGCCGACCGCCTGATGGAAAGTCATGGCAACATCTCTAGCAATTTGGGGCCAGTCTCAGAGTTCACATGACAGTGGTCCTCAAGTTGTTGTTCCTATGAGGTGCTTCTGCACGCTTCGCTTGAAGGGTTTGTAAGATGAGGGAAACACGTGTGCGGGCAGGTCGTTCTAAGTTTTTATGGTTCGATAGAGAAACTATCTTTTGAATCGCTGTTTTGACGAAAATTCTCTCCACTGTGTATGAGTGGCACCTCTGCCCGGCACTCGTTGCTCGGAATAGAAAAGGAGAGGGTGGGATCAGGTTAAAGAGCTCTTCAGAACACTCGCCGTGATACATTCGGTAGAAGGCAGCCAAGGGCGCTATAGCTCTTAAAGGGTGTAGGTACGAGTATATTGTAAAGAAATGAAGCAATTAATTAGTTACACAGTTTATTACATCCAGATACAACTCACTACATCTAGCTACCGCACCATAAACATTTAAAACAACATTAACAAAATGAGAATAAAGCGATTTTAAAACGATACGAAATTAGTTTAATTTAGATTTGCTTTTGGTTTTAAGAGATTATTATAATTATAATTTATACTTATACTACAGGTTACAAGTATCAAAAACTACATAATTATATTAAGTTATAAATACAGTGTTGTATTGTTCATAGCGCTTTGAATTGTATAATTGTACTTATATTATATTTAAGTTTATAGCTGTTATATTAAAATATACAAATAGCCAGATTATTTAAAACGTATTTTCATTTTAGATTGTTTTTAATTTAGAATAATGAGTAATGTTTGCATTTAAAATGCAGTGAACAACACGCTTACAACATTATATTATATTGTTTTATAATAATTACACATTATATTAATAAGACACGATTTTAGCCCAACACGAACTCATGTCCGTGGATTATAAGTTTTATTATTATTGAAAGAAAAAATAAGAAACTAAACTTTCGCGTCAGCATTTTATACACTGACATGTCAATATTATACATTTACAATAATAATACATTACCAAATTATGTTTATATGTAATTGAAATTATAAGTTGAGTATAAAGTTATATATAATTTATATTTATATTCTAGAGTATATAATTCTACACATTATACTTAACAACTATTCTAATAGAATTGGTGTTCTGTTACCTTCAGTGGACGTACGCTTACGCGGGCTTAGTACACTATACGTTAAACATTAAATTTACAATTTCACACGAATATCTCAATAAATATTTGAGTCAAATTTACAAGCTGCGAATTATAAGGCACGGTGTATCATAAAATAATAACTGTCGAACCACATGACCGCAATAAAGTTCGACAATTTGTTATTAAGTGCGAATTATACTAGACATTAAATATAACGTCTAATTATATTTTTTCTTTTCATGAAGAATTTCACGCGACATCACCTGAAGTCAGCAGCACTACGCTAAAAAAATAAAAATAAAATAGCTTTTTTTTTTGTTTCTTTAAATGCGTGTTAACATTCCAAGTTGCAAACCTTAATTTCGACATTTTATTCAAAAATGCCTACCCCGTGTTAATAGTAGTAATTTATATTAGTGTAAAGTAATGTAAATATAACCCTTTTTTGTATAATTCTAGTATAATGCACCATATGATCACTGTTATATAAGTTCTGTTAATATATCAGAATTATAAATTCAATTTGGAAACTTCCATTTCATATAATGCGCTAAAATAAATCTAATACATTAACAGAACGTTGTATAAATAAGTACAGTTAGTATAAAAATCTCAATAAATGTATATAATTTATAAAATAATAAAATATAAATCGTAAAAATGGCACAATCGTTTCATAAAATGGGCTGCATAATTTTTATACACTGCCTTTGAAATCTGTTATAATGTTTGTTGAATGTAATAATTACTTAATACAATCATTATACATATTATATAACTGTAATTAGCTGATTGTAGTACATATAATAATAACTGCATCATTATTTTATTAAACTCTCAAACCAGAAAGGTTTGAAAACAAATGGAAAAACGTTGAGATTAGGATGGTAATGTGGCAGTTATATAAATTTTATACAAAGCTGCATTCATATTTCGAGTAATAATACAGCCCACACTTCAAATATATAATATTAAAGGCACAAATGAACAAAAACAAGTTACTTTCTAATGGCACAAGTGGTTTCTATCGAAGGCATTTATTATAAGGTCCCCGTAGGGCTAGCACTTTGTGAATTTGGGCATTCAAAACGTTGGACCAACGTCGACCGCAGAGATTGGGATTTCAGAGGTATGTTTTTGTAAGAAATGTTAATAGGTACAACACATAATTATTCATTAACTTCAAAAACATACAGCGTGAGTCATAAAATTGAATAGGAATAATAAACTAACTTTAAATCAATATTGTTTTTAAATGTGATTTTAAAGCTTGATATCTATAATTGTAACCCTTTTAAAAGAAATAATTTAAAAAAAATTTTTACACAAAAGATGATTTAATTTGTATTTGCGAAACTTGTTGTATATATATATACTGCTAAATTATCAAAAGTAAATTGAGTAAAAATGATAATCAGTATACGTAGTCCGAAGTCTCGGGTACTCTGAAATCCCAATCAAATATTATAAATACAACTCCACACTGTAACATCTAAGACACTGACGTTCAACATTCAAATAAATATTAATGTAATTTTAGCACCTTATGTCGTAAACATTTATACGATGATAATGATGTTTTTAATCTTTGCATTATTTTTGAAGCAAATTATAGTATCCAATAATTATGGTAACTATATAAAATGCACTGATTTTAATAATTAAGTATTATATTTTAAAATTTCATAGAAGGTTTATTTTTTCAATAATAGAATAAAAACATCATTATCAAGAAGATAGATTAATCAAACAACACATTTTTTATTTTATTTTTATATAAATTTTATATGACATTTTTATAAACACTTTAATTTATTTTTATTGGCAGTTATTTGACTTGAATGTTATTTTATTAATAGTATTTCTACAGAGGAAATTTTACTGTAAATTGTCATGTATTTTTCGAGACACATTTACCCGTCAGATTTTCGTGTATAAGTCAAAATATTTATCAACACTTTTTGTGTATAATAAAATCAATAAAACGCCTACTCTGTAATTTATGTATAAATAAATTTAAATTTTATCAAAACGTGCGTAGACATTTCTTAAATTTTAACATTACTGCGTGAAACTTTAGAATATAATATCACACCATTTTAATTAACTTTTTTTCGAATCGGCGGACATTTTATTTTAAGTTGCCTAAATTTCTTATTATTTATACAATTATGTTATAAACACTAAAATTTTGTTAAGTTTCACGCTGTAAAACACTATTTATAAAACACTTATTACACACACATATAAATAGCTTTTTTAAACAATTATAGATACCTCAAAAGTTGCCGAATTTTTTGGTTACAGTAGAACTGGTTTCCGACTTATGAGAACTAGTCATGACAGATTTTCTTTCGATGGTTTCTGAAGATATAATTTGTTTGGAGAATTTTTTATCCAAACTATCAATTTCCTTGACCAAATCTGATGGTTTCTTCATCTTTGTAACGCTAGTCGAAGTTTGATAGTCTGAAGTTTGGAATTCCGAAGGTCTCATGAAAGAGCGACTGGTATCCGAACTCATTTTCGACTCTAAAGTGTTAAACCTAGAGTCTAAAGTGCTGTATTTCGAATCGTTATCGAACGACTTCGACAATTCATCAATGCCTTCGAGTTTAATCGGCTCATATTTTGTATTTGTTGTCGTCAAATTGACAGGGGATGAACTGTATATTTTTGTGGTAGTAATCTTTTGTGTGCCATTCGGAACTTCTTTGACTTCTGTCATTGTTTCTTCCATATAATTAGGACCACCGTACGGAGAAGCGATCCTGTCATAATCTGGTGTGACAGCTTTCACTAGTTCTGTAGAACGATCGATTTTAGGCGTTGACGTGAATGGGGACTTAACTTCCTCACGGAATTCTGTTTTACTGAATTCAGTTTTGGGATAAGAGTAAGATTCGCTGATGACCTTGTATTCTGAATGCTTCATGCCTCCAGGTATTGCTTCTGAAGATTTTTGGTGTTCTGAGAAAGTCTGGCCTACACCGTCGAATGGTTTTTTCAGGGTTGAGTATATTGGTTCTTGTTTGTCTTCGAATTTCAATTCTCTAGCGTTGAATTTAGGACTGAGAGGTGTTTTAGGTGGTTCGTATTTGTACTGGGATTCTTTGTACTCGTATTGAGATTGTTGAGAATCAGTTTTTATGTCCAATGGGCGCGGCGTGTCGTACAGACGGGTCTCGTAACTGTGGAGGGTTAATTATGTTATGTTATTTTTGGGTTTAAATTGTAGTAGTAATTTGTTAAGTTAGTTCTCACGTTTGTGAATGGCTTTTAACAAAAACTCTAAACAAAAATTTGTAACGTAATTTTTCGTCATGACAAAAGGTAGGTACCTACATGAATATTTTTTGCCATGACGAAAATATCATATGACAAAATAATTGTCATAAATATAATTTCTATCAGTTTTAGGGCCCCACAAACGTAGAAATATAACCAATAACAAAAATTACGTTTTATTTCACCAGATAATATACTTCGTAATAAATAACCTCTTAAAATAAAAAAGCATGTTAACAGACCCACAGAAAGTCGACAGAAAAGATTAGACACCGACACCAACATGCTATGTCACAAGATTATTATTGTAGAATTTATTAGATCAGGCAACACAAAGTTAGTTTAGGGACAAAAACAAGTAAAGGGTTTTGCGCTAAAATTGAACTTATACCGTGAATGACGCTAGTGTGATGTAAAGGATGAATCATTTTTGATAGCTGTCTAAGTTTCGATAAGTATTGAATCTCTTCTCAAGAAACCATTGAAAATGAATTATTTGTTTGAAGTTACTTTTCAACACGTTTTGATTTTGATCGATATATTTTCCTACAGTATGAAATATTTTAACGTAGGTACCTATTTATTAGATGTGTTTTAAATTAATTAAATTTACACATTCATATTTACGAATAAATAATTTTAAAGATGATTTAAATTTGAGAACGATTGATTAGATTTCTGTATGGAATGAATTTATTAGCAAAGACCCCGTAATTATATGATAATGATAATAATTCTATAATGATTTTTTTTGAAGTTGCTTTAGCTAACTTTATTTAAACACTGACATTACATTTCGTCTACTTTAAAAAGAAATGATCTCGTAAAAAATGTATTTCAATAGCAAAACTCCCCCTCTAACAAATACTTCTCCCACCCAACTAAAATATTCCCCCACGACAATGCCACATTTAACACAAAATGACATGACATTTCGAATGACATCAAAACATATTAACCCATCTGAATTTTAGTACACATCCCCCTGTAACAAAAAATTCTCCCCCAGGAACAATTACAATATCCCCTTAAAACAAATATGACAGATGACGAATGACAATGACGTGTACCTCCTTAAAACAAATAAACACTCACTCACTGGACCTCTTTTAGCAGCGAGGCCTTCCTCGGGGGAGGTAGGGGCGCCTCCCTCTTGTACGGAATCCTCTCAGTACTGTCCCCCACGAGGTGCGCGGTCCTCACTTCGGGGAGGTGTAACGACTTCACTACCACCTCTTCTAGGCTTGTCCTTTACATCGCATGCGGTTAGGTAGAGAAATTCGATTTATTAGTCAGGTTATTTAGGGTTATTTTATAGTTATTTTTATTATTGGGAGTGGTAAAAGTACTTGTTGGAAATAAGTATCAATCCTGTTATTAAATGAGATAGTTGTAATGACTACCTTTTTAGAACTAACTTGATTTGGTTTAAAATTGGTTACGGAAAGTTAGGTTGTTAAACATTTCTCTCAAAAATTAACATGGATCTATTTTTTTAAAATGTTTATTTTGTATGCTCATATTATCATATATTATGCTCAACTTACACTATCATATAGGTATTTTTATGATAATGAGATATTTTTGAAGAGAAAACAGTATGAATCGAGAAAGCGAAGGCATCGAAGACAAAAAAGAATAACCGCTAGAATGTGTAAATATAAATGAGCTAATATTAAAATCAGTACAGAGCAGCGACATTTATTTCCAACAAGTTTCATAAGGACTTTGTTATCATTATCTACTGAAATTTAGTTAAACGCTTTAGTAAATAAAAAAATAGAAATAATAACTATAAAATAGCAATTAATAGCACATGCCTAGTTAGTGACTTAGAATACAGTCAACAAGAGTATATAATTATAGTAAGGCACACTCAAGTGTAATATTAGGCACACTCGGATGTAACAAGGCACACTCGGGTGTGACATATGGTATATCGGTCCAGTCGTAAAATATACCTTTTATGCTCAAGAATAAGAGGCAACTAGCAACTGAGACACGCTAGATTGAGTGTATCATGTTGCTATTGATATTTTTCTATTATTAATTCGTGTTCATCTCATAGATATCATCATCATTCTAGCGCTACTCGATCGTGTTCTAGCGAGAAAATAAAAAATAGTACCTAAAGGATTTGAGAAAGATGCATTTTAGGAAAGGTACTTTTTGCGACCACCCATATGTAATACAACGTTACACCCGAATGTAATAAACGGCACACTCAAGTGTAATATATGACACACTTAAGTGTGAAATATGTTACATTCGAGTGTGTATACAGGTACATATAAGTATATTTACAGAACGATGTTCAAACTTATTGTTAATAGCTCAAAAAGGGAACCACCGCGTAATTGGACTTATCAGCGACATAATCTTTGAATGCATGCATATCCCTCTCGTTTTTCATTGATGTTTAGGGACTTTGCCATTTACAGAAATATATTTACCACATTTGTTAATTTGCCATTGACTGACTTTGATCAATTGAATTTTGTCAATTTAACATTAGATTGATTATTGATTGGCTCTTGTAACTTATGGTTTGAGCAGGAGCATAATAAAAAGTGTTTACACACAAAAAATACTAGCAACCATGAGAAATAATAAAATGTAGGTAGGTACTCCAAGGAGTCTGATTATGCTGAAATTAAATTCATCGTTGGATTCTTGAAAAACTTAAATCCCTAGTCAGGAATGAAAATCTGATTTTGAAAATTATCACACCTTTCGATTATTTCGATATTTGAATATTTTTCATTTTTTTTTCAAAATCAAAAGTCCAGGCTAGGAATATTGATTCTTGAAATACTCAATATTTCTAGCTCACCTGAAAACTTTAACTTGTATATTATACCAGATATTGTTTTCAATCAAAAACGAGTCATAACAGCAAGATAATACGGTTCATATTCACGCATCAGAAGCTCGCATACATTATAGACATGTCGCTAAAGCGGGTCATTCACAAATATTTACATAGTATAAAATATATGCATGTATGTATGTATGTACGCGTATATCTCGTTAACTTACGTTTTGTTCATCGTTCTGTCTTTAGAAGATACTCTGTGAAATGAAATTTAGGTCAGTGTACTAGGCAAGGCTTTTGAGGAGAGCACACAGAAAAGGTCTAGTCGTAAACGTAAACTGTAAAAACTATATAGAAACGACATCAGTTTAAAACGATTTGAAATAAATAATCGTAATTCGCGTATTGAAGCTTACTCGCCTTCCCTAAACTCAGAGTGTGTGCGCGGGAACCGGCGGTGGAAAGGTGGGAAAGGTCTCAGTTTTAAGTTTCTCGCCAGTATCTCAACATTGGTGTGTTGCAGCGAATAATGTTCTAAAGTTTCTACATAATAATGAACCTGTATAGAAAGATGAATTTTGGGAGCGACCGGACTGAGTTTCTTGGGGTTCTTCTCATTATTATGTAGAAACTTTCCGCACCTTCAGTAGAGTTACGAAAATTTTGATCAATTTTTTTTTAATTTCAAAGGGAAGAAAAAAATAAAATGAAAGCTAATAAAATTATGTTTTTAACTTTGATTCTTAATACTTTGCCATATTCACAACTGTTTTTGAACTACACTTTCCAGATGTAGAAATTAAAGTTATACAGCGTGTTCATTCGTAAAAAAAGAGTTGTCACATGAAAAAATTTTATATGTGAAACGTTTATGACTAGATCTTTATCAAACACCAACCCTAGAGATAGAAGCTTAGTTTAAGAGTAAAGCTAAGTGCAATCTGCGGGAAGGCGACAGGTCTTGCACATAGAGATATAAAGTAAACTCAGAACAAAATATAAATAAATTATGACAGATGGTAGATGCACAAATTAGAGATAGTACAGATCGAAACACTATTGGAATTTACGAAATAGATTCATAAATGAAAACGTACTCGTAGTACTTGTATGTAACAATTTTGACGTGACAACGTCTTATAATTCGATGGAGCCGGCTGCACGAACGAAAAATGATGACGCAATACGTCGTTACCTCGCTCTGAGGCGTTCCATTTATTTTAGTAATATTTTCAACAGATGGCACTATAATCAATTGATGTGTTTTTATATTTATTTTTGTTTTGTAATGTTAATTTTATGTTTATTTTTATTTTCTTATGACGTTGTCACGTTCAACCATCGTCAGTAAACCGACTTTACAGACAACCGATTTTTTTATAAGTATACACTCTATTTATAACAGTATTGTTCCAAACAAGTACTGAGTGTAATTTTTCATTCATGAATCTAGTTCGTAAATTTCAATAGTGTTTACCTACTTATGAGGCTGACTGTACTTTATTTTTTCACACCTACCCTCTGCTGTACACACTCGCTCACAAATCTGTATCGAAAACTACTATGGAAATCTCTGATCTCGTGTGTGTGAACTCAGTGAGCGGTGTGTATGTGTGCGTAGCCTCAGCGAATTTAGTGTGTAGCTTTCCATCTGTACTATCTCTAATTTGTGGTCGATGTATGGAAGTTTCATAAACGTTTGTCAAAATATATTTCTTAAAATACGAGTACATTTACTGGGTGTAACAAAATTACCTCTCCAAATTTCATGAGATGACTTGGCATCGGAAATCAAATACAAATATTTAATAAAACGTTAAGAATTCATTTTTTACCGCGGCAATTCGGGGTAACATGGTCGCCGTGGCAAAACAAACACAGAGCACCCATCTGGCTGTCGTTGTCGCTTTCTACTGCCGCTCAGTAGCGATAGAAAGGGTGAAAATGAAAATTTATAGGACCTTTAAAACGGCTTTACGGTTAAAGTATTCATGTGTTTTTTTTTTCTTCATTTTTGTAATGTTTCTTGACTGATTGCACGTCACGTGACGAAAGGACCATGCAAAAAATTGTATGGACGCTGTCCCCAGAACCAACAGACACGGTGATAGTTTTAATATTATTGTAATGGCCCATATAATGACAAACCATAATTTTTTTTTCAGAAATCGATGGGGTTCTTGGAATATAAGACAATGTTTTACATAAGAAAATCGTGTTTAATATTATTTTCTATAATGATAATAACTACATTTTAGTCATTGCTTACAAAAATAATTGTTCAACTAAACATTCTAGATATGACTAACAAAGTCAATGCTCAATATAATAAGAAAATATGTAATTTTTTTACAAAACTAACATCATTTTAGACACAAGACAAATAAAAAATTCTTAGTTTACAATTCTTCTGAGTTTGCTTTACAGTTTATTATATTGTATTGATAAATACATAATTATTCGTCTATCATTATGGTAGTTAACATTTCTGCTGGTAGGTTAAATTCTATATGACGACCTATCCCCATATACCATATAATTGAGATAATATGCGCACAGCTTCCAATTGTACGCGCCCCTGTTATGCTGGTGCAATACCATTGCTTAATGGCATGTCTGGCAGTTTCATTGCGGTTTATTAATAAATAATTATAGTGAACGCGTGACCTTACATGTCTAGACTCCACGTAACCAGACGTTATCTTCAAGAATGTTAAATCTTGATAAATCATGTAATTGGTTATCTCTGAACAATTCTATATTATATATTCCATTCTGAATATGTTCCGCACAGTATGATTTGGCAAGTTTTATGTGGTAGGTCCCTAAAGCTAATAATATTATATCATCTTCAGTCAATTGCGGAAACTCCTCAAAATGTGGCATATTGGCTTCCATTGTCACAAAGTTAACTCTTTGCCTATTTAGATTTTTGCCTTCGACATAATTACGCAAGAGGTTAGGTTGATCTATATTACATCGGATTATATTAAGAAATTCAGGCGTAAGCCGGTTATCTGTAGCCACACGATAATTAGCGTTTATTAAAGATGCTGCTATGCGGAAATCAATAAACATTTTTGGCAATGCTCTGTTAAAATATGTCTGTTTTAATAGTTTGAAACGATTTTTGAACTTCCCATTCACCACCTCTACAACCCATCTGCATATGGTTACCAAACGGGAGTCATTTGCTTGTGCTGTTGATAACTGGGTTGCGTTCCTATCTTTAGTCGGTGGCATTTAAGCTTCATAATCAAGGGATTCAATATTGTAAATGCTGTCCCTGAAGCCCCTGTCCAAAATAAAGGCGTCCCCTCTATGCAGTAACCAATGCAGCAGATGCTCGTCATCGTTCATTATTTTCTGCATAATAGTTGCATCTGACGTCGTTGCAGGGAATGGGCCCAATACATCTAATGGTGGCTTCTCACGGCGCGTGATATCACAAGTCGCGCCGCGCCAGGTCGAGCCTACGCGCCGTGTGAAGGGAGTGGCTCGAGGGGACGCGGGCTGGCTCGAGCAGGCGCGTCCTATCCGATCGAAGTCGGTAACTTCAAAGGCGCGGGCTGGCGCGGCGCGAGCGCACTCGTGGTGACTCGTGCGCGCGCGGGGTGGCGCGTGGCGCGGGGTGTCAGTGAGAGAGCGATGCATCGGCCAATAAATCATTTCGTTTCGACAAGTGCAAGCGTCAGTAAGTAATTAGGTACCTACTGTGATATCCACTAAATAACACAAAAGCGGCAACAGCGGAGATTTCTTCTTCTTGCGACATGACGCGTTGCGTGTCTCGCACTGAAGTGTCGACCTCGCTGCGGCGGGACCAAGTGCGCCGCGCCGACGCGCTCCTACGCGCGCCGTGAGAACGGGTAGCGCGTGCTCGCCTGTTTGCGCATGCTCGCGCGCACAAATCGGCTCGGCGCGGCGCGACTTGTGATATCACGCGCCGTGAGAAGCCACCATAAGATGTGTCGCCTTTGTCGTAAAACCGATCTTGGACACATCACACATCGGCGTCCAGTCTCCATAGTTTTAAATCACAGTCCAGTAAACGTGCCAAGGTTATCGAGAAGCAATCAAAAGGTCCAATAAACGTGCCGAGGTTGTCGAGAAGCAATCAAAGGGTCCAATAAACGAGCAGGGGTAGGTCATAGTCGCAAACAACACAATAAAGCACAGAAAAATAGACGTGAACACAGCGGAACGTAGTAGGCACGACTAAACAGCTAAACACTGCAGTGCGCGCGCGCCGCTTAGCTTCGAGTCGAAAGGACGAGTGCAGAGTGAGGCGGGGGGGAGGGGGCAGTACGATAGACCCGAATTTTTTTTAGATCTTACGGCTGGACTCTTCCAATAGTATTTCTATAGTTTAACAATGTGTCTGTAAATTCTTTTTGCAATTTATTGTACCAAAAATAATAAACATATATTACTGTTTTGTACGAAAACCCCATGAGCTACGATGATATTGTAATAGAATAAAATCATCGTGGTGGCAAGGTCTATTAAATGAGATAACTTTGAAATCTGTTGGTGGGTTGGGACGGTTTTTTGCATGGTCCTTTGGAGAGGTAATTTTGTTACACCCAGTATAGTCCAGCCGCTGATGATGAATGCCTATAAAGTGCTTTATGTAGTTATTATATTGATTGATTTGCCCTCTAATGCAATCAAAAATGCGATCAAAAATGCATTCACTCAGCGGATGTACTTTAAGTAATATTCCTGTTTTCTCGTGGTACCATGAATTTGTCATATTAATGGGACCACGAGGGAGATGGGAAGTATTTTGGTACCACGAGAAAATAGGTAAATTTATAGTGAAAAGACTTATCTGCACTAGAAATTAAAATAAATCAAGAGATTGAAAGACAATTGTTTGCTAGAGCGAAATGAAAGCAAGTTATGACAGTAATATTGAAGTAATTAATACTGACAGTATTTGATAAGCTTATTATATAATATTGCTAACCTGTGTATCCTTGTGTGTTCGTATGAGAGTGACAATCTTATAAACTATTTTAAATTATAATTATAATATATAACAATAGGCACAAGTATCATAAGTGTATAAAGGCACTTTATACTAATTTTGTATATAAATATATAATAGTATTCATCTGTTTGTCCGTTGGCAGCGTGGAAGAAAGAAAAAATGGCGTTAGTACATATTTTGTAAATTAAGAAAAATGGTTAATTCGTAAAAATTAGACAGTTATTACAAAAAATATTTCCCCTGGGAATAAAGAGATTCCCATGGGATAAAGATTATAATCACTTTATAGAACGACAAAAAAGGGGGGCGGGAAAGGACCACACCACACCCTCACACCATCACTCCTGGCGCACACTGGGGAGGGGCTCCTCTACTAGTTGTGACGGGGGAATGACAAATTGAATTCTCAAGGAATACAGTCGACTTAATAATCCCTTTATAAAGCGGAGTATATAGCACATTGCCGACATAGTTTAATAATAGTAAGGGTACCTAACCTACTATACTGTATTTCAATAGTTTTGCGCAAAAATGTGAACACATTTGATCCTATATATCCATAGTTACTTGCAATTGAGTATTCACCCTGATCATATTCCAGTATCCAGTAGTCATACAGTGTTCTTACAGTCATTTCGACACCAAATAACTTCCTTATGATAGCTTATTTTCATTTAAAATACCTACTCAGGATAGTAAAAAACTCAATGATTTTTCATATCATATTTTTCTACTCATCTGTCTTAGACAACGATTGTCAAAACATGACATGTTTACATTATTGCCAGATCGGGCAGGATTGGACTATACCAGTCCTATATCCCTTTACTTAAGTAGTGTCATTCGTCACTCCCCCGCCATCATCATTCCCCCCTCGACTGCATTAGGAATGACGTATCGAGAGTATGTGGTGAGTTTCTCTCCCTCCGCTTCTTTATTATTATTCTACTATATAGTTCAACCATCAGTTATATTCAAGCTACATACCGTGTAGTAAATCCTTCATAATTTTGCTTAGAATCCTCCTGTGGTCTAAAGCTGGAGAATGACGGCGATTGAACGGTGTATTGTTTCTCATCTCGCGTGGTATTGTTGTACGAGTTGGTTGTAGACTGGTTGTAGGTTGAAGACAGGTTGTGAGACGTTTGGTTGTAGGATTGGTTGTTGGCTGGACTTTTGGGTGTGCTGTACGCGTATCTGTCGGGGAGATACAAAAAAAGAATATGTATTAATGTGACATGGAAAAATAAAAGCAAGTATGATGTTATTTTGATATATTTAAGTCGTCAAAATGATGCCACCGGCCTGATAGTAAGCCAATGCGACATCTACCGATTGGACAACACTCTCACAGTTTACAAGACAGTGGTCCCTAAGTTGTTGTGCCTATTATTTTTATTTTTTGAAGTTATACTTCTTTAGGCGCGTTATGAAAAAATGATGAGAGTAAAATTTTAAGATCTGTGACACAAAATTAACAGTATGAAGTTGTCTGCTTAACCGCTCATTAAGTCTCGAAAAAAAAGCTACCAACAAAATAGAAATTGAACCTCGATATTAGTCGCGCATGTTGGTACGCTCGTCACCTCTGATCACTGTTTTCATATTTATATTTTTTATTTTTTATTTATTGAATTTTAGGAAGACTATCAGCTAATTACATGGCAATAGGAAAACAAGGTAGCTACACAAAGCTATTATGTGCCCATATCCATGGTGATGGCTTGAAGAAACCATGGTTTTAGATTGAAATGCGCGTGGAGGAAAATCCTATCAAGTTTTTATGGTTCGACAAATAAACTATATATTGAACAGCTTGGGACGCATATAATCTCCATTGACCGACTTTAAAGACTGATCCCAGCTTAAAATCGGGGGGTCCAGTAATCTATACGTACCTAAATATATAAAAAAACATTAATGACTTGAATGTTAAGATTTTTCAATTAGACGAAGTTTTGCATGTCATACTGCACCTGTTCTTTAACAGGCGCAGTATGGTCCCCTTCCCCGCCCAATCTTCGTCTAACTGAAAAATCTAAACTCCAGGATTGCATTCAAAAAGAACACATATGGGTCCCCAGAGTGTTCCAAGTTTTCACAGTTCGACAGAAAAATTATCTTTAGCAAGCTCAGTTTGAAAATGAATAAAATTGACATTTCTGCAAATGTTGTTCAGTATCGAAAAGGAGAAGGTGAAATTAAGTTAAAGAGCCAGGTTTTCCATAAATCGATGAACGCCGACTGCACGCACAAAAAATTGTCACGTTCCGCTGAGTTCCTTGAAAAAAATCGCTTATTTGAAGGATATTTCCCACTTACCCGGGCGACATGGGACTCCTGGGAGGTCCGTGCGGAGTCCCGTGCAGCGAGTGGTTCAGTTGCGACACGTGTGACGTCACCGTCGTGTTGAGCGTGTTGTGCGTGTGCTGCGGCGTGTACGAGCTGTTCGGAGAGTACGTTGTGTTGGCGAAGCTGGAGTTGGGCGTTTTGAATCTGTATTGGGATGAAACTATCTTTATCAACATTTGAAAACGTCAAAATTATCCCTAGGATACGCCCCCTCCTTGCCCTCTAGGTGAGGCCGCAGTGGCAGCCAAGGTCTGTTGGAAATCCTGGGGTCATCCTTCCGAGGGGTTACCCGGGGCACCCAACCGTAAGCTGTGTTAGGGCATGTGTTGATTTTATTAGGTAAGAGTCCGGGATAGCATTTAAGACGGATTTCAAAACTAACTAGATCAGAGGGCCTAAAAAGGCAACATTGTATGTTTCATATTATGAAACGTAAAATGTTTGGTATGCTTTGTATGTTCTGTATTTCAAATTATATGAATTGTATGTTTCATATAATGAAACATACAATGAATTCATATACTGAAACATACAATGTTGCCTTTTAAGGCCCGCAGTAGATCCTGGAACGTACAATAAGAGAACTACACATACCTATGCTGCACCCCGGCGTCGTTCGACAACTGCACATCAGTATCAGTATCATCACCAGACGTCTCTCCCGCTCGTATCTTGTACTTGGCCTGGCGGATGGCGGTAAGGCGACCCCGCGCTTCTTCTAGCTCTTTCTCTATGCGGAGAACTTCAGACCTGGTGAAAGAGATTAAAAATAAGAAATAATCATTTTTGACGTGACAACGTCTTATAATTCGATGGAGCCAGCTGCACGCACGAAAAAACATGACGTATGCGGCGTTACCTCGCTCTGAGGCGTTCCATTTAAGGCTGAGTAGTCACGTTCAACTATCGTCAGTAAACCAACTTTACAGGCAACAATTTTTTTTCTTCTAGAAGGTGTCGAGACTAGGTCCATGGGGTTCCAATGAGCATAGTTGGTTTATTCTCGTATTCCCACGGGAATGGGAGGTACGCGGGTGAAATCACGTGATATCTGTTAGTGACTATTGAGCTGCGATTATGATTGTTCTTTTGATCATCCCGACTAATGGTATAAATGCGAAAGTAACTCTGTATGTCTGTTACGCTTTCACGCCTAAACCACTGAAGCGATTTAGATGAAATTTAGTTAAAAGATAGTTTGAGTCCCTGGGAAAGACATAGGCTACTTTTTAACCGACTAAGCAAAAAGTGGGTAATGTTTTATGTGTTGACAACTTATACGCGGACGAAGCCGCGGGGAGCAGCTAGTAAGCGATATTTTATTCCCGTATTCCCATGGGAACGGGAACTACGCGTGACGTCTGCTAATGACTATTGAGCTGCGATTATGATTGTTCTAACACAATTGAAATAGCAGTTTTGGACCCCTGATGGTAAGCGGTGACCATCTCTACTGTTATAAATTGTAAAAATAGCTGTGACAGTACATTCAAGCAAAATTTTAAAAAATAACTGTAATCGACTAATTTAGGGCTTCCGAGTCCAAATCTATAATTTTTTTTCTTTGTGTCTGTTTGTTTATTTGTTCGGGGTTGGAACAAAATTCAGTAACTTGATCATAATTGTGCTATTCGGATTTTGTAGGTATTATTTCAACTTAAATATCGCTGTATGTTTCATCAAAATCGGTTCCGCGGAAAAGATAATACAGCTTGACCTATGGTTAACTAGAAGCCCTATACATTGGACAGGTCAAAGTTGATTGGTTATTAGTCATAATCACCTCGCGAAAATACATACCTAGCATCAATCTCCTGAGCAATCCCTCCCACCATTCTCCTGTTCAGCACCAAACTCCTCTCCTCCTCCGTCTGGATGGCGTCTCTAGCCGCTCTGACCAAATTGTCAGTGGATCTGATAACTTCGGCTCCAGCGGCTTGCAGGCGGCGAGTGGACTCGGAGGATGGGTCGGCTTTTACCTGAGGAATAAGTGATTTTTTTATGCAAAACGGGATTTCGCGTGGCACTATTTTATTATTAATTAAAGGTTTCGGGACCTTCACTTTCCTCGACGTTTCGACAGGGTTAAACCTATCGTGGTCCCGAGGCGACTGGTGCATGTAGGCTGGAGATTCTGCTATGCGGCGGGAGTTTCCGAAGTACCCCCGAGATCGTCAATTTGTGGAAACACACGGCACACAACACTGACCGTATCCGCGGACGCGTTCACTATTTTATTTCGAGACTTACAGCTTATCATGCATTTGTGACATCAATCTTAAGGTATGGCGTAATATATTGGGGCCACTCAACAAATACGGATACGGTGTTTATAGCACAAAAAAGATGCGTTAGAGCTATATGTGGCATAAAAAAACAGAGAGCTGTAAGCCTTACTTCCTAAGTCATGGTATCCTAACATTACCTAGTTTATATATATTTGAGATGTTAATATTTGTCAAAACTAACTTTAACTTATTTGACACACTTAAGAGTTCTAGAAATCGGCACAAGATCGCCTGTAGACGACACAAAAAAACTATTTTTAACAAAATTTTTTTAGGGATGGCACCCAAAATATATAATAAGTTGCCAAATTCAATTTTACACATTACAAATATAAAGTTATTTAAGAAACAAATTTTCGAAATGTTGGTAAATAAGGTATATTACACAGTAAAGGAGTACTTTGATGACATTAATTTATAATCATGTGTGTATGTACTGTTTGACATTAGGATTTCATTTATAGTATTTTAAATGTATGTACTTAGGTAATATCTTAATATCTGGGACATCTTGTGGTTGACTTTTTCCAATCGATTCGTAGTAATAGTAAGCTGACAATTTGTAACAATTATGTCTATAGTAATTACCAAAATATTGATATGTTTAAAATTTGCATGCCTAAAGCGGTAGAACATGTGTGACTAACATCGTGTAACATCTTAGATGGCCTAAAATTTAACATGTTTTTGCAATAAATGAATTGAATTGAATTGAGACTTTAAGGCACCAATCCCCGGATTCCACGCTGTTGAGAGCTTATATCCGTCTTCCCTGTTGAAAGTCTTGTGCTTCTTTATTTCAACTGCTTCCCGAACCATCCTAGGTTAGTAATGTCGGTCCACAAATTGGGACCACGATAGGTGTAACCCTGTCGAAACGTCGAGGAAAGTGAAGGTACCGAAACCTTTAATTAATAATATAATAGTGCCACGCGAAATTCCGTTTTGCATAAAAATATGTGTGCAACGTGTGTTAGTTTAAAACAAAAAAAAAAGAATAAGTGATTGTTTTATAAATGAAGTACATGAAGGTGGATGACTCAGGTGGTCGGTTGGGAACGGGGGACATTACCACGTGTGGTGGCGGGAAAGAGTACAAGATGTCACCACACCAATTCATTCCGAGAGGGTGTCTAAGGGAACACTTTCGCAAAACGATTCATTGCGTAGAGAAGGAAAACTCGAAATGAAACCCGGTTGTCAGTAAAATGACAAATGTTGAAGGTCTTATTGGCGGCTTGAAAAGTTTCAACTGCGGGTCGTCACGATCTGCGTCTGTCCATTTCAACACGGCAATAGGCTCATCAGCTACTATGTGGGACATATAACTATAAGGGGTATGTGGGTCTATACTATGCCTCTGCCTACCCCTTCAGGGATAAAGGCGTCACTATATCTATGTATGTGTGAACATTGGCGGCCTCTACAAGCGAGTAAGCCGCGGCAGCGACCAGGCTACACTCCACAAGGAAGATACCTTACCTTACAAGCGACCAGCAGCTGAGCAGTGGACGAAGCCACCTGCCTCGCACTGGATATCAGCCTCTCCTCCGAGCCTGCGCCCTGGACCAACGCATTGGCGGCCTCTACAAGCGAGTGAGCCGCGGCAGCGACCAGGCTACATTCCACAAGGAAGATACCTTACCTTACAAGCGACCAGCAGCTGAGCAGTGGACGAAGCCACCTGCCTCGCACTGGATATCAGCCTCTCCTCCGAGCCTGCGCCCTGGACCAACGCATTGGCGGCCTCTACAAGCGAGTGAGCCGCGGCAGCGACCAGGCTACATTCCACAAGGAAGATACCTTACCTTACAAGCGACCAGCAGCTGAGCAGTGGACGAAGCCACCTGCCTCGCACTGGATATCAGCCTCTCCTCCGAGCCTGCGCCCTGGACCAACGCATTGGCGGCCTCTACAAGCGAGTGAGCCGCGGCAGCGACCAGGCTACACTCCACAAGAAAGATACCTTACCTTACAAGCGACCAGCAGCTGAGCAGTGGACGAAGCCACCTGCCTCGCACTGGATATCAGCATCTCCTCCGAGCCTGCGCCCTGGACCAACGCATTGGCGGCCTCTACAAGCGAGTGAGCCGCGGCAGCGACCAGGCTACATTCCACAAGGAAGATACCTTACCTTACAAGCGACCAGCAGCTGAGCAGTGGACGAAGCCACCTGCCTCGCACTGGATATCAGCCTCTCCTCCGAGCCTGCGCCCTGGACCAACGCATTGGCGGCCTCTACAAGCGAGTGAGCCGCGGCAGCGACCAGGCTACATTCCACAAGGAAGATACCTTACCTTACAAGCGACCAGCAGCTGAGCAGTGGACGAAGCCACCTGCCTCGCACTGGATATCAGCCTCTCCTCCGAGCCTGCGCCCTGGACCAACGCATTGGCGGCCTCTACAAGCGAGTGAGCCGCGGCAGCGACCAATCGGGCGGCGCTGATGAGGCCTTCGGACCACTGGCCATCGTCTGATGAGGAGGTCGGTCTGCGGGCTACTTTACCCTGGAAGAAAAACATAAATAATCATATCAATGGCACCAACTGCTGGTCATAGTCCCCCTTCCAACGATCGCTACAATTTTTGGTCTTTAGGCGCCCGAATTCAGCTGTTTTCCGGGACTTTTATTAGGTGCTGAATGTTTTGGGACATTATCTTTCTGGATAAGGTCGCAGGCCTTCACACATTCTGCCAACACACATCCTGTGCCAAACGCATCAAGTCCCTAGTTGCGTTTGGCACAGGATGTGTGTTGCTACGTGAGGGGAGAGAAGTCTACTGCCCGCCTTCCACTGCGAGCAAGTCGGACCCATTACGGACTCCGCTATACTCGTAACGACAATCATCGTTACGAGTAAGTACAGTGGTAAGCGGGCATACGTCTAGCTATGGACTGACTTAATTGATCGATAATTTTCTGAGGAGTTGGGTATCCTGCAAACTGCTTCATGCATCAGCATGTTCCAGTTTACCGAGTCGTTTAAATATACTATCAAAGTAACCAAATTTCAGATCAATTTGACTTCATCACTCAGGAAAGGAGATGATGTTCTTCATAATTTATAGACAAGAACCATTTCGATCACATCAACTTTCGAATAAAAAGAAAAGAAATGTTTCAAATGTGCGGTACTATTAAGACAGATAAATGATATATAGGTTGAGTTTCGAAAACTCCGCTTTTTTATAGTCTACAGTAAAAAAATAATCATGGTTTTTTAAGCATATGTCCATAAGAAAAGTGGAAAAAGAAAGTAGTTACCTGGTCAATAAGTTCCCTCTGAGCGGCGGACGCTGCTCGCACCAACGCTGAAGTGGCCGTGATGATAGACTTCGCAGCCTCCAAGATCATCTCGTCGAAGTTTAGACTCTCATCTGCCTCCTAGAATGAATTAAGTCGGTTTACGAACGGTAATTTTACGTGATGACGTCATATAACAAAACATAAACGTTATCAACCGATGGAGTGGAAAAGAGATAGATGCATCACAAGCCATAGATTTAGAATTTTTACACATAGCGTGCGAGGGAGACCTCATTTACCAATACACATAGCTTGAGAGGAAACGAGATGGCAACTTGTGTACTCTTAATTTATCACCCTATCTCCCGCGGTGATAATATGTCATTCATATTTTACAATATTCTGTAGTGATCTTACGAATAAAATGGAAAATTTAATATTTTCTACGATGGTGTCGAGTTCAGTGTGTGAATTTGATATTAAAAAACATATATAGATATTCATACATTCATTTTCACACACAGATATTCCTTTTTTGGTTTCGTTTTTTATCTGACACTGTTTATCTTGTACATTCTAAATCTATGTCACAAGCCGAACGCTTAGGCCGATTGAGGCTATCTATCGCATGTTAGGCGTAACGTGACACATTTTCGTGTGTGCAGACGTCGTTCATCAATTTAAAACTATAGGAAAGGCATTTGGTTGGTTCCGAGTAGGTTTCGGTGGCTAAGTGGTTAAGCATCTTGCACGGAATGCGAGAAGATGCAGGTTCCAATCCTGCTCGAAACCAATTCTTTTTCCATATTTAAAATTTATGATCAGTTAGCATACTAATTGCTTTTCAAAAAAAAAAATCTTATAGGAAAGGCAATATTATCACACAATTTTGAATAACTAAATAGTGCTACAGGATCCAAACAAGTGATGAAGTTATAGCTTGGCAAAAAAGTCTAGAAAGAAACTAATATTTAGAAAACTGGCTACATTGTCGAAATGCTGTCAAAAACGTCGCATAAAGTATCAGTTTATAAATGAAGTACTAAAATTTGCATAATACATTTCACTGTAAAATAAATACGGTTCTTTTTAACGGGGCGATATGTACAGCACAGTCGCGTCTCCAATATTTTCTATTCATTTTTGCCAAGCTGTACAATAATAAGTTAGCTTATAGAACTAAGTGCAGATTACGCTTACGGAACAAGAAAGTGTGGCCAAGAAAGCACTTTACTTTTTTCCATCCTTCCGAGGGCTTACCCGGGGCTCCCAACCATAGGCTGTTGGGCGTTACGTGAGGGTTTTTAGTCGGTAGGAGTCCGGCATAGCATCCATGAAGGATTTCCCTTCACGTGTATGTAAAGAGGTGTACCGCGTTCTACCTGTTTTTGGAGTTAAGGCTTATATTCGTACAAAAATGCTTTAGGGACCATAAAAAACGGGATTTTTTTATACGAATCATCTGAATTTCATTTCATAACCCAAATAATACTCCCTCTAATATACTGACTCTGTGGCGCAGTCGGTAGTGATACCGCCTGCGGCGCTGGAGGTCGTGGGTTCGATTCCCACCGGAGACAAATATTCGTGTGACCCATAAATGTTTGTCTCAAGAGTCTGGGTGTATCTATGTATAATATGTATGTATTTTAAAAAAAGTATATCCGTGGTCTGATACCCATAACACAAGCAGGTTATTCCTAGCTTACTTTGGGATCAGATAGCGTTATGTGAAATGTCAAAAAAAAATATAAATGATATTGATGTTACTACTTCGAAAGAAATACGGGGACGCATCTAAATCTAATGAAACATTAACTAACGATGAAACATTTTATGATCCGAATTTAAATCATACAATGTAGCCTTTCAGGTCCGCAGAACGTAACCTCATGTATAGCCCCGCACGTTGATATTGCGCTTGGCGGCCATCTTGGTGACCACTTGGTGACGTATGTCCGTCGAGCCGTCAGTACTAAAAAAAATACCGTACGCAGCTTCGCGAGGCCGCGCTCGCGCTACGTCACGATGACGTCACTTAGCTGTCAATATGACAAGGTTCCAGCGCATTACCAACTTGCGGGGCTTATATGTACTATTTTTTCACACGTACCCTCTGCTACGCACACTCGCGCACAAATCAGTATCGAAAACTTCTATCAAAATCCTTTGACCTCATGTCTGTGAACTCTGTGAGCGGTGTCTATACTGTCTATATGTGCGCACCCCGAGCGCACTTTGTATGGAGATTACTTTCTGTACCATATTATTTAGTGTTAGTCGCACAAACCGCTCGTGGCCCCGCGGACTCAGTGTTCTGTAAACGATCACTGCAGTAAGCAACTTTTACTATGGCCGGTCTGGATGGGTGACCATCCGTGTGATCACTTTGTGACATTTATTTGAGCGTTTCCGTGCTTCGGAAGGCACGTTAAGCCGTTGGTCCCGGTTGCCAGTAAAATGGCAGTCGTTAAGCTAAGTTGAAGGCTTTATTTCAACAGCAGGCAGTCACAACCTGCGCCTGTCCATTTAAACACGGCAATACGGCTCACCACCTATTACGTGGGACAAATTATACAAAGGTGAAATGTGGGCATATAATATGCCTCTGTCTATCCCTTCGGGGATAAAGGCGTGACCGTATGTATGTATGTATGTATGTATGTATCAATCTTAAGTCCGTTGCAACATAATGTCTTCTTGTATCTCTTGTTTCAGGTCCTGAGCGATGATGGAACAGTAGTCGGGTCGTGGTCGATGGGTAATATGTTTGACTCTCGGGTGATACACAAAAAACAACCAAGAATATCAAACATATCTCACCGACGCACGACATTTTCTTATGAATCTTCTTTCTTCTTCTTTATTCTTCTGTTTGCAGTTTGTAGAGAAATAATTCTAGCATATTACAAATAATAAAATACATAAATAAATATTCACGTACATTTTAACACAAATCCCAAAGTAAGTTAGGATTAGGTGTTATGGGTACCAGACCACGAATATGAATAATTACCTATTTATCTTTTCTTTTTGAAAAAAAAAAAACCTATTATTCATAGAAACACCCATTGAGACAAATATTTATGTATCACACAAATTTTTGTCTCCGATGGGCATCAAACCCATGGACAAGTGATCCACAGTCGCTGTGACCAGTCAAGGTAGGCACTGTTATCTGCGTAAAGCACTTATTCCTTGTTGATATTCTTTACTTGGCCGTGAGACAAATAATTGTAAACAACATTTTATTAAATTCTTATTAATTAATTTTCACACTAAACTAAATATGGTGGCATGTCGAAGATGCCTTTTTTTTTTTTTTTGATCAAGGAAAATCCTCGTAGGATGCTATGCCGGACTCTTACCGACTAAAAAACCTCACGTAACGCCCAACAGCCTATGGTTGAGAGCCCCGGGTAAGCCCTCAGGAAGGATGTCCCGTGACTCCCAACAGTGTCGAAAATGCTTACTTAGTCTTATTTTACTTTCACATTTTTATCTATCAAACTTAATACATTAATACATTTTTTACATACAGTTGCTCAAAAAGTGGCGTATTACAGGGACGTTTAGCGTTCGGGATGTGGGCTATTACACACTCGTGCTTTTTTCTTTACCTTTCCCGCACTAGTGCGCGTTTCCTTTCCCAACTGTCAAAATAATGTGTGATTCATGCAAATATTTCAAAAAAAGATACTAACTTGTTTCAAGATCAGATTAAAAGTAATTTTAATTAAAATTTAAACATAAATTAATATAAGTATCGGCCAAATTAAATTTATAAATATAAAAAAAGTTGGCTGTATGAAGTGCACTGCCACAGTCTCTGCTTAGGTAGGTATATATTCTTTTACGGTTGCCGCCATTTTGGACAATTCCGGTTTATTGTGTTTTTATTATTTTATTAAATTGCTTAATTTTTTCGCAACTGTATTAAAAATAGTTGTTCAATACAACGTGTGGGATTGTTATTTCAACTCGTTCCGACTGTCCACCCTCGCCTTCGGCTCGGGTCAACATCTGTCGAACTCGTCGTAATAACATAAATCCCACACTTATATCGAAAACTACTATTTCACTCCACTCGGCTAAAAAAGTTGGACAACTACTGTTTTCTTTGTTAACATTTTGTCTTACGGCCAAGTAACTACGGCATAGAGAACTCAACTATATGAATACATACCTGTACTTTAACACTCTTCCTCGGCCTCAGCGAGTCCAGTTTCTTGGCGGCCGCGTCGATAGAAGCCGCGGCTCCCAGCAGTTCGTTCTCCGCTATGACGGTAGGGTCGTCTGGGTCTACCCAGTCGGAGCCTGGGGGAGGAATTAGGAATTACTACCCGTTCGCTCTAAGATTGCCCGTCGCCTCCTCTACTACGACTCTACGCCAGCGGCAAACTTATAGCGAACGGTATATACCTTGGATAAGTATAAACAAGACGTAAGGGACTCTCTACATGAGGTTTCTGGGAGCCAAGGATCTTTAACTAGTGAGTGAGCAGATTATTTTTTGTCTGCATAGGATCCCCAACCTATTCAATTCCTTACAAGTAATAAAAGATTACCACAAACCCTAAGGTTTTGGCTCAAGTTATTTTTTAGCAGTTGAACAGTAGCTTTGATCTCATTTGTCCTAGAACAGTTCACTACGAAAACTTGTCATCAAACAGTCCATCAATTTGAAGCAACTGCTCACGACCCCCTGCCCACTAAAACACCAAAAAACTCACAAACTCTTACCACAGCCCCCGGATTCTACGAGAGCTCATCTTTTAGCAGCTGCGCAGTGGCTTTGATATGCCACTAACTACATTTTAACAGTTCAGCAGTGTATATGACCTTATTTTAACTAGAAAAGATCACCTTAAAAATTTGTTATCAAACAGCCCATCAATTCCAATCAACTGCTCACGACCCCTTGCCCACAAAAGCACTAAAACCCCACAAACTTTTACCACAGCCCCCGGATTCTACCAGAACTCACCTTTTAGTAACTCCGCAGTAGCTATAATATCCGCCACAGCGTGAGCCACCCGACGGGACAGTTCCGGGAAGTGTTGCCTGGCTGCCACGTCTCCGTTACAAGCTGATAGTACTCCGGTGAGAAGGGCGCGGTATGCTTCAGCGGCTGCCCGACCTGATTCCAGGGTACGGGCTTGGAGGTCTGACGTTTCGGCGCCGTGGGCTGCACCCTGAGAAGAAACATTATTATACAGACTTTGAATAAGGATTGTACCATCTCCAGCGGACCTAAAAAGGCAACATTGTATGTTTCATAAGCTGGTCATAAATTGTTTCATTTCACAGTGTTTGTTAATGTTTAATTTCATTTCGAAGCAACGCCGTATTTATTTTCGGGTTAGCAACATCAATATAATAATGATAGGGTTATGAAATTAATTGATTTTACGGTCTCTAAAGCATATGTTGTACGAATCTGCAAATGAATCAAATTATGAATGAAACGCGCTATGTTGCCTTTTTAGCCCCTCAGGACTTATTCCAGCTTCTCCTTGCAAGGTACGAGTATACCTGCTGATCAGCGGAAGAGGATAATGGAGACAGTATATGACATACCCATAGTCTTTCTATATCCCCGAAGGGCAGACCGAAAAAAAAAACATTTGAACTTATAGTTATTGTCCTACGTAATAGGTGGTAAGCCTATTGCCGTGTTGAAATGTAAAGGAGCTGGTTTTGGCGAGAATTCAACAATATTTAAAATAAAAAAGCACAAGATCTGCTACTTGCAATCAAATCAGACCCTGAGCTTCGAAATGAAGATAGGCAGTTTCTTTTTACATATTTAGTTTGCAAAAACCAAAGTGTCCGTCTGAAGGAAAGTCATGACGACATTTAGCGATTGGAGGCCACTCTCCCAGTCCGTACGACTTCTTACAGTGGTCGGCTCCGCTTGAAGAACCCAGAGTTACCTATAAGAGGAGGGAAAAACGAGAGCCTCCAAAAACCCTTACCTTACAAGCGACCAGCAAGTCCACCACAGTCTTCCGTCCAAGGTTGGCAGCGGCAGTCAGCTGGTCCTGCTTATTGGCATTGCCAGCTGCCACTGCTTTGGCAGTCGCCACTGTCATCTGGCGGGTGCAGCGGATGAGTTCTTCTGGAGTGGCTAAGGATTTCGGTGGAGTGGGAGATACTAGCACCTGTTTTGAATAAGAGATAATATTGTAGCATGAAACTCCTTCAAAAAGTTTACAAGGTATTAGAACAGGTTTGCTCCCTATTACGGTGGGTTGAGAGGTAGCAATGAAATCATGCAAGTTCTCTAGTCTTTCTACTACCGAGTGAAGATGGATGTGTGGATGTTTTACTCTTTCTCGCTCGAATGGCTGAACGGATCTGGATGAAATTTGGTACAGGAATAGATTACAGTCTGTTATGATGACTTGACAAGATAATGACTGTTTAATATTTGACTACGTTCACAGATTTACCTATACCTATTTGAGCCTATTAAAGTTATAATATACAGTAATTCTTAAAGTTATAAAACAGTAATCCTTTCATGTAGAGAAAACTTAGAAAAGTTCTTTCAAACATTTTTTTTTATTCTGAATAATACGTAGGTACCTCAATTTCCTGTGAAATAGCTTCGATAGTAGACTCCAAGGCCCTCGTGCCTCGAGTATGTTCATCCTCTACAGCTTTCACGGTCTTTAGCAGAGATGTTACGTTGGTCACCATAAGCTGTGGCGAAAAGAATATTTTAACTAATTTAATCACAAATATATATTCAACTTGACTGACTTTTTGCACCGAATTTGTAACTTAAAATGGTAAAATTGTTTACCATACAACAAATATTCTTGTTATATTAAAATCTAAACAAAAAACGGACAATAGCTTAGGGTTGCCAACTAGTTAGGTTCCATGAGAGCGGCTGTGCGAACTTTTAAACATCAACGCAGATTACTGAATAACCATCACTTGAGGTCTTAGCCAAAATATTGAAGATTCTAAGAGTTCTGTCAGACGAGACAGACTTTGCACGCGGTCAGTTCAAAAAGTCACTTTTGCGCTCTTTGTGTTGTATTAAGTTATATAGATATACTCAGATAGAAAGCGTTCGAGTTTCGAGTGTGTAGTACTTGTGAAAGCTTGCTCATTGGGAGGCAGCAGTTGCCTATCTGTATGAAATACTATTTATATTATCTTTGGTCTATCACAACGGCCATACTGCGTGGCAACGCGCACACGGGTAGATACCTGAATAGTCCCGCGAATCGCTTCTGCACTGATCTTGGCACTAAGCGAGCCTCCTGTAGTGCTTCTTTAGCCCAACGGTTATTTGTAATTGGCGTTGAATTTAAAGTGCCATGCTGTTGAAACCCATAAGCTTTCAGTGAACACCATTATATTTAATAGACAACTAATAGAAGAGCACTATTATATTAGTTACCTATTTTCTAAGATCTTCGCGAAAGTCGATGAAAAACATAGCTCGGATTTTGTTTACCCGAATCCGAAGTCAGAATTTATTCCCATTCACCCTGTGGTTTTCTAACTATTGATAGACACATGAAACGAATAACGTCATAAAAAAAACAGAAAATGCTCTTCAAAAAGTTGCAGCATAAAATACATAAAATTTGTATAAATAAACATATAGTTTGCATCGTCAATATTGGACCTTAAGACCTGCGGCTGAATGAAAGCTTGTGGCTTTTGCGTTATCACGGTTTTTAAGCGAAGCATCCTCTTGATGGTGATGATGATGATATAGGCTCTTGAGGGGATCATCAATGATCAATGATATTATTTTGCCTTTTGGAAAAGTGTGATAAAAGCTTCTATAAATGAATTCTACTAAAATGGCTGTTACTATCTACTACATATTTATACATATTGGGACACGTATGTATCTTATGAGATACTTGTACTACCATCAAATATATTCGCTAGTGATTCAGAATGTATCATATTCCAAGTTACTGTAACCAAAGACTTTAGAGCTATAAAACATCTTTTAGAGTTCTGAAAGTCAGTAATATTTCGAAGTAATCAACACTTTAGTACTCTTTCGTCTATAATACGACAAAAATACATTTATTGAACACAAAAATTGCTAGTACACATTGAACGAGAATATTACAGGGGTCTTAGGAACGAAAACAAGCAACGAACGGGTACATGCCACACATATACAGTAAAACGAACGTGTGACAATAAATACTCATGTTCAAAGCATAAAGCAACATGTAAAGGGGCCTTTACGATGTCAACTGGCAGTACTTATTGCCAGTTGACAGACAATATTGGCTTAAAGCTTCGGGCCCTTGCTATATGACAGATCGCAATGCTCTAACGATCAAAGCATTAGTTTGTATCAGTTTTGACACAGTCTTGTACTAGTAGAAACTCCTATGGTCAAATTTAACTCTATTCTAGAAGTAGAGTTGGCTGAATTTAGTTTCTGCTATCTACTTCATTCAAACTTGGTCTAAGATGGGTTGTATAATTTATTATTTGTCTTGAACTTCGTTGAGAAATTGCTATCAATGGAGATTTTAGACGTGATTACTTAAATTGCCTATGTATTTTTGGAAAGAATATGATTGAACTTTTTTGTGACCGAGCAAGTTTCAAATCAAACGTCGATTAAACGGAATCATGAAATTAAAGGAATATTGTTTAATGATTGCGAAAGTGCTCACACGTGCCGTGAATTCACTCAAATAGTGCAACATATGATTCGTGAATACCGTCAAAATATACCCCATTAAAATAAACTGAGACCACAATATAAAAAGCTGATAAAAACTAGCGTGCAGAACAGAGGTAGTGCCAAAACTGACTTTAAAACACCAGCATACGCAACGAATGACATTTAAAAATGATATTTCGAGTTATGATGAGACCACACCATGCCGAATTGTGTTATTAGGCTTGCTTGAAACATATAATATGTTGATTATTCTGACCGAATCATCGTCCTTTGTTGACACAGCCTCCGATTCACGAAAACGATCGTTTCTGATTTCATTTAACATTTTTAATTGTTCTTCCATCCGACTGCTGGGTCTACGATTCCTGTATTCAATAACTGTTCGAATTCGTTCTAATTCTTCTTTCGTGGTGGTTTTATTTAATATAGTTTCGTATACGTTCCACCAGTTATCGATAGATCCGAATTGTTTTTCTCTATTTTTGAGAACATCTTCGTATATAGACCACCAGTTGTTCGCGTAATATTGTAGAGGGTATGTACGAGTTAAGTCAAATATTTCAGTATTATTTTGAGGTGATCTTCTGCTTACATTATGAGTTATAGTTGTGTAGTTAGTTTGGACATTTTCTTTATTATAAGTTTCGTTTTTGTACTTTCTGATTATTTCTTTGTAATACTTTTCTAATAAACACAACTCTTCATAAGTATATTGGCTTGTATCGATCTGAGAATATATGTTCAAGATATCTTGTATCTCGACTTTCTTACGTTTATCAATCTTTACGTTCGATAGAGCTTTTAATTTCTCAATAAGTGGATCGAAACCTTTAAATATAAAATCTTTTTTAGCAAATTCGATCAATTTTAAAACGATTTCTTCATATTTTTTATCATATTCTAAGTCTCTATTGACTGCTTTAGATTTATCAACGTCATCAATAAACGATTCTAATGTGAATCTTTCCTTATCATATTTATCTCTCTCAGTTCTATATTCTCCTAGAACTAACTCGTGTCCACTGAATCTCTCCAACTCTTTCCGAGCTTCTTCCATTTTATCTAAGTTCCTCTTGGCCAGAGCTTTCCACCATTCAGTGTCGTCTTTGAACATTTTCCAGAATTCCAATCTTACTTTTCTTGTCATAGTATTTACATCATTTATTTCTGTGACTTTAGTAATTACTTCTTTAGATTCGTTTCTAGTTCCTTCTGTGGGTTCGCTTTTATCAATCCCATTGGTAGTAATAACATCAGGTTTGACAGTGATTTCCATAGATTCCGATTTTTGTTTCTCTAATGGACTAAGTACTTCAGTAGCTTCAGGTGAAGGCGTATGCATGTCTAAACTAACTGGTCTAATCTTTTTCAGTCTAAATATAGGACTTTTTAATGTGTTTTCGTCATCTAACTTAGGTTTTTTAATAGGAACTATTTCAGTCTTAACGTTTATGACAATTTCTGTGTCTAGACCTTCAATGACAGCTGATAATCGTTTCATTTCATTGTCCAAATCTTTGCTTGCTCTTATTCTTTGCATGGTATCTCTCTTTCTGTTATTATCAATCTTATTAGCAATATCTTGAGTTAAATCTATCAGCTTTTTCACTTCACCAAGCAGAATATTTTCACCATATTTAAGTACCCTCCAATCCATATCGATTAAACTATTTTTGGCAGCCATATTGTACCGTTCGTTTAAATCGTCATTCTTTACGCTTCTAGCTGGAGGTTTAGTCAACAAACTCTCAATATACGTGATGATCTCTTCACAATTATCGTGAAAGATAGTCGGGGAGACATCATCGTCTTGGCTAGAATAGTCTAGGAGCTTGACAAGTTCATCTTCTTGGTCTGATTGGAAGATATCGGTCTCAGAATCGCAAGAGTTATAGTCAGCGCGCAGAGTAACGGATCGGCGATTGTACTTTGGCAGTGTGTTCGTTTTAATCGGCAGGCTCCATCGTTTCGTGGCGTCAGACAGCCGCTGATGGAATACAATCAGCTTAAAAGTCCAATATTGACAGACAAACACACAATTTACATATATGTACACACACAAAGTTATATGACATACTTAGCCCTGGACAACACAACATTGAAAAGTAAATATTATATTATAATCTCCGAATCTACTATAACGTGAACTTTGAGTTTCTTCAAACGTATATTTTTGATCACTAAGTAAAACCTATCCTATCTCCTAAATCGGAACCAAGCGAGCAAAATTAAAAAAGAAATACTAAAATTGGTTAAGTAGTTTCGGAGTCCACCGCGTACAAATATCGCGTTAGGATATTTATGTATTTTTAATATATTATGCTTCATACTCTTAAATTTTAACCTTGTTTTTGTACGGTTCAGTTGTTCAGTTGGCAGAACATAGCACGTCTGAATCAAGTAATTTTTTCTATACTAATAAGAGGAAAAATTTGGTTGTTTGTTTGCATCGAATAGGCTCCGTAACTACTCAACCGATTTAAAAAATTCTTTCACTGTTGTAAAGCTACACTATTCCCGAATGATATCGGATATATTTTATTTCCATATTCCCACGGGAACAGGAACTACGAGGCTAAATTATACACAAACATATTGTAAATATACACCTATCTTACCTTAGCAGCATGTTTGAGACGGTGCATATCGGGATGGGCCACATGTTTGCCCGACGCAGCAGTGGTCGCCCCGCAGAGGTCTCTGAGCGCCCCCGCGACGTCTCTTGCAGCGTGAAGAAGAAGCACTTGCGGCTCTGGGTTGGTTGAGCCGAGGGACATGGCGCCTAGTTTCACGACTTCGCATAGTTGCACTGGGGGAATATATTGCTTGTTAAAACTATATAGACACATTAAGATACTAATTACTTTTCAAATCTTTGTGCCGACGACACCCCAGTTTATAAGCTAATGTTGTACTATATATAAAACAGTATTGTGAAGATCATAACATTAAATAAACGCACTGAATACCATCTTTTATTACAATACTCCATGCCCAAATAAGGAACATCTTAATATTTGGGCACGTTTCTTCAATATATGTATGTATGAAGCGCTCGTGGCCCCGTGGCCTCAGTGTTCTGTAAACTATCACTGTAGTAAGCAACATTTACTGTGGCCGGTCATGGATGGGTGACCACCGCATGACAACTTTGTGACATTTATTTGCGAGCGTTTCCGAAGGCACGTTAAGCCAAGCCAAGTTGAAGGCTTTTGTAGGCGGCTTGAAAAATTCAACAGCGGACAGTTACAACCCGCGCCGGTCCATATCAATACGACAATACGGATTTATTACGTCAAACTAAATCTGAATAGGTGGAATGTGGGCATATAATATGCCTCTGCCTACCCCTTTGGGGATAAAGGCGTGTGCATATGTATGTATGTATGTATGTACCCACCTATAGTGGACACAGCGCTCTGAGCGGCAGAAGCCAGTTGTTCCTGAGTACCGGCGGCTCCTCCGACCAGGGTCTTCGTGTCCTCCACCAGCGTCTTGGCAGTCTTCAGGATGTTCTCGCGGTGGTCCGAGAACGTGTCCGATTCTTTCTCGGAGTGGAGGGTTCCTGGAAGATACACATTGATAAGAAAATATAAGCCTCGTGTGGCGACTGGGTCCCGTGTTGCGACGAGTAAGAGTACAAAATGTCGCCACCCCAAAACATCCCGAGGGGGTCGTAAGAGGCGACTAAGGGAACATTTTTTTGCAAAAAGGTTTATTGCGTAGAGAAGGAAAACTCGAAATGAAACCCAGTTGTCAGTAAAATGACAATCTTTAAGCCAAGTTGAAGGCCTTCGTGGCGGCTTGAAAAATTTTAACTGCGGGTCGTCGTGGCCTTGCGCCTGTCCAAACTCAACACGGCGATACGGCTCACCACCTATTCGGTGGGAAAAATTCTAAAAAGGTGTAATGTGGGCATAAATATGCCTCTGCCTACCCCTTCGGAGATAAAGGCGTGATCATATGTATATAAAATGAAGCCGTCTGCCTGATGGAAAGTTATGGCGACATCTAGCCAGTTTGAGGGCCTCTTTCACAGTACACAAGACGAAGGTCTTTAAGTTGCAGTCCTCATATTGTGCCTCTTCACGCTCCAATTGAAAAACTCAGTGTTGTAAGCGGTGGGAAACACGCCTTCCAGTGTTCCTAGTGAGTATGATTTGATAAGTAAACTATTTTGGAATCCGGTTAGAACAATGACCATTAGAGTGGAAAGTTGAACGAGCGAAACGAACGAGTCGCGGCAGCGCCCACCGAGAACACAATTTCTCGAAATTTACGCAACTTGTGAAGTATTTATGTGACAATAATTACCTGCGCTAGCAAACAGTATGGTGGTATCCAGGTCGCCAATAATGGCGGAGATTGTGGCCGCAGCGTCGATACACGCTTGAGTGCCGCGGGACCCCGCTTGTAAGGCGCTTAGAACTGCCACAACCTGTTGGAGTGTTCATTTTTGTTAGTTTACTTATAACTAAGTAGAAGATGCCTACAGCTTTCCCTGTGTGGCATTTTGTTGGGATTTATTTCGGGGATAAAAACAGCTTCTATGCAGACTAAAGCTATCCCTGTACGAAATTTCAATAGAATTCGTTCAGCCATAATACTATATGTGCCCCATAATTTCAGTACGATCGATTCGATCGATCTAACCCTTACAAGGTCGTATTCACATTAAAGTGTGAAAGTATGAAAGTGTGAAAGTATATAAAAATTGATAGATCTTTAAATTTTTGTTACTATTTAAAGTCTGAAACCGCTGTACGAATCTAGTTGAAAGTTGGTAAAGGGATATTTATTGAAAAATGACACTTGTACTGTTCCGCAATATTTAAATATTGTGGAACAGTACAAGTGTAATTTTAGACCCTCTCTATAAAATAGAGTGCAGAGGGGCTTATGACGAGACTTTGTCTGTAGTCTGTGAATCTGTTGTATTAAACTTCATCACTAGGTCACGTGGATCATCTGTTCAAAGTTTGAAATAAAACAAAAATGACAACGTCAATCGGATTGAACTTTCACAATCAACGTGTTAGAGAGGGGCAGTCTGATGATAACGATCTCACGGCTTTCTTGTTTCTATATATGCAGCAAGTTTCACCCACTGCCATCGATCAACAGCATAAATAATCTAAAGGGATATTTGTAATGTGTTGTAGCAGTAGTCTGCAAAATATAGAGCCACGGCCGTTTTCATTAAGAATAAGTTTTATACTTAGACAAAAATAATACCTTTTCGTTAACAATCTTAGCGTTGTCGGCGACGGCGCGTTGGTTCTGCGGAATGGCGGACAGTCGGCAATGTCCTCCTGCTTTGATGAGTTCTGAGACACCTTCGCCGAGTTCCACCACTGCTACGCGGATCCTGGGAGGAAGGGGGCAAATAGGGTGATATTAGTATATTTTTATACCACTAAGTTGGCGGACAAGCATACGGTCCACCAGATGTACTGGTGGACACCACAGTCGATGAACGTTTGCAACACCGAAGGCGCCGCACTCGCGCTGTCGACCCTATAAAAACCTTCTAAGACCCTTTTGAATAACCCCATACTGTCTTTGCTATTTATTTGTTCTGGGGAAAAAGCACTTGAAATTGCGAGTTACACTAGCTGACTGGATCAAAGTGTTGGACCGACATCGTACCTTATGGACGTTTGCAACACCAGAGATGTTACACTCTCGCTGTTAAAAGGGACCCTATTCTTGAGACTTCGTCGTCCGTCTGTCTGTCCGTAACGAGACTGTATCTCAATAACCGTGATAGCTAGAAAGCTGACATTTTTTACAGGTGATGTATTTCAGTTGCCGTTGTAAACAAAAAATACAAAAAACTGAAAACAAGAGGGGGGGGGGGGGGGGGATTTAGGAAGGCTGCTAATCAAAAAACGTCATTTCTTTTGGTTTTTTGCCGTTTTTGGTACGAAAACCTCTGTGCTCGATTTCGGTTTTATTTTATAATTAAGTTGAAAAGCTCTTCAAACCAGATTTTAAAACACATTAGTCCTGACATTCCGGCATAGCATCAATGAAGATTTCCATACTCAAAATACTAAAAAAGCCAGAACATACCTGTTAGCAACATCTCCATTGGGCGTAGTAGCGGACGCTCCCACACTGTCCTGCGCTAACTGTTCATATTTCTGACACATCTCATTGCCTAGCTGGACGAGGCGACTTGCGTCTGTCGCTGACTTTGCCGTCTGTGGATAAATAATATCACATTATATTAAGAGTATCAACTTGAAGTGCCCCGTGTGGCGACGAGAAAGAGTACAAAATGTCGCAACCCTTCATCTCGAGAGTGTCTTAAAACAATCCATTGCTTAGAGAAGGAAATCTCCAAATTAAACTTGGTTTTCAGTAGAATGACAATCGTTAAGCCAAGTTGAAGGCCTTATGGGCGGCTTGAAACGCTGGACATAATAGACCCGGGACATAATGAAATGTGGGCTTATACTATGCCTCTGTGAACCACTTCGGGGATAAAGTCCACTTGGGGAAGAACACAAATTTAAGGACATTCACATACTACAAAATCGAGTTACCAGTTAAAGCTAAAATCACCATCAGACATACATACGAGCCCGCGAGAAACGTTCAGTTAAATAAACCCGTAGATTATGTATGAAAACACTTATGAAAGAAGCCAGGATCGCAGCAAGTGGAGAGCCGTAGTCTCTGCTTACCCCGTTGAGAGACAACCTTGATGTATGTAACTATGTATATTGACAACGTATCCCACAAGCGATCAGTCAGTACGAAACGAAACAATGCACAAAATGTCTATGGAATGCAATTATAAAATATAGGAATATTATGCTTTATTTTTACTACTACTAAGGTAGCAGGCAAGCTTACGGTCCGCCTGATGGTTGCCGTTTGCAATACCAGAGGCGCTACACACTAATTGATGTTTACATTAATATGAATTACAGGTTTTGAAATTTACAACGGGACTTGTAATGCTAGGTGCAATTTCTTCCATGCTACCTTTAACTTCAAGTATCAAAAACGTTCCACTTACCATATCAGTAGCCAGTCGCGCTATTTCTTTCGAAGCGCCGACCATTCGTGTTTGGTAGTCGACGAACGAGTCGGTCTCGTCGTATGAACCGATTAGAGACATTCTGTAACAGACATACTAAATTTAGAGGCTTGCTATGTATGATTTAGGTAGAAGGGATACAGCCTTACTGTATGTATGGATGTTTGTTACTCTTTCACGCTCTAACGGTTGAACAGATCTGGGTGAAATTTGTTACACACATAGATTATAAACTGGAAAAAGTTCCCATGGGATGCGGGAACGGGACCAAAATTTCACTTTGAACGCATTTTTTTTAACGTGAGGGAAAATCCATCATGGATGCTATGCTGGACTCCTACCGACTAAAAAACCTCACGTAACGCCCAACGGCCTATGGTTGGGAGTTTGGGAGCCCCGGGTAAGCCCTCGGAAGGATGTCCCAGGACTCCCAAAAGACCCACGGCCGCCACTGCGGATTCGGGTGCTATCCCGCGTCTTTGGGGGGTTTCGGGTGTGATCCCGCTTCTCAGGGGGAGCGTGCGTGAGTTGCTCACGTCACGCTGCCGTCATGGGCCTGCTTCTGTAAGGACGGTGAGCGACCCTCTCACCGTCCTCAGGCACCCGGTCATGGAGGCCGATAGACTTCGGCTAATCACATTGAACGCTCTAGCTTACGAGCGTTGGAACTCATATTGATAATGTAGTCCAGACATCGTAAATGTATGTATGTTTGTCAGTCGTTTTAAGACTTTCAAGTGTTGTGAATATAAGTCAAGGTTAACACGCTGAGATCCGATCTGCGTATTCGAATTTAAGAAGGGTCACGTCTCGAGTTTCGCTAGGTCTTACTATCTTACTAATAATAAATGTGAAAGTTTGTGAGTGGATGTTTAGACCATGTAGAAATAAGCATCCACGCAAGAACGGCAGAACGGATCGGGCTGAAATTCGGAAAAGATACTAATAGTCTGAAATAACACATAGGTCACTTTTTATCCCGGGAATAAGTTCCAAAATTTCACACGGGCGGAGCCGCGGGATCCGTCTTATAAGACATATAAATATTGTTGGAAAAGAAAAGTGTTTATTTTGTATTTAGTGTAGCGAGTTCATCGACTGCAATCAATCAACAGTATAAACAATATTATAAATATAAATAGATATGTATGTATTAACAACTGCAGTTTGTTCATAGGCTGCGGTGACCACCGGTCTTTCTGGTGGGCCGTATGCTTGTCTGCCACCTTAGTAGTATAAAAAAAAGTACCGCTTATCAGTTTTAAGCGCCGTTTAGCGCAGACTAAGCTAATATAAGCTTGTGCTATGCAATTTAGACAACAGCTGATAAACATACTTGTTCATTTCTAAATACACACACACACACACACACATAACCTGCGCCCGGGTCGGCAGCGCGTGTGTAGCGCCTCTGGTGTTGCAAACGTCTATAGGCTACGGTTACCAACCCTCCGGTGGGCCGTAAGCTTGTCTGCCACCTAAGTATCATAAAAAAAAAACACATACAAATATTATTCAATTCGACCTGGGACCTGAACACGGCCGTTGCACACTAAATACACACAAATGTTTAGTTCCTTAGACCTGAGAGCTCAACACAGCAGTCACAGCACTTAACTTTTATTATATTGGATATTAGATGACGCTCGCGGCTTTGCCCGCGTGAAATTCGGAACCCGTTCCCGCTTCCCGTGGGAAAATTTTCCCATTTTTGAAAAGTAGCCTGTATAAAAGTATCCAGAATATAATCTATCTCTGTAATTTCAGCCCAATTCGTTCAGTCGTTAGAGCGTGATTGAGTAACAAACATCCAAACATCTTCACAAACTTTCACATTTATAATATTAGTAGGATTTTTTTCGAAATTTTCCGAGAATAGATTCTGCTAACCTTTATTTACATTTAATACAACAACTTTAAGATCACAATCTATCACACAGATCACGATACGTCGACGTGTGCCAATCGTAGCGGCCGCAGATTCGCACTGAACTTTCTATAGTAAACACGACGGTGTGTGAACGCCAGATGTGGCCGCGCTTTTAATAGCCTCCTGTAGGTTAAGGCTATACTGAAATATCTAATGTACTATATTGATCGTATATTGATTTTAGAGAAGCGATCGCGACTGGGTTTTGGTTTGGTGGTTCGTGACCACAAATTGAGAAAATCGTGTGGAAAAGTTTATATCAAAAAAAATCTCTAAGCTTATAAGCGTATCGACAAAAACACTGTTTTACTATATTTCTTTTTGTTATTTTGTTTTGTTCATAAATTATGACCACGCCTTTATCCCTGATGGGGCAGCCAGAGGCATATTATATGCCCACATTTTACCTTTTTAGATTTTGTCCCACGTAACAGGTGGTGAGCCGTATTACCGTGTTGATATGGACATGCGCAGGTCGTGACTGCTTGCTCTTGAAATTGTTGGGCCGCCCATAAAGGCTTTCAACTTGGCTTAACGACTGCCATTTTACTGGCAACCGGAGCCAACAGCAACGGCTTAACGTGCCTCCCGAAGCACGTTTTGTTCAAGCGCCTGTATTTACTTTTAATAGAACTAGGTACTTATGCCAATCGATTCTCAGTAACAATGTTGCTCTTTCATATACTACTAAGGTAGCGACAACGGCTCACCTAATAAGTGGTAACTATCGAATTACTAATGGAAAAGGAATTTTTGAAATCGTTGGAATCGAGTTTTGGGTTAATTCGTTACATACAAAAATACAAATCTTTCCTCTCTATAATATTAGTACACACGACGGTGTACAGAGAACGCCAGATGTGGCCGCGCTTTTAATAGCCTCCTGCAGGTTAAGGCTATACTGAAATACATACTGTACTATATTGATTCTATCGACAGGATGGAGAGAGTTATGATTCACTAGCTAATGCCCGCGGCTCCGCCTATGTAGTGAAGATTTACCGTAATCATTTACCACAGAAACTTCTTTCGGGGTTAAAAGAAAAGTTTATTATACTGATGTAAATCTATTAACTAGTTTTTTAACGAACGAGTTACCAATATTCATATAGTGGTTTTTGTTTACTGTTTATGCCTGTATAAAAATAACGTGTTTTCTTTCTCTCACGCATCCATCCGTACAGATTTCACGTTTATAATATTTGTAGTAGTGAACGTCGAGTTTTTAATAGCCTCCTGTAGGTTAAGGCTATACTGAAATATCTAATGTACTATATTGATTCTATCGACGGAATGGAGAGTTAATGAATCACTATTATTTTCTATGGGAAGACTGCCTTTGTCGTGCAGTGGCAAGTATAATATGTGACTTGCTTGACTTCCAAACGGTTTCACCCGTGTAATTCCCGTTCCCGTGAGAATACGGGAATAAAATTTGGTTCCCGATCCCGCTTCCCGTGGGAACATCTTCCCGGGATAAAAAGTAGCCTATGTGTTATTCCAGACCATACTCTATCCCTGTACTAAATTTCAGCCCGATCCATTCGCCGTTAGAGCGTGATTGAGTAACAAACATCAAAACATTTTCACAAACTTTTACATTTATAATATTATCCTATCCTATAGTCAATGTCACCCGGGGATAGTGTAGCTTTCCAACGGTTAAAGAATTTTCCAAATCGGTTCAGTAGTTTCGAAGCCTATTCAATGCAAACAAACAATCAAATTTTTCGTCTTTTTAATATAAGTAAAGACTATCGGATTCGGATTTTATTTCGGAGGGTGAGTATTTTATATCTATTCTAATATTATAAAGGAGAAGAGCTTGTTTGTTTGGTTGAACTTCAGGATCTTAGGCACTAAGTACTGGTGGATTACAAAAATTCTTTGACTGTTCAATAGTCCATTTATTAAAATATGATCACGCTAAGGCGAATAGGAAAGGAGCAGCAATAAAAAAATGTTTCAAAAACGGTAAAAAATTATTCCGTTTTGAGATTCCGTTGCCAACGCATGAATGGTTAAAGAACTCGAGTCGTAACGCTAAGATGAAGTTTTCTACAAACGTCTGTGCGGTTAGGTCACCAACCATTCAATATTGGACTCTCGCCAAATGCAGTTCTCAATGGGGGTGATATCATACGCTTGTACACTTCATTATAAAACAATTAGTTTAAGCACATGCTGGGAACATCAAACGGGATGGTTATTTTAATTTGGGTTGTAAATAGCTAGTGATCTGTCCTGGCTTCGCGTGGGTGCAATATGAAGGTGTTCAACATTATACATGAAATAATTTTTCTTTTTTTGGTAAATTAGGAAGTATATTCAATTTAATAAAAAACACTCTAGTTTAAAGCAGGAATTTTTCTTTACAAGGGGAACGCACTATCCACAGAACAGCATCGAATAATTTAAATCTTTTCCATATAATCCTGTAAACTACTTTTCAAAGTTAGGTCACAACCATCTATTAGCTCCAAGAGCTGCTTAGTGACTACTGAAATGTTAGCCAAATTAATTTTTCCACTTGGACCAAATTGCGGGTAATAGCCAGTAGTGTCTTGTACATAACCTACGTGTATATGTGTTCCGGAAATAAAAGGTATAATATTATATAATCTATACTAATATTATAAAGAGGAAAGATTTGTTTTTATGTTCGTTTCTTTGTAACGAATAGGCTCCACAACTTCTGGACCGATTTGAAAAATTCTTTCCCTGTTGGGAAGCTACACTCTTTGCGGTGAACATAGGCTATATTTTATTCCCGTATTCCCACGGGAACGGGAACTACGCGGGTGAAACCGCGTGACGTCCGCTAGTAATGAATAAGATAAAAAACGAATGTCACGGCAACTTATGGCCGCTTGCAGCACCAGAAGCGCTACACGCGCTGTTGACTCTGTAGTAACAATTTGCTTCCAACACGGTGACAAGTCAACAACAATGTTAAACTGTGTCTCTGCCTACCCTACCTGAAAAGGCGTAAATACATACAAGTTATATTACAGTACAATCCACTCACCGATGCTCAGTGAGCCTGGCCACAGCCCTGGCCATGGTGTCCAGCAGCGGTCCTACAGCACCCCTCGCGGCACTCACTTCCCGCACCCGTCCCACCAACTCTCCCAGCGCGCTGCGACACGCGCTCGCCTGGGAATCCACGCGGGAATGGACCGCTGTCGCCTGTGGGGTGGATTGGAACTGTTAGGTTCAAAGATTCGCTTTTTTCGTGAATTTTCAGTCGTTTAGGAGTGAAAATTATTAAATTTGGAATCAATAATAAAAGCAAAAATTAAAGAATAATTGTTTTTAAATATGTATATCAAATTAATTAATATTATCAATGTTTACGTTGGAAAAAGTAGCATGAATGTATGACTTGTCAATAGTCTTATGTAATGTCGATTTTCATTATGTTGTATTATTACAAATTAGAGATAGTACAGATGGAAACCTACACACTAAATTCGCTGAGGCTACGCACACATAGACACTGCTCATAGAGTTCATAGACATGTGAGGTCAAAAGAGTTTGATAGTAGTTTTTAAAACTGATTTGTGCACGAGTGAGCATAGCAGAGGGTAGGTGTGAAAAAGATATACATGAAATTACATTCTGTATCTTATTATTTTGTCACAAATTAGAGATAGTACAGATGGAAACCTCATGTATGTACTTTTTTTCACACCTACCCTCTGCTACGCACGCCCGCGCACCAATCAGTATCGAAAATTCGGTTGAGACCGCCTGACCTCGTGTCTGTGAATGAGTTGTCTGTGTACGTATCCTCAGCGAATTTAGTATGTAGGTTTCTATCTGTACTAATTATATCATATCTCTAATTTGTGGTTTTATTTTATTATTAATCTTCATTTCTTTTAAAAACGAATAATACAGCCTTAAAAAACTGGGAACAAAAGTATCCCTAATTCCGTCACAGTACTTCTTGCACGGAACTACAGGGACTAAAAGAAAACTTGGGGTTCCACTTACCCTAGGGTTCCCGGCTGCAGTTTTAGCATCAGCCAGCAGCTGGCAGGCAGTTTCCAAAACTGTGCGAGTATGCTCCAATAGATTGGCCTGGGTACTGGACTCTGTGATGTTGGAGGCGGCTCCGATGGACCCTGCTACTAGTGGTTCCGCATACGATACCTGGTTAAAAAAACGATTGTCTGTGGAGTCGGTTTACTGACGATAGTTGAACGTGACAACGTCATAAGAAAGATACTGATGGAATGGTTTCATTTTTTTTTTTCGTTTTTTTTTTATCGTGAGTTAGAACGTAGTACATTTATTATAGAATAACACATCAATTGATTATAGCGCCATCTGTTGAAAACATTACTAAAATAAATGGAACGCCTCAGAGCGAGGTAACGCGAATGAGTCATATTTTCGTGCCTGCAGCCGGCTCCATCGAATTATAAGACGTTGTCATGTTGTTACCATGTTTATAAGCAAATAAATCTATTCTATTCTATTCTTAAAAGTCGCATAAGAAAAAATAAACGTACTACCCGTTCGCTCTAACTTTGCCGCTGGCGTAGAGGCGTATACCCGAATTGTTAATTACACGAAGTAAATTGACAGTAGCTAATGTCACTTCGTCATAGAAAATAAGCAACATTGTATGAAGAAGTGACATTAGATGCTGTCAATTTACTTCGTCTAATAAAAAAGTCGACTTTAGTATGGAGCCGAGCGGCAAAGTTAGAGCGAACGAGCAGTATAGCTTACATACATAGATTATAGTCACGCCTTTATCCCCGAAGGGGTAGGCAGACGCATAGTATACGCCCACATTTCACCTTATAGTTTTATGTCCCACGGAATAGGTGGTGAGCCTATTGCCGTGTTGAAATGGACAGGCGCAGGTCGCCGCGACCCGCCCACAGTTGAAATTTTACAAGGCCTCCAACTTGGCTTAACAATTGTCAATTTACTGACAATCGGTATTCGAATTTTCCTTCTCTACGCAATGGATCTTTTCGCGAAAGCGTTCCCTTAGTCGCCTCTTACGACACCCTCGGGATGTATTGGGGTGGCGACATTTTGTACTCTTACCCGTCACAACACGGGTATAAGTAGTCACACTCACCAGTTGTACAACAGCGTGTCCCAAATTCTCAGCCTCTCCGTTAGCAGCTATACGTAACGGCTCCAGACGTTCCAGCATCTCTGTAGCGCTGTTCTCGATCTGTTCCGTGTAGCCTGTACCATACAATTACATATTACATACATACACATAGTCACGCCTTCATCCCGGAAGGGGTAGGCAGAGGCATAGTATACTCCCACATTTCACCTTTTCAGAATTTGTCCCACGTAATAGGTGGTGAGCCATGTGGCCGTGTTGATATGGACAGGCGCAGGTTGTGACTACCTACTGTTGAAATTTTTCAAGCCGCCCAAAAAGGCTTTTAGCTTGGCTTAACGATTGCCATTTTACTACCGGGACCAACGGCTTCTCAAATAAATGTCACAAAGTGGTCACATGGATGGTCACCCATCCAAGGACTGATAGTTGCTTACTGCAGCGATCGTTTAAAGAACACTGAGTCCGCGGGGTCACGAGCGCTTCTCTTCCTAAAAAATCGGTTGTATGTAAAGTCGGTTTACTGACAATAGTTGAACAACTCAGCCTTAAATAGAACGCCTCAGAGCGAGATAACGCCGCATACGTCATATTTTTTCGTGCGTGCAGCCGGCTCCATCGAATTATAAGACGTTGTCACGTCAAAAAGCTACTCAAAAGACACTCCAAATGTTACCTTGTAGCGAGTTGTTCTTCCTCGGCAGTAACTCCTGTCCCACAGCCTGCATAGCTACATGGTCCAACTCTCGAAGTTGCTTGTTCAAGGTTTCCAATGCTGCAGAACACTCGCGTTGTCCCGGGGCTTTCTCTCTGCGAAAATGGAACAAATTTTATCTTTAACCCTGTAGTTCCCGTTCCCGTGGGAATACGGGAATAAAATGTAGCCATGTCATCGGGGGTAGAGTAGCTTACTAACAGTGAAAGATTTTTTTTATATTGGTTCAGTAGTTTAAGAGCCTATTTAATTCAAGCAAATATTTCCTCTTTATAATATTAGAATAGACAAGCAAACTTCGATGACGGTTGTTACAATATCACTTTCGGGAAATAACCCATAATCCGTGACCCATCTTAAGGGGAGGAAAAGGGGGATTAGACTTTTGTTACGAAGTCGATTTTTCCAAGAAATAGAAAAATCTTTTATTTGGTAAAATGCAAACAATATTGCAGATTTACAAGTTCACAAGGTAGGCAAATAACACTGACATAGTACCAAAAAGGACTACAGCTCAGCAAACTGTCACTTATCTAAATGGCTAATGACGCTGATTTTCAGTTGCAATCTAGAAACAAATAGAGATATTACGTGTATTTTCGATCCACCTTTGAATATGGCTTGCAGTGTTTAGTTACAAAATGAGGTACAGAATTCAATCTCATATATGCAACCAAGTTTTATTTTAATCAAATCAGCCTATAACAGTTCTCAGCTGAACGTAGGGCTCTCCTAGTTCACATCACAACACACGGTTCTGGGTCTTCCGCATCCAGTCCCAGCCTGCGACCTTTTCCAGGTCGTCGGTCCACCTGGCGGGTAGACGTTCTACATTGTTTTATTTGGAAGCAATAAATGGTTGTTTTACAGCTGGAGACCAGACTCTAGCATTGAGCAGGAGCGAGAGATTACATTCATTGGAGAAGTTACATACAATATCAGTATCGCCTTTATCCCCGAAGGGGTAGGCAGAATCATAGTATACCGCACACCTTTCGCTAATCAGGTGGTGAGCCTATTGGCGTGTTGAAATGGACAAGGCCTTTAACTTCACTTAACGAATGTCATTTTATCAACTTACTTGATATTAGTGACGAGCGCCTTGATGCTATCGGAGACAGTCTTGCTGTGCTGTGCCAACAGCTGCCAGTGCGAGCGCTCTGCCGGCGCCAGGGCCAGCGAGCGGGCTGACTCCAGCATTGAGCAGGATCCTGAGATTATATTCCTGCCAGAAGAAAAGTACAAAATTTAAATCAAAATCAGTGTACTACCCGTTTGCTCTAACTTTGCCGTTGGCGTAGAGGCGTTTACCCGAATTGTTAATTAGATGAAGTAAATTGACAGTAGCTAATGTCACTTCGTCATAGAAAATACGCAACATTGTGTGAAGAAGTGACATGAGTTGCTGTCAATTTACTTCGTCTAATTAAAAGTTCGACTTTAGTATAGAGCCGAGCGGCAAAGTTAGAGCGAACGAGCAGTATAACCGTTACTGTGGACGTAGGCCTCTCCCAAATTACGTCTACGGTTATGCGCCAAACGCATCTATGCACTCCATAAGACCTTTTTCAGGTCGTCATCTGGTGGTCAAAAATGGCTTGGAATAATCTGTCAATTGGTCTTTGTGAAAGAATGTTTCAAGGGCGTAACCGGGACTCCCGGCCATAGGCAGATGGTAGAGTAGAGAAAGTAGGAATCCAGCATAACATCCATGAGGATTTTCATATATAAAAAAGTGTGTTTCCCTACTGAGGAGTGTGTGGCTGGTAGGGCAATACGAGTGGCAATGCGATGAGCTGTGCGACCTGACTTGTGCTTCCGCTTCAGTCACGAAGGATAACATATTCAGAATCTAGGTTGGTTATAACATGACACTGATTTATGAACGTGACAATATCGGAATTGAAAAGGGCAATGCCGAAATTAGGCCCTGATTGCCCGCCCATACTTGGCATTTAGCTGAAAAAATAAGTAATGAATTTTCATAATTTTTGACGCTATTCACGACTTGATAGAAGTTAGGATTTATTTCGTCAAAATAAAAAGTTATTCAATAAATACACCGCCATTTGCATCTGCTGGGTTGCCAGTCTTTTGTAAACTAATAGAATAGGTAGTATTTTTACAAAATACTCAGATCAAGATTTTACTTTGATACTTTTTTCTTTTTTTTTATAACGCCAATGTGGCAGACAAGCATAACGTTTGTAACACCAGAGGTGCTACACTCGCGCTTCCAACCCTGTAAAAACCTTCTAAGACCCCTTAAGAATTCCTTATCCTATCTTACCGTGCTCGAACGCTCCGGATGGAAAGTGTGGGGATGAATCTGAGGCGGGTTACGTAAATATTTGTTTATTATAATTATTTATACTACTAAGAAATACAAGACAACCATGCACCGTGACCTGATGGAAAAATCTTGATAAGAAAACGTATAGGTACATAGGATACTTATTTATGTATAGATCTAATTTTCTAAACGGTAAATAGTAAGTTTTATTGAATTTCACTGTATTATAATAATTATTATACACGTTGACGCTGAGCTTACAAAATATGGTTATACTATACACTAGACATTTTGTTTGTTTAAATAGCAACACTAAATTAAACTGACTTTAGTCCGTTAACAGTTATATTACCTCTGACTGACAGCTTGTCGATCATTTCCTGTGTGTTGGCATAGCAGTAAAGTCCCCCAATGAGTGCCAGCCTACGACGTTTTACCGATTATAGTGGAGATTATAACATCCAACCGTTAGCACGAAGAGTTTTGTTTTTCATGTCATAATATACTTAACTTTACTAAAACAGTGCTCTTATAATTATACGATTGAATTTGAGATTTATTTATTTATTTACGTATAAAAAATTAAAGAAACAATTACTACCATCACCAACGGAGGTGAAGTTGCTGCTTCCACAACGTTCCACATCTTAATTAATGGTCACACCCGAAAAAAAAAAGATAGCAAAAGAAGAAAGTAAGTTTTGGACTAAACGTTAGATAACATGGGAGAAACAAAAACTTATTGGGGTAACACAACAATCAAGATAGGCAACCTAAGTGCTAGAGGTAATATATCTCTGAATGGACTATAGTCAAGTGAGCGACTGACAGTCATCCAGTGTTATGTCATTGTCAAAATGGTACTGCATCATTGTACGTTTTTCTGTTTGTTTTATCAATAATTAAATATTCAATTCTGATCATGAATACTGACTTTGGGTGAATGAATAAATGTATGAAAGACAACAAATACATAATTAACTAGCTAAATGACTGCAGTAAGACTTTCTGATAACTCTAAAGTGCTTGTGTAAGGGCACATTTATAACAATTAAAAGCCTTGATATTTTGGAAACCCCAACTTATGTTTTAACTATTCTTTTATGAATAAATTATTTTTATTTACAAGCAATATATTGTACCCATTTTCATGATTGGGCACCCAGGGCCTAAAGTACTATGAAGACCTGGCATTGCCCTTTGACGTATTTTTTAGTTTTTAGCTAGTTAATAAAATATTTGAAATTGGACCACACGTTGAGAAATTACAACTTAAAAACAATTTTTTTCTCCCACAGGAATTGCGCCAAATATCTGGATCAAAAATATTCTAAAAGCTTCTTCGGATCATAAGCTCAGATTGTGCCAAGTATCATTCAAATTGATTCAGAAGTTTCGGCGTGATACTTATTCGGGATACAGACAATTTTTTTTAAGTACATTTTCGGCTTCAGTATCAACCAAAATATCTTTCATTATATGTATGTACTAGCTGAGCCCGCAACTTCGTTTACGTCACATAAGGTGTATGAAAGGAAAGGTATTTCTTCATCAGAGTCATCAAGCAGCGTCTGAAACTGCTCTGTTTGCTTAATCATAAAAGAGCTTAATGATTAAGACTATTTTTAAACAATTCAGTCCGCGCCGAAGGCGTGGACTGAATTGTTTGATTAAGCCAACACGCCAGTTTAGGTTCACTCACATTCAAAGAAACCCCTACAATTAAAATTTTCAAAATATCTGATTCTTAAAAGTGTTATAACTCTTTTATTTCTAAACCGATTTACATAAAACAAACGCTAAATGTTAACTGGAGCAAACTTCAACACAATAAAAAAACCGCATTGCAATCGGTTGAGCGGTTACTGAGATTAGCGTGCACAACCGTACAGACAAACAGATATACAGACATACAGACAAACAGACAAAAATTCTAAAAATCATTGTTTTGGGTTCTATTGCGTTCATAAAGCCCCCTATAATATTTTTTCATATTTATCTTCCATGTACAGACAGCGACCTGTTACGATTTTATTATATGTATTGATAGATTGCGATGGTCTTACCTGCCACAGTCCAATATAGCCTCCTGGTTGTGCCTGGCCTGCGGCGAGATCTTGGCGGGGATGGAGGCGAACTCGGGACTGTCCGCGAACTGGCACAGACTGCGGACTGCATCTTGTAGCGGTCCGGTGGCGGCTGCGCAGCGGGTACGGTTCGCCTGATATACATACAATCAATATAAATAAAAAGCCGGACAAGTGTGAGCCGGTAGCGGGCATAGAGGGTTCTGTACCAAAAAAATAGGAAATAAATTACAACACGGCGGAAATATCTACGAACCTAACTTCCCCTCGCGCTTCCTCGCACCTGACCCCGTTTTCGCCTATCCAGTATAACCCGCACGTGACTGAATGGTATGGTATTTGAAAAGATTCCGAACATTCCCGTTGCGCGCGGATTATCCCGTACAGTTTATATGACGTCACGAACAAGGTTTGCAGATATTTTCCGCCGTGTTGTATGTTTGTTTTATGGGAGCTTTAGCAATAGCCAAGTATAATATTTTTTAGATTCCAGTATCTGTTGTTATAGCGGCAACAGAAATACATCATCTGTGAAAATTTCAGTTCTCTAGCTATCACATTTCCTGAGAAGCCTGGAGATTGACAGGCGGATATTGAAGTCTCACTAATATTGTCCCGATTTTAGTCTGTGGGTATGATACCCTAACAATTTTAGCAGTTCGAAAATTACTAGATTTTGATGAACCAAACTAGGTATTTTTTGTTCAAGGTTGAAGAGTACTTCAGTAACTCAAGACGCCTGGTTTGAGATCGATAAGTAGGTGATAGTAGGTTAGAGTCACATAATTGAACGAGCGAGCGAAGCGAACGGGATCCCGTATGTCTGTGTGTATGTCAGTTGCGGTCTAGAGGAAGCAATTCTTAACTTTGTTTTTTGATTTAAAATACAACTTTCGTCGAGTTTTTTTTTTGATAAGGATGAAAATGGCGGAGAAAAGGGATGAAGATTGTTGTCGCGTTATTTATTAACTGACTCTTGATGATTTTTGGCTAAAACATAAAGGTGATAATTCCTAACATATTGCGTGTGTGCTCGCGCGTTATGTTGTGAAGCTTCTATATAAATCTATAATTATATATGTATAATGTATTGTGGGTATTACAATAAAGTTCGTCTGCAATCGATACTCGTGTTGTTACTATACTAGTTATGATATCGCTCCAGATTTTTTAAATAAGAAAGGATGATATTTAATCAAAACTCTTAACAGATCATACATACCTCACTATAATCCGTATCCAACGCCTTAATCTCCTTAACAAGCGCGGCAGTACTGTTAGCGACATCTTTAGCCGCCTGTACGAAGTGTCTCTTGGCCTGCGGTTCCGCAGTACGTCCCGACGCTACTCGGCACGCGTTGCATAGTGCTGATGTGTGCTTGGCTATCACTGTGGCTGCTGATAGGACCTGGAGAATTAAATAAATAATTACGGATATTTTTGAACCGCAAAAATGTTGTTCCCGGTGGAATCAAACCCACGACCTCGTGATCAACAGTCGCATCGTACGATCTCTAGACCAACGACACTTTCTATCTGTTTTGAATGGGGTCAGGCTTTTGAGTGTGTATACCTTAAGATATTTGTATGAAAAATTTAAGTAATGTAGCATTTTATTCGAATAATGGAAAGAATAGAGTAGATTGGGTTTGATAGCTTTAAGTTTAGCATAAAATTTTATATTTATTAACATTTGGACACTGTTTTAAGAGGTGTTTCTCAAGGGTTTTGTCTGGGGCCACTGATTTTATTTACTCAAAGGTCATAATTTTAATAAAGGGCTAATGCGGATGGAGGGTAATTTGTTCAGGCCGGTCTTTATCATTTTTAGCAGTAGTTCCGCCACATGCACGATTATAACATATTGCTGTGGTTTTGATAGCTTAAAGAAACTTAAGTACGAGTATCTATCTGCTTTATGTGCACAGTAAACATTTTCCTTAGTAGAATAGTCTAAATAGTTCGAGATCAGCAGATGTTTTTTATACCACAAATATAGTCGTGATCACGGTAGCCTAAGGGCGATTGCAACACCAGAGGCGCTACACTTGTGGTCCCGACCTTGTAAAACTTTCTAAGACCTCTTTTGAAGAACCCCATATTGTAGGCGTTTGGAAAAACCGAGACAGGGCGATTATTCCACAATCTAAGCGTGCGCGGAAGAAAGCCCCTACAGAGAGAAGAGATAGAATAAGCTACCCTTGCAATATAGGCTAACCCTTATTACGTAGGCGATCATACAAACATAAAAACCGATATAAACAAACCTGGTGTTGTGTAGTGGAGCTGTCGGCGAGCGCTCGACACGCCTGCTCTATGGCGAGCGCGGCCCGAGCGAACTGCGCCTGGTCCACCAGCCCTGGTCTGCCTGCTACTGAGGTTTCGTCCGATACTGCCACCTGGGGTACATACATACATATTAATGCTTATATTGATATAACTTCTTTATTTATGAACCGATTGACATGAAACAAACACTAACCCCTTTATTCATAATCGTTTATTAAACCTATTTTAGTTAAAACACATTTTAAGTCTATTGCTGTCTCTAACCATACTCTGTCATTGGTTAGAGACAGCAATAGACTTAAAGTGTGTTTTAACTAAAATAGGTTTGAGATAATTTTGAAAAGCAATTAAGAGTATGCTGACTTGCTGACTCAATCACAAATTTAATGTGAAAAAATTTTGATCTCGAGCAGGATTTGAACCCGCGTCTTCTGGTTTGCCGGACCAGACGCCTTAACCAACTGGACCACCGAGACACTGCTCTCGACCGTCAAATTCTTTCACCTCATTACGTCTTGGGGCGACGTACGTCACGTCTACGTCGCCCCAAGACGTGGTCTAGTTGGTTAAGGCGTATGGTCCGGCAAACCAGAAGACGCGGGTTCAAATCCTGCTCGAGATCAAAATTTTTTCACATTAAATTTAAAATAGGTTTAATAAACGATAATGAATAAGGGGGTAAATGTTAAGTGGAGCAAGCCGCAACGCAATTAGGAAAATCGCATCGCAATCGGTTGAGCGGTTGCTGAGATTAGCGTGCACAAACGCACAGACAAACAGACAAAAATTATAAAAATCATTGTTTTGGGTTCTATAATGTTCATAAAGCTCACCTATTTTTTTTTTCTTATATACTTTCAATGTACAGACAGTGACCTGTTACGATTTTATTATATTGTATGTATTGATAAGCTGGTGGATCTAAACAACTTATATACATTTTCTTACTAACATTATAAATGTGAAAGTTATGAGTGTAGATATTTGTTAGTCTGGATATTTGTTACTCTTTCATGCTCTAACGGCTTAACGGATCTGGCTGAATTTAGGTATAGGGATAGATCATAATCTGGAAAATTTTAAATTCGGGAATAATTTACCATGGGAAGTGTGAAAGGACACAAAACTTTACACGTGCTATCATACGTTGTTTGTGCACACTAATCCCAGTAACGGCTTAACAAATTTGAATGAAGTTTTCAGTATTACATTGCGGCTTGCTCCACTTAACATTAAGTTTGTTTAAGCAAGAGGAAAGATACACACTTTTTTTAACTTTTTTTAAACTACTTAGGCAGCAGACAAGCTTGCAACACCAGAGGCGCTACACTCAGTTGCCTACCTAATACCAAAGATAATACAATAGTTACCAAGTAGGCAGATTGCGCGGTGCACTCCACGAGCCCCTGTACGGCGGAGGCGACGGTGGCGACGGCGCGGTTGAACTGCTCCATCTCGCTGTGCTTCACCGAGCCTGCCATGGACGACATGCCTTCGCCTAAGGGAGGAAATAACATAATCTTACTAATGTTATAAATAGATTCTAGAATGGTAGATATAAATCGCTAAATAAACACATCAAAGTAGCAGTGGGCTGGCCACATCTGGGGAGTACCGGTGACCGACCAAGAGCCTCTGGTGTTGCTAAAATCTATGCCTTATCACCAACAGGTGTATTATTATTTGGTTTTTGGTGCAGGGTATTGGTGTTAATAAGGGTGTTAGCCCACTGCACTCACTGAGACTCTTGCTGTGTTCAACCATAAATTCCAAACAGGAACTGACAGGTTGTTTGAGCGAAATGAAGAAGGGGTCTCATGGATTCCTAAATTTTTCATTTTATAAAATCGAATTCACACCAAATCAAAACAATTTTCACTACGAAAATGTGCATGACCATTATATTTGTGGTGTTCGACTATTATTGATTTATGATTTTGGAAAGCACAGCCTTTAGCCGAACAGGTTAACACTAGAAAGTCTATAAAAAGTATTCACTAGAAACTTTTGAAGTGATTACTTTTTATGGTAGGGTTAAAAAGCTTCGTTACGTAACGCGTTACGGCGTCAGTGTGTTTACAGCAGGGGTAGCGTTCAGCTTAGATTATTTCAGTCGGGCATCCTGAGACGCATACGCTTTTTGAAGTGAAACTTCTTTATCGGCGTTGGAAAAAAATTTGCGTCACGTCACGATTTTTGGTTACGCGCCATCTTTGTTCTGTTCCCCACCACGGTGGATTCGAATTAAGAGTACTTTATCCAGGGATAGCATGTCATTTAAGGGTTTTTGGACTTTTGGACTTTTGGGCTTTTGGACTTTTGGACTTTTGGATGGGACATTGGTACTTTGGGTCTTTGGGACTTTGGAACTTTGGGACTTTGGGACTTTTGGACTTTTGGACTTTTGGATGGGACCTTGGTACTTTGGGTCTTTGGGACTTTGGGACTTTTGGACTTTTGGACTTTTGGATGGGACCTTGGTACTTTGGGTCTTTGGGACTTTTGGACTTTTGGACTTGTGGACTTTTGGACTTTTTGACTTTTAGACTTTTAGACTTTTAGACTTTGGGACTTTGGGACTGTGGGACTGTGGGACTTTGGGACTTTGGGACTTTGGGACTTTGGAACTTTGGAACTTTGGGACTTTGGGACTTTGGGACTTTGGGACTTTTGGCCTTTGGGACTTTTGGACTTTTAGATGGGACCTTGGTACTTTGGATCTTTGGGACTTTGGAACTTTGGGACTTCGGGACTTTGGGACTTTTGGACTTTTGGCCTTTGGGACTTTGGGACTTTGGGACCTTGAGACCTTGGGACTTTGGGACTTTTGGACTTTTGGCCTTTTGGACTTTTGGAGTTTGGACTTTGTACTTTAGGACTTTTGGACTTTTGTACTTTTGTACTTTTTGACTTAATTTAAGGTGAGGTGAAAATTAAGTTTATGAAGAAGTTTCACTTCTTACGTGTGTACACTAAGTACACGCAATTTTTTTTTTCATTAAAGTAACTCTGTTTGTTACATTTCCACGTCTAAACCGCAGAACGGATTTTGATGAGATTTTGGTATAGAGATAGTTCGAGTCCAAGACAAGGACATAGGCTATTTTTTAACTGACTGCGCAAATGCGAGGGTCATCGGGGAACAGCTAGTAGTCAATAATCAGCAAAGCACTCACTAAGACTCTTGCTTTGCTCCACCACAGCGTCCAAGCACGCGAAGTAGCCCAGCTCACTAACGGGCTGCGTGGGAGAGTTGAGCAGCGGCCTGGTGGACTCTATGCTGCGGATGGCGGCCGAACATTCCTTCTGGCCCGGCGCGGCTTCTGTGCACACGTCCACCTGGGGAGGGACACGGGAAATTAAATGTCTATATAATAAAAAATAATCTGCTAAATGTATGTACGCGCATAACGTTAGAACGGCTGGACCAATTTCGCGGATTCTTTGCTTTTGTGTTAGTTATAATCAGGGCAAAAAAATTAAAACGGGTCAGCTTGATAGGGTGGAACAATGTTCGCCGGGTCAGCTAGTCTTTTATATATAAAAATGAATCGCAAAATGTGTTGGTAAGCGCATAACTTCCGAACGGGTGGACCGAGTTCACTAATTCTTTTTTGTTGTGTAAGGTATTGTCAGGAAAAGGTTCTTATGGAAGAAAAAATATTGTATTCCCACGGGAACAGGAACTATGCGGGTGAAACCGCGTGACGTCCTCTATACTATAATAAATATTTGTGGTCATTCTCACACAACATTATCTAGCTCAAATTAAGCTAATAAGTATAAACTTGTGCTATAGGATCTAGGCGACTGATAGACATACTTTTATATTTTTAAATACATATAAAGAAAACGTCCAAACTACAAAACCAACATTTGTGGAGCACACAAATATTTGGATCGACCCTGGAATCGAACCTACGACCTCAGCGCGGCCGTCGTTTACACTACAGAGGTAGTGTAACCGTCTGTGTGTGGCTAATGTATTGATATAAGCTATCCAAGCCTAGTTTGTATATAGCTAGATTTTTACTATACCACCATTTTGTAGCTAAATGTGTATAAACAGGTAAATTTTAGGCGATCGTAGATTAGTAAGAAATTTAGTCTAGAAAATCCATTCTTTTTCTCTATTTGTATTAGAAGTTTCTGCATAATAGTTTGAATCTAGCGAATTAGTAGAAATTTCCAATGAATTTCATATAATAATTTAATCAGCGCCATCTATTAGTCGAAAATGGAACTTAAAGTACAAAATACACTCACCAATCGATTGATGCTCTCTGTGACAGCCCTAGCGGCGGCAGCTAGCTGGTTCTTAGCGTTGGGACGAGTCAGGTCCTGGAATATATAGATCTATTGTATTCATTGCACTATTTAGTATTAGAAATCGGCAGATGAACTCGACAGTCATACTAATATTATAAATATGAAAGTTTGTGAAGACGTTTGTTACTCAATCTAACGGTTAAACGGATCTGGCAGAAATTTTATCCAGGGATACACATTATAGTCTGAAATAACACATGTTACTTTTTTATCCCAGGAAAAAGTTCGAATGAGAAACTGGAACGTCAATATAATTCCACGCGCATACTAGCTGTAATTGACTTTTGTGTAAAACAACATCTTGAGAATCCCTGTGATGTTTTTTAACGTGATGGAAAATTCATCATGGATGCTATGCCGGACTCCTACCGACTAAAAAACCTCACGTAACGCCCAACAGCCTGTGGTTGGGAGCCCCGGCTAAGCCCTCGGAAGGATGTCCCAGGACTCCCACGGCCGCCACAGCGGCCTCGCCCAGGGGGGTGGTTCGGGTGCTATCCCGCGTCTTTGGGGGGTTTCGGGTGTGACCCCGCTTCTAAGGCTGTGACTTTCGGTTGGTCATAGGTTAAGTGCCGTTGCACGGCTCCTAATTGACCTGACCAATATGCAGTATCAACATCAGGAGCTAAAGGAACACCTTCTCCATATGAACCTAAATTGCTTCAAATTTTTTTCTCTAGCTTGGATCGGAGAACGCCACTATAGTTCACACCATTTCTGGCATTTGCAGATGTTAAGTTATTTACACTAATAATCTTCCTCAGACATGTGTTAGCAATAAATTAATATCTTCTTCGCAAGAATCCTACCAAGCCGTATAGCAGTTACAGTGGCACAAGTAAATAGTGCGGACGCACCTACGCACTACTCATTGACTTACCTGACTGACAGACTTGGCAGTGCCAAGTAGAGTCGAGGAGTTGACGGTGACGTTCTTCATTGACGTCACCATTATCTTCTGCGCCGAGAGGTCCTGTCGAAAATACATTATATTAGAAATTACGTGGTATGTGTGTTTGTACTGAATTTCTCCTAAACCTATCGACTGATTTAAGTGAAATTTTGTGTGTATGATTCAATGGGTTTCCGATTAGTTTGGATAAGACTGGATCCAGTACGTGGCACTGTCAATATATCATCAATGCCAAGACAAAAAGCGTCTAGCGGGCCCGTTAGTTAAAATAGTAATTCAATTATTTTTTTACATTTTTAATGGAGGTCGATTTGAAATTTTAAAAATTTGAATTACTGCCACGATCCAGTTGTCGAGATGGTTAAGTTAAATTACTTAATTTACAATAGTTCTTAAGTTTAAGCTTTAAAGATAATTTTTGCTTTTAATCCCTCACTTAAAAAGAGTTCCCCTAAGTACAAAAAGAACCTTTTAATGACAATTTCACAAAATAAATATAAAAATAATGTAAACCATACCTCAGTCTGTCCAGCCATCTCCATAGACACTCCTAACAGCCTGTTGAAGGCGTCCCCGAAGTGCTGGCTGGAGGCGGCTAAGGCGGGCGGCTTCTCTACCGCGCCCACCACTCCGGCCGCGGCAGAGCTGAGCCCCACGGCGGCCGAGTTTAGTTCCGTTTGGAGTTCTCTGCAAGAGTAAGAAATATGAAATAACTGCCAGTTCTATGTCATCCGTCCTATGCTGCTAATATTATAAAACACCACCGAACGTCACGTGATTTCACCCGCGTAGCTCCCGTTCCCGTGGGAATACGGGAATAAAATACAGCCTATGTTCAGATAAGAATTTTTGAAATCAGTTCTTTAGTTTCGGAACCTATTCAATGCAAGCAAACAATCAAATATTAATAATATTAGCATAGATAGAAACACCCAGACTCTCAAGCCATTTTTGTCTCTGGTGGGAAACGAACCCACGACCTCGTGATCCGAAGAGACACATTTCGACCTCTAGAAAACGAGGCAGTCAAATTTGACAACAGTTAACGTTGCCTGTGGACCGACGAATGTGATTTTTGAAATGAGACTTTAGTGAATTTCAAACACATCCTATAGCAACGAGGGATTCACGCACGCTCCCCCTTAGAAGCGGGATCACACCCGAAACCCCCCATAGACGCGGGATAGCACCCGAACCACCCCCTGGGCGTGGGTCTGTTGGGAGTCCTGGGACATCCTTCCGAGGGCTTACCCGGGGTCCCAACCACAGGCTGTTGGGCGTTACGTGAGGTTTTTTAGTCGGTAGGAGTCCAGTCGAAAATTGACAGACTGTCTGAATTAGGATGCTGCATGTAAATATTTGTTATTTTTTATTAATTTAATACTTATTGACCTAAGCATTAATTTCAAACACAATGTAAGTTGTTAATGAAATAAATAAATCAAATTAAATCAAGTCCGGCATAGCATCCATGATGAATTTTCTCTCACGTTAAAAAAATCTATCCTATAGCACATCTTTTGGGGAAAGGCACCCTTAGACTGTGTGAGTTTAGAGGTGATGACTTTCAAGTAAAGTCCTGATTATACTGGTTGAAGTTATAGTCATTCTGGAACGGAAAGGTTTAGAGACGTCTTTGCATAGCGTCAAGCGCGTCTAGTAAATACCTCGCGAAGTCATCCCGAAGATGGGAACAGTATTCGACGCAGGGAACATTTTCGTAATTTTTTTTTGTTCAGGTTCATCATCACGCCTTTATCCCCGAAGGGGTAGGCAGAGGCATATTATATACCCACATTTTACCTTTTTATAATTTGTCCCACGTAATACGTTGTGAGCCGTATTGCCGTGTTTAAATGGACAGGCGCAGGTTGTGACTGCCTGCTGTTGAAATAAAGCCTTCAACTTGGCTTAACGACTGCCATTTTACTTGCAACCGGGACCAACGGCTTAACGTGCCTTCCGAAGCACGGAAACGCTCAAGTAAATGTCACAAAGTGATCACATGGATGGTCACCCATCCATGGACCGGCCATAGTGAAAGTTGCTTACTGCAGTGATCGTTTACAGAACACTGAGTCCGCGGGGCCACGAGCGCTTTTTTTTTGTTGATTTTCAAATTGCCAGTGCCGATCGGTTCTGTTATCGAAACTGTGCCTAAACCTTTCCGTTCCAGAACGACTATAAATTCAACCAGTATTTATACTATGAGTCTCCTACCACAGGTCACAACTCACCCGTAGCTCTTGTCGGAGGGTGGGAACTCTCCCATGTTGAGGATGTTGAGCGTCTCGTTGATGTTCTCCATGGCGATGTCCAGCTCCGTGTGCGATGGGACCGCTTCTAGCGTTTGTTCTAGACCCTGGGTGATTGAAAAATAAATTAGTTTTCTAAAATACATCTTGAGAAGTAGGCGTATTTTAGGTTAAAGAAACCTAAAAATTAAAAAAAAACAAGGAGAGAAACCTGGCCAGCATGGTACAGTCAAGCCAAATGCACTCCCAAACATTAACATAAAATTGTAACATTCACACGACTTGTATATTCATACATATTATTGTGGTCACGATTTTATTCTCGAAAGGGTAGGCAGAGGTATGCTATATGCCCACATTTTACCTTTTTAGAATTTGTGCCATATAACAGACGGTGAATCGTATTGCCTTGTTGAAATGGAAGACGCAGGTTGTGACTGCATGCTGTTGAAATTTTTCAAGTCGCCCATAAAGGCCTTCAAATTACCTTAACGACTGCCATTTTAACCGGGACAAACGGTTTAACGTGCCTTCCGAAGCACAGAAACGCTGACATAAATGCCACAAAGCGGTCACATTTTTGGTTGGTCACCCATCCAAGGACCGGCCACAGTAAGTGTTGGTTACTACAGTGAAGGTTTACAGAACACTGAGACCGCGGGGCCACGATCGCTTATTTGCTTTGAGAACGAAACTCTAAAAATGAATATAACGAACTCACCTGCGATATATCCTTGGCAATAGACATGATGGACGTGGTCTCGATAGCCTCGGAGCTGGAGAGGTACCTCTTGACGTGTTCTATAAGGGTCTGCGAGGAGTACAGCACCTGGCGACCCGACGTTATCAGCCTGGAATAGAAGAGGAGATATATTAAACTTGCAAAATCATGTGAAGGTAATGTTGTGACTTGGAGCTGATAGATGGGGCAGATTGTATGTGGATGTTTGTTAATTTTTCCATTTCTTACAATGCACTTTACAAGCAAAAGAGTATTATTGAAGTACAACTTCTTTAGGCTCGACTGGGGAGTAACTCAGATTTTTGACGTGACAACGTCTTATAATTCGGTGGAGGCGGCTGCACGCACGAAGAAACATGACGTATGCGGCGTTACATCGCTCTAAGGCGTTCCATTTAAGGCTGAGTTGTCACGTTCAACTATCGTCAGTGAACCGACTTTACAGACAGCCGAATCGTTTTTTCTGACTGAAGTAACGCTTACTATTTGAATTTTGAATTTCAAATTCATTTTCATTCAAAATTCGAATGAATGATATTAATATAACATTTGATGCTGTCAATGGCAAAGAAAATCAAGTTTTACTTCAATCGCGCGTAAAGGTTACAGGCACACACTTTTTATATTTCAAAATGACAGGGTTCGGTTCCTGAACTGTGCAAGAATTTTATTTGAAATCTATGTAGGGTAAACCACCCAATTATTGGCACTTTTAGAATGAATTATTGGCACTTTAGTTAAGAGTATATTTCGAAAAATAAGGGAAACCTAGTTTATTTCAGTTCGGTGTTGCCCATTATGTAGTTGTAGGTATGCATTAAAAAGTAAAATAGCATTCTTTTTCTGTTAGAAATGGGCAAAATTACCTAAAGTGCCAATAATTGGAGGAGTGCCAACGATTGGGTGGTTTACCCTATGCAGTTTTTTTTTCTCCAAAATCGATGGCATGGTTTCTGCGAATAGATCTTTGTATCTCTTATATTTACAGACTTGACTGCCTCTGCAGCGTAGTCGGTAATGATACCGCATACGGCGCTGCAGGTTCTGGGTTCGATTCCTGGATCGGTTCAAATATTTGTGTGATGCACAAATGTTTGTTTCAGAGTTTGGGTGTTTTCTATTTTTAATATGTATGTATTTAGAAATATATAAGTATGTATATCAGTCGTCTAGATCCCAAAGCACAAGCTTATATTAGCTTAATTTGAATAGATGACGTTGTGTGTGAATGTTCACCAATATTTATTTAATTATATTGACCATACCACAAATATTTATTTATTTAGATCGCTCCGAATGTTACACCCTGTATATACCGACAAGCCCAGTACCTGGGAGCCCTATCGGGCGGCTGCAGTGCGGCACTAGCTCGTAGCCCTCCGCTGAAGTCCCTCAGCGCTGCGGCCAGGTCGCCTCCAGAGCGCGCCACGGAGCCTCCGTCCCTTAGTCGCGCCCCGGACACCAGGGCTGACGTGGCGGAGGCGGCTGCTCGACTGCCGGCTTTCATGGTTTGGGAGGCCCATTCCTCCTGTGGATACATGCTTTTGGTTAAGTACAAACAATTTATATATTACATACATAAATACGAGAGGCATATTATACGTCCACGTTAGTTTTATTTGTCATTTTTATTACAGTGCTTTCGTGCTTCGGAAGCAGTTGGATGTACTTGTCAGTAATATGACTATCGTTAAGCTAAGTTAAAGACCTGGCGACTTAAAAATTTCAGTAGCGAGCCGTAACAATCTGCGTCTGTCATTTGAACCCGGCAATAGGCACCTACAATCCCAGATTCTTCAAACGGAACGTGAAGAAGCGCTCGTGGCCCCGCGGACTCAGTGTTCTGTAAACGATCACTGCAGTAAGCAACTTTCACTATGGCCGGTCCATGGATGGGTGACCATTCATGTGATCACTTTGTGACATCTATTTGAGCGTTTCCGTGCTTCGGAAGTCACGTTAAGCCGTTGGTCCCGGTTGCCAGTAAAATGGCAGTCGTTAAGCTAAGTTGAAGGCTTTATTTCAACAGCAGGCAGTCACAACCTGCGCCTGTCCATTTAAACACGGCAATACGGCTCACAACGTATTACGTAGGACAAATTATTAAAAGGTGAAATGTGGGTAAGTATATAATATGCCTCTGCCTACCCCTTCGGGGATAAAGGCGTGATGATGATGATGAACGTGAAGAAGCACATCAGGGTATCGCCAACTCTGCCAGAAATCTTAAGAACTATAAGAGTGGCCGTCAATCGCTAGATGTCGCCAAGGCTTTCCATAAGGCGGGCCGGATTTCCAAACTCACCGTCTGTCCAGGCAAGGGTCTCAGCTCAAACGCTCTTGCAGCTTCTTCTAACTCGTCCAGTTCTGCCTGCAGGCTCTTGATGATCTCTGCCGCCGCGTCCAGCTCTAAGCCCTTGCACGAGATGCGGGCTCGGCCCACGGCTGATCTGTTGGGGTGAGAGTGCATAATTTTCAAATTATTAGCTCATGAAGAAAACTACTGTTTATTGGAATTTACACTCAACACCATCTTATGCTATGGGACATATACATAAGTACTTATATATTTCTAAATACACACACATAAATACATGACCCGACTCGGGATTCGAATCCGTGGATACCGCTGAAGTCACCATAATATTATTATACGACTTCAACGGTGAGGTAATATCGTATTACCTATACTGGGTGTAACAAAATTGACTTTCCAAATTTCACGAGGACTTGGCATCGGAAATCAAATACAAATATTTAATAAAAAAGGGGGGTTATTTTTTTTTAATCGCAAATAAAGAATTCGTTTATTACCGCGGCAATTCGAGGTAACATGGTCGCCGTGGCAAAACAAACACAGAGCACCCGTCTAGCTGTCGTTGTCACTTTCTACTACCGCTCAGTAGCGATAGAAAAGCTGATAATGAAAATTAGTAGGACCTTTAAAACGGAAGTATTCATGTGATTTTTTCAATTTTGTAATGTTTCTTGACTGATGCCACGTCATGTGACGAAATTTGGAGAGTCAATTTTTTTACACCATAGATGTAACGTATCCTTTACGCTATATTAAGTCCTTTCACGATGAACAGCCCTGTTGATAACCTTACCCTTCCAACAACACTTATAGTTAGGTTCTTCAAATGGATTATTAGAAGGTTCTGGCAGGGTCGACAGCACGAGGTTAGCACCTCTGGTGTTGCAAACGCCCATTAGCTACGGCGACCATTATAAGGTGATCCGTAAGCTCGTCTGTCGCCTAAGTGATATTATACATACCGGAGGTCAGAGCAGCTGGCAGTGAACCCGTGCGTGGTGTCCGCGAGGTGCTTGGCGGTGGGGCCGTCGGAGACTGTCGGTAGGGCTCCACGGGACGCTGCTATCACGTGGCCGCTTGGCTGGAACATTACACAAGCATTTAATAACTATGAACACCAAATACACCGTGCTTCGGAAGGCACGTTAAGCCGTTAGTCCCGGTTGCCAGTAAAGTGGTATAGTAAGTCGAGTTGAAAGCCTTTATGGGCGACTTGAAAAATTTCAATAGTGGCGTGTCTCTTCGCTCCTGGTGTAATTTTTAAGGAGTTGGGTATCCCGCAGACTACTTGGTGAAGCTGCAAATTCCAGATTAAATTTTAGTGGAATCCCTTTACCACCCAAGAAGTAAGTATTGTATGTATATAGTAAGTATTGTATTTAATTTTGTCAGTATATATATTTATTAGGTACATTATAGTGTTGTTATGTATGTATATATATATATATATGTATGTGTATGTGTATGTATTGTATGTATGTATTATGTGTATGAATGTATATGTACTCGTATATGATGTTTCTATTGACTTTCTTACGTACTTTTATTGTAATTCTTTTACTCTATTCTAAATTACAATGATCTCCTCTCTTGGGTCTGTGGGAAGAGATTTCTATTTAAAAATAAGCAAACCCTTTGTACTAGTTTTCGTTTATGTAACTCATTTTTAAATAATGTGTGTACAATAAATAAATAAATAACTGAGATTTCCAATGTGGCGGACTTACATACATACACATAACCTACATTCATTGTACTTATTTCTATGTATTATTTTATAACATTACTCATTACATAATGCATTCACACAGCCTCAAAGCGCACCTACCTAATATTGTATCTATGTAATATTTAGTACATTATATACATATCTAGGCATACCTACCGCGCCGCAGCTGTTACGTCTCATCAATGAATAACGGTACATTCAGACCTGCGCGTGCGCAGGCAGGATAGCGATGCAAGCTCTCGCTCTCCCCAGTCACGATCTAAACCTCGCGCCGAACGCACGTTACTCTGTGTCGCATAATTTCCTTTGCATCTCACGCCACGCTTTCGCTTGCAATATTCGATCAGCTGTTCTGTGCATTGTAGTATCTCGCCTTCTAATATTAAGTAAGTGGTTTAAGGAAGAACTGTACGCTTGGAAACAGGATTACATACCCATCTCCCCACAAGCGAGTTATTTATTTCAACATCCTCAACCTCACTGGTGACCCCTGCGAAGAACACCACTACAATGAGCAGTGACAGAAATTTGGAGGCTTCACGGCAAGTCGAAGAACGTTCTGGGAGCCGGCCAGAAAATATTTTTTCAAGCCGCGCCCAAGATGGCGGAGAAATTTTTCGCGTCGGTGTCCGCATACCTCCGTTCTGGCCCGAAAAACCGGCAATCTGGTTTTGCCAAGTGGAGGGTCAATTTAAGCTGGCCAGAATCACGGACGACGAGACCAAGTTCAACTACGTACTTGCGCACCTGGATCGGCAGTACTCTGTAGAGGTGGAAGACATTATCACCGCACCCCCACCTACCGCCAAGTACGAAAAGTTAAAAGAAGAGCTGGTTAAACGTCTTTCTGTGTCAAAAGAGAGAAAGACCAAGCAACTGCTGCAGTCTGAAGAGCTGGGAGATCGGAAGCCGTCACAATTTTTACGGCATTTGCAGCATTTGGCAGGACCGGCTATACCCGAAGATTTTCTGCGGACTATTTGGACAAGCCGCTTACCAGCGAACCTCCAAACAATCGTCGCGTCGCAGATGAGTTTGTCGCTTTACGAGCTAGCAGAACTTGCAGACCGAGTCCATGACGTTGTACCTAGCTCAGGACAGGTGGCTTCAACTTCAGCTCAGCCGGACCCCGCGAGAGAAATGATGACTCTGATAGCCGAGCTAACCAAAAAAGTGGAAGTGCTTAGTGCGGAAGTGAACCGACGGTCGCGCTCGCGTACCAGACAAGGCACCCGGACTGACCGCAGTCGTAGCCGTACGCCAGCACAAAGGTCGCAATCGAATTACAGAAAATTCCCACTTTGTTATTATCACTACAGATTCCGGAACCGCGCTAACAATTGTGTGCCACCATGTGATTACAAGTCGGGAAACGCCCAGGGCAATCTATAATGGCTGCAGACGATTGCCCGTCTCCAATGACCAGCCGCTTATTTGTCACGGACCGGAAAACAGGAGTGCAATTTTTAGTGGACACTGGAAGTGACGTGTGTGTGTTTCCTCGTTTTGCGGTACCCCAGTACAATCGTGCAAAGACGGAATACCAATTGTGCGCCGCTAACGGTACCCCAATAGACACTTACGGTTATTTACAAATTTCATTAAATCTAGGTTTAAGGCGTGACTTTAACTGGCGTTTCATAGTGGCTAATGTAACAAAAGCAATAATTGGTGTAGATTTTTTATCTTTTTTTAATTTAATTATAGATATCCGAAATCAACGCCTTATAGATGGTACGACTAGCTTATCTACTGTGGCTTCCATTGCTTCGTATAACAGCTTAGTGTCAAGTGTAAAGGTTGTGACTGGTGATAACGATAGCTGCAGATACCGTAAGTTACTTTCTGAGTTTCCAGAACTCACACGGCCGGCAGGTAAGCCACATACACCAAAACACAACACACTACACTACATACGCACCACACCAGGCCCTCCAGTGTCATGTTCTCCCCGTAGGCTTGCACCCGACAAATTAAAAATAGCCAAAGCCGAGTTCGAGGCTATGTTGGCCAATGGCACAGCTCGACCATCAAATAGCCCCTGGGCGTCACCACTGCATCTTGCCCCAAAGAAAGACAACAGTTGGCGTCCTTGCGGTGACTACAGGCTGCTGAACGCCCGTACTGTCCCTGACAAATACCCCATCAGGCACATACACGATTTTGCCCACAGTTTATCTGGTTGTAAGATCTTTTCGACCATTGACCTAGTTAAAGCCTACAACCAGATACCAGTGAACGAAGAGGACATACCGAAGACGGCGATTACCACCCCCTTCGGCCTCTGGGAATTCCCTTTTATGTCCTATGGACTCCGCTCAGCTGGCCAGACCTTTCAAAGGTTTGTTGACGAAATGACCCGTGGCCTAGACTTCTGTTACCCGTACCTTGATGATTTTTTAATCTGGTCGAAAGACGAGGACCAGCACGAGGAGCACCTACGCTTACTCTTCGCTAGGATGAGTGAATACGGCGTCCTCATAAACACGACCAAATGCACCTTCGGGGTACCAGAGGTGACATTCCTAGGCCACCACATATCTCAAAACGGAACCAAACCTCTTGAAAGTAAAGTGCAGGCCATAAGAGAATTTCCAGTCCCCAAAACCGCAAAGCAGCTTAGAAGGTTTCTCGGTATGGTTAACTTCTACAGAAGGTTCATACCCCACGCCGCACAAATCCAGACACCTCTGCATGCCCTGCTAACTGGCACTATAAAAGCGTCTCAGCCGGTTGACATAAGCGGACCATCGCTAAAAGCTTTCGAGGAGTGCAAGGATAGTCTCTGTAAAGCAGCCTTACTTGCACACCCCGACTCTCAAGCTAAGCTGGGCTTAGTCACGGACGCGTCCGATATCGCTATAGGCGGCGTACTTCACCAGTATAAAGACGGTGACTGGCAGCCCTTAGCATTTTTTTCAAAAAAATTAAGCCCTTCACAAAAGAAATATTCTCCATATGACAGAGAACTTCTCGCCGTTTATCAAAGTGTTAAATATTTTCAACACTGGTTAGTAGCTACAAACTTCACGATCTATACTGACCATAAGCCTTTATGCTACGCTTTCCATCAGAGGAAAAATAACTGTTCCCCGCGTCAGTATAGACACTTAGATTATATTTCGCAGTTTTCGACGGACATACAACATATCTCTGGTAAAGATAACGTAGTGGCAGACACTCTTTCCAGAGTCGAAGCAATCAGAACCCCAGTAGACCTTGAGGAGTTATCTAAAGCCCAAGAGTCCGACTCTGAACTACCTCTTTACCTAAAACAAGACTCGTCCTTACGAATGCAACACATGAACGTACCTGGTAGTCATGTTAAATTGTACTGTGACGTCAGCACACCGACTCCCAGGCCTTTCGTGCCTGAACCGTTACGTAGGCGTATCTTTGACACGTTGCATTCACTGAGTCATCCCGGCGCTAACGCTAGCGCTAAACTCATAGCACAACGCTATGTATGGCCACAGGTTAGGAAAGATTGTCGCGAGTGGGCCAGGTCATGTTTGGCTTGCCAGCGCACGAAGATAAATCGACATGTTTCGTCTCCCGTAGGCACACTCGATTTACCTTCAGCGAGATTCAAACATGTTCACCTGGACCTGATCGGACCCCTACCTCCTTCCAATGAATATCGGTATTGCCTGACACTCATCGATCGCTTTACGCGATGGGTTGAAGTTGTCCCTATCACCGATATCTCAGCGGAAACTGTGGCCAAAGCGTTCCTATCGGGATGGGTGGCACGATTCGGTTGTCCTACCGACATTGTTACAGACCGCGGTAGACAGTTTGAATCCGCATTGTTCAAACAACTGTCACAAACGATAGGTTTTAAACATCGTAAGACCACTGCTTACCACCCACAGTGTAATGGCCTAATAGAAAATTTTCACAGGCAATTAAAAGCCGCTATAGTATGCCACTCTGACAGTACTTGGGCAGAGTCACTACCATTCGTACTCCTAGGTGTAAGGAGCGCCTTCAAGGAGGACCTTAAGTCTTCCTCGGCAGAGTTAGTTTACGGAGAACCTCTGCGACTACCGGGTGAATTTTTCGGTCATAAAGACTTAAACAGTTCTAGTGACCTGACAGATTTTTCGACCCGAATCAGAGCGTTCGCCTACAATTTACAGCCCGTACCGACTTCAAATCATTCAAAAAATAAAATATTTATATATAAAGACCTTTCTAACTGTTCTCACGTCTTTCTACGAGACGACACAGTGAGAGGTTCACTACAACCGGCGTACAAAGGCCCCTACGAAGTCACAGCACGGGATAGTAAAACTTTTAAACTACGTGTAAAAGGTAAAATTATCACAGTATCCATAGACCGACTAAAACCAGCCTATATACTGTCCGATACAAACACCAACGCAGCTACACGTATTACCGCTGGCACAACACCTCCAGCGGCCGTAGTTAAAACTACACGCAGCGGGCGCCGCGTTCGATTCCCGGATTTCTATCGCCCGTAGTGCCTACGGTCTCCGGGGGGGAGTCATGTGGCGGACTTACATACATACACATAACCTACATTCATTGTACTTATTTCTATGTATTATTTTATAACATTACTCATTACATAATGCATTCACACAGCCTCAAAGCGCACCTACCTAATATTGTATCTATGTAATATTTAGTACATTATATACATATCTAGGCATACCTACCGCGCCGCAGCTGTTACGTCTCATCAATGAATAACGGTACATTCAGACCTGCGCGTGCGCAGGCAGGATAGCGATGCAAGCTCTCGCTCTCCCCAGTCACGATCTAAACCTCGCGCCGAACGCACGTTACTCTGTGTCGCATAATTTCCTTTGCATCTCACGCCACGCTTTCGCTTGCAATATTCGATCAGCTGTTCTGTGCATTGTAGTATCTCGCCTTCTAATATTAAGTAAGTGGTTTAAGGAAGAACTGTACGCTTGGAAACAGGATTACATACCCATCTCCCCACAAGCGAGTTATTTATTTCAACATCCTCAACCTCACCAAAATTTATAGCCAAGAACCATCTAGATAACATTGGCCTTCAAACAAAATAAATAAAAAAAACTTCGCTTTCCTTCATTCCCTATCGTCGAAGATTGAAAAAAAATTAACGTTTGTAAAATTTGACGTTAATTTTGTTATAAAATATAGTCCAGAAGAAGTTGGAAGATGCCGCGCGCCTGATGGAAACCCATAACGGCATCTAGCCAAATTGGGGGCCACTCTTACACGCTCACAGTCTACAAAAGTTCCTAAAGCTGACAGTTCCATGATTTGCCTCTTCACGCTCCGCTTGAAGAACCTAGGTCGTAGTGGGAGGAAGGCACATATTGGTTCAAAAACGATTCTGCCACCTGGTGAAATCTAGCCAATTAAGGGGCTACCCTCTCAACCTTACAAATACTCGTAGACTTAAGTTGTTGTCCCTATGATGTGCCTTTTCAGGCTCCACTTGAAAAACCCAGAGTTGTCAGAGAGGACTTACCTGAAGGAAGGCTTCGGACGCAGATATGAGGTCCAGCTGGGCGGCCGCCTGGCCAGGCCTGAGAGACGCCACGTGCACTGCGTCTACCACGCGAGGGATCTGCTCTCCTAGGGCTTTGCACTCTTCTAACAGGGTTTCCTGAAATACAAGAATAGTGTTAGTAGGCAGATTTTTGTCCGTTTCGGAGCCTATTTCGATGCAAACAAACAAATAAGCGATCGTGGCCCTGCGGACTCGGTGTTCTGTAAACGATCACTGCAGTAAACAACTTACACTGTGGCCGGTCCTTGGATGGGTGACCATCCACGTGACCACTTTGTGACATTCATTTGAGCGTTTCCGTGTTTCGGAAGGCACGTTAAGCCGTTGGTCCCGGTTGCTAGTAAAATGACAGTCGTTAAGCCAAGTTGAAAGCCTATTTAGGCGGCTTGAAAATTTTCAACAGCAGGCAGTCACAACCTGCGTCTGTTCATCTCAACACGGCAATACGGCTCACCACCTATTACGTGGGACAAATTCTTAAAAAGCAAAATGTTGGCATATAATATGCCTCTGCCTACCCCTTCGGGGATAAAGGTGTGACCATATGTACATATGTATGTTAGAAGACATGGATAAATAAACATACTTGCGTGTACTTATTAGTGTTATGTTGTGTAGCGTGATGTGCTGACGCTACCAGTTGTGTGGCGCTTGAAGCCGCTTGGCGGGCACTCTCCTGTTGACATAAACGGGTATGTTTACTGATGGTAAGCGGTCACCTATCACAACTACTGTTAGAAGTTTTAAAATAAATCAAAACTCGCCTTTAAGTCTTGTATGTTCGAAAGAGACTCATCTTGGGGTGAATTTTATACTAGGAAATATTCTTCGATTTGATCTGATAAAACTATATTATTGTAATTTATTAGATACTCTTGCTTTTTTAACGTATCAAAACCCGATTAGGAATACTTTGTTCGATGAAAATTGCTCTTGAAAAATGAGAATAATACAAAATTTAACAGGTAATGTACTTTTTTTATCTAAATAAATGAGTTTAATACTCATAAAAACTTGTCATAAAATAGATATAGGTCTTTAGAACAATATTTTACGTATATATTTTTCTTAAAACCCCTCAGATTTTATAACAGTAATATAATGTATTAGAATCGAATGAAATCCGGCAAAAGCGTACGCTGCAATCGTTCGAATTGCCTTAGGATTTGTCAAGGTCGAACATTGCAACCTTAATATTATGTAAACGTGTACGTGCACGTATACGCACCTGTAGTCTTGCCAACTGTGAGCCAACAATGTCCTGTCCTTGTGCATAGTCCACGGTGATGTAGCGGAGTTCTTCGGCCGCCTTGCGTAGCGCTTCTTGCTTCTCTCGATCCTGGACACAAAGGCATAATATTACTAGAAATGTGTTAAAAAGTACACTTCTAATATACTGATTAATTTATTTACATTAAACTTGTTATACAGTGTCATTTGGTAGTAAAATACTATCAAATTTGAAATTGAAGTAACATGGAACATAACTATATGGCGCAGATAACATAGTGAAGAATTTCACCTTGCAGAGTATTGCCCTGATTTAGGCAAATGTTACGGGTTCGAGTTCCGTCTGAACCAAGTTGTGTTTTTGACTTTGTAATAAAACTGGCGGACGTCACGCGGTTCCACCCGCGTAGTTCCCGTTCCCGTGGGAATACGGGAATAAAATATAGCATGTTCACCGCAAAGAGTGTAGCTTTCCAACAGTGGAAGAATTTTTTAAATCGGTCCAGTAGTTCCGGAGCCTATTCGTTACAAACAAACAAACAAAAAACAAATCTTTCCTCTTTATAATATTAGTATAGATATTACTGCGGGTCGTCATGACCTGCGCCTGTCTATTTCAACACGCCAATAGGCTCACCACCTATAACTGGGACATAAAACTATAAGCTGAAATGTAGGCGTATACTATGCTTCTGCCTACCCCTTCGGGATAAAGGTGTGACTATATGTATGTATGTTTGTAATAAAATATTATTGAACAAAAAGTTACCAAAATCGAACCTAAGATCCTCAATGATACATGTCATAATAATAATGATACATACCTGTGGCGAGGAAGCACACTGCCTGGCAGCTTCTACCATACGAGCTGTGGCATCTGCTAACAGCTTGGCAGCAGCTAGTAGCTTGCGTTGGGAGTCCGAAGGCTGGCTCTCGGCTTCCGTCTGAATAACGATAGATTACTATGTATAATCTTATAACCGACGCAGAGAAACGCGGTTATACCCACTTAGTTCCCGTTCCCGTGGGTATTTTGTAGTTAAAATATAGCCTATGTCGTCCGGGGATAGTGTAGCTTTCCAACAGTTGTGAATTTTTCAAGTTGGTTCAGTAGTTGCGAAGGCTATTTAATGAAAACAAACCATCAAATCTTTCATCTTTATAGACCTTAGACCATATAACACGGGACTAGCCTTTGCGAACCACCGCATACAAAAATATTCTGCCAGTTTTCATACAAGTGAAGGGGGAAACACAAAGACATATAAAATTTCATTGCATTTAAAAATGTATTAATCGACAAACGCGTAATGGCTGTTGTGTGTTAATTGTTATTGTACAGTCAACTACAATGTAATGTACTAGTTTAATCATATAAAATGATGTACTGATGTACAGGCTTTTCATAAAGCCAAAAGACCAAATGGTCATGTGCAATGGCAGAAAACAATGCTTAAGTAAGGCGCATCCTGTGGTTAGATGATCTAAGTTATAGACGGATAAAAATTAAGGGAAAAATATCAGTGGTAGATAGTGAACAAACTTTCCAGATTTTACATTTAAACCGATTATTTTTAGTAAGTATACAGGGTGAATTTTTCAAAAGGGATTGGATGGCCAAATCCGAAACTATAAGGAATAGCGAAAAAAGCTCAAAGGAGTCACGAGCCCGATTTTGATGAAACTTAAAACCTCATCATTAGATTTTTGAAAAACCAATAATCCTAGCTGGGAATTGAACCCATTGATTTTGAAAAAAAATACACACCCCATATTATTACACCATTCGATAGTGTTGCTATTAAGGATCATATTCTGGGAAGTAATTACATACGGCAAACTAAGAGAAAGTGCTCATATTTCGTATTTTTCTTACGTTATCTGATGAATTGTTCAAAATGTAGACCATTGTTTTTAATACATAGCTGGATTCGAGACCTCAACGATCATACTGCATTCAATATTATTGATTCCGTTTAGAATATTCCTCAAGGAATCATTCTCAGCATGATTTAAAACATGGAATAGTTACGAACTATTCTGGAAATTCGAACAAAATAAATTATGATACAAAATTTAGGTACAAGATATATGAATTCCATCAAAATTCGAAACTTTCCTTAAATTTGCCGTATATCATTACTTCGCAGAATTTGATCCTTATCAGCGACACTATCATATGGTGTAATATAAAGGGTGTGTTTTTTTTTTTCAAAATCAATAGGTTCGATTCCCAGCTAGGATTATTGGTTTTTCAAAAATCTAATGATGACGTTTTAAGTTTTATCAAAATCGGGCTCGTGACTCCTGTGAGCATTTTTAGCTATTCCTTATAGTTTAGGATTTGGCCATCCAAGCCCTTTTCAAAAATTCACCCTGTATAAACTGACGAGAAGAAATATTACAAAAAATAATACTACATAATAGGTCATTTGGTGTTCGGCGGCAGCTTCCGCAGCAGGTTCGTTTCGCTCGCTCGCCTTCGCGCGTTAATGGTCACTGTTCCAACTTAAATTAACTTTGTTTTAGGCTACACTCCTTTATGTTTCACAATATCTTGTCCCTTTTTACCCTTTGGCTACGGAACCCTGATATATAGCGTATATAAAATGAATACTGACCGCTTCTGTCGGTAACTTAGCAGCAGATAAGTTCCTATAGGAAGTGGGAATATTTTGTCTCCATAAGTCACAGGGTAGTAAAATGGCCCCTGGGCGAGGCCGCATAGGCGGCCGTAGGTCTGTTGGGAGTCACGGGACATCCTTCCTGAGGGCTTACCCGGGGCTCTCAACAATAGGCTGTTGGGCGTTACGTGAGGTTTTTTAGTCGGTAAGAGTCCGGCATAGCATCCTATGAGGATTTTCCCTCACGTTTAAAAAAAAAAAAAAAAAAAGGGTAGTAAAATCTAGTAAACTATTTTTTTTTCATATTACTGAGGTGGCAAACAAGCATAGGGCCCACCAGACGTGTACGACCGCACTTGTGACCTATACAGAAGCAGTATTTGCGCCGCAGTGAAGTACACACTGAGTTTTTTGAACGCCAGCCCAGCCTTATCTTTCAAATGACGATTCCTAGGCACAAAGAGTGTCGTCAGTAGAGGCTACATACCTTGATGTTGTTGATGAGGTGCGCGGTAGCCTGCCCCAGCAGCCGCGCGTGGCGCACCATGTCGCCCGCGTCTGCTGACGTCAGTAGAGGCTACATACCTTGATGTTGTTGATGAGGTGCGCGGTAGCCTGCCCCAGCAGCCGCGCGTGGCGCACCATGTCGCCCGCGTCTGCTGACGTCAGTAGAGGCTACATACCTTGATGTTGTTGATGAGGTGCGCGGTAGCCTGCCCCAGCAGCCGCGCGTGGCGCACCATGTCGCCCGCGTCTGCTGACGTCACCACGCGCTCGCTGGCGGTCATCACCGTCTCCACCGAGCGCTCCGTCACCGTCGGTTGCACTCGACGGTCTGTCAAGTATGGATAATATTACAAAAATGTTGCTTACTCTAATTCAAGGATAACTAATGGAATCAGACATTTTTGATGTTAAAAATCTATAGCCTGGCAGTAAATTGATTCATTGAAGGTGACGATTAAATATGTTGAAAGTGAAAAAAATCTTGAATTTAGATCATTTATTTTCGATTTCGATCTTGCGAACGACGAAATTCGTAATAAATATAATGACAATCGTTAAGTCAAGTTGAAGGCCTTAAAGGCGGCTTGAAAATTTTCAACTACAGGTCGTCCTGCGACCTGCGCATGTCCATTTCAACACGGCAATAGGCTTACCACCTACGCGGGACAAAAGGCTAATGTGGACGTATACTATGCGTCACGCCTTTATCCCCAAAGGGGTAGTTTGGGAATAAAGGCGTGACTATATGAATGTAAACCTCCATCATAATTAGTTGAAGTTATTTGAACACTCTATTTATTATGGCGTCCACGACTCCGCCCACGTTAAATTTTGTTTCACTTTCCATGAAAATTTTCCCCGGGAAGAAGTAGCCATGTGTTATTTCAAACTATATTGGTATGATGATAGAAAGTAGCAAAAAACTCACCCAAATCACAATGAGCCAACAATCTCTCCAGTTCCTCAGTGACTCTATGAGCAGCAGCGGTCAGGTGTTCGACTCCCGGCGCGGCACTTTCCGGCACATTGTTACAGGCTTCTACCAGGCGTTCGACTGCCTGAGCCACCTGGCGGGCAGCTGACGTCAGTTGTTCTCGACACGCTGGATTGTGGAGAGTGGGGGCTACCACCTGGGAAAGTAGAAATTTGATTAAAAATCACGAAGAAAAGTAATGATGGTGATAGAGGTTTCGTTGAAGGAGAGGTGTATCACAAGGCGAGAAATTGGTCCTTTACTTGTTAAGGGACTAAATATATCTTTTAACTTCAATTTTTATCTTCAAGCTGTTCAGTTTTTAGTTTGTTTAATTTGGTTCAATGTTTATTCTGTGTCAGTGAATTCTCCATCTTCTGGTTATTTTAAGAGGTCCCACCAATATACTTGGGGCACACATCAACCTTGCTTTTCTGACTGGCACCCGTAAGTTAACTTCTAACAAATATTATGAAAAGAAAGTCTTTTATTGGTTGCCCAGACACTTGGCTCCACGGAATTCCACTTTGGCCAACTGGGTTTGGCAAAAAGTTGCCAAATATTAGAAGCAACCACGAAGCTATTACAGGGACTGAATGGATTTGGCAAAAGACCGTGTGCAATGACGTTAATCGGGAAAGGTCAACGTCAGTGGACTGCCATAGATCTGATTCGATTGGGAGGTTATTCTTACCTTAGCACAAGCAACAAGCTGACTGGTAGCAAGAGCACAGTTGGTCGCCGCAGCGATGATAGCGTTCTGCAGAGGCTGTTCGTCCCTGCATTGTGCGGCTACATTCTTCGCCTTGAGGACCAGCGCTGCTGTCGTGTTAGCTACTGCCTTGGCCAGTGAAAGGAGAATGTCCTGGAAGAAATGGTTTTCTTTAAAGTCTAGTTTAGAAAACCCCTTTTTAAGGAGTGCCTATATTGTAAGGGTTATCCTAAAAATTTTAACTACCCAGTAAAATGAAAATCCCTACTAATATTATAAATGCGAAAGTAACTCTTGTCTGTCTGTCTGTTACGTTTTCACGCCTAAACAATTGAACCGATTTTGAGGAAATTCGATATAGAGATAGTTTGAGTCCAAGGAAAGGACATAGGCTACTTTTTAAATGACTGCGCAAAAGGAGGGTAATTATTTTACGTGTTATCGACTTCTACGCGGATGAAGCCGCGGGGAATAGCTAGTTTTATAATTATAATTAATCGTTTCGGCTAGGTGTTGACTGCACCGTTCGGTAATTTTATTAGTATAGAACTGTAGACAATTAGGTCAAATGTTATTTAGTTTTATGTATTTTCCTAGTGTACAAAAAAGAGGATTGATTAAACATCATCACCTATTCCACTTCACCACCATTCCTAATCCAGCTGGAGTAGTCATTCCAGTGTAAGTAGAAAATATCGATCAGATAATACAAGATAACATAATTCTTCCCTCTTTATGTACTTTTACCTTTCCAAACTATTCATATCGTTTTCGCCTCTCTTACCCGTTTTTTATACTTTATTAGTTGCCAGACAGTTAATACGATTAAAATAGGCCAAATTTGGTACTATCAGTTAAATAAGCAACTATATTTGGATATGTGAAGGATACTTATACTTCATATTAGTAGCTTCCATTAACCTATACATCGCGTGCGTCGTTCAAGCGAACTTCCTGTTCTAAATATAGGCTTTCTAAGTATCTGGCAAGATAACGTACCGCCTAGTATTCTGTGAATGGAGCAATAAGTTCATTCCTGAAACGGCGAGATGAATTTATAACGTCTTGTGATATTCATTCTAGGGTAAATAGGTGTCTGAACTAGGTGTTGAACCTTATAGTACAGAGATGTAGAAGATGACGCTCAATTTTGGCTTAGCAACGAGAAAAAAACGCCAAGTTCCGAGCCAAAAAAATCGCTAAAGAGAATCACTTTTATTGTATGGGAGCCCCCTTAGGGAGCCTGCTGTTATAGCGGCAACAGAAATACATCATCTGTGAAAATTTCAGCTCTCTAGCTATCACGGTTCTAAAGATAGTCTGGAAACAAACCGAAAACAACGGAGTCTCAGTGCGTCAATCAGTCGTTTTTAGGGTCTCGTTTTTACCATTTGGGAACATAACCCTAAGATATACGATAATAACATGTGTGATATTACAGCATTTGTATGTGCTATTAACATAAATCAACACATGTTCTAAAATGTGTCACAAGACCATCTATTTTTAATCTGCGCGACACAATTCTAGTTCACACGTGTTTTATTTTAGCTACAACGATAATTTATTATCTGTGCTACTCGTAAATCAGAACACGGTTGATTTTTTATATAACCGCCATCTGTTGATAATTTTTCGTAATGTTTGTGGACAGGAAGATATAAAATTATATGAGTTTATCCTGTCGTGTTAGCTGTGAAGTTGGATGTGGGTTGTTTGGGAGGTTGGAGGGGGAATACTATCTAAACGTTGTACTCTGCCGCCTCTACCATTCGACAAATAGACTACGGCTAGTGTATGTGTTCGTAATTTTACTGTTTCTCATATTTTTCGATTTAGTCGTACTGTTTTAACTTCTAGGTAAATACTGCAATATTCGATTCTATGCAAAGCATAGTATGTTTAGGCTGTTTCTCAAAAGTGCAGTGACGTTCGTGTTACTTCTTTTAGAAATATTATTTAGTATTATAGTTACATACCAAACCTCATGTCGATCGGTTGTTTAGTAAGATTCTGTGGTCCACCGTTGTAAAAGTTTTTAGTTTTAATAGTCGATTTAGTATTTAATAATCGATAGCCTAAGTGTTTTGAAGAGGTGTACGGTAATTCTCCTGCAGGGCTCAGCCAAGAACATTAAACAGCGATCACAATAGATCAATAATGGTCGCAGTGAAATTAACTTACCGGCTAGAAAAGCCACTCTCTCGAATAATAATGATAATCCTCCTGACAATTCATATAGAGTCGAAATACATTCACGGTTTTTGTAACATAGCAGCATATCTATAAACCAAATAGTCTATGGCGTCTGTCCGTATTCAGCGGAGCGATTAATCATGGATGCAATCGACCCGAAAAAAAAGCATTCTATATCACGCACTTTGAACACGATTCTATCGTAACCTCAATTACTTATACAGATGATTATGATTACATTCACGACGTGTGGTATATATTTTACCATAGTTTTGTAATCTCTGCGACTGTAGTTCTTCTATACTAATGTAATGTCTGTAACCAGCTTAATGCCTATAATGTATAGGCATGCCCTTATATTTAGTTTATGGTCTCAAACAGAATGAATAAACGCCCTCTCTGCTCCTTGTTGCCATGTAAGTCGTTTGATTTCCTTTCCCAATTTTACTAATTAAATATTGAAGCCAATGCAGACATTGAACGTAGAATCCCTACACTACAACTAATAATATAAAGATGGAAAGATTTGATTGTTTGTTTGCATCGAATAGGCTTCGAAACTCCTGAACCGATTTGAAAAATTTTTTCACTGTTGGAAAGTCACATTATCCCAGGGTCATGTTTTACTATCGTATTCTCACGGGAACGGGAGTTACGGCAGTGTGAAACCGCGTGACGGTCGCTAGTGTAAGATATATTAGATTGCTACACATTTACAGATTCATATACAATACGACACTCCATTCCTTTAATACTCCTCCGAATTACAATTTTAGATTAACTATATTTTGCCTGACTGATGCAGGACTGCAAAACTATCAGCTCAATAAGACTACAGCTTGGCAAAATATAGTAGAAATTAATACAAGCACGACTGTGCGAATGGCAACCCGCGCATTTACTCCTAAACTTTCTACATTATCGTACAGTTCGTAAATTGTTTTTATATTTATCTCGCAATATGAACCTGTCCGTCTGATGGAAAGCCATGGTCACTCTAACATCTACAACATTATTGACAGCCTAACCTCAAGCTGTACCATATTATATCAATGACATTTCAACAATGTAGCCAACATGCAAAAACATTAATTTCCAGTTAAAAAAATATTTTGCCAACCTACAGGGTATTTAGTTAGTTATTTTTGACATACATTCACTTTGTAGACAGTTAGTTGTAAATAAAACAAATTACGTTTTTTTGAAAAGCAAATGTATTGACAAAAATAACTACATGGCAGTGCTAAAGTAGGGCAAACGTCTAGAGAGCGAATGAGATAAGTATATAGGTATATCAGTACTGACGTGAGTCCGGCGTGGCGACAGGAAAGAGCACAAAATGTCGCCACCCTGATTCATCCCGAGGGTGTCGTCAGAGGCGACTAAGGGAACAATTTCGCAAAACGATTCATTGCGTAGAAAAGAAAAACTCGAAATGAAACCCGGTTCACAGTAAAATGACAATCGTTAGGCCGGGTGGGGGTTTTATGGGCGGCTTGAAAAAATTCAACTGCGGGCCGTCACGACCTGCGCCTGTCCATATAAACACGGCAATAGGCTCATCCACCCATTACGTGAGACATAAAACTATAAGGTGTAATGTGAGCGTATACTATGCCTCTGCCAACCCCTTCGGGGATAAAATCGTGACTATTAATCGAATTGAATGTATGTAGGACTATACGTAGGATTATACGAATACTATAAAGATGAAAGATCTGATAGTTTGTTTGTTTGCATCGAATAGGCTCCGAAACTACTGAACCGATTTGGAAAATTCTTTTACTGTTGGGAAGCTATACTATTCCCGGGTGATATAGGCTATATTTTATTCAAGTATTCCCACGGAAACGGGAGCTACACAAGTGAAACCGCGTGACGTCCCCTAGTACGAGATAAAAGCTTAAAACCTACTCTAGGGTATTTCAAAGGAATTGAAGTTGTAATGCTTAAAAAATGGGAATGCATTCGTATTTTTTCAAGTGGAAAGTCGATTTTGGAGAGACTTTTTAAGTCGCCACGAACTCAATTTCTATCAGTACTGATGTTACTATTATAAGTATTAAATTAAATTTATAAAAATATATTAATTAACTTGGCATACGGCAAGCATTGAGCTTTAAAATGAACCAACATAGCTTTCCAAAAAATGGTTAAATATTAATTATAAGTATATTAACATATGAAGTAACAATTAATTTTGTATAATTTTGGCATGTAATAGGAATATTTTTAGGTAATTTTTTTCATCGTTACTGACTAATATTTAAAAAAAACTCAAAACTCGCCTAACATCTATAAAATTAATGATTATGTAAGAACCAAATTCAAAATATTTATAAATGGCAAGGCTATCTTGTGCATACATGGATTTCTGTATTTTTTTTTATAAATATATTTGTGTAAGTACGTAGAAATGCATTTGTATACATTCTTTTCTACACATGATTCACGTCGAAATATTTTAAAAGGGGACTTTGAAATGGACCCGTAGTCATTACTAGGGTTCCGTTCCCAAACGGCAAAACGGGACCCCAATTCTGAGACTTCACTGTCCACCATTCTAGGTATCTCAAGAACCGTGATAGCAAGATCGTTGATATTTTCATAGATGATGTATTTCAGTTGGATCTATATCAACAAATAATACTAAAAACAGAAAAGACATATAAAAGAGGGACTGCTATACAACAAGCATTTGTTTTGATTTTGACCTACTGGATTCGTATCCAACTCGCACTTGGTCAATATATTTTTTGAAAGCTTCAATTGAGTTTTCACAATCCATATTCAAGAAATATTCATGTATCATTTGCTGTCGTATAATGACAATACAACACCGAAAATAAGTCTAATTATTATAGGCATGGCAACACCGATTTTGGTTAAGATGCGAGTATGTTATTAAAAATGTTTAGTGTAAAATTTGAAAGTATACTAAAACAATACCAAAATGTCACGTATGCACAAAGATATAACTTATATTTCACATAATATAAGAATGATGTATACTACTGTATTTTTTTAAGTCACAACCATTATTAAAAGTATACATTATAGTCAATGTATAAGTTTCAATGTATAGTCAACGGTATACATCATACTTTAAAAATATACAGCAAAAATATGTACATATTTAGTAAACAAAAAATAAATATTAAAAATAGCTGCCTATTAAAAAAAATGACTATGGTAAAAAGCACCATATTGAGGTAACATTAAGGACTAGATTAGTACAAATTAAAATAAATTGTTAGTAAAATAATTGTAAAAATAATTAGGTAACTTTCGTGTGGAAATTAAGTAATTTTGTAAAGTTTGTATTAAATATATTATAGTCCCTGCCTACCTCAATGGAAAGAAACGCGACCAGAGGTATTATCTAAGTACAATTATGTTTTTATACGAGAAAAAACTGTCGGCAAGTTTTTTTATACAACTGGCAAGTGCTCAAATACACTCGAGAGCAATGAATCCGGGTCACTTAAAGAATCCTAAAAATCTCGGAAACTAAAAATGCTAGGTTAATGCAATAAATTGTATTTAATAGACAATGTAATACTCCTTAAATGAAGGTATTAAAACTTCTTAGTTATTGTAAAGTTATATCATAAAAAAATCAAATTTGAAAAAGGGCCACTTTCGAAGATGGAACTACGAAATTACAGCATTTGGTGTTGCTTTTGTTTGTAATCTGTCATTTATGTGGGTACATAAACCATGTTGATAGTGCTCTATATTCATTAATCAAGCTGAAATTATGTCGCTTACGCCTGAAGAATGCACCAGAATACTTACAATGCTGGAAACCGGCCGGAGTCAGCGCGATACAGCCAGAACTGTCGGTGTGTCGCTGTCAACAGTACAAAGAGTTCTCCGACGTTACGAAGAAACTGGTTCTAACCTACGCAGACCAGGAACGGGCAGAACCAGGTGTACCACAGCACGAGAAGACCGATACTTGGTGAACACCATGCTTCGAAATCGCTTTCTCACAGGAACTGAACTCACCAATCAGTTTCGACGCCTCGGAGGAAGTAACCCAAGTGCATGGACAGTAAGACGTCGGCTTGCTGAATCTAACTTAAAACCCCTTAGACCTGCAAACGGCCCTAAACTGGAGCGTGGGCATCGTATTTCGAGACTAAGGTATGCCCAGAGCCACGTAAATTGGAGTATTGAAGATTGGTCAAAAGTTATGTTCTCCGACGAATCAAAATTTATGCTCTACAAGCACGATGGAAGACACAGAGTGTATCGAAGACCAGGGGAAAGATTCAAGCAAGCATGCATCGAAGAAAAAGTAGCCTACGGTGGTGGGTCTGTACTTGTGTGGGCCGGAATTTCTTACGATGGAAGACACAGAGTGTATCGAAGACCAGGGGAAAGATTCAAGCAAGCATGCATCGAAGAAAAAGTAGCCTACGGTGGTGGGTCTGTACTTGTGTGGGCCGGAATTTCTTACGATGGAAGACACAGAGTGTATCGAAGACCAGGGGAAAGATTCAAGCAAGCATGCATCGAAGAAAAAGTAGCCTACGGTGGTGGGTCTGTACTTGTGTGGGCCGGAATTTCTTCTGAAAGTCGCACAGAGCTGGTGATCATAGAAAACGGCTCTTTAACTAGCGTAAGATATGTGGAAGAAATCCTCAATGATCACGTTGGTCCATTTATGGTCAATTTAGGCGAGGATGCTATATTTATGCATGACAATGCCCGACCTCATACAGGTAGGATTGTGAATGACTACCTTCAAGAGATGAACATTACTCGTATGGAGTGGCCAGCGCGCAGCCCGGATATCAACCCGATCGAGCATGCTTGGGACGAGCTAGGCAGATGCGTAAAACAACGAAACCCTCCCCCAATCACGCTTCGTGAGCTCAAAATTGCTCTCACAGAGGAATGGGAGAATATTTCCCAAAATCGTATAAGGAACTTGGTGTACAGCATGCCAAACCGCGTAAACGCAGTAATGGAAGCACGAGGAGGCAATACGAAGTATTAAAATTCAAGAAAATCGTAATAAAGTTCAAAAATTTCATGTTTCCTATTTTTGTTTTAAGGAGAGATCGGCAGTTTTTTCTTTATGTAATTTTGTGTTAATAAAATGTATGGTGACTCATATTTTTTTTACTTTCATTTAAGGAGTATTACATTGTCTATTAAATACAATTTATTGCATTAACCTATCATTTTTAGTTTCCGAGATTTTTAACATTCTTTAAGTGACCCGGATTCATTGCTCTCGAGTGTATAAGACTTTAAAAATAAGTAATAAGAATGGAAAATATGTTAAGAGGGTAGTTGCGAGGAATTTGCGAAATAGGTATTGCCATCGCACTGCAACTGGGCACCTTTATACAGATTTTTATTTGGAGAAATCGGTGCTTCGTATTCTCCAGTTTTCTCCACGAAAACGGAACCAATGTAAATATTTTTGACACCATGTTTTAGAGAAAGAATATGACCGTGTCATTGTCACGGACATCAGTTGAAGCAATTTTCTTCAAAGGAATATTAGGCGTGATTATATTATGTTATTTCAAATTACATAAACTTAACTGTGTTTATAACTAACCACCACAAAAGGTACCTTAACATCATATGAAAAACCTACACCACAAAACAGGCACCATACTATATACGGGGTAGAGTTCACAACCCCCCCCCCCCCCCCCCCGTGTGGGAACGGTAAAGAGTGCAAAATATCGCCATCCCAATTCATTCCTAGGGTGTCGGAGAGGCGACTGAGGGGCACTTTCGCAAAACGATCTATTGCGTCGAGAAGGTAAACTCGAAATGAAACCCTGAAGTCAGTAGAATGACAATCGTTAAGCTAAGTTGAAGGCCTATTAATGGACGGCTTGAAAAATTTTAGCTGCGGGTAGTCACGACCTGTGCCTGTCCATTTCAACACGGCAATAGGCTCAAAACCTATTACGTGGGACATAAAACTATAAGGTGAAATGTGTCCCTTACGGGATAAAGGCGTCAATATGTGTATGTATGAATGTACTAGAGTGCATATCTATACTAATATCATAAAGAGGAAAGATTTGTGTTTTTGTTTGTTTGTTTGTAACGAATAGGCTCCGGAACTAGTCGACCGATTTGAAAAATTCTTTAACTGTTGGGAAGCTACACTCTGTGCGGTGAACATAGGCTATATTTTAATCCCGTATTCCCACGGGAACGGGAACTACGCGGGTGAAACCGCGTGAAGCCCGCTAGTATAAGATAAAATGACGACGCCCGCCAGATGGAAAGTGATGGCGACATCTGGAGAATCCAGGAACACACTAGAGACTGTTGACAATGGTCCTCAAGTTGGCGGCCCTGTGATGTGCCTCTTCACACTCCGCTTAAAGAACTGGGATTGTAAGATGAGGGGAAGCAAGTCAAAACAATGAGTTTAGGAGTTTTATTCCGATGAAAATTCTTTCTACTATTTATAGATTGGACCTCTGTGTGTGAATTTAGGATAAAGATTATTTATATTTATGTGAATACAACCGTCATTTGAATCACGCTATAATTTACTGGATAGGTCATTTTACAAAGTCTTACCCCCTTATTCATAATCGTTTATTAAACCTATTTTAGTTAAAACACATTTTAAGTCTATTGCTGTCTCTAACCATACTCTGTCATTGGTTAGAGACAGCAATAGACTTAAAGTGTGTTTTAACTAAAATAGGTTTAATAAACGATTATGAATAAGGGGGATAATGTTCAATGATAATGTAGTCTATTGCCAGAAATGTTCGCTTGTATGTCTGTTTGTTGATCTATAGTTACCAGCCCCAACAATATGTCTTTTATAAACCCAGATCTAAACCTACTCAAAATCCTTCAAACTATAAACAACTCCTACATAAACTCAAAACATTTGGAACCATCGACACTATCCGTACCATTACGAGTTTCACACTCATTACTTGGCAACACACATTGCAAAAATAGTGCCAATATAATAAAAATTAACGACAATAGGAACAGTATATTTAACCAGTTTTCCTTCCATATTGTAGCAAGTTCGATTTCCAAGCATTCACATTTTGGACAACACTTTTCATCCGTCCGAGGGCATTTTCTTTTACAATATTGACAAAAACCTTTCAAATTATTCATACCGGTTGATTTGAACGTTGGATTATAGAATATCCGAACTTCGGTTTTTCCTTTAGCAGTCGAATTATTAAGTATTTCTGTGCGTTTATCACCTGTCTCGCTCGTGTAGTACCTTTCGCTCTTTTTAACGAAATTCTCGAAACCATCGCGACGTAATTTCGAAATTTCGTTTTTCGTATAACTCGCTTCCGTTGTCTCCATAAACGTTTCCGTTGTTGTTAATATACGGTTGTATTTATCCGGATTTAGAAGTTTCATGTTCAAAGATCCGGATACTTTGACGTTAGGACCGGATTTTGTGACGTCATTAACTATACTATGGCACTCGATTTTTTTACCGTCCTCGTTAAATCGATTAAATTTATCATTAATATCATTTTTATCGATATTTTCAGATAAAAAGAATCGTTCGCGAAGTATATCATTTTTAGTACGACGACCGAAATCTACATTTACATAATCATGATATTTTTTATCGAGATTTTCATTCGATTTATCAACATTTAGATTAGATTTATCGAAGTTAAGTTTCGATTTATCGACACCAGCATTCGATACATTTAAATTACTTTTATCGATACTATGATTGTTCTTATTATTTTCAAAATTGACGTTAGCATAATCGTGATTAGAGAAATCTTTTTTGAAATTATAGATCTTATCGGTAATAGTTTTAGGATATAACTTAGGGCTGTTACTGTTTAGATATCCTTCACAATTTTGTACGATCGATTCAAAGTCATTTTCGCTATTCGATTTTTGTGCTTCTTTCTTAAACAACATATTACAATAGTCTAAACTTCTGTAATAATCAGATTCCGATTCTTCTTGAATAACATCTAACATACCCCAATTCCTCGAAGTATCTATATCTTCATATATTCCATCATCATCTATCCTAACCTTATCTTTTCCTAAATTAATATTTTCAAAATCGGAATCATAAGAATCATCTTTTTCCTTACCAAAGAATACTTTATAGAAATTGTCATAACAATAGTTTAATTTTCTATATAGGTAGGATTTTTTGCCGTTGCGCTTGGGGTCACGTAATGTAGTTTGAGAATCGTAGTAGGGGTCACTTGAGTCACTGGGGACAGTTGAATCACTGGGGACACTTGGGTCACTGGGGACACTTGGATCACTGGAATGTGTACAATCCTGGAGACGATGGGTTACCTGCGTTTCCTTGTCCTCCTGTGTTTCTTCGCCGATGGTGTAGAGGACTGTGGTGGATGCTTCACCGACTCTGGACGCTGCGTTTAGGAGATTCTGTCGCGGCTGGAATAGAGACAAACATGTTCTTAGTTACGTGGTAAAGTATGGTAAGAGATGAAGTTAAATAAATATTGGGGTACATTGTTAAGTCATAAGCTACACATAAACTTGTACCATGGGACCTAGAAAAGCTTTTATTTTTCGTTATTCAGGGTCGGCAGCGCTAATTAATAAAAAAATATTCACAGACATTCACAGACATCTCACACAACGCTATGGCTACGGTAATCACTTTTTATCAGGTGGGAAGTAAGTTTTGCCACCTTAGTAGTATGAAAAAGTCGATGGCTATTTTTTGACTTGCTGACTGCAGGATAAGGGCATGGTGTAGGCTCCGAAAACTGGTTGAGATCTGTAATTCTCTATCTTACTCGTAAGTAGGTGTACATTTTTATTGAATTGGTTTCAGAGTTCGGAATGTTTTCTATGTATGTAGTTCGTGTGGCAACGGGAAAGAGTACAAAATGTCACCACCCCAATTCATCCCGAGGGTGTCCTAAGAGGCGACTAAGTGAACACTTTCGCAAAACGATGCATTGCGTAAAGAAGGAAAACTCGAAATGAAACCCGGTTGTCAGTAAAATGACTATCGTTAAGCGACTTGAAAAATTTCATCTACGTGTCGTCACAACTTGCGCCTGTCCATTTCAACACGGCAATAGGCTCACCACCTATTACATAAGACAAACAACTAAAAGGTAAAATGTGGGCGTATATTACGCCTCTGCCTACCCCTTCGAGGATAGGCGTGACTATATGTATGGTACTCCTCACCTCCTTAGTCTCAGGTTCAGCCGCCTTCAACAGATCACTGAAGGCCGTACAAAGGCTCCTGGTCGCATCCAGCAGCTTGTCTCCATGGCCGTCGTCTTCCATGAGCGCGGCGATCATTTGGACCCCCTTGGTCATCTCCGGCAGGTTCGTGGTTATTGTGGTGATCGCTGCGCCTACCGCTGTGTGGTCCACTTCTTCCGTTGGTCCTGGGGGAGAAAGGGTTTTAAAGTATAATCCTAGAAATAAAAAGCGCTCATGGCCCAGCGGACTCAGTGGTCTGTAAACTATCACTGCAGTAAGCAACTATAACTATGGCCAGTCTTTGGATGGGTGACCAACCATGTGATCACTTTTTGACATTTATTTGAGCGTTTCCGTGCTTTGAAAGGCACGTTAGGCCGTTGGTCCCGGTTGCTAGTAAAATGTCAGTCGTTAAGGACCTTATAGGCGTTCTGAAAAATTTCTACAGCGACCAGTCACAACCTGCGCCTGTCCATATCAAAACGGCAATACGGCTCACCACCTTTTACGTGGGACAAAAATCTAAAAAGTGAAATGTGTGAATATAATATGCCTATGCCTACCCTTTCCAGGATAAAAGGCGTGATCATATGTATTAATGTATTAATGTATGTTTGTTTGCATTGAATAGGCTCCGAAACTACTGAACCGATTTAAAGAGTTCTGTTACCTTTGGGAAGCTACACTATCCCCGGGTGACAGGCTATATTTTACTCCCGTATTCCCACGGGAACGGGAACTCCTCTTACCTGAGGTTAATGTAACGACCTGCGCGGTAGGAGCGTTAATGGCCACGATGTGTCTAGGAGCGACGCCTGTAGCAGTTTATCTCGGGAATATATTCCCATGGGAAAGGAGACAAGATCCTCTAATTAGTAGTATAAGGTCCCCACCTATGGGCAGTTTTCTAGAAGTATAGTTCCTTCTCACCTGAGGTTAGAGTGACGACCTGCGCGGTGGCCGCGTTCATGGCGGCGATGTGTGACGTCACCACCTGCTTGTTGGTGTCCAGGGTCACCTGCTTCCACTTCACGGAGTACGCGTCCTGGCCCATGGCTGGCAGAGACGCCTGATAAATAACAAACAAAGTATATAAACTACCTGAGCGCTACTATGGCCTCGGCCGGTCTTTGGATGGGTGACCACGACGTGACTACTTTATGACATATATTTGAGAGTGGTTCCGTGCTTCGGAAGGCACGTTAAACTGTTGATTCCGGTTATGACTAAGTCAAGTTGCAGGCTTTATTGATGGCTCTATTGCTTTATGGATGGCTTGAAAAATTTCAACAGTTCACCATCACTATTTCAATATAGCGTAATACACCTATCACGTGGGACAGAAAATTTTAAGGTGTAATGATGACATATACTATCCCTCTGCATATCCCTTCGGAACTAAACTTGTGATCATGTATGTAAAGTGTAAAACTTCATTTATTGAATGACATAAGTGACGTTTTTGACAGCATTTTGAAAATGTTGCCAACATGCTAAATATTAGTTACATTTCTAGACTTTTTGTCAAGTATAAATAAATAAATATTCACGGACATTTCACACAACGCTATCTGATCCCAAAGTTAGCTAGGAATAACCTGCTTGTGTTTTTTTTTTTTTATTTAATCCACTAACTTATACTTACAGCTAACTATTTATATAAGTTATAGGTTACATATGTAGGCACATTATTTCTTTCCTAGTAGCTATTACAATAAAATTAAAATTACATACCCATAACATGTGTTATGGGTATCAGACCACGGATATTAATACTTATATACTTCTAAATACATACATGTTATACATAAAAACACCCAGACTCTTGAGACAAACATTTATGGGTCACACAAATATTAGTCTCCGGTGGGAATCGAGCCCACGACCTCCAGGGCCGCAGGCGGTATCACTACCGACTGCGCCACAGAGGCAGTCAAAATAAAAATCAAGTATTCAGTAAATATAGTAATGTATGTGTAAATACTAACCCTGCTGAGCCCCTCCTCGGTCTGCTTGATGATCTCGCGACCACTCGTGATGGTGGACAGCAGCGCCCTCTGGGGCTCTGTCAGGATCGAAGTCACCTTGGTCTGCTGGACTTGGGATGCCTGTCGAATGTACATAAATATTTACTGTTGGGAATTCTGATACAACGCCATCTAGCCTAAGTTAATATAAATTTGTGTTATGGTATCTAATAAACTGATCTACCTATACTAATATTATAAAGAAGAAAGATTTGAATGTTTGTTTGCATCGAATAGGCTCAAACACTAGTGAACCGATTTAAAAAATACTTTCACTGTTGGGAAGCTAAACGACAGTTTAGCTTCTCAACAGTGAAAGTATTTTTTACCGTTTTACCTATGTCACCCGGGGACACCCGGGTGACATAGGCTATATTTTATTCCCGTATTCCCACGGGAACGGGAGGAACGCGGGTGAAACCACGTGACCTCCGCTAGTGACTCATAAAGTTAAATATACTATATTTTCTTACACAGAAAATACTCAAAGTAACATTAAATGATCATGTGGCGACCCAGTATTCGAATAGATCAAAATCTATATATAATTTTTAAACGGTACGCCAAAAAAAGTCTTTTAAGGGAAAGTCTGATAATAGTTTTCTCAATAGTGAACACAATTCATAAAAAAAAATTGTAAATTTTATTTATTTAGCACTTAAATGTGACAAAATTCAGTTTTCGTTTATAAAAATGTACACTAATGATATGTTAACAATATATTTATACCTACACAGCCCATTTCGATGACTATAGGTAGCCATAGGAGTAGCATGAAACAAATTAGATCAAATTTTACACTCATGACAGACACACTGCATTACAACTGCAAATTTGCAGTTCGTATATCTATTATTTAAATAGTAATAATCAAAATGTATATACAATAATGCATTATAAATTAAACAAAAATTACCAAAAAACACAGATTTCAAGTTATTCCCTTGAAAAGTCAAATCGCAATATATTTTTTTAAATTTACTTAAGCTAATTTGCTAAATTTTGAAATCTGTGTGCAAAAATTATAAAATAAAAAGCAATACTAACGGCAGGCGGTGTATGTCCAGTAATGATCTGTCCGGAGACCGTGGTCTGCTGGGCCCCGGTCATGTGGCCCACTGCGAACGGCTTGGCTCCTATTGAGCAAAGCAAGTGTTATCTACAAGCTATAGCGCTGAACTAAGGATAATAGCTGAAATTATAATGTATTGTGCTGAGGTGAAAATATGGTGCAGTTATGGATCTTTGTTGATCTTGGTTGTGTGAGATAAAATTTTTGAGCTTTGTCTGAATTTTTGGAGACAGAAAATATTCTTAGAAGAAAAAATAAACATCAGTTCATAAATAATGTAAAGCCATATATTATTAGTTCATACAAAAATGAAAAGATTTAAAATTTACTTTCCAACACAATTTGAGAGTTTATTTTGTTATACCTCGTAGATATCAAAATCACACAAATATTGTATAGTGCTGGAAATCGAACCCACGACCAGCAGTTGTATTATACAACCATTATGGTCTTTTAGTTCTATAATCCGGGGTACATTATTTATAGGAGAATATTATGGCAATAGGCTTACCACAGGCGACAAAATAATAGTATCTATTACACCGATTGATATTTTTCGAAAATTAAAACTGAAGTTTGCATATTTCCGATACAGTATCTAGTCATTTAAACCTTTGAGAATGCTGTAAGGCGAAACCGGTCAGGTATATTTCATAAATATTGTGGACAAAAATGTCGTTTTTCAGTAGTGAAACGTGGTCAATTATAAAAGTCGTGATTAAGTCGTGATATATGTGTGTATGTAAAGTGCTTACAGAGAGATAAACATACCTTCAGCCCCGGGTCTGTGCACGGCAGGCTTGGCGACCGATTCCGTGTTAACTTTGCCGGATTTGAACGTGTCGTGTTGGATTATGTTAGCTCTGTGGACAAAATATTCACTCAAAACATGTAGACTAAAGACAAGCCAAGTGCCATTTGAATTCGCGCAGGGAAGGTTCCGTATCAGAAAACGGCAAAATAAAATGCAGTTTGTCTCCTAAAATAGCGCTGTCGTCATCCCCTTCTATAGTTTGTTAAGTAGTATTGCTCGAAACTACTGAACCAATTCGAAAAATTTTTTCACTGTTTCGAAGCTACACTATCCCTAAGCAACATTTTATCCCTATATTCCCACGGGAAGGCGTTAAGTCTGGTACTCACCTGTAAGGCGCTGCCCTCATCCCCTCTCTATACCGAAGTGTTCTTTAAAAGTACTATTAGTTCGAAACTACCGAACCGATTCTAAAAATTCTTTTACTGTCGAAAAGCTACGCTATTCCCGGGTGTCCCACGGGAAGCTACTCACTTGGACGGCGACACCGAGTCCTCCAACATGGCGCTGCCCTCATCCCCCTCAATGCCGAGGTGCTCCTTAGCGCGCTGCTTGCGGACGATGATGTCGATGTACCCCGCTATCACTTGGAGGATTTGTTCCGCTTCTGTTGTTTGTACGGAGTAGTATTGGTCGCTGGAACAAATATCAATTATTAGTAGACCAAATAAAACAAGGATGTTTTGAAATTTTCATTTTCGATTGCGGAACTTCAAAATAGATTTGGTTATTTCATCAGGGCAGTAGCTGATGTCAGGGTCGAGTTGACCAAAACCAGTATACCTATGTCTCTAGCGTTATGAGCATCGGATAGCTCCATGAAAATGTGTCTTAAGATACTATTGGTATATACATGAATGGCAATTCAGCAACGTCCGCCATTTTATAAACGCGCAACACAAAATGGCGACCACCTAATAGGATTTTTGTTAATCCACCGCTACTTTAGAAGCTACAAAAGTTTTCTGTTTGGGTTCTTTTCCCTCCTGAGGGGGTTGGGAAGTACTTTTCATTCCACTGTTGGGGGGAGGATGCTATAGTATTGGCTGTTTAAATTCATAATTCATAATTCATTTATTCATTGCTGAACACAGGTACAGAGTAAACTTATATCTAAGCCTTAGATATAAGTTGCACATTGTTATCATCTAACACCTTAGATTGTAATAGATGATAACAATGTGCAAACCATGTTCCGCCGATTGAGGCATGCAATACAAGAACGGCAACCACTGCAATTTGGGAATACCGATGCACAATAAAATTTATAATAAATTAAATTAAATGTTATGTCAAAAAATGTTAAATAAAATTTGTAGTGTACATTAATGTCATAAATTTAAATGATACAGGAAATACAGATAAATTATAATACACAAACAAAAATAGAGTCACACTTATCCTAAATGTCATAGTTTTCATTATTAATAATTAAGTATGTCAGCTGCATGTATTATTTTTATCATTTAGGTACTCTTCAATTGTGTAGTAAGTCTTATTAACCAGATAATCAAACAAATCTCTTTTAAACACGTTTATACTATCAGCATTTTTCAATTTCTTAGGTAGCATATTGTATACTTTCGGAGCCATTGCGAAAATACTTTTATGGAAAAGAGCCGTATGGCACTTCACTAGATGTAGCGTGCCTTTTCGGCGCCGACTACCTACTTCATCAAACATGGACAGGTTATTTCTTACAAAAACAGCCGTTTCGTATATGTAAAGACATGGCATAGTGAGAATTTTAAGATTTTTGAAATGGGGTTTGCAGCTTTCAGTGGATCGCAAGCCACAAATGGCCCGTATACACCGCTTTTGGCACTTGTAAACTAGGTCTTTTCCTGTTGCATTTCCCCAAAACATTACACCATACCTTAATTTGGAGGCGACTAGACCATGATACGCTGCAAGCACTGCTGACCGACTAGACACTTTACTCAACATATAAAGGGCATATGAGTGTTGGTTTAATTTGCCACAAATCTCATCAACCTGTTTTTTCCACTTTAGCGTACTTTCAATTTGATGCCCTAAAAATTTTGCAGCGTGAACTTCGCGTATAGTCCCTACCATTATAATTAATATTTAAACCCATATTTTGGTTTGATCTTTGACTGAATTTCATAATGGCTGTCTTATTCAGGTTGATAATTAAGTTATTACTTTGTAGCCATTTTATAACTAAATTAATATTCGAATTTATGTCGTACTCAAGAGTATTTACGTCATTACTGTTAAAAACCAAAGTGCTATCATCTGCAAATGAATCGTAATTTAACAACTTCCGCCATTTTCTAACTTCGTACCACAAAATGGCGACTCCCACAGAAGTTTAGGTTTATTCTGCAGGTGGGTGAGGCGGGGGGTGAGGAAGAACTTGTTTTTTTTTTCACTTATAGGAGGGGTCGTTTTTTTACATTTTTGAGGGATGTAGGCCCACCTGTAGTCTCCAAAGTCCAGTGTAAAGGTGTTAGGACTGGCGCACCACCTCCTCACAGTGGTCAGAGGCCATGTCTGTAAGATCTCCTTGGTCTTCTCGTCTAGCCGAAGCACTGAGTCCTTGGTCACGCCGAGCAGACGGGGGACTAGCTTGTTCTTGCCCTTCATTTTTTCCTGGAATTCGAGTAACAAGAATGTTAAAAAAAGTGCTGAATAGATCATAATCTGAATGAAAAACTTTTAATTAATTTCGATGGGAGCTAAATTCATGGTCTAAGGACCTCCCGCAAGAGAAAAAAAGCCTCTTTATTATGTAACTCAATTTAGTACATATGCGCATATGCCGTTTCATTGATTACGAATTGTGGGCGTATAGCATGACTTTGCGTACTGCATCAGGGATAAAAATATCGCACCTTGATTTCGAAACCGTTACTATACGAAATTTTTACGAAATTGAGTTAATAACGCCATCTTTTTTAAATCGTCAGGAACTACCGAATGATTTTGACAGTTTATTTAATACCTCAATATTACGGTAGATAGCTCTAAACTAAAACGTTACTGAACGAAAATTTTAAACAAACGCTAATGACATAACCGTTATTAAACCAGTTGTCACCGGTCATTTGAGGAGTCGACGTACAAGTTTATAATAAAAGTGTAACTATTGATATAAGAACGGTTGACTTTCTCGTTAAGCTATATTATTTACTTCTTTTTATTCTATAAAGTGTGTTTTTTTGTTTAGTCACAGTTTTTAACTTAAAATGTGTATTTTATTTTTTTCAAATTTAAAACTAAAACCGTTACCTTTTGTATAACCCTTATAATAAAGATTCTAGATAAAAGTATGACATAAATATTTAGTTTCAAATTGTGATTATTGGTTTAGTATAGTTCTTGACTAAATTGATTCTCATGTTTACGGTTAGGATTATTACAATAAGTATATAAACAGTGGTAGTATTATTACAATAAGTATACAAATAATAAGTATAAAACAAATACAAAAGATTTATAGATGACTGTTTAGTTTCATATTGTGTTATATTATTTTTACTTAGCTAGAGCCCCGGGTAAGCCCTCGGAAGGCCACCACTGCGGCCTCGCCCAAGGGGCGATTCGGGTGTGATCCCGCTTCTAAGGGGCGGTGTGCGGGAATCCCTCACGTCACGCTGCCGTCATGGGCCTGCTTCTGTTAGGACGGGGAGTAGCCCTCTCACCGTCCTCAGGCCCCAAGTCATGGAGGCCGATAGTCTTCGGTGAAGATACGACGACGGCACCCAGGCCGCCGACTGCGGAACTCGAGTGGGAGAGTTCTCTCGCGTTCCCGCCCCGCCGCCTCTTTCACGAGCATGACCTGCTCGTAGAAAGAGGCGGCGCAATCCCACTTACTCCCGCTGAAGATCATGGCTCGCATTATGGTCTTGCTCTTGAGTGAGAGATTGTCCACGTCTAGACCCACTACGAGGACCTGGTGCTGTTGCGCCCACGCAGTGCACTCCACCAGCGTGTGGAGCGCTGTGTCATCGCTGCGATCCTCGCAGTGCTGACGCTCGGCTGTGGTTTCCTGGTGTCTTCCCCACCGATACATACCGAAACTACCGTGCCCGGCAAGCATCTGTGACAACCAGTAGGAGTAGCAGTAGAGCACCGTGTCTCCTCTCTAGCCACTCTTCCATGATTGTCTGACGGCCGCAATTGTGGCGAATTCGCCCTTTGGTTGCTCAAGTCGCACCTTCCATGTCTCCACGGTTTGGTGGAGCTGGGACCGCTGGGGCTTGGTTTCTCGAGACGCAGGCCTATGGCTCCACTCCAGCGCCTCCTTGCGCCATCTAAATAGTGACGCAAGGGCTCTCGCTTCCAGGTCCCATGGAGGGGTTCCGGCTAGGAGACATGCCGCTTCACCGGAGATTGTGCGGTATCCCCTTATCACCCTGACGGCCATCGCCCTCTGCGGGCTCAGCAATCTAGCAACGTTGCTGACCGTCAGGGTCTCCGCCCATCCGGGGGCCCCTAGGGCCATACATCGCACGATCCCCAGGTACAGTCTCCTTGTAGGAAGTGTAGGGTCCCCTGATGTTGGGCATCAATGCCCCCCTCAGTTTTGGGACCAAACTTCGGAAGTGATGTCCGATTTTCCACCGGCCATCGAGTACGCGTCCCAGATACTTCAAAGAGGACTCGATGCTGATGCTGACGCCCCCTACCTGTAGGCTGGATCCCGCAGGTGGTCCCATCTGAATGGGAATTAGTTTTCTGTTGATATTATTATTCAAAATAAGTAAATACGGTGACTGTAAGCTTCAATTAAATGATAATTATCAAAAGAAGAATAAAGAGTTATTTGCCATTTATAATTGTACTTCATACGTTCGTTTAATAAATAGTGATTTTAACTATTACCTTTTATTTTATCCGTGTCTTTAAATATATTTCACACTCATTATTCTGTCATTTAAAATAGCTAGAATTTTATTTTTTACATAGTAACATTCAATTCATACTAACATTACAATATTCAATGATAATTGAAAAAAAAGTTATTGCAAAAGTGTTACTATAAAAATTAAAATTATTATAAATCAATAATTATTTAAATTATCTAATTATGTGCCTTCACATCTTGAAAAGGAACTCATAATTTAATAAGTAATCTAAGACATACCTCATAAAAGTTCATAAGTTTTTCATTATGAGGTATTTAATAGGCCAAAAATCTTAAATTGCTTCTCCTGTAAAATTTAGTTATTTTGTTTAGTAAGGGTTTCGAAATGAAGGTGCGATATGATTATAGTATGTGTGTAGTTCGAAACAAAGCAAATTACTCAAACTTATATTTGGTATTTTCTCAGACAATGCCTAAATTGTTCAACAAATCACCAGAGCAGGGTGAGTCAGAAGATCGTTTCTCTGTCGAACCATTACACACTTGAACGACCTGTCCGCGCACGTGTATTCTTCTCCTTACAACTCCAGGTTCTTCAAGAGGAGCGTGAAGAGGCACATCACAACATTGGTAAGTAAGGAGATCTGTCAGTAATCTTGAAGACCACTCTGACAGTGGCCTCCATTCGCTAGATGTCGTCATGGCTTACCATCAAAAGTGCGGTATCATGTTGGTAAGCAAATATTTTTTTGTTTTTAGAATTTAATACACTAAGAACAAATTAAATTTAAAGCATTTTTAAACAAAGAAGAAATAAAATAAATTTTGAGCATGTTATTAACAGAAATACAATACAACAGTTTATAAGAAGTCTCATTAAAAGGGTCCCATTTTTGCCGTTTGGGTACGAAACCCTAAAAAGAAGGCTAGATACCTTCAACAAGAAGCAAACTCCACAATCCCAAAAACTGAACTCATCAAAACCGTGTACATTTCAACACGCCAATATTCTCATCTTTTGCAGGAAACAAACTAACACTGAAATGTGGGCTTATATTATTCCTCTGCCTACCTTGACCAAGAAGAAAGCCACGCCGTAAGTCTTGAGGTCCCTCGCGCTCTTGGTGTACAACACTTTAGCGTCCAGCTCGCTCAGGGTCACGTGCTTCTTGTGCTCCTTGAACACCTTCTTCTCTATGCCTTTCACCTTCACGTAAGAAGCTGGCAGGAACTCTTTGAGGCTGGAATTAAAATATTTTATTAAAACTAGCGGACGTCACGCGGTTTTACCCGCGTAGTTCCCGTTCCCGTGGGAATACGGGAATAAAATATAGCCTATGTTCACCGCAAAGAGTGTAGCTTCCCAACAGTGAAAGAATTTTTCAAATCAGTCCAGTAGTTCCGGAGGCTATTCGTTACAAACAAATAAACAAAAAAACCAAAAAACAAATCTTTCCTCTTTATAATTTTAGTATAGACTAGCTGTTGCCCGCGACTTCGTATGCGTGAAAATTATGTTATAATACCAATTTGATTGCTCTCTGCTTAGCCCCTACGATATGTAGCGTGATAATATATAGCCGATTTGAAGACCCTACCCCTAGTTAATATTTGTGCAAAATTTTAATCAATTCCATTGAGTACCTACTTTTCGAGATCCTTCCGGACAAAGCAAAGCAAATAGACAAACAGACAAAAAAAATTCTAACTATATTTTCGGCTTCGGTATCTTATGTTGAACACCCAGCGAGTATTTTTTTTTTTAATATTTCCGATGTACAGTTTAGACTTTTCTATCATTTTATTATATGTATAGATTACGGAAATTGGAGCAAGCGAGTTCTGAAGTGGAGACCGCGTCTTGGTAAACGTGGGGTAGGACGACTCCTGCCAGTTGGAGCGACGACCTAAAGCAGGTTGCAGGGATTGACTGGATAGCGCATGACCGTGTGTGGTAGCGAAGTTTGAGGAGGCCTATGTCCAGCAGTGGACTGCTATAGGCTGAATTGATTGATTGATTGAGAAAAGGGATATTTTTAAATGCACATCTTTTTAATTTTTCTGCACACTAGGTGACTCCACTAATTTACTGAATGCAAACCAGAAATTTGAATGCTGTGCAAAAAATCCAATTGCTTTACTAAACATGTTCTACTTAAAAAACTTAAATATTACTGAGAACGAGATGACCTTTTTAATCGAATTTACATCAAAAATGTGGTTCGTACACCGAATATATGATTTGTAAAACAGAAATACGAATTGCATATCAAAAATACTAACTTGCACTCTAAATTCTACAATCGTATAACGGAATAGGTTAGGTTAGGTTAGGTTTTTATATTTTTGATCAATAAAATTTAATTTTGTAGAGGTGACTGATGAAATTGGGTTTTTATTTAGAATAAATGATGTTCCTAAAAGTAAATTAGGTGATGGTTTTCCTTAAAAAAGTTTTAATATTTTTGTTGAACTAAGGAATTGTTAGATAAACAATTTTGATAATAGTTATCCGTTCAGTAAAATAGTTCTGCAAATACCATAAAACAGTGTAATGAATTTGCTTTATTTAGTGTGCATAATTAAAGTCAGTATTTTTGATTTAACTTTGAAATATTTAGTTCGGAAAAAGGGAATATACAGATATCGATTTAAATACATGCCATTGAAAAATACCGATTATGGAGGGTTTCGTACAGAAATATAAGCAAATCATGTTTGTTGGAAAGGAGTCCTCTTTAGTGTTATTTTTAAACTATCGCGGTTTTTAACACTCATACGTATAGAATTCGGACTTCACGCGAAATACTATTTACTTACATTCACCGACGTTTCGAGCACGTTGCAGCGCCCGTGGACTGCTTGTTGGTTGGAATCCTCTTTAGATTTTATTGTTTTAGTATTTGTTGTTATAGCGGCAACAAAAATACGAAAATAGAAAAAGAATGACGTTTGTTGTATAGGAGACACCTTTTGATTAGGACGGACTAAAAGACAGACGGACAGACCATTTCAACACGACAATAGGCTCACCACCAAAACGTGCGACATAAAACTATAAGGTGAAATGTGGGCGTATACTATGCCTCTGCCTACTCCTTCGCGGATAAAGGCGTGATTATATGTATGTATGAAAGACAGACGGACATCGAAGTTTCAAGAATAGGGTACCGTTTTTTGCCCTTTGTATAGGGAACCCTAAAAACAAAATGTATACTGGGTGTAACAAAATTGACTCTCCAAATTTCATGAGATGACTTGGCATCGGAAATCAAACACAAATATTTAATAAAAAAGGGGGTTAATTTTTTCATTTTTTTAAAAATTTTTGTCGCACATTAAGAATTCGTTTTTTGCCGCGGCAATTCGAGGTAACATGGTCGCCGTGGTAAAACAAACACGGAGCACCCATCTAGCTGTCGTTGACGCTTTCTACTGCCGCTCAGTGGCGATAGAAAGGGTGATAATGAAAATTTATAGGACCTTTAAAACGGATTTACGGTTAAAGTATTCATGTGATTTTTTTTTCTTAATTTTTGTAATATTTCTTGACTGATGTCACGTCACGTGACGAAATTTGGAGTGTCAATTTTGTTACACCTAATAGACATCAGTCAATACTTACTCCAAAAATCCGGGAGTATGTTTATCCTCCCTGTGGTCTCCGAACTGGATCTGACACTGTATACCGGCGAACTCGCACGCTGTTGACAATAAATAAATGTGTTAAATACATCACCAGCGTAGCTCTCGTTCCCGTGGGAATACAGGAATAAAATACAGCATATCTCACCCGGGTTAATAAAGCTTCCCAGCAGTGAAAGAATTTTTCAAAAAGGTTCAGTAGTTTCGGAGTCTATTCGATGCAAACAAACAATCTTTCCTCTATAAATTATTAGTATAGACCCCTAGTGAAAGGAGGATGTATGCTGCCTACTTTTTCAACGAAAAATATGTAAGCCATCAATGGACGCCTGGCAGATAATAAAAGTCAAAATAATTTTGAATCCCTACACACATATTTCAATAGGTATTTAAAATCGACGAAGAACGCGGACTCAGTGTTCTGTATAAACAATCACTGCAGTAAGCAACTTTCACTATGGCCGGTCCTTGCATGGGGACCGTTCATGTGACCACATTGTGACATTTATTTGAGTGTTTCTGTGTTTCGGAAGGCACGTTAAGCCGTTGGTCCCGGTTGTTAGTAAAATGGCAGTCGTTAAGCAAAGTTGAAGGCTTTCTGCTTGAAAATTTTCAACAGCAGGCAGTCACAACCTGCGACTGTCCATATAATATGCCTCTGTCTACCCCTTCAGGGACAAAGGCGTGACATGTATGTACGTATTTAAAATACAATAATCAAAATCCCAATATCAAGTTCGAAATGTCCAAGTTCTAAAATCTGTGATATCGTCGCTAACGGAAACGCGATGCCACCAGCCTGATGGTGCGCCGTGGCGCATCTACTCATCTAGCGATAGGAGGCCACTTCTGGCAGTGGTCCTCAAGTTGGCGGCTCCAACGTGTGCCTCTTCACGCTCCTCTTGAAGAACCCGGGATTGTAAGATGAGGGAATGATAGACATAATTTTGAAAAGCAATTAGTATGCTGACTCAATCACAAATTTAATGTGAAAAAATTTTGGTCTCGAGCAGGATTCGAACCTGCGTCTTCTGGTTTGCCGGACCAGACGCCCTAAACATTGGACCACCGAGACACTGCTCTCGACCGTCAATTCTTTCACCTTATTACGTCTTGGGGCGACGTAGGCACCATCTACCGGCAACATTTTTTTCACATTTAATGTATGAGGGAATGATGTCCTAAACATACCTTTATCCTGAGTAACAGGATGCATCCCATCCAGTATCGCATCTCTCGCCTGAACGTACAGCAGGTTGAGTTGCACCGGGTCTCTGGAGTCGACGTTTCGGTCCGAGAAGAACAGCTTGCGGCGCAGCAGGAGGGTCTCGGTGACGTCGATGCCTTGCTCGCGGAGGGTCTTTGACGGTTCCACCCAGTTTACTGGCGAGAGAGAGAAATTAATGCTTTTACATAAGCTAATAAATGAACATATATATTTACTCAAAACCTATTACGTAGGACAAAAACCAATTAATTTAAGTATAAGCCCCGCACGTTGATATTGCGCTTGGCGGCCATCTTGGTGACAAGTTGGTGACGTATGTCCGTCGAGCCGTCAGTACTAAAAAAAATAACGTACGCAGCTTCGCGAAGCCAGCCCGCGCTCGCGTTACGTCACGATGACGTCACTTAGCTGTCATTATGACAAGGTTCCAGCGCAATACCAACTTGCGGGGCTTATAACTTACTATACTGGTGGGACTTGATCTACATTGCCGTAATCGTCGATGTAATGCTGATTCAATAATGTTTTAGGCACACGCGATGTAGACCAACGAAGATAAAGGTATTTAGCGAAATAGTTCAACTGATATAAAGGCATACAGCTACTTAGGGTGAAAACTAATTTGTAAATGACATTTAGACTTAACGCGACTTAGGTGTATTGCGAATTTGGCTTGCCGAACGCAAAGGCCTATGGCGACTGCCACTTAAATAAATTAAAGTTCGACATTCAAACAATCCTGAATCAAGATTTTGTACAATGCGCCCCCCAACATCAGCCCTTGGGCTTCGACCTAAACTCTCTCACTCGTTCCTCTCCTTACCTTCATCGTCAGTGCGGAGCTTCTTCCTGAGCTGCTCCATCTTGGCGTCGCGTTCCTTCTCCTGGTGCTTCCGCTTGAGGGTGAGCGTGCCGTAGTTGGGCTTCTCGCACGGGTCCGGCTCCTCCTTCTGTTCCTCGCGGACCTGGGGATACACTCACTCCGTAAGTAAACGATTTAAAAGATCGTTTCTCTGTCGAACCATAAAATCCTGGGACGACCTGCCAGCGCACGTGTTTCCCTCCTCTTACAATCCTGGGTTCTTCAAGCGGAGCGTGAAGAGGTACATCATAGGGCCGCCAACTTGAGGGCCGCTTTATAGTCTTACTGACTGGCACGGTGGCCCCCAATCGCTAGATGTCGCTGTGACTTTCCATCGAACGGCGGGATCATTTTGGCGAGCCAAATATAAAAAAAAAGTATCAATCAAATCAGTTTACCACAGTTAACTGCTTCAGACTCCTACCGACTAAAACCCACACGTATTCTACCTAACAGCTTGCGGTTGGGAGCCCTGGGTAAGCCTTCGGAAAGATACCCCAGGAGTCCCAAGGCAATCTACTGCTGGACATAGGTCTCTCCCAAATTACATCACAATGCATGGTCTGGCGCCAAACGCGTCCAAGTCCTTGCTCGCGACCCTCTCAAAGTCATCGTTTAATTGGCGGGGGAGTCGCGCTAATCTACGAGTACAAATTGGACACGAATTGCTCTTTTCTAGAATAAAAAAAACGGTCAAGTGCGAGAACTCGCGTACTCGGTGCGACGGTTCTGTCCCAAATAACGGCAAAAAATACGTTAATTGTATGAGAGCTGCTCTTTTTATTGGTGATGCAAACGTTCATGGGCCGCGGTGACCACCGGTCCTTCTGGTGGGCCGTGTGCTTGTCTGCCATCTTAGTGGTATAAAAAAAATTAGCATTTCGCTGATAAAATGGCAACAGAAATATATCATCCGCTATCACAGTTCCTGAGATACAGCCTGGAGAAAGACAGACAGACTTACGGCGGAGTCTCAGTTATAGGGTTGCGTTTTCAAGCTTTTGGTTCGAAACCGTAAAAACTAATAAGATTTTGAGATAAATTTGAAAAAGCTGGAACGACTTTCTTGAAGAGTTCTACCGAGAGTTTATGGATTTCGGAACCTAAGGTAGGGTCACACAAATAAATAATTTCAACAAGTACAAAATTATATTTTATTCACAATCAACTATTATATTATTCATTATTATATTTATTATTGACTGCCTTTGTGGCGCAGTCGGTAGTGATACCGCTTGCGGCGCTGGAGGTGGTGGGTTCGATTCCCACCGGAGACAAATATTTGTGTGAGCCATAAATGTTTGTCTCAAGAGTCTGGGTGTTTCTATGTATAATATGTATGTATTTAATTAAAAATATATAAGTATTAATATCCGTGGTCTGATACCCATAACACAAGCAGGTTATTCCTAGCTTACTTTGGGATCAGATAGCGTTGTGTGAAATGTCCGCGAATATTTATTGATAATCAACTTACCAGTCCGTACTCGTCGTAGTTGGTGATACCAATCTTGGTGCAGATCACCACCATCAGATTGGCGACGACCTGGCTGTCGTCCACTTTCAGCGTTTTTACTGTACCTGTGGACGAAACAAAATAATATTATTGTTAAGGGATTTACTGAAATAAAAGGGTCAACCACTCCCAAGGATTGAGCAAACCATTTTTGTAGGGTATTTTTGACTTTGGATAGGTTTTTACTTTGAATTTTTTTGTAGTAATGGGTTCTTTTGAAAAAGAGCTTAGTCGCCGTTTACGACACACATATCACCACAGAGGCTGCTGTCTTACCGAGCTTCCAAAAACGGAGACCAAAGAAACAGAAGTTGTTTTTATGAAAGAAGTTTTTTTCTTACAATATGGCGGCCCATGATCAATCCTACATTAAATATACAGAGGTTACCTTGTTCAACAAAATAGTACCAAATAAGTCCTAAAGTAACCGATATATTTGTAGCCAAACTTTGAAGAGATGCTTCTGTGCTAGCAATACTACTTTTGTATTCATTCGTAATCAAAATCCAAATTCCCATTCCCAATTCCCGAATCCCATATTCAGAGTTCTTAACGATATCGTCACGCCAAAAATTTAGTTTACCCCTTTTTCTTTTTTTTTTACGTGAGAGAATATTTTACATGGATGGACTCCTACCGACTAAAAACCCTCACGTATCCTGCCTTAACAACCTACGGTTAAGTCTAGCTTAAGCCCCGTTAAGCTAGGTTAAGCCCCGGGTAAGCCTAAGGAAGGATACCCCAGGACTCCCAACAGATAGTTTACCCCTTGGCTGTAAAAGAAACACAAAAATAACCTTTCTTCCACTCACCATCAAGCATTCTAACCCTCAGATTTCTGGTCTTCTTGTTGTACTCCAGAAGGTCCCCATTCCTCAGCATGTAGTAGTCCAGACTGCGAGACGCTTCCAGCCATATGCCTTTCTTGTTGTCTTCCTCTGACGCGAGGAATAGACCGTATTCTTTGGCTGTGGGAGCGAGATAGATAATGTTAGGGCTTGAATGAAGTATTTTGTAAGTGGCTTTAATAAAATGGTAAAGATCTGGTAACACCAAGGCTTGAGGGAGCAGCGTAAAACTAAAGCGTCTCAGTTAGGCAGTATTTCATCAAATCCATGTGGTCGAGTGTTCTGCAGATTTTTTTAGTTTAATCCCAATTTACACTCTCTCCTTTTCAAACTACTCTTGTCGGGTGTAGGTGTAACTCTCATACAGTGGAGAGAATACGAGCCATAACAGAAAGATTCTAAAAATCGTTGCTCTTTCGACATATACACATTTGAAACGCTCTGGTAAGTCAACTTGAGAACCGCTGTTAATAGTCTTGAGGACTACGAGAGTGGTTCCCAATTCCTAGATGTAATCATGGCCATGGCTTACCATCAGGCGGGAAGCAGCAAACGTCCATAGACTGCAATGACAACTTTCCATTAGATGAGCAATGCGTTGCCTGACTTGCCTGTCACCTTTCTATAACTAAATAAATATTTACATCTAGAAAATTCAAAAATTTAATGTGAAAAAATTTTGGTCTCGAGCAGGATTCAAACCTGCGTCTTCGGGTTTGCCGTCTGGTGTTGGTCTGATTGAGTCAGCATACTAATTGCTTTTCAAAATATCTCTTATCTAGAAAAATGATTTTTTAAAAGTGTAAGTTACCCTTATAACACTGGCATTAACTTATAAAAAAGATTTTTCCAAATTCCTCCCCAAAGGGGGGTAAAATAGAGGTCGTGGTGTACAGCTAGTAGTAACAGCAGCTACAAAAAGCCCTGTGAAAGTAATACTCACGATCTCCAGTGCTGGCCTCCAAGATCTTCTCCCGTATGATGCGGCAAGCGTCGTACACTGTGGTGGATGGGTCGAACTGTATGGTCTTCACCACCTTGCCGCCGTCGATGGATATCTTGAGCGATAGAGCTGCCATCTTTGTTAGTGAGTGGGTTCTGGGGAAAAATGGTAATATCTTATGTTATAAATGAGAAAGTTTGTGAGTGTAAATGTTTACTTTTTCACGCTCTAACGGCTGAACTGTTCTGGCTAAAATTTGATACAGGGATACATTATAATCCGGAATAGGTTATTTTATATCTCGGGTTAAATTTTCTTGGGAACGGAAATAAAATTCCATGTTGGCGTTGTGTTGGTAAGGCCCCATCGCAGCCTAGGCTGCGATGGGGCCTTTAAGATGGCGTCTTTAAGGACGGTTATGCAATTGCATAATCGTCCTTAAAGAGGAGAATCGGAAGTATCTTATCATGGCCTGATGATGAGAGGGAGAGTGGGAGTAAGATGAGGTAAGAAAGGGGGGAGGAGAAGGTAAGGTCCGATAGGTTTTTTTCGTCCGCACATACTTAGATTGTGGAATGATCTTCCTACCTCGGTTTTCCCAAACACCTACAGTATGAGGTTTTTCAAAGTTTTAGAAGGTTCTTGCAGGGTCAACAACGCGAGTGTTAGAGCCTCTGATGTTGCACACGTTCATAGGCTGCGGTGACCACATCATAACTTGTCTGACACCTTAGAAGTATAAAAAGGGGAGGGAGAAAAGGGGCATGAAGAAGGAAAGAGTGTGAACTTACTTGTGTATAGTTGCCGTGTGGTAGGATCTATCTTCAGATTCTAGATCTAAGTCCAAAGAGTGGGCGCTGCCCCTCCGCTGTCGAGGTCTTTCCCGGCTGAACGAGCGGTTCCGTGGACGGGATTGGAATGAACCCTAAAAAGATGGGAAGGGAAGGTGTAGTATACTATTTAATACTTATTATAAAGTGCGATTTATATTCGTAATCGATAAATTCTGGATCTAGACCGATTTTAGAAACTCTTTCACCATTAGACAAGCAAGGTATTCAAAGAAGCGGTATAGTACACGAACTCCGAGATGAGGCCGCTGGTAGTCAAAGTCGGGAATCCAGGGACATCCTTATTAGGCACATGTATTCGATGGTCAAGGTTGTCAGTCCATTTCAACACGGCTCACCTTTTACGTAGAAAAAAAGGTCCCGTAATACCTTATCTAGTTCATTGGTTAGCATAGCAGGTTACATAGGTTGGGTCCTCGAGAGAATCCAGTGGTTCTGCCCCTGGATTCTCGCCCGCTAAGTGCGTTCCGTACCAAAAAACTGGAAACTACAACTATTTGTTGTTATAGCGTCAACAGAAATACATCATCGTCATCATCTGTGGAAGTTTTAGAAATCCAGCTATCACAGTTTTGGAGAAAAAGCCAGGTGAAAGCAAGGTCCCGTTTTTCTTTGGGAATGGATCTCTAAAAAGATTGGTACTAACTGGTCGCGGCGCGGTCAGCCGCCTCCAGTTGTCAGTTAGCGCGTGTTCGATGCGCGAGCGCAGGCTGCGTCACGCGCCCTCCTGTGCTTGCGGTGGACTATCAGCTTCAACCTGCAACAAGGAAAAGCGTGTTTTATGAGGCCAGCTGTATATGTACTATGTTACCCTTTTTTTTAACGTGAGACAAAAACGATCATGGATGCTATGCCGGACTCCTACCGACTAAAAACCTCCCGTAACGCCCAACAGCCTATAGTTGGGAGCCCCGGGTAAGCCTGAGGAAGGATGTCCCAGGACTCTCAACAGACCTACGGCCACCACGGTGGCCTCGCCTAGGTTAGGGTGTTGTCCCGAATTAGTATTTTACCCTTTAGATACGGAACTCAAAAAACCGGCCAAGTGCGAGTCGGATTCGCGCACACCATAAAAAGTTAAGAAAATCATGTCCCTTGTATGGGAGCCTCCCTTAATCCCCTTTTTTCTAAGATTTTTATTTTTTTTATAACGGCAATAGAAATACATCACCTGATCTGTAAAAAATCTGCTCTAGCTATCAAAGTTCCTGAGATACAGCCTCGAGACGGACAGACAGACGGAAAGCTCTCATGAATAGTGTCACGTTTTTACACCTTAAGTACGGAATCCTATAAAAGAACCTTGGGATACGAATACGACATAGCCTGGTTCACTTTCCTACCCGCACACGTGATTTTTGTTACCAGATAGTAAAATCATCACTTTCAACGAAACATACGACGTTCACAACTGGACGAGTGCCAAGAATTGTCGTGTTTTGAGACGTCCCATTCATCCGGCTTTTTTTGGCACACGTTGTACGGCGTCATGTCTCATTAATTAGGTAATTTAACAATTTTCTGACAACAAATTACTATGGGAACACTTTTTTTGTGTTGATTTGATGGAGTAGAAATGTCAGCACCAAAATTCATCCCGATGTCGTAAAAAGCGACTAAGTATTTGTAAGGGACTCAATCACAGAGCTACGCGCACCGTTGCTCAATTGATGAACCTACCAATTTGAATGGATTTATATGGACTCAATCAAACAATAAAATCATATCATGGCAGTCCAAAGCAGGATTAAAGCCTTCTCCCAAATTACGCCACAACACAACACAGGGTCCCGGTCCCCGCAAAAAACCCATCCAGTCCCAGGGTATTTTAAAAATACCGCTTTTCAGTTCATTTATGTAACGTAATAAACAATTTTTCTTTCGAATTTAGGTTATTTATAATTGCCATTTGCCAGCGTTTCTGAAGGAAATTTACTGCAAAGGTTAAAACTTGATAAACACATTACCCTTCTATTGTGTCGTAGTCGGGTAAAAAGATCTGACTTATTACACTAAGTTCTAAAAACGCCATGCCATAATACCGCCAACATGGTGTATTTGTTTTAAAAACTAACACGTGAACACGTGTTATTTGAGGAACGGGATTTTATTCACCTGTCGAAACATCGAGTAAAACATCGGTCAAGTGCGAGTCGGACTCGATCGGTCAAGTGCGAGTTGGACTCGATCATGGAGGGATCTGTACGAAAAAAATACGGCAAAAAGTCACGTTTGTTGTATGGTTTGGTCCATATGACGCCAAATAAACTATTAATTTGAACTAGATCCCAGGATTCGTGAGGTCTGATGAATTAAAATTTGAACACAGAGAACTTCAGTTCATGAACTAAAAACGCTTTAGGCTCGAAACACGATTACTGATTAAATCCTCGACAGATTTTTGTGTTGAAAATACCTCGATTTCGTGAAATTTTAAGCTGGATCTCGTATGTTATAAGTTGTTTTTATAATATAAAATATTTATAAGAAAGACAATAGTAAAATCTTCATTTGTACTAGAGCATTTTTTTCATATTGGTTATAGTTTTTTATAATTAATTTATTTCGTTAAAAGCGCACAAAAACCGATCGCATCACTCTCTTTCTTGCACACTAAAATGTGTATCTTCTATCTTCTTCTAACAATTTGGCGTCTGGTAGGCTCTTAATACATTTTTCTATAGTTCGACATACAAACGATCTTTTAAATCGCTCTGTTCTGGCGAAGATTCTCTCCACTGTATTAGAGTGGCACGTCTGCTTGGTACGCTTAGCACGGGGTGAAAAAAGGGACGGCGAGATTAAGTTGAAGAGCTCTTCAAAACACTCGGCGTGATAGATACTGTAGAATAAAGAAATTCGACAAACAGTATGTTCTATTTATGTGTAGCGAGCACCTGTGTTATATATAGCGTGTTATTTTTGGCTACGAAGTGTTATGGTGCGTAACGAGACAAGATCGTAACTTCGTCTAACTGTGAAAATTTCAGCGTGTTTCTTTTCATGTCAAATTTAAATTTAATACTTTTTTTGACGTGAGGTAATCCTACATGGATGCTACGCCGGACTCCTACCGATTAAAAACCACACGTATCTTACCGAACAGCCTACGGTTAGGAGCTCCGGGTAAGCCGTGGTGAGGTCTCGGGTTCGAATCGGAGCAAATATTTGTGTGATGCTCAAATGTTTGTTTCGGAGTTTGGATGTTTTCTATGTATGAATTTAGAAATTCATTATTTTTTTTCATTTGAGTAATTTCATTTCAAGTTTTTATAGTAAGTACTAGACAATATTTCCCAAAATTGGTTCAAAGAGCTTCTTGCGTAAGTTTGTGACTGTGGCTGTGTAGATGTCTGAATGTTTGTAACTTTTTCACGCTCTAACGGCTGAACGGATCTGGCTGAAATTTGGTACTGGGATAGATTATAGTCTGAAAACACATAGGCTAAATACCGGTAACAAGTTCCCGTGGGAAGCAGGGACGGGAACAAGTCATACGAGCGGAACCAAGAGCTCCATATAGTTAATATTAATATATGCTCCCTTTTCAAAAAGGAAACTCAAGTGAGATATTTCAGAACGGGGCGAAAAACGATTATTGTTTACGCCCTATTAAACCAAATATACAGCTGGCAACATTGGGACGAAAATATTTGTGGACGCTTCGTTAAAGTGGGGAAGTTCCGTACCCTTCTGGGCGTGGGTCTGTTGGGATTGGGAGTCCTGGAACCTCCTTCCGAGGGCTTACCCGGGGCTCTCAACCATAGGCTGTTGGGCGTAAAGTCCGGTTTTTTAGTCGGTAGGAGTCCGGCATAACATCCATGAGGATTTTCCCTCACGTTAAAAAGAAAATAAAAAAAAAAGGTTTCGTACCGAAAAGGTAAAAGCTGGCGAAGTGAGAGTCGGATTCGAAAAGCATCAAGATAGATTTTTTTCGAACTACATCTTATAAGTTCATCTATTTTTGTAACTCGTAATGTTTGGTCGAGAGACGCCATTTAAAACTAATAAAAATATCAAAGTACTATGGAGTCATCGGTAAAATTAATAGGTTCGATTCTATTTTAGGCAACATGGGAAGTTTAGACAGGATATGAGAATAACGGAATAACACGATGTAGTTCATAAATTTATTAATTTTATTAGTAAAAAATTATAATGTATATAAAAGAGTTGGTTCGCATGACTTTCCTACGCGTTGTGAATTGTGATGTCCGTAAATAATATTAATTACCTTTTGGAATACTTATATTACAGCCCCTCGACAATATCAAAAATATACCACTTCCATAAAACCTCAATAAACTCGACAACTACACCAAACACTTAGAATTAATACCAAACGCCATAAACAGAAATTGATTAACAGCTACCCTCCAAATCTTAATAAAATTAGACTTGAACTAAGGGTCACTCAAAAATAAGTCTTACTGCGTAGTAATAAGAGCTATAAGGGTGGCGTGATATAAACAAATTCATATGGACTCATTAAAAAGCCTATACGCATAACGGCCGAGTTATTGCATCCAGTTTTGCATAAAAAGGCTCGAAATAGCCCTCGCGAGATGAGCGGGGGCGAGATGGAATTTTAATAGTTCAATGTAGTCTGGCCGAGTGCATGGCACGAATTCAAATGGGTGTTCAAATACAGGCGAAAAGTTTCTGAAATTTCGCTTTAAAAGGAAAACGGGGGGTAGGACGCACACGCACCAAAAATGTTTGATAACCGAAACATTTATTTGAAGCTAAAAAATATCGGCAATGGGCTTTAGGTACTTGGAGCAAAAATCTTTGATATGAAACGAGACAGGAACTGGATGGAGAAGGCAAAGAGCCGTGTGTTGAGGCGAAAATTAGGAGAAGCCTACATCCAGCAATGGATTTTGATTGATTGAAAAGAAAAACTGAAAGAACTGTTATAAAACCTCTAAGCTCGATAAGTTTGTAATTTCTGTTGTTGTTGCAAAAAGTTCCTAAGAGCAGAATAAGGTAAACTTTGGAACCTGAAAGGCAGTGCCATCTGAGCATAGAATAGTAGTCATTATAGTGAAGATCGGGAGAAATTCTGACTTCACTATAACGCAGCTATAATACATATCAGACTAGAGCTGACTCAACCCAAAATCCAAAGTGCGCAAATAAATTATTTATCATAGTTCAATCTAATATATTCATAATCGATTCACCCCAGAATTAGAATGAATATAAAATGAAGCAACAAATTGTGTTCAAAACGATGACGCCTGAAAGCATGTCGCGAGCAATTTGTTCATGAGTCATTGCACACAGATCGGGAGAACGTTTGCATGAAACGGGTTGACGCGTGAGGTCAATGAGTTGATTTAGTGATTTAAATTCAGGGGTGAGGAATTTGGATTAAGTATAAGATGAGTGGGTAGTTTGAGTAGAAGAGGCGTAGGCGGAGCAAAACTGTAACCACTGCACTTTACCGCAGAGCTGAAGATGAACATCGCGCTGTAGATCCTAGAACGATTAAAGCCCTTGCGGGCGAAATATTTGCTCAACCATGTGGTTATTCACGAAGGGACATTTAATTTTCTTCTCCATCAACATGACATTTTTCTTCATACTTAATCTGTTCAGGGACTTGGAATGAACGGTGATGGGGCAGTTAATTATTAATTACTAAATATTAATCTTAGGAAGTATTTCCCGACTAAATAAGAAAGACGCAGGACACAATACATGTCCTAAATAAAAGGGGTGAAAGTGATCTCGATAATTGAAAGCATACGCGTATTATAAGTGAAAATAACATATCAATGGATGAAAGGATAATGTCAACCCGCTAAGTGCACAGACAAAAAGAAGAAACTATCAATACTTTGGTAAACAGACTAATCTGGCAAACAAAGGGTACGTCACCAGTCACCCGTCACCCAACTTGGACACAATAGAAATATTGAGTCTATTATAGTGTCAGGTTACGAGGCTAAAGGATTTCTTTGTTTGGATGACAAAGCATCTTGGCTCCTTTATGGTAAAGATATGGCTATTTTTGGACAGAGGTCACGCAAGGTGACTATTGCATTATATCCTATGTCCATGAATTACTACGTATATAAAGTATCTTATGTTGTGTGCAGAAACTTTGTACGAGTAAAAGAAAGAACAATGCCAGCTTCCATAGATCGATGTTGGAACTCATTTATTGACCAAGATATTTACATGTGTTCGAAAACCATTACCCTTCACATAAGATAAATAGGTGAGGATTGAATATAAAAGGACAAAATATGATCAGAAAGAAGAGAATAAAAAGACGATTCTCTCATAAGAAAGCAGTAATCATTCTGGAGAAAGAAATTCCATCGAATTACTAATCAACGGTTAAAGTCACCTCCGAAAGATAAGACTTAAATATTTAGTGAATAGCTGAAAGACAAATTGCTCAAGACTCGGACGGAATACATGGTCTAGAATTAAGTCAAATCAAAGATATCTGATTTCTAATTTCATCAGCCTGGTTCTGCCACTGCTTCAACCAGGCTAATGAAATTAGAAATCAGATACGTGGAGATCGAATGTGCTCATTTTCGTTAGGACCCAACAAGAGAAATAGGTTTGAGAGCTCAAAGAGAAGTTAAGAAGCAGTTAATAGGAATATTGAAGGTCTTTTAGAATTCTAGTTTAGAGGTCTACAAGTTTCGGATAAATCTGTTTACTCGACAAAACCTAAACTTATTAGTGCTTACTATTAACATAAAATCTTTAGTAGACCCTTAAATAAAAATTCTCCCTCGTCATATGGATGACCAAACATAAAATGCGAAAAGACCATAAAGTTAGAATAACAAATCCAATAAATAAGACGACTAATCACTCAAACCCGATAAAACTGAAACGTTATAAGAACAAAATCTATAATCTGAAGAAATCAGAACAAACAAGTACAGCGCATGCGGCAACCCCCACTGCGTAAAGTGGTATGGGTAAGATCGATTGACTCCGGCGCCGACATGTCTGGCGCCTGGCTAAGACCGTCTCGCTTGCTCGTGTAATAATTAAGAATGTGAGCGAAGGACAAAATATGGGTGTGGTATATGAAATTGACACACAGGACTGTAATGAGAAATTTGTTGATCACTTTGGAAAATTAGAAGGACAATTCTATTATCGTAAGGAAGGTAGGTACTTTAAAATTACCAAGAAAATTTTAAAGATGAAGGCAACACTAGAATCTAGTGTACCGAAGTACACACACACTTTCATTAGTGTAAATCCTATAACCAAGATCTACAGCAATGACAAAGACAAGAAAAGTAACAGGAAGCTCGAACTCTGTAAAGTTCTAGAAGAAGTTACTGTCTTGAAACAGTAAGAAGCTTTACGGTACGGTATTAGCTCACGATGTTTAGGACAGGATAATTTGGAGACTAAAGACCGGTTAAAAACCGAACGTTTCCAAATTAGTATAAACAAATATAATGAATGAGAGTTATTGCTAAGATAAGAAGACGCGTGCCAAAGAAAATGTACATAATAAACCCCCAATATTTAACAACACAAGATAAAATTAGGGGCTAAAAGAAAATAAAGAGAGAAAATAAAAATAATAATACGTCATCTATGGAAAGCAGTCATCTCACTTCCGGCCGCCACAGGAAGTCGTCACGCTGGACGAGGGAAATCCGATAGTTCTGTTTTTCTATTAGCGAATTAGGGGATCATTTTGTGACCGAGGGGTGGATGCTGTCATTTTAACATATTTAGGGGATGTTTGCTAAGTGAAATCTGTTTGATGAGAAAATTGTTTTGGGACAAAATATGTGTTTTTGACTAAGCCCTGAGTTAGTTGAGTCAATAAATTAGGTAAATGTTGATAGGGAGGATATATCAAGCAGAGAAGAAATTTTTTTAACGGTTGCAATAAGTCAACTGATTTTAAACCATTTAAGTAAAGATTTTATACATACACTCGACCTTAGACTCCATTTATAGAGGAACGTTAATATTTGTATCTGGTACGTCTTTTTTAAAGAGTCGTTAATGTCTGTCAACTGATTACCAAAAACAGGCAATTTAAAGCAATATAGAATTTGGAAAATTGGTTTAAAAGTAATGGGTGGTGCGGGCAACAGAAAACATAGATTGAGCGCTTCTTCTTTCTATTGAGTGAATTGGAGAATGATTGTATATTCTACTAATATTAGAAATATAAAAACTTGTGAAGCTATTTGGATCTTTGTTACTCAAACACACTCTTACGGATGACGGATTTGGCTAAAATTGAATAGTGATAGATTACATAGATTAACATATAGGCTAATTTATATTCCTGGAATACGTTTCCACGGTAGGCGGGAACGGGAACAGAATATCACGCAGCCGAAGTCGTGGACATAATCTAGTGAGAAATAAATTGTAACTCGAAACGGACCCCTCTGCACAGGCCGCGACAGGGATTAACGATAGATTTGATGATGAAGCAACTACGCTTCTTAGCAAAATTCAAAAAACTAAAAGACGTGAATTTAAATAATCCCCGATAATCCTTAGATGAAACAGCCATAATTACCGATCGTTTGTCAGAGCCAATCAACGGAGGGGAGACAGGAGACGTACCAATCATCGCAGCAGGATATGACTTCCCACAGAGAAACAGAATTGCCGGTAATGATGTTTGCCTAATAAATTAATGAGGGCAGAATTCAATAGAAAGATCTCACAGATAATTTATGTTAGAGAAACGGCTATTGATTGGACTTATACAACAGTAAAGATAGGTACTTGATCCGTTGAATGTGGGAATTATGAAAATTAGCTACATAATAGAAATTGTACAAACATTAGGGCTATTTTAGCAACTCAGTACAAAATTGCTCAATGTGAACCTATAAGTTGCAACGGTGTAATAACGTGTATGAATTTCTTTGATGCTATTTTACCCATCTCATCTAAACTTACGAGTACAATTACATCATGTTATAAATTTTACGACATTTTATGCCCAAATCTAAGCGATGTCGAATGACGGAAGGAAATTAAACAACCAAAAGCTAATTCTTTGAATGTATCTATGTAAAACCTTTTCTAATAGAAGGCCCTTTCTGATTGTAGGAATGATAAAGAAAAATTTTAATCTGATTCCAAAAAAGTTGAAACCAGGTAAAACATGAACAATACTGAAACTTGAATGTATACAGACATGGAAATGAATTCTACGAGCATCGATGTAGGTATAATTAAAGGGTTAACAAACCAAAATTTGAATCAAAGTAACGAGAGCTAATAACAGGGACAAGATAATGACACAGTCGCATAAACCCCCAAATCAATCGATATAACTGACAAGAAATTGTGTAATTAATGGGATACATTTCTGAGTAACACTGAAAATACTACAGATAATTTTAAAGGACTGATATTGCAGCAGAAACAGAAATACAGTGAAGAAATAAGGTAACATCTGATTGAGCTGGCTTCTGGACATTTTTTTTAAATGATTAAAGGTCAAAATAACTAGGGAAAAAGATATGTTACAAAAGGTGAAATCTTATGTTCGGAAACATGAGCTTACGAAGTATGAACTATATTATGTAAAACCAAACAGAAAAGGGATGAAAGAATACATTTTTGGAAAACAAAAAGCAACAATCGAAAGAGAAAAAATTCTAATAAGAAAATAAGAAACTTGTTAGAATTAAACGTTGATAAGGCAGGTCTCAGAAAAAAATATTAAAATAAAAAAATACATAGAAGCACAAAATTCTGAAGCCAAATAATAGTTGTGCCGAAACAACGATGATGTGACTTTTAAGCACCTGAAAACAAAAAGTTTGACCACGTGGCCGATACAAGTGGCACTTACCTCGAACGGGAGCAGCCTGCCATCGCTTCGTCTCGTTCCCACTTTATAAGAATACTTTAGCCTCTCGCTCTCTCACACCCTGCTAGATTTTGTATTGCTAATCTAAATTAAAGAAGACTTTAAACAATAGAAGAAATTTAATTTAATTGTCTATTTAAATTAGACTTTAAAGGAGTTGTAAATTTCAGAAAGTTGTGTTTGGACCTAATATAGGTCCTTGTGGTGCACCTAGCACTTATGTTCTGCAGTGCACTTGTGCAATCTCTGGTTGCTAGGGGGTGAGAGAGCGGGACCACCGCCGCCGCCGACGGTCCACGGAGGAATGTACCGCGACCCCGGCAGCGCGCCAGGATCTCGCGCCTAGCACTATCAAGCTTCTCCAAAGCTCGTGAGGGGGTGATTCGCGCACGCGCGTTAGACATCTCCCGTCCTTTACGCACCCACGCAGAATAGAGATGGGGGAACGAACTTTAGGGATGATATTCGGAGGGTGAAAAGACGGTGAAAGATGGAAATGCATTTTGGACTCCGTTCGGATTTCCGGAGCTTCGTGATTTTGTTTATTGATTCGTATCTGCCAAGTCTTCTATGGGACGCTTTCTGGAGAGTTATTAATCCCCTTATCCATGTCCTTTTGAGATTTACTGCTCATGTTATACTAATAAAACTTTTTAGTGACCATTAATATCTCCCTCCATGATCGATGTTTACACAGATCTCTATCGTTGCTGTTAGAAATTATAGGGAGTTTTAACAATACACCTGTGGCCACTTAGGTTGACAAAAGGTTGTTTGATTGTACGCGAATAAAAAAATTAAAGCTGCTGCCGATCAAAAATGCTCTTTATTCCCAGTACTTGATGACTTCAAATGGATAGTTAATGTTGAAGTTATAACCCCAAACTGTATTGTAGTAGAGAACAATTATGAATATTTACGCAGCGGAGTGCATGCACTATGATAGAAGTAAATGGCTCCGACGCGAAGGGTTGTGGATTCGATGTTCACTTCGGTGTTGACGTAACAAATTGAGATGTCGATATGATTTTAGATAGCGCTGACGTTCTTGACGCAAGTTTTAATTGCTGTGACAAAACAACTAAGATAACAAAGCTAAGATGAAAGATAGATAAACATTCTATGCATACGCATCTCGACTATAATTTGACAGTATATTAAATGGGGATCTTTCACACTTAATAACAACAATCCAAACAAATGTTGGGGATATTTTATGGGGTTTTGTAATTAGAATAGACAGAGTACTAACACCCAAGTTTTCAGAATGTATTTATGTCTCGAGCATTATTGTATTTTATGGTAAGACTGCTGTCTAACTAACGGAGTACTCTCACGATGGGTGCCGGCCGGCGCTAACGGTCAGACGGCCGGTCAACAGATATACCACCGATGCGAGCCACTTTTAAAGCTTCTAATTAGAATAGACAGAGTACTAACACCCAAGTTTTTAGAATGTATTTATGTCTCGAGCATTATTGTATTTTATGGTAAGACTGCTGTCTAACTAACGGAGTACTCTCACGATGGGTGCCGGCCGGCGCTAACGGTCAGACGGCCGGTCAACAGATATACCACCGATGCGAGCCACTTTTAAAGCTTCCAACAGCCGGGCAAAAGTTAAGATTTAAATTTAAGGCTGAAACCCGTGAACCACTTTCATTGGCAGCTAAAGACAGCACAGACTTGTCTTCCTTCGTCATTAATGGAAGTCTCTACCGACTGACTGGCTATAAGCCACGCCATTGTTTATATGGTAGTTAACAAATGCTCCACACACGTGAACCAAGTATTTAAATATGACCTTGGACTCCAAAAATATTGCGCGACGTCTAGCAAAAGCAAAACTCATGAAAAAATATGCCACAAATCGAGTAACATATCTCTCGATGAGATAGTTCATCAACTCCGTATGAGTGGTTCAGCCAATTAATAACCCATTGGCAAAGCAAACATCGCCTGTCAAGTGATGCAATCGGTTACTCGCTGCAAGTGGCACTAGTTGTGTGACAAGTGTTTATGTGATATGGTCTGGAAGGGTGAGATGTTAGTTGTTAGTTTGATGTTTTAAACGTAAACATTGAGTTGGAATTTAGTTAGAAAATTATTACAGATGCTATATCGTGCTTTACTCACTAATCCGGGTTTTCATACTTAGCATTCCAAGAGTAACCTTCTCGATTGCCCTCTGCTTTTTCCTCAACTTTTCAACAAAAAACATCACCAAAAATCCCCCGAATATTTATCGAAAGTATCGCTCTCACTTATACCAGAGGAAACCCCGTCGTGCTGCACGGAAACTACATTCGGTAAAAAACAAGGGTCCGTCTTGTGCATGTAATCTATGTGGCTTTGGCGAAAAATGGGCCGAAATAACATCTTAGATTTATTGAAAAGCTTTTGAGTTTTTTTCTGAACCTATTTGGAAAATTCTTTTTTAGGTAATTTTATCCCGGCTGCGATTCACTCTTTGCTGACAACACCTCGTTAGTGAAAGCACACTTCGTTGATTCGACTACACTTATCAGCTTTCACAGGTATCTCAGCGATGTTTTATGAGGAGCTCATTGAGGTAATGAGTCGTCGCTCGCTCTATGCACTCTCGTTACCAATACCATTTTGCGACGGAGGTAGGGAGGCAAGATTTTGGTGGGTTTCCATACACACATCAAGTATTTAAAAATGTTACTTACCAATAATGAAGTTTTCTCGTAGCTTCGTTTTCGTTCGCGTACTAAAACTAGGAAGGCACTTATTCGTTTTGTAAGGCACTCGTTTGATAGTTGTTTTATCTTATTTACGTTGCAGTCTTTTCACCTGAGAAAGAAAGAGATGAATATGAAAATTGTAACGCAAAAATACTTTGAAATTACTAGTTTTTTTAGGTGCAAGGTGAGAGGGGTGTAAGTGAGCCCAAAGATGTTGATTGGTAAAGTTTATGTGTTTATCGACTACAAACTGCAGAGATATCTGCTCGAGAAGTTAATGTCACATGTGTGTATTCTCAACCAGTTTCCAACCCCATTCAATGTTTACTGATAAAAGGATAAAAGTGTATTATCGATTTTAATACTTATTTGCATTGTCATTATTGTCATATTAGTTGTCAAATTTCTCTTTGCCTGGTCGAAATAAAATAGTCCCTAGTAAGTTGTAAACTGAAATATTGCCCAAGAAACCCATTCAAATTTGAATTGATTTCAATAAATTTGAGGGTACATACATAACTGTTTAGATATCGATATCTAAAAATATTTTAATCAACCCTCCGCAAATAAATTTTAAAATAAAACGATAAAATAGCATATCTCCAACAGAACAACATCATAAATTTAAACAAATCAAACCGAAACGACGATAAAGACAATTTTCCCCCAAAGAAACTTGTCGGTCCCATGTTGGGCGCCAGTAATCTGCGAGAGAGAAAGACGGGGTACAAAGTGGTGTGTTGTCTCTTTCTTGGCGCCAGTCGGTCCGGCGCCGTCTGCCAGGAGTCTGTCGCCTCCGTGGAGCCGCGTTACATAACCTGAGCCACCCTGAGCTCGCATCCCGGGAACAGGGCTCGCGAATATCTTCGTATTATGTATGTCAATGTACCCTCTATATACATGATGTAAGAGTTGGGATGCATGCTTTATATACGGAAATTTAGATAGAGGCTAGTTAGGCAATATAAGGCAGGCTTCGAAAGTTTCTTTTTGTAATAAATTATATTACCAAAGTAGGTATTTCGGTACGAGATTTGGTGATAATCATCGACATCCATTATCTCGATCAACTTTTGAGACGGTTTTTTAAATATAAGCAACTAAAAGGTCTTAAAAGGGGAAGAAAAATACGAGCTTCAACTTGTATACCTACATCTATGAAAAATGAATTCCTGATCATCAACTTGTCACTCATTTTATGGTGTGAGCTTTCATCAGTAAAAGTTTCGATTGTCTAATAAACTTCCTGTCCTAGATTTCTGATGCGATTATGGAATTCTTTGGAAAGAGTAATGGATTTAAATAAGTCAATAATGTGCGTGGAAAATTCAGATAGATTCAGATTTCTAATCTAATAGGATTACAGTGACCGCATTTTTTTAGGTATACCAGTGAGGTGGCAGAGCAAGCATACGGCTCACCAGAAGGAATGGTTGACGGATTACTGGTTGGCATTGATTGACGCCCTGGAAGGGAAAACTTTATGAAATATACGGAACACACAGTAAACCTTCAATTATGTAGAATTGATTGAGGAAAAAGGACCTTTTTTTTGTATACCACTAAGATGTACTACCACCAGATGTACTGGTGGTCACTGTAGCCTATATGGAAAGCCTATATGCAAAACCGGAGACGATACGATCGCGCTGCCGACTTTGTAAAAATTTTTAACTTTTCTAAGACCCCTTTTGAAGAACTCCATACTATACAGTGTACGCGTGGTGTAGGCATACGCGGACGCGTAGTGTAGGCATAAGTGTTTAGGAAAACTGAGGCAGGGAGATCATTCCACAATCCAAGCGTGCTCGAAAGAAAGTATCTATCTGATCAAACCGTGCTCCAACGCTCCGGTCGCAAAATGTGAGGAAGAACACCCAGTCTGTGGCAAGTGGTGAGATGATAGAACGTAGCCGTGGGCATCATATCAAACAATTCCTCAGAGCACATACCATTCTACAGGCGCGGTAGAACACACATAAGGTCACTGGAAGAACTTTCCAAGACCCCTTTTTTTTAACGTGAGGGAAAATCCTTTATGGATGCTATGCGGCATAGCATTAAAGAAGGATTTATACTCACGTTTTCTTACACGGTTTTTTAGTCGGTAGGAGTCCGCTACCGACTAAAAAACCTCACGTAATGCCCAACAGCCCACGGTTGCGAGCCAGCGGGTAAGCCCACGAAAAGACGTCCCAGGACTTCCAAGATTATTTTTTAACTTTAAAGCATTAACCGTTTCTCACGAGCTAGTGGGAGTACGAGACGTAGTAACTATTTAGTAATCTGTGGTACGAGCGCCTTCGCGACTGAAGAAACCTCGAACCGCCACAGAGGCGAAGGATTATTTTCCAGGAGCGTACACACGTGACGTCCAATTATGTCACCCAAGTGGAAACAACGTTGACACGCGCGTAGGGGTATAGGTAGGCGTCTGGGTTGTTTCGTTCTTGTAGCGCCGCACCTTGCCGTCGCTTTTGAATTTGCAAGATTTACATATAGGGCATGACCTGAATTTAATATCTGAAGCCCTCGTGGCCCCGCGGGCTAAGTGTTCTTGTAAACGATCACTGCAGAAAGCACATTTCACTTTGGCCGGTTCTTGGATATGACCACCACGCGATCACTTTGTGACGTTTATTAGCAAGCGTTTCCGTGCTTCGGAAGACACGTTAAGACGTTAGTCCCGGTTGCCAGTTACATGGCGGCGCGAGTGTAGCGACTCTAGTATTGCAAACGGCCATAATATCCGGTCCCGTGTGGCGACGGAGTCCTGTGTTGCGGCACGGGTAAGAGTACAAAATGTCACCGCCCCAAAACATCCCGAAGGTGTCGTAAGAGGCGACTAAGGGAACACTTTCGCAAAAAGATCCATTGCGTAGAGAATGAAAACTCGAAATGAAGCCCGGTTGTCAGTAAAATGACAGTCGTTAAGCCAAGTTGAAGGCCTTATGGGCGGCTTGAAAAATTTCAACTGCGGTTCGCGGCGACCTGCTCCTATCCATTTCAACACGGCAATAGGCTCAACACCTATTACGTGGGACATAAAACTATAAGGTGGGCGTATACAATGCCTTTGCCTACCTCTTCGGGAATAAAGGCGTGATTATATATGTATGTATGCATTATATCCGGTCACGTTAGTGGTATGAAAAAAGATGAAGAAAGAAACAAACTCAATAAGTCGTATCCTGAAAGAGTACTTATGCAAAGCACTTGTCAATGATCTCATTTATTTTTATACGAAGACTAGCGGACGTCACGCGGTTTCACCCGCGTAGTTCCCGTTCCCGTGGGAATACGGGAAAAAATATAGCCTATGTTCACCGCAAAGAGTGTAGCTTCCCTACAGTGAAAGAATTTTTCAAATCGGTCCAGTAGTTCCGGAGCCTATTCGTTACAAACAAACAAAAAACAAATCTTTCCTCTTTATAATATTAGTATAGATAGATAGTAAAGACTGAAAGAAAGGCTCCAATCTCCGAGGGTTTAGAAGACAGCGATGGTTACACTCATTCATGATCATAACCAGAATATCACATAGCACGTGTGATCAACCCGCTTGAAGGCACGCGCGGACAATCATACTCATTCAATGTTGTGACACCCGGCATTAGGACAGAACGAACTATGTTTTGCTACTGTTTTTTTTATACTTCTAAGATGGCAGACAAGCTTATGACCCGACCTGATGGACTGTGGTCATCGTAGCTTACGGACGTTTGCCACTCCAAAGGCACTACGCTACACTCGCCTTCTAAGACCCCCTTTAAAGAACCTCACGCTGTCGGCATTTGAGAAATCCGAAGCAGGAAGATCATTCCACAATATAAGTGTGGGCTGAAGAAAGCTCCTATTGGACCTATTATTACTGGTCTCACTACCAAGACTGCTAAAGCAAGTACTGGTTTTGATATTGATTACACTCATTGATGATCATGACCACAATATAGCACGTGTGATCACAATTATAATAACGTAAACGATGTGTACTGTAATAGCACATGCCGATACATACTCATTCAATGTTGTGGCACCGGACGTGACAACAGAACGAACTATGTTTTGCTACTGTTTTTTTATTAATAAGGTGGCGGACAAGCTAACGACCCGACCGGATGGGCTGTGGTCATCGTAGTCTATAAACGTTTCCAACACCAAAGGCGCTACCGACCCTGCGAGAACCTTATAAGACCCCTTTTGAAGAACCTCATGCGTAGGCGTTTGAGAAAATCGAAGCAGGTAGATCATTCCACAATTTAAGTGTGAGCGGAGGAAACCCTTCATCAGACCTGTACATTACTGGTCTCACTACCAAGACTGCTAAAGCAAGTACTGGTTTTGATATTGATTACACTCATTCATGATCATGACCACAATATAGCACGTGTGATCACCATTATGTAACGTAAACGATGTGTACTGTAAACGCACGTGCCGATAGTTGCGCGCGCGCACCCCGCTTGACGGCACGCGCGGACAATTGATACTCATTCAATGTTGTGACACCAGGCGTGGATCATACTATGTTTTGCTATTGTTTTGTCAAACGTATAAATCCTTACAGGTTTGGTAGTCTCATGTTTAGTAAGTATTTTTGAAGTAAAACTTCTTTAGGCGCGACTAGGCAGTACCTAACTCAGATTTTTTTTCTGACGGAAGTAACGCTATTTGAATTTGAATGAATGATATTAATATAACATACTAGCTGATGCCCGCGGCTCCGCCCGCGTGGAATGTTATTCTCGGTCACTAAGGGGTATGAAAAATAGATGTTGGCCGATTCTCAGACCTACTCAATATGCTCACAAAATTTCATGAGAATTGGTCAAGCCGTTTCGGAGGAGTATGGCAACGAAAACTGTGACACGAGAATTTTATTATTAGATGATGCCGCCAATGGCAAAGAAGTTTTACTTCAATCGCGCGTAAAGGTTACACGCACACACTTTTTAGGGTTTCGTAGCCAAATGGCAAAAACGGAACCCTTATAGATTCGTCATGTCTGTCTGTCTGTCCGTCCGTGTGTCACAGCCAATTCTCTCCGAAACTATAAGGCCTATGCTATTGAAACTTGGTAGCTAGATGTATTCTGTGAACCGCATTAAAATTCTTATATAAAACAAAAAAAAAGCAGTAAATTTTGGGGGTCCCCATACTCAGAACTGAAACTCTAAATTTTTTTTTCATCAAACCTATACGTGTGAGGTATCTATAGATAGGTCTTCAAAAATGCTGTGGAGGTTTCTAACATCATTTTTTTCTAAAGTAAATAGTTTGAGCAAGAGACACTTCCAAAGTGGAAAAATGTGTGTCCCCCCCCCCTCCTCTAACTTCTAAACTAAGAGAATGATAAATCTAAAAAAAATATATGATGTACATTGCCATAAAAACTACCAACGGAAATTAGTTTGAACGAGATAGAGCTAGTAATTCTTTTTTAATACGTCATATACCACAATTTCCGGTTAGTGAAATCACTACCACTGCGAACGTGTTAAAACATCAGTCAAAGTTACAACGAACTATAAGAACTTTTATATTATTTTACTTGCTGCTACGAAACCCTTCATGGGCGAGTCCAACTCGCACTTGGCCGGTTTATTATTGTTATAGCGGCAACAGATATACATCACCTGTGATATTTTCAGTTTTTCAGCTATCATGGTTAGGGATGAAAATGGCGAAAGATACTCATTTGTTTTTTTCGAAACTTTGAAACTTTCCAGTAAAATACATGTAACTTTGTAATAATACAAATTGAGGGCTATTTGAAAAATACAAATTGACATGTATAATACGTGTATTAATCAATGTATTTTTCATAAATTACAGTGAATGAAAAAAGACAATGATAATGACACTGTTTATTATAATTTTACGGTATTTATTATTAACTATAAAATGTATGGCTCGCTCCTCCGTGCGGGCGCCGGGTCCATAGCGTGGCACACGCTATGGACCCGGCGCCCGCACGGAGAATCCATGGAATGCTAAGAATACGGTCTCTAAAAAAAAAGGTTTCTACAATTCAAAACAAAATTCAATTCAAAACGACGAGCAGCCGACTCGCCGTTCTCATGCCCTCGATCATGGAGGCCGATAGTCTTGGGCGAACAGCAACCGGCGACGACCCCGTTGCCGATTGCGAAATTCAGGAAGGAGATTTCTCTCCCGCTCCCTCCCCACTGCCTCTTTCTGGAGCATGACTTGCTCGCAGAAAGACGCATCAGCGTCCCACTTTCCACCGCTAGTGACCATGGCCATCACCATGTTCTCCAGCGTGAGAATGCCCACGTCCAAGCCCGCAAGAGGTCCTGGCGCTGCAGTGCCCAAGCTGAGCACTCCGCCAGTGTGTCACCGCATTGCTGGCACTCAGCTGTTACCTCCTGGTGCATGCGCCACAGATACTTTCCAAAGCACCCGTGCCCGGTAAGCATCTGTGACACTCTGTAGGTTAGGCTGCCATGGCGCCTCTCCTACCACTCCTCCATGACCGGCTTCACCGCCTCAATTGTAGTGTGTTCCCAACTTCCCACTTTGGTTGCTCAAGTCGCACTTTCTATGTCTCCATGAGCTCCTGGCGGAGCAAGGATCTTTGGGCCCCGATTTCTCGGGGCACAGGCCTCTGATACCGCTCCAGCGCCTCCTTGTGCCACTGATACAGCGATGCAAGGGCCCTCGCTTCCAGTACCCATGGAGGGGTCATGCCGGCTCGACGGATGTCGTACGGTACCCTCTTATCACTCTGACTGCCATTGACTTCAGCGGACTATGCAGTCCAGCCACGTTGCGAGCCGTCAAGGATTCCGCCCATATGGGTGGGTATTGCCATAATTTTATTATATGGAAAAAAGATGCTGATTTAACCATAAAGTTATTTTATTATTACTAGTCCTAAAAAAACAGCGAAAAATACAATGTAAAACACGTGTAAAAAACGGAAAATTGCGAAAGATACTGCTCGTTCGCTCTAACTTTGCCGCTCGGCTCCATACTAAAGTCGAATTTTTAATTAGACGAAGTAAATTGACAGTAGCTAATGTCACTTTTTCATACAATGTTGCGTATTTTCTATGACGAAGTGACATTAGCTACTGTCAATTTACTTCGTCTAATTAATAATTCAGGTATACGCTTCTACGCCAACGGCAAAGTTAGAGCGAACGGATAGTGCATCGTAAGGTCTCATTGAAAGTTTCTGTATTTTATTGAAAAATACAAAGTCCGATTGAAAAATACATGTATTTTACTTGTGATTTTCAACCCTAATCATGGTGCATGAGATATAGACTGGTGATGGATTACGGAGTCTTAGTAATAGCCAATAGGGTCCCTTTTTTACTTTTTAAGTAGATACAGAAGCCTAAAAAGGTCTTGAGATCGAGGTCAATCCGGTCCTGAGTTTCAGAGAAGAGTTTTAAAACTAAGTTAGAAATTTTTCAGTATTATAAAAAAAACCCCTCGCATCTATTTCTTTTTAATTATTTGTGGACATTCACACACAACATTATCTATCCCAAATTAAGCTAATATAAGTTTGTGCTATAGGATCTAGACGACTGATATACATTCTTATATATTTCTAAATACCTACATAGAAAACACTAACTCCGAAACAAACATTTGTGGATAACACAAATATTTGGACCGACCCAGGAATCGAACCCAGGACCTCGCAGGCGGTATCACTACCGACTACGCCACAGAGCCCAGAGACAGTCAAAGGTACCTGTTTAGTTCTTGCCTTTCATTCCAAATGCCACCGGCCCACGGCTGACAATGCCTATACTCGGACACCGCGGCCTGGTGTGGGCGGCCAACCTACGCCCTAGATGTTAGCAGCGCGGCGTGGAGAAAGTTGATTTGGAGACGGGGTTTTGGTATGCGTGTTGAAATGTCTGCAGTTTTATGAGGTAGGCATATCCGTGTGGGGAAACTTTTGAAAAACCGTTTCGTAGGGCCGTTTAAGATAATGTATTCGCCTCGTGCTCATGTCGCTACACTCAAATCCTACTTCCTATCAATGTGAAAGTTTGTGAAGATGTTTGAATGTTTTGATGTATGTTACTCAAGTACGCTCTAACGGCTTAACTTTTTTTTTATATATTCGGCTCGCCAAATTGACGTCGCCACCAGCCTGATGGAAAGCCGTGGCGCATCTAGCGATTGGGGGCCACCTCCCTCAGCGGTCCTCAAGTTGGCGGCCTTGTGATGTGCCTCTTCACTAACTCAACGGATTGGGCTGAAATTTGGTACAGAGATAGCTTATAGTCTGGAATAACACATAGGCTACTCTTCAGCCCGGGAATATGTTCCCACGGGAAGCGGGAACGGGTACCGCATTTAGCGTTTTATAATAAGAGAAACGTTTAGCAATACGACTTTTAGGAAGTCTAATTCGTCCTGGGGTATCCTTCCGAGGGCTTACCCGGGGCTGCCAACCGTAGGCTGTTGGGTAGGATACGTGTGGTTTTTAGTCAGGAGTCCGGTATAACATCGCTGTAAGATTTTCCTTACGTTTAAAAAAAGGCTATTGCTTTATGAGTTAGGTTCACATTTGTGTGGGGGAATTATTTGAGCAACAGTTTCGTAGGGCCGTGTAAGATAATGTTTTCGCATCATAATCTCAAGCGTTTCTTGGGTTAGTTAGAGAAATATTCAGCAACACGGCTTTTAGTGAATCTTATGTCTTTACTTAATAGAAAAATATCCCCCTATGGCATTTGTATGAAAGTCGAGACAATTCAGAGAGTACCGCACGGTATGACGGCATTCCGCAAGTTTTCGGATAAAAATTGAACTTCCTAATTATTGGACTGCCATTGAAAAGAAACACTTCTTGATATGAAATGAATGTCTTCCTGTAAATATAATTTGCAGTCTTCGGAGCTGATAGAATTTAAAAAATCCTATCGTGGAAGAATTGAGGATATATCTTATGGGTAGCCGTAGGTCTGTTGGGAGTCCTGGGTCATCCTTCCGAGGGCTTACCCGAGGCTTCCAACCGTAGGTAGGTAGGATACGTGAAGTTTTTAGTCGGTAGGAGTCCGGCATAGCATCCTTGTAGGATTTTCCTCACGTTAAAAACATCTGTCTGCCTCCCAGGAAACAGACGAGATTATACGCTCAGTACACAACATAAAACCAGTTTTAAGACCCACCAACTAGCGCTACCGCGTCTATTTCAAGAACTAAACCATCTCACTGTACCAACTGGGTCACTGGACCATTTAGCGTGCTCCGTAAACGTGATGCAAGCAGCTTACTGTACATACTTTGTACCTAGTTTTGTAAGATTAAAGTACTAGTTAAGATTAGATTAAGTTGATTTACTTCAATGCATGTCATAAAATGATAATAAGGCAAGGGTAGGAAGATGGTACTCAATTCAGGCCTTCGTTTCACAACTACAAGGATTACCGACTAGTTTTACCGAAAAGGAATGACAAACGGACTTACATACATAGGTATAAGTCCGTCATCCATAAATTTAGTTTGTAACGAATAGGCTCCGAAACTACTGGACCGATTTGAAAAATTCTTTCACTGTTGGAAAGCTGCACTCTTTGCGGTGAACGTTGCATATTTTATTCCCGTATTCCCACGGGAATGGGAACTACGCGGGTGAAACAGCGTGACGTTCGCTAGTCATAAAATAAAATGATAATAAAGCTAAGGGAGAAAGATGGTACTCAATTCAGGCCTTCGTTTCACAACTACAAGGATTACCGACTAGTTTTACCGAAAAGGAATGACAAACGGACTTACATACCTACATACAAGTTCGTTATACATACGTTCATATGGTCACTCACGCCTTTATCCCCAAAGGACTTCCTAAAAGAATACACGCGTTTAAATTAAAGTTTCGTACCTTTCGTATTATTAGTGTAAACGCGAACGATGTGCATCATCTAGGAAGTAAACTGATTATGTCAAAAAACTATAGAAAAAATAAATTGTTCCATCCGTTTGCCAGCTATGATGTCACAGACAGATCGACAGACACACTGGTCTAACAAACATTCAGTCATCTACACCATTGAACCTATGATTGAACTAAACTAATAATACTATTAATACGTACTATACCTTCTTATTTATTTATACTCTCTACCTACCATGCGTAAAGTTGCAAGACGGGACTTGCAATGTGTATGTGTGCCTACTGCCTACCTACTTTGTACTTTTGTAAGATTAAAGTACTGGGACTAGTTAGGATTAGATAAGTTGCAACCACAGAAATCAGAAATTTTTTTTTTCTGATATCTGTGGTTGCAACAGATTAGTCATAAAAATGACTATCCCTACTAATATTATAAATGCGAAAGTAACTCTGTCTGTCTGTCTTTTACGCTTTCACGCCTAAACAGATGGATCGATTGAGGAGAAATTTGGTTTAGGGATAGTTCGAGGCCCTGGGAAGGACATAGGCTCCTTTTTAACCGACGCGACTGTGCAAAAGGAGAGTTATGATTTTACCATATAAAGACTTACGCGATAACGACTTCTATGCGGTCGAAGCCGCGGGGAACAGCTAGTCGAGTCAGCTATAAACGAGAGAAGAAGAGAAAAGAAATCCACCACACACCCTGGTTTTACAAAGGTGAAAACAACGTAAACAACGTTTCCTGAAAATAAAGGACTAAATGGCGCCTGCCTGGAATTATGCTACCGTTTCCGCTTCCCATGGGAACTTATTCCTGGGATAAAAAAATGTAGGCTAAGTGTGATTACGTAATCTATCCCTGCAGTTACCAAATTTCAGCCCGATCAGTTCAGGACTTTTTTTTTTCATTTTGTTTAACGTGAGGGAAAATCCTCATGGATGTTATGCCGGACTCCTATCGACTAAAAAAAAAGACGTGTGGCACTCGGGGACTGCCGCGGTAAAGCTATTACATAGCATTTTTTACCAACTATGCTAGTATAATTATTTCTACAAAAGAATACTAGCTGATGCCCGCAGCTTCGCCCGCGTAAAATTTGTTACCGCGGGGAGTTATTCCCGGGATAAAAGGTAGCCTATGTGTTATTCCAGACTATAATGTATCTCTGTACCAAATTTCAGCCCGATCCGTTCAGCGGTTTGAGCGTGAAAGAGTAACAAACATCCACACTCACAAACTTTAGCATTTATAATATTAGTAAGAAGTAAGATTTTAAGGCCTATGTTCAACAAAGTAAAGTACCAAGTACCTACTTAACTGTGGACATTTGGACTTTTGGGACTTTTGGGACTTCTGGGACTCTTGGGACTTTTGGACTTTTGGACTTTTGGACTTTTGGACTTTTGGACTTTTGGCCTTTTGGACTTTTGGACTTTTGGACTTTTGAAGACCCAAAAGTCCTCAAAGACCAAAAAGTCCCAAAAGTCCCAAAAGTCCCAATAGTCCCAAAAGTCCCAAAAGTCCCAAAAGCCCCAAAAATCCCAAAAGTCCCAAAAGTCCCAAAAGTCCCAAAAGTCCCAAAAGTCCCAAAAGTCCAAAAGTCCGAAAGTCCAAAAGTCCAAAAGTCCAAAAGTCCAAAAGTTCAAAAGTCCAAAAGTCCAAAAGTCCAAAAAACCAAATTCCAAAAGTCCAAAAGTCCAAAAGTCCAAAAGTCCAAAAGCCCAAAAGGCCAAAAGTCCAAAAGTACAAAAGTCCAAAAGTCCTAAAGTCCAAAAGGCCAAAAGTCTAAAAGTCCCAAGGGCCAAAGTCCAAAAGGCCAGAATTCCACTTCACCTAACCTCACCCCACCCCACCTCACACCAATTCACCTCACCACACCCCACTTCACTTCACCCCACCCTACACACCTCAGCCCACCCCACTTCACCCTAATCTACGTGACACAATTTCTGGATTCGGTCTCCACGCAAGGCCCGCGATAGAAGCTATGCAATAGCTTAATAGGTATTTTGTTTTAGAACTTTTTAAGAAGAACAATTATTTTGTAATAAATTATTTTTATGTAACTTCAACCATTTACGCAGAGGCGCAACGGATACTCTTATAACGATGAAATGTTTTCCGTTTTCGAAACATTCCTCATTGCTGCACCGCTCCTATTAATCTTAGCATTATGTTATGTAGCCTATAGCCACTATCAATAAATGTACCTACTTACTATCGAACAGTTTTTGAAACCCTACCAGTAGTTTCAGTAAGGTTTGCCTTGGTATGATGTGATCATGGTCCCTTTGCAGCGTGTGTCCAATCCAGCGCAGCAGCTACACTTCCGACGTTTGATCTGTTGGTGGATAGGGGTCTCACTGCAGCGTTCCAATAGTTTTACGTTCGTGATGTTCTCGGGCCCGTATGTACCGAGGATCCATTGGAGGCAGCGTTTGACGAAGACTTATAGCTGGTAGCTGGTGCGAAATGTCTTTAGTGACCTTCCATGTCTCGTATCCGTATAGCAGTTAGCAGTACAGTTTTAACGTTTACTTTGTTTTGAGTTTCACTCTTCGTGTCCATTTTCGCGACTGCCTACGGGGCGCAGCTGTGTAAAGGTTGTTTTGGCCTTGGCGAGACTCGAAATGATGTAGAGTACTCTTCTATCCCATCAGTTTCTGACACGACACTCCCGAGGTACGTGAATTAGTGCCTCCACCACATCTCTTGCGTCTGTAGATTTTAATTTCAGTCCAGCCATTCGCTGCCTCATCCTGCTCGTTGTCCTGCACGTTGTCCTGCACGTTGTCCTGCAGACATGCATGACGGCGTGTGTGTGCCTCAGCAGGCACAGGACATCGGCATCATTTAAATCCTCCAGGATATCAGTATAGGCCCCATTCTATGCCGCGCCGATTGTTCTTTGCGGTATTCAGCATTATACCATCTATTTTCTATGGATGGTTGTTAACTATCCTGTTATCTTCATAACGATCCTCTAAGGTAGGTACAGTATGTATTTTCAAAAGAGTTGGGAACTCTATTTTTAATTTCTTTTTCAGAATATTGATGACATTTGATTGATGTCATTTTATACACGTTACGTCTACTACATTGATACATGTAATAAAATTCTAACACGCCGGTGTTTGTATGTAAATTGTTTATACTGAGGAAAATTCTATACTGCTCGTTCGCTCTAACTTTGCCGCTCGGCTCCATACTAAAGTCGAATGTTTAATTAGACGAAGCAAACCGACAGCAACCAATGTCACTTCTTCATACAATGTTGCGTATTTTCTATGACGAAGTGACACCAGCCACCGTCAATCCACTTCGTCTAATTAACAATTCGGGTAAACGCCTCTACGCCAGCGGCAAAGTTAGAGCGAACGGGTAGTACTGAGGAATAGCTTTAACCTTTAAGCTCTATTTTGATTAAGCAAACAGGGCAGATTCACACGCTACTTGATGAGTATGATTAATAAATACCTCTAATTTCATAGACCTTGTGTGACGTAAACAAAGTTGCGAGGGTCAGCTAGTTAAAAGATAAAACAATAGGTTTCTTCTTATCTACTTAAAAACTATTTTTACAAATTTTATGGTAATAATAGACATTCTTTGAAATATGCATTTATGGTATTGTTGTGACTTTTATGACACGTTTAAAGTACATAGGTATGGGATAGATGGCGCTCGCGGCTACGTCAGCGTGAAATTTTCTTCCCGCTTCCCATGGGAACGTACTCCCGGGTTTGGTTATCTTTATAGCAGTATTATATATAAATTAACAAACCAAAAAATAATACTGCATTGGTGATGATAATAATAATAAAATGTATGTATATAGAGTACTCACTCATTTTCTTTCACTATTTTTCGTGACTTTCTTCATTAATAAATGCACTTTGTTTATTCATATTTAAAACACTTTTTACACAAATTATACGAGTACAGTTCACTGTTTTACATAGATGATGAATACCTATACAAAAGAGAATACAATACTTGACCTATACACCTATAGTCGAATTTCTTTTTTAAGTAAATTGACAGCACCTAATGTAATTGACAGCATCGAAATTGTCATTTCACATTAAGAACTCTAAATTCGACCAGCACTCTTAATTCAACTTTGGTCGAGTGGTTAAGACGCGGATCGGTACGCAGAAGGCGCAAGATCGATTCTGGGTACAAGCATCAGTTTTTGGATTATTTGATTGACATAATATATAACGACTGCAGAGTTCATAATTGACGTAAACAAAAAATTTATGAAGTGCAAGACGAGATACACGAACGTGGCCGAAGGTAGCCGAGAGTGTGATTCGTTTTCGTGACACAATTTCTGGATTCGGTCTCCACGCAAGGCCCGCGATAGAAGCTATGCAATAGCTTAAAAAACCTCATGTAAGGCCCAACAGCCTATGGTTGGGAGTCCCGGGTAAGCCCTCGGAAGGACGTTCTAGAACTCCCAACAATCCGTTCAGCCCTAAAGCATGAATGAAAGCAAAACACACAACCACACTAACAACTCTCACATTTTTTTTATAATTTTAGTAAGATTTTTTAAAACGTGTTAAATTCTGAAGTATGAATTGCTTTGAAGACTTTTTTCAAGTCGGTTAATTAAAGCCCGATCTCCATTCCATTGATAAACGTGATAAAGACATCTACAAGGTGACATTTATATTTACGCAAGTAGTTTGCAACAATGTCGTAGGAGCTGCTCTTAAAACGGCATCATTATGCATGTGGGCATACAGTTACATCATTTTTATGTCAGCCGTTTAATAGATATGATGTATTAAGTAACATGCACATCGAATGTAGGAGTATTTCCCACACTTGGGTAGCACAGCTGGAGGGATTTGATACAGGGATAGATCTGGAATAACACATAAACTTTTTTATCCCGGTTATAAGTTACCATGGGAACCGGGAACGGGAATAAAACAGAGGGCGGAGCAGCGGACCCCATCTATATTTTACGTGTAATAAATCCGTCATGATGCTATGCCAGATTCTTACCAGCTAAAAACCAACACGCTCCCTACCTAATCCCTACGGAAGTAGGGTAAGCTCTCGGAAGGACATTCCCAGGACTCCCAACAGACCTTAGCTACGACTCCGGCCTGACAGAGGGTTCGGGTGCTATGCCGCGTCTTTGGGCAGTCGCAGTCGCATACTAGCGTGTGATAAATAAACGTCAAGCAAATTGTACGTCAACGCGACCGTCAACTTTATTGACAGCTGTGGCGCGACAGGGAGTTGCCGATCTGTATGTAATACTATTACTTATATTATCTTTGATACTAGTTAAAAATATATAATGTATTATGTAATATGCACATTGACCACTACAGTGCCGCAGTGGTATTGTATGCGACTGGCGTTACCTACTGAGTCTTGGCTTCAAATCCCAATAAATGTCAAAGTAACTCTATGTTTGATGCTTTCACGTGTTAAACCACTGAAGCGATTTTGAAGAGACATGTTATCTTATCAGTATTATATTATGATGAGAAAATACTACATTTTATCCCTAGAGAACTTCGTGTGGGAAAGGTAGGAGAAAAACTCACACACCACACGAGCGAATCCGCAGAAATTAGTTAGTCTACAACACCTATTTAATACGAGTATAATCTCCTTTCATGTGTCAACTTAACCCTTAATAAGTATACGGAGAATAAGATGAATCTATTTTAATTCGTAACTCTATTTTAAATAAGTAACACAGTTATTTCCGAGAAACGAAATGACACACAGCGTCATCATCGCCATTGATGTTGTGATGCGTCATCAATAAGATCATGGTGTATTTGTGAATTGGTTTTACCTTTTAATCTGGTTATACTACGAAATAGGCACGGCACATTTGAGCGTTACTTCCCGGTTAGGGCCGCCTACTTGAGGACCACTGTCAAAAGTCTTAAGGATTACCCTTAATCGCTAGATATTGCCATGGCTTTCGATCAGGGGCGGCCGGCGTAATTTGGTCATCTTTAAAACAATCTAGATATTTGTGCCCGTGATCCATTTTGATTGATTGTTAGTAGCACATACGTAGATATGATATGAACAGTGGCATAAAACTTGCCAAGTGCGAGTCGGATTCGGGCACAGATCTCCGTGCTAAAAACTGCAAAAAGTCACGTTTGTTGTGTGGGAATCCCCTTAATATGTTTGTTTTTAGTAAGTACTAGCGGACGTCACGCGGTTTCACCCGCGTAGTTCCCGTTCCCGTGGGAATACGGGAATAAAATATAGCCTATGTTCACCGCAAGGAGTGTAACTTCCCAACAGTTAAAGAATTTTTCAAATCGGTCCAGTAGTTCCGGAGCCTATTCGTTACAAACAAACAAACAAACAAAAAACAAATCTTTCCTCTTTATAATATTAGTATAGATTTAAATAGGGTCTCGTTTCTACCCTGTGGTGTGCCTGTGGTTACTGGCTGGGTTTAATCTCCCAGTTTATAATTTGGCACACTGCACTTGCAGTCGCAGGCAGATCAATCCCGGTTGCATCAGAATCACGGAGTCCGATTTTCTTCTAGCCTCCCTCTCCTTTGTAGTCTTCAGAATATCTCATGTCAATCCTTATCATTTTGGGTCTACACTGAGTGACAGCTTTAAATGGTGATTATAAGAATGAATGTTAAGATGAAGAACATCATGACCAATGACTAAGCGTACTGGTTTTCCTTGTCTGCGAGTTTTTTACTACGTTTTTAGACGACATTGACCTACATTCAGTTCATAAATACGAAATACCACGATATTAGTCATTTCAATGGATGCTAAAGGTAACTGTGATGGTAACTATTTTACAGCATTTTTCGGGTTCTGTACCCAAAGGGTAAAATCTCTGTCTGTCAGTCCGTCATGAGACTGTATCTCAGAAACCGTGTCTGTACACGAGTTCCAACTCGCACTTGGCCGGTATTTTTAGTTAGTTCGCGAAATAGTCGCCGCCGCTGCATGCGAGCCGACACCTAGCGAATTGAGGGTCATTTTCACAGTACACAGTGCCTCAACTTGCATACATCCCCAATGATGTTACTCTTCAAGCTCCCCTTGAAGACCCCGCGGTTGTGGTGCCAGGAAAACACGTGCGTTGACAGAGCGTTCTACGGTACTATGGTTCGACATAGAAATGCTCTTTAGAATAGCTCGGTTCTGGCGAAGATTCTCTCTACTGTGTAAGAGTGGCACCTCTCCCCGGCACGCGTAGTTCGGTATCGAAAAGAAGATGCTGGGATTAGGTTGAAGAGTTCTTCAGAACACTCGCTCGGATAGATTCGGCAGAATTTCATAGTGAGTCATGTAACGTAGAGCACATTACCAACTCTCTGTAGCTGTACCTACTTACTGCCGGTCCAACATCCTCTTTCCTTAAGAAGTTCCATTCGTCACTTCTTTGTCTCATTTAGTTTAGATAACCCTCGACAGCGCATAAATAAATAAATAGGTAAATACCTAAATATAAATATTGTTGGACATTCTCACACAACATTATCTAAACCAAACTAAGCTAAAAGCTTGTGCTATGGGATCTAGACGCATTGACGGATCGAGAGTGTGTAGCCAGTTCCTCTCATCCTTTATTATCTATCTAATGACATTCATCTTCAGCGAGACATGTACTTAATTGTCTAAACCAGAGGCTCTCAAAGTTGTCTGGACTCTGGACTCCCATTCAACAAAAATTCACTTCTCCTATAGTTCAGAAACTACCGGTTTTACCTATATGTGAGAATTTGAATGATAAATACGTGACCGTATAGTAAACAAATCGTCCTTGTACCTTACTATGCCAAGGTAATTATTAACGGCTGCGGTTTTCGTTTTAAATAGGTATTCATCATCCTAATGAATGGTTCATTCGGGGAATTATTATTTATTATATTAATAAACAAATGTTGCGGTTGCATTGGAGAGGTATTTGCTCGGCTTATTTACGGTATTTGCAATTGACTGGACGATTTATGTTTTTCGAAGTAGGTACTACTTTATGTATCCTCAAATATTTCGGACATGTTGTCCGAAATGAACACTCAGTCGACAGACTTGTGATCCAGAGACAAGTGCAGAGAAAAGGTCGCGAGGCCGCTCACCTACGCGATGGACAGACCTCGTGAAAACCATGACGCACACCTCCATCGTTCAGAGTTCACGAGACGCTGAGGACCCGCAACAAATGGAGGCGCATCGCAAGGGCTGCTGTAGCCAAACAAAATGCAACATCATCAACCACGACCACTCTGTCAAGAGTGAACGATTAAGAGCTACATAATACCAAAAAAGAAATTCTCAGCGCTATGACGTAATTTTTGACATTTACAGGACGAAAATCACGTGACTACATGGTGATTTTCCTGTTAAAACTCATCTGAAACCAGTGCTACATCAATCGGGTCTAAGGATAGGCCAGCAGTTAAGGCACGACGATCCGGCTAAGGAACTCCACGATCCATCCTTTTTTCACATTTTCATCCTCTGTCTTTTTATTTAACGTGAGGGAAACTCCTTCATGGATGCTATGACGGACTCCTATAGACTAAAAAACATCACGTAACGCCTAACAGCCTACGGTTGAGCCCCGGGTAAGCCCTCGGAAGGATGTCCCAGGACTCCCAACAGACCTGCGGCTACCACTGCGGCCTCTGCCTCCTTCCTAGGTCAGACACTTGATTGTAAAGGGTGTTTTTTTTAGAGGTATAGAACTTTGAAATGGAATAAAACGAAGGTGATTGTTTTTATTGATATGAAAATGACTTTATTCGAAAGAAAATCTTCTGGCATTATAGTTTAAATATGATTTCTGGCATATAACCGCCACGGCTGGCTCGGACGTAGTCTAATCTAGAGGTCCAATTTTCGATGACTTTCCCAACATTTGTGGCCGTATATCGGCAATAACGCGCCGAATGTTGTCCTCCAAGTGGTCAATCGTTTCGGGCTTATCGGCGTAGACGAGCGACTTCACATATCTCCACAGAAAATAGTCAAGTGGCGTAAAATCGCACGACCCTGGAGGCCAACCTACGGGTCCAAAACGTGAAACTATGCGGTAACCAAACGTTTCCTTCAATAAATCAATTGAGGCACGAGCTATGTGACATGTTGCGCCGTCTTGTTGCAACCACTACTCCTGCACATCATGGTTGTTCAATTGATGAACGAAAAAGTCAGTAATCATAGCTCTATAGCAGTCACGATTGACTGTAACGTTCTGGTCAGCATCGTTTCTAAAGAAGTACGGACGAATTATTCCACCAGCCCATAAAACACACCACACATTCAGTTTTTCTGGATGTAACGGTGTCTCAACATACACTTGAGGATTATCATCACCCCAAATATGGCAGTTTTGTTTATTGACGTATCCATTCAACCAAAAGTGAGCTGCACCGCTAAACAAAATTCGCTTATGAAAATCGCGATACGTATTTCGGACAGAACCATGATTTTCAAAATAAATTTGCACAATTTGGAAGCATTGTTCAGGCGTCAATCTATTCATGTTGAAATGCCAAACCAAACTTAACATAAATCACTTTTCAGCTGACAAAAATACCGCCAGTTAAAACAGTTATGCCAACTTAAAGTTCTATACCTCTAAAAAAAACACCCGTTATTTATAGCTAACACTAACGTGTATTATGTAAATTTACAAGCCAACACATTGTCGAGAGTGCAATGATAAACTAACGCCTGACTCATTTCCATCCAGAGATAGCATAATTCTAAAACCTAGTCTACATCAACGCAACATGGAAGGGTATCTTCGAATTCGAATGATAATATAATAACGCTCTCCTCTCGCCGGACTGCTGGAAGAAATTTCTTTCTAGAAATAAGCTGTACCATTATACTCATCTTTTCTTTATGTGTATTCTAGTATAAGTCATGTTTGTACATAAATATTAAAAAGTCAAGTTTGTACATGAATATTTAATACATAAGGAAATCCTTATGGATGCTATTCTTCATCTGCGTACCGTCGGGAGGCCTTCGGTACCCGCGTACGCCTTCGGTAGGATAACCTCAGGACTCCCGACAACGATACATCGCTATCGCGCCCTCTGCCTAGGGCGGTGTAGTGTAGACTCTGCGTCTACTGGTGCAGACTTTGCGTCTACTGGTGTAGACTCGGCGTCTGCTGGTGTACACTCTGCGTCTACAGGTGTAGACTCTGCGTCTACTGATGTAGATTCTGCGTCAACTGGTGTAGACTCTACGTCTACACTACACCATATTGTGGCTCATTCAAACGCTGTTTCGTTTACAGTCTAGTTTTAAGCCTTTTAACGCAAAAAGTGGCACCTATTAGTTTCACCTTTGTATATATTCTTATGCGTCTATCTCTAGCAGCTGAAAATTACTAAGAAAATGAGTGAATCTCCTCCATTTCGAATAATGCAAACTGTGCGAAAAGGAGCCCTTTGCAATCGTTTTATTTTTTGACGCATTTTCGTCATGAGCAAAGCGAGCAGTACAAGGCGAGTAGCTGTCTAAGTTTTCATTAGTCACAGATCCAGTAACCACATTATGGTACCAAACCGACAATCTGTGTGTACCTGGGTTTATTATTAAGATGAGTTCATTATTGGCCCAACGCCAGTCAAATGTTTGCGATATGGGTATTGCCGATGTTTGATGTAATCCGTTTAATCTTGCTGGACAGATGTTATGGAATGCAGCACGAGTGATAGGGGAACCCCGTTACGACAGGAAACAAGAATCAGTATTATAATAATGATAATTATTTGCGAAGCAGTTTCAATCTAGTCATACTATCACGCCTATATCCCGAGGGGGTAAGCAGGGGACAATTATACATTCACTCTTTTACCAGTAGTTTTGTTGGTTTCATGTAACAGTGGGCCAACCTATGGCCGCCATCAGGACTATAGTGACTCAATCAGATGGCGCTGTTTTAAAATAAATTTCGGGCTGCAAGTAACACGGTATTGGTTGACCCAAGTGCAATTCCTGCAACACTGCTTCTCTATAATGCCTCCTTTGCGTGTTTTGGCTTTGGCTTTACAATGGTTTGTGCTCTGAGGAATTGTTTGATATGATGCCCACGGCTACGTTCTGTCACCGCACCGCTCACAGACAGGATGTTCATCCTCAAACTGTGCCTTCTTGTGAGTGTTCTACCGTCCCTGTTCAATGGTTTGTGCTCTGAGGAATTGTTTGATATGATGCCCACGGCTACGTTCTATCATCGCAACACTCGCCACAGACAGGGTGTTCATCGGTTAGATCCAATAGGGGCTTTCTTTCGCGCACACTTAAATTGTGGAATGATCTTCCTGATTCGGTTTTCCCAAACGCCTACATTATGGGGTACTTCAAAAGAGGTCTTACAAGGTTTTTACAGGGTCGGCAGCGCGAGTGCCTTTTCTGTTGCAATCGTCCATATTCTACGGTGACTAGCAGTAAATCTGGTGGATATTATGCTTGTCCTGCCACATATGTGGTAGGTACTTATAAAAAAAAGGGATATTTTTAAATGCACATCTATATATTTTTTCTGCACACTAGGTAACTCCACTAATTAACTGAATGCATACCAGAAATCTGAATGCTGTGCAAAAAAACCAATTGATTAACTAAACATGTACTTCTTAAAAAACTAAAATTTTACACACAACGAGTTGACCTTTTTTATCGAATTCACATCAAAAATGTGGTTCGTACACCGGATACATGATTTACTAAACAAAAATACGAATTGCTTATCAAAAATACTAACTTGCACTCTAAATTTTACAATCTTATAACGGAATAGGTTAGGTTAGGTTAGTTTTTTTATTTTTGATTAATAACATTTAATTTTGTAAAGATGACTGATTAAATTGGGTTTTTAATTAGAATAAAAGATGTTGATAAAAGTAAATTAGGCGATGGTTTTCCTTAAAAGAGTTTTAATAAGTTTGATGAGCTAAGGAATTTTTAGATATACGATTTTGATAATAGTGATCTGTTCAGTAAAATAGTTCTGCAAGTACCATTAAACAGTATATTAAATTGGATTTATTTAGTGTCCATAATTAGTGTGCAAGTCAGTATTTTTGGTTTAACTTTGTAATATTTTGTTCGGAAAAAGGGAATAAACAGATATCGATTTAAATACATGCCTAAAAAAACTGTGGGCGGCTTGAAAAGCATTGAAAATTTACTTTAAGCTAGATCTCCACTACCAAAGTGCTATAACGGGAAGGAACAACAGAAAGCTAATTTGCTCTAGAAAACTAACGGGACTAAGTGCTCAGATGATGATAACTGCAAATGAAACTCATTTTGTATGTTTATCTAGCAAGCACTGACCTCAAACAGTCGTTTACGTTTGACGAAGGTTAAGTTTATCGCAAAACTATCTCGACTGGAGACACTAACTGGTCGAGACCTTGACTCTTGTATCTTAGCGTGAATATCCAGTTGTAACCAAAAGCTGTTCTTTGGAGGTAGGTGTACTTACGCATTTTATCCAAAGATGCAGTTTTTGTTTCAAAATGAGTGTAAATCTAAATAACCGCGAAGGTTTAAAATGACCAATACTTGAGAAACACTGCTAAGTGAAAATAGCAATAAAATGCCACTTTTTTTGGTAGGTATTTTATCAAGATTTCGAAGATTCGAATTCCTCGGTGATTTCCTCCACGCAAGTCTCCGCCATACTAAATCTTAACCAACTAACTAAAACCACATGGTCCCGCGTCTAGCGACGAGCTCCAGGTAGGGATTTTTTTTAACGTGAGGGAAAATTCATCATGGATGCTTATGCCGGACTCCTACCGACAAAAAAATCTCACGTAACGCCCAAAAGCCTATGGTTAGGAGCCCCGGGTAAGCCCTCGGAAGGATGTCCCATTACTCCCAACAGACCCACGCCCAGGGGATGGTTCGGGTGATATCCCGCGTCTTTGGGGGGTTTCGGGTGTGATCCAGCTTCTAAGGAGGGGCGTGCGTGAATCCCTCACGTCACGCTGCTGTCATGGGCCTGCTTTTATAAGGACGGTGAGCAGCCCTCTCGGACGAATGGTTCAAGATTTCCTGCACAACGAAATTGTAAGCAGTGGCTTGCTCTAGCAGAGTAAAACAGCACTTTGTGGTTCGGGAACGAAGCGCTGATGATGATAAGTTTAATTCAGAGCATGATAATGACCGACATTAAGCGTGACATCACTGTCCGACCAAAATAAAATATAATAGCAACAGACGTAGACGGCCATGCGAACGTCTGACCTAATTGTTGGCACATTTCAAACATTTATTGCATTATTTTAAAATGGAAAAATTGTTGTCTAGATGAAAGGATATTTTTCGGCCCTGGGAGATCTTTCCGAGGGCTTACCCGGGACTCCCGGCTGTAGACAGTTGTAAGGCATCGTGTGGTTTTAGTCGGTAGGAGTCCGGCATAGCATCCATGTAGGATTTCCACTCGTAAAAAAAAAACAAAAAAAACAAATAGGAGCTAGGTAGGTAGGTATAAGTCTACACCACAGATATCAGAAAACAGATTCTGATATTTCTATTTTCTTTAATTTTTTTTTCGAAATTTATTTCACTGCTTTCTTCAGCGAAAGTTTGGGTGGTGGAATGATCTCTCAACCTCAGTTTTTCTAAACGCCATCCTGTCAGCGACGACACCGAGTGTAGCCGCTCTGGTGTTGCAAACGCTCATAAGTTACGGTGACCACAGCCCATCAGGTGGGGCCGTAAGTTTATCTGCCACCTTTGTGGTGTAAAAAGAATATTGGACCGCCTGCCTGATGGAGCTTTAGCGATATTTAACAGCCGTAAAAACTAATGACTTTAAGGGATGCGATCATCGATCGAATAGGAACAAAAGACCACCTAATGGAATGTCATTTGTCGCACTGTTAGAAACGGCTAAACCTGAGACAAAAGATGTTTTAACAGTACATTTTTTAGGATGAAATTAAAATCGTAGGCCACCCGCCTCCACCTCGGACTCCACATTGCGGGACTGACTTGCTCCGTAGACCGATTCCTAGCCGGTCTGCGGAAGCAAGCGATCCCACCACACAGCATCCGCCCGTTGCGACCTACATGCGTGGATACTCCACGCGATATCTGCGTTATGTGGAAGTACGGACGGATGCTGTCCTACCGGACTGACGCTGGACGGCCGCCTGACTGAAGCCGCCGCGCCGCTCCTAGTCGCTGGACGCCCCCAGCCGGGCCTTGATCGGGTAACCGGCCATCTCACCTGCCTAGGGCGACCGCCGCGCCGGAGCGGCGTGAAGATGATGGCCCTCAAAACAGGAACCAGATAGGAAGACATGTCTCCCTGCCCCAGGGCTCTGCCTTCTCTAAGCGAAGAGAAGAATTCCTCGTGAAAGAGGCCTACACCACGACACCACGCACCCCTAGGGGTGTAGTAAGTAACGAATACGAGCCGACGAAGGATGGCAGTCCAGCTCGGTCGCCTATTCTCGTCCATACGAGAGAAAGCGTTGACGGAAATTTACTGTTGAAATGTCCTTTCTCATATTGCACCTACGGTTTTTAGGGTATCGTAGCCAAATGGCAAAAACGGAACCCTTATAGAGATTCGTCATGTCTGTCTGTTCATCCGTCTGTCTGTCCGTCCGTGTGTCACAGCCACTTTTCTCTAAAACTTTAAGACCTATGCTATTGAAACTTGGTAACTAGATGTATTCTGTGAACCGCATTAAGATTCTTATACAAAACTAGAAAAAACGCAGTAAATTTTGGGGGTCCCCACTCAGGACTGAAACTCAATTTTTTTTTTTCATCCAACCCATACGTGTGGGGGGTATCTATAGATAGGTCTTCAATAATGCTATTGAGGTTTCTGACATCATTTTTTTCTAAGGTGAATAGTTTGCGCAAGAGACACTTCCAAAGTGGAAAAATGTGTGTCAACCCCCCCCCCCCCCCCCCCTCTAACTTCTAAACTAAGAGAATGATAAATCTAAAAAGAATATATGATGTACATTGCCATAAAAACTACCAACGGAAATTAGTTTGAACGAGATAGAGCTGGTAGTTTTTTTTAATACGTCGTAAACCGCAGTTTTCGGTTAAAAAAATCACTACCACTGCGAACGTGTTAAAACATCAATCAAAGTTACAACGAACGACAAGAACTTTTATACTATGTTACTTGCTGCTACGAAACCCTTCATGGGCGAGTCCAACTCGCACTTGGCCGGTTTTATTAAATATGAGACACCCATAAAGTGTTCGGAATTACAGATTGAGGCATTGACTTATACAGTGGAAATCTGATTACCTATACTTTTTTAAAAATTTCATAGGGAATAAATTTTATTTTATTTTATTTTTATTTTAACTACCTATTACTTTTCCCAGTAATCTGTCCCGTAACAGTTCTACTGAATATTACACAACCACCACACATCCTGTGTGCTGTGTCGCTCGCCCTATATATTTAAAAAGTTGCCTAGCTTGTGTTAATTGTTTTCAAACGTTATTTTCATCATGGGTTATTTTGGGATGTTTATTTTCATGTCGAGTTTGTGTTTGATTACGAATACGAGTTGTAAGCGACATGCTTGTGTGAAAGTTTGAAGGTGATGCTTGAATAGTGTAATTGCACGGGGAAAGTAAGGTAATAATATTGGTGGTGAGCCTATTGCCGTATTGAAATGGACAGGCGAAGATTATTATGCTTCCTCCACATTACTCGCGAAGTTGAACGAAGTTCGTCGGCGAAGTTGCCCGGAGTCAAAGAAAATTTTTGACGAAGTAGGCCGAGGAGCCCCTCTACACTATCGTACTCGTCCAACTTCGTTCAACTTCGCGAGTAATGTGGAGGAAGCATTAGACTGCCCGCTGTTGAAAATGTTCAAGCCGCCATAAGAACGACAACTTGGCTTAACGACTGCCACTTTACTGGCAACCAGGACCAATTTAACGTGCCTTCCGAAACACGATATTGTCTCAAAGTGCTCACCCATCTGAGGACTAACCACATCAAAAGTTGCTTACTGCAGTGATCGTTTCCAGAACACAGTCCGCTAGGAACACTTCAACACACATTATGTGTAAAAACCGGCCAAGTGCGGGTCGGAAACGCACACAGAGGGTTCCCACCACCAAACCCCACCAAACAACGGCATAAGAATCATGGGAGCCCCCTTAAATATTCAATTTTCTCATTTCAGTAATTGTTGTTGAAACGGCAATAGAAATACATAGGTACTTACTTAATCTGTGAAATGTCAGCTCTCTAGCTATCACGGGTCCTGAGATACAACCTCTTGACGGACAGACAGACAGACGGACAGTGAAGTCTCAATAACAGGGTCCCGATTTTACACTTTGGGTACGGCACCCTAAAAAACGCGTGTCTCCTCTCCAACGGGAATCATCGTAAATGCGTCACAAGTAGTGTTGCCAGGTGTCCCGATTTGGGCGGAACGTCCCGATTTTCAGGGGTCTAAGGACACGTCCCGATTTGTACTTGATCGGGACGCTAAATGTCCCGATTTATGATAACCAAGAATAATTATGTGTTAATATTATAAGTAGTCAATCATCAATTCATCAACTCCCAGCCGTATCATACAAAAGATATAAATATAACATTTGGAAAGTACCTATCTTGCGACGTAAATATACCTACCAAGTAGTATAACAGAGATTCGTCGAAATTCGGGGTGAAATGAGGAAGCAAGTTTTAATATACTTATTGTACCAAAGGAAACAGTTAATTCTTCTAGATCTTTAAATTCAGCAATAACATAAACGATCAAGGTGTTTTAGATTTTAAACCTCAAATACTAGCCCTTCTTTACAGTTTTAAAGGCTTACTACATTTTAAAACTGTAAAAGTCAACATTTTAAAAGTTGCCACTAACTAAGGGGGTGTAACGAGGAGACAGGGTTTTTAAAAGGCAGCCCTTAGGTTAAAACAATCTAGGTATGTTACGATTTTGTCCCGAAATAACTAGATAACAACACCGAAATTCCGAAGTTACGCATACTAACACTTTAAATTAGGAGTTCATCTTTAAGGCTATTTCAAAAACGATTAGGACTACATCCACGAAACGAGAAAAGAGGTTTATCGTTAGAAATTCCACCCCTGAGGGATAAATAAGAAGTTATTAGCGATTTTGGAAATGGTAGGACTATTTTGTATTTTCGTTTTGAAATTCTTAATGGATGCAATGCTAGATTCTTATCGACTAAAACCACGCGGCTCGATACCGCTGTCCACGGCCCAGAACCCCCGAAACTAAGATTCCTGATAGACTTTGGCTACTATCCCCAGGAGTTCGGGTACTATCCCACGTCTTGAGGGTGTTGGTTGGGATTTGGTGATGATATCCCGCTTTTTTCGTCACGCCGTCGTTTTGAGTCTGCTTTTGTAAGAACAGCGAGCAGCCCTTTTGTAGTCTTCAGGCCCCCGGTCGTGGAAGTCGATAGTTTTGGGCGAATAAAACTCTGCGTTGTCCTTTGCAGACTGCGGAACTCTAGTGGTTCCCTCTCGCTCAACCCGCTCTCTCCCTGCTGCCTCTTTTTCGATCAAGACTTGCTCGCAGAAAGACGCGACGGCGTTCCACTTCTTCCCGTTGGAGATCATAGCTCGCACATCTCCAGCGAAAGTATGTCTATGAGGATCTGGCGCACTCCACCAATGTGAGGAGCGCTGTATCTAGTGCTGGCAGTAAGCTGTGATCACCCGGTGTATTTGCCACAGATATTTGTCAAAGCACCCATGCCCGATAATCATTTCTGACAACAGGTAGGAGAGGTTGCCATAGCTCATCTCCAGCCACTTGTCCATGATCGATCTTTTCACCTTGATTGTGGCGTTTCCCCATCTTGGTTGCTCAGGTTGCACCTTTAACAGCAAAAGTAGGTCTACGAGGATCTGACGCACTCCACCAAAGTGTAGAGCGCTGTCTTCGCTGCGTCCTGTGCTGGCACTAAGCTGTGGTCTCCCGGTGTAGTCGCCACAGATATTTGCCGAAGCACCCGTGCCCAGTAATCATCTGTGACAACAGGTAGGTGAGGTTGCCATAGCTCGTCTCCAGCCACTTGTTCGTCACCTTTCAAAACCTTGATTGTGGCGTTTCTCCATCTTGGTTGCTCAGATCGCACCTTTCAGAACTCTATGATTTCTGGCAGAGATGGGACCGCTGAGCCTCGATTTCTTTGCGCCATTTAATAAATGACACAAGCGCCCTCGCCTCCAGGTCCATGGACGAGTTCCGGTTTTTACCGGTTAGGGCTATAATCATGAAACGAGCGTCTATATGAGCGTCAAAATTGGCGGTGTTGCTACAATCTAAGACAGGTGTTAAGGTTAGGGCTATAATCATGAAACGAGCGTCTATATGAGCGTCAAAATTGGCGGTGTTGCTACAATCTAAGACAGGTGTTAATTTAAAAATTATAAACCCCCGATCACGCGACTGCGCTAATAAATCCAAACATGGCCTGTAATTTCCTGAGTAAATTTTAGTAGAATTCCTTCATTCACTCAAGAAGTGAGCTGATGTGATCTCTAAAATTTATCCAAGCCAAGAACCATCCCGGTCACATCAGATATCGAACATGAAACCGCAACGAATCGCTGAAATTTTCACAGCTATGGGAACATTTAGCCATTATGTAAACCACTATCGCTTGAGATAGCTTATTCCCGCCTGCAAATATTGCCGAAAAAGTAATACAGTAAGTAGCTATAGAAAAGCACAAAAGAAATAGAGCGCTTGTTTTTTTATTTTTAGGTTGTATTTTTACTTGGCATTCGGGTTTTTGTATTCTTAATAATAAAGTTTATTTAAAACTTTTTAGTTAAGTTAGTAATGGAGAACAGTTATTAATTTTCGCGTAGTGAAGGGACATCACCGAAATTCAACCTTAATTATTACATTTTTGGTTATATTTTCGGTTCTACTTAGAGCTCGTTTAAGGAGACGCGGCGCTTCGAGCGGCGCAGCCCGCCAAGCGGGCCGCCAGAAACACAAACATATTTATGGAAATGTTCAGAGCGTTCAAGGAGAAGCGTTTTTGTAGGCGTTTGTTTGAGTTGTAGCTGCCCCAGCGGCGAGTGTCGTCGCGTCGGACGCGGCAAATGAAGCGACAGGTGACGCCGCGGAGGACGCGGCGGGTAAACCAGCGAGTCTCGCAATGGAGGAACGCGGCGAATTAGGAATGTCGGGCAATTAAGTTCCTAGAAAATATCGATATTAAAATAAAAATATTTTTCGATATTTTATTTTAAAAAATGTAATCGATGTTTATAATCCTCTGGAGCAGAACGTCATGAAAGCAAAATGTCATGTACGCAAAATAAACGATACATCGATATTTATGAAAGATATACAGGGTGTCCCACGGCTATGCCACATGGAGGAAAAGTACCTTAAATATTGGAGGTGGAACATTTTACTGAAAGAAGACATTATTTTAATTTAAGAAACAATTTAATCTATATTCATAGATTTTTAAAAACTTACATGGTTGAGCCGGGAATCGAACCCGCTACACGAGAAAAAATAATCATTCCGTAGGTTTATCATACCGATCGAAAGGCTTCATCATAAGGATTATTTTTTGCTAAGTAACATAGTGTCAAAAATAAAAGGAAGAGCATGTATTTTAACATTTGATGTGAAACTTTGTTCACAAAAATGAAAAGCTGGCATCGCCGGTGATCTCAATGAAGACTTTCGTTCCTGGATCGGGACAAATACGATGGCCGCCGAGATCCACAGACCTAACAACGTTAGATTTTTTATGGGGTTATGACATGTAATTTTTTTTATACCACTAAGGTGGCAGACAAGCATACGACCCACCAGAAGGTCACCGCAGCCTATATTAAATGTAGTTTACAATAAATGCAAATGTCCACGAGCTACAAACAGAACTTGGACGTATTATTATAAATATCCACCACACCAAGATCAAAAGATCGACAAGGAGTAAAATAATCAAAAGTGTGCGACTTTGTATTAAACAATATGGGACTTTTGCATTAAAAATGTTAAAATTCATGGTCTTCCGTTTATTTCTGACACAATGTTACTTAGCATAAAAATAATCCTTATGATGAAGCCTTTCGATTGGTATGATTAACCTAAGGGGTGATTATTTTTTCTCGTGTAGCGGGTTCGATTCCCGGCTCAACCATGTAATTATTTAAAAATCTATGAATGCAGTTTAAGTTGTTTTTTTAAATTAAAATAATGTCTTCTTTCAGTAAAATGTTCCATCAATAGCCATATCTCTGTCGTACAGACACGACAACTTCAATTTTTTTTAATACGAGTAGTACATGTAGATGGAAAACACCCAGACTTGGAAAAATATTTTTTTTTCAATCGGCCCATCGGTTTGAACCCCAGATCAGACTCGGGAATCAAACCCAAGACCTCAGTGTGGCAGTCGCATGCACTTTCACTCCGCCACCGTGGCGGTGGCAGCCAAGTGTTAACTTTATATTTTACATTTTAATAGTTTTGGTAATTCAAATTAGATTGCCAAAATCAATCAAATCTGGACGTAGGCCTCTCCAAATTTACACCACAATAAATCCCTCCGAAGCAGAACCCTCCGAATCAATACATATAATAAAATCATAACAGGTCGCTGTCTGTACATGGGAGATAAATAAGAAAAAATATTATACGGGGGGCTATATGAACGCAATACAACCCAAAACAATGATTTTATTTTTTAATGATTTTATGATATTTTGGGTTACAATATCGTTACTAAAATATCGATATTTATAAACGATATATATTGATATTTTTTAAATATTGATATACATATCATTATCATTTATAAATAAAGTTTACATCCCTAGTCGAGACGAGACGCAGCGGGTGTCGCAGCGGGTGACGCAGCGGGCGTCGCTGCGTACCACGCGGCGGGTGCAGCCTCGAGGGAAGCCACGCCGCACGCGTCGCTTGACGCCCCGCGTTTCCTTAAACGAGCTCCTACATTTCTATATGTTTGATTTTGCGCGTGACGCTACGCGGGTAGCTTCACGCGCCGCCTGACTATAAACGGTCAAATCGCTTTACGCGCCGCTGCAAGCCACGCCGTACGCGATGCTTGACGCCCCGCGTCTCCTTAAACGAGCCCTTAACCGATTGCAATCAAACAAAATGTAAGATTTTAAGTCTGACCAAGACCTTATATACACATATTATTGCATCAAAATCGGTTCAGTAGTTTTTGCGCCCATCACAGTTAAATAATCATAGCGCCAAAAATACGCCATTATGATTTTCTAGAAATTTTATTAGAGGTACCTAGTGTCACTCACACAGTCACAACGAATCAAATGACACCTTCTATTTCAAAATCCATCAAGTCGTTCACGCTGTAGTGTGCAAGAAAAACAATTAAGGTTTTCATTTCAGCGCCAAAAGTCAGACATTTAGATTTTTTAGAAATTTATTTATGCCTGGTTTCACTCACACAATCACGACAAATCAAATGACACCTTGCATGTTAAAATCCGTCAAGCCGTTCAGGCTGTAGAGCGTGACAAAGAAATGGACATACACACATACATAGTCTCGTAAAACATTGCCCTCCTTTCTTCGGCAGTTCGGGTAAAAAATACTACAATCAGAAAAAAAGGGGTTTAAGTCCCCCCCCCCCCTTCTTTAAACCCCATACCCCCACGTTTTTTGGTACGGAACTCTCTTGTGCGCGAGTCCGACTCGCACTTGGCCGTTTTTTATTTTGTCCCGATTTAAAACCCTAAGTCCCGATTTTTTTTACCCTTTGTACCGATTTTCATCCGATAGGACCTGGCAACACTACACAAGATAAGTCCGAAGACACACATTGCGTACACCGACACAGATGCTGTACACATTGACGCAATCTCACGGGGTCAACGACCCGTTATCACACTAACTTATCACATCTAAATCTGGTATTTACATTGTGTACGAAATTATAGATATACTAATAGATACGCCTAATTAACTTTTTGTACAAGTTTGTAAGGAAAGCGTACGTAGTTCCGTGTTCTCATTCTTCTGTAAATCAACTAGGTACGTATGAGTACTCTCTAAACCCCTTTTTGTTGTTTTACGTGAGGGAAATCCTCATGGATGCTATGCCGGACTCCTACCGACTAAAAAACCTCACGTGTCCTGCCTAACAGCCTACGGTTGGGAGCCCCGGGTAAGCTCTCGGAAGGGTACCCCAGGACGACTCTAACGCCCTAAGGTGAGGCCGCAGTGATAGCCAAGGTCTGTTGGGAATCCTAGGGTCATCCTTCCGAGGGCTTACCGTGGGAATTAGGTGGGAAACGTGTGGTTTTTAGTGGGTAGGAGTCCGGCGTAGCATACGTGTAAGATCTTTCTCCACGTTAAAAGGGATACTATAATATATTGGTCATCAGGGAACGAGGTGTAATCTAAGGTCAGTCCTAAGATACGGATTCGTTTGTGGTACCTTTCCATTTACGAAAATATCGGAAAATAAACCGTTTGTCCAGGCTTTGTAGTTCAGTAATTCCAACTTATACCTATAATGTACTGCTCTCAGAGAGAATGTCTCAAGAAATCGTGGCTTGTGATGGAGAATCACATGTGTCAAAATTGTCTCACTTTTCAAAAATTACAACCAACCAATTCGTCCCCATTTTTTTAAGTGTTCCCCGATAACCCGATTCATCATAGGTGCTATGCCGAACTCTTTACCGACTAGAATCACACGGTAACCTTCCAAAGCCTACCGCAGGGAGCCCCGGGTAAGCCCTCGGAAGGATGTCCCAAGACCATACGTCCCCATAACTACTAGTTTGAAGATAGGGATGGTTAGGGCGCTCCACCAGGAAACCGTGGAGACATGGAAGGTGCGACTTGAGCAACCAAAGGGGGGATTCGCCACAATCGCGCCGTCAGACCGGTCATGGACGAGTGGCTGGAGAGGAGACACGGTGCTCTCTCCTACCGGCTGTCACAGATACTAACCGGGCACGGTAGCTTCGGTAGGTATCTGTGGCGAAGACTCCGGTAAACCACGGCCGAGTGTCAGCACTGCGAGGACCGCAGCGATGTCACAGCGCTCCGTACCCTGGTGGAGTGCACAGCATGGGCGCAACAGCGCCAGGTCCTCGTAGTGGGTCTGTACGTGGACACTCTCTCGCTCGAGACCATGGCGCGAGCCATGCTCTCCAGCGGGAGTAAGTGGGACTGCGCCGCCTCTTTCTGCGAGCAGGTCATGCTAGTGCCGGCGGGGCGGGTACGGGAGAGAACTCTCCCCCCCGAGTTCCGCAGTCGGCGGCCTGGGCGCCGCCGACGTGTATTCGCCGAGGACTATCGGCCTCCATGACCGGGGGTCTGAGGACGGTGAGAAGGTCGCTCACCGTCCTTACAGAAGCAGGCCCATGACGGCAGCGTGACGTGAGGAACTCACGCACGTCCCCCCCTTAGAAGCAGGATCACACCCGAAACCCCCCCAAAGACGCGGGTTAGCACCCGAACCACCCCCTGGGCGAGGCTGCAGAGGCGGCTGTAGGTCTCTTGGGAGTCCTGGGACATCCTTCCGAGGGCTTACCCGGGGCTCACAACCATAGGCTGTTGGGCGTTACGTGAGGTTTTTTAGTCTGTAGGAGTCCGGCATAACATCCATGAGGATTATCCCTCACGTAAAAAAAAAGGGATGGTTAGGGCCCCATAACACCTGGTTTTTTGAAAAAAGAACTCTCAAACTCTTAACTAGGTACTCATATCAGTTTTGCAGACTACCCGCGTCAATTTGTAGTTAACTTCACACCGCGGGCCTGTAGGATAGGAAGTAGCCAGCGATTGTGCTTACTAAATATAGAGGTGCTGATAATAAATATAATTAATTATTGTAAGTCGTCAGCGCAATCAACTTATTTACATACAAATGTTAACCGTGTTTGATAATTGTATTACAGAGCGTACGGAGGAACGAAATCGTAGGCACTGTATCTTTATACTGTGTCGTAGGTGTTATGTTAAGCGCAGAGGTGGCACAAAAAGTTAACAACGGCCTGCCAGAGCGTGTGATTCCCTCCTCTTACAAGCAACCCCGGGTTCTTCAAGTGGAGCTTGAAGAGGCACATGACAGGGCCGCCAACATGAGGACCACTGTCTATAGTCTGTGCCTGTGCCCGCCAATCTCTAGATGTCGTCATGGCTTTCAAGCGGGCGGCATCATCATAGCGAGTTAAATGTAAAATGGTGAGATGGAATGAATGAAGGATGAGAGGCATTATCGATCCTAGCCAAAGTCTGCCGGGAATACTAGGACATCCTTCCAAGAAGTTACTCAGGGCGCTAGACAATATTATCGACGAGCTGAAGATTGCAGGAAGACACAGAACCGTGAATTTTGACGTAATACAGATAGGCAACTCCCTGCCCCTCACTGAGCAAGCTTCCCCACCCCCGTCAGTCCCGTCACAGCTGTCATTATAGTTGGCGGGCGTGTTGAGGGAACATTTGCTTAGCCTTAGTGGTCACACAGACATTCAAGCTCTTTACAAACATAACGTGTTTTAGTGTAGGTGACAGAGTTGAAACAAATCACTTGTTTGGAGTTTCCGCCCTGTGACCAAAGTATGACGGGAATCATGGGACATACTTCCAAGAAGTTACTTGGGGCTCCCGGCGCTAGTCGATATTTAGGGACTGTTTCGTGTGACGACCTGAAGAACTAATGGAATCAGGCGTTACATGGCGGGAATCCATCCTAAAATGATAATATAAGGAGGGGAGGGAGGAAGAGGAACCCGCCTCACGTAATTTGTGAGCGGCCTACGTCCTGCAGTGGACTGTCATAGGCTGATATGTTTGGTTGCTTGTGGTTGGGCTCAAGTTGAGTATTATGACATGCGCGGGGATATCCACACGTGTAAAAAAGGTTTACCTAACACTCTACACCGAAGACGCACCGGGTATGAGGTTACAGGTTTGTTTTTTAACATGAGGAATATCCTCATGGATGTTATGCCCGGCTCTTGCCGACTAAAAAACCTCACATATCATGCCCAACAGTCTACGGTTGGGAGCCCCGGGTAAGCCCTCGGAAGGATGTCCCAGGAAACAGTTGGGACTAGGCTCAGATTAAACCTAAGATAGTTGGACATCGACCTTGCTTTGAAAGCCCGCAAATAATTAAAGGAGTAAGAACATATGTTCACGCCTTTATCCCCGAAGGGGTAGGCAGAGGCATATTATATGCCCACATTTCACCTTTGTATAATTTGTCCCACGTAATAGGTGGTGAGCCGTATTGCCGTGTTTAAATGGACAGGCGCAGGTTGTGACTGCCTGCTGTTGAAATAAAGCCTTCAACTTAGCTTAACGACTGCCATTTTACTGGCAACCGGGACCAACGGCTTAACGTGCCTTCCGAAGCACGGAAACGCTCAAATAAATGTCACAAAGTGATCACACGGATGGTCACCCATCCATGGACCGGCCATAGTGAAAGTTGCTTACTGCAGTGATCGTTTACAGAACACTGAGTCCGCGCGGCCACGAGCGCTTCTTAATAAAGGAGTAAGAAAAGGAGTAAGAAATGCATCAGCAATTCTGAGCAACTATTCTCCTGTCATATCCAAATAGATAGTGTGCTTATTTAGCAATATTATTGCAGCATTTTGCTGCTGAAGAGCAATTCCTGAACATAAAAAAAAACTGTCAACTCCAATCTATGAGACACCACATCAAGCAAGTTGCTATAGTAACAGGTCTCTGTGCCTGTGCCTATAGCCTTATAAAATAACAATGTTTCTCCTCATCGGAACCATTTGACAACCTATCACTAAAGAACAGGAGTTTCTGTCAATTCATAACTATCTGGTTTATTCAATAATACACATGTGTCCTGACTATGTAAATATTATTCTGATAAGATTAGAAGATGGGTGTGCAACAGTAGCCTACTGTAATTCTTTGAAGGCATGAATGAATTCCAATCATGAATACCAGTGAATCATACAGGGTAATATTGTGTGAGTCATACACTCTTGCACTGTTAATCCTGCTTGCTAAATATTAAATGAACACTAATATCAAGCACCTTTTATGCATCTTGACTTGGAGCGCAGAGGTCCTGGATTTGATACCCAGGTTGGAAAAAATGTTTGCATGATCCACAAATATTTGTTTAGAGTTTGAGTGTTCCTGTGTATAATATGTTAGTCCTTTGTCTAGCTAGATTCTATAGCACAAGCTTATTTTTTAGCTTAGCTTAGTTTGTCTGCAGCTGGTGGTCTTGGGCTCCAAATATCTTTATAGGGTCCCTTTTGCAATGATTTTGATATGACATGAATTACAACAGAATAAGGAATCAATAGGATTTTAATTTTTAGGTCCATTTTAAAACTTATTCAGACCCAATAGAGTCTAAGTTTTAACTGAAAGTTGTGATGTTTTATTAAAGGGTCCCACAGACAGTCTAATACGACTGAGACAAAAATACAGCATCCTACTCTTTCTTGTATCATATCAATACAAGATGTGTTCAATAAAATAGTTTTCTTATGATAATGTATTCAGTTAAGCGGCATTTGACATTGAATAACAATTAATTCAAGATGCTAGAACAGTCATGTTGAATAATATTGTTATTTAATAGATCACAAATGGACCAATTAATTAAGTGTAATTATAACAATGGGATGATAGGCAAATGATCATTAGTTTTGAATGTCGCAGGGCTAAGCATAAATAGCAAGTCCTTACTTATTATGCCTATTTTTGGATATTTTAAGTAACATTTAAAGGCTATCTGAGTAATGATATTCAAATCTAGTTCAGAAGGTAAACCAGTTACATTCCTGTAGTTACAGAAGCATTATAAGAAGTAATATTTAGTAACATCTATTTAGAAAACTGATGTCATACACTGATGTAGGCGCCTCACACAAGGCCATCGATTTTACACAAGTACGACCATCATTCACAAGTAAAACACGAAGTCTTAGGAAAGAGAGACTCCTTTTACAACTGTTGTATGGTTTCTTTTCAAAGAATTTGTTTAGAACAAGTTCTAAAAGTAAAAATATAGTCGTATCACTATGTCAACAATGCATAGTGGCGCGGTTTTCAAAGGAAGAACGCTTACAGCGGCATAATATTAAGTAGTTAACTGACGCTATGCTTCATGGAGAACGAGAATAACGAAGGAATTGGGTTACACTAAGCTTCCGATCGATATATTTATACAAAATCCTGAAAGCTCAAGTCACAAGATGGCGGGAATGTAACCCGGTTGAGTTGCATACGTCTGGATCAATGCCCGGGAGCGGTAGGAAATGCATCGATAATAATGCGACCTAAATTCGGGCGGGTTATACGTCTGATTGGACAGATGTATGAATTCTTGTTTCCTACAGGATTTCTGTAAAGTCGACGATGTTGCGATTATTGTATGTTATAGTATGGAATGTTACAGTAATATTCTTACCGTTTTTGTGCTCCATTAGCGCTTAAAACAACACAAAACACTTATTTTTACACAAGCACTCACACGCCCATACAGTATGTAACAACATCACGAGTATCACTGCGCCATCTGGTGTTTCCTTGCTAAACTGCAAAAATTACCTGAAGCTATATTCACTGTAGTGTTAATTTAATTTCGTCACTGTTTCAATTAGCGTATAGTTAAAGTTAATTTTACGAGTATAACAAAATTTCAACCCAAAAATTATTATAAATATTTATACTGCACAAATCGATTATGTTTCAATCTCGATCAAGCCACGACACTATAATAATGACTACTAAATTCAAGTAACGCGGGATGTATTGATTTTTTTCTCGCAGCTGATTCACCAACACTGTATGACGTCCGATTTCGCGCAAATGAAATGAGAACTAAGTTTGAGTCATCGTTATTTTTGTTAGATTTTTAACAAAGTTACACAGATGCTTCATTGTTAAAACTTGTAATAGTTTAACGTTAATGTTGCGCGAACGCCCATACATGGTCAGTCGTGTTACTTGCCATAGCCGTTCTTGATTTCTTCTTAGGAATTCACAAGGTCAGCGTAGGCTTGCCTTACTTGTATGGAGAGCTAATCAATCGGTATATACTTATTTAATGACAGTAACTTCCGCTGGGTAGATAAGTTTATGTAATTATTTGATCTTGCACAAGATTTAGACCAAAATGGTCTGTGTACTTCACTAGTTTAGTTACACCGTTACACTTAGGTATGCACTTTAGAGCTGTATATATATTGAAGTGCACTTAAGCAATGTTGTCATGCATTGAATCTTCGACCAAAATAACTACATATTAAGTATGTTATCATCATCCAAGCGTTGAACCCCGGTACGTCTTGATAAAAGCGCAAGGTCCTTTGTTTCAAGACACGTTTTAATGGCATAGGTGCTCTATCTCTACTTACAGCTATGAACAAACTAAATATTTATTTTGTGGATATTGATGTCAAATCACTATTCATTATTGCTGATAAGTCAAAGGGTGTGTGTAAAGAAATTGCTAAAAATAAAAAATGTCGACGAAGCAGCCTAAGCGAAATTTGTAACAGCGCCATCTATCTATTGGCGAATAAAACTACTGTTAACAATGGTTGTCTGGTGCACTAGAGATGTTGCAGTAGAAAAGATGAATTAAAAAATAAAAATACATTATAATACGCCTACAGCATGAGGTTCAAAAGGGGTCTTAGAAGGGTTTTACAGGATCGGCAGCGCGAGTGCAGCTCCTCTGGTGTTGCAAACGTCTATAGGCCACGGCAGCTAATACGGTGACCACCAGTGCATCTGGTGGCCATATTTATGCACTGGTGGTCACCACTGAGGTCAGTGTTATTAAAAAAATGAAAAGTGAAACGGCAAAAGTCTACTCAACTGTCACTCATTTCCTGCATTTGTATTGGAGAAGTCATTTTCTTTTATACCACCAAGGTGGCAGACAAGCATACGGCGCACCAGATGTACTCTGCTGCTCCGCTGCTGGACGTTTGCAACACCGGGGGCGCTACACTCGCGCTGCCGACCCTGTAAAAACCTTCTAATACCCCCTTTGAAGATCCCCATACTGTAGGCGTTTGGGAAAACCGAGGCAGGGAGATCATTCCACAACCACAACATTCATTATGATGATACCACCGCGCCACCGGCTCCGGTTGCTAGAACATGGTAGTTGGCTGGATTCCGACAGCAAAATCTTCAATTGTTTCTTGGTGGAATACTGAGCTTATTACGGGGATAAAAAATATTCTAGTGGTTATTGTAGACTATAATTTTTTGGGGGTTGATTCGGGTGTTATCCCGCTGCTTGGAGCGTGAGGTGTGCGTGAAACTCTCACTTGACGCCGCCATTCGCTACGCCGCGCGCAGTCTTGGACTTTTTTTAGGCATGTGGAAATCCTACATGGATGCTATGCTATACCGGCTCTTACTGACTAAAGCCACACGGTTCCTTCAACTGCCTAGGACAGGGATCTCCGGGTAAGCCCTTGAGTGAATGTTCCAGGACTCCAGAAAGACTTTGGCTACCACCGCGGCCTCACCTAGCGGTTCGGGTGCTAACCCCCTTCGTTGGGGGTTGGTGCGGATGTTATTCCGCTTGTTAGAGAGTGCAGCGTTCATGAAACTTTCATGTCAAGCTGCCGTCTTGGGCCTGCTTTTAAACGGCGACTGCTCACAAATAATGTGGTTTAAAGTTTTAAACTTTTGATGCTCAACATTAGCTTAAGTTCTGATATTCCCCATCTCTGACTAAGGTAAGCCAATATTTCTATAAAAAGGATACGCTTAATAAAAAAAAATGAAAAAGCGATCGTAGCCGCGCGGACTCTATGGTGGTGTGATGTGAGTGTTCTGTATGTAAACGATCACTGTTGTAAGCTGTAAGCAACTTTCGCTATGGCTGTTAGGTATTGTGAGTGACCACCGCGTGACCAGTTTGTAACGATCACTTGCGAACGTTTCCGTGCTTCTGAGAGCACAAGTAACAAAACGGCCAGGCATGTCAGTAGGTATCTACCATAAATTGAAGACCTCAGAAAAGAATAACAATGTGAATAACATTGTTATTCTTTTCTGGGGTCTTCAATTTTTATCTTTTTTGGTTGAAAGCCATACAGACGACTTGAAAATTGTTAAAGGTCACAACCCGTGTCTGTAGAATTAAACACGATAATAGGCTCTACGTAACTACGACAAAAAAACTAAGGTTTATTGAAATGTTGGCGTATATTATACCTCTGCCAACCTCTGTCGGGAGCACTGGAGTTATCTTTCCGAGGGCGTACCGTGAGGGTGGGCACCATGTCGATTTAGACGGTAGGAGTCCTGCATAACATCCATGAGGAATTCCACACGTAAAAAGGGGACATCCTGAGGGTGTCGTAAGAGGCGGCTAAGGGAACACTTTCGCAAAAAGATCCATTGCGTAGAAAAGTGGCGATCGTGGCCCGCAGACTCAGTGTTCTGTAAAAGATCACTGCAGTAAGCAACTTTCACTATGGCCGGTCCATGGATGGGTGACTTTGTGACATTTATTTGAGCGTTTCCGTGCTTCGGAAGGCACGTTAAACCGTTGGTCCCGGTTGCCAGTAAAATGGCAGTCGTTAAGCTAAGTTGAAGCGGTTACCTATCATAATAACTAAAGGTGTTTCAACTATTTTCAAAACAACTACGGTTGATTCACCTATGTTCATTACGTATATTAGTCGACTCGACTACTCGTTAATTCACATAATTTCGAATAAACTATAATTATTTGAACTAACGGACGATTAATATAATGTTCATTTAAGATATTGGACACATGTTGACTACGTTTGAAATACCTAATGTACGAAGGGTGAATGTCGTTTCCACCCGTTCCTGTTTTAACCCGAAAACTTATCATTAAAGACGATTATTTATGTTCCCGATTCCACACGTTTTTTTAATAAAGTATAGCCATCCTAACCCCTTCCTAATCCTAATCCTAAGCCTTTCTAACCTAACCTATCCGACTCGGGGTACTCTGAGTCGGGGTGTTAACCATTCACTTATAATGGTTAACACCTCGATTCGGATAGGTTAGGTTAGAAGGCTAAGGCGGGAGCGAAGCGGAGCGGAGCTCCCGCCTTAGCCTTCGTGGTTATTTTTTTTGTTTTGTAGTTTGTGTTCCACTCACTTGGAAATCATATTTTCGGTAATAAGACTTGACCGTACTTTATTAAAAAAACTTAAAGAGTGAATTTTCGGATATTTGAAATTTTGAATAATGTTTTTCGGGAAAATAACAGTCATTATGATACGTACCCCTGAGTACTGAGACTCGTAATCGTACAATAAACTCGTAGGCGAATTGATTATTATGTATTTTATACATAGTTCAATCAATCTTAGCACAGTTAATTGTAGTTGAATTAATCGTAGGTGAATCGTCCATTATTTGTTTCGACCAGTAGTTATAACAAAAATAGGTGAAACGATCTTTAGCTGTTTTAATCAGTAGTTATTTTGACCGTAGTTGTATTGAAAATAGTTGAAACAACTTTAGTTATTATGATAGGTAACCGTTGAAGCAAAGACTTCTATATAAAGAGTCATTTTATATAGAAATCTTTGAGTTGAAGGCTTTATTTCAACAGCAGTCACAACCTGCGCCTGTCCATTTAAACACGGCAATACGGCTCACCACCTATTACGTGGGACAACTTATACAAAGGTGAAATGTGGGCATATTAATATGCCTCTGCCTACCCCTTCGGGGATGAAGGCGTGACCATATGTATGTATGTAGAAAAGGAAAACTTGAAATGAAACCCGGTTGTCAGTAAAATGTCAATCGTTAAGCCAAGTTGAAGGCTTTTTTTTTTGTTTTTACGTGAGGGAAAATCCTCAGAGGATGTTATGCCGAACTCTTAGCGACTAAAAAACCTCACGTAACGCCTAACAGCCTGTGGTTGGGAGTCCCGGGTAAGCCCTCGGAAGGATGTCCCGGGACTCACAACAGACCTACAGCCGCCACTGCGGCCTCGCCCAGGGGGTGGTTCGGGTGCTATCCCGCGTCTATGGGGGGTTTCGGGTGTGATCCCGCTTCTAAGGGGGGGCGTGCGTGAGTTGCTCACCTCACACTGCCGTCATGGGCCTGCTTCTGTAAGGACGGTGAGCCGCCCTCTCACCGTCCTCAGGCCCTCGGTCATGGAGGCCGATAGGCCTCGGCGAAGACACGTCGGCGGCACCCAGGCCGCCAACTGCGGAACTCGGGTGGGAGAGTTCTCTACCGTACCCGTCCCGCCGCCTCCTTCACGAGCATGACCTGCTCGCAGAAGGAGCACTTACTCCCGCTGGAGAGCATGGCTCGCACCATGGCCTCGAGCGAGAGAGTGTCCACGCGCAGACCCACTGCGAGGACCTGGCGCTGTTGTGCCCACGCCGTGCACTCCACCAGCGGGTGGAGCGCCGTGTCATCGCTGCGGTCCTCGCAGTGCTGACACTCGGCCGTGATTTCCTGGTGTTTTCGCCACAGATACCTACCGAAGCTACCGTGCCCGGCAAGCATCTGTGTCAACCGGTAGGAGAGAGCACCGTGTCTCCTCTCCAGTCACTCGTCCATGACCGGTCTGACGGCCGCGATTGTGGCGAATCCCCCCAAGTTGAAGGCCTTGTGGGCGGCTTGAAAAATTTCAACTGCTAGTCGCGGCGACCTGCGCGTGTCCATTTCAACATGGCAATAAGCTCACCACCTATTACGTGGGACATAAAACTATAAGGTGAAATGTGGGCGTATACTCTGCCTACCCCTTCGGGCATAAAGGCGAGACTATATTTATGTATGTATGTAAAAGGGGACTATTCCCACTATCGACCATCAATCCAACGGCTGTCAACTCCTGAAAAAAGGGACTTGAAATACCTTGAACGACTGTAACAATAACTAAGAGTAGGTACCTACCTTCCGAGGGCTTACCCGGGGCTCCCAACCGTAGGTTGTTGTTGGACGTTACGTGCGGTTTTTTAGTCGGAAGGAGTCCGGCATAGCATCCATGAAGGATTTTCCCTCACGTTAATAAAAAAAACCTACCTACTTATAACACCGCGCTGAAATTCGGATTACAAGTATTTCCGACCCAAAGAGAGAGTAGTTTAATTGTTTGGATCTATTTATAGAACGACTGGGACGAAAAGTCCCAGTCGATCCATTATAGAACTAGACAGTGACCACCGGGATACGACCAAAAAATTTGCCGTAATTCGTCGGTCGTAGGGAATGCAATCCCGCAACAAAATTGTAATCCCGGTATTTGCGGGACTGAGAGGTCTCAGTCCCGCGGGATCCCGGTATTTTTTTTTTTTTTTTTTTTATACCACTATGGTGGCAGACAAGCATACGGCCCACCAGAAGGACTGGTGGTCACCGCAGCCTATGAACGTTTGCAACACCAGAGGCGCCACACTCGCGCTGCCGACCCTGTAAAAACCTTCTTAGACCCCTTTTGAAGAACCCCATACTGTAGGCGTTTGGGAAAACCGAGGCAGGAAGATCATTCCACAACCTAAGCGTTCGCGGAAGAAAACCCCTATCGGATCTAACCGTGCTCGAACGCTCCGGACGTAGGGTGTGAGGATGAAATCCCTGTCTATGGCGAGCGGTGCGATGATAGAACGTAACCGTGGGCATCATGTCAAACAATTCCTCAGAGCACATACCATTGTACAGGCGGTAGAACACGCATAAGGAGGCAAAGTCTCTCCTGTCGCGAAGAGGTTCAACACCACCTGTCAGTATAGGATCGTTGACAACTCTCACAGCTCGCCTCTGCACCGAGTCAAATGGACGAAGCTGATATTCGGGTGCCCCCGCCCAAAGGTGACAGCAGTACTCCATGTGTGGCCGCACTTGCGACTTATAGAGAAGCAGTGTTTGCGCCGCAGTAAAGTACCGCCGCGCCCTGTTGAGCACACCGAGCTTCTTGGACGCCAGCTTGGCCTTGTCCTCCAAATGACTGCGGAACTGAACGTCACTGGAGATGTCAACACCTTAGATCATCTAACCACAGGATGCGCCTTACTTAAGCATTGTTTTCTGCCATTGCACATGACCATTTGGTCTTTTGGCTTTATGAAAAGCCTGTACATCAGTACATCATTTTATATGATTAAACTAGTACATTACATTGTAGTTGACTGTACAATAACAATTAACACACAACAGCCATTACGCGTTTGTCAATTAATACATTTTTAAATGCAATGAAATTTTATATGTCTTTGTGTTTCCCCCTTCACTTGTATGAAAACTGGCAGAATATTTTTGTATGCGGTGGTTCGCAAAGGCTAGTCCCGTGTTATATGGTCTAAGGTCAACACCAAGGATCCCTATACTTTTAGAGATGGAAAGAGATGTGCCCTGGAATTGTGGCGCTACAGTAATTGGGGCTTTCTTAGCGGTGAAGAAACACGCCTGTGTCTTCGAAGGGTTGAACTGGACAAGGTTTTGTCTACCCCAATCGGACACTCTACTAAGAGTAGCCTCGATTTCAGACACAAGCTGTTCACGACTCTCTTCCACTGCGTCCCGAGAGATACCGGGGCGGCCTGTGTAACAAGTGTCCCCCGTACTGTCATCTGCATAACAATGAATGCCGTCAATAGACAACATGTCATTGATATGCAGCAGAAACAGAGTAGGGGACAATACTGACCCTTGCGGTACTCCAGCGTTAATGGCCATGCAGTCAGAACAGCTGCCGTCGACAACAGCCCTGATGCTTCTACCGGCCAAAAAGCTGGACACCCATCCGCATAATCTCTCGGTCAGTCCGTAGGAGGGCAATTTATTAAGAAGACCACGGTGCCAGACCCGGTCAAAGGCTTTAGAAATGTCGAGGCTCACTGCTAGAGCCTCGCCCTTACTCTCGATAGCCGTCGCCCATCGGTGTGTGAGGCACACGAGAAGATCGCCCGTCGAGCGACCGTGACGGAAACCGTACTGCCGGTCACTGAGCAGGTCGTTTTCCTCAAGGTACCTCAGGAGCTGTGTATTAATTACACGCTCCATCACCTTAGACAAAAGGTATTTGCGTAATCCCGCTTATTTCTAAAAGTCATTGAGAAATGAATAGATATCATACATGCATCTAGAACTGAAAAGAGTCACGCATTAATCCCCGAAGGGGTGGGCAGAGGCATATTATATGCCCACATTCCACCTTTTAAGATTTCGTCCTATGTAATGTAAGGTGGTGAGCCGCTCGCTCAAAAAAATGTTACGATGTGGTCACCCATCTAAGGGCGGCCATAGTAAATGTTACTACTGAGTCCGCGGGGCCACAAGGAAAAATAAATTATTCAATATTACTTATGTATTGAGATTATTAAAAAGATAATAAATAATAAATAATAAAATAAATAGTTTATTTGTCTCAAAAATTGTGGTTTACATTACATGATCTTACAATAATGCCTATAATAGTGTGACATATTGGTACTGGTTACTGGTTCCCAAACTAGGCTAAAACCTGTATTTTGGGAGACAGTGCTCAAACGGTATCATTTGTATACTTTATGTAATTATACATGGTGAATCGTGAGTTAAGGTTTGCAAACCATTTTTCTTAATAAAAATAATTAAGTTATACTACATTAACAAATGTGAAAAGTGATGTGTGCGTGTGCGTGTCTGTGTGTGTGTGTTGTATGTGTGTGTGTGTGTGTGTGTGTGTGTGTGTGTGTGTGTGTGTGTGTGTGTGTGTGTGTGTGTGTGTGTGTGTGTGTGTGTGTGTGTGTGTGTCGTATCATTATACTTATTCGATGAATTTAAGTAAATTTTCAGTACCCTCATAATCCTGCTGGAGCAGCCAAGCAGTTACTATAAATATAAGTAATAAAATACCTAATGAAAATTAAAAGCAGATAAAATGGATAGTTTTCGCATAACTTTAAAAGTGCGCATAAATCATAGCATGTAAAATTCTTGTCTGCCAAACGACTCCTAACTTTACATGTCAGATAGCCAGCAAGCAATGTACGAGATAATTGAATACTTTTCTAACTGTTTATAGTACAAGAAAAGTCAAATCTCCCTGATAAAATCACTACAACAAATAAAAAGTACGTTATAAGGTTATATCAGAGTTTAGGCATCTCCAATAAAAATAACCTAAATAGCCTTTGGGCGTGGCAATAAAAATAGCCTTTGGGCGTGGTTTCATACACGTCCATTAACCCGGCTCCTGGGAGAGTAGAGTTACCTTCTCTGCACTTCACTTGAGCAATTCCTGTGTGGCGCGTCCAAGTCGCGGGGGTGGGCATCTTACACTTTAGTAGGCCGAAGTGTGTAGATGGCGAAGTTCAGCAGGGACCCAGCTCTGAGGGGTATATCACAGATCCCTTGCCCAGGGTTACGGGTGAAGACCTTAACGGTGGAAAGAGCGCAGACAAAGAACATAGTTGTCATCGCGGTTCAACCAGCGGAGGAGGCAAGCCACAGGGGCGTTGTACCTGGATCCTGGTGGAGGGCAGCGGTAGCCATCAGTACTGTGGTGAAGCACAAGAACCGTATGTTCTGTTTTGGTTCACTAACAGATTTCTACAGGCATTGAGCCTGTAGTACCGCGATGTAGAAAGCAACGGGATACTACTACATTATTAATTCCCACGAGAGTTGAATGATGAAATGCAACATAATAGAAAAGTACGTTTGCCTGACGATCCGCGTAGCGACCGGCGCTGTGAGTTTTCCGGGACTCATAGTGTGAAATTTGCTACCGGACGAGGGAATGTAGGCAACCAGGCAGCCCTTGGAAAACATGCGACTGGAAGAAATCAACTTCAATTGCGCAAGAACACGCGTTTAGGCACTTGGAACGTACGAGGACTTCTTAATGAAGGAAAATTACCAATCTTGGATAGGGAGCTCCAGCGATGTGGCGCCGACATCACCGGTATAAGTGAGACTCACTGGAAGGGTAGTGGCCACCGAGAATTGGGAAAGCATATGATATATTATTCGGGAGATGATTTCAGTAGCTTTACTGGAGTGGCTATTGCAATTCCCAAGCAATGGACGGGAGCGGTCTTGGGTTATAAGCCGGTCAATGACAGAATTATGACGATGAAGCTCGATGCATCTCCCGTCATTCTGAATATTATACAGGTGTATGCACCCACCAGCAGGGCGAAAGATGAGGACGCCGAACGGTTTTACAATGACCTTGAATCTTTAATAGCAACAATACCAAGTAGAGAACTACTTATAATACTGGGCGATTTTAATGCTAAAGTGGGCGACACACGAATGGAAGTTGACTTGCGAAATGTTGTCGGTAAATATGGTCTCGGCCGAAGAAATGATCGAGGAGAAAGATTGCTCCAGTTTGCAGCCCAAAACAACCTCACCATTATGAATACAGTATTTCAGCACCACTGCAGAAGACTGTACACCTGGACGTCCCCTAATGGAAAGTTGAACCAGATCGACTACATACTTATAAGATCAAGATGGCGAAGTTCAATTACGAACGCACACACTTTACCCGGAGCCGACTGTCAATCTGACCACGAGCTTCTCGTGTGTAACCTAAAACTTAAGTTGCGCAACTCCGTGACTCGTAAAAATGTCAAAAGGCTTGAAGTGGTAGACCAAACGTCTTTTCGAAATCAACTGGCGGGTGATAATAACACTTGGAGATCATTAGCCCCGGATGACAGCCCCGACTCACTGTGGCAGTCTGCGAAAGAACACATCAAAAAGACTGTATGCTCATCACAGCCTACCCGAACTACAGGTAAACACCAACATTGGTTGTCAGATGAGACCTGGTGGGCTGTAGAACACCGTCGGGAGATGAAGGCCAGGGGGGCATCTATTCAAGAGCTGAATTTGATGAATGCACAGATCCAATCTGCTACTCGCAGAGATCGTAATAACCAGCTCAAGAACATATGCCTAGAGTTGGAGAAAAATGCAGAGCGCCATGAGACTAAAGATCTATTTAAAAAAATTCGAACCATAACTCGTCACTTCAAGCCAAAAACATGGGCTATCGAGGACATCAATGGAGTAACAGTAACAGATATTAAGGATATTGTAGGTGTGTGGAAACAATACTGCGAGCAGCTTTACGCCGGTAATAACTTAACAACATCGTGTAACAGTAGTATACTCACACAAAATACTATGGAACCATCAATCCTGAAAAGTGAAGTCCGAGCCGCAATTAATCACCTGAAGAGGAATAGGGCTGTAGGACGGCATCCCAATAGAGATCTTTAAAGCAATGGGCGAATACGGAGTCAATTTAATGCAGGTTATCTGCAACCGCGTCTGGGAGACAGAAAAGTGGCCTCGAGACTGGTGCCACTCAGTATTCATACCACTCCACAAGAAGGGATCAACCAAGAAATGTAGCAACTACAGGCTTATAGCCTTAATTACACACGCCAGTAAAATACTCCTTCACATCATTAATACCAGACTGCAAGCTTATCTGAATCCTGAAATAGCTGCTGAACAGGCAGGATTTGTCAAGAGAAGAGGAACAAGAGAGCAGATTTTAATTCTTCGACAAATAATCGAAAAGTCTAGAGAGTTTAACATCCCACTCTATATTTGCTTCGTCGACTTTCGCAAAGCCTTCGACACCGTGAAATGGCATTTGTTGTGGGACGCTCTTAATCAAATGGGTGTACCCACCCACCTATTTCGTCTCATACGCCGACTTTACGAGGAAGGAACTGCGACAGTTTTAATTGACGGCGTAAACTCGAAAGGTTTCCATGCAAATGCTGGTGTTCGACAGGGTTGCATACTATCTCCACTCCTGTTTAACATATACACGGAGTGCTTGATGAGAATCGTTCTGGAACATTGGGACAGGGGCATATCAGTGGGTGGCCGCATGATATCGAACTTGAGATACGCCGATGATACCACTCTACTCGCTCATTCAAAAGAGGACATGGAACATCTATTGTCGCGACTGGAGACAACAAGTTCCGCCTTCGGACTCACGGTTAACAGAGAAAAGACCAAGATGATGATAGTGGACCGCTCGGAAGAAAACCACCCTGACATCCGTATGATTGGCAACTGTGAGGTTGTTCAATCTTATGTGTACCTCGGTTCGACTATCACAAACACTGGAGGATGTGAAGACGAGATTCGGAGGAGGTGTGCAATCACAAGATCTGCCGTTGATAAACTGAAGAGAGTCTGGTGCAACCGCAATATCACCAGGGCCACAAAAGTCCGCCTGATGAGATCCTTGGTCTTCCCAATATTTCTATATGGCGCGGAAACGTGGACGGTGCGAATCAATGACCAACGCAAAATTGATGCACTTGAGATGTGGTGCTGGCGGAGACTGCTGCGAATTCCTTGGACTGCATTTAGAACCAATGTCTCAATTTTGGAAGAACTGAAAATTAAGCAGAGATTATCGTCGACTGTGCAATTACGTATCCTCAAATATTTCGGACACGTTGTTCGGAACGAACACTCAATGGAGAGACTCGTTGTCCAAGGACACGTGCAGGGCAAAAGGTCTCGCGGCCGGTCATCTACACGTTGGACAGACCTAGTAAGGAATAAGACTCAAACCACCATAATCCAGAGTTCACGAGACGCTGAAGACCGGAACAAGTGGCGACGCATCGCAAAGGCAGCTGTGGCCAATGAAAATACAGCATCATCAACCACGACCACTCTGCCAAGAGTGAACGACTGAGAAGAAGAATAAAAATAAAATAAAAGGTACCGAGCGCGGTATACTTGTGCGCGCGCGTAGTGCCTACGGGCGCGTCGCGTCGGAACGAGCCGCGCGTCACGCACACATTTAAAAATCAGTACTAGTCGGAAAGCTCCCAGCTGGTAAACCAAGCGTTCAATCAGTGTTGCCGCGAACCGCGTGCGCGTGATTACGTAAAACGTATGTGTCATATGCCCGCTATCTTTACTTACATACATACATATATTTACGCCTTTATACCCGAAGGAGTAGACAGAGGCATAGTATACGCTCCCATTTCACATTTTAGTTTTATGTCCCACGTAATAAATAGGTGGTGAGCCTATTGCCGTGTTGGAATGAACAGGCGCAGGTCGCCGCGACCCGCAGTTGAAAATTTTCAAGCCAAGCATATGGCCTTCAACTTGGCTTAACGATTGTCATTGCACTGACAACCGGGTTTCATTTTGAGTTTTTCTTCTCTACGCAATGGATCTTTTTGCGAAGGTGCTCCCTTAGTCGCCTCTTACGACACCCTTGGGATGTATTGGGGATGGGGTGGCGACATTTTGTACTTTTACCTGTCGCAACACGGAACCTCGTCGCCACACAGGTATATTAATATTAGATAAATATGACAATGCCTATAAAGAAGTAAAGACGATATTGCTGTGTTTTTGGATGCCTCAACAGTAATTTTTAAACTCCATCCTTATCTATCGTTATTCACGAATTCACGATAGGTAACAAAAGAAGAAGAAAGGTTAGTCTGTCCCACAAAAGGTCTGTGTTAGGGGAACGTTAGTTGCATGGGATACAACAAACATGAATTTTGCCGTTTTTTGGTACGGAACCCTCCTCGGTGCGCGAGTTCTACTCCCACTGCTTCGAACCCACTCCGTTCATTTTCGACCCCTTATAATTTCTTTGTGGATAAAACTACAAGTTTGAAGTATCTTTAGTATCTTTCAACAGAACACTACCCGTCCATTTCAACACGGCAATAGGCACACCACCTATTTCGTTAGACATAAAACTATAAGGTGAGATGTGGGCGTATACTACGCCTCTGACTACCCCTTTTGGGATAGGGGCGTAACTATAAGTATGTATGAAGTCAGTGAACACTGACTGTCTGATAATCGAAACTTTATGGCACTTCAAACGAATATAGAACCTTCAAAAGAATGCAAATAGTGTTTAGTGTATGAATTAAGGAAAAGCTAAAATATTCTAGAATTTGGACTAGATGATGTTGTATGAGATTGTCCAATTGTTTAACCTAACCCGTCATTTGCGACGATTGAATTAACTAAAAGTGACAGCCCTGATACTATAGGTAAGTATCGTGCGGTCAGGGTCGGAGATACCCTACTATATATAATTCAATTCTACTATGGTTATATACTGGGTGTTTCTTTTAGGGTGTCAAGCCGCCACTAGCTGATAGCAGGGTTCCATACCTATCGATTTAACCCCCATGTATGTTCTACGATTTTTTGTAGTTTTCGAGATATTCTTCCTTCCTAGGCTTACCCGGGGCTCTCAACCGTAGGCTGTTGGGCGTTACGTGAGGTTTTTTTTAGTCGGTAGGTAGGAGTCCGGCATAGCATGATGAATGCATGAAGGATTTTCCCTCACGTTAATAAAAAAAAAACGGTTTTGACGCGATTGCGGATTCGCTGTCATTAGAGTACCAACCACTGTGACTGGTCTCCTTTGAGACTGGCCTCGTAGTCCAGTGGTTAGTGTGCCTGAATATGGTTTCGTAGGTTGCGGGTTCGATAAGGACAACTCTGTTCGTGTGATGACTTCATTTTGGGCTGTGGCTGGGTGTAATTTATCAATACATATATGTATAATAAATATGTATATAATAAATATGTATCGTAAAATCGTAACAGGTCGCTGTCTGTACATTGAAGATATATGTATAAGAAAAAGTATTTATGGGGGCTTTATGGACGCAATAGAACCCAAAACAATGGTTTTTAGAATTTTTGTCTGTTTGTACGTTTGTGCACGCTAATCTCAGCAAATGCTCAACCGACTGCGATGCGGGTTTCTTTATTGCGTTGCGGTTTGCTCCACTTAACATTTACCCCCTTATTCATAATCGTTTATTAAACCTATTTTAGTTAAAACACACTTTAAGTCTATTGCTGTCTCTAACCAATGACAGAGTATGGTTAGAGACAGCAATAGACTTAAAATGTGTTTTAACTAAAATAGGTTTCAAAAACGATTATGAATAAGGGGGTTAGTGTTTATTTCATGGTTTCGGTTCATAAATAAAAAAGTCATATCATTTTAAAGAATCATACATAGACATAAATGAATCTAAAAATTGGTAAATCTAAACGGGCGTGTTGGCTTAATCATAAAAGGCTATTTTAAAATAATTCAGTTGCGAAGTCGCGACGAAGGCGTGAAATGAATTGTTTTAGAATAGACTGGGTGTGGGGTCAGCTTGTCTATAATATGCATGTATTTAGAAATATATACTTACGTATGTATATCAGTGTCTAGACCCCATAGCACAAGCTTATATGAGCTTAATTTGGGCTATATGATGTGTGAGAATTTCCACAAATATTTATTTATTATTACTGTGCGTCTGTTTACTTTAGACGTAGCAAAACCCAATCCAATCAATCAACTCATTTCAGTCCCCTACTACACGTAGACCTCTATCAATTGTCGCCACATGGCCCAAAACAAAACGCATTCATGTATAACAATTCGCAACTCAACGCATAACTATGAACGAAAATTAAAAAGCTAAAACTTAATTATGTCAGTCCCCAGTTAGTAGTTAACATAAAAATAATTATTTAAATGAAGCAAACCATTAACGGACGCCCAAACGTTTAAACTTTATGAATTATAACATCTTTTATGCGAACTGTAAATGTACAGTCGCCAAATTCAATGTTTTGCACAAAAAAAATATTTCTTTTGAGGAGAAGTTTACCCTGCTTTTATTTAATGTGAAAAAATCCGTCATGGATGCTAGGGCTGCCGGTCTCTTACCGACTAAAAACCACACGATACCTACTACAGCCTACGGTTGGGGGCCCAGGTAAGCCCTCGGAAAGATGACTCCACAATTCAGGAGGGGGTTCGGATACTATCCCGCCTCTTTGGGGGAAGAATACATTGCTACTAATGGAACTTGTTTTTCACCCAAAATAGGTACATTAAGCAAGCACATCTTTCAAAAGAATAAACTCCTAAAATGTGCAGAGAAACTTAAACTTTTTTTTACACTTTATGTCGTGTACAGCTTTTAAGTTGTTTTTATATTTAGTTCATTGTGTGGCTCGGTTAAACCAACCATGATCACAGGCTCTCTGACATTTCAATCAATCAATTTCATCCACTGCTGCACTGCACGTAGGCCTCTACCCAATCATGCTGGCCTGACTATCACATGCTAGACAGACTTCTTATTATACGTAGTTTTGAGTTGGTGCAGCGTTTTATTTGACATACATTTTCTTTTCGCCCTTGCCACCAGGCCAGTAAAAAATTTTGAGACAATTATAATTATAAATATACTTGTAGTATGAAACTTAATACTTGTATACCCAAGGGTGTAGTGGGGCCCTACCAAGGGTGTAGTGGGGCCCTACCAAGGGTGTAGTGGGGCCCTATCAACACCATCGGGCCCAAGTCAACCTCACGTGCAAGCTCGTGCACCTGCTGAACAACGGACGAGGCTCTGACGGCGGTGGTCCATTTCAACACGGCGATGGGCTCACCACCTGTCACGTGGGACCAAATTGTACACGGTGAAATGTGGGCCGGTATAGGCCTCTGCCTACCCCTTCGGGGATAAAGGCGTGAGTATATGTATATGTATGTATGTACCCAAGGATAGTCGACAGGAAGGATATTTGTTGTGTATTACCTTCAATAAGACTATTACATAGAAAAATAAAATAGTTGAGCTTTCACCATTTTGTCGGCGCCTGTACACATACAATCAAGTTATTGCTCAACTACTTTCCACCCTCAGCTTACAACAATAAAAAATATTCATCGCCGTATCTCTATCCCTTTTACACTCACTGCTCACCGTACAAGTTAGAACGAGACAAGTATATCAATTTATGAAATGCCGAGATTGAGATATTTATCTATATTAGTGTACAGTTTTGCCTTCATCCCTGTTGTCAAAAGAGGGTGGACTAAATGTGGTATTGTTATTTTTGGCGAAAATGTTTCTGTTAAGTGCTGTGGAACCGACAAGACAAGAGGGTTGGAATGATGTAAGGAACTTTTTGAGTTGGGTAAGATTAAACTTACCATAGGTAGTTACTTGTTACAAAGTATTCAACAATATTAATATCAGGGAGGAAATGTAATGACGCCTAACAAAATAGGTACCTACTTAGCACATTTTTGATATAGGATGCACCGATGGCCACCAAAGGAATAGGTATTCAGATCCATTGGTGACACACAGTCGCCATTACGATTACAAAACTTATAATCTTACATAGGCACTCATACAACACCCTACTTCTAATATTATACACGCGAAAGTTCGTAAGTATGGATGAATGTTTCACTGGATCTGGCTGCGGGCTAGTACCAAGATAAAATCCAAATAGTAACTAACCTAAACCACCTACTAATATTATACAACCAGTTTTTTTTTAAATGTAAGTGTGGATGTTTGTTACCCATTCACGCTCTAACGGCTGTACGGATATGGCTGAAGTTTGGTAGGTACAAGGATCAGTTGGTTCGTTTCGTTCGGAGGGGAAAGATATGATTAATCTCCCAAAGACGCGGGATAGCACCCCGAAACTTTAGGCGAGGCCGTAGTAGCCAAAGTCTGTCGGGAAATCTTAAACATCCTTCCGATGGCTTACCCGAGACTCCTGGCCGTTGGCCGTAGGCAGGTAATTGCAGTAGTGCACCGTGTGCAGACCAGCATAGCATTCATAAGGATTTCCACTCATAAAAAAGAAGGGCTGGAGGTCGCTTCCTCTTCCTTTTTTACGTTTAGAAAACCCTCATGGATGCTATGCCGGACTCTTACCGACTAAAACTACAAGCGCCCCCCCACTGCCTACGGTCGAGAGCTCCAGGTCAGTCCTCGGAAGAATGTCCCAGGACTATCGACAGACTTTGGATAGTATCACCGCGGCCTCATCTAGAGGTTCGGGTACGTCCCGACGCGGCGACGGCGACGGTGTAAAGGAACACTTCCGCAAAACGATCCATTGCATAGAGAAGGTGAACTCGTAATGAAACCCGGTTGTCAGTAAAATGACAATCGTTAAGCCAAGTTAAAGGCCTTATGGGCATAAAAATTTCAACTGCGGGTCATCAGGACCTGCACCTATCCATTTCAACACGACAATAGGCACACCACATAATACGTGGGAGTTGGAACATACAACTCTAAGGTGAAATGTGGGCGTATACTATGCATCTGCCTACCTCTTCGGGAAAAAAGACGTGAGTATATGTATGTATGTGCCTCCCCCTTCGTTGCAATCTGCACTACACTAGATAAAGTACTGCCGATAACAACTGAATTACGTTGTGTACAAACTTATCTTTATTGCAGTTATATAGTGAAATGTCAATGGCTAATTTATTTCTTTTATTTGGCGTCTGTGTGTAGGGGACTGAATAAGAACGTTGGGGACTGACTTAACTTGTACTTAGTCTTTGTACTTTTTAATAAAGATTCTCTTTTCATCTATACTAATATTATTATAAAGAGGAAAGATTTGTTTTTTTGTTTGTAACGAATAGGAACTACTGGACCGATTTGAAAAATTCTTTCACTGTTGGAAAGCTACACTCTTTGCGGTGAACATAGGCTATATTTGTTTCCCGTATTCCCACGGGAACGGGAACTACACGGGTGAAACCGCGTGACGTCCGCTCGTAAAATATAAAATGTTGTTTAATATTTTTATTCAAGAAAAAAAAAACAGTCAAGTGTGAGTTGTACTCGCGCACGCGGCACAGTGAAAATCTCGTTTGTTGTATAGAAGCCCACTTAATTTTTTTTCTGAATTAGTCTGTCGGACACAGGGATTTTTGGGTGAGTATCCTTTGTGGGTTGGGGCAAATCGCATGGGTCTGAATCGCATGGTCAATAATTACAATAAGTTGTTTTTAGACTTGGATGTATTCACGTAGTCGCATAGTACATTTAGAAATTCACTGTTGCGAAAATTAACTAACTGAAAAACTGTAAAATGTATCCTTGTAAGTTGAGGGTTATCCTTGATAATTAATTAGTTACCAAGATGTTGCAAATAACTCACATTATGTACCTATTCACAAAATAAAAAAAAAAAACAGAACTAAGTACCTATTACTCTAATTAATATGTGGATAACGCTGTTGGTTGCACGATTGCAACTTTTTTAATGTTAAGAGGAAAAGTATTGTGAAACTGTTTGTTTTCCCGAATAAAAAAAATTGAAAATCTGTGATAATTTCAGCCATCTATCTATCACGGTTTCTGAGACACAACCTCGTGACAGACTGACAGCAAAGTCTCAATTACAGGGTCCCGATTTAACCCTTTGGGTACGGACCCCTAAAAGCAATCATTACTTTTGTCCAGAATGTTTTAAAGATGCCGTAGACAGGGCAGACATATAAACTTCTGGTTTTCTTCTAGGCAGGAGTTACAAAGGAGCATCGTTAACCCCCGTCGAAAATCTGAGTTTTTTTTAACAACAACGGTAAAACGTGTCGTAACGTATCCAATCGCCTTTTCACAAAGATCCACGATGGATATTTTTAATGGATTTTGGTGGACAAAGGATCCAATCCTTCGTAGTGGCCCAGCAGATGGACCAATTTTGAAGCGGATTCTTTGTTTGCAAGTCGATGTGACGGGGATGGTTCTTAGCTATTTTAAACTCACTTCCCGATTTCCTGAATAATGAAGGGATTTTACTAAAACACAGGCCAATTGATCTTGAATTTGGTATACTGTAAATATTGATGAAAATGAAATGAAATGAAATGAAAATTAAATGAAATGAAAATGAAAATGAAATGAAAATATCTTTATTCATTTAGGTTACAAAGTAACACTTATGAACGTCAAAATTTTTGCTTCTACATTTACATTTACTGCCAGATTCGCAATGCAATAGGTAGAGCCTGTGAGGAAGAACCTGGCAAGAAAACTCACGGCCACTCTTTTCAAATAGTCTTAGTACATTCGTTTGTCATGCAATAAAGATTAACAATTTTGTCTACACAAGCGACATTTACAATCGCGCCTAATTAAGTGAGGAGCAAGCAACTCATGTCCATGTCTCTGTATCATTAAAATAGTCATCAATAGTATAGTATGCCCTTTTTAAAAGATGTATCTTGATTTCCCTTTTGAATCTATATAAAGGAAGGTTCATAATATTTAAAGGGATTTTATTGAATAGGCGTACCTACACCAAGTCCTTCGAATGAGTCGTGTACCTTATGTAATCGAAAAACCTTTCCAATCAATTTATGCTTATTTCTAGTATTTATTGAATGTACGTCACTGTTCTTAAGATATAGATGTATGTTCTTTTTAACAGACATGATGTTCTCAAATATGTATTGCGATGCAACCGTTAAAATTCCTATTTCTTTAAATTTCTCTTTAAGCGATTCTCGAGCATTTAATTTATAAATTGCACGTATAGCTCTTTTCTGAAGTACAAAAATTATTTGTATATCTGCTGCCTTGCCCCACAGCAAAATGCCGTAAGACATGACGCTATGAAAATAACTAAAATAAACCAGCCTGGCTGTTTGGACATCAGTGAGCTGTCTGATCTTGGTAACGTCAAAAGCCGCCGAACTGAGTTTTGCTGCTAGACACGATATTTGGGCAGTCCACTGTAATTTACTATCTAAAGTGATCCCCAAGAATACGGTTGATTCTACAAGATGAAGGGTGTCACTGTTCAATGTTATATTTGTTTCATAATTTTTGACATTGGGCATGGTAAATCTAATACATTTTGTCTTTTTAGCGTTCAATAAGAAATTATTGGTTGTGAACCAATCTACAACTTGGGCTAGTGCACTATTTACGTTGTCAAAAGTACTTGGATTGCGATCAACTTTAAAAATAAGTGATGTATCATCAGCAAATAGAACAACATCGCACAAGTTCTGTACATAGAAAGGTAAATCGTTGATGTAAATTAAAAATAAAAAAGGTCCTAGAATTGATCCTTGCGGCACACCCATAGCTACAGTAGCTCCAGAGGACCGACTTCCATTAATGTCAACATATTGCATTCGATCTTTAAGATAGGAGGCAACAAGATCCATTGCAGAGTCCTTTATACCATAATGCTCTATTTTTCGTAATAAAGTGTTATGATCAACGCAGTCGAAAGCCTTGAACAGATCGCAGAATACCCCGATGGCATCCTGTCGATTTTCCCAAGCGCTGAATATATGTTTTATAAGTGTCGCACCTGCGTCAGTAGTAGAACGACCTCTTGTAAACCCATACTGCTCGTTGTGTAGTAACATATTTGAACTAAAATGTGATTGTAATTGCTGCAGTATAATTTTCTCAAAACTTTTGCTAATGGCAGGCAGTATTGAGATAGGTCTAAAGTTACCAGGGTCTGTTTTGGATCCGGCTTTAAAAAGAGGTATCACTTTACTGTGTTTCATTAAATCTGGAAACACGCCTTTATCAACACATATATTAAATATTGCAGCTAGATGAGGAGATATAATTAAAATAATTGACTGCATTAATTTCACAGAAAAACCCCACAAGTCTGCTGTATTTTTTGAGTTAAGCGACTTAAATACTTTAACGATATCGTTGGGATTCACATATTTAAATCTAAATGAGACTCTACAGTGGTCCACGCTGCCCCTAAGCATTCGTTGAGCTTTAACTGGGCAAGAATTTAAGGAGCTCGTTGTAGTCGCGGGTATGTCTATAAAAAAAATATTAAAGGTTTGTGCTACATCTAAACTATTATTAATCTATCTATTATTAACAATCAACTCAATGTCATGGTCACGAGTTTTGTGCCGTCCGGTTTCAGAATTAATTATATTCCATGTCATTTTTACCTTATTGTTCGACTGTTTAATCTTCCGACTTAAATGTAATGACTTGGCAGCAGCACATGCCTTTTTAAAGGTTTTTGAATAAAGTTTAACATACTGAATAAAAGCAGGATCAAAATTAAATTGCTTCATACCATATAACTCATATAACTTCGCCCTACTCTTGTATATACCAGTAGTTGCCCAATCACAAAATTGCATGCCTTTATTTTTATAAAAGGTTTTTGATTTGAAAATGTTATAGTACTCAAACTGAATGGTATTAAATAAGGAGTCGTATAGGCCGTTTGGATCTTCCTCATTAACGTTAAGATTGGCAACCTTTGCAGAAACTTTTTCACTAAATTGTGCTAGGCGACATGTACTCATTGGCCTGCAAGAAATTTTGTTTAATTTAGCCGTTATATTAATGGGAAACGCAGCTTTCTGCCCAAGGTGATCTGATGGAAAGTTACTTAATATTTCTTTTGCCAGTGGTTCACAGTTGCTAAACATATTATCGATACATTTCGCAGAATGTGAGGTGATTCTAGTTGGCTCACAAAATAAGTTTTGTAAGCCAAAGGAACTAAATAAATTAATAAAACTAGTACGTTTCGTCGAATTTACAAGTATGTCAACATTAAAATCACCACACACCACAATACGTTTCTTACTAGTGCACAAGTGCTTCAATACATTTTCCATTACTTCTTCAAACAAATTATAATCGCTATCTGGCGGGCTATAGACACAAAGGACAATGAGTTGCTCAAACTCAACACATGATAATTCCGCAGTGCGCTCAATAGAAAGGGCCACAATATCTTTACGTTCTTTACAGTTTATATTATTAGAAACAAATATTAGCGAGCCACCCCGAATAGCATATTTTCTTGTGAACGCACTGTTCAGTGAGTAAAATTCACTGTTAAACATTAATTCATGACTTTCCAACCAATGCTCTGTAATACAAAAGACATGAATATTGTGTTCCTTGATATAAAGGTCTATTTGCAGTAGTTTGTTGGATATGCCTTCAATATTTTGGTGTACTAAGTTTAGACTACTAGAATTGTTGTTCAACTCGAAATTATTTCTTACACTAACATTATTAGAGGTCTCAATAGGCTCAAAAGCCCCAAAGCCATGGCCAGATTTTTTATCTGTTGTCTTATAACCTAGTTTTTTGGGATGATGCATCCTTCCCAAGATAAAATGTCAATATTATTGTTATGATTATAAACAATACAAGCAGTTTTATTATAAGCCAAAAGATTGGCTTGGTTCAATAAAAATTTTGATAGCGTTATCGCTACCTGTCGTCTTAAAAACTTTGAAAGTAAGTATCTATCTAAAATATGGTATTTCAAGGACATATTAACCTGGAACTTACTGTTGCATCAAGCATTTTATAGGATAACCATAACCACTGTTGCATCAAGCAGTCTCTAAGATAACCAGCTCCCCTGAAAATTACAGCATATAAGTATACCATGTTTGGGCTTATAAGAAGTCTCAGGATCGAGGGGTTTATAAATTTTTAAATTAATCACTTGTTTTGAAGTCGTTTAGAAGTTATAAATTATTGTAAGTAATAAAATTGTGACATTCAATATCGTCAATGGACCGTATCGCGTTGTAAATCCGAGCCAGTTATCGACAAATATCTTGACAGGAGGGGCGATTGTTGGCCTTTACAAGATTTAGAGAAACTAGATATGGCCGCTCCGCTTTGAGCATAGGGAAAGGGTCTGAAAGGGTCAGAATCTACGTTCATACGAGTTCTACTTACGTATAATTTTAAGTGTACTTTTTATCCAAAAAGAAAGAAAGAAAGAAAGAAAATCAATTTATTTCTGCCAGCTGCAGTAACAAAAGTGTTAATTAAAAAATAGAAAAAATATGACTGACTGTGACTGCCCTGTGTCGATTCCATTTAAAAATCTCTTTTCTATACTAATATCATAAAGAGGATAAAGATTGCTTGTTTGCATCGAATAAGACCTGAAACTACTGAACCGATTTTTTTTTTACTGTTGGGAAGCTCGATAACATAACATAGGCTATGCTATATATTTATTCCCACGGGAACGGTAGCTATGCGTGTGAAACCGCGTGACGTCCACTAGCGTAGAATAACCTTACGAGGGCGACGCTGACAATCTATATCCTTTAGATATTATTATGCAGTTAGTTTTGGAATAAGTGGAGTAGGTAATCCTCTAAAAACCACATAATAAAAAGGTTCAACCTCGTATTAGGTAGTCTTGTGGACTCCCATACACAACAAATACCTAAACTTTTAGTCGCTCTCACCATGTTTTCTTTTATTCCAACCAGAGTTCTAGTCGGAAGGTTGGCCATCACTATCCAACGTAGCAATGCCGCCAGTGTAATGGGCACCTTTGTACACCGGATACGTTAAGGGGCGAGTTATGTAATTAAAATTAAGTAGTTTTAATAAATTGTATTTTATTAAAAATGTAATTTATATGATGAATAAAATTATTTAAATTTATATAAATAAACATCTGCAGATTAAAAAATAAAGTTAGGTAAAAAACTTTAAGTCGCTCTCACCAAGTTTTCTTTTATTCCAGACAGAGTTCTAGTCGGACTGGTTTTTATGTGCCACATTCAGTACCAAACGTCTGTACATCAATGTATTCAATGAACTAATGTACCGAAGCTGTGGCGTCAATATTTGTGCTCTGGGGACCGCTCCGGCTACTTGAGGGGACTTAACCTCGACAGATCAACGACAAACTGTCTCAGGGGTCCTCAGAATATCATATTTACTTCACCTAATCTTACTAATATTGTAAATGCGACAGTTTGTGAGTGTGGATGTGTGGATGTTTGTTACTCTTTCATACTCCAACGGCTGAACTGGGAAAGTTTGATAGAGAGATAGATGTAGTTTATTTTACGCGTGGAAATCCATAATGGATGCTATGCCGGACTTCTACTGACTAAAACCACACTTTTCGGGACTCTCGGCCAACAGTCTATGGCCGAGAGTCCCGGGTAAGCCTTCGGAAAAATGTACCAGGAAGTTAAATGATATGGTCCGGAAAAAATGTCATCACATTCCTGGGATAAGTTCCCATGGGATGCGGGAAAGGGAAAGAATTCCATGCGGGTAGAACCGTGGGCATCAGCTAATAGGCTAATAAATAATTCATGCAAAGATTTCTCAAATAGTTCCCAAGTCGCAGTGTCTTAAACTTTGGCGCAGCAGAGGCTAGGTGGAACTCAGCGGTGTGGTTCAGTGAGTCCAGCCTCTGTTTCCAGGGCCGGGCCAATTTTGAAAGTCTTCTTTGCAAAATAAAAAGAATTTAAATTCGAATCATGTCATGTCGCGCATTTTCCTCTGAAGGTGTACTGCGGATATTTGTTCCAAGAATTAAGACTTCTAATTCCATTATGAACAGGGTCTAAGAGTCTCCCGCCAAGAAAAACATGAACACAGTAAGGAGTGGGCTTAGGGCTGGTGGACCAGCCGCATACTTGGATTTGCATCTTAAAAAAAACAAACAGTTATTCAAACATCATCCATAGTAAGTTGTGTGCGTCGATTTTAATATCCAATTAGTATAATGCGATATGTTAGTAAATATTGCCAATTTTGTGTCACAATCCCTAGGCTTCACAGCGAGAATACCAACGATCTTGTCCATATTGTATAACGGCCCGAATTCATGTATAAAACAGTCATCATAATCTGATAAATCTATACAAATTAAACTTTCATCCAACTCGACACCATAGCTCTCAAAGCATTTGTCATTCGCAGCTACCTTCACATCAATCTTATCAAAATCATTCGTCAAGTATAACTGCTTGCTCATTGTCGAAACTGTTTTCCAAATGGCCGCTTCTACAAAACTCGCACTTTTCTCGTCAAAAACTGACGGTTTTATATTAATTGGATAGGTATCAGTGTCCAATTTGGCGACGGCAATATCGTATTTAGGTGTTGGATTGCTGATGTTGAATTTTTCGTGCAGTCTCCAGAATAACACTGGGTATGTGTGACTGTAGTTTCCTTCTTGGAAGAGGAGGATCCGATGGGTCGCTCCAGGACGTCTGGAATTGACAAATAAATAGATTTAATAAAAATGAATATGTTCAAATTTCTAAGTTTTTTTGAAGTTGTACTTCTTTAGGCGCGTTATGAAAAAATGATGAGAGTGAAATTTTAAGATCTGTGACACAAAATTAACAGTATGAAGTTGTCTGCTTCAATTATGCTTATTAGTCGCGCATGTTGGTACGCTCGTCACCTCTGATCACTGTTTTCATATTTATACTATTAATGTTGATATTTTTTTTTTAAGAAGTATAACTTCTCACGCGCGTACATAAGTACACGCACCCATTTTTTTTATACCACCACGGTGGCAGACAAGCATACGGCCCACCAGATGTAATGGTGGTCACCGCAGCTTATGGACGCTTGCAACAACAGAAGCGCTACACTCCGCCGGCCCTGCAAGAACCTTCTAAGGCGATTTTGAAGAACTGTAGCCGTTTGGGAGAACTGAGGAAGGGAGATTATTCCACAACCTAAGCGTGCGCGGAAGAAAGTCCCTATCGGATCTAACCGTGCTCGAACGCTCCGGACGCAGAGTGTGAGGATGAACACCCTGTCTGTGGCAAGCGGTGTGATGATAGAACGTAGCCGTGGGCATCAAATCAAACAATTCCTCAGAGCACAAACCATTGTACTGGCGGTAGCACACACACAAAGAGACCAAGTCCCTCCTGTCACGACGAGGTTCTACACCACCTGCAAGCATAGGATCGCCGACAATTCTCATGGCTTGCCTTGATTCTTGCTTGTTGATTCAGTTATGTCATATTCCCTAATCCAGAAATGCAGAGTGGTTGTGTCAGAGGCTCCAGGTAACCAGGACCATACTTTACAATTTAGATATTTGGGAGGGCTTATGGTGAGATATGCAAGACGGAACTGCTTCTAATGCAAGTAAACGAAGTCATTCGGAGACGATGCTTCTTGAATGTTTATTATCACACTCAATAAAACAACTTAACGTACCTTCCGAAGTACGGAGAGCTACGAATTGTCATCAATCTTAGAACTACCCGTGCTGTGAGATATCTAGATTACAAAACACTGAGCTCATAGCCTCTATTAGGGCTATGAGCTCTATATAGAAATCGTAGTTATTTCTAATGAGTCCTGGGGACATCTTTCCGAGGGCTTACCAGGAGCTCCCAACCGTGGGCTCTAAGGTAGGATACGTGTGGTTTTTAGTCGGTAGGAGTCCGGCATAGCATCACTGTAGGATTTTCCTCACGTTAAAAAACAAAGCCAGTGCCTAGTTCTAATACACTTTTTTTTTTACGTGAGGGAAAATCCTCAAAGGATGTTATGCCGGACTCTTACCGTCCAAAAAACCTTACGTAACGTCCAACAGCCTATGGTTGGTAGCCCCGGGTAAGCCCTCGGAGAATGTCCCGGGACTCACAACAGACCTACGGCCGCCACTGCGGCCTCGCCCAGGGGGTGGTTCGGGTGCTATCCCTCTTCTAAGGGTGCGTGAGTTGCTCACGTCACGCTACCGTCATGAGTTCTAATACACTTGCCTGCAATGAGCTGATGTAACCACCCACTTTATCAACACCACACTCGCAAAACAAGCAAAAGACCACAGCGTCGACGCATTCCTGCTCACAGCAGCCACGTACGGGAACCTGTCAGCGATAGGAAACGATGTATTATCATGTAAAGAGATCACTCCCATAGATTTCGTGTACTGGTAGACACTTCCTCCGTGAATACCGTACTCCCGTTTCCTCTCCTCTACTGTTATATCTGTGGCGAACTTCACCATTACGCAGACAGCCATGATGGCCAGAAATATTGTGGTGGAGAGTATTATACACGCGGCTTTCATTGTGAATTTTAGCGTGAAATGTTTTTAAAGAAATTTAGATTCATGTCATCTTAGTTTTGTGACATTTGTAAGTTCTATGATGTCCGTGAATTGTCAATGAGTAACCTAGTGAAAAAATCTAAATCTATGGTGTAACGGGGAACGTGCCGGGAACCGATTACGAAAAAGAAAGAGGTTATTGTAAGTATTAATTTGCTACGAGACTTTTACTGATTGCCATACATACATAATATATAATCACACCTTTATCCGCGAAGGGGTAGGCAGAGACATAGTATACGCCCACATTTCACCATATAGTTTTATGTCCCACGTAATAGGTGGTGAGCCTATTGCCGTGTTGAAATGGACAGGCGCAGGTCGCCGCTACCCGCAGTTGAAAATTTTCAAGCCGCCCATAAGTCCTTCAACGTGGCTTAACGATTGTCATTTTACTGTAAACCGGGTTTCATTTCGAGTTATCCTTCTCTACGCAATGGATTTTTTTGCGAAAGTGTTCCCTTAGTTGCCTCTTACGGCACCCTCGGGATGTATAGGGGTGGGGACATTTTGTACTCTTAGCCGTCGCAACACGGGAGCTCGTTGCCACACGGTGCATAACTGCTTGACAAGGCGGGATTTTAAAATTATCTGCTCGTTATAATGACGCCGCTGTCTGATGGAAGCCCTTGGTGACTGAGGGCCACTCCTACAGTCCTCAAGGCAGCTACTCAAGGGGTGGTAGTGGCCTTCGTGATAGCGGCCTAGTGATGTGCCTCTTCACGCTCCACGTCCAGGACCTTCAAGCGGTCATAAAAGGTAACCCGGTTTTAACTACTTTGGGGTGAGCATTTTAATACCCTGTAGATCCTCTTTTTGTGGGATTCCCATTCCTGCACTATATCAGAATCACAGTTACAATCAAATCATAGCACAGCAGGTTATTCTGTTTCTTTTTCAGTGGAAATCTCACATTGACGGATGATATGCCGAACTCATACAGACTAATACCAATGAATACAGACGTATACTAGAAGAATAGTTTCTTAGGCTGCTCTGAAGACAAACTTTCTGTGACACAAACTGCCGCTTGGCGGCGTTGCAGTCGCAGCGCGGCGGCCATTTTTAATTTTTCGTAGCAAATGAGTAAAATCAATCCTTGTAAATATCTATAAATACTTAATATAAATATATTATGTTTTGATTTAAAAGATGTGAAATATTTTTTTATAAATAATCCCTGAATTTAGTCGATTATAAACGTAAAAATGTGCCTACTAGTTTTTGACTAACTGCGACAGTGATATGCGACGACAGCGCCGCCAAATGGGAACTACACGAGCTGGGGACATGCCAACAAAATTGGCACAAAAAATCCTTAAGAACTGTTCTTCTAGTATACGTCTGTATTCATTGCTAATACCATCCGAGGGATAGCAAGATAGTCTATCCGCTGAGTTTCTTGCCAGTTCTTCTCAGGTGGGTCGCGTTGTGAACTGGTGGCACTGATCTGTACTGGTGGTAATTCTTTGGTTTATATTCGGGACGTTACAAGTGCATGTGCATCTGTATATGTCCTTTTTTTATCGTGAGGGAAAATCCATCTACTTTAAAATTCCTACCGACTAAAAAACCTCAAGTAACGCCCAACGGGCTACAACAAAAAAAGAATTACTACCCGTTCGCTTTAACTTTGCCGCTGGCGTAGAGGCGTATACCCGAATTGTTAATTAGACGAAGTAAATTGACAGTGGCTAATGTCACTTCGTCATAGAAAATACGCAACATTGTATGAAGAAGTGACATAAGTTGCTGTCAATTTACTTCGTCTAATTAAAAATTCGACTTTAGTAGGGAGCCGAGCGGCAAAGTTAGAGCGAACGAGCAGTAGTGTAATCGGTCCACCCGTTCTGAAGTTATGCGCTTACAAACACATTTTGCGATTCACTTTTAAATATAAGATTATGGATTAAAATTACAAATATTTGGATTACTTACTAGGTACTAAATTATTACTTATTAAATAAATTTTTCTGTATGATATTGTTATTTTATGACTTAAATTACGTTAATAATTCCGATAAACTACATTAACATTTTATAAATTTAAATAATACCTACGTACTTTACCCGTAAATACATTAACCATATTATGTCTCAGTGAGTGAAATTCAAGTTTCCCTTTTTCCCCACATTCCTCTGATATTGACTTCATGCATGCTACCACAGATAATTTATAGAATTCTTTTTCAAATTTATAAAAGTTTAGCTGTTTTTGAAAGCCGCAATGTTCGTTTATAACGTGTCTATATATAATACGTCTTTGATTGAGACGGCTTTATGTTGCATCTTCTCATATGACGCTTCTGAACATCTTATGAATATCTGAACATCACACACTCACTCAATGGTACGGCAGTCAGAAGACCTATGGTATGGTTTGTCACCCTGCCGTGTTTAAAACCCTTGAAGAGAATATTTTCGTATAAATTCACGAAAAATGAATTTATGATTAAGTATTCTTCTTCACGAGCCATTTGTAAACCAAAACTAATGCTGCAAACATCTCTAACAATACAAAACAATGCATTTTATACCTTATTTCCTTGATATAAGTTAGTTATTTCTATGAACGCTATTGAAATACGAATAAATAGACCTTATTCGGTCGGGATAAAGTTGAATTTTGATTGTGAGCTGTGCAAGGAGGGTGAGGTTATGAAAATAGTTTTATGTTCCATAGTGAATCCATTAGAGGATGAGTTGTAAATGTCTTAGGTTTAGAATCGTTACATAATATTTATTATGAATTGTAATTTGGACAGCATCTAATTTTCAAAATATCAAAGCTTCAGTTATCATGGTTTTAACGGCAATAAAAATCATGAAACAAAACGGCTTGAAAATTCTCTTTCTTTTTTTAATTAATTTATACTGGCTTTGGTTACTTAGACCATATGCCAAATCTAGATTCCATATATTATCAACAGCGGATTCGAATATCTCCAAAATTGGACCAAGGAACTTGGAACGTATACTTCTAAATAAGTTTCTTGGGTTGGACTAAGTTCTACTCTAGTAAAGCGGTTGTACTTTACTAGAGCTTGCTGTGGAATTTGTCGATAAACCTAAAAAGTCTCGTATCACTGCGCTATAATATCACTTTCCAACACTTGTGCACGTTGTCGAACCTTTATGTTTAAGAATCCACCATAAATTATTCATAAACACTCAAAAAAAACACTAGTTTTGAAAAACTTTTTAGCTGAGGTAAACGCTAGTCTGTAAGTTTGGCGCCAATTCTCAGAGTGGGTAGTTTCACTCAACCATAGATTCAGATTTTTCGCAAGTCACAACACAACATGACTGCGCTACGCCTGGGTAAGCAGCACGTATGTAGCGCCTCTCTGGTGTTTCAAACGTCCATAGGCTCCTTTCCTTACGGTGACCACTACCACCTACCGTCGTATAAAAATGTCCGAATAACAAGGGCGTCGCTGAACAAATAAGTTTGGGTAGCCCTACTAAAGAGGAATATCGGCCTCCATGACCGGGGGTCTGAGGACGATGAGACTCACCGTCCTTACAGAAGCAGGCCCATGACGGCAGCGTGACGTGAGCAACCCACGCACCCCCCCCACAACCCCCCCTCCTTAGAAGCGGGATCATACCCGAAACCCCCCAAAGACGCGGAATAGCACCCGAACCACCCCCTGGGCGAGGCCGCAACGGCGGCCTAAGGTCTGTTGGGAGTCCTGGGACATCCTTCCGAGGGCTTCCCCGGGGCTACCAACCATAGGCTGTTCGGCGCTACTTGAGGTTTTTTAGTCGGTAGGAGTCGGGCATAACATCCATAAGGATTTTCCCTCACGTAAAAAAAAAGCCCTACTAAAGAGGCTGCTTCTACTTGTATCAGAAAATAACATGCAGCCGTACTTATGCCTTCCGCCCGTAGAGGTTCGTTCGTAGCTCCATCGCTGTACGCTACGATGATTCCTGAAGATTAAAAAACTATTGTGGTATTTCCATACGTACATTTCCTCGTTAAGACATTGGTCTTTGGTGCTTAAAGACATTGTGGGCGGCTTGAAATACTAAAAACGGCTATTACTTTGAATAAACACTGATCAAGTATTTAAAGTTTGACTGAAATGGCAAAAATTGTCATTTTTTGATACCTACTTTAGGAATGGAGAATTTTAATCTCCCTGCCTCGTTTTTTCCAAACGCCTACTGTATCTCAACAGTCATCAAATCGACAATTAAAACATCAACACCGTAAGACCAACGATTCAAAATCTCAACACTTCAGAATGTCAGCAGCCTAGTAGGTCAATAGTTTACAATATCAAAGTTTAAAATCTTAACATGAAAAAATCTGGTTATTACTTAGTGAAAGTGATACAGATATACACATATAGTCACGCCTTTATCCTCGAAAGGGCAGGTAGAAGAGACATATTATTTGCCCACATTTCACCTTTTTAGAATTTGTCCTACGTAATAGGTGGTGAGCCGTATTGCCGTGTTGAGATGGACAGGCGCAGGTTGTGATTGCCTGCTGTTGAAAATTTTCAAGAAGCCTAAACAGACCTTCAACTTGGGTTAACGACTGCCATTTTACTGGCAACCGGGAACAACGACTTAACGTACCTTTCAAAGCACGGAAACGCTCAAATAACAGTCACAAAGTTGTCACATGGACGGTCACCCATCCAAGGATTGGCCAAAGTGAAAGTTGCTTACTACAGTGATCGTTTACAGCCCATTGAGTTCGCGGGGCGACGAGTGGATATAAGCAACTTTTTTTAAAAACGTTATTGTGTCCATTTCTTCTCTTTTCGCAAGAACCTTTAGTGAGGCATCTTCAAAAGATTTAATTTTTTTATGTGGTGGTGTGCGTGTCACCCCTGCGTCGAATACTGTTCTCATCTTTGTGGTGACTCCGCGAGGTACTTACTAGACGCACTTGACGCTATGCAGAGACGTGCTATCCGAATAATTGAATGTCCTGAGGTGACGGGAGATCTCGAACCGTTAGCGCAGCGAAGAACCATAGCGTCCTTGGCTGCCTTCTACCGAATGTGTCACGGCGAATGTTCTGAAGAGCTCTTCAATCTGATCCCACCATCTCCTTACCGATCCCGAAGAACGCGTGCCGGGCAGAGGTGCCATTCATACATAGTGGAAAGGATTTTCGCCAGAACTGAGCGTTTCAAAAATCGTTCCTCTGTCGAACTATAAAAACATGGAACGATCTGCCTGCACACGTGTTTCCTTCATCTTACAATTCCGCGTTCTTCAAGAAAAGCGTGAAGAGGCACATCACGGAGCCACCAACTTGAGGACCACTGTCAGAAGTGGCCCCCAATCGCTAGATGCACCACGGCTTTCCATCAGGCTGGTGGTGACGTCAATTTCGCGAATTAAATATTTTAAAAATATCACTACCCACAACTTGTATAAGTACTTACTTACTTACTTTTTACGATATTACGAATTGCTTATATCTCCTATTTGTTTGTGATTAATGTTTCCTGTACTATATTGATTCAAACCTATGTACAAGTAGGTAAGTATTGTAATATCAAAACTACAGGTAATGCTAGATTTACTGACGGCTTATTTTATATACCGCTATCTGGCATATTAATAGATAACTAAACATGATTTTTATGTACCTATAGTAAAACATGTATATCTGTATCACTTCCACTAAGTAACAACTAAATTTTTTCATGTTGAGATTTTTAACTTTGATATTTCTGAACTATTGACCTACTAAGCTGCTGACATTCTGAAGTGTTGAGATTTTGAATCGTTGGTCTTACGGTGTTGATGTTTTAATTGTCGATTTTATGATTGTTGAGATAGAGTATCAAACCCCCTACTGTAGGGTTCTTCAAAAGGGGTCTCAGAAGGTTGTGTTGCAAACTTCCATAAGCTGCGGTGACCACCAGTCCTACTGGTGGGCCGTATGCTTTTCTGCCACCTTAGTGGTATAAAAAATTAAGAAAATGTTTAAGATGTTAGAATTTGAAACTAAATATCTACATACATGGTAACCGTCGAAGATGCTTTCACTAATGCGTATGTTAAATATTTGTGTTTGCTCGCAAGGGGTTGCAACCAGTTACAAAATGCTTTATTTACTTATTTATACATTGGGTAAATAAATGGAGGGGTTAGTGGTTTGAGTTTAGTTGAATACAGAGTTACTTTTAGTATGAGGTCTCGTTACTAGCTGTTGCCCATTCTCACCCGAACCAACTACCCAGACGCGGGATAGCACCCGAACCCCATAGGTTGAATTGTTCGCCAAAGTCTGCGGAGAGCTCTGGGACATCCTTCCGAGGGCTTACCCGGGACGGGACTCCCGGCCGTAGACAGTTGTAGGGCATCGTGTGGTTTTAGTCGGTAGGAGTCCGGCATAGCATCCATGTAGGATTTACACACGTAAAAAAACAAATAAACAAATGCTGCCCATTCTATATGGTGATTCTTTAGATTGAAATAACTTTTTTATTTATAAACCGATTGACATAAAACAAACACTAAATGTTAAGTCAAGCTAACCGCAACGCAGTTGAGCGGTTGCTGAGATTAGCGTGCACAAACGTACAGGCAAACAGACAAAAATTCTAAAAATCATTGTTTTGGGTTCAATTGCGTTCATAAAGCCCCCCTATAATATTTTTTCTTATTTATCTTCCATGTACAGACAGCGACCTGTTACGATTTTATTATATGTATTGATATTGATTAAGGGTCAAGGGTACAAGTAGGAACAGATTACAGTCTGTAATAACAAATAGACTTTTAATCCTGGAAAAAAAATTCATGGGATACGGGAACCAACCAAATTCTACGCGGGTTGAGGCGCGATAAAATCTTTTTTGAAGTCTATATTTCTTTGCTTGTTTGCATCGAATAGGCTCCGAAACTACTGCACCGATTTAAAAAAATCTGTCACTGTTGGGAAGCTACAATCTTCCCAATAAACATAGGCTATGTTTTATTACCGTATTCCTACGGGAACGGGAGCTACACGGGCGAAACCGCGTAAAAATGAGTTCATTACAAACTAGCGAACGCCATGTGGTTTCACCCGCGTAATTGCCTTTCCCGTGGGAATACGGATAATAAATATAGCCTATGTTCACATAATAGAGTGTATCTTCCCAACAGTGAAAGAATTTTTCAAATCGGTCCAGTAGTTCCGGAGCCTTTTCGATGCAAACAAACAATCAAATCTTTCCTCTTTATAATTTCGGTCAAGTTTCAAATAAAATGGACACTTAGTACAATATCAGACCAAATCACCCGCAAGTGGCGAGTTATCAGCCCCTAGGGGTCAGGGCTGTCCCTCAGCGCGTGGATAATTGGCAGGGTCCAGTTTAATAGCTCATTACTGTCCACGCATATGGCTTTACTGCATTCTTAATTTAGTGGAGTAAGATTGACCTTAGGTTCGGCGATAGTGTTTCTTTTGAGTGACTTTCAAGAATGGAGTATGTTTTCTGTTGGTTGTCAAGTTTTATTTTACTACTAAGGTGGCAGACAAGTTTACAGCCCCACCTGATGGACAGTGGTCTGGTCGCCATGTGGCGATCGCACAACGACCTAGCCTTAAGTTACCGCCAAAATGTATATTTGACAGATATTGTCTATGTCAATTATTACACACAACTTTTCCCGCTCGCAACGAAGTAGAGACTCATAAAGATGAGCTAAAATTATTGTATCTTATCCTGCAAATCATACGCGTATCAAAGGTAGCGTATCCTTTCACAGGATATATTATATCTCTGTACCTAACTGCAGAGTCGATTCAGTGGTAGGTACAGTCACAAGCAATAATATGTATACATTGTCAAGGCTCCAACAAACGTGATATTGTACAGTTTTTGTCGAGACTTTGTCTGTAGTCTGTGACTCTGTTGCATTAAACTACATCACTAGGCCACGTGGATCATCTGTTCAAAGTTTGAAATAAAAAAAATGACAACGTCAATCGGATTGAACTATCACAATAAACGTGTTAGAGAGGGGCAGTCTGGTGAGAACGGTCGCACGGCTTTCTTGTTTTGGTACGGAACCCTCTGTTCGCGAGTCTGACTCAAACTTACCGTTTTTAATTCCTTCACGTTATCACTTTAAAAGGTTTCAAATCAATCTTCCACAACTTCAACTAGATTCCTCTCGATCGTTAGCGAAGTATAATTTAATTGAGTACGTCATAAATATCAGTTTGCACTAACCGGTTTAGAACCCCACATCGTTCGGGACGAGATTTATTTGCACTGTAGGGTCCGGTGCGTTAAGTGAGACAGATACTACATTAGTTCAAGTTGGAGAAAGATTCGAGTGGGTACAATTGAAATATCGAGAAATTTTGGGTATTTCGTCAAATTTTGATAGATAATGTTCTACGAGTAATGTTATGTTGAAATATTAGTAGTACCTAGTGGTTGTGGTAGTGTACGCAACTATGGCGTGTTGAGGTCTCGGGGTTCATTTCCAGATTAGAACGGATATTTGAGTGAGCTGCTGACGTTTGTTTCGGTAATTAAATGTTTCCTAAATAGGTATTTTACCTATAAGGACTACCTATGTAACAATACGTTATTTCAAACTATAATCACAGATTATTAAACAGTTTGCTATAATCTATCCCTGCACCATTTTATAAAAAAAACCCGTTCAGTCATTAGAGTCTGAATGAGTATCAAACATCCTCAATCCCTGATTTCACTAACTGTCACAAACTTTGACATTTATAATATTACCTATTAAGTAAAATTTCTTTTATGAATAAGTCTTAAAACTTCCTGAATTTCTGTCATCCACCCACAGACACAAACTTTGACATTTATAATATTAGTACCTTTTATTTGTTTACCGTGAGGGAAAAGCCTCATGGATGCTATGCTGGACTCCTACCGACTACAAACCTCACGTAACGCCCAACAGCCTATGGTTGAGAGCCCCGGGTAAACCCTCAGGAAGGATGTCCCGTGACTCCCAACAGACCTACGGCCGCCGCTGCGGCACTATCTATGGGCCTTAGAATTAATTAAGTGCCCATACTTATAGAACTCGGGACTTTACGCGAAATACGTTACGCGTTACGTTGCAGCGCCCGTGGTCGCGGTTAGACCGTTTGGAAGTCTCGAGTTCTATAAGTATGTTTTATAAGTATGTCTATAAGTATGTTTAAGTATGTTTCTATATTTGTTTTTATTTTTTATTATTTTTTTATTATTAGTTTAATATATATGTATGTATGATAAGAGCAAGTATATTTATGTACGTATTTGTACAAAAGTATGTGTAGATAAGCATTTTCTGTCTAGTTCTCTCTCACACTTCTGCCTTTCTCTATTGTTTCATGTCATTCTCCTCTCGCCGGCCTGCTGGAAGAGATTTCGAATAGAAATAAGCAGCGCCATTGTACTCCTTTTCTCCTAACTATATTACTGTATGTATTTTTAATGTGTGTACATAAACTGTTAAATAAATAAATAAAATAAGTATGAGTGTAAAAAACCGCGATAGTTTAAAAATAACATTAGTTAAGTGCCTTCTGTAAATTTTCTGATACAACCTGGAGATCCTCGGTATAGACGTCCGGCGTGAGCTCAATCACAAAAACTACATAGAGAGTTGTATTAGGCTGGCCTCACGTAAACTTGGAGTCCTAAATAAGGTGAGGCGGTACTTCACGCCACATCAGAGATGTTTACTCTACAAGACGCAGATTCGCCCCTGCGTCGAATACTGTTCTCATTCTCACCTTTGGGATGACTCCGCGAGGTACTTGCTGGACGCGCTTGACGCTATGCAGATAAGAATACGTGCTATCCGAATAATTGGTTATCCTGAGGTGACCCGAGGCCTCGAACCGTTGGCGCAGCGAAGAACCATAGCGTCCTTGGCTGCCTTCTACCGAATGTATCACGGCGAATGTTCCGAAGAGCTCTTCAACCTGATCCCACCCTCTCCTTTCCGATCCCGAACAACGCGTGCCGGGCAGAGACGCCACTCATACACAGTGGAGAGAATCCACGCCCGAACAGAGCGAGCGTTTCAAAAGATCGTTCCTACCTAGATAAAAACCTGGAACTACCTGCCCGCACACGTGTTTCCCTCATCTTACAATCCCGGGTTCTTCCAAGAGGAACGTGAAGAGGCACATGTTGGGGCCGCCAACTTGAGGACCACTGTCAGAAGTGGCCCCCAATCGCTAGATGCGCCACGGCTTTCCATCAGGCTGGTGGCGACGTCAATTTGGCGAGCTAAATCCATACTAATACATATTAAAAAGCTGAAGAGTTTGTTTGTTTGTTTGAACGCTAGGATCTCAGGAACTACTGGTTGGATTTCAAAAATTCTTTTACAGTTTGATAGTCCATTTATCGAAGATGGCTATAGGCTATATAACATCAAGCTAAGACGAATTGGAGCGGAGCAGCAACCAAGAATATTTTGAAAACGGGGAATATTTTTTACCGTCTGAAAGCTTCCGAGGCGTACGCTGCGTAAATGGTTAAAGTTAGGTAAAAATTGTGTATTACAAAATTGTTTCTCTTAAAAAGTTCTACAAAAAAGTCCCCGAAAGCATATGTCTGTCTTTTAAGGTTCGCTTTCAATAACCCTCTTATTAAGTTTTAAAGTATGAGCGCCGCGACGGGAGCAAACTTGGTCTGCAGTGGCAGCCAGTAAACTGAACGATAAAAACCGACCAAGTGCGAGTCGGACTCGCACACGATTGTGTGTGTGACGCAAACGAAGATATGCGGTTCAGCTCTAATGAATTCAAGCGACGCGACGCGACGGGGTTAAATGCAACGGGAAACATTATAATACTCAAAAAATACCATACCTCTCTCTTTTTCACTCTCATGTGACGCAAACGAAGTTGCGCGGGTCAGCTAGTATATATATAAAAAAAAAAAAACATACACATGGTCACGCTTTTATCGCCGAAGGGGTAGGCAGAGGCACATTATATGCCCACATTTCATCTTTTTTTAGGGTTCTGTACCTAAAAGGCAAAAACGGTACCCTTATTTAGAATTTGTCCCACGTAATAGGTGGTGAGCCGTATTGCCGTGTTGAGATGGACAGAAGCAGGTTGTGACTGCCTGCTGTTGAAATTTTTCAAGCCGTCTAAAACAGGCCCCACAACTTGGCTTAACGAATGCCATTTTACTGGCAACCGGGACCAACGGCTTAACGTGCCTTCCGAAGCACGGAAACGCTCAATAAATGTTACTAAGTGGTCACTTGAATGGTCACCTATCCAAAGACTGGCCATCGTGAAAGTTGCTTACTACAGTGATCGTTTACAAAACACTGAGTCCGCGGGGCCACGAGTGCTTTTCTTATGTTGCCTGAAAATATATACTTAGTATATATTACGTAAAATTTTGACAGAAGATGTTACCTGTAGTAATGCTAGTAGTACTGGCAGTGAGATCTTGGGGTTCATTTCCAGATTGAAACGAATATTTGTGTGAGCTGCTGACGTTTGTTTCGGTAATTAATTGTTTCCTATATAGGTATTTATATCTATATAGGACTATCTATACATATAATAATATGTTATTTGAAACTATAATTTATCCCTGTACCATTTTATCAAAAAGACCCGTTTAGCCGTTAGAGTCTGAATGAGTATCAAACTTCCTGAATTCCTGACATTCACCAACACTCACAAACTTCCGAATTAATAAAATTAGTAAAAATAAAATATATTTCATTTTGCAATGATATCAGCACCTATAAATATGACTGTTGAAAACTGCTCTGAAATGCTGGTCCACCCGAATGATGGTTTGCGTTCTTAGCACCTAGATATGACTATTGAAAACTGCATTAGATACCTACTAAGATGAATAAGAGGGACCGGACTGAGTTTCTTGGGGTGTTCTTCTCAGTCTGTAGCATTTCTGAACTCCCGGTAGAGTAACAAAAATTTTGACAAAACTAATTTCTTTTTTTAATTTCAAAGGGAATAAATTTTATTTTATTTCTTTTATTTTATTCTGCTCTGAAATTCATAATTCATAATTCATTTATTCATAATAATTTGAGATTGTAGGTTTACATTGTTGCATTAATATAATAAAATAATGGCCGAGATCCTTCTTCTACAATAAGATGGTTGGAGTACTGCTCTCCTAGATAGGCTACAAGTAGCCTGTGTTAAGGAGGACCAGTGACACTCCCTAGTATGGTTGGCGTAAGATATTTGAGTTGATCTATTTAACAAACAATTATAAAGCAGCAACTCAACAATAAGATGGTTGGAGTACTGCTCTCCTAGATAGGCTACAAGTAGCCTGTGTTAAGGAGGACCAGTGACACTCCCTAGTATGGTTGGCGTAAGATATTTGAGTTGATCTATTTAACAAACAATTATAAAGCAGCAACTCAACAATAAGATGGTTGGAGTACTGCTCTCCTAGATAGGCTACAAGTAGCCTGTGTTAAGGAGGACCAGTGACACTCCCTAGTATGGTTGGCGTAAGATATTTGAGTTGATCTATTTAACAAACAATTATAAAGCAGCAACTCAACAAAGTTGTATAAGTACTAATAAAATAAAATGCATATTTCTTATTCTCGGTTGTACAGAAAAAGCTCCGTAATTTCGCAAAAGATCATTCTTAACAAGTTACAAGTGATCTCCCCTGCCTACCCTGTCTGCGCTCCATAAATCAGCCCCACCCCTCCGATCAAGTGTGTCCGGCTCATTGACTCTCATCTACATACCCCTGACGTGTTGAGATCCTGGAGTACACATATAAATGTGTAAGTTTGTTTGTGCTTCTATTGCATCAAAGTACTGTTTGAGTAAACTGATGCTAGGAGGAAGTGTTTCTACCTATTTCCTTGCGAATTTGGAACTGCAGTAGTCATAACGTTCATAAGTAAATAAATAAATAAATAAATATTCACGGACATCTCACACAACGCTATCTGATCCCAAAGTAAGCTAGGAATAGCCTGCTTGTGTTATTCCTAGCAGACCACGGATATTAATACTTATATACTTTTAAATACATACATATTATACATAGAAACACCCAGACTCTTGAGACAAACATTTATGGGTCACACAAATATTTGTCTCCGGTGGGAATCGAACCCACGACCTCCAGCGCCGCAGGCGGTATCACTACCGACTGCGCCACAGAGGCACAAGTGTTACTTTGACTGTCTCGGTGACGCATTCGGTAGTGTAACTGCCTGCCATATTGAGGTCCTGGGTTCGATTCCAGGGTGGGTCCCAATATTTGTGTGATCCACAATCCATACATGTTTGTTTTGCAGTTGTATAATATTCAATGTATTAAGAAATATATAAGTATGTCTGTCAGTCGTCTAGATCCCTCTACACAAGCTTATAGATTAGTTTGGGCTAGATGATGTTGTGTGAGAATGTATGTAACCCAATACATTCATTTTTAGCCCCTCTCTATAATATGGTGAAACTTGTGTCTGTCGTCTGTGACTGTGTTGCATTATATTACGTCACTAGGTCACGTGGATCATCTTTTCAAAGTTTGAAATAAAACAAAAATGACAACGTCAATCGGATTGAACTTTCACTTTCACAAAACGTTTTAGAGACAGTCGGTGAGACCGTCTCACGGCTTCTTGTTTATTTAAAAGTTGACTGAGAAAGTCAACTTTAAATTAAAAAAAAAAAATAGAGTGCATAACATGCATAGCAATCAATAACATGTTACTGTCAAGTTCGGTGGATAGCATGTTTGGTTAGTTCATTACGAGTATTACTGTGTGTGTGTGTGTGTGTGTGTGTGTGTGTGTGTGTGTGTGTGTGTGCGCGTGCGTGTGTGCGCGTGCGTGTGTGTGTGTGTGTGTGTGTGTGTGTGTGAGTGTGAGTGTGTGTGAGTGTGAGTGTGAGTGTGAGTGTGAGTGAGTGTGTGTGTGCGTGTGCGTGTGCGTGTGCGTGTGCGTGTGCGTGTGCGTGTGCGTGTGCGTGTGCGTGTGCGTGTGCGTGTGCGTGTGCGTGTTCGTGTGCGTGTGCGTGTGCGTGTGCGTGTGCGTGTGCGTGTGCGTGTGCGTGTGCGTGTGCGTGTGCGTGTGCGTGTGCGTGTGCGTGTGCGTGTGCGTGTGCGTGTGCGTGTGCGTGTGCGTGTGCGTGTGCGTGTGCGTGTGCGTGTGCGTGTGCGTGCGCGTGTGCGTGTGCGTGTGTGTGTGTGTGTGTGTGTGTGTGTACGTCTGTCTCTGTTTAGGTATAGAGCGGTCCCCCCGACGCGACGAGACCAACTGTTAGTTAAAAATATGAATAGGTAAATAATATAGCTACCTATAATAATAATACAGGATCAATACTTAGGGTAGATAGGTCATAATATAATAGTTATTTTTTTACTTTTTACAGGTTTTTTATTGTTCTTTTTTTGTGAGTCGGGGGTTTTTGTAAGATTAAACTAGAACATTTCATTGTAGTTGGCTGTAGGTACAATAAATACCAATGTTATGAACTCCATGTCAATAATAAATTTACGTGAATATTTTAGGTATTTTGTCATCCTAGATATTCTTTAATACTATAATACATTTTGTTCATTCAAAACTGAAATATCTACTTGTCTTTTGATTTTTTTATGGGCAATTCCTGTATTGTTTGTGGCAAGTGATTATAATTAAAATTGCCATACAATATGCATTACTCTTATAATTGTAATCTTATAGAAGGAAGCTCATTGAGCTGACCTCGTGGAAACTAGGGAGTCCTAAATAAGGTGAGACGGTACCTACTTCACACCATAAGCTAAACTTAAGAAATAAGAATAAATTGGCTATACCTAGATTTAGGCTTTATAAGCAACTAGCTGATGCGCGCGGCTTCGCCCGCGTGTAATTGGGTTCCCGTTCCTGCTTCCCGTAGGAACATTTTCCCGGGATAAAAAGTAGCCTATGTGTTATTCCAGACTATACTCTATCCCTGTACCAAATTTCAGCCAGATCCATGCAGCCGTTAGAGCGTGATTGAGTAACAAACATCCAAACATCCAAACATCTTCACAAACTTTCACATTTATAATATTAGTAGGAAGTAGGAAGTAGGATTCTTTTGCGGGCAATTGTATTCGAATGTACAATACATTGCCGACAGCCATAACAGGTTTGTCAGTTAATAAATTTAAAACGCTAATAAAACTTAAATTGTGCCAGAAAGCTTATTATAGCATTAAAGACTTTCTAGAAGACAAGGCTGCCTGGCAGTGACACGAATTGCTCCTTTCTACATTAAAAAAAAACTGTATTAGATACTAAGATGAATAAGGGGGACCGGACTGAGTTTCTTGGGGTGTTCTTCTCAGTCTGTAGCATTTCCGAACCCCCGGTAGAGTCACAAAAATTTCAAAGGGAATAAATTTTATTTTATTTATTTTTACCACATCTGAGATGTTTACTGTACAAGACGCAGATTCGCCCCTGCGTCGAGTACCTGTTCTCACCTTTGGGATGACTCTGCGAAGCACTTACTGAAGGCGCTTGAGGCTATGCAAAGACCTGCTATCCAAATTATTAGAACGGAAAACTTAAACCATAGCGACGTTAGCTGCCCAATGAAAAATGTACTTCTTCTGCCACAACTTGAAGAACACGGGTTTGCAAGAGAAGATAAATATTTCCTCGTCTAAGTTCTGTTGAAATTACAATGTTGTTAGAAACAAATTCAATCGCTTCAGTCAGATATCGTAGTTTATGTCGAAGCTCCCCTCACTCGATAAATCAGACGAATAGTACAATTTCATTGCTCTATTATCTGGCGGCCATCTTAGTTCCAATAGCGTTGGTGTGTGTATCCGAACTTGTTAGATTTTGTCGATAAAGATGTTGCTGACTCATAGAGTGATAAAGATTTTGTTTTTGATTTCGATGGGAATGAAGGCGTATGGGGTCTGTTCATACCTCAGCTGCAAGATATCAGATGTCGACGTGATTTCTGTGGTTCATAGACTCTAGCTTTCTATGTTTCGCTGCTTTGAGGAGACAAACTTCGCAACCAAAGTTATACGTCTAAGAGCCTAGGGCCTAGGTGGTTTACACATTTCAAAGTAGGTATATTACCCTCCACCTCCCATGATCATTCCTGCCTCACGGGCGTACTGACCGAATGCTATTCTCCGCGGGCGCTTCTCTTGACTCCCTACAAATCTTATCCATCTCCAGCTCGATTCTCCCCCATCCGGGCTGGCTTTGTACCATAATATCCCCCCCCTTCTGGGGCTAACGAACAATACACAGTACCGCGCGTCCTGCTGAACTGGTTTCTTCGAAAATATCATCAATCTTCGTAAACGCACCGAAATTTGTGCCAAGAATGTGCAAACTTACGGAATTCTGTGACTGTTTCTCTGCTGCGCACAAGATCCCGATGAAACACGGGACCCGACTCGTCTTTTCTAATTGTAGATAGCATTCAACATAGTCTTCCTGACGTCGTCGTACAAGCAACATTCCCAGAGTGCGTGACCTCGGCTTTCTTCTTCACCATCACCACAGAGACAATATGCAGTGTCGCAAAGGCCTAGCTTGTGTTCAAAGTAGGTATAATATTTTCGATACGGAAAATATCAAAGTGCAGTCGTATCTCACTTAGACTGGAAAGCCAACCCAACTGGGTTGGGAAAACGTTTAGCGGATGGTCATATTATGTGTGTAGGTAGTAGACTACCGATAGGAAAGGATTTTTGGAAACTTCCCCATTTAGGTGGTAAAATAAGGTACAAAAGGTTGTTCGGAACTTCACCATTTATAGGCAGAAAAACTTACGGTTCACCTGAGGGTTGTTTTCAGAAGCATAAGGACGTTTGCAACACCAGAGGCACTACGCACGCGCGGCCGACCCACACACAGGTTGTAATTACAAACAGAGCTACAAAATAATTAGGTAGAGGCCTTCAAGTTGGCTGAACGACTGACATTTTAATTTTTTTTTAATTTTAATATTGTGTAACTAAATTATTATTACATGCCTCAACGGGCAGAACATGGAATGTGAGCATTTTATCATGTAAGACCTTATGTGCCTACCTATTATTTTTATCAAATACTTACCTGTGCTCAGCAACAAATAAATGAATCTGAATCTGACAAATAACTAAATTGAAGAAATAAATATTGTGGGACATTGTCACAGAATAGGAGCAAACGGCTTAAAGTGCCTTGTTACTCAAATATCTTTGGTATTAATCGAACCACTTCGTCTAGCAGTAATAAAAAAGCACCCCAACTAAAAACTTGATCATTAAAAACCGCCACATTAGTCAACGCAATTTGTATAACAGTTAACTGCTTGTAACATTACAAATAAGTGGGGTGAAGTTAGCTATTGTGGGTATAATTACTGTGACGACGAAGATGGGAGTCGTGGGTGTCGTTTGGTAAAAACTTTTTAATTATCTACGATTTTATTGTAACTCGTCACAACTTTAGAATGTTTTCTTCAGTAAATCTATCTAAACCGCAGAAATCAGAAAAAAACCGGCCAAGTGCGAGTTGAACTCGCCCATGAAGGGTTTCGTAGCAGCAAGTAACATAATATAAAAGTTCTTATAGTTCGTTGTTACTTGGATTGATGTTTTAACACGTTCGCAGTGGTAGTGATTTTTCTAACCGAAAATTGCGGTTTATGACGTATTAAAAAAAACCTACCAGCTCTATCTCGTTCAAACCAATTTTCTTTGGTAGTTTATATGGTAATGTACATCATACATTTTTTTAGATTTATCATTCTCTTAGTTTAGAAGTTAGAGGGGGGGGGACACACATTTTTCCACTTTGGAAGTGTCTCTTGCGCAAACTATTCACTATAGAAAAAAATGATTTCAGGAACCTCAATAGCATTTTTGAAGACCTGTCTATAGACCCCACACGTATAGATTTGGTATGGATTTCATAAAAAAAAAATTTGAGTTTCAGTTCTGAGTATGGGGACCCCAAAAATTTACTGCTTTTTTTCTAGTTTTATATAAGAATCTTAATGCGGTTCACAGAAAACATCTAGTTACCAAGTTTTAATAGCATAGGCCTTATAGTTTCGGAGAAAAGTGGCTGTGACACACGGACGGACAGACAGACAGACATGACGAATCTATAAGGGTTCCGTTTTTGCCATTTGGCTACGAAACCCTAAAAAGATATCTGAGATCTTAACACTAATTATAGTGTTATTTTGACTGCCTCTGTGGCGCAGTCGGTAGTGATACCGCCTGCGGCGCTGGAGGTCGTGGGTTCGATTCCCACCGAAGACAAATATTTGTGTGACCCATAAATATTTGTTTCAAGAATCTGGGTGTTTATAGGTATGTATTTAAAAGTATATAAGTATTAATATCCGTGGTCGGTTATATATTAAAATACCAGAAATCAAAATGCCTTTACTTAAAATGCATTAGACCAAGATACCCGAATTCGAAATACCTTAACATTCAAAATACCTTATTTTCAGTACACCTTACCGTAAAATGTCTAAATTTAAAATACAAATAATTATTATATCAGAATTCAAAATACAAATTTTCAAATGTCCTTAATTTAAAATACCGAAAATAGAATACAATGTGTCACTGTCACTCACACGTTTTGTTATTTGGCTTTAACTTATTTACGCCCCCCCCCCTCCCCACCTAAGTGAAGCCGCAGTTGTAGCCGTAGGTCTGTTGGTCCTTGGGTATCCTTCTGAGGGCTTACCCGGGGCTCCCAACTGTAGGCTGTTATGTAGGATACGTGTGGTTTTTAGTCGGTAGAAGTCCGGCATAGTATCCATGTAGGATTTACCTCATGTTAAAACACTTTGATTCAGAGTTACAAAAGTACTACAGTGGGCTAACGAAAAATAAAAAAAAAGTCGGGATACTCTGAGTCGGGGTGTTAACCATTCACAGATATATAGCATCCATGTAGGATTTAAATAATGTTAAAAAAAAGGTATTTTGTGTTTGAACATTTTAGGATACTTAAGGTATTTGATAAATTTATTTTTTGGGTTTCGGTTATTCGACCGTAAGGCATTTTAAATTATTTATATTATAAATATTTGCCTTTTGAATATTGATATTTCGATTTCGGGTATTTTGGGCTACGATATTTTGAGTTAAGGTATTATAATTTCTGGTATTGTGACGGTATACCCCGTGGTCTGATACCCATAACACAAGCAGGTTATTCCTAGCTTACTTTGGGATCAGATAGCGTTGTGTGAAATATCTGTGAACATTTATTAAAAAAAAAAAACTGTAAAGAGGAAAAATTATTTTGTTGTAATCAATCAAATATTTCTGAAACTAGGTAGGTGCCTACTAAATTGTTTTAAAAAGCCTTGAGACGGTCAAATTATTTTCAAGTAACTTACGCTGTCTAGGTGTCAAGGTACCCCCACCCCCTTAAAACACCCGAAAACCCCCAAAGACGCGGAATAGCACCCGAACCACCCCCTAGCTAGACGAGGCGTCAGTGGTGGCCGTAGGTCTGTTGGGATTCCTGGGACATCCTTCCTACAGCTTGCCCGGGGCTTCCAATCATAGGCTGTTGGGCGTTAAGTTAGGTTTTTTAGTAGGTAAGAGTCCGGCATAGCATCCATGATAGATTTCACTAACGTTAAAAAAAAAGATGTGAAGGTATCGTCTTTTCATTATGCTAAGTAGGTACCACTCAAGGCAGTGGACCAATCGTAATAATATAACATACATACATATGATCACGCCTTTTATCCCCGAAGGGATAGGCAGAGGCATATAAATGTCCACATTTTATCTTTTAGATTTTTGTCCCGCGTAATAGGTGGTGAGCCGTATTGCCGTGTTGAGATAGACAGGCGCAGGTTGTAACTGCCCGCTGTTGAAATCTGCCCGCTCATAAAGGACTTCAACTTGGCTTAAAGACTGCCGTTTTACTGGCAACCGGGACCAACAGCTGAATTTGCCTTCCGAAGCACAGAAACGCTCGCCAATTAATGTCAAAAAGTGGTCATGAGGTGGTCACCCATTCATAACCGGCCATAGTAAATGTTGCTTTACTACAGTGATTGCTTACAGAACACTGAACCCGCGAGGCCAGGAGCGCTTCCTCCTAATAATATAAATGTTAAAAAATATAGCAAATTATCATATATTAATACTATTATGGAAATTTTGTTAATTAACCAAATCCGGTTTCAAAATTCAAACCGGGAGGGAGTTAACCCTTAAAAGAGCATTTTTTTTATTTTTTGTGAAATAAATATATGTTGTTATTTATACCCATAAGACATAAGAAAAAATGCAAAAAAAAATCTAAATTGAAAAACTTGCAAGTTTTCCTAAAAAAACATTATGTTGTTTAAAAACAACATTGCCTGCTTAACTGAGATCACGAAGTACTAAACGAAACGAGCAAAGAGGAAATTGAATAAATACTTATTTTATTATCTATACTATTTTAATATATTTTATTCATTATGGAATTTAAAAAAACAGTTTTTATGTTTAGTATTGCAAAGAGAAACAACATTTTGTACATTTCCTGTAAGTAAATCCCTATCAATAGAGATAATTGCATCTCTCTTGCTTTTCATTCCAAATAGCCCAATGGGATGATTGGTCCAGTCTTTCATCTTTTGCTGGAGCGGATTGTGCCTGACTTTTGCGTCTATTCTGCTCTATTTCAGCCTGCAGATTGGAACTAGAAGGATGACCACATTTTCCACCATTATCTATTAGCAAACCAACTCTGCCACTATGTCTCTGCTATTTTTAATCTAAATTGACATAAATTCAGATTAGAAATAGAATAGACAGCACTCATCAAAAGTTTTGAAGAAGACGTGTTATTTTTTAGCTCAACTTCTTTGTATATCAGCCAGGCATTTACGATAGCTACATCCAGTAGGTGATAAAATAAGCGCATAGTCCACTTGCGACGTTATTCTAATGTGATATCGACCGATGAATTAATTTGAAATCTACTCCTCCTATGTGAATATTATATTCTCTAATTGCCTTAGGGCAAAGAATAGACACTCTTTCTTTCTTTTGTTTTTAAAAAATGGTCACAGTAGTAGCAGGTTCTGCTCTCACATATTTTGACAGTAAATTTACGGCTATATTGTCTTTCCATACATTAGCACTGACATCTACACCATCAATGGCAGCTACATTTTCCTCGTAATATCCTCTTGATACAGTTTTCTTCAATTTGTCATTTTATCCATAAGCTTGTTACCTTGTTACCTACCTTGAATTTCATTATTGACGAGAGGGGGATCGCAAGTTTCAACTTGGTCGACACCTGCAATGATAGGTGGGTCTTCGTCAAAAGGTAATACTCTACTCAGAAGTTTGTTCTTCTTCTCCGAGGGCATCTTCAAGATCTTGTTGAATTTCCTGTGCAGATCGGTAATAGTTTACTTCATCTTCGGGTTCAAAGTCTGAAGATTCTAAGTCATCTTCAGATTGATTCCAATTTTGTAAGGAATCGTGAATGTCTTTATCAGATAAACCAGTACTGCAAATTAAAAATACAATGTATTCTTCCTGTATTCCCAGACACATAGTACACAACAAACGGAAACAATAAAATGAAGAAATACTACCTACAACTATTTTGATCGGTCATACTTCTCAATATGCGAGGAAGGCGCAGTGTTGTTTTTACACAACACAACAATTCACACCTTATTGATACCACTACATATTACGTTTATACTATTTATGTATACAAATGAGTAAACAAACATAAATATAAGGATGATAAAAAATAAATTTGGACTTACCTGTGAAATTACAATTTTTATTCATTATTTTCGTCCTACGATTTTGGTAAATTATTTTAATGCTACCGCTAAAAAAGTGACATACGAAAAAAGTTTTAAAAAGTTAAAATTTATCAATTTTGCCAGTGTATGTATTTAATAATAGCAATAAATAATTATTATGTATAGTTAAAATTAAGAACATTTATATATTAGTTAGGAAAACATACATTTTAATATTATGTTGTTTAAAAACTACATTGCTCCTTTAAGGGTTAAATAATGCGAGCAATGCCTAGTAGGCTGAGGCCGCACTTGCAGTTACCGCGGCGGTTTCTAACCTCAAAAAATCAAATTCTAACTTCAAACTGTCAAAACCAATGAAATCAAGTCAATGGTTTGACATTTTGATGTTAGAAACCGCCGCGGTAACCGCTTTCGGCCGAGGCCGCACTTGCGGTTACCGCAGCGGTTTCTAACCTCAAAATGTCAAACCATTGACTTGATTTCATTGATTTTGACAGTTTGATGACATTTTGAGGTTAGAAACCGCCGCGGAAAAACGCAGATGCGGCCTCGCACTTCAATAGGAAAAGCCGTTTTTGACCCAAGTTCTTTAATTTTCACTGCAAACGAATTACAGATAAACATTCTGTCAACCACTCTTTTGCTTTTGGCTCCGGTAACGTTTTTTTTTATATTTAGCTCGCCAAATTGACGTCGCCACCAGCCTGATGGAAAGCCGTGGTGCATCTAGCGATTGGGGGCCACTTCTGACAGTGATCCTCAAGTTGGCAGCCCTGTGATGTGCCTCTCCACGCTCTTCTTGAAGAACCCGGGATTTTCAGATGAAGGAAATACGTGTGCGGGAAGACGTGAACGTGATGAAAATTCTACAATGGGATGCTATTCCGGACTCCTACCGACAAAAAAACAACACGTATCCTGCCTACGAGTAAGCCCTCGGAAGGATACCCAATGACTCTCAACAGAACCTATGGCTACCATTGCGGCCTCGCATCCCTAGGAGAGGTGGCAGTGGTAGCCATAGGTTATGTTGGGAGTATCCAATGATGGCTACAGGAGCAATTAAAAAACGTCACTGCCAATTTTCCGCGAACGAAGTTGCAAACTAAAACTAGTGTCTAATAAAAAACCTTCATCATAATTTTAAGACGCACTCAACTAAATGCTCCCCCAGAGACACAATAACAATAATTGCAAACTGTTGGCGCAACCATTAACTATATTTTAATTGTCTATGCTCGACGTGATCTATTGTCTCTGGTTTAGAACATAGTGCAGTGATGCGCAGTTTGTTAAGATGATTCTGTTGTTTATGGTTTTAATGGCGAGCTGTAACATTAATAAAAGGAAATATAAAAAAAATGTGCCTCTTTCTTAACTTGTCTGAGAAAGGAATTTAGACAGACATTTTACTTTCAATTAAAATGATGGTGAAAATGTAACACTCACGCTGCATATCCTATTGCCGTATATACAGAGCTGGGTGAGACAGGCTGTGCCTACCTGCAGCTGAAATATATCAAGCTGCTCAAAAGAACTTGCTGCTGAAACAAATCTTTGTTAAAATAAGGGTACTACCTACTACAAAAGAATGCGTTGGGACCGAACGTCAATTCTCAGAGTACCAAGTCAGCTTGCAGCTAACTACTTGCGCTTGGTACACCTGCTGATTAACGGACGAGCTCATTGCGAAGAAACCTGAAAAAATAAATTGTACTGACCGGACCTCTTATTGATGAGACGAAGTAAAATACAGATATTATGATTTTAACGAAACCGCCGAACATAAGATTTTCTGTCTGGTCTGGCTGGCGCGTGGCGTGGTAAAGTACCTATCTAAGGCATCTAAGGCCAATCAATTTAAAATTACTCTGACTGGACTGCGTCGAGCAGTGGACTGCGTATGCTTATTTATTGGTGCAAATTACTGAATGCCATTGAGATTTTTTTCCTATTTTAGAATTTGTTGCTAAAGCGGCAACAGAATTTCATCATCTGAAAAAAAATCAACTGTCTAGTTATCAGGGTTTCTGACTTATAGCCGACAGACGGACACCGAATTTGGTGTGTGGTAATAGGAATCGATTTTTACCCTTTGGGTACAAAACTAAACAACCAATCTTAAGTTATTTATACTGTTGATTGACGGCACTTGGTGGAACTTGCTGCACATATTGAAAACGACACTTGTACTATTCCACAATATTTATTATTATAAACCTGACCGGTTTCGCTTTACAGCATTTTCAAAGGTCTAGATGGGAGGACACGGTATTACTGTCTCGAAAACAATCTTAAGTTGCAGACATCATCCTCATTGTCACTATTTGTCACGAGCTAATAACAACCGTCTCCAGTTGAGTGATTGCAGCGAATCAATCTAAGTTCAATACTATATGACTTGCGCCCCTCCCGCACAGACAGACAGGGAGATACATACGTATATGTATTATAAATATTAATATATAACTTCGCTATAAAAGTTTATGAGCGAAAACGCTACTATGGCCCCAAAGTTACAAATTGTTCCCGCTTTTTGCGGTGACCATGATTTGGGATAATAATTTCGGATTGGACTAAAATAATATTAAATGTGTGAAACTATGCAGTATTATTATTTTGTCTTTGGTGAAGCACTTTTGTAGTTTACTGATGAAGGTACAGTTCTACCAAATACATTTTACGTGTTTGTCTTGGAAATAATAGCGCTGCACGCGTAATTTGAACAATAGTATAAACAGTTTTGTCATTTCTAAAACAGTTACATCGGGCCGTACTCTTAATTTCAATTATATTTCAATGTAATTCAGTAAAGGCAGGTACTTGACGGTACCTGCGTTCCTTAAACATGCTGCCATTACAGAAACCGAAGAAATGGAATGGTATTTAGTATGGAATGATAGGGGATATGTTACGGTGAATCGTAGATTCCAAAATAAAAGCAATAAATTTTCTTCAGTGGACGGTGGAGCTTACATTTCCTCCAAATCGGTTTCGGTCATGTCAACCTAGGAATCGAGCAACTCCTGAATTACTGAATACCACTTATAATTTTTGACAGTCAAAACAAGCTACAGTTTTTTGTACCATGACTTCAATGTCTTTGGATTCAGTTCATCTAAGGATTTTTAAATGAGATTATTGAAAGAACTATCCCCGAATCCCGAAACCCACTTTAGCATGCTCACCCTACACTACCATCTTCGCTTCGCCCCCACCCCAGTGTCGTCACGCCGGAAGTATCTAACCGGATACTGTGCGATCTGTTCACAACACTTGTTTATGATCTTGCACTTTTATTATTAGCTATGGTCGTATTTTTTTTTTCACAAAATGTGACTCGGCTGTTTCGGTCATTATTGAAATTGTCTATGGTTTTTGTTTTGTTTGTGAAATATGAACAATTCGTGATTAAGCAATTTGAGTTAAGTATTCTTGTCACTTTTTGTTTCAGATCGTTGACGGATCAGACAGAGGGTTCTTGAGATACCCGGCTCACTACCGTCAGACCTTTTGATGAATATATTTCCCAGCATTATCAGATATTTACACTGAAGTCGGGTGTCAATTGATGATAAAATAGCTATCGCAAAACTCGGGAACGAATGGACTGATTTAAATAAAATTATATTTAGTTCCGAGCAGGTCCATGGTGGTTTTTAAATGCAGTTGGAACCGATAGGTATAAGTTGGGAGCTGTAAGTTGTAGATAAGTTGCGCAGGGCAGCTAAAAATAAAGTGGCTTGCAAACTATCGTGTGAAGTATTAAGTACCTACAGTTAAGTTATATTAAGTTACCTAGTTGACACAGATGCTTGCCGGGCACGGTAGCTTCGGTAGGTATCTGTGACGAAAACACCGGGAAACCACGGCCGAGTGTCAGCACTGCGAAGACCAGAGCGATGACACGGCGCTCCACACGCTGGTGGAGTGCACGGCGTGGGCGCAACAGCGCCAAGTCCTCGTAGTGGGTCTGGGCGTGGACACTCTCTCGCTCGAGGCCATGGTGCGAGCCATGCTCTCCAGCGGGAGTAAGTGGGACTGCGCCGCCTCTTTCTGCGAGCAGGTCATGCTCATGAAGGAGACGGCGGGCCGGGTGCGGGAGAGAGCTCTCCCACCCGAGTTCCGCAGTCGGCGGTCTGGACGCCGCCGACGTGTCTTCGCCGAGGACTATCGGCCTCCATGACCGGGGGTCTGGGGACGGTAAGAGGGTCGCTCACCGTCCTTACAGAAGCAGGCCCATGACGGCAGCGTGACGTGAGCAACTCAAGCATGCCCCCCCTTAGAAGCGGGATAACACCCGAAACCCCCCAAAGGCGCGGGATAGCACCCGAACCACCCCCTGGGCGAGGCCGCAGTGGCGGCCGTAGGTCTGTTGAGAGTCCCGGGACATCCTTCCGAGGGCTTACCCGGGGCTCCCAACCACAGGCTGTTGGGCGTTGCGTGAGGTTTTTTAGTCGGTAAGAGTCCGGCATAACATCCTCTGAGGATTTTCCCTGACGCAAAAAAAAGTACCTACCTACAACATTTAAAAAATCAACACTTTTCCATCCTAATTTATTTCCGACATCTAAGTGTAAACAAGTCTGTGTTACTCCAGACTAAAATCACTCTATCGCTGCACCAAATTTCAGCCAGATCCGTTCAGGCGTTTGAGAGTGAAAAAGTAAAAAACATCCACACATCTAACGGTCTTATTATCTATCGATTTTCGCATTTTAATATCAGTAAGAAGTAAGATTACTAAAATTTTATGTCATCATCAACCAAAATGTTTTGAAGTACCGTCAATCTTGGCAACTTTACCATATTTTTTGACATTTATGCAATTTACTACAACATGAAGCTGGCTATGGAAGTTTTGCTTGATCAATTTGGTAAAAAAGGGCAGTCCCTTTTGGTTGAATTATTGAATTCTACAAAAAGCTACATAGAATAGCTGTAATCATCAAAAGTATGAGCGGGGTAAAATTGACACATTTTTGTCAACTTTACCTAGCCTTTATATACATGGAATGTGTGCCCCAGATTGCACACGACTTAAAGTTACTTATAGCCCTGGCGCTAAAAAAGCGATGTATGTATTTTTGAAGCAGCCATCTTCGTTTAAATAGGTAATACCAATACGTAGGGAAAGTTACCACAAGAATTTCTGAAACTTTATAAAAATGTATGAAAGTGTCAGGGTGTCAAAAAAAATGAAACTTTTTTTATTGAGAACCTCATTTATTAAAGAACCACGCAACAGGAACAGAACAATTCACCAAAACGATAAATAATTAAATGCCTACCTGCCTATTTAACATGAAATATAGGCACATAGGTAGTAGGTAAAGTTGCCTTTGTGCCAAATGAGGTAACTTTACTTAACCTCAAACAACATTACCTTTTCCAATAACTCCAGAAATAAAAGATTTATAAGATTGAATAATAGTGATACACCATAGATACAATATTTCCCATAACATTTAATGTAATTCACTGATCTGAACTATATTTTCTGCAAGAAAAACCAATCTTTAGCCGGTGACACAGCAAACTTAATTGACCACATGCAATGAAAAAGTGCACTATTTTGACAGTTGACGAAGTTGCCAGCTTGAAAAACTTTTTGGGTTACAACAATTTATTATAAAATCTACCATTAACCGTAAATTTGTGCTAACTGTCACAGATAAAAAAATATTTAATGTAAACTAGTACAGGGCATGCTTAGGTAAAGATGCTCACGAAAAGTAAAGATGCCACGATCGACGGTAAAACTTCTTTAGGCGCGACTAGGCAGTAAGTGCGAGGCCGCATCTGCGTTTTTCCGCGGCGGTTTCTAACCTCAAAATGTCAAACCTTGACTTAATTTCATTGATTTTGACAGATTGATGACACTTTGAGGTTAGAAACCGCCGCGGAAAAACGCAAGTGCGGCCTCGCACTCTGATTTTTTTTCTGACGGAAGTAACGCTATTCGAAATTCGAATGAATGATATTAATATAACATTAATTTGATGACGTCAATGGCAAAGAAGTTTAACTTCAATCGCGCGTTAAGGTTACAAGCACACACCCTTTTTTTTTGTATTTCTGAGGGTGTTTCCTCGTTTTCGACAGCAAGCTTTTCAGTAAGATCTAGAGGGGTAAATGTATATCTCTCTGAGAAGATTGGAGCCGTCCAGAGAGCAACGGCTTTTTTTAACGTGAGGGAAAATCCATCATGGATGCTATGCTGGACTCCTACCGACTAAAAAATATCACGTAACGCCCAGCAGCCTATGGATGAGGGCAACGGCTATGCTCCGGCTGTTAATTAGGTTTAGATTTAAAGATAAGTAATTTATTCTCAAACAAGAGAATAAGATTTGAATTTTCCAGTTTAATGTAGGTAGTGAGATTCCTAAACTAGGCAGGTATACCTACCTACCTACCAATCTGTCTAACAATCAACATCTTTGACTGGTCATGCCAAGCTTGCATGAAAGAAATTGCATTTTAGCGAGAAGGCTTATTCATTTTTTTGATATATTTTTTTTGTAAACTAGCTTTATTTGACTTAGCGTGCGTAGTAGTATTCGTATTTTTATTCTATTCTAATATCAGTAGCATTTTTTTTTGTGTGGAATATTCACAGATATTATGTCGCAATCGAATCGACTAAAACCATCGGTCCCTCATTTACTGGTCTGTGGCCGGGAGCCCCGCGAATATTAGCAGCATTGTAGCAGTGTGATTTAAAGTTGTTTAAAACAAACCACTAGCAATAACACATCGAAAAATGATAGTACCTAAGAAGAACTAACTTCTTTCCTCTTTATAATATTAGTACCTAAAGACTATGTAAGGATGTGTATATCTATCTATATCTACAAGGACTGTTACATTTACCGAACCATGATGTTAATTCTATAAATATAAAATCGATATTTCACAACTAAAATATACAATTTCGTCATTTTCCCCTCTTACATTTTACAAGATGGCCGCTCGCGCCCACCTGTTCGCGGCACGCTCATTGGTTGAAATTTCTTCGTCGGATACACCCACTTTGAGGTAGGCAAGGGAAATAACTACAGCCTACGTGTTCCTACATAAATTTATATATTTTGTAAACCACTATAGCACACAGCCGCAAAACTATTAGTAGGTAGGTATAGGTAGGCAGAAACCTAAGTGCAAGGGGATTTGTGGAACTGTGAACGGACTATAGATACAAAGACGTTTTTTCTAAAAGTTGGGGCAGCCGTGTCTAGACATATTGGTAGGTAAAGTTATAGTCTGTTTTAGTCCGCATTGACATCCAGATAATTTCATTATAACAAATTGCGGAATCCGGATATTTTTTTTTTGTTTCGTGTGGAAATCCCTCATGTCTGCAATGTCGGACTCCTACCGACTTAAATCACATGTTGCCCTATTGCTGCCCACGATCAAGAGCCCCGGATAAGACCTCAGAGGAATGTTCCAGGATCGGATAGGGGACTATAGCAATGCAGAGCATTTTTGTGATACCTAGTCGTTTTGAATAATTTGTTGTTGAGAAACAAGAAGTAGAAAACATTTAGAATTCGCAGATATAAAAATTACTGCCTCTGTGGCGCAGTCGGTAGTGATACCGCCTGTGGCGCTGGAGGTCGTGGGTTCGATTCCCACCGGAGACAAATATTTGTGTGACCCATAAATGTTTGTCTCAAGAGTCTGGGTGTTTCTATGTATAATATGTATGTATTTAAAAGTATATAAGTATTAATATCCGTGCCGTGGTCTGATACCCATAACACAAGCAGGTTATTCCTAGCTTACTTTGGGATCAGATAGCGTTGTGTGAAATGTCCGTGAATATTTATTTATTTATTTATTATTTTATTGTATTTTAATCCCTAACGAAAAACAAGGAATGTTATAAGTTTGACCTGTGTATCAGTGTGTCTGTCTGTGACATCATTTTATTGATAACATATTGTTACAAGTCAGTTATCATTCAAACTATAAATAGCAGCTTATTAGCAATAACATAATAACAAAAATAACGTTAGTTTACCAGGTCACAGCACTAGGACTGGTCCTACTAATATTATAAACGTGAAAGTTTGTGAAGATGTTTGGATGTTTGTTACTCAATCACACTCTAACGGCTAAATGTATTGGGCTGAAATTGGTACAGCGATAGCTGATAGTCTGAAATAACACATAGGCCACTTTTCATCCCGGGAATATGTTCCCACGGGAAGTGGGAACGGGTACAGAATTTCACGAGGGCGAAGTCGCGAGCATCATATAGTAGATCATAAAACTCTTCCATGCTGTAGAAACTACATTCAAGTAACCACTTTTTTAGTCTATAACTGAATGATGCAATGGAGGTTGCATACCTAATCCACTCCGGTAATCTATTGTGCACTGACGTCCCAGTATAATAACAGATTTCTTGTTTCTTGCGGTGACCACCGGTCCTTCTGGTGGGCCGTATGCTTGTCTGCCACTATAGTGGTATAAGAAAAAAAAAAGATGCTTCAGATGTACTCATCATAACGACCCAACGGAGGGACCGATTTTGATGCGGTTTCTCTTTGTTCGAAAGCCGGTGTAGCCGGCCTACAATACGTACCGGGCATGGTTCTTAACTATAAATTTGACGATGATCGGGCTACTTCCTGAATGTTGAAGGAAATGTATTTTACTAAAATTCCGAAGCCTATAGCCGTCCACTGCTAGACGAAGGCATCTCTCAAATACGCCACAAAACACGGTCAAGCGCCAAACGCATCCAGTCACTCCTTGCGACTTCTTCAAGTCTTCGGTCCATCAGTCGTCCTACCATACGCTACACAATATTTACTTTTAAATAATTCGAAAAACGTAAGATTTTATGTTACGTTGATAAATAAAATAAAAAATTTCGACAAATTTTGGTGTAAATATTAATAAATAGCTCAAATTGTGAATGATTAAAATAGTAAAATATGATGGAGTTCTTTTGCATTTTCTGAGAAAATTTACCACTGTGATGTATTGGTACATTTTTACATCGCCAGAAAGAAGAGATTTTAAGTTACAAAAAGCCTACCTATTTTTAAAAAATATTTGATATTTTGACTGGAAAAATAACATTTTGAATCAAAAAATATTACAGTGCATTAGGAACACAAAAAGAAAGGTTTCTGCCAAATTTCATGAAAAAACAAACATTTTTGTAAAAGAAAAAAATCTAAAACTCAAAATCTGGGTTTTTTAAGTCTTTAACATACTTTTGGAGGTTATGTGAAAAAAGTGTAGATCCAAAAGTTGTAGATTTTTTTATTTCCTACAACTTTGCCATATAAGACTTGTAGTTTTGTCAGAAATCGAGAAAACCCCTTTCCCTCCTTAAAACCCCCATTTTTTTTACTTCCTGACCTCAGATCGCCCGTAAATAATTTTTCCTATTTTTGTCACATTCTCTTCCTTTTGCAATAGGTTTCATTCTACTACTATTTTTTTTATATTTTAAAAGCTATCTGCACTGGTCTATTTGTTATACCCCTTTAATATATTTTATCTGTCAGAGATCCTATCGCTGGATACCGTGTCAAGATGTGGTAAGATTAGATGTCAAAAATTGGGGACGGTGGCCACGATGCATTGCAACAAAAATTAATTCGCTAATAGTCAGCCGCGGTATCCTGCCACAGTGTATTAGAGGTTTTATAAAATATTAGCGGACGTCACGCGGTTTCACCCGTGTAGTTCCCGTTCCCACGGGAATACGGGAATAAAATATAGCCTATGTTCACCGCATAGAGTGTAGCTTCCAATAGTGAAAGAATTTTTCAAATCGGTCCAGTAGTTCCGGAGCCTATTCGTTACACATAAACAAACAAAAAAACAAATCTTTCCTCTTTATAATATTAGTATAGATATCAATAACCTCATGCCAATTATTATTCTAATGTCTATGCCATAGATTTAGAATGTTTCGCTACTCTCGTCTCGTCTATACTTGCAGAATACTTATTACTATATTTGAGGGTAGGTAATTGTATTTTTTATCATGAAATACCAACACAGAACAGAATTATTTTGTTACCAGATCGTTTGTTATGTTTTTCTAACAAGACAAATTACCTAATTCAACATTTAAAACAATGCTACAAATACCTAATTTATCTCAACTGTGTGCCGAACAATTAGCAATTACATGTCACGAAGCTAACAATGAAGAATTTCGACAACTTTTGCAAAAAATACCTCTCCCCAATATAACCTTATCGTGCCTAAAAGGAATGTTATACGAAACATGTCGTTTTTCGGAGTTTATCAAAAGAAATATGAAAAATACAACGATATTAAGGTCAGTGCCAAAATCTGTCAATGCAGATTTTCGTATAACAGTGGGGGATGACGAAATTATATACGTTTCGACATTTCCAGACCTTGGTCAAGATATGATAAAACTGGATTTTCCTAAAGGCGAATATGGATTACACGCATTCTATCAAGGTTATGTATTAAGAACTAAAGAATATGAAGTGGCAATTGAAGACACTTATCACTTACTTAATGCTCATACTTCTGCGAGAGGAACAGCTAGCGTATTCTGGAGAAGAAGAGCATCGGAATATGCTCAGCATACACGAATATTTAACCAGTACATAAGTGAATTTGTTAGTACCGAAGATACTTGGGGGAGGTACAGCGATCACGAGTTCAGAACCGTTCTTGACTATATAGACGCTCCTATATTATTTTATTTAGTAAAAAACATAGAATTAAGTGATTTATGTGATTTATCTTTGATTTGTCCGAGTTTAATAAACAATTGTGGTAATGTAGATGTGTGTTGGTATGTGAATCACGGGACAAAAGGTAGAATAGGTATTGCAGTTAAACAAAAACAATATCATACTATGGTTTGTGATTCGCGTTGGAACAGAATAGGTATTTGCCTGTTGTCGTCAAATGGGTGCCGAGCTATAGGTAATTTTGACAATGAAGTGTATAGAAAAAGTGGGGGACTTAATTTACCACTTTTATATAGATGTGATTTTGAAAACTGCTCTTGCGATGTACGTTAAGTTTTTGACTATAGCTGGAAACGGTTCTGTATTTATATTGGTATTATTTAGTGTGTGACAATAACTTTGACTGCGTTTAAAGATTAAAGAGTTTCTTTTTGACATTTTATTTCTTTCTTTTATATAACCCCCCCGAAAACCCTTCCAATGGCTATCCCGTTATTTCCAGCCGTAAGCAGTTTGTAAATTACGATGTGGTCTTAGCTGACGCAGCATCCATGAGGATTTCCAAACGTCAAAATTAGCCCCAAAGAAAACAAGTAAGTTATAAGTTTGACCATTCTATCTGTGGTATCATAGCTACCCAACGAATAGACCAATTTAGGTGCGGTATTGTTCCAAAGGCCTTGTCCCGGGACATCCTTCCGAGGGCTTACCCGGGGCTCCCAACCACAGGACTGTTGGACGTTACGTCTTCACGCTCTAACTGCTGAACGGATCAGGTTGAAATTTTTATTCCAGGAATGTTCCCACGGGAATAGCAACAAAATTCCGCGGAGGCCATCAGAGGACTAATAGGCTGTTTGGTTGATTGATGAAGACAGACCTAGAAGATAAAAAGTTAAATACGATACAGTCTTTTTTATACATATAAGAATTTATATTTTTACTTTGTCAAACATTTATGTTAACAATTACAATGAAAAATAATTATTACATAGATATCTATTTACATTAAATAATCTAAACTAATATTATAAAGTTATTTTTTTGTTTTTTTGTTATAGGCTCCTGAACTACCGGACCGATTTGAAAAAATCTTTCACTGTTGGGAAGCTACAATCTTTGCAGTGAACATAGGCTATATTTTATTCCCGTATTCCCACGGGAACGGGAACTACGCGGGTGAAACCGCGCGACGTCCGCTAGTAAATTAATATTTGTGGACATTCCCACACAATATCTTAAATATCTAAACTGAACTTAATCTAAATTAGGCCCCTGTGGCTCGTGCCGAAAAGACTGACAACATTCCCTCATTGAATAGTTATACTTAACTATTCGCTGATAGAGAAAACTGTCAGCCCTTGGTCACCAGTCAACTCAACCTGGCGCATTTTCAAAATCTGTGGGCGTTGGAACTCCATTGACCTAGGCCCTAGGATCTCGACACCCATTGAAAAAAAAATTAGGACAAGCCGAGGATCCTTATACTTATTTTATTGTTATAACTGTAATTATTTACTTACACTCCTAATTTTACGCCGAAGACTATCAGCCTCCATGACCGGGGGCCTGAGGACGGTGAGAGGGTTGCTCACAGTCCTTACAGAAGCAGGCCCATGACGGCAGTGTGACGTAAGGGATTCACGCACGCCCCCCTTTAGAAGCGGGATCACACCCGAAACCCCCCCCCCCAAGACGTGGAATAGCACCCGAACCACCCCCTAGGCGAGGCCGCAGTGGTGGCCGTGGGTCTGTTGGGAGGGCCCAGGGCTCCTAACCACAGGCTATTGGGCGCTACGTGTGGTTTTTTAGTCAGTAGGAGTCCGGCATTGCATCCATGAGGATTTTACTTTTAGCGATAAGGCCGCCCTTTGTACAATGTTTAATTTTGTAAATAGTTTTGAACGAGGTGTACAAATAAAGTTTTATTCTATTCTTTTCTATTCCTTGGGGACATAGGTACTCCCGGAAAATACAGTAGCCTAGGGTATATATTTAAAGTTTGTATTTCAAGTTATATGAATTGCATGTTTCATTTTACGAAACATATTATCATGTTGCCTTTTAGGCCCGCAGATCTCTTCAGCTATCAGAGCGTGATTGAGCAACGAACATCTAAACATCTTCACAAACTTGCAAATATTTAATATTAGTAAGTAGGCAGACAGGAAAATAGAATAACCAGTCATAATATGTAATTGTTAACAAAAAAAAATTTTTTTTAAAAGTTTTTTTGTTATTAGCCATGACTTAAATTTACTTAACTATACTAATATTATAAGAGGAAAGATTTGTTTGTCTTTTGTTAATTTTAATCTACTGAACCGATTTCTAATTAGAAAGATAAATATAATTCTCAAGGCTATAATTACATCACCACAAAATTGTAAAAACCGTTTGTAAACTGTCGAGACATTGTAAACTCTAAAAAATTGAAACAAAAAAAAAAACCGGCCAAGTGCGAGTCTGGCTCGGATTCTATAGGTATCAAAAACCGGCCACAAATTGTTGTTTTTTGATGGTACGTCTGTTATTTAAACCCCTTTATTGACCCTCGCAACTTCGTTTACGTCACAAAATGTGCACAAAAGGAGAGGTAATTCTTCATCAGACTCGTCAAGCACCGTGTGAAACGGCCCTATTTGCTTAATCATAAAAGAGCTTAATTATTAAGGCTGTTGTAAAATAATTCAGTCCGCGCCGAAGGATGAATGAATAGCCAACACGCCCGTTTAGATTTACCCTCTCATTCAAAGGAACCCTTGAATTCTAGGTTTGGCGAAAGTTGAGATGCCTGTAATTTCTGAAGTACAAACCCCTCAATTTTGAAATTTGGGTCGACAAATCCTTAAAGTACTCCCTTTCCAATACTAAAAAATATTTGAAATCGCACCACGCGTTGAGTAATTACTTCTGAAAAACCATTTTATCTTTCATCCCCTCTCCCACAGAAACCGCGAAAAACTTCGGGATCAAAAGTGTCCTAAAACCTTCCTAGAACTATAAGCTTGGAATGTACCAAGTATCATTCAAATCGGTTCAGTAGTTTCGGCGTGATACTTATTCGGGATTCAGACAGACAGACAGACATGAAAAGTTTAAATTACATTTTCGGTTTCAGTATTGATTAGAGAATGCCCTCCAATTAAAATTTTCAAAATATCTTCCATGTACAGACTCTCGACCCTCTACAGTTTTATTATATGAAATAGATTTTAGTATTTGTTGTTATAGCGGCAACAGAAATACTTTAGCTATCACGGTTCCTGAGATACAGTCTTGTGACGGACAGACAGACAGACGAGCAGCGAAGTCTCATGATCCGTTTTTTACCCTTTGGGTCCGGAACCCTAAAAATGTGGTTAGGTGTTGTAACAGTGACCAAATACCTACACTATTTATAAGTACCTACGTAGGTAGCTCTAATTTTTTTGAGAAAAGATTTTTTTTTGACAATTTAACTTTGATTTAACAAAATAAGGAACCGGGGCAGTACCTAAGTAATTATAAATTTTAGAAATGGCATTTTTATTTACATTATTGTAACTATTATGACATAGACGGGGCCGTGTGGCACAGCTAGTTCGTTATGAAGGCACAAACAACATATCCTACGTGTATTGATTTTACATATTTAATAGATTTAATATAATTATTTACAATATTTTTTCGGATGCAATCTTAAATACTCAAAAACAGATATTTTCTACCAACATTTTTTGACTCGCTTATAATTTGGATGTCAATGCATAATTAGCTGTGTGACGTAATTCTAAATCCAAAACTTTTTGGGACCCCCAAGATGGTATATTTATGTTTAATACAACATGCGTACCTATCAAATTAAAGGGCACGCTGACAATAATTCAAAAAATTAAGCAACGTCACTACTACTATACATTGGTTCAGATTTCAGGGAGAATACAAGAGAATACGAGTTATCGTATTGAATTTAAGTATAACAATGTAAAATGTTTAAGTCATTAAAGATTAATTACTTACTTACTAATCGATTTTATTTAAATAAAATCGGTCTTGACTAAAGCTATCCTCATAGCACTGTACAGGGTTGTCCAGGTGATGTATGTATACTTATCTAAAAAATGGGTACACTACATTAATACGAAAAACTTAATTCCGAAAGTCACAATCACGAATTTCATAATTCCGAATTTCATAAGTCCGAATAATTCCAAATACCGAAAGTCAAAAATCCGATGTTTCATAAATCCTTTTTATTAAAAGTCATAATTTAAAAATTCCGAATGTTTACAATTCCAACTGTCAGAATGCCGAATTTCAAGTAACCGAACCGTTCAATTCCGAATCATTAAAAATCCGCCATATTATAAATACGAACTCCGATTATCAAAAATCCGAAATATCATTAATACGAAGGGTGAATGTTGTTTCCACCCGTTCCCGTTTTAACCCGAAAACTGATCATTAAAGACGATTATTTATGTTCCCGATTCCACCCGTTTTTTTAATAAAGTATAGTCATGTCTAACTACCGAAAATATTATTTCCAAGTGAGTGGAAGGCAAACGACAAAACAAAATCGGGTCGGGGTACTCTGAGTCGGGGTGTTAACCATTCACTTATTATGGTTAACACCTCGACTCGGATAGGTTAGATTAGAAAGCTAAGGCGAAAGCGAAGCGGAGTGGGGCTCCGGCCTTAGCCATCGTGGTTATTTTTTTATGTTTTGTCGTTTGCCTGCCACTAAATTGGAAATAATATCTTCGGCAGTTAGACTTGACCGTACTTTATTAAAAAAACTTTTACAGTGAATTTTTAGATATTTGAAATTCTGAATAATGTTTTTCGGGAAAATAACAGTCCGGTCTTTTGATTATTCGTACTAATGAAATTAGAAAAAATAAAAATTCGTACTTATGACATTCGGATAAAGGAATATCGTCCTTTTGAATATTCGGAGCTTTGTTTCTTAGGAATTATAATCTTCGGAATTTTGAACATCGGAATATTGAAATTCGGAAAAACATATTTCGGAATTTTTGGGTGTTCCCCTAAAAAATACCTATTTGTCAAACACCTCGCAGTTTTTGGTCCCCTTTTAATATTACTAGGTAAACTTAAAGTTCGACATACTTTATGTTCCTGCCAAAACTCCTCAATTACTATCCGACATGTATATCGGTATTCTAATGTGTTTGATGGGTACACAGCCAGGCTCACTCAATTTTCTCTTTCTGATCCGTGGTCGGTAACTAGCGTCGCAAGAACACTTTTCGAAATCGCACTCGTAAGGGTCATCAGGACAAAACTGCCAATCTTCCTCTTCAATGTGTGTATAATTCTCAAAATTCCCAATCGCGCGATGGCGTGAGGACTTCAACAAACAAATTCCCACTTTGTCCCCCATCATTTTATAAAAGTGAGTTTGTTTTATAGCTATGCCTATTCTTCCATGTTTTACATGTTTCACATTCCAACATACTAATACATTAGTATCAGTATTGTTTATTAGATTAGGGCCAGACAATACAATGTCACATAGATCGTCTAATTTAATATGTTGTGTTAAATAAAATAATACAGGTACATTGTTACAACTTTCTAGATATTCAAGTTCAGTCCTAAATTTAAAACCAGAATAGTTCTCCCACCAATCGACATCATATTCATATTCACCAAAATATTCATTAAATATTCTCAACTGATGTACATCTATAGTTTTTGCCCGCCAATAGACGCTAGCCAATCCCTTTGCAGAGTCATAAATGTTAAATATATGGTATGTATCTTCAATTTTCACGTCATACTCCTTTGTTTTCATAACATAACCATAAGAAAATGGGTGGATCACATAGTCACCCTTGGGAAAGTCCAGTTTAATCATATCCTGACCTAGATCTGAAAGTGTAGTCACATATATAATTTCTTCTTCTCCCACAGTTAATTTATATTCAGCGTTAACACATTTCGGTACTGTTCTTATTATTCTTTTAATGTCCAAATTACATTGGAAGTACTCCATAAAATCACAGACTCCGTGAAACATCTTATGTTGACAAGTCAAATCGAAGTTGGGTAAGTATATTCTTTTTAAATATTCACGTACACGTTCTTTTGTCTTGCTGTCTTTAGAATTAATGGCTACTTCTTCAGCACACAATTGTGATAACCTTGGGATTAGTGACATTGTTATTTAAATATTTTATTGTTTATTTATGCTTGAGACACATAACACTCGAATGTGCAGGTATTTTTTATAGTTATATAACAACGATTGAGTTCTACCCTCAAACTGATTAATTTTACAAGTCTTTTTAGCACAAAGTCTATAGATCTTATTTAAAAAAAAGTGAATATAGTGTTGTAGAGAGTGGCGCCAAGGAGTTTTGGCGCGAACACGAAAGGACCCGGACATCAATCCGTGTTGTAATTTTTCAAAATTAGTGTATTTATAAGTATTTATCTATACATATATAATAAAACTGTTGAGGGTCAAGTCAAGAGTCCGTACTTGGAAGAAAATTTAAAAAAATAATTGTAGGGCCTTCTCTAATCGATACTGAAACCGAAAATGTAATTTAAATGGTTCATGTCTGTGTGTCTTTCTGTGTGTGTCTATCTGTCTGTCTGTATCCTGAATGATACTTATTCAGGATACAGGCCGAAACTACTGGATTGATTTGAATGAAACTTAGAACAATTAGAGCTTAAAATCCGAGAAAGGTTCTAGGATACTTTTGATCCCGATATTTTGCGCGGTTCTTTTGGGAGAGGGGATGAAAGACAAAATGGTTTTTTAGTTGTAACTTATCAATGCGTGGTCCGATTCCAAAAATATTTTGGAATCGGGCCACGCATAAGTGTTATAAAGGAAGTACTTTAAGGATTGTCTTACACAAGTTTCAATGTTGAGGGTTTTGTAGTTCAGGAATTAGAGACATCTCAACTTTCGCAAAACCTAAAATTTCAGGATTGTGATTCCTTTGAATGTATTATTATCTTCTTGTGGGGACGCCGGCATCGCCGGGCGGACGATCCGACCGCCTATATTGCCGCCCATTTCGTCCATTTCCCCGGACCTCTCCGAGGGATGGGTTTGGGTATCCCAGCAATCCTCACGGTGCCCCGTCGAATCTTCAGGTTTCTTTGCAGAACCTTACTATCTGATCCACCTTCAGTAGTTCCAGTTCTTCTTGTTCTATTCTGTCTGTGCCCATAATCTCCCATCTGCTCAGCGAGTACATTGGGCACTCAGCTAGTAGGTGGATTCTGGTTTCCTCCTCTTCCAAGCATCCTTTGAATCCTTTGAATGTAAGGGTAAATCTAAACTGGCTTGTTGGCTTTATCGCTCCCATGAGTCTGTTGAAAAAATACATGTCCTTTCGTACACCTTATGTGGTGTAAACGAAGTTGCGAGGGTCAGCTAGTGTTTAATAATAGTGGATCCCTAAACATAAAACTTACCACAACGTGCACAAGTGTTGGAAAGTGATAAGACGAAGTGATACGCGACTTTTTAGTACCACCAAACTTCAAAGATAACTCTTTAGTCTCCACTTTACTTGATTAGAAAATTTGTCCAAATTGAAAAATACATGAATACGCTGATAATAAAAAGATTTATTAAGAAAAATATTCATAATATACTAGCTGACCCGCGCAACTTTGTTTGCGTAATAATTGAAGAACGGCTCGATCGATTCTGTTCAAATTTCACATAAACCATCGACTAAATAGTCCGAACAAAACCTAAACATTTAGTTTGGATGGGTGAGCCCGTTCTTGAGTTATAAAATTACAACGAAAAGTGGCATTGATTTTTTTATATACTGGGTGTTTCTTTTAGGGTGTCAAGCCGCTACTAGCTGGTAGCAGGGTTCCATACCTATCGATTTAACCCCCATGTATGTTCTACGATTTTTTGTAGTTTTCGAGATATAATTTTTTTTTTCGTTATTTTTCCACGTGGCTTTAAATAATTACAACTTCTTTTTGGTTCGACTTTTCTTGGATATTTTTTAATTATTATAATGCCTATTGATTGCAGTAGTATCAAAATAATCTCCTTCCTAACTGAAGCGGCCTTTAGGTAACTTCTGAATAAAACTATTTGTGGACTGTATATTACATGGGCTTTAATGCCATAAAATCAAATTAACAATACTTAGAAGAACTAAGAAATGCCCGAGGGCGAGCGTGTCGTGGAGCGAAGTGAAGGGCGGCCGCGCGGCCGGCCGGCGCGCGCGCCGCTGGTTGCGCCCCCCGCCTCAGCCCCGCTCCCTGCGGTCAGCTGTTGGGAGGCGAGGTGCGCCGACATACTCCCCGGGTTGAAGACTCTTCAATCTTCTGGAAGTGGGCAGATGGAGTTGAAACCGCGACGGATGGTGCCCTTCTTGGTCTTGATTTCGGCCACCCTCGTGACTCCGTCGACGCCGGGATAGGTCTTAGTGACCCGACCCAGGGACCAGAGCAGTGGTGGCGACGTCTTGTCCTTGATAAGGACCAGGGACCCTGGCTTTAGCTCCCCTCTGGAATGATACCACTTTGACTTGGCCTGTAGCAGAGAAGTATATTCATTATGAAATCGTCCCCAGAAATGCTGCCTGATGTACTGGATCCTCTTCCAGCGATCCAGTCGCGTGATGTTGGCATCGGTCACCTGGGAGCACGGTACCGATAAAAGTGGTCGTCCAATTAGGAAGTGAGAAGGAGTCAGTGCCGAGAAATCGTTAGGGTCAGAAGAGAGGGGTGTAAGCGGGCGTGAGTTCAACACCGCTTCTATTTGAGTGAGACAAGTACACATCTCTTCAAAGGTGAAATGAGTGAGATCAAGTAATCTTTTTAAATGATGTTTAAAAGACTTCACGGCACTTTCAGCCAGTGAATTAAAATGGGGGCTATAACCGGGCGTGAAAATAAATTCAATACCATCCTGCGCCAATTCAGATGCAACATTTGATGATTTAAGAAAATTGTACATAAGTTCGTCCGTCGACGTGATGCTTCGGGGCTTGCCTCGACGCGCCACGAAGCGATTAAGAGCGGCCATATAAGCCTCAGTGGTGAGGTCTGTGACAAGCTCCAAGTGTACAGCTTTCACTGCCGAGCAAACAAAGATGCACATATAAGCCTTTGTTAGTTTGCAGCCACGCCCTCTGCGGTCGGCTACCAATACTGGCCCGGCGTAGTCAACGTAACTATTCAAAAAAGGAAATTCGAGATTAGTTCGCGAGGACGGCAGCTGACCCATTATAGGCTGTACATTTTGAGCCTTATGTCGGAAACACCTAAGACATTTATTCACGACAAATCTAGACAGATTCCTACCGCCTAGCGGCCAATAAGTCTGTCGGATATGCGACAGTAACAACTGTGGTCCGGCATGTACAAGCTTTAAATGTTGCATGTGAAAAATAAGCTTAGTAAGTATGTGCTTACTACATAAAAGAATAGGGTGCCTCACATTAAAATCATAGGGGGAGTTATCAAGCCTCCCGCCCACGCGGATGAGGTCATGATCGTCAATGAAAGGCGTTAAAGGAAGTAATCTACTTTTGCGTGGCAATTTTTGATTACTTTTTAAAAGTTTATATTCCTCAGGGAACATTTCAAGTTGTGAGAAATGAATAATTAAATTTAATGAATTTTCTAGCTCTAATAATGAAAGATTGCCACACAATTTACCACTTTTGTTTTTTAAGTTGTAAATAAATCTTTGCATATAAGTAAATATTCTTTGCATTTTCGTTAGGCTAGAATATCTTAGTAATAAATGATGAATGATAGATGAATGAGAGGTTACGTCTGTGTGAAGAATACTATGCAAGTTATCGTTATTACTCGTATCGTCAATAAAATGAATCACTACTTCCGGCAAATCGTGTTTCTCTGTGCTTGGCATTTTGGGCCACTCACATTCACTAAGTAACAGAAAGGACGGCCCAGACCACCAGAGTGGTGTGTCCCTAATAATGTCAGCCCGAAGGCCACGGGAAACAAGATCCGCCGGGTTGTCCTTCGACGGTACGTAGCTCCAGGTATGACCACATGTGCTCTCCTGTATCTCGTGGACTCTGTTTTTGACGAAAGGCTTTAGCTGATTAGAAGGAGTAGAAAGCCAGCCCAAAACTATAGTGGAGTCACACCAGAGTCTACACTTGTGGATGGGTATGGTGAGAGATTCCTGAACCTTAGTACACAGCCTTGCGCCTAACAAAGCTCCACAAAGTTCAAGCCTCGGGATTGTAGTAGGTTTTATGGGTGCTATGCGATTTCTAGAGACTAGAAGTTGTACACCAGTGGCCCCAACACTGTTACACGATCGAATGTACACACAAGCACCGTTTACGCCCCCCTCGGGGTTTAGGGGATACGCGTTACTTCTCATGAAGCTAACGTAATACCCTGAGGGCACAGTGTTTGGCTTCTTCAATTCGATCCCTAAGATCTAATATCCTAGGGATTAACGAAGGAGCCTACATTAGGAGGAAGGGCATAACGGAATTCCGTTCGGTGAGCAGCCCGCCTGGGACAGTACCTCCACCCTGCAGAAGACCGCGGTAATAGTAACCTTGCTTCGTGCTGGGTTATGTTCTCCGTCGGTTAGCAGGGTTCCAGTGCTCATTGGGGTGACTTCGTGCCGGTGGCGGTGAGACCAGAGGCTCATCTGTCTCCATTGGCTGGCATAGGCGCGGAATATTGGTACGGCGGTCAGGGAGACCCGGTGAAACGGTTGCCCGCTGACCGCCCGCAGGCTGTACGGGACCCGAACCTGGGGATTACGTAATCTCCGCCCCAGGAGGCTGAACCAGCAGCCTGTGTAAAGTCCCTGGTGCTGTGGTCGTGCCGGAGGAGGATACCGGAGTGGACGCGGCCACTGCATTGGGGGGGGGACCGGGGGCCCTTCCGTACGCCGTGCCAATCTACCGCACTACCTGTGCCTGCCTTTGGGGAATTGGAGCCTCGCTTAGTCTCTTGCGTCACCGACACACAGGCACCCCCTACCTTCTTTTTATCCCCTTTCAACAACAATCATGGCAAAAGGTCACAAAAGAAAAAAGGTTTACACAGCGGCTTCGTCGTCGTCCACACTAAATGTGGACTTCTGTAACATCAGAGGAATGCACTCAAACATCAACGAGATCCACCGCCACCTGGAATCTGCGAGGCCGAACTTATTTTTCCTGACGGAGACTAAGATATCTTGCCCGAACGATACATCTTACTTGATGTACCCTGGCTATAAGCTGGAGGCTAATTTCAGGCGTCAAGCTGGGGTATGCATGTTCGTGCGGGAGGATATCTGCTGTCGCCGTCTCAGTGACCTGGAAGACAGGGACCTGTCTACATTATGGGCGCGCGTGGATCATGGGGGCCACACTCGGATCTACGCGTGCATTTACAGGTCCCATAGCGGTGATACGGAGACAGTTCGCCTTTTTGACCACCTGCAACAATCGACCGACAAGGCTATTGAGCGGTATCCCTCCGCGGAGATAGTGATTTTGGGGGACTTTAATGGTCACCATATTGACTGGTTGGGTTCCGTGCACACTAACTTTGCGGGGAAAGCTGCTCACGACTTTGCCCTGACCTACGGTTTCTCCCAACTGGTAAAATCTCATACGAGAATACCAGATAGGGAGAACGAGCAGAGTGCATTGCTGGACCTTCTGCTGACTACGCGGCCTGACGGATACACCACATCAGTGGATGCGCCACTTGGTTCATCGGACCACTGCCTCGTTCGGTCGCGAGTGCCTCTCGCAAGGCCTGAACCACCTCGGCCCAAGGAGTGGCGACATGTGTGGCACTACAAGTCAGCAGACTGGGATGGACTTCGAGAGTTCTTTGCGTCGTACCCGTGGAGGCGGCTTTGCTTCACTTCAGATGATTTGAACTCCTGCGCTGCAGCAGTAGCTGAGGGGATCTTGGCGGGCATGGAATGTTATATTCCAAACCGCTGGATCCCGGCAGGAGCTAGGAAACGACCGTGGTTTAATCGGCTTTGTAGAGAAACTAGGATGTTGAAAGAAACTGCCTACAGAGCTTGGACCACGGCTCGCGCTAACTCAGATCCTAGCATCTCTGAAGTGAAACGCAAACTGAATGCCGCCTCGAGGGCCAGTAAAAGAGCGGTTGCCAGGGCAAAGTTTGATTTCGTCGGCAGAATTGGTCAGCGACTAGCCGGCTACCCTTCTGGAAGTCGTGAATTCTGGTCGCTCGCCAAAGCTGCCGAGGGAAACTTTTGTCGGTCGGGATTACCACCTCTACATAGACTGGATGGTAGTCTGGCCCAGAGTGCCAAGGAGAAGGCCGACCTTTTGGGTTCTCTCTTTGCCTCCAACTCGACCATGAACGATGGAGGTGCGCTTCCGCCTGGTATCCCTTGGTGTGGCACTTCCATGCCAGAAATTATATTCAAGCAACGGGACGTCAGGCGGGAGCTTCAATCCCTAGATATTCATAAGTCGAGTGGGCCGGACGGCATTCCCGCGGTGGTACTTAAGCGGTGTGGTCCGGAGTTGTGTCCGGTACTTACACATCTTTTCACGCTTTCTTACTCCATGAAGCAAGTCCCGGCGTCGTGGAAGATCGCGTACGTGCATCCTGTGCCCAAGAAGGGTGACAGGACCGACCCGGCCAATTATAGGCCTATAGCCGTCACCTCCCTTTTATCTAAGGTGATGGAGCGTGTAATTAATACACAGCTCCTGAGGTACCTTGAGGAACATGACCTGCTCAGTGACCGGCAGTACGGTTTCCGTCGCGGTCGCTCGACGGGCGATCTTCTTGTGTACCTCACACACCGCTGGGCGGCGGCTATCGAGAGTAAGGGTGAGGCTCTAGCAGTGAGCCTCGACATCTCGAAAGCCTTTGACCGGGTCTGGCACCGTGGTCTTCTTACGAAATTGCCCTCCTATGGACTGCCCGAGAGTTTATGCGGATGGGTGTCCAGCTTTCTGGCCGGTAGAAGCATCAGGGCCGTCGTTGACGGTAGCTGTTCTGACTGCATAGCCATAAACGCTGGAGTACCACAAGGCTCAGTGTTGTCCCCTACTTTGTTTCTGCTGCATATCAATGACATGTTGTCTATTGACGGCATTCATTGTTATGCGGACGACAGTACGGGCGACACTTATTACACGGGCCGTCCCGGTATCTCTCGGGATGCAGTGGAAGAAAGTCGTGAACAACTTGTGTCTGAAGTCGAGGCTACTCTCACTAGAGTGTCCGATTGGGGTCGACAAAATCTTGTCCAATTCAACCCTACCAAGACACAAGTTTGTGTTTTCACCGCAAAAAAGACCCCATTCACTGTGGCGCCACAATTTCAGGGCACATCTCTCACCATCTCTGAAAGTATAGGGATCCTTGGTGTTGACATCTCCAGTGATGTGCAGTTCCGCTGTCACTTGGAGGGCAAGGCCAAGCTGGCGTCCAGGAAGCTCGGAGTGCTCAGAAGGGCGCGGCGGTACTTTACTGCGGCGCAAGCACTGCTTCTCTATAAGTCGCAAGTGCGTCCGCATATGGAGTACTGCTGTCACCTCTGGGCGGGGGCACCCGAATACCAGCTTCGTCCATTTGACTCGGTGCAAAGGCGAGCTATGAGAGTTGTCAACGATCCCATACTTGCAGGTAGTGTGGAACCTCTTAGTGACAGGAGAGACTTTGCTTCTCTATGTGTGTTCTACCGCCTGTACAACGGTTTGTGCTCTGAAGAATTGTTTGATATGATGCCTACGGCTACATTCTATCATCGCACCGCTCGCCATAGACAGGGTGTTCATCCTCACACGTTGCGTCCTGAGCGCTCGAGCACGGTGAGATCTAATAGAGGCTTTCTTCCGCGTACGCTTAGGTTGTGGAATGATCTCCCTGCTTCGGTTTTCCCGGACGCCTACAGTGTGGGGTTCTTCAAAAGGGGACTTAGAAGGTTTTTAAAGAGTCGGCAGCGCGCTTGTGGCGCCTCTGGTGTTGCAAACGTCCATAGGCAGCGGTGACCACCGGTACATCTGGGGGGGCCGTATGCTTGTCTGCCACTCTAGTGGTATAAAAAATAAAAAAAATAAAAAAAAAATGCTTTTTCAGATGCATCCGTAAAGACGTGTACTTCGTGTGTAATAGAGTCTTCACGCAAAACCCAACGAGGAATTTTTAAATAATTTAAAGATGTAATTGTACTCTCAAATATAGACCATGCATTACTTACCTCGAGCGATACTGCGTCGTCCCAGTCGTATTTATGCAGCCAAAGTCGCTGCATTAGAATTTTAGCTTCGACAACGCATGGACCTACGAGGCCCAATGGGTCGAAAATCTGACTGATAACAGAGAGGATATGACGTTTAGTAACTTTGTTGGTAGACGTAATGTTAATTGTGTAAGTAAGTGAGTCAGAGTCACAGACCCAGTTAAGACCTAAGGTTTTAGACTGTGAGGAAACAAGACCCTGCTCAGAAAAATGTAAGATATTTTCTGACTCATTACTACTATTATTACATTTTATTTGATTTAAAATTTCCGAATTATTTGATCGCCATTTACGTAAATTAAATTTAGCTGAAGATAGAACCGATTTTACAATTTTAGTAACTTCTACAGTTTCGGATATGGTGCTCCCGCCACTGAGATAGTCGTCGACGTAAAAGTCGCGGCGTATAGCGCATTGTGCACGACTATCCTCAATGTTATCAGCCAGACTCACTAAGCACTTGGTGGCTAAATAGGCAGCAGACGCAATACCGTATGTAATTGTATTTAAAATGTAAATTTGAAGAGGTTCCGAGGGATCAAAACGGAAAACAATTTTTTGAAGAGAACGTTGGTCTGGACTTAACTGAATGGCCCTGTACATTTTTTCCACGTCACCTGAGACCACGTATCTATGCTGACGAAAACGTGTTAAAATAGAAAACAGATCGTCTTGCACTACCGGACCGACCATCTGAATGTCGTTGAGAGACACTCCCGTACTAATATGGGCTGATGCGTCGAAGACTACGCGTAGTTGAGTAGTGGTACTGGAATTCCGAATGACTCCATGATGTGGAATAAAATATTTTGTCATGGAATTTTCAGGTGAAGGAGTACAGTCGGTGTCTAAAGTCATATGACCTAAGCGTAGGTACTCTCGCATAAAATCATAATATTTGCTTTGAAAGGAGGGATCACGCTTAAACCGTCGCTCTAGGGACAAAAAACGATTCCTAGCATTTATATAGGATTGTCCTAGAGAACTTGGATCCTCCTTCAACGGCATTTTAACGACAAACGCACCATCGTCATTACGGACAGTGCTTTGTTCGAAAATCTGTTCACATTTTCTCTCCTCAAGAGAGTGTGAATGTTTAGGTGAAACGTTGTCAAGCTCCCAAAATTGAGTTAAGTCAGGAGTGACGTTGGAATGATGGCAAAGGTGAGTAGAAGCAGAGGAAAGAAATCGTGATTGACGTAAGATGCTACCGGATACAAGCCATCCGAATTTGGTCTCACATAGTTTGGGTAGATTTTTCCCTAAGTCTATCGTGTTTGTACCTATGACATTCCAGAATACTTCAGCCCCTACCAGGATATCGACGGCCGACGGAACGTTGAAGTTCGGGTCCGCTAAAGTTAGACCTGAAGGAATAGGGACATGATGAATGGGTACGAACGAAGATGGCAAGACCTTCGTGATCTCAGGTAGAACGTGGCAATCTATTTCTACAGTGAAGGCACAGCATAAAGACCCTATGGAGAGGCGACAAGACTGTGTACTGGTGGAAATATGATTATTTATACCCGTTACCTTGGTGTTCGTACCGCGTTGTGACAAACCCAGTGTATCCGCTAAGTCCTGCGTGATAAAGTTCGCCGTGCTGCCGTTGTCCAGCAGTAGACGTGCAGTGTACTTCTTACCCGTCGAGCTGGTCACGTTCACCAATGCTGTGGACAGGAATACATGCGCAGAAGTAGCAAGCTGCATAGAATTTGCCGAAAGCACAACATTAGAAGGTTGTGATACAGAAGGCAGTGCAGAAAGATTAGCAGAAGGCAAAGGATTAAGTTTTTGCATGGGTTGGCATAAAAGAGTGTTATGTTTGGCCTTACAGTACTTGCAGCGTGAAAACTTGCAGTGCTTAGCAGTATGTCCAATGCGTAAGCAGTTAAGACAAACATTAAAATCTTTTGCCTTTTGAATACGATTTTCAATTGATAAGCTTCTAAAGGGATCGCATTTGTATAAAGTATGTGCTTGGGAGCAAAGCGGACATTCATAACTTTTAAAATTTTTACTATAAGATTTTTTATCTGAGCTACCTTTTAAATCTTTTTTATTTGAATTTAAATGACTATTGTTCAAAGCAATAATGGCGTTATCCTGAAAGGAATTTACATTAATATTAGATTCTATAGATTCGAACCAATCAGCTTTCTTATTTAAAAAGGAACAAAATTGTGAAGTAGTTGGGTAACCTACGATGTCATTGTTCCTGTAAACCTCCCATTCACGACTAGTAACTAAATCTAATTTTTTCACCATAACAAAAATGATTATGTCATCCCAATGTTGAGTGGGCCTTTTTAAATTTGTTAGTGCCCTAACATTTTTGTTGATTGCATCTACTATGTTTCTAATGGAGGCACTCGATTCCTTAGCCATTGGCTTAACATCATACAACAAAGCCTGTAAATGGTTACTCACAAGTAGGTACTCATTGTTGTATCGTTCACATAACAAGTCCCATGCAATCTTGTAATGATCGCTTTTAAAAGTAATATTTTTAATGAGTGACGCTGCGGTTCCCTGGAGGGAAGCACGCAGGTAGTGGAACTTGTTGATGTCACTGATGCTCGCGTTATCATGAATTAATGACGAAAAGGTATCTCGAAATTCAAGCCAGCATTGGTAGCTACCATCAAAGTGAGGCAAATCAATTTTCGGCAAACGAACAAAGCTGTTAGAAACATGTGCACCTGAGCTTGCATCCTTGAAGCCTGCCACAGAACTGGCACCGATGTCCGAAGAGCCGAGCAGGCTGCGCGTGAGGGCCACCAGGCTGAAGAACTGGCGGTCGAACTCCTCACGCTCCGTGAAGGCAGTCTCGGCATCGTCGGCAAGCAATTCGATGTCTGTCTGTAAATCGTCAAAATCGGCATGTAAGGTTTCGAATTTATTAAAACGCTCCTGCAGGTCTAATCTTTGCAGCTCGGATATTTTTGCACTACTATTAATTAAATTTACATAGTTGCTATAAATTGTGAGCTTACATTTCACCGAACTACGTTTTTTTATTAAAGACTTAATGTCCGTCATGCTCTATAGTAAACCAAAAGAAAAAATATAAGATAAGATAAAGGATCTTCGTACCTATAGAAAAAACTAGAATGCAGCTGTGCGCAAACAATAGCCACCGTACCGATGCAAGTGGGTGGTACCTATACTGCACCGACGATAAAACCTGTCTCGTTCAAGGACGGCGACTGCGCGTGCGCACAGATGTTCCCACGAATTTAACTATCGAAGTGAAATTACTACGTAATGAATGCACTAATATATAAAGTAAGTATTTGTGAAGGGAATAATGTACTTGCTCAATCAATGAAATTTTATAAGGGAAAACGATTATTTCGGCAAGAAAGAAAGCGGGATAAAATATCTAATTGGAACGAACTCACTCAGATAAATACTTATACTCCCAGAAAATGACTTCAGCTCCTTCCAAGTTGATGTACGCCTTCGGGAACGACTTCTTTGTCTTCAATATTCGTGGCCGTGGTAAATTCCAGACGTCACTTTTTTTTCAATGACGGTGTCCGACGACGAAGTTAACATTAAATTTTACGACGTTACTGGCGTAGGTATACTAATTAACGGTAGAAGGACCAAAAGATGCCGTAAAATAAAACTACAATAATACTTAGAAGAACTAAGAAATGCCCGAGGGCGAGCGTGTCGTGGAGCGAAGTGAAGGGCGGCCGCGCGGCCGGCCGGCGCGCGCGCCGCTGGTTGCGCCCCCCGCCTCAGCCCCGCTCCCTGCGGTCAGCTGTTGGGAGGCGAGGTGCGCCGACACTAACTTTGATACAAGATGTAAAAATTTTAATCGATAATAAAAAAATAGGGAATTATGCAGAACATTATATCTTGAAAACTACAAAAAATCGTAGAACATACATGGGGGTTAAATCGATAGGTATGGAACCCTGCTACCAGCTAGTGGCGGCTTGACACCCTAAAAGAAACACCGTGTATATATATATAGATAGATAGATAGATTACGCTGCTATTTGCAAGATTCTCAACATGAAAACGATTGATATTTTCGAAATAAAATTGACTTGATATTGGCATACTCTCAAGCCGAGAAAGTCCAAGAAATAAGAAAAAGAAGAAGAATACTGGCGCCAAAATGGGGAACCAATTAAACCGAAGCTTACGGCCCGCGTTATTTCACTATTTGTGCTTACCTATATTTTACAGTTTATTCTTTTTACTTCTCAGAAATCAGAGAGAATCTTTTCTGATATCTGTGGGTAGTTTAATCGTCGCGTCACTTAAGAGCGGGATGAAACATGAGGCGTGTATTCTTGTTTCTTAATCGTCGCGTCACTTAAGAGCGGGATGAAACATGAGGCGTGTATTCTTGTTTCTTAATCGTCGCGTCACTTAAGAGCGGGATGAAACATGAGGCGTGTATTCTTGTTTCTTAATCGTCGCGTCACTTAAGAGCGGGATGAAACATGAGGCGTGTATTCTTGTTTCTTAATCGTCGCGTCACTTAAGAGCGGGATGAAACATGAGGCGTGTATTCTTGTTTCTTAATCGTCGCGTCACTTAAGAGCGGGATGAAACATGAGGCGTGTATTCTTGTTTCTTAATCGTCGCGTCACTTAAGAGCGGGATGAAACATGAGGCGTAAATAAAAATAAAATAAAATAAAATAAAATAAAATAAAATTTATTCCCTTTGAAATTTTTAAAAAATTATTTAGGTTTGTCAAAATTTTTGTGACTCTACCGGGGGTTCGGAAATGCTACAGACTGAGAAGAACACCCCAAGAAACTCAGTCCGGTCCCTCTTATTCATCTTAGTATCTAATACAGTTTTGTTTTTTAAATGTAGAAAGGAGCAATTCGTGTCACTGCCAGGCAGTCTTGTCTTCTAGAAAGTCTTTAATGCTATAATAAGCTTTCTGGTACAATTTAAGTTTTACTAGTTTTTTAAATTTATTAACTGACAAACCTGTTATGGCTGTCGGCAATGTATTGTACATTCGAATACAATTGCCCGCAAAAGAATTGCTTATTTTATTAAGCCTAAATCTAGGTACAGCCAATTTATTCTTATTTCTTAAGTTTAGGTTATGGATATCACTATTTTTAATAAATTTACTGTTATTTTTATGAGTATATAATAAGTTTTCATATATGTACTGTGAATACACAGTAAGGATGTTGATATCCTTAAACTTTTCTCTTAATGACTCCCGAAACCCCATACCATAGATAGCCCGGACAGCCCTTTTCTGCAACACAAAGATACATTCGATGTCGGCAGCGTTACCCCATAATAGTATGCCATAGGTCATGACACTGTGGAAGTAGCTAAAGTAGACAAGACGCGCTGTTCTAATGTCTGTCAGTTGTCGGATCTTTTTAACGGCATAGGCTGCAGAGCTCAGTCTGCCCGAGACTCTCCCGATATGAGGCCCCCACTGCAAGTTGGAGTCTAACTTTATGCCCAGAAAGACAGTTTCATCGACCAATTCTACTTGATCATCCCTAATCTTAATACTGGTGTTAACGAGCCTAACATTTGGCAAGGTGAATCTAATACATTTTGTTTTAGTTTCGTTTAACAATAAATTATTAGCGTTAAACCAGTGGACTACCCTAGAGAGGGCATTGTTTACTTCGTCAAGATCGCGTTGTCCACGTTCAACTTTAAATATTAAAGATGTGTCATCAGCAAACAAAACTACCTCGTGATCGTCTCTTATAAGGTGAGGGAGATCATTTATGTACACTAAAAATAGAAAAGGTCCCAGAATTGAACCCTGAGGCACCCCCATTGTTACAGCAGAACCATTTGACTGTTTACCATTTATAACTACTCTCTGTACTCTATCTCTAAGGTAAGAACTAATTAAATCCAAGGCCGTCCCCCGGATTCCATAATGATCAAGTTTTTGAATTAAAGTCTGATGCTGGACGCAATCGAAGGCCTTAGATAAGTCGCAGAATACACCATAAGCATCATACGACTCCTCCCAGGCCTCATATATACACTCTAACAATTTGATTCCAGCATCCGTGGTAGACCGACCGCGCGTGAAACCGAATTGTTTAGTATGGAATAGTTTATTTGTATTAAAATGATTTTGCATTTGATTAAGCATTGCCTTTTCAAAGATTTTACTGAACGTGGGTAGTACAGAAATAGGACGAAAATTGGACGGATCTGAGGTGCTACCCGATTTAAACAGAGGAGTTATTTTACTAAACTTCATTAAGTCAGGAAACACACCACTATCAACACAATTATTAAATATTATTGATAATTCAGGGGCAACCATTTCAATTAACGAATTAACTAAATGTACAGAAATTCCCCAGAGGTCAGCAGTTTTCTTAATATTTAAAGATTTAAAAGTTTTTATGACAGTGTGTATACTAATTTTACTGAATTTGAATATTTCATTACAGCAAGGAACATTTGCTTTTAACAAGGATTCTGCTATTGGGGTAGAAGAACCTAGGGCTCTGGTCAAATCTACTGGAATTCGAGAAAAAAATTGTTCAAATTCGTTAGCGACTTCGGCATCTGTTGTAATTATGTTACCATTTACTTTAAGTTTAAAATTATTATCATTCGATTTTGCTTGGCCTCTTTCTGCGTTAATTATTTTCCAAGTAGATTTAACTTTGTCTACACTATTGAGAATTTTATTACTTATATACTTTCTTTTGGCTGCTAAGCAGTCTGCTTTAAACTTTTTTGAATAAGTTTTAACATAATTTAGAAATTCATCTGTTCTATTAAGCTGTCTTTCTGAGTATAGTTCATACAGTTTTTGTCTACTTTTATGTATATCCTCAGTGGCCCATTCACTGAAGGCTGGCCTGTATTCTTGTTTCTTAATCGTCGCGTCACTTAAGAGCGGGATGAAACATGAGGCGTGTATTCTTGTTTCTTAATCGTCGCGTCACTTAAGAGCGGGATGAAACATGAGGCATGTATTCTTGTTTCTTAATCGTCGCGTCACTTAAGAGCGGGATGAAACATGAGGCGTGTATTCTTGTTTCTTAATCGTCGCGTCACTTAAGAGCGGGATGAAACATGAGGCGTGTATTCTTGTTTCTTAATCGTCGCGTCACTTAAGAGCGGGATGAAACATGAGGCGTGTATTCTTGTTTCTTAATCGTCGCGTCACTTAAGAGCGGGATGAAACATGAGGCGTGTATTCTTGTTTCTTAATCGTCGCGTCACTTAAGAGCGGGATGAAACATGAGGCGTGTATTCTTGTTTCTTAATCGTCGCGTCACTTAAGAGCGGGATGAAACATGAGGCGTGTATTCTTGTTTCTTAATCGTCGCGTCACTTAAGAGCGGGATGAAACATGAGGCGTGTATTCTTGTTTCTTAATCGTCGCGTCACTTAAGAGCGGGATGAAACATGAGGCGTGTATTCTTGTTTCTTAATCGTCGCGTCACTTAAGAGCGGGATGAAACATGAGGCGTGTATTCTTGTTTTTTAATCGTCGCGTCACTTAAGAGCGGGATGAAACATGAGGCGTGTATTCTTGTTTCTTAATCGTCGCGTCACTTAAGAGCGGGATGAAACATGAGGCGTGTATTCTTGTTTCTTAATCGTCGCGTCACTTAAGAGCGGGATGAAACATGAGGCGTGTATTCTTGTTTCTTAATCGTCGCGTCACTTAAGAGCAGGATGAAACATGAGGCGTGTATTCTTGTTTCTTAATCGTCGCGTCACTTAAGAGCGGGATGAAACATGAGGCGTGTATTCTTGTTTCTTAATCGTCGCGTCACTTAAGAGCGGGATGAAACATGAGGCGTGTATTCTTGTTTCTTAATCGTCGCGTCACTTAAGAGCGGGATGAAACATGAGGCGTGTATTCTTGTTTCTTAATCGTCGCGTCACTTAAGAGCGGGATGAAACATGAGGCGTGTATTCTTGTTTCTTAATCGTCGCGTCACTTAAGAGCGGGATGAAACATGAGGCGTGTATTCTTGTTTCTTAATCGTCGCGTCACTTAAGAGCGGGATGAAACATGACGCGTGTATTCTTGTTGCACTTAATCGTCGCGTCACTTAAGAGCGGGATGAAACATGAGGCGTGTATTCTTGTTGCATGTTACGTCGAACCGAAGTTCAATCTAAATGGCCGCGATAGATTATTTTTAAATATCTTATGTATACCTATCTATATATATAAAAATCAATGCCACTTTTCGTTGTAATTTTATAACTCAAGAACGGGCTCACCTATCCAAACCAAATTTTAAGACTTTGTTCGGACTACTTAGTAGATGGTTTATGTGAAGTTTGCTTAAAATCGGTCGAGCGGTTCTTCATTTATCACGCAAACGAAGTTGCGCGGGTCAGCTAGTATTGTATAGTTTAATAGGTAGGTTAATCGTCGGATGAAAGTTTGTCTATACTAATCCATACTAATACACTCGAGAGCAATGAATCCGGGTCACTTAAAGAATGTTAAAAATCTCGGAAACTAAAAATGATAGGTTAATGCAATAAATTGTATTTAATAGACAATGTAATACTCCTTAAATGAAAGTTAAAAAAATATGAGTCACCATACATTTTATTAACACAAAATTACATAAAGAAAAAACTGCTGATCTCTCCTTAAAACAAAAATAGGAAACATGAAATTTTTGAACTTTATTACGATTTTCTTGAATTTTAATACTTCGTATTGCCTCCTCGTGCTTCCATTACTGCGTTTACGCGGTTTGGCATGCTGTACACCAAGTTCCTTATACGATTTTGGGGAATATTCTCCCATTCCTCTGTGAGAGCAATTTTGAGCTCACGAAGCGTGATTGGGGGAGGGTTTCGTTGTTTTACGCATCTGCCTAGCTCGTCCCAAGCATGCTCGATCGGGTTGATATCCGGGCTGCGCGCTGGCCACTCCATACGAGTAATGTTCATCTCTTGAAGGTAGTCATTCACAATCCTACCTGTATGAGGTCGGGCATTGTCATGCATAAATATAGCATCCTCACCTAAATTGACCATAAATGGACCAACGTGATCATTGAGGATTTCTTCCACATATCTTACGCTAGTTAAAGAGCCGTTTTCTATGATCACCAGCTCTGTGCGACTTTCAGAAGAAATTCCGGCCCACACAAGTACAGACCCACCACCGTAGGCTACTTTTTCTTCGATGCATGCTTGCTTGAATCTTTCCCCTGTTTTTCGATACACTCTGTGTCTTCCATCGTGCTTGTAGAGCATAAATTTTGATTCGTCGGAGAACATAACTTTTGACCAATCTTCAATACTCCAATTTACGTGGCTCTGGGCATACCTTAGTCTCGAAATACGATGCCCACGCTCCAGTTTAGGGCCGTTTGCAGGTCTAAGGGGTTTTAAGTTAGATTCAGCAAGCCGACGTCTTACTGTCCATGCACTTGGGTTACTTCCTCCGAGGCGTCGAAACTGATTGGTGAGTTCAGTTCCTGTGAGAAAGCGATTTCGAAGCATGGTGTTCACCAAGTATCGGTCTTCTCGTGCTGTGGTACACCTGGTTCTGCCCGTTCCTGGTCTGCGTAGGTTAGAACCAGTTTCTTCGTAACGTCGGAGAACTCTTTGTACTGTTGACAGCGACACACCGACAGTCCTGGCTGTATCGCGCTGACTCCGGCCGGTTTCCAGCATTGTAAGTATTCTGGTGCATTCTTCAGGCGTAAGCGACATAATTTCAGCTTGATTAATGAATATAGAGCACTATCAACATGGTTTATGTACCCACATAAATGACAGATTACAAACAAAAGCAACACCAAATGCTGTAATTTCGTAGTTCCATCTTCGAAAGTGGCCCTTTTTCAAATTTGATTTTTTTATGATATAACTTTACAATAACTAAGAAGTTTTAATACCTTCATTTAAGGAGTATTACATTGTCTATTAAATACAATTTATTGCATTAACCTAGCATTTTTAGTTTCCGAGATTTTTAGGATTCTTTAAGTGACCCGGATTCATTGCTCTCGAGTGTATTATAAAGCTGAAGAGTTTGTTTGTTTGTTTGAACACTAGGATCTCAGGAACTACTGGTTGGATTTCAAAAATTCTTTTACAGTCTGATAGTCCATTTATCGAGGGTGGCTATAGGCTATATAACATCACGCTAGGACGAATAGGAGCGGAGCGGCAATCAAGAATGTTTTGAAAACGGGGAATATTTTTTAACGTCTGAGAGCTTCCGAGGCGTACGCTGCGTAAATGGTTACAGTTAGGTAAAAATTGTGTACTACAAAATTGTTTCTCTTAAAAAGTTCTACAAAAAAGTCCGCGACAGCATATATCTATCTTTTAAGGTTCGCTCACAATAACCTAATTTGTCTATCTCTTAAGGTTCGTTCACGATATAATTAAACTGAAGAGTTTGTTTGTGCTAGGATCTCAGAAATTACTATTTGCATTTTTAAAATTATTTTATAGTTTAATATTCCATTTATTGAGGCTGGCTAATGGCGATATAACATCACGCTGAGACGAATAGGAGCGAAGCAGCCATGAATAATGTTTCGAGAACGGGGATTATTTCTTTCTTATGCGAGCTCCCATTGCGGACGCTGCATAAATAGTTAAAGTTACGTAAAAATTGTGTATTACAAAATTGTTCCTCTTAAAAAGTTATAAAAATAAGTCCTTGACAGCATATGCCTATCTTTTAAGGTTCAATTACATCAAGTTTTAAAGTATGAGCGACGCGACGGCAGTAAACTTGGTCTGCAGTGGCAGCCAGTCAACTGAACGATAAAAACCGGCCAAATGCGAGTCGCACACGATGAGTTCCACACCGAAAAACGGATGGGTGGAAGTAAAAGTGACGGGAAACATTATATCACTTTAACACCTCTTTCCTTCTCTCATGTGACGCAAACGAAGATATGCGGTTCAGCTCTAATGAATACAAGCGACGCGACGCGACGGGGGTAAATGCAACGGGAAACATTGTATCACTAAATATTTATACCACACTTCTCTCTTTCTCACTCCCATGTGACGCAAACGAAGTTGCGCGGGTCAGCTAGTATATTATAAAGAGGAAAGATTTGATTGTTTGCACAAATAGACTCCGAGACTGCAAAACCGATTTGAAAAATTCTTTCACTATTGATAAACTACACTTTCCGCAAGTGACATAGGATATATATTTAATTCCCGTATTCCCACGGGAACGGGAACTATGCGGGTGAAACCACGTGACGTCTGCTAGTATAAAATATTTGAAAACTGATACGTGGAATAGGTAAGACGTGTATGTAACAGGACTAACGGGCAAAGCCAGAGGCACAGTATTACAAATAATCTTACTAATATTATAAATGCGAAAGTTTGTGAGTGTGTGGATGTTTGTTACCCTTTACGCTCTAAAGGCTGAACGGATCGGGCTGAAATTTGATCAGAGATACATTATAGTCTGGAATAACACATAGGCTACCTTTTATCCCGGGAATAAGTTTCCATCGGAAGCGGGAACGGGAACAAACTATTACGCGGGCGAAGCTGCGGGTATCAGCTAGTTATGAATACAATAATGATTAAAATTCTTAAACTGTGAAAATGCGTGTACCCTAATGCTGCTGTGGCGCCACCCTTATTTAATGCATTTCTTCAACTGTCATACTTTAATATTTACCAATCTGGTATTTAATGCAGAGGTACATCTAGGTAGGTACATAGGTAATGTCACAATTTTAATGATACTTATATATATTTATTTTATTGACCAGAAATTCGACAGTAATTCACAAAATAGGTACATAGGTAATGTCACAATTTTAATGATACTTATATATATTTATTTTATTGACCAGAAATTCGACAGTAATTCACAAAAAAAAGTTATAAAACTTGTGTATTTGTTTCCTGTCTCATAAAAGTTTTGCCTAATTGTAATCTATTCACTCTGAAAATACTTAACCAATGATAAAAAATCCTAGTATAAAAAATAATCGCCAAATTACCATTCATTAATACGGGCATTGTGTTTAATGGGTGCTACGAGTTTCGTAGCAAACGTAGCACCACATGAACGCTACGAAAGTCGTAGCTCTTATTTAACGACAGTTTTTTTTTTCAGCGCGCCAAATTGACGTCGCCACCAGCCTGATGGTGCGCCGTGGCGCATCTAGCGATTGGGGGCCACTTCTGCCAGTGGTCCTCAAGTTGGCGGCCCCAACATGTGCCTCTTCACGCTCCTCTTGAAGAACCCGGGATTGTAAGATGAGGGAAACACGTGTGCGGGCAGGTCGTTCCAAGTTTTTACAGTTCGACAGAGGAACGATCTTTAGAAACGCTCAGTTCTGGCGAAGATTCTCTCCACTGTGTATGAGTGGCATCTCTACCCGGCACGCGTTGTTCGGGATTGGAAAGAAAATGGAGAAGATCAGGTTGAAGAGCTCTTCAGAACAGTAAGTCATCAGTCCTTGAAAGTTGGGAATCCTGGGACATCCTTCCGTGGGCTTACCCGGGGCTACCAACGATAGGCTGTTGGGCGTTACGTGAGGATTTTTGGTCGGTAGAAGTCCGGCATAGCATCCATTAGGATTTTCCCGCACGTTAAAAAAATATTAGTCCTTGAAAGTTTGTGAAGATGTTAGGATGTTTGTTACTCAATCACGCTCTGACGGCTGAACGGATCGGGCTGAAATGTGGTATAGAGATAGCTTATAGTCTGGAATAACACATAGGCTACAGGCTTTCACCTCGAGAATATGTTCCCACGGGAAGCGGAAACGGGTACCGAATTTCACGCGGGCAAAGCCGCGAGCATCATCTAGTAACTAAGAACATAAAAATACCACAGACAGGGTGTTCATCCTCACACTTTTTGTTCAAGTACGGTAAGACCTCATAGGGGCTTTCTTCCTCGCTTAGGTTGTGAAATGGTCTACCTGCTTCGGTTTTCCCAGACGCCTTCAGTATGGGGTTCTTCAAAAGGGGACTTAGAAGGATTTTGCAGGGTTGGTAGCGCCTCCGGTATTGCAAAGGTCTAGAGGCTACGGTGACCACTTTCCATCAGATGGGCCGTATGCTTGTCTGCCAGTTTAGTGGTATAAAAAAAAGTTTGTCAAGATGTTTTGATGTTTCACACTCTAACGGCTGAACGGATCTGGATGAAATTTGTAACAAGTATAGATCATAGTCTAAATTAACTAGATAATCTACTTTTACCCAGCACTATGTTTCCATGGGAAGCGGGAACGGGAACCGAATTTCTTGAGGGTGAAACCGCGAGTATCATCTAGTAATGGTTGAACAAATTCTTTTGCCAAAATTAAATTTAAGTGTAGTCTTTTTGAAAGTATTAGATGTCGGTAAAGATGTGTATGAAAAACAAAATCCGGGGCGATATAAAATTTGCCGGGCATAGAAAATTGTATGTACTTTGAGATCAATACTCTGAATTTGCTTTGACAGTTCAAATTATCATCCCTTTCGCACTCGCAAAATATCTTCCAGCTATCCCACTTACAAATTTCACACAACAACAGGACTTATGTCTTAACATTGAATATATAAATATCTATTCTATTCCGTTACGTTAGAAGTCAAATTACTTTACCCGCCCATCCTTCGCATCCCTTATGATATAACACGGCGAAATGAGGGTGTTGTTTTCAAGTAGCAGGTTTCAAAGGTTCGTCTACGTTCTTAGTTTAGTCGTCAGAACTCGAATAATCGATTAGGGAGCAGTCGCCACCGGTTGCGCCGCGGGATGATTTATCTTGCACGTCCCGGAGATAGTAATTTTATAATCTTATCTAATGAGTTGTTACTGTAGTTCAAACTTAGTAATCGGTATACCTCATTGAAACTCCTGAATCCAGACAACCATCACTCATAAAGATTCAGTGCGGAAAGTAAGAAGTGAGATTTTTCGACAGTCAATTTATATTTCGTATACGAAGCTTAATTTTTGGAAATTTACAAGAAAATATGGCGTGTTCCAAGGTGTTTAAGTCTGCGCAAAAAGCGAAGGATAATACCGAAATGAAACTGACCGTGGGTAATGAGAAGTTGTTGTATATTTCAACAATTTCCGATCTCGGCGAAGACATGCTTGCATTAGATTTTCCTGCGGGAGAATACGGATTGCATCCATTTTATTCAGGGTACGTTTTGAAAATCAAGGACTATGATATGAAGATTGAAGATGCTAAAAAGGTTTTTACTACTGCTGAGGGAGACAAAGGGCTGATAGATACGTTCTACGGACGTCGCTCTAATAATGCTGAACAACTGCGCTTATTCAACAAATATATAAGCGAGCATATGGCTAACGACGAAGTTTTTTGGAGGAATTTCAGCAAGCATTCCTACAGGAACAAACTTCAAGTACTGGAGCTGTTTAACAATATACCGGTGCTGTTTTACCTGACAGAGAAGATAAACTTGGATGATTTACGCAAAGTCACACTGACTTCGCCTACTAAAATAGCTGGCTGCGGCAATATCGACGTATGCTGGTATGTGAACCATTCCAAGAAAGGAAACATTGGAATTGCCGTCAAACAAGACGAGTTGCACATAATGATGGGTAAATTCGCTGGAGTTGGACTTCTCGCGTCTAATGGGCACCGTGCTATCGGTAATTTCGACTGTGAAGGTATAACTCCTGAAGATAAAACGTGTTTAGATTGGGCGTTTAATCCAGAACATCGCTACAAGTGTGAGTTTGCTGATTGTCGTTGTGACACCAGTAATAATAAGATGAGGAAGCCTCTCAACAAGGCTGAACTGAAGGCTGAAAAGAAAGCTGAAAAGAAGAAGTCTAAACATAGTGATCCTTGCTGCAGCACTGATTACGAGTATTAATCGAAACTCGTTACATGCGTTTTGTTTTTGTTATTAGATATAGTCTATGTAAAAGACCACAGGCCTATACACAAAATGACCGTTTGAAATGTTCCAGCGAAGACTTCTACTGTATCAGAAAACACCATGGGTCTTTTTGAACCTATGATATGCTACTATTTCAAATGTTTCAAAATCTGCTAGATTTATTGACATTTTTTTTTACCTTTCCTGACAATATGTTGATACAACATAATCTATGTTACAAAATTTGATGTAAAAAAATTATCGATATCTCGATGGTCCAGTGGATAGGGCGTCTGGCCCGGGATGTCAGAAGACGCAGGTTCGAATCCTGCTCGAGACCGAAATTTTTTAACATTTGTTGACTTGACTTAAATGGTGAAAGAATTTTTACAATCGGTTGCGTACTTGCAAAGTTTATTAATTATACTCGTATACTAACAAATTTTATATTTTAGAGTATATAAATATAGCTCTTAGCTATAAACTCAGTCCTATATAACAGTTAGAAAGTTCAAACATGTTATTCATTAGCTATGGCATTTCACAGGGTAATATTATTTATTTTGGTCTGTAGTGTCAAAAGTGGTCAAAAAATTAACTACAGGAAATTACTGTTTAAGACTGAATAAAGGGAATTATTTACTTATACCAAAAATTTACCTGTTTGGATGAAATTTTCATTTATTTGTTGAAAATTTATAAAGAGTTTTAATAATTTATACAATACAAAAGAAATATTGTTAATATTTTGCTTTGATTTTATTAAACGCGTTTTATTTTTGATCTGTGTTTCATTTTAAAACCTTGTTATTTATTTTACAATGTTTTTAGGTGACTGGAGATGTAGTGACGAAGATTAAAAAAGGGATGCTTAGATGGTTCGGACATGTCGAGAGGATGAATGAAAGGAGACTGACTAAACAGATTTATAAGGCGAGAATGAATGGGCAAACTGGTAGGGGTCGATCTCGGCGTACACATGATGACCAGATCAAAGACCTGTTGGAAAAAGGCCAGGTCAAGAGTACCCTTAACCGACGAGCATGTATGAAAGCACTTATGAAAGTAGAAGAAGCGAAAGCGGTATGGCAGGATCGTAGCAAGTGGAAAGCCATAGTCTCTGCCTACCCCGATGGGAGACAGGCGTGATGATAATGTATGTATGTTTTTGGGTTCCCAAAAACATACGACACCCTTAGTACATGATATCGCTTTGTTCTCCGTTTATCCGTCTGTTTGTCTGTCAAGATCCTTTAACTGCCTGAAATCCAATTACTTACTGTCTGACGTTTGGTTTGACTTGACTAAATACACCTGAAGCCTAAAATGGCGGCAATGTTCAGGCTACATTTTCTGATCGTGATAAGAGATGGCGCTACTATACCTACAAATTGCTTAAATAGTGAATAATAATAATAAATAATAATAATAAATTTATTTAATTTCTTTCACAAAAGCACCTTAAACAATAACAATAATAATATACAGCATATAATACACTTATTTTGTACACAGCAGTTATCATTAAGTGCTTTGTGAGAGACTGGTATCTGAACTAGGAATAAATTCCTGTCATACAGATTACCAGGCCCCACCCTCCGACAAGGATAATTACATCACTGCTTACTGTTAAATTAGCTTTTACGTTACTTTAAAGTAAGTAACTAAATATAAATATGTGTTAATTAAAATAAAAATAAAAAACATAAAAATAATTGTGTAATCAAAATGTGTGTTTGTGTGTGTATGATTGTGTATGTGTATGTGTGTACTCTATTGTGTGCGTGCCTATCTGTGACTTGTGATGAAATAAAGGGTATTATTATTTTGGCACTACTATAAGCTGTTCAGTGTTTTCATAAGTTAGCTTACATAACCAATTCGTTACTGTATTTTTACATTTAGTTTTTGGCAGACCATACATACGCAGTAGTGCGTTAAGTTTATTGTACAGATAACTACCTAAGAAACAAAAATGTCTATGCGAAAATGTGGTTCTAAATAAAATACCCTCACAAACCTTTGTACTAATGCGCTTATTCAAATTTAGAAGGGGATTATAATTTAATTGAGCGTGTTTTCGTAGTATAGTCTGCAAAATGAACAACTGTCTAACAGTTAGTACCTCACACTTGGCATATAACTCTGTGGTGGGGTAAAGGAAGGGAAGTTTGTATGCCACTTTTAATAAAGCCCTCTGAGCCCGCTCAAGGGTCAGTAGAGAAGTCTTTGCAGCACCACCCCAAGAGGAGATACAGTAGTCCAGTACAGATTGACACAGAGCAAAGTACTTAGGTGATTTTTATAACTCTTGCATTTGCCACATGCTGTAGTTTTTTGAATATAAAGATAAGTTTTTTTACCCTACCAGATAGTGTATCAACATGTTTTTTAAAGTTCAGGTTATCATCGATTATCACTCCCAGGTATTTAATTTCATCCACTCTTTGGAGTGATGGGCAAGAACAGTTTAAGTGTGTAGGTGTATTACATGTATGAGCCTTGACATAAAATTCGTCGTGATTGAATTTTGAGGTTATGATGCTAAAAGAAATATATTTAGTTTTTTCTATGTTTAGACAAAGGTGATGCATACGAAGCCAGTTTAGTACCATTGTGAAACCGTTTTGTGCATGGTAATACACCTCCTCCCAGGTATCCCCGTGAAACAACAAGGCCGTGTCATCCGCAAATGATAGTATTTTCCCGTTCACAAGCTTCAGCTGACACAACTCGTTTATGAAGATTAAAAACAAAGTCGGTCCAAGGACACTCCCTTGCGGTACTCCACAAACCACCTCGCACCAATCACTCCTCAATTCCCCCATTTACACACTGCACTCGCCCCTGGAGATAACTACTCAGGTATTCGAGTTGATCTCCACGGACACCAACGCGTTCCAACTTCTTGAGGAGGAGTGGCGTAGAAACTGTGTCAAAAGCCTTAGCAAGGTCGAGGAATATGGTGATAACTTTCTTCTTGCTATCTAGTTTTGTTACTATTGTATTGGTCAGTTCGTGAACCGCATCGTTTGTTGATCTGCCAGCACGAAAACCAAATTGGTTTGATGATAGAAGATTATGTGATTCTAAGTATTTGATCAATCTTTTATTAATCAGTTTCTCAAAGATCTTTGATAGTGCTGGCAGGATGGAAATAGGGCGGTAGTTGTTGACACAGCCTCTATCACCACTCTTGAAGATTGGATGAATTAGGGACTGCTTGAAATTAGAAGGAAACACGCATGTCGAAAGTGATAAATTAAAAATATGAGCTATAGGTTCAGAGAGCACATTAGCATATCTTTTTATAATATTGGTTGGCACATTATCACATCCCGCTGCACAGTCCGTTCTCAGGGTACCGATAACAGCATGCACTTCGTGTGTATCTGTGTATAGCATACCAAAGGAATGACGAGGTGTTCGATCTGTTTGAATCAGATCAGTACACTGGTTTGGTGGAACAACAGACCGCGCCAACGTCCCACCAATGCTAGCAAAGAAAGAATTTATGCTGTTAAGTGTCTCGGTAGGAGCAGACGCTGTCAGTAAATCTGTACCGAACAGTACTGTTTAGTTGAATGAGTGATTTTTTTTATTGATTCCCATAATTTTCTGGTATTGAACTGGTTTTTTGATAATTCGGCCATTTCATAACTTGATTTTGCTTTTTTTAGCTGGTCGTTACAGAAGTTACGATATCGCGTGTATGTAATTTTTAAGGTTTCGTTTGTTGGTTGACTTCTTAATTTGAGATGCAGCTTGTCTCGGTTTCTCATACAGCGCAGCAATCCCGGTGTAATCCACGGTTTTATGGCACGTTTCCGTCTCGTTACCTTTCCAGTTTTGGTACAGTCAGCTAAGACACTGGTAAGGCCACTTGTTAGATAAACGGCCGCATCATCCACTTTCTCTGCCAAAAATATTTCAGTCATATTTAAAGATTTGATTTTTATATCTAGAGCGTCATAGTCGATCTTTTTGTATATTTTTGTGACTGAAACTTGTTGATTACTGAGACACTTGATGCTCAAAATGACTGTGTAGTGATCAGTTATGGTGGTAGCTGCGACAAGGCATATAGCTTGCAACGTAGTTTTTGCACCTATGATGATGTGGTCATAACAGGTCAGCGTATGAGTAGGAAAGGTATGTGCGGGCAGCATACCATGTGATGCCAACAGATTAAGGTAGTCAGTTGATTTGGAATCAGTGGCAGACTCAACTATGTCTATGTTGATATCACCTGACAGAATTATATTCCTATACGTCGAAAGAGTTAGTAATAAGGCATTTAAGGAGTCCAAGAACATTGGCACATTTGCCTGAATAGGCGGTCTATAAATAGCAAGAATGACCGTATCACGGCTCATCTTAACTACAAGACAACTGGCTCCTCCCAAAATAGCCTCTGTGATTGAGTACCTGTGATCAGTAGGAAAGTACACTATGACTCCTTCGTTTTGGGTTTTAACATTTTTGGTGGAAGCTGAATGATACCCTTTTATTAGTGGAACTCGTGGATTTTTATGTAACCAACATTCTGTTAAAATGATTAAGTCCCATTCCATTCCTGACCGTTGAAGAAGGGTTTTAAATTGGGACAAATTTCTATTCACACTCCTAATGTTTTGGACTATTATATTTACAGAAAAATTATTTGTGTATAACAATTTGGTACAATCATCAATGTTACCCATCACACTGGTTGCAACCGAAAGAGAATCGAGTTCACTGTTTAAGTAATTTTGTTGAAAACGATCGAATGTTAATTATTATTTTTAGTACTGAAGAATGTATTGCGCCTGGATGACATTTTGAGTATAAAAGACTCTGGAGATGGACGTTGTTGATATACATATAAATATATATAAATAAAGTGATGTATAGGTTATTAAATATAGTGCCGCATTTTCTATGGAAGCTGATAGCTAGTGCAGTATTTTGATTATGTAATTTAGGAGATAGTTTAATTGGGTGTTTTGGGTGTGAAAGTTTTAATTGTACCTTTGTCATTGAAATGTTTGAAGAGTGTGATTGAATTGTGAGTACGAAAAAATCAATCATGTAACCAACACATACATTTTCATGATGCTGAAAATGCATAACTATTACATTGCTAGTTTTATAATTATAAGAAAAATAACATAAATAATAATATGATATGACAAACTTAAATTCTAGCATGCAACATCGACAATAACGACCGGTAACTACAGATTGTTTGATAGCAGTTAGTCATTCCCTCTTTAAATCTTCTATTTGCGCCTCGGTCTTAATCACCCTAGCTGGGTGATTATCAATTTTTCTGATTAGTATTTTGCCGTTCGAAGTCCAGCAATACTTATAACCCTTTTGTTTTGCAACTTCACGGGCTAAGTAGAAGAGTCTTTTGGCGTTATTTGATAAGTGTTCTCGTACATAGACGGGCGTTATATTGCTACCATAACCAAGTTGTGAAAGGTTTAGTTTCCTTGTTGGATTGGTCCTATGAAACGATTTTACGGCGCTCAAAATATTTTCTTTGCAGGTCAGATTTGTAAGCTCGGCAACGATAGGTCTATTTGTACCTCTCTTGCCAGGGACTCTATAAGCGGCTCGAATGTCACTAGCCTGTACTACAGATTCCACGGTATTAGCGATCTTAAGGATTACCTGGGTTAATTTGGTAGCATTTTCGTTGTCTTCAGTTGGTATATTGTGTATTTCTATGTTATTCAAAGTTATTTTGCGTTGCAATTCCTCTACCTGATGCACTAAGGCATCGTTTTGACTTGTCTTTTCTTTACATATCTTTTCTAGGTTATCAACTCTTTGACGCATGTTTTCATATTGATTAGACAAGAAATCTAGGGATTTTTCAATGCCCGTGGTTGTTTGATGAAGGTTTGATAATGTAGTTTCCAGTTTGACAAGTTTAGAGTCTTGATCAGACTTCCAAGTATTTAACATTTGCAGAATTTCCTGTTTGAAGGCTAAGAAATCATCACGGGTTATATCTTCATGCTTCCGTTTGATCCGTGAAGATACGTATGTAGTTGGAGTTAAGGCATGCTGCTTATGAATGTCAGACTCAGACCCGGCCTTATGTGGTGATCGTTGCATTATTTTGTTAATTAATTAGACCCTGAACAATAAAGTAGAGCAGCACACGTTTCCTTGCTATCAGAAGTATGCAGGCGTTTAGACTTGTGGGGTAGACAAGAAAAATGTTAGTTTCTGAGTACTTCTGTGCGCCTGGTACTCGCGTAGAACTTGTAGTTAATATGCGAATTTGCTTACCAGTAGGTAAGGTATTATACCTCTATGCTGACTATGGGCGCTTAGTATTCACTGATGTTTAAAATAATTTATTATTGATTTTATTTTTAAATAAACTTTTTTGAGAAATAAAAATACACAGTGGAGACGTCTACTCGCTTTCGCGGTCCGGAGGGGAGGGGGAAATAGAATACTAACTTAATAGTAAATAGTGCAAAATAATAGAATTACATAGATTCTATTATATTCTATTATTTCTATTATATATGTAATTCCCATCTTCCTAAAACAAAATTAAAAGCCAGTGCCGCAGCGGAAGCGGCTGAAAATATTAAAATTAATAAATATAAGGGTCTCGACTCATCGTATCGTTTTTGTCCAGTCGGTGTCGAGACCCTAGGTCCATGGGGTCCCAATGCGCAAAAATTTTTCAAGAATTTGAAAAAGCGCCTTGTGGAGTTAACTGGTGACCCAAGGGCTGGCAGTTTTCTCGCTCAACGAATAGGTATTGCTATTCAAAGGGGGAATGCTGCTAGTCTTTTGGGCACAATGCCACGGGGGCCTTATTTAGGTTTAGTTTAGATAGTAATAATGTAAATATAGATATGTAATAATTATGTTTCTCTGTAATTTTTAACAATAAATATTGCTTTAATAATTCTAATACTAACTTAGATAATGCAACATTTTCCTCACTAACAGAAACATCAGTACAGAGTTCGGATCCCGTTCCTGCTTCCCATGGGTATATATTCCAGGAATAAAAAGTAGTATTATGCTCTTCCCTGTACTGTACCGAATTCCAGCCAGATTGGTTCAACTGTTGAGCGCAATTGAGTAACAAACATCCAAACACCTTCACAAATTCACATTTGTATTTTTTTTTATATTAGTAGGAAGGAGGATTTAACCCTATAAAATATCTTCAGTTGTATGTCATCTCGGTGTAGCATGGTGCGTATGACAGTTGTCGATCGCGTTTCGTTTCACTCTTGAAAGTTGCCGTGAATTACAATTATGAACTTAGTATTTCAGCTACATCCCATTCATAATATATTAAATCGTTAATCACTGTTGTATATAAAATTAAACTCAACCAGAATATTCTAGTCTACAAATAAAATGAATTTGGAAGAAAAAATTAACAAATTGTTGAGTATAACATAACACCAAAGATGTCTTTAGTGATGGGATTGTATACATCTACGATGGATAGTCGATATTTTGATAAAACAAAACGTATATTGTCCGTAGTTTCAACTTTTATTGTAAAAAGTATATTATTGAGTTATTATTATTAATATTTTTCCTCTTTTCGGTTACCTTCTTTTTGTCTTGCGAAGTTACCCGGTCTTTTGATAGGCTGTACCTTATGAACGGTCATAGCTAGAGAGATGAAATTTTTACTGATTTTACAGATTTTACAGATTATGTGTTTTTGTTACCGCTATATATACAAATACTAAAAACAAAAAAATTATAATATTTAAGGGGGCTCCCATACAACAAACGTATTTTTTGTCGTTTTTCGGTACGCAGACCTCTGCTCACTTGGCCGGTTTTTTAAGCTGTTTAGTTAATTCAAAAATAAATATAGCAATAATTTTCATAATAATAATAAACAGAACGTGATTTATCTCGTTTATCGTAGGATTCTAAACATGAATTGCATATCGACACATCCCTAGTAATGTGGTACTGATAGATATCAACGTCATACTGCCAACTGTCATACGCACCTTGTTACAGCGAGGCGACTATAGGTACTTTATAATCTAAATCTGTAGCCTAAACTATTTCAGATATTATTGACTGCCTCGTTGGTCTAGAAGTCGAAATGTGCGAACTGCGGATCACGAGGTCGTGGGTTCGATTCCCACCGGAGACAAAAAATTGTGTGGCACATAAATGTTTGTCTCAAGAGTCTGGGTGATTCTATGTATGGTAAGTATGTATCCCACCAAAAACATCCCTGTTGAATAGGAGGCCAAGTTCCTATGAGCTAATTGTTCGCCTAAAAAAGGGTTGAAATCCAATCCAATGCCAAGTGTAGATGCACTTTAAAATCAATCATAATCATCTTCATCAACAGCCTAATCCACTGGTAAACATTTGCCATTTCCAAGACTCGCCACCACACTCAGACCTCAGCCTTCCGAATCCAGCCACTACCCACTACCGCATTCACGTCAACGGTCCATCTGGCCGAAATTCACTTTACCATACACCCAACTTAAAATATGGTGTAGTTGTGAAAATACGTAGGTACCTACTTGGTTAAAAATATCTAAAATAATGATACTTCTAAATTTGAACTGGGCAGGTTAATTTAATTATATACATAATAAATTTAATTATACAATTAATCAAGTGTTACGTACTCCACGAAAACCTGCCAAGTTTTAATTTAGAAGTATCATTATTTTAGATATTTTTAACCAAGTAGGTACCTACGTATTTTCACAACTACACCATATTTTAAGTTGGGTGTATGGTAAAGTGAATTTCGGCCAGATGGACCGTTGACGTGAATGCGGTAGTGGGTAGTGGCTGGATTCGGAAGGCTGAGGTCTGAGTGTGGTGGCGAGTCTTGGAAATGGCAAATGTTTACCAGTGGATTAGGCTGTTGATGAAGATGATTATGATTGATTTTAAAGTGCATCTACACTTGGCATTGGATTGGATTTCAACCCTTTTTTAGGCGAACAATTAGCTCATAGGAACTTGGCCTCCTATTCAACAGGGATGTTTTTGGTGGGATTTCAATACTTTTTTTCAAGAAACCGTACCTACTTTTTCTTTAATAAGCTTTAAAGTGTGCATTATGTATACATGACATTATTTTATACCCCTCCCTCCCCCCCCCCCCTCCTCATTGTATTCTCATTTTATCACTGATTCATAAATATTTTTATAAGAAATTAGATTTTCGATTAAGCCAACTCATGCGTTATAATATGAAGTCCACGTTTAAAGCTTACATACTTCTTAATAATATTCGTACAAAATTTTCAGTTTAATCAATCCAATAGGTTAATCCCAATTGACATAGTTTATTAGCCTTCTGCTTACCCCCAAGGTTATTTTATAAATGTATATTAATGTCATAACATTAATATATAGCTTATGTTTAGAATAAAAGGATGACTCACGCTACACCGTGCCGGGTCCGAGCCGAGTGCCGGCCGCAGCAACGTCAATTAATATTATATATTTTGTGTCGACAAACTCACGTTAAACCATAGATTTAGAATTTTTCGCGCTAAATAAATGCGTTAAACCGAGCGGCAACTGAGTGACAGCTGAACTACGGAAAACGCTCGGAAACAACTTGGTCCCGCCTCGGCTCGGCCACGGCCCGTTGCATGAATACAGTGCCACCTAGCTTCGCCCGAGCAGTCGTGAACGCAACCGGCTCGGTGACCGTGCTACGGCCGACACTCGGCTCGGACCCGGCACGGTCTAGCGTAAGTCATCCTTTAGAATGCTTGCTGATCTCTAAACTACTGGACGGATTTGATCCAAATATTTCGCAAATATGAATAACAATATTCAATGTGCAGTATTGACTTTTCCATAATTTGTATGTATAGAGTATTTTATTGACATTAATCAAAACATTGACAACATCTTTCTCAAATCTGATTGAGTTTTTAAACATGACATGTGTGAAAATAAAAAGTAAATTAAATCAAAAGAGTCCTCTCATGACTAAAAAGTATTGATACAAATTCGAATCAAATCCCCCCGAAGATAACAATTGTAACCCCTTTTTAGCCATGTTCTGGAATGAATTTCTATAAAATACGAAACACATCTTCCATCAATTATGTTAGAGATGATTTATGCAAAATTTGAAGAAGATCCGACCAAGGAATCCTGTCGTCCCATACAAACTTTGTAACCCTTTTCCAACTCACACTTGACCGATTTCTTAAATTTCTCAATTTTTCTTTAATCTACATATAACACCTGGTCTGTGTGCCAAATTTTATAACGCTAGGACAATTGGAAGTGGCCTAGAGGTTTTGATGACCGGTCAGTGAGTGAGTGAGTCAGTCAGTGCCAAAAATAGCTATATTCACAGGGTCATATTTCAGGATCTACTGAAGCTACATCTATGAAATTTGGTACACTACCTTAGTACTAGTATATGAATACGTACGTACAATTTTATTTCTGTACTTGCAATAGGCACTGAGCTACAGGGGGGTCAAAAGTGGGTCGAAGCGGTTCGTGTAAATAGAGTACGACATGCGCTCGGCCTGTTGCTAGAACTTGGCCTGCGCACTGCCGTGCGCTTAGATTTAAAAGTATATATGTATTAATATCCGTGGTCTGATACCCATAGCACAAGCAGGTTATTCCTAACTTACTTTGGGATCAGATAGCGTTGTGTGAAATGTCCGTAAATATTTATACTTATTACGATAGCTGATGCCCGCGGCTTCGCCCGCGTGGAATGTTATTCCCGGTCACTTAGGGATATGAAAAATAGATGTTGGCCGATTCTCAGACTTACTCAATATGCTCACAAAATTTCATGAGAATCGGTCAAGCCGTTTCGGAGGAGTACGGGAACGAACATTGTGACACGAGAATTTTATATACATACATATAAGAAGATTTATTCAGTTTTGTTCTAAAGCAGATAATAGTTCTCAGCCCTGTTCCGTCAATTTTGGAGTCTCGCTCAGAAAAGCGAGGAAGTACAAGGAAGAAAAATTAAATCATTTTTCCCATTTCATACTTTCCTTCTAAGTGTCAAGATTATTTTATAGGGCTCCGTTACCCAAATGGTAAAATCGGGACCCTATTGATGAGACTTGGCTGTCCGTCTGTCGGTTCGTTACGAGGCTGTTTCTCAGGAACTGTAACAGCTACAATTTTCACAATTAATGTATTTCTGTTGCCGCTATACACACACGTACTAAAAGCACCACGTTTGTTAAATGGGAGCCCCTTTAACCTCCCTTGGTTAAGGGGCTCCCATTCATCTTTTTGCCATTTTTTAGTACGTAACTCTTCTTGCGCGAGCCCGACCCGCACGTGGCCGATTTTTTACTACTGCGGTGGCAGACCAGTATACTATTCAGCTAACTTGGTCAAAAAAGGTCACCGTAGGCTGTAGACGATTGCAGCATAATATCGCCGGCCCGCAGTAAACACTGCCGGGATAAAAGTAGCATAAATATGTTATTCCAGATCATAATTCTATCTTTATACCGAATTTCAGTCAGATCCGTTTAGCCGCTAGAACGTGTCAAATATTTATACTTACAAACATTCCTGCTTTTAATATTAGCAAGAGTTAATCAAACAAAGTAGGTGCCAAATTTATGACAGTTATAAGTTATAGGCTCTCATTGGCTGATATATTCACGACAGGATTATCCGGGGGGGCTGACTGCACAAATACAATCTGGTAAATTGAGTAACGGTAGATATTGTATGTTTATTGAGGGGAAAAGTGTGTGGATGATGTGGAAACTGTGCATTGTTTTTTTAATTTTACATAGCTGTGGGATGAAAGACAGCTAAATTTGCCATGATCAATAGTAAGGGTACTTTTCCTAGCTGTTGCCTGCGACTTCGTACGCTGCATTTTATATGTGGTTCTTTAGATTGATATAACTTTTTATTTATGAACCGATTGACATGAAACAAACACTAAATGTTTGGTGGTGTAAACCGCAACGCAATAAAGACCGCCGCCGCGCCGCCGAAAACCGTATTTTAATCGGTTAAGCGGTTGCTGAGATTAGCGTGCACAAACGTACGTACAAACAGACAGTTACGATTTTATTTTTGTTACACCCAATATGTATTGATGATATTAATTGATTGATATTAATTTTGATACATAAGTGATGAGACTGGAGAGTGGGTGCTCTATGGGTAAGTAATTTAATATGTGTTCTATTCTGTGGAAATATGTAATCAAGGTATATTATTTGAATAATATTTCATGTTAAAAATTACTACTAGAAAGTAGAGAAGTTTGCAGACAGAATCAGAGATGTCGCTAGTTGCCAAACGTCAATCGTCGTTAGTGTAATTTAATTTGTGAAAATTTATTTCTTCAAGAGGCATTTTTTCGTTTGTTTACTTGGAATAAATAAAAGATATAAAAACGTATCTACTTATTTAAAATAAGTATATCTTGACACTAAATCAGTTCAAATAATTTCGCAAACGGAAGGTAGGAAGAAAATAATTTCCATAAGTTTTAGAAGGTAGGAATTATTTTAATTGTAAATAACAAGTATCTAAATCTAACTGAACTTCTAATAAAATAGCATATTGAAAAGAAGTTTTCATTTAAAATTAAGTTAAATTTACTGATGGATATATAATATTGAATAGTGTTTTGTTATTAAAAATGGCGGAGGTTCATATTCCTGATTTGTTACAACTGTGTGCAGAACAAGTGATCAGTGACATAGCCGCAAATAAATACTATGATAATCTAAGTGAATATATCGAACATCTATTGCTGCCCAAAATTCCTATAATATACATAAAGGATAACACTTATTACGTAGAAAGTGATTTGATAAATTTAATACAAATGGACATTAAAAACATAAATATAGTACGATCTGTACCGGAATGGACGAATTTAGAATTTAAATTGACAGTGGGGAAAGAAAGACTGTTATATATTTGCTCGATTTCAGATTTGGGAAAAGATATGTTGAAAATAGACTTCCCAATGGGAGAATATGGTGTATATCCATTCCGTGCTGGGTATATTTTGAAAAATAAGCAGTACGCGGCTAAAGTTGATGATGCCCTCCATGTTTTTAACTTTCTAAACAGAAACAAAGGTCTATCAGCAACATATTTTGGACAGATCATTTATAACGTTGATCAATTGCGATTATTCAATACTTATATCAGTGAATACATGACAGATATCAGCTGGTGGAGTAATCATACAGATCATAGATTTAGAACTGTTCTCAAATATATAGACGAATATAGCGATATACCTGTTATATTTTACCTAACTTGTAACATAAATACAGATGATTTATGTAAAATAACATTGACTTGTAACACTCCGATCATGAATTGTGGGAATGTTGATGCCTGTTGGTACGTATTTCATTTGGAAAAAGGAAGAATAGGTATTGCAGTTAAACAGAGTATATTTTACAATATGGTGGCGACAGTTGCTGGTGTTTGTCTGTTAAGTGCTAATGGGTTCCGTGCAGTCGGCAACTTTGATACTGAAGTTCGTGATCTTCGCGATGGATATATAGATCAATCGATTTATACTGCGGAACACGAATACGAATGTGATTATAGGCCGTGTTCTTGTGATGTTATAGATATGTATTAAGAAACAAGCTTTTATAATTAAATCTATTATTACAATGATAATAAAGAAGGGAAGTAAAAAGTCAACATAAACCCTGGATCCGTCAATCCTAGCGCACTAGCTAAGGGTAACTTCAAGTGATTGTAAAAGAGGAATTACGAATATAATAGAAAGGGATTTAGGACAGCTGGTGGATGCTTTTTCTCTGCAAATTGTTATTTAATGTGTAATATTAATAAAGTCAACAAGTCTTTCGTCTTCACAAGGCAAGAGTCAACTTACATCCCATTTAAAGTACTGTCTAAATCAAAAATAATGTACCCATTTCTTTCATAATTGTATCATAGTATAGTGAAACAGCCCATTAAAAAATATTATTTTTGTGAATATTAACAGGAAACTGTTAGTTGTTGACGCATTGATGTTTCACGGAGTTTTCTAAGAATTAAACTTTACTAGTGTTTTTATATATTTTTTCATTTTTTTCATTTTCGTTGCAGCTTAAGTCTATATTGTTGGAGCAATGGTTATCGTGTTCGATAAACATTGCTCATTGCTTGATGAGCAATAGATATCTGATCGAAAATTGGTTAATTTAGCCTATGGACATTTGCAACACCAGAGGGGCTAAACTCGCTGCTAATTTAATGGGACCAAAAAATATCTTGCTTATCTTTGACCGAGAGTGAAGTCCTCATTGCCACACTTGCATGGTGTACTGGAATTGATCTTTGGTCTATCTTAAGATTATGACCATTTGAGACATTTTCATTCAGTAGCATTCTTGTTGAATGTATTAATATTTTAGTCGTAAAGCTAAAAGAATGGTATGAAAAATTTCCACAGCCTCCCATGGGACTTAAAAAGCTTGTGAGTATTTTGTGGATCTATCCCCGCACTAAAGTTTAGCCAGATCCGTTTAGTCATTAGAGCAAGAAAGAGTAAAGGGCCCCACTCACTAACATTTTACCGGACGATATCAATTTGTCAGTTAATTGCAATTGCCCACACACTAACAGTTCTGTTGAAGGTTTTGGACTGACGACTAATACGATCTGAGAGTGTGTGGCCGCTCGACAATTCCGTTCAGCGCCGACAGATATCGGCCGGACAGTTTATAGCCTGGCGCGCGATTGACCACACATTAGCAGGTAGCCGGCCGGCGGCCTGTCGACCGACGTCTTGTGTCAGTTCTGCGCCGACAGTTTTAAGTTTTTCGACTTGTTTAATTTTACCGTCAAAATGGACAACAAACCTCAATTTGTATCTACGTTTATTGAGCTAAATAGAAGGTTCCCATGTTTATGGAAGGTGAAAGATGATTGTTATCACAATAAACGCTCGAAGGATGATGCTTACAACAAATTGTTAGCATATTATCAATCCACAATACCTTCGGCAACAATTGACAATGTGAAAAAAAAAATGATAATCTTAAAAGCACATTCAGAAAAGAACCAAAAAAGGTAATTTTGGTTTTACTCTTATATGAAAATCGCTAAATACGCTTTTTGTAGTTCTATCTAGGGGATAAAGCTATATATCTTATACCTATCTATAATTTACACAGATTAAAGGTACGTACGTACTTTTAAATTATTATAAAATTTAAATATATATTTATTTATTTATTATTATTATCCAGTTTTTAATAGTTTTGTCAAGAATTTTGAATAAAAATATGGTATAATACGTGAATACGTACCATATTTTTATTTTATATTCATTAAATATCCATCTACCTACTTTCAGGTCGACGAATCTACGTAATAACATGTTGAACGTGATCATTTGCTCAATGTAGTGTATGGACCCTCAAACCGATATCAGACCATGGCCGACGGACGATCGTACGGTGGGAAACTGCCGACTCCCGACTGTTATAATTAGTGTGTGGTCGCAAAACTGACAGCAGGGTCTTGCCGGCAGGCAAAAATCGCTTTAGTGTGTTGGCGCTATTGGTCTAGGACGGCAGGCCGTCCGATAGGACCAGAGACTGCAGGCGGACTGTTAGTGAGTGGGGCCCTTAAGAAACATACAAACTCTCGCGTTCATTAGAAAGGATGTATTTAGAAAAAATATAGTTTTATCAGTTGCCTAGATTCTATAGCACGAGTTTATTTGAGCTTCATTTGGGTTATAACTTGCGAGCTGTGTGACATTTTTTGTACTACTAAGGCGGCAGACAAGCTTACCACCTAATATTTGGCTACCGTAGCCTATGGACGTTTGCAACACCAGACGCGGAGAACTCTCCCACCCGAGTTCCGTAGTCGGCGGCTAAGGCGCCGCCGATGTGTCTTCGCCGAAGACTATCGGCGTCCATGACCGGGGGTCTGAGGAAGGTGAGAGGGTTGCTCACCGTCCTTACAGAAGCAGGCCCATGACGGCAGCGTGACGTGAGGGATTCACTCACACACCTTAGAAGCGGGGTCACACCCGAAACACCCCAAATACGTGGGATAGCACCCGAACCACCCCCTATTAGGCGAGGCCGCTGTGGCGGCCGTGGGTCTGTTGGGAGTCCTGGGACATCCTTCCGAGGGCTTACCCGGGGCTCCCAACCATAGGTTGGGCGTTACGTGAGGTTTTTTAGTCGGTAGGAGTGCGGCATAGCATACATGAGGATTTTCCCTCACGTTAAAAAAAAGCACCAGACGCGCTGCCAATCAAGGCGCAGGTTGTGACGACCCAATGTAGTTCAAGCCGCCCATAAGGCCTTCTGTCATGTTACAAATAGGACCAATGGCAATGTGCCTTCCAAAGCACGGAAACGCTCGCAAATACCTATATGTCACAAAGTTGTCATTTGGGTGACAGCTCTCCAAGGACCAGCCATAGCTTATGTTGCTTACTGCAGTAATTACAGATAGCAACCGATGTGTTGGATTCAGGATACTCGTGGCTCCAGACCGAATGTTGCAGCGATTGTTGATCCTTAATTAAGTATAGTAGATGATGAAAACAAACATTTGTAGGTACTTATATTTCACAATTCAGTTGACAAAGGTCAGGTTGTGTTAATTAAACTAAATTAAATCCTACTAATAATATATTTATGTGAAAGTTTGTGAAGATGTTTGAATATTTGTTACTCAATCACGCTCTCACGGCTGAACCGATTGGGCTGAAATTTGGTACAGAGATAGCTTATAGTCTGGAATAACACATAGGCCATACTTTTTAACTCGGTAATATGTTCCCACGGGAAGTGGGATTCCTATGTTCCGAACCTGACCCGAAAACCTGACCCGGTTGCGGGTTAGGTTAGGAACTTGAAAAAAAATGTAATATTTGTTCCGAACGTAACCCTCTTCTTCCTAACCTGACCCGACGTCTCGTTCCTATCATAACCCGAATTGCGCAGATTGGTCATTCTCTGTAATCTTTCTCAAATTAAAAAGTACATATGTGTCAAATCAGTATATATAATATTTACTATTTTGTGATAATTAACAGAACGATTAATTCAACCATAATAAATGAATGGTTAACACCCCGACTCGGACTCTTTTTTTTTGTTTTATCGACGTGTTCTTATTTTACATTATTTCGATTTATTAACATTTACGATTTTACGAATTTTACATTTTTCGATTACAGAGAATGACCAATTTGCGCAATTCGGGTTATCATAGGAACGAGACGTCGGGTCAGGTTAGGAAGAGGGTTATGTTCGGAACAAATATTACATTGTGGGATTGGGTATCGAGCATCATCTTGTTGTAGAATAAGTACTACAATGGTTTGTTTTCATCATATATTACAAAAAGTGATATTTAAAATGACTAATAGTGGTCGTTTTGATTGATTTCTTAATAAACTACTTATCACTACTGAACTTTCAACTAACGTCACTGTAGAAAAGAGATGTGTTGACTTCGTGTGACCTCTCGCTCAACTCATTTCTTCTCAACATCCTTCCTTGTAAGTATTCTTAAACCAATTATTTCTACGGTAATAATTTGAATATTTGTAGGTGGGAGTCGTTCCCTAGTTTATAGATATTCTGTAACATTGCCTAAGTAGAGGGTAGGTACTAAGAAATTTTGACTAACTACGATCATGAGTCTTGTGTAAAGAGTAAATAATCAATATTAGATTAACATTAAAAGTATTCACAACCATGCCGTGGAGACAAAGTTACCGTTGTAACCTTCAACCTCCTACCCTGTTACAAATGAGTGCAGAATTAGTGGCAAACGAAGCAATACGCAATGACACCCTCAGATTATTTGTGCAACATATGAATCTCGGCAACATAACCATTACTTACATGATGGAAGATTATTTAAACAGCTGTGATTTCAAAGAGTTTATTAAAACAGAATATCGCACAGCAAAAACAGTTCTAATATCTAAACCAAAAGGCATTGACGATAGTGAATTTACAATAACAGTAGGAAGTGAACAAGCTATATATGTTTCTACAATAACAGATCTTGGCGTAGATATGCTCAGATTAGACTTTCCTAGAGGAGAATATGGATTATACCCATTTGGTAGAGGGTATGTTATAAGAATGAAGGAATACAATGTGAAAATCGGAGACGCTGTACAAGTTTTTACTCAAAAAGACTCAAACGCTGGACTATCCGGTTCACACGTACGTGGAGCTACAACTGATCCTCTTAGAATACAATTGTATCATCGACATTTAAGCGAACATTTATTGCTAAGAAATCCCGAAGATTGGGTATATTTTTTTGTTTATCCCAATCGAAGAGTAGTAGACTCTTTCCAAATGAGGCATGGGATTCCAGTACTATTCTATATTACAGAGGATCTACGTCCTTACGAGCTGTCTAAAATATCATTATTTTGTCCAACAAAGATATACAATTGTGGAGATGTAGAAACATGTTGGGATGTGATTCATTCGGATAAAGGGAAGATTGGGATTGCTGTTCATCAGACGAATTTCGTCCGGATGATTCCAGGTTATCCAGGAATATGTTTGCTAACGTCTGGAGGATATCGCGCTATTGGAAGTTTTGATGTCAACAGTGTTCGTACTCCAGATGCTGTTATTAATGAGTCTGTGTTCACTCTACATCAAGAGTATGTTTGTGAGTTCGACCCATGTCTTTGCAGGATACATTCCGAAGCTTTAATAGCATCTGGACTACCTCAGAGCATGCCATCTCTGGTCTTACCTTATTGAATAACCTAGTTTCGATTATAATGGTGTTATTTATTATGACCTTCGTTTAATCTCTCAATTTCTCCATATAAATAAATAAAAATTACTTTTTCGGATACAAGGGGAAAAGAAGAATGGATATCATCGACAATGAATTTGTATCCTATTTTTTTAATGTATTCATTTATTGTTATTTAATAGGTATTCATTTTATTTAAATTATTTTTATTTTAATTTTATTTTTAAAAGATTATAATTATGACAAAAATTACTGTATTAGTATTAAGGTAATAAAATATTATTGACGTACTTATTGTATTTTTCAATTACAGTATTAAATGCATTTTAAGTATCTACTTATTTTTATTTTAATGACAAGTGGACGTCACCCGGTGTTACCCGCGTAGCTCCTGTTCCCGTGGGAATACGGGAATATAATATGGCCTATGTAACTCGGGATAATGAAGCTTCCCAACAGTGAAAGAATTTGTCAAATACGTCCTGTAGTTTCGGCGTCTATTCGATGCCAACAAACAAACAAAATATCTAATCTGTCCTCTTAAACAAGGTTATGGATAAATGGCTGAAAGTAAGTAATTAATTTCCAAACCAATCCTCAAAAGAAGTAGCCTGAAGTAGGAAAACACCCAACCCTTAGGCAAGGCCGTAGTGGTACCTAGCCAAAGTGCGCCGGGTATACTGGGACATTCTTCCCAGGTTTCCCGACAGTCTGATAAAAGACGGATAGTTTGGAACCGTGTGGTTGTAGTTAGTTCGAATCTAGCATGACAGCTGTGATATTTCCACACGTGAAATTAGGCTGCAATTTAGAACTTAAGGGACATTCTAAACAAACACACATGTGTGATCCACAAATGTGTGTTTCGGAGTTTGGTGTTTTCTATGTATAAAAAGTATGTATTTAGAAATATATAAGTATGTATTTAGAAATATATAAGTATGTATATCAGTCGTTTAGATCCCATAGCACAAGCTTATATTAGCTTAGTTTGGGCTAGATGATGTTGTGTGGGAATGTCCACCAATATTTATTTATTTATTTATTCTTCCGATTTTTCCCAGGACGCCTAGCCAAAGACAGATAGTTTAGAACCGTGTGCTTATAGTCGGTTTGTGTCCGGCGTAACGTCCATAGGATTTTCACACGTAAAATAAGGCTGCTTAAAGAATAATAGCAATTTTTTTAACGTGAGGCAAAATCCATCATGGATGCTATGCCGGACTCCTACAGACTAAAAAACCTCACGTAACGCCCTACAGCCTATGGTTGGGAGGCCAGGGTAAGCCCTCGGAAGGATGTCCCAGGACCAAAGATTAATAGCTTCTGGTTGTTCCGGTGTACAACGCTCAGCAATATTTTCAGTTCTTGTCAATAGATGGCGGTACTAACTTCTAAACAGAATGATAAAAGTTCTCAAACACATCTCATTATCAAACCTCTTATTCCTTCTATAAGGTAGAAAATTTGCATGAAATTTAAAAGTAACTGTAACAGTTCATGAGATACAGCTTGGTGAGCGACAGACTGACGAAATAGTATCCAGTTTTTAACCTTGGGTAAAGTACCCCAAAGAGTTTATGAAATTCCTGTTAAAATAGTGAAAATAAAGGTCATAAATAAAGCGAAGGAGAAAATAAAATCCATTTACTTAATAAAACCTATAAACTCAACACATTTAAAAGAAATAAGAGCACTTGTTTTAAACAACATTTTGTGCGATCTTAGTTGCGAATTAAAACACACTTTAATTAGTAAATATAAAACATTTGCATATAAAATTTATAATCAGCTTTAACGCATTCAAACTTATATTACACTGTTTCCAATTAAAAACATTACAGTACCTATTTGTTAAGTATAAAAGTAACAAACAACAACAAGATAAAACTACAAAATAGCAATATTAAAAATAACAAATTTTAATTCGTAGATTATTAAAAAAACAAGACTCGATCGAGTGATCAGTGATTAATAAACTATCAGAACCGTATCTATACAATGATACAATGTAAGATCAGAGCCATCTATCGAGTAACCCAGCAACTGAGGAATATTATAATTAATCCCCAGTACTCAAATCTCGATTTTTATCCTCATAAAATATATTCGCATCTTCTATGTCTGCTGCCACCAGGTTCACTAATCCTTCTCCTTTTTCTTGACCGCCTTTTATTAGTTTTGCACCGAGTATCACAACGACATCTCTTAAAATCACATTTATATACATGGCCGACACTTAAAGGGTCATCTTCTTCGTTCACTGGCACATAAAGATCAGTACCGAAGTTTCCAATCGCTCGGTAACCACTTGAGGCCAGCAGACAGATCCCTACCTGGTCTCCAACCATGTTGAAAAATTCTTTCTGCTTCACAGCGATACCTATTTTCCCTTTATCCGTATGACTCACATACCAACAGGCATCAACATTACCACAATTATTCATGGTAGTAGGACACGATAAAGTTATTTTATCTAACTCATCAGATTTCACACTTTGTGTTAAATAAAAAAACACTGGAATGTTATTATAATTACCTAATATATCGAGTACAGTTCTAAATGGAAATTTGCCAAATTTACTCCACCAAACTTCATTTATAATGTATTCACTTATAAATTGATTGAAAATTCGTAAATGATGAATGTTAGTTGAATACCCGCCCCAAAGGACACCAGCGAACCCTTTAGATCGGTTGGAAGGGCTAAACACGTGAACAATATCTTGAATTTTCACAGCATACTCGTCCATTTTTAAAACATACCCACTATGAAACGGGAACAAGCTGTATTCACCCATGGGAAAGTCCAGTTTAAGCATATCTACGCCAAGGTCCGCGATAGTTGAAATATATAAAACCTGTTCGTTATTCACTGAGATTTTCAATTCAATATTTTTACACTTGGCCACAGATCTGACGATGGTTGCATTGACTAAACCTTTTTTGACAAATGTTGCAAAATCACATGTTTCGTAGAACGAATTTTCTTTGATGTATGTTATGTTGATTTTGGGGAGCTCCAAGTTTTGAACATTTTGGAAAATTACATCGCTATTTGTTGATTCTCTTGCCACATGCTCTGCACACAATTGTAGTAAGCTAGGGATTTGAGCCATTTTCGTTTAGTTGATATATTTTAATTTCTAATTCGACAATAAACTTCTTTTTAAACTCGCAACCAATTTTCCGATCTACAAACGTTTCAACTAGTTGCTTTTTATCAACAAAATCTATCAAGAACGTTTTGTAATTAATTATTTAACTACCCTCATCTTATCGAAAGATTCCAATGTGACATTACATGACAATTGACTTTTTGATAATACTACATACGGTATTTTTTTACCACTAAGGTGACAGATGAGCAGTAAAAACCTATTAAGACGTATTTGAAGAAAGTAGAAGTTTGAAGAAACTGTAAGTTGGAGATAGCTTTTGGACCTTAGAGTATACTCACGGTCTAGTTCAAAGTATGAGGATGAATACCTAACTTAGTCTGTTGCCACCAGGATCTAGAATCCCATTCTCACAGCCCAAACTGTTATATTATATACCTACCTAGCTATGGTCCACGACCTCGCCTGTGACGTACAGTATTGAGTATATTTATTTATTAACAACTTTTATATTATTATTGTGTTTGAACTAATATACATTGTTGCCAATTACATTATTTTAAAATAAAGACTATGTTAGAAAATACGATGAAGTCAGCTAGTTCATAAAATCAATTGATACCTGCATAAAAAATCCAAACTAGTTCATACAAATAAGTACCTGTCAAATCTAATTACATTATCTTCTTAATATTAAGTAAAATTCTCGTGTCGCGGTGTATGTAGTTAAACTCCTCCGAAACGGCTTGACCGATTCTCATGAAATTTTGTGTGCATATTGGGTAGGTCTGAGAATCGGACATCTATTTTTCATCCCCTTAAATGAAAACAAAAGGAAAAAGACATGTACGTCTTGTTCTTTTTTTTTTCATTTGTTTTTTGTATTTGTTCAAACGTTGTAACGTTTTCCGGGTCAGCTAGTTATTTATGTATGTAATAACTGGTGGTACTGTTTTTTTTTTTATATTTAACTCGCCAAATTGACGACGCCACCAGCCTGATGGAAAGCCGTGGCGCATCTAGCTATTGGGGGCCACTTGTGACAGTTGTTCTCAAGTTGGCGGCCCTGTGATGTGCCTCTTCACGCTCCTCTTAAAGAACCCGGGATTGTAAGATGAGGGAACCACGTGTGCGGGCAGGTCGTTCCAGGTTTTTATAGTTCGACAGAGGGACGATCTTTTGTAACGCTCTGTTCTGGCGAAGATTCTCTCCACTGTGTATGAGTGTCATCTCTGCCCGGCACGCGTTGTTCGGGATCACAAAGGAGAGGTACTACTTTGACTTGTATTTATGGACGTGTCGCAAGTGCCTATGTAGCTATGTATTAGAATTATGCGAAATGAAAAGAATAAGAAAAAAACAAATGAGACGGAAAGGTGATGCAAAAAAATGAGTTAGGTATCAAATAAAACAAAAATTAAAATAATTAATACAATTTATTGTACCTATGTAAAAAGTAATTAATTATCATGAAAATAGCAATGCGTCATCGAAATGTCAAAATTTTTCATAACTAAAAATGAATACAATTCATTGTAAGTATACTAAAATATCTTTTGAAATATTTAACATCAAAATGATAAGGTTCATCTTTTAAAAAAAAATCTGGTCACGATATTCGCGTTCAAATTTTTTCAAAACGAGTTAGGTTCGGAAGGAAGATTTAGTCTGTGTTGCAAAACGTCTTGCTTGCAAATGGTCGTAGTTTCAAAATGCCATGATTGTAAAAGGTTATAGTGGCAAATGGTTCTTGTGGCATATGGTTTAGGCAGGCAAAACGTGTTTTTTGAATATTATCTCCTGTGTAATATGTATTTAAATTGAACAAGAGAAGAATTACGAAAATTGTTATGCGGGCGACAGAATGGGTGACGCTTATTACACGGGTCGCCTACTACTACTACTTATGCAGTCGATGGACCACCTACTGTCGTGTTCGCTGTGCCCCTACACCGGCACAATTGCGGATCTGAACCAAGCGACGGAACGTGCAGTCAATCTTGCCTAGTTTTGGGCTGGGCTTATCTAGCTATTTTAAAATTGTCGACATTGACACGAAGAAGAAGAAGACCACCACGCCATTAGCGGGAGAGTCAATCTGCGGCGTGAGACTGGTCGCCGTCGTGACGCGAGACTTTCACGCCCCAAGAAGCGATGGCCTCGTTGGTCTAGTGGTCAAATGGGTGACTGCGGTTCACGAGGTTGTGGGTTCCATTTCCACCGGAGTCGAAAATTTGTGTGATTCATAAATGTTTTTCTCGCGAGTCTGAGTGTTTCAATGTATGATATGTATTTTAAGGCAGGTTATTCCTAGCTTACTATGGGATCAGATAGCGGTGTGTGAAAATGGCCGTGAATATTTATTTTTTCTAAATAAAACAGGTAACACCTGTGTCCAGACATTTTACGACTATACAAAGTCCTTCTTCAACTTAAACGTTTTACAAATAGATTCTGTAACATACCTCCCTTAAAACTACCTTTAAACTACGAACGTTTCGCCGACAGAACGATTAATTCATGACTAAATCGATGACAGAATCGTTCATTAAATAAGAATTTGTCGACAAAACAAAAAAAATAACTGATTATGGTTCACTTATTATGGTTGAATAAATTATTCTGTCAGCGAAACGTTCGTAGTTAAAAGGTTCTGTCGGTGAACAACTCATAATCGAAACGTTCTATCGACGGCTCATCCGGCAGAGAAACGTCTGTCGGAGGTATGTTTCAGAGTCTTACAAATACGACTTTCTGCAACTACGACGTTTTGCCTACCTAGACATTATGCAATTAATTTCAGCGGTTTTACAATCAAGACGTTTTTCATACAAATACCTTTTAATACAAACTAACTTGATAAAGTTGGTTATGATTAATAAAAGTTAATAAAATCATTTGTGTGCCTGCTTATGACACTAACTTGACTCAAAATATACCTACGTACATAAATAACTCATGGCAATCAAAGGGCACCGTCCATGAACTATGTATAATGATTATACAGGGCGTCCCACGGCTATGCTACATGGAGAGAAAGAGAGAATATTGTAGATGGAACATTTTACTGAAAGAAGACATTATTTTAATTAAAAAAAAGTTGAAACTGCATTCACAGATTTTTAAATAATTATATGGTTGAGCCGGGAATCGAACCCGCTACACAAGAAAAATAATTACCCTGTAGGTTTATCATACCGATCGAAAGACTTCATCATAAGAATTATTTTTTGCCAAATAACATAGTGTCAGAAATAAAGGGAAGACCATGAATTTTAACATTTTTTACAAAAATGTAATCAATTTATCAAATGCTCAAAATTAGTTCCATACTGTTGAATACAAAGTCGCACTCTTTTGATTATTTTACTCCCTGTCGATTTTTTGATCTGTTGTGCTGGATATTTAAAATAATACGTCTAAGTTCTGTTTGTAGCTCGTGAACATTTTCATACTGGTTCCTGTAAACCAAATTTAACTCCATAAAAAAACATCTAACATCTCAATCAAGCTCGGCGGCCATTTTATTTTTTCATTGAGATAGTCCCTTGATAACAAGGGACTATCTCATTCTATTCCAATTGATGTATTTCCAACTCATAACCGTCACATAAGAGACGGTTATGAGTTGGAAATACATCAATAAAAATATGATTAAACTACGATTTTTAATTCGAGTCAGTAAAATGACATTTTCAGTGTTGCGGGATTTTTGTCACAAATAAATAGTGATGTGGTTGAATCGAGTTTTACAATTAAAAGTTAGTCGAGATTATATTTTTTAATTTCAAATCAAACAGTAATTAAATATTACATAAAACCACCTAAACCGTATTTCAACTCATTCAAATAATGCAGTAAACAAACAATTTGGATCTCGATTGCTCCATAATTATTTCCCTACATTTAAATATAATCACTTTTCTAGGAACCTTATTTAGTTTTATACAAACATTTTACACCATTTACCTTGAAAATAATTTCATGAAAAGTACTTTGATGACAAAAATTTAAAACTGTCATTTTTGCTTGTCCTTAAATTATTTTTTCATCCCATCTATTCGAAAAGCATCACTTTGCACCACGAGGCGAAAAAAATTTATAATCTTTTCTGTTAAGAGCTTTTTAGCGGGCAGCAAAGTGATTTGAATTTGGAACTTGGAACTGAATTTATAACATTCATAGAAATCGAACGCAAATAGTATACTACATAAGTATAACGTAATCAGTATACCTACATAATTTTAGTGTATTCTGCAAATATAATGAGTTCTACGTCGAATTATGACAGTGACCATGCATTAACTCCTGAATGACTATTAGAAGCTAACTACGTCGTATAAAACTCATTTTTTCTCATAGAAAGTGCATCAAAAGTAGAATATATTACATAAGAGCAAATTATTTTGCCCTCGGGCGGTGTACTTTGAATCCCTCACTGCGCACAGGATTCTACGTTAGCACGCATCCCTCGCTGAGCTCGGGATTCTATTCGAGAATCCTTCGCTTCGCTCCGTGATTCAAAGTAGCGCCGTGCGTCGCCGTCAAAATACTATTTTGCTCCCTTGTTATACAACCTACTATTATGTTTTCATAAAACAGCATTGACTTGAAGAAAGCTATTGTGTTTATGCCATTTACTAAGTGTCTATGATTAAAAACTTACCCGTTTCTCTATGGTTTATATACCTGTCTCGCTCTCGCCAGCGTGTGCCGTCTCCTTCAAACGGCACTCTTGTTTTGACAGTGTCAGGTTGACAGCTCAAATTTCATAGCGTTGTGATTTTTGCCGCGCAAAGAATCAAAAATTTTCCCTAAGTGTAGAAAATTGGAAAAACCATTGAAATATAGTTTTTCTAGTGTGAAAATATCAAACAGCGTAAATAAAAAGCGTTTCAGTAGTTAAAAAGCGTTTTGGACGTGTTTTGTACTAAGTCCGAAATAAACGACGCAGGCCGGGTACGTTCCGGAGGTGATCAGTGAGAATTTCAAATAAGTTCATTATCCTCGGAGGATGAATATGACTTAGCATCACCTCCTCCAAACAGTAGAAGTAATTAAGCTGTACCCAAGTAAGTACAATCCAGTTATTACAAGTTCATACGATTTACATTACGACCGTGAATGTTTTTCATGTTTTGTTAGATCAAGTGATACCTACTGAATTTTTCCCAATTATTATCGCGTTAACCTAACCTGCAGACTGGTACTCATACTTCTGCACATCTTGAAACCAATTCATCGACATCTTGTTGAGACATCCGTCCACATCTTCTCGTAATTTATCTTTGGGCGAGCACAAAGTTTGATCAAAGACTGATATAAATTACAAGAGTTATTACAATTAGATGAAACTGATTCAGCCTCTTGAAAAGTTATTTTATACAAGAACGCCTTTCCGACAGACCTTGCGAGTCCAGAGGTTCTAGGCCTCAAACAAAATAAAGAAGTTTGCAATGATAACAAGATTATACAGATAATACAGAGACTCATATTTAAAAATGAGGTGGTATTCAAAGTTTTAGTAATTGGTTAGACATCTAAGAACAAGACTATCTAAATATTGACTCATTGTTATGACTGAACTTTTAGTTCAGACTTACAGTTTCAGAAAAATCCTGAAACTGCAGTAACTATTTCACTTGAATGAATTCTTACACTTACCAAATAACTATTTGTGAAAACAAGGTTGAGTGTAGTAAAGTGTGACTTTTAATAGCCCACAATTAAAAACAATTCGGTTTTTGAAACAAATTTACAACTCGCATAACTTCAATATCAAACCATAAATTTTTGAGGTTGTCTCATGTCTCAAAAAATTGTGCTCACCTACACGCCAAGGTGCTAGCTATTACATATTGAAGTTAAATATTGGAGCTACATACAGCAAATTTACCATAAAAATATATTAATGGAAACACCTCGGAGGTGTTATGATTATAATACTTACATCTATTGTGAACAACTTAAAGCAATCAAATATTCTTTGTCAAATGTTTTTAGTAAAGAAGTCATATGAGAGACTAGGTACAATCTAGGACGGGCAGTAAAGCCTTTTCTAGTTGATATTTCAGACTAATTGCAACTAAAGAATTGATTGGCTTGTGGAAATAGATGCTCATTATGCTTGTATTCACTTGACAATTATTGCACAGGAGTTTCACAAATATGTGGTATCACAACCTCCCTTTGACCAATGTTCAACTCTAAAAGATGTTTTTTAAATTCAAATTGGTGAAATTGGATCGCGGAGATCCTAAGTACCCAAGGATTTTTGAATTGTTTATCATAATATAACATGATGAGCCTTTCAGGAAGCGGAGACAATAAAATTGTGAGTAGGGGGTTGGCACATAGTTTATCAGAAATCTGTGTTAGAAATTTCTCAGGAAATAGAACATCCCAGTACAAAATTGAGTCGGACTTAAAAAGAAAAGATAGTTATTGAGAATTGAGTATGTAATTGAGTTGCATTTGTTTATAATGAAAAAAAAAAAAAAAAAAAAAAAAAAAAAAAAAAATGCCGAGCGGACGGTGCCTTTTCTGTCTGATTTCCCCAGAGAGTTTGTTTAGTTCACTGAACTTGGCAAACTGCTTGTCTTTATTGCCCTCAATTGCAATAATTTCTTGGAAAAGTTCAAACAGAACAAGCCGCACTTAAAGAGAAGGCTATCTCTCTTACAAAGGTCATTGTGGTTGGTAACTAGACATTGTATGGTACTGTTCTGTACATTTAACAGCAGATGCAGCGGATGCAGGCTGAGGTGCCCACTTAAATGACACATCTGTCAAAATAATGGGCTTAATAGTGTATGCAACCATAAACCGTCAGCGGATGACAGTGTCACACATTTTCTTTTAACAGCAGATGCAGCGGATGCAGTATGAGGTGCCCTGTTAAATGACACATCTGTCAGATAATGTGCTTACCAGTCCAGTGTAGACAACCATAAACAGTCAGCGGATGACAGCGTCACACATTTTCTTTAACATCAGATGCAGCAGATGCAGGCTGAGGTGCCCAGTTAAAGACACATCTGTCAAGGTAATGGGCTTAATAGTGTATGCAACCATAAACAGTCAGCGAATGACAGTGTCACACACTTTCTTTTAACATAAGATGCAGCAGATGCAGGCTGAGGTGCCCAGTTAAATGACACATCTGTCAAGGTAATGGGCTTAACAGTATAGATAAACAGCGAATGACTTCAAAGGATGCACACATACTCCATACAGATAGACAATAAAACCCTTGTTAAATGAGGGAGAAAGTCCCTTGCACTGCTGAAACCCAGCTTCCGAAGCTCACAGGGCAACTGCAAATAGCTCTGTCACTTATCTCCCGGAGAGGCTAAACGGAAATAGTGAAGTTTAAAGAGGTTGCAGAATACTACAGTGGCAATTTCTTCCCCAGGCCGCGGAGGCTATGTATGATACGTGGGGCGTCCCAGATACGATTTGTTCGCATCAAATGAGTTGGCTGTTGTACAAGAATATGCAACTCTATCCTCTTTTTTGTTTTTTGACATTTTCAGTTGTCATTCGGATTTTCAGTTGGGCTGGGCATTCCACCCACCCAACGTTGTACAAGAGTTTGTAATTCTAGACTACATTTTCAGCCATCATTGGGACTTAGTTGGGCTGAGCATTCCACCCACTCAACTTAATACTGACAGTGTTAACTCTCCTAAATCATGCGAAAGGAACATATGTTAGTTCCTAATAGCATCAGAGTGGAACTTTAATTTGGGCTGGGAAATCCATCTACCCAAATTAATAATAAGAGTGTTAGCTCTACTATATCATGTAAAAGGGACATAGTTCCTAAAAACATCAGAGTCAGAATAGAGCTCTTTACTGCCGGATTTGCAGACCAGAGTCCGAGCAGAACTGATCCCAATGAATGATCTGCGGAAGGTCTTAATAGATCAGGATACAGGCACATACCCTCCCTAATTCGACAAGGAAGGGAGGGGGGGGGGGGGGGTTGACAATAAATACACAAATTGGTCTGTTTTAGAACAAGTTTGCTAGTAGGCAGTTGGTGACAGTCAACTTTTGCAACTTTCAACTTTTGCATGTTCTCCAATAGAAAATTACCTAGGGTGGTGTCAGACCAATCAGGTTATCCTGAAGTTGCCTGTTTGTCAACAAATGGCTCTTTCCTTTGCAATATTATTTATAGAAGCTAAGTTGACATGATATATCTTACCAACTTGTGTAAAGTTGGCTATCTCAACATATTGTGCTAAAACGGATTTAGACATTTCAAAGAAAATTATCATTAAGAGCAATCACTCTGGCTAGACCTGAAACAACAGAACTCCCAGTAGGGGAATGTAGCTGTCAGTTAACTGGCTAAGAATTTCATCTTATTCTTTGAAATTGTCAGGAGGATAACATCAATTACTATGTTAGTCTCAGATCGCAGATTTCAGGTCAAGGATATAATGAAATCATATTGCAGCCTAAGTTCGGGTCAAATACTGATTCAAGTACCCATTGGCAATCTGGCTGGTTGCTTTATCAACAATCTGACCATTATATTTGTCCAGTTAGACAAATTAAGACTATAATGAAAAAGTTAGTGAATCATTTTCTATTTATTGAATTCTGTATTAATCATGGTACTTGCCATGAATGAAAAGTCCACATTTTTTATTTATTAACATATTTTAATTTTTTATTTATAACTAAGCAGGTAGACTTCAACCAGTCTCAAGAAAAATAGTTGCAGGTTGTATTTTTAGAGAGGCTAACATTAAAGCCCCAACAGTTACAATGTCAATGCTAATTTATTGCAAGCAATATTTGGTTATTTGATTTAGTGTGTACTTATAGAGACGTAGTCCCGCCTTTGACCCTGGAGAGGTAGGCAGAGATACACAAATAGTAAATTGTAACCTACATTTCATTAATTAATGCAGTTTCCTTCTCTTTTAACAACACAGATAGTGTTGTTTTGAGTCAAATATCTTCACAACTTTATTATTGACACACAAGTATTTACATACTTTATGTTTTTATTTTTAATAATTTAAACTTAAAAGTTAATTCGAAGAATTAAGTTTAACTAAATTTAGTTTATTATTGGGTTATTTTCAATAATAATTATGATTTTAAATAGACAATCTTTAAAATACTATTTTAAATTGACATATTACCTACTAATCATCATAGCGTTTGTGCTCTCTACCAGCAGATACCAAACAGGTCTTCAAGTCAATGCTGTTTTATGAAAACATAATATAACTGTTTTGCATTTAAACAAAACAGGTATTATGTATGAAATAAAACAGCATTGAAGCAATGCTCTTGCTGGTAATCTTTGAAGACACTATGAAATTTGAGCTGTCAACCTGACACTGTCAAAACAAGAGTGCCGTTTGAAGGAGACGGCACACGCTGGCGAGAGCGAGACAGGTATATAAACCATAGAGAAACGGGTAAGTTTTTAATCATAGACACTTAGTAAATGGCATAAACACAATAGCTTTCTTCAAGTCAATGCTGTTTTATTTCATACATAATACCTGTTTTGTTTAAATGCAAAACAGTTATATTTTCTACGACCATTTGGTAATTTGCATACTACATAACCACAAGTCGGAAGAATGGGCGGAGACCCTGATAGTCAGCAATGTGGCTAGATAGCTGAGCCCGCATAGGGCCATGGCCGTTAGGATGATAAGGGGATACCGCACGATCTCAGGTGAGGTGGCATGCCTCCTAGCTGGGACCCCTCCATGATACCTGGAAGCAAAAGCCAAGGGTCTGCGTCTCGAGAAATCGAGGCCCAGCGGTCCCTGCTCCCCCAGGAAAACGTGGAGATATGGAAGGTGCGACTTGAGCAACCAAAGGGGAGATCCGCCACAATCGCGGCCTTCAGACCGGTCATGGACGAGTGGCTGGAGAGAAGAGACGGTGCTCTCTCCTACCGGTTGTCACAGATACCGGGCACGGTAGCTTCGGTAAGTATCTGTGGCGAAGACACCGGGAATCCACAGCACTGCGAGGACCGCAGCGACGACATAGCGCTGCGGTCCTCGCAGTGCAGTGCACGGCAAGATTAAGTCTATTATAAAAAAAATCATTCCAGTCAATTCAGTTATTAAGTCAATTATTTTAAAATAGCCTTAATCATTAATCTCTTTTATACCAACACGCCATTTTAGATTTACCATCACATTTAAAGAAACCCCTACAATTAAAATTTTCAAAATATCTTCGATGATAAATTCTTAAAAGTGTTTACCTTACTTGTTGTGTGTGTTTACTTTTTTATTTATCAACCGATTGACATGAAATAAACACTAAATGTTAAGTAAGGCAAACCTCAACACAATAAAGAAAACCGCATTGTAATCGGTTAAGTGGGTACTGAGATTAGCGCCCACAAACGTACAGACAAACAGATATACAGACATACAGACAAAAATCTAAAAATCATTGTTTTGGGTTCTAATGCGTTCATAAAGCCCTCCTATGTTAATTTTTCTTATTTAGCTTCCAAGTACAGACAGCGACCTGTTACAATTTTATTATTATGTAGGTATAGGTATTGATATTGATAATACGTATTGTAAACTAGCTGACCCCGCAACTTCGTTTACGTCACATAAGGTATATGAAAGAAAAGGTATTTCTTCATCAGACTCATTAAGCAGCGTGTGAAACTGCCCTGTTTGCTTAATCATAAAAGAGCTTAAAGATTAAGTCTATTTTAAAACAATTCAGTACCATTTATGATTAAGCCAACACTCCAGTTTAGATTTACACTCACATTCAAAGAAACTCCTACAATTAAAATTTTCAAAATATCTGATTCTTAAGTGTTATAACTTTTTTATTTATAAACTGATTGACATGAAATAAACGCTAAGTGTTAAGTGGAGCAAACCGCAACACAATAAAAAAACCGCGTTGCAATCGGTTAAGCGGTTACTGAGATAAGCGTGCACAAACGTACAGACAAACAGATATACAGACATACAGACAAATAGACAAAAATTCTAAAAAATCATTGTTTTGGGTTCTATTGCGTTCATAAAGCCCCCTTATAATATTTTATCTTATTTATCTTCCATGTACAGACAGCGACCTGTTACGATTTTATTATATGTACCTATTGATGATATGTAATAGATAGATATTATATATTTACAATATAAAATTTAAAATACAATACAAAAACACCTTTACACCTAATAAAATAAAGAATGACTAAAATGTCTAAGTCTATTGATTGTCGAACATCACTATTGTAGCGGGTCACCCTTTTTGGTATCAGTGACAGTTGCACTTGTCATTTTACTGACTGAGATTAATAATCCGAGTTTAAGTATAAATTATTATAAGGAAATGATGCGTTCTTGTCAAGTGGGTACATTTATTAGTAATGTCAGTTGTATGTCCTTACGGCAAAGCTTTTCATTTTTCTGAACAAAATTTCAAATGAAATGTTTAAATTCATGGTCTTCCTTTTAATTCTGACACTTGTTATTTGGCCAAAAATAATCCTTAAGGTGGGTCTACGCTAGACGAACCGAGCACGAGCGGAGCACAAGCGGAGCCCTTCGCGGTTTCGTCGTTCGCGGTGCCAAGTGTGGACGTGCAACGAACCTACAACGATCACTGTCCTCGAACGTAGTTTTCCGCAGTGAGCTCGCGGCTCTTGGCGAATATGGTTGATATTAATAATATTGCAGCAGTCGCTGCTGTTGCCGCGATTATTATAGCAGTGGTCAGCAAAAATAGAAAAAGGCCTAGACGATGGGGATCTACAAATATGTATAAAATGAGATCCAATCAACAAAATTTAGATTTGCTAACCATTTTGAGAGGTCAAGAAGCAACTGGCCAATTTAAGAACTTTCTTCGAATGACATCGACAAACTTTGAGAATCTACTACACTCAATTGTACCGCACATTGCGAAAATATCTTATATAAAATATCTATAATTCTTGGGATATACGAGACCATGCATCAATCTTCTTATTTTTTTTATAGTAATCCTCATGTTTTGGGTCCCATATCAAAGGATTATTTTGATATAATTCAATAAATTGCACGGAAGCATCTTCGGTCCACGTTTCCATGATGTTCGGCTCGAGCGACCGACGTCTGTCACTAGACACGTCCACGAGCGCACTGCGAGCGCGAAGCAAATCCCTTTGTGTTCGTCAAAAAACCGACAACAGCCGGAACGCAGCCGAGCACGAACGAAATGCTCGCAGCGCGCTCGTTCGAGGCTTGTATGTCGGTCCACACTATACGAATTGTGTTCGGCTCGTGCTCCGCTCGTGCTCGGTTCGTCTAGCGTAGACCGACCTTTATATTGAAGTCTTTCGATCGGTATGATAAAGCTACGGGTAATTATTTTTTCTTGTAATTTTGTTTGATTCTCGGCTCAACCATATAATTATTTAAAAATCTGTGAATGCAGTTTAAATTATTTTTTAAATTAAAATAATGTCTTCTTTTTGTAAAATGTTCCATCTACAATATTCTGTCGAGTTTCTTGCCAGTTCTTCTCAAGCGGGCCGCGTTCCGAACTGGTGGTAGTGAATTTGTTTTATATTCATTGACGTGTCGCAAGTGCCTATGTATAAGGATTATGCGAAATATGTTTTTTTGAGTTTGAGTTTGAGTTTGAGTATTCAAGGTACTTTCCTTCCATGTGGCATAGCCGTGGGACGCCCTGTATAGTCTAAAAGGGTCCTCGCGGAACCATCGATGCCTCTAAGAAACGCGTGACTACTAGAACTAAATCAGAAGAAACCGAAAAGGACGACGTGCTACCGGAATACGCCAAGAATCCCTGGTAACAATTCCAAGAAAACCCGCAGACCACGAGGGTCAGCAGCCTGAACAACTCTCCTAAGGCGTAATGCTAACATTCTTCTTCTTCTGATCAGTAGTCTTCTAGAACGTATTGAGCAAAAACACTCCTCAAAATCACAGCTGTAACCACGGCCCGGTTCGAATTTCGATACGTCGACACCATCAGTTTGACAAAGTCGTACACTGTCGAAATTTCCGATGGCTCGTTTTCCATTATATGATATCATACATATTCCAACTCGTCCTTGAACCATTTTGTATAGATCACGTTGTTTAACAGCAATACCTATAATTCCTCTTGTCGAGTGTGCCACATTCCAACATACATCTACATTGCCACAATTGTTTATTTTAGAAGGGCACACCAATGAAATTCTACGTAGATCGTTTCTTCTTAAACGTATTGTTAAATAAAAAAGCACAGGAATTGAATCGTTACCGTAAAAGGTACGGCGTAAGTGTCTCATTAAATCCGTATCATCATCGTATTCGGTTTCTTCTTCCATATATTCACTTATATACTTATTATATATTTGCAAATGATCAAGATTGTGCCCAGTTACAAACCCGTCTGTACCAGCGAGTCCTCTGTTCCGATCACGGACGTTAAATACATGCACATCGTCTTCAACATTCACTGCATATTCATCCTCTTTTAAAACGTATCCATGACCAAAGGGAAATAATTCATATTCTCCTTGAGGGAAATCTAATTTCAGCATTTCTTTACCGAGATCCCTCAATGTAGAAACGTATATTAACTTTTTATTGCCTACTTTTAGTGTGAATTCAAAATTGTCATATCCCTTTGGCAAGGAAGGGACAATAGTCGTAGCTGGTGTCAAATTTTGGAGTGCTATTTTGAAATCTGCATTGTAAAAATAATTGTCTTGTATGTATGTTAGATTGATTGAAGGAATTTTTGAATTTTGTAGGTACTGACGAAGAGCTTTGTTTCCTTTCGCTATATTAGCCACTGCTTCGACACTCAATTGTAATAGTTTTGGAATTTCAGCCATTTTTGCTGTTAAACTACGCTATCGTCATTATTTCTTGATTAAACTAAGTACACATTCAAAACAAATACAAAAATAAATTCTACCCCCAAAAATGTTATGTTGTAGTAGTAGTAGTTTATTTTTCCATTTTCGGATAGGCAAAGGCGATTTGAGCCATACAGCCTAGTTTTATATCACATAAATTATTTTTCCTCAGTCCTCGTCCTCTTTTGCATTTATAAGTCCTAGTCCTCATCCTCTAAGTCCAGTCAAAGTCAAGTACAGCCCTAAGTCAAAGTCAGTCTTCTCTAGTAACGTGGTGGGACTTTATTAGAAGTGTCTCGGGAGTTTGTCAAGAAATGGATGAGTCACGTTTCACTGCGTTTTATGACGTTCCAACACTTGTGCACGTTGTCAAACTTATATGCTTATAAATCCACCACTTCTACTCATAAAACACTCGAAATACACAAATATTGGAAAAAATTTCAACTGAGTAGACCGCTTGTCTCCAATTTCGCGCCAAGACCACCTGATATGTTGTTATTATTTAATTTTCATCTACCCTAGCCAGAAAAAAAAAATACAAATGTCACAAATAAGTATCTTTGTTTAGACTCCATGACATATCTTTGTAGACTTTACTTAATTTCACTTTATTTATTTTTAATTATTGGCAAAGTTTTACCTACCCTTTTTTTTGTTGATGTTATGCCGGACTCCTACCGACTAAAAATCCCCAACAGCCTATGGTTGGAAGCCCCAGGTAAGCCCTCGGTAGGATGTTCCAGGACTGGTTTTACCTACCTTTCCCCTAATCTTGTATACTAATTTCGGGCTCTTTAATGGCTTATTCCACGTGTTATATTATAAGCTAAGGTCGGAGGCTATGCTGCCTAGTCATTGCTATTAATAATAGATTAACCTTTCTCAAATTCAGTTCTAGACGAAGTCCTATGTAGATTTGGGAATCGCGTTTTCGGATCCTTTATGTGTAAGAATTACTTTAATCATTCTACAACTTTTCAAAATCGAAAACCTCCTTAAAGTGAAACTTGCTGATTAGCAAAAAAAAAACAATTAATGAAGCTTTCTTTATAATACGTACTACATGCAAGTACATAAACAAGCAAACAGGTCATCTGATAGAGAAGTTGCAGCATCAGACGAGTCAGGACTCTCATTTTTCAGGTCATGGAACTGAGAGATTTTTTTTTTGAATAGGTACCGCTTGAGCTACGGAACCGTACTGAAACAAGTTGAAATCCACCATATTGCAATCGACATTATAGTCAATTGCCATTTAATCAAGTGGTTAGAGCATTACCCTGAAAAGCAAAGGTTACGGGTTCAAGTCCAGTCTGAGCCAAGTTGTCTATTTTTACTTTAAATAAAAATATATTAGGACCTGCTTGAGTTCAATTAATGCTTTTTTGAGGCAATAGACCTTCAGAACGATCCTAGAGCAACAAAGTTCGTAAAGTAAACGAAACGATGGAAGAAATTGACGAGTTTCAATAAGAACTATAGACTAGTGGTGCCATCTATTATCACAATACCTAAATGTAATATTTCGTAAAAATATAATACAGTTTTGTAAAGCTTTCATACAGGTATACAAATGTAAATGGGTTCGGTAGTGAATAAAAAAAGGAATTAATGTAAAATTATCTTTTTTTATTTTGGATAAAAAGAACGACATTTCAAAAGCTAAGAGATTAGATGTAGATGCAATTTTTTGTCCATAAATGCAGTATTTTTGCACTAACTCAATATTTTAAGAAAATATCATAAATTTATTGTATACTTAGTTATAATCAAACGCAAATGATTAATCATAATAACTTCAAAAATATCATTATAGATACTTAAATCGTCGTCTAAACAAAAATTAATTGATACATTTTAAATTAGTAGATTTGTAACATTTTCTCTTAAATATCGAGTTTTTTATTCTGTATAAAAATAGTCTCTTAACATAGTCAAGCCTCTTTAAAAGTAACATTTCTGTAAACATCCATATTATTACCAGTAGCTTTCATGCTTAGATTTTTAATTAATTTCAAATGATTAAAATTACAAATTGATTAGAATATTAAAACATTTGGATACAAAATTAAACTTTCATAAGTATTTACTTTTTTAAAACTCATGAGGTAGGTCAAAATAACTCTATTAAGGCAAAGCTCAAGCCGAAATTCACTTGCAAATGGTGCACATAGTTACTTAAAATACGAAATTCTAGTGATTAAAAGACACATTGGTAAATCCCATTACTGTTACTACACAAATTGCAAAATTGCTCATACAGAACTCGAGCTTGTCAATAGATTTAGTTTAAACTATAAAATTTAAAAAGGCGTCAATTTTTCAGGTAATCTAGAAGCCCTCAACCTTTCAGAATAGAGCTTACAACGGCAAGGATCAAACTCACATTTATGAACGTTATCAAAAACATACGCAGACACCCCAAACATCGGATGACCTGTGATCATATAGCTTCCTATAGCTCGGTGCCCATCTGAAGCCAGTAGACATATTCCCGGAAAACCTGGAAGCATTTTTGCGTAGTCTCTCTGATGTACAGCAATCCCAATCTTCCCTTTATCTGCATGTATCACATCCCAACACAATTCTACATCGCCACAGTCCGTCATGTTCGTTGGACAAAATACTGTTACTTTGCCTAACTCGTCAGCTTTTATCTTTTTTGTTAAATAGAATAACACAGGTGTTAGATGTCGCTCGCTGTGGCATTCTACATCTCTTTTGAACGGGAATATCAACATACCGGTCCCTTCTCTTGGAGTTAGACTATCGCATATTCTACGATAGATCCTCAAATGTTCACGGTTAGTAATAGCTCCTCGTACATGTGTTCCAGAAAGTCCAGCGTATCCTTCTTTCTGAGTGTACACTTGTACAGCATCATAAGCTGTTGGGTCAAAGTCACTTGTTTTTATAATATAACCCCCACAAAAGTCATGTAATTCATATTCTCCTTCAGGGAAATCTAACCTGAGCATATCTATACCTAGATCTGATATTGTTGAAATATACAATGCCTTTTTCCGTCCTATTTTTAGTTTTATTCTGGCATTATCAGGGCCTTTAGGTTTGAATGGTATAACGGCCCTTGCAGTACTGCATTCTGATTCAATAAACTTGTTAAAGTCACAGGATTTAATGTGATATCGCTGAATGTATCGCACTTTTAGTTTGGGCAGCTCGATTTCTGACAAACATTGACGAAGAGTAGGATTTTTTATCGCTTCTTGCGCCAATAGTTCCGAAGTTATTTGTATCAGCGTGTTTGGGACCAGAGTTAAACGGTTCGTTTCTGTCCAAGACATGGTTTGTCCACTATAGTTTGTATTACACTCAAATTATTTAACTTTTCTTGACCCAATAAGCACACAATTTGTTTTGCTATCAACTACAAAACAACTACTACCGTCTCATAATAAAAATATTTCTACAGATATGGTATTGGAGCTTATTGGTTTCTGCCTAAAGCGTCTTGTGAATGACAGAGTATAAAGCTGTGTGCACCACATATTTGGCAAGTGCGTCGGCCTAGATTAGGATGAGCTGTAAAATCTGAGGAGAGGGTTCTGTACAAAAAAACGGCAAAAAATCACGTTTGTTGTATAGGGGGGGGCATACAACAAACATGATTACTTGCCGTTATTTTTTAATTATTATTTTTCTGTTGATGGACAGACAGACGGACGCCGGCAAAATCTCTAGAATATTAGGGTACCGTCTTTTACCCTTTAGGTACGGAAACCTAAAAACGCTGAGAAAAAATTGCGCGCTGATTATATAAATAACTAGCTGATGCCCGCAGCTTCGCCCGCGATGGCGCTGTACGTGAAATTTTGCTGAATTTTCTTTGCTATAAACCTCACGGAGCCAGAGACCTTTCTAACGAATGCAAAACCGTGGAAATCGGTTCTTGCGTTCTAAGGGTTTGATACTCTATCTCAACAATCATAAAATCGACAATTAAAACATCAACACCGTAAGACCAACGATTCAAAATCTCAACACTTCAGAATGTCAGCAGCTTAGTAGGTCAATAGTTCAGAAATATCAAAGTTAAAAATCTCAACATGAAAAAATTTATGTTTTACTATAGGTACATAAAAATCATGTTTAGTTATCTATTAATATGCCAGATAGCGGTATATAAAATAAGCCGTCAGTAAATCTAGCATTACCTGTAGTTTTGATATTACAATACTTACCTACTTGTACATAGGTTTGAATCAATATAGTACAGGAAACATTAATCACAAACAAATAGGAGATATAAGCAATTCGTAATATCGTAAAAAGTAAGTAAGTAAGTACTTATACAAGTTGTGGGTAGTGATATTTTTAAAATATTTAATTCGCGAAATTGACGTCACCACCAGCCTGATGGAAAGCCGTGGTGCATCTAGCGATTGGGGGCCACTTCTGACAGTGGTCCTCAAGTTGGTGGCTCCGTGATGTGCCTCTTCACGCTTTTCTTGAAGAACGCGGAATTGTAAGATGAAGGAAACACGTGTGCAGGCAGATCGTTCCATGTTTTTATAGTTCGACAGAGGAACGATTTTTGAAACGCTCAGTTCTGGCGAAAATCCTTTCCACTATGTATGAATGGCACCTCTGCCCGGCACGCGTTCTTCGGGATCGGTAAGGAGATGGTGGGATCAGATTGAAGAGCTCTTCAGAACATTCGCCGTGACACATTCGGTAGAAGGCAGCCAAGGACGCTATGGTTCTTCGCTGCGCTAACGGTTCGAGATCTCCCGTCACCTCAGGACATTCAATTATTCGGATAGCACGTCTCTGCATAGCGTCAAGTGCGTCTAGTAAGTACCTCGCGGAGTCACCACAAAGATGAGAACAGTATTCGACGCAGGGGTGACACGCACACCACCACATAAAAAAATTAAATCTTTTGAAGATGCCTCACTAAAGGTTCTTGCGAAAAGAGAAGAAATGGACACAATAACGTTTTTAAAAAAAGTTGCTTATATCCACTCGTCGCCCCGCGAACTCAATGGGCTGTAAACGATCACTGTAGTAAGCAACTTTCACTTTGGCCAATCCTTGGATGGGTGACCGTCCATGTGACAACTTTGTGACTGTTATTTGAGCGTTTCCGTGCTTTGAAAGGTACGTTAAGTCGTTGTTCCCGGTTGCCAGTAAAATGGCAGTCGTTAACCCAAGTTGAAGGTCTGTTTAGGCTTCTTGAAAATTTTCAACAGCAGGCAATCACAACCTGCGCCTGTCCATCTCAACACGGCAATACGGCTCACCACCTATTACGTAGGACAAATTCTAAAAAGGTGAAATGTGGGCAAATAATATGTCTCTTCTACCTGCCCTTTCGAGGATAAAGGCGTGACTATATGTGTATATCTGTATCACTTTCACTAAGTAATAACCAGATTTTTTCATGTTAAGATTTTAAACTTTGATATTGTAAACTATTGACCTACTAGGCTGCTGACATTCTGAAGTGTTGAGATTTTGAATCGTTGGTCTTACGGTGTTGATGTTTTAATTGTCGATTTGATGACTGTTGAGATACAGTATCAAACCCGTCCTTATCCGCGAAGTTAAGCTGGCGATATTATAAGCTTGTGCAATGAGGTCTAGAAAACTGATAGACGCATACTTATATTAATTCAAAATCCATTGCTAGTGCAGTTCAAATAATTAATAACACTTACGGGAAGAAAACACCCAAAATCCGAAACAAGCACATGTGGACATGATCCGAACCGGGATTCGATTGATTCGAACCCGGGACTTTAGCACGATAGTCGCAAACACACCACTTTAATTTTGTGTTCTGTGTAGCCCATCTGTTGAAAATTTAATCTTTGTTAGATTCTACCACTGTCCACTTCAACTACCCACAAATTTCTGAAATATTGTAATTGACATATCGAGAAGACTATTTTTTTTTTAATAATGTTTATTGGCAATATCGAGAAGACTGTTTACGTTGTGTTGCCATAAATCACATATCAGATCTTCTATTTTGTGTGGCCTATCAGAAATATCAATTTCTACTAATATATTATAAAGAGGAAAGATTTGTTTTATTGTTTCTTTGTTTTTTGTTTTTTTTTGTTTGTTTGTAACGAATAGGCTCCGGAACTACTGGATCGATTTGAAAAATTCTTTCACTGTTGGAAAGCTACACTCCTTGCGGTGAACATAGGCTATATTTTATTCCCATATTTCCACGGGAACGGGAACTACGCGGGTGAAACTGCGGGACGTCCGCTAGTCTATGAATAAATGTGGTCGAGCGTTCGATTTCATAGTATTGCTTTGCTTGCTTCTTTATTTGTAAGAATAAAAATACTCTCAAAAAATAAAACTACCAAAGAAGACAAAACACGTTTATTTCAATCACAGACAATCACAAAACAAGCCCCTTTTCTTGTTTATAATTTATTCTTCTTGCAATGTATTATACAACGCGAGTATAAGTATAACGTTCACCATCCATGGAAGGTTTTGTACGCCGCGGTTGCACCAAGCGCCGGTACACACGCAGGCATGGAAACGAGCATACAGCGAAATACCTCTTGAGAGCGGTAGTAAAGTTGCCATTGGGCTGATTATGCAGCCGTTGTCCACGTGCTGAAAATGGGAAAAATATTAACAAATTATACAAACAAACATGGCTTTCGCCCGGCCCGCAGTACGACCAGTAACCTGTTGCATTGCACGTCGTATTTGAACCCACATTTAGATTCGGGGTTGCAGGTTGATGTCGCCTACCTAGATTTTAAAAAGGCGTTCGATTTAGTGGATAATGACACACTGCTAGCGAAGCTGGCGAGGGTCGGTTTCACGCCAAAACTGCTAAAATTTTTTGCCAACTATATGAGGGACAGGCAGCAGTATGTGGAGTTCGGCGGGTACCGATCTGAACCCTATTTCACTAGGTCGGGGGTGAGTCAAGGCAGCAACTTGGGCCCGTTAGAGTTCCTAATTATGATCAATGACTTGCCAGAAGTCTTAAGGGACGCAAAGTGCCTGCTTTTTGCCGATGACCTAAAGTTAATGCTGGCTATCGAGTGTGACGACGATTGCAAGCGCCTTCAACGGGACATTGATCGAGTGTTGGAATGGAGTCAAACTAACAAGCTTCGTTTCAACATTTCAAAATGTTCAATGTTATCTTTCAGCCGTGCAAAGGTACCAATCCATTACAAATATGAAATGGAAGGCGTGGTCATGAATAGAGTGCAATCTGTGCGGGATTTAGGCGTTCGTATGGATGGTGAGCTAACATTCCGTGAGCACATAACGGATATCTGCAAAAAAGCATATCGAAGACTCGGGTTCGTCCTTCGTAGGGCAGGGACTTTTACTAATGTGAAGGCTATCGTGGCACTTTATAATGCTCTTATAAGGAGTCAGTTAGAAGGTAACGGCATGGTGTGGGCTCCACATGAAGTCAAATACAGTCTTATGTTAGAGCGCATTCAAAATAAATTTACTAGGTACCTATACTTAAGACTGTATGGAGTGTACCCCTTCTACCCCTTGATGTATCCAACTTTATTTGTGTTGGGTATGGTTGGATACAACAAGTTGGAAGTTAGGAGGGACTTGTGGTCAGCCACATATCTACTTAAAGTGTTCCGTGGATGCGTCAGCGAACCGGGTATTTTACAGTGGATGTGTTTAAGCGTTCCGGATAGGTATGTGCATCGTCGCAGACTGCCCAATTTATTTGCGGTGCCTCGGGGCAGAACTAAATTATTAAAGAATGCACCAATCACGCGAGCTATTAACACCCTAAATATAGTTGCAGAAAAAATAGATTTGTTCTCGTGTCCAATGAGCGAATTTGCAAAGGTTACCTTGCATTCTATATTATGCTATGCTGATTAAATTTATTAATTATTATTTAAAATCTATAAATTATTATTATTATTACCTATATTATTATTATTTAGTATTATTGTGTATTTTTATTATTATTTCAATTATGAATTAATTAATAACGTAGCTATTAAGACTTTTCTAAACAAAATATGAAGTTGCAACTTCAATATTTTGTTGAATAATTGTATAACATGGTAATGGAAAGAAGTGAATTATTCTAAATAAATAAATAAATAATTAAGTATGATCTAATGGAAATTATGTTCAATTATGTATGTATATAGAATGATAGAACAATAATTATAATTACCTAATTAATATTATGTATTGAAATTCATCAATATTTATTTATAGATGTTATTGATAATGATGTAATGTAAATTAGAAATTAATGAAGTAAGTACCTAATCAATAAGAAATATTTAAATGTATACCTATATATAGTGATCTGAATGTACATTTGATACCTATGTCATATTAAATAAATTCCTACACTGTCGCATTGGGAAAGTTGCCTGTTATGACTGTTGTATGTAAGAAATAAAATAAATAAATAAATAAAAATAAATAAAATTTAAAAAATCAAAAGAAATCAAAAAATTCGATAGGCTTTTTTCGGCGTACGCTTAGATTGTGGAATGATCTCCATGCCTCGGTTTTCCCAAACGCCCAAGATTTTTACAGGGTCGACAGCGCGAGTGTAGCGCCTCTGGTGTTGCAAACGTCCATAGGCTGCGGTGACCACCGGTACATCAGGTGGGCCGTATGCTTGTCTGCCACCTTAGTGGTATAAAAAGTAATTAAGGTTTAAGGTTTATATTTAAAGTCTATGCTGCACCTAAGGTTTAAGGTTTTTTTTTGATATACGTGAGAGAAAATCCTCATAGATGTTATGCCAGGCTCCTACCGACTTTAAAACCTCACGTATCCTGCTAACAGCCTACGGTTGGGAGCCCTGGGTAAGCCCTCGGAAGGATACCCCAGGACAAGGTTTAAGGCTTCTCAGTACCCCAGGAAAATTTATATATCAAAGAATAGCCCACCTCCGCATAGCATCGGGGCGTTCATAAAAGTATTATTGTTTTCGCAACGTACATTCAGTGCCATTTCAAGTTTCGCCATCCTTTTACTGCCGAAATGGTTGCCAGTGACGGCTCTCCGCTTGATCCTGCAGGTCCTCTGCGTGTACACTCCGGTGAGGTCGGTCCACCTCACGGCGCAGCCGCCGGAGAACCTGCCGTAGACCGCCCTGGGACGGTGGGGAACTTCCAATGTGTCTCGTCTGGAAGTTTATGAGATTTCGCAACGATTATAATATTTTTGGACATTCTTACACAACACCATCTAGTCTTAATTAAGGTAATAATTATAAGCTTGTGCTGTGGGATCTAGACGACTGATAGACATACTTATACAGAGTGAATTTTTCAAAAGGGATTGGATGGCCAAGTCCGAAACTATAAGGAATAGCGAAAAATGCTTAAAGGAGTCACGAGCCCAATTTTGATGAAACTTAAAACCTCATCATTAGATTTTTGAAAAACCAAAAATCCTAGCTGGGCATAGCATAGCCATCAGTGGACCTTGTCTCCACTCACGAGGGAATTTCCTTTGGATAATTATAATTGTTTCTTTAGTCTCCACCAAGGGGGCTATTTTTTGACGTGAGGAAAATCCTACATGAATGCTATGCTACCGATTAAAACCACACGTATTCTGCCTAACAGTCTACGGTTGGTAGCCCTGTGTAAGCCCTCGGAGGATACCCCAGGACTCGCTATCTCTCGTCTTTGGGGGGTTGTTCAGGTGTTGTCCCGCTTCTTAGGGGCGAGCGTGAATCCCTCACGTCACGCTGTCGACTAGGGCCTGCTTCTGTAAGGATGGTGAGCAGCCCCCTTACCGTCTTCAGGTCCGGAACCCGGTCATGGAGGCCGACTAACCAAGGGGGCTGAGTTTACGTAGCTAATCTTACTCACACATCCAAATATCTGCAGTATTTCCTGTACCTCGCTATGTGACCCCTGGCGCGGGGGTCCACTGGGGTCAGGGGGAGGAAGTCTCCAGCGAAGGCGTCTGCGCAGTACGAGTCCCGGGGAATGTGGGTCGAAGTCAGACCACACACGAAACACTGAAACATGGTACAATTATACAACCTAAAACACAACCTTTTCCCGAGGTTATGCAGTCACCAACGTTAAGTACTGACACACTACCGTACTGGATGGCACGCGCCTTTCTGTCTCGCTCTGTCATCGGATCAGGCGTTATATTATCGCCGTATAACTGATTGTCAGGGTGTGACCTTGAAGGAGTGATTAGAGCCACCAGTGTTTAGCAATTACGTTCTCTTACCTCTTCGCGAAAGCATTCTTTTATGTTGTATTGCCTGTGATAGATACAGTGCATACATTTAGCGAAGCTGGCAATTCAGCCAGCGGCACAACTGAGGCGGTAGGCCATAGTAGCTTGGAAAGAAGCGAAGCATTCCATGGGGCGCTTGCACATTGCACGATAACGGTAACGACACGATATCGTAAGAGTGGTGTTTTGAAACAATTACTACTACACGCTTTCACACTGCCACGATATCGTCACGATATCGCCACGATATCGTAGACGATAGATTACTGTCGTGACGATATCGGGTGACGATACAGAGCGGGGTCACAATATACAGACACAACAGTAAAGTAACTTCACAGAAACGTGCGAAACGGCTCACTCACACTGACGTGCGCGTCTAGTGACCCGCGACATTCCTGGAGAATGACTTGTAGCTCAGTTCAGTCGCGGTTGTGGAAGTGGTAAAGTTGCTTGCGTATTTTAAACTGCTGCGCCTATTCATAAAATTATAAGAATAGGCTTCTCTCATGTTTTTAAATATGCTAGGACTGTATGGCGTTTCTTTTTAACCCCCGACGGAAACCCGGAAGGGGTGTTATAAGTTTTCCACCATTCACCATTCACGACCTTTGTACGTATTCTCTGCTTTAAAATATAATATGGTAACCAAAAATTGCACGTAGACTGGAGCAGGCTTCGCAGTGCATTTTTTCGATGTAACGAAACAGCGTAGTACCAAGATGTCGAAGGAACAAAGCTTCGCAGTAAAATCGTTCGCAGTAGGGTTTTTCGATATAACGAACCATCGCAGTAACAAGACATTGACTTAACGAGGCGTCGCATTATGGTGATGTCGGTGAAAGGTTTTCGAAGTACCAAAATTCGATGATACGGCTTTCGCACTAAAGTAGGTATTCCGAAGGATTTCCCAGGACTTCCAACAGACCAACGACCACCACTGCGGCCTCGCTTAGGGGGTTGGTTCAGGTGCTATCCCGCGTCTTTGGGGGGTTTCAGGTGTAATCCCGCTTCTATGTTGCGTGCGTGAACTCCTCACCTCATGCTGCCGTCATGGGCCTGCTTCTGTAAGGATGATGAGCAGCCCTCCCGCCTGTCCTCAGGCCCCCAGTCATCGAGGCCAATAGTCTACGGCGAAGACACGTCGGCGGCGCCCAGGCCGCCGACTGCGGTACTCGGGTGGGAGAGTTCTCTCCCGTTCCCGCTCCCTTTCCTGGCACAAAGCTACTAACGGAATAACAAGCTGTGGGTTATATTGCGTCAATTTCGACGACTCTATCGAAGGCTTTAGCGATGTCCAGGCCAATGACCAAAGACTCGCCATGCCCTTCCATAGCCCCACCCCAAGTGTGTGTACCGTAGGCTAGGAGGTCCCGTTGATCGTTTCGGCCTAAAGCCATATTTTGACGATCGTTAATATTAACGAGTCATCCTCCAGTATCCCATTAGCTGCTTGTTAATGAGCTGCAAAGACCATGCAGAATTATCTTGAGCTTATAATTCTGTTCACTTTGTTTTGTTTTTTTATCGATTTTATTGTCACATTATTTTTGTATATTTAATCCGATTCACTTATAATTGCGTAGGTACACATTATGTATTTCTCAAACAATTTGTACATTTTTGCCTCGTGGTGCGGCAGGGCCCTGAGTGGCAACGGGAAAGAATACAAATTGTCGCCACCCCAAATTCATCCCGTGGGTGTCGTAAGAAACGCCTCTTTCGCAAAACGGTCCATTGCGTAGAGAAGGAAACCTCGAAATGAAACCCAGTTGTTAGTACATATTCTATGACAGAAAGTAATTGAAATATTTATTTTAAACTAGAGGACGTCACGCGGTTTCACCCGCGTAGTTCCCGTTCCCGTGGGAATACAATATTTTTTCTTCCATAAGAGCCTTCTCCTGACAATACCTAACACAACAAAAAAAGAATTAGTGAAATCGGTCCACCCGTTCTGAAGTTATGCGCTTACCAACACATTTTGCGATTCATTTTTATATATATAAGATTTTGATAATATTATTAAATTTTGACTTGTTGTTGTTTTTGAATTGCGGGTCGTCTCGACCCGCGCCTGTCCATTTTAACACGGCAACAGGCTCAATTCCTAATACGTACACTACATAAAACTATAAGGTGAAATGCGCTATGCCTCTGCCTACTCCTTCGGGGCGTGATTATATGTATGTATATATTTATGTATGTATGTACTTATGCATGTATGTAATTCTACTATCCTATCCTATTTTACTATATATACAATACATGTTTGAATGTTTGCTACTACAAGTAAAATGACACTCTAACGTCTGAACAAATTGGGCTGAAATTTAGTACAAGGATACATAATAGCCTGGAATAACACATAACCTACTTTTTATCCCGGGAATACGTTCCCACGGTAAGCGGGAACTGGAACTAAATTTCAACTAAGTAGCTTGAAAACAAAGGCTTCTCGGTTGAGAAGCCTTTGTTTTTTTTTTTTGAAGCTTGGTTACCTTAGCCACAACTGTCGCGTTGTCAAAGTCAGGGGGGGTTGTGTCCCCCTGTTGTGGTTTCTTGGTATCAGGGGCACAAGACGGGATACTGTACTGTATCAGGCTCTCATTGAACCGCTCCATCAGCCTCACATCGTAATCGTACCTGAAAAGGTTATCTATGTAGCATTCTATGTATGTACGAGTGTGTGTTTTTTAGGTAGGTATGTATGTGTCTATGTATGTATGTATTTATGTATGTATGTATATATGTATGTATGTATATATGTATGTATGTGTCTTATGGTTATGTATGTTTAGGTAATATAATCACTTGATAAATTGTATCTACGGTACGTAAGTAAAGTATAGCAGATCTATAAGTACGCCCAACAACTACCACTCTTTACCTTACCAACTTCTCCATCCAAAGGTTGCCTGGTAGAGATCGCTTTTAGCGATAAGGCCGACCATTGTATTGCTATCAGTATATAATATATGTCATCTTAAGTTATTGAACTGGCGTGCAATAAAGTGTATAATAAATAAATAAAATAAATAAAAGGTAGCCAATCCTAAAAAATGGGCCAAGTGCGAGTCTGATTCGCACACAGCGGGTTCCGTACCAAAAAAAGGCATTAATCACGTTTGTTGTATTTAAACCCTTCTTAATCCCTCCTTTTTATTATTTAAGTACTAGCGGACGTCACGCGGTTTCAGCCGCGTAGTTTTCGTTCCCGTGGGAATACGGGAATAAGAATAAGATTTCAGACAGTTATAATCGGGTCAACATATAAATGAAATAATTAAATAAATATTTGTGGACGGACATTCTCACACAAAATCATCTAGTCCAAATTAAGCTAATATAAACTCGTGCTATTAGATCTAGACGAGACATACTGATATATTTATAAATACATACTAACTATACATAGAAAACACCCAAACTCCAAAACAGACATTTGTGGATCACAAAAATATTTGGACCGAGCTGGGAATCGAACCCGGCACCTCAGCGTGGCAGGTGGTATCACTACCGAATGCGCCACCAGGCAGTCGCCTTATATCTTTCCGAAGGCATGCCAGGGGATCACAGAACAGTTAAAGAGGTTTAACTATAATTATAGTCCATAGTATACGTCTATGACATGGCTTTGTCAGTGTCTAGTAGAATGATAACAGGTTCTTTACTTAGGAAATGTATGTTCAAGCTAATTTTAACCTAATTGTATAGAATAATTGTAGGAAAATGACCTTAAGGTGGGTCATGACTCCATTTGGTCGACTGTACCTATGACACAGGCAACATTCCCACGCTGAATAGCAATGGAAAGCCTGTGCGCGAAATAGCTACCTGATTTTTAATTATTTATAAAAAATATTTATCTATTTAACTATTTATCTGGCGCGTGAGGTAAGAACCCTAAAAAATGAAAAATATACACATACGTAAGATTCGCCATCAGCCACATCAACCCGTGGAAGTCCACGCGTATAGGAGTGGTAATTGTAGTGGGGCACCTTGTCTGCAAACAATAGCGGTCAGGAGGTTTACTCAAGGGAACCAATGGTATTATTACTGTATGGAGTTTAAAAGGGGTTCTTCGTGTAGATCAATGAACGCCGACCGCACGCACGAAAATGTGTCACATGCCGCCTGAGCCGAGCGTGCAAGCGAGAGCGTGGAACAAGCGATATAGAGGCAGGATCGGCCTACATGTTCGGCTTGTGGTACAGAAGCGTCACCTAGGGCGGTTCGGGTGCTATCCTGCATCTTTGGGGGGTTTTTCGGGTGTTATCCCGCTTCTAAGGCAGGAGCACGCGTGAATCTCTCAAGTCAGGCTGTCGTCTAAGACCTACTTCTGTAAGGACGATGAGCAGCCCCCCTCTCACCGTCCTCATGTCCCCGATCATGGAGGCCAATAGTCTTGGGCGAAAACACGTCGGTGGCGCCTCTGCCGCCGACTGTTGAACTCGGGTGGGAGAGTTCTCTCCCGCTCCCTACCCGCCGCCTCTTTCACGAGCATGACCTGCTCGCAGAAAGAGGAAGCACAGTTCCACCGCTGGAGATCATGGTTCGCACCATGGTCTCCAGCTAGAGAGTGTCCACGTTCAGATCTGCCACGAGGGCCACGCCGTGCACTCCACCAGTCTATGGAGCGCTGTGTCCTCGCAGTGCTGACACTCGGCCGTGGTTTCCCGGTGTCTTCGCCACAGATACCTACCGAAGCTACCGTGCTCGGTAAGTACATGTGACAACCGGTAGGAGAGAGCACCGTGTCTCCTCTCCAGCCACTCTTCCATGACCGATCTGACGGCCGCGATTGTGGCAAATCCCCCCTTTGGTTGCTCAAGTTGCACCTTCCAGGTTTTCGGTGGAGCTGGGGCATTATATACCTCTGCCCTCCCCTTCGGGGGTAAAAGACGTGACCGTGTGTATATCTATATATATAAAAATCAATGCCACTTTTCGTTGTAATTTTATAACTCAAGAACGGGCTCACTTATTCAAACCAAATGTTTAAGCTTTGTTCGGACTATTTAGTAGATGGTTTATGTGAAGTTTGCACAAAATCGGTCGAGCAGTTCTTCATTTATCATTCAAACGAAGTTGCGCGGGTCAGCTAGGATGTATATAAATATTCCGTAATCTTTAAAGTCTAAATACGTACCAGATAGGGCCACCCCTTTGGGAAGGTGTGGTACATGCCATCCACAAACATCCCTCGAGGAATAGTCTTTTTGGTGCGTTTCGTCGATTTCCTGCGCTTAGTCGCGGTGTAGTTCTGCATAATTTTAGAAAAACATACAATGAATCATATAGCTAACATTGTTTTTTAAATTACTTAATATAATACTAGCGGGCGTCACGTGGTTTCACCCGCGTAGCCTGCGATCCCGTGGGAATACGGGAATAAAATATAGCCTATGTTACTCAGGGTGAATATGGCTTCCCAATGGTTAAGAAACTTTTGAAATCGGCACAGTAGTTTATGAGTTTATTCATTCAAATTTTTTCATTCTAATTTTACGACTCTGGACTTATAGACCAGTGCAGATAGCTTTTAAAATATAAAAAAACTATCTGATGCCCGCAGCTTCGCCCGCGTAAAATTTCCCGCTTCCCGTGGGAACTTATTCCTGGGATAAAAAGTAGCCTATGTGTTATTCCAGTCCATAATCTATCCCTGTATTAAATTTCAGCCAGATCCATTCAGCCGTTAGAGCGTGAATGAGTAACAAACATCCACACTCACAAACATTCGCCTTTATAATATTAGTAAAAAGTAAGAAGTAAGATAGTAGGGGAAACTGGGGATACTTGATCCTTACGGGAGACTAGGTACACAAGATTTACAGAACCTGTATAAGCCGTATTTAGTTTTATAGTGGCAATATCGATTGTATATGGTACACGATAACTTTCTAAAGATGATAAACCTATCATATTTGACACTTTGGCAAATGGCGGGCGAGTTAGTAATTGTTGCGGCAGAAAGAAAATTTTGATTAGTTTTTATTGTGACTAAACATTTATTTAAAATAGGACTTTTAAGTGTGTATGCATTTAATACGAGCCATTAGCAATTCTTTACGTAATAAAGTGGTAATATTATAGACATTTGAAATATTTTTGTTTATAACCTCAAATAGCTCAGGGTATACTTGGTACACTTTATTATGGGAGATTTGATCCACCTGACTCAAGTGTCCCCTACCTTTTTTTTTCAATTCAATGCAGAACAATATGCCAAGAGCCTACAAAACCAGAGAAGGTGCCCGAAAAATGGTGCCAGGGAACGAAAATAAAGCTAGTCTAACGAGCTATGCATATGGATGTCTCTGAGGGATAAAATCTGGAACGATGTTCTCCGTAAGAGAACTAGAGTGGTCGACATAGTTCGCAGAAGCATGCGCCTTGAAATGGCAGTGGGCTGGCCACATCTCTGTAGGAGAACCGATGGTCGGTGGAGCAAACGAGTTGTGCTGTTAAAATTTTTCAAGCCGCCTAAAAAGGCTTTCAACTTGGCTTAACGACTGCCATTATACTGGCAACCGGGATCAACTGCTTAACGTGCCATCCGAAGCACGGAAACGCTCAAATAAATGTCACAAAGTGATCACATGGATGGTCACCCATCCAAGGACTGGCTCTTAGTGAAAGTGATCGTTTACAGAACACTGAAACCGCGGGGCCACGAGCGCTATCAATAAACCGTGATATAGATAGATATATGAAGAAATATGTGATTTCGAAAATGAATAAACAGACAAGACATTTTTTATTTAACTCCTTAGTAAAGGTATCATGTGACCCTAAATATGGGAGACTTGTTCCCCCAGAATCTAGTCATCCAGACCGGGGGGATCAAGTCTTACGTATATAGGGGACACATGGCACGATTCCTTATTATTGATTTTAGTCAAATAACTACTAAATTTAGATATTCATATCTTTGGCTCTTACAGCAATTATAAGCAAATAAATTTCACGTATTTTAGTACCAACAGTTTTTTAAACGGATACTCAATATAGAAATTAGGGATAAAAAACAAAAGGGGGGATCAAGTGTCCCCAGTTTCCTTTAAGGATTGAGGGATATATTTATAACATTTATAAAAGACAAAAGGGGGGATCAAGTGTCCCCAGTTTCCCTTATAATATGGCAAAAGGAAGGGAATGTGACAAAAATAACAAAAAAAAATAATTTACGGGTGATCTGAGGTCGGGAAGTGAAAAAATGGGGGTTTTAAGGGGGGAAAAGGGGTTTTCTCGATTTCCGTCCAAACTACAAGTCCTATGGAAAAATGTTTGATTGCAAAGTTGTAGGAAATAAAAAAATCAACAACTTTTGGATTTAAACTTTTTTGACATAACTCAAAAAGTATGTCAAAAACTCAAAAAAACCCAGATTTTGAGTTTTAGATTTCTCTACTGCATATCAATGACAGGCTGTCCCTTGGGTGCATTCATTGTTATGCGGATGATTGTACGCTACATGGGAGCTATTCTGGCCGTCCAGCGGAGGGGTGAGGCGGGTTTACTAATGTTTGCCATAATTTAAAATGCCATAATTTCATACGCCATACTGGTATTTGCCATAATTTCATTAGATATAACGCTTCAGTTGCCATAATCATGAAATGACATAAAGTGACTTTCAATAATTCCATTGGTCATAATCGATCAAGTGTCATAATAATTTAAATCCATAAATGTATTTGCCATAATTTTCGTTTTCAATAATGCAATTTTTCATAACTTTTATTCACCATAATATAAATAAAGATAATTTATACGACACAGATTTTTTATTAACCATTAAACCTAAAACTAAACCTCATATGGCGTCTCTAGCTAACTAAGCTCGACGGAGCCCCGCTTGCGGGGCTGCTACTTCGGGGTGGTTTTTTTCGTAGTCTTCTAGTTTACTTCGTAGTCTTCTAACCTAACCTATCCGAGTCGGATTGCACTGAGTCGGGGTGTTAACGATAATTAATTTCGACCTTACAATATTATGCATTATTTTCAAAATTATATAAAATTTTGATTATGTCAAGAATCGATTATGAGATTTGTTACTTATGGAAACTAATTATTATGAGAAATTTTGTTATAGAAAGTCATTTTATGGCAAATAAAAGTTATGACTGTTGAGTTGTTAAGGCAAACGTTATTAGTATAAATGATAATAGTGCAAGTAAATATTATGATCGGAATATTATGATCGGGGATGATTATGGCAAACAATAATAGTGCAAATGAATCTATGGAAAACGAGAGAAGACCGGTGAGGCGACGTGAGGAGATGAGACGACAACTCGTGGCGGATCTCGACCGGGACCTGGGCCGCATTGCCCAATGGGGTTCGGACAACCTGGTCAAGTTCAATGCCAGAAAAACACAGGCGTGTGCGTTTACAGCTAAGAAATCCCCATTCTTACCCCTACCCTCTCTTCAGAGCATTACGGTTCCACTAAAGGACAACCTGGAGATCCTCGGTATAGATGTCCGGCGTGAGCTCAATCACAAAAATTAAATAGAGAGCTGTTTTGGGCTGGCCTCGCGAAAATTAGGAAACATGATTAGGGTGAGACGGTATTTCACGCCACATCAGAGATGTTTACTGTACAAGATTCGCCTATTAGATGCAAACAAACAAACAATCAAATATTTCCTCTTAATAATATTATAAGTCTTATAGAAAACAAATTAAATATAATGTTGTTTAAATTCATAACTTATATATCCAAACCTGGTATTATGTCATAATTGTAATATTTAATTTATAAAATGTCATAAATGTACGTAAGGTGTGTTTTATTTGGAAGGTATTTTTTAATATTTAACTTGATTTAATCAATTATATATACTAAAATTCTTCTTATCTATACTAATATTATAAAGAGGAAAGATTTGTTTTTTTGTTTTTTGTTTCTTTGTTTGTTTGTAACGAATAGGCTCCGGAACTACTGAACCGATTTGAAAAATTCTTTTTCATTTCTCATACTCGGAAAATTGTGTTTTCTTGATCTGACTATTGGGTGGAAAATGCTGTTTCCCTCCCTAGGGAGGGAAAAACTCATACAAATTACTTCCCACCCAAGGGCCGGAATGAACTTTAAAAATAGAACTGCTGACAGGTCAGCTGTGATAGTAAAGAGATTTGTGTAAAAAAAAAATTAAAAAAAATGCTGCGGCCATGCGACTTTCCAAACAGCCAGTGTGAACTTAGCGAAAATTTCTTCCGGCCCCATACACGTACAATAATATTAATCAATATAGCAATAAATTGACCGTGAATGGGTAATATTGAGGTTTGAACAGACTATATTCGGATGGAAGTAAATATTGTGGTAATATTATTGAGTCAATAATTACGGCGGCGATGTGGTTCGCCACCCATCACGTCTCGTTTCCCATCGAGGCGAAAAGTGGACTAGGGTTAGCCACTTTGCTACATTAAATGTGAAAGGAGGAATGAAAGATAAAATTGAGGAGGTATGTAAGATGATGCAAGAGAGGCATCTTGATATTTTGTGTGTGAATGAGACAAAGCGGAAAGGATGTGACACCACGACACACGGAGCCTATACGGCCTATTGGTCAGGTGTAGCCACAACCAGCACAGCATGCCAGGGGGTCGGTGTACTACTTTCCGCGAGAATGAATGAGTGTGTGACAGAGTATGAATGTGTGAGCCCAAGACTCCTTTGGCTAAGACTGAAGGTTGGACTTACCCGCATCTTTGTTTTGGGAGTGTATGCTCCGCAGGATGCGCGGTGGCACCGGTCTTCAAAAGACCAAAGCGAGAGGCAGGCATTTTGGTAGAGTATGAGTGATATTCTGGATAAATGTAAACGAAACGAGAGAATAGTGATGTTAGGTGATTTTAATGGTTGGGTGGGAGTGAAGCGCGATGGATACGAAAGTGTATTAGGAAAGTTTGGTGATGAACGAGTGAATGTAAATGGAGAAAGCTTGCTAGAAGTATGTTTGGAAAGGAATCTTGTGGTAACTAATACCATATTCAACCACAAGGATATCCACTTGTATATGTCGCAGCACCAAGTATTATGAATTAAAATCTATTCCATTATAAACTGATTCAACTAATTATAATGAATTACTTAGCCAATAGCTTACTTTAGTTATTTATGGTTCCATTAAAAATAGTTGTAGAATTTATTAACAATTATTTGTATAACTACATGACTGTAGTGTTGAACTAATTAGGTTAAGTGTAATGTGAGTATGTAGGTTCGTAAGAACCTACAACCTAAACTATTGTTAAATTCCTATTGACAATTATTACGAACATTGTCGACATTCAAAAATGTTTTTAACCAAAAACAGGATTTTTGTTATTCTTATAGTTCCGGCAATGTTTATTTTACTGCGAATAAATTAATCTTTGTCTTTTAACGATTTCATTCAGTTTAACAGTTTGTTTAACTAATTAAATTAATTACCTGATTTATCAGAAATTATTTGAATGTCATTTCTTTGATTTGAAAAGAAAACATTAGAAATCAAGCCACGTGTTTTGTTACAACAATTTGAGTGGCGGGGATTGATAAATAGACAGTGGTTCGGGCCGGAGGCTCACTTTGCTGCTGGAATTTGGAGAGAAAAACATTGTGAGTAGATTCTATGTTGGTTTTAATTTGGAATAAAAATTATGTTGTAATAACCTACTGGAAGTTAAAAGAGTGGCCGGAGTTTTATTGCCAGGTTCTTTTTTCTCCAGCTCTACCTATTGCGTTGCGAATCTGGCAGTAAATGTAGATTGTGACTTACATGAATAAAAGATTTTTCATTTCATTTCATTTTATTTCATTGGCGTTCCATTTGCTTGTTTTCATTGCTGTGCCTTTACAATAAATGTTCCAGTGTTCTACTGCCCTGTAAATGCTTAAGTACTGACTGTTATTCAACTAGGTATCCATCTCTGACCGTGATATATGCAAAGCAGATCCGATGACCTATTAGAGGTCAGCGGGCCTGCGATCTTTAAAAACAGCTACCACGTGTTCACTCCGACATATACAAGAGAGGAGAGAGATCAGAGAAGCATGATTGACTTTGTGATAGTAGACGCAAGACTGAGAAAGAAAGTGCTAGACACTCGGGCGTACCGTGGCACCGGGATCGACACAGATCACTTCTTGGTAATTAGCCGGGTAAGGGGTCTGTTTCAGCGGTGGCGACATCGTGTGCATGAACCCGTTAGTGTACTAGAGCGAATAAAAGTTGAGAATTTACAAGAGTTAGGCATAAAAGAGGCATTTGTGAGTAAACTGAGTGAAAAATTTGAAAACCTAGATGAAATATGTGAGATTGAAGAATTATGGAAGCCGTTTAAGGAAGGACTTGTGGAAGTTGCGATTGAAGTGTGTGGGGTTAGCAAAAGACGACAAGGATGTATGGCAAAGGGAATGAGTGCGGAAGTTCTTAATGCGTTGACTGGCAAGAAGAAAGCATGGTTGGACTGGTTGGCTACAAAGGCCAATCAAAGAATGCAAAAGGCAACGGATGAGGATGTAAAAATGGCAAAGGATGAATATAAAAAGTATAAACGTGTTGCAAAAGAGACGATGATGAGAAAGAAAGAGAATGATAGAGAAAAATTTGATAAAAGGTTATCTGAAGACTTCCAACGGAATATTAAATTTTTTTGGAAGTCCATAAGAACAGTGAGGAGTCAGCAAACAATGTCGCCGCTCAATCACATCAGAAACCAGGATGGAAGTTTTGTAAGAGGAGAAGAATGTGTGCTAAAGAGATGGAAGGAATATTTTGAGAGTTTATTCGAAAAAGAAGATATACAAGGCGATACGCGTGTTTTAGAACTGAATGAATTTGGCGATGAAAGCGAGTTAAGTATGGGAGAAATAGTGGAAGCGTTGAATTGTATGAAAGTAGGAAAGGCTGCTGGAATAGATCGGATTTCTGTCGAAATGCTGAAAGCTGGACGTGGCGTGGTAGCTTGCCAGCTGTACCGCCTTTTTAACTTTTGTTGGCGAAGTGGCAGAGTACCAGCAGAATGGTGTAAAGCTGTCATTGTGCCGCTTTACAAAGGAAAAGGGTCGCAGCAAGAGTGCAAAAACTACCGCGGCATAAGCTTGCTCAGCATCGTTGGCAAATTGTATGCAAAAGTGTTGATAAAAAGAGTGATGAATGAAACTGAAGGAAAAATGTGGGATGTGCAAGCAGGATTTATGAAAGGAAGGGGATGTACGGATCAGGTCTTTTCCTTACGATGCGTAGCTGAGAAAGTTTTGGCTAAAAGTCAAAAGGTCTATTGCATATTCGTGGACTTGGAAAAGGCCTATGACAGAGTGGTGAGGAATGAACTGTGGTCAATATTGTCCATGTATGGAGTGAACAGCAACTTGATACGGGCACTGAGGTCTCTCTATGAGGGTTCTAGTGCTTGTGTCAGGATCAACGGGGCCTGCACGGACTTCTTTCACATTGAAAAGGGTGTGAGACAGGGCTGTGTAGCGTCTCCGTGGCTGTTTAATCTATACATGGATAGTTGTCTGAAAGAACTGCAAGAGAGTATGTATGGCTTAAAAATGAATGAACTGACCGTCAAATGCCTCCTATACGCTGATGATCAGGTGATATTAGCATCATCAGCGGAGGAATTGCAGCTGATGGTTAATAGTATGAATGAGGCTCTAAAAAGTAGAGGAATGAAAGTTAATGTAAACAAGACGAAAGTTATGGTTTTTGAAAGAGAAGAAAGTATGACGAATTGCTCAATCTTCATTGAAGGGCAAAGAGTGGAACAGGTGAAAGAATTTGTATACTTGGGTTCCAAATTTGTAAGGGATGGAAAGTGTGACCAGGATATTGAGCGAAGAGTTTTGGCAGGAAATCAAGTGAATGGGGCTATGTACACCTTTATGAGCAGTCAAAATGTGTCTGAGAAGGCCAGGTTGGCTGTACATAGGGGAGTGCTCATCCCTACACTTATATATGGTAGTGAAAGTTGGGTATGGCAGAAGAAGCATGAAAGCAAAATTAATGCAGTGGAAATGAGAAGTCTGCGAAGTATAGCTGGAGTGACTTTAATGGACAAAAAAAGAAATAGCGTGATAAGGGAAAAATGTGGTATAACAGAAGATGTAGTGACTAAGATCGAAAAAGGGATGCTTAGATGGTTTGGACACGTGGAGAGAATGGATGAGAATAGACTGACAAAGCAGATTTATGAGGCGAGAATGAATGGGCAAACTGGTAGGGGTAAACCTCGGCGTACGCATGCCGATCAAATCAGAGACGTTCTGGAAAAAGGCAAGGTCAAGAGTACCTTTAACCGGCGAGCGTGTATGAAAACAGTTATGAAAGTAGAAGAAGCGAAAGTTGTATGTCAGGATCGTAGCAAGTGGAAAGCCATAGTCTCTGCTTACCCCGATGGGAGACAAGCGTGATTATATGTATGTAATAATATTGTACGTGTATGGGGCCGGTAATCGCTGCAACAATTACGCGGTGAGTTCCATATTTAAAATTTAAAAAGTCGACATAATGTAGTTGTTATTTATCTGTAACAGAATTCAAAACAATCAATACATATAATAAAATCGTAACAGGTCGCTGTCTGTACATGGAAGATAAATAAGAAAAAATATTATAGGGGGGCTTTATGAACGCAATAGAACCCAAAACAATGATTTTTAGAATTTTTGTCTGTTTGTCTGTATGTCTGTTTGTCTGTATATCTGTTTGTCTGTACGGTTGTGCACGCTAATCTCAGTAACCGCTCAACCGATTGCAATGCGGTTTTTTTTATTGTGTTGAGGCTTGCTCCAGTTAACATTTAGCGTTTGTTTTATGTAAATCGGTTTAGAAATAAAAGAGTTATAACACTTTTAAGAATCAGATATTTTGAAAATTTTAATTGTAGGGGTTTCTTTGAAAATGAGTGAACCTAAACTGGCGTGTTGGCTTAATCATAAAAGAGCTTAATGATTAAGACTATTTTTAAACAATTCAGTCCGCGCCGAAGGCGTGCACTGGATTGTTTTAAAATAGACTTAATCATTAAGCTGTTTTATGATTAAGCAAACAGGGCAGTTTCAGACACTGCTTGATGACTCTGATGAAGAAATACCTTTCCTTTCATACACCTTATGTGACGTAAACGAAGTTGCGGGCTCAGCTAGTTGGTAATAATCTTTTATGGTAAGGTTTGAATCTTATTATTACTTTTATTTCCTCGTATTTGAAATGAAAAGTAGAGTGTTTAACTCGGGTAAAAGAATCAATTCCGACTCGGACTATAGCCGCCCTCGCTGCGCTCGGGCGTCTAAATACCTCGGGAATTGATTCTTTCCACCCTCGGTTAACAATCTACTATTTCATTTCTCATACTCGGAAAATTGTGTTTTCTTGATCTGACTATTGGGTGGAAAATGCTGTTTCCCTCCCTAGGGAGGGAAAAACTCATACAAATTACTTCCCACCCAAGGGCCGGAATGAACTTTAAAAATAGAACTGCTGACAGGTCAGCTGTGATAGTAAAGAGATTTGTGTAAAAAAAAAATTAAAAAAAATGCTGCGGCCATGCGACTTTCCAAACAGCCAGTGTGAACTTAGCGAAAATTTCTTCCGGCCCCATACACGTACAATAATATTGATCAATATAGCAATAAATTGACCGTAAATGGGTAATATTGAGGTTTGAACAGACTATATTCGGATGGAAGTATAGTAAGTTCAACTCATCTGTGCGCGCGGCTCTATGTGTGGGTAAACCTCGTATAAACACAGTGACTTCGTGTGCGTGACAAGAGGTACAGTGAAGTACAAAATATAAAACTCTTGTTTAACTAAAATAAAAACTTAATGGGTGAAATGTATGGTAAACATATTAATATGTATCGCTGCTAGAAGAATAAAATTAAGAAATTTAAGGATTCGCTGCTCTCTACAACGCTAATTATAAATCCAGATTCCGTATCAAAATGTCCATAGTATTCTTCTACTTACTTTGTATTACGCCACATCTCTTCATCAATTAGAACTAAACGTTTGTTTATTAATTTCATTATTCCCATCACATTTTGTTCGATGTTAAGCGAAGCATAATTTTTTTTTTTCAATTCCTCTTACATTTTCGATTGCGTTGAGTTCAGGATGATACGGTGGTAACCGAAGTTTTAAGCGATATGGCTGAAGTATGTCATAAATCTTATAACAAACTAGCTGACCCTTGCAACTTCGTTTACGTCACATAAGGCGTACGAAAGGAGAGGTATTTCTTCATCAGACTAATCAAGCAGCGTGTAAAACTGCCGTGCCCTCTGACAAAGAAACCGCGCAAAATATCGGGATCAAAAGTATCCCAGCACCTTCTTAGGATCATAAACTCAGATTGTACCAAGTTTCATTTAAATCAATTTAGTAGTTTCAGCGTGATACTTAATCGGAATACAGACAGACAAACATAAAATTTTTTAATTACATTTTCGGCTTCAGTATCGAATAGAGAACGCCTTACAATTAAAATTTTCAAATTATCTTCCATGTACAGACTCTCGACCCTTAACAGTTTTTTTTGATGTTTAGAGTGAGAGTCTTTTTACTTTTTAAATCAAGTCATACAGTGAATTTTTTGTCATATTTGCTGTATTAGCAATATTTTCTTCTGTCGACCATCTCTGCATTTCTATTTTATTTTGCATTAGAATTTGGGCTCTATCATTTTCTGACTATTCTGTAGGCCTTTATAAGTTACACAATTTTACCATACATCATTTTGTTATGCCTCGAAGGGTTTAGGCAGCGTTTTCGTTAAAAGCTCCCAGATTCCCAATTGTTAAAATGCATAGTTTTTAGATTCATTTTGTAAATAGAGCACTAAAAAGAATAACCCGCTGAGTTTCTTGCCAGTTCTTCTCAGGTGGGTCGCGTTGTGAACTGGTGGTAGAAATTTTGATTTATATTCTGGACGTTTTACAAGAGCATCTGTATATGCCTATGTGAAATAAAATTCTTTTTCTTTCTTTCTTTCTTTCACACCTTATTTTTTTCCGACATCTCCAAGTTCTCAAGAATCATTGGTGATCTCACCAGGAAAATCAATGCAGTAGTTTTAAAGTTTATCGTGAACAGACAGACGCGGCGGGGACTTTGTTTTATAATAATATTTATATAGTGATAAAAAATATTAATTACATCGAATTGACACATCAAAAATATTTATCTGACTTCTTAAACTTTCTCCTTTCGACGCATATGACCAGATACGCAAATGACCCGATACGCAAGTAACCAAATTTCAAATACGCTAATGACCAGACACGCAAATGACCCGATACGCGAATGACCAGAATAAAAACGCATTCGACCAGAAACGCAAACGACCTGACATGATAATCGCAATCGACCAGATACGCAAACGACCAGAAATTAATACGCTATCGACCAGATATTTACAAAAGTTCATTTTACTAAGATGTTTGAATAAAACAAATGAAGATCGAAAAAACAAATGAAGATCGACAAAACAAATGAAGGTCGAAAAAAGTAATTAAGATCGGTAAAACAAATGAAAATGGAAAAACAAATGAAGATCGGTGAAACAATTGAAGGTCGGATAAACAAATGACGATCGAAAAAACATATGCAGATCATTAAAACAAAAGTCTATTGACAAGGTCCAAAATTTCTTTCAGCCATATTTTGTAATCTAGATGTGTGTACCATAAAAAAAATAGGTGCAAGCAATTCCCGACCCTAATGACACTTATCGAAAAATGTGCTTTTAGGCGCTTATAGACATCACTGATCACGAATTTACAAAAAATAAATAGATGTAATGAATGCTCATAGGGTCGAAATTTGCTTGGACCCATTTTTTGTAATCTGGATGCGATTGCCATTCAAAGAAATAGGTGCAAGCAATTCTCGACCTTATGAACATGCATAATATGTATTTATTTTTTACATATTCATGATCAGTGATGTCTATAAACGCCGAAAAGTACATTTTTAGATAAGTGTCATTAAGGTCGAGAATTACTTGCACCTAATGTTTTGAATGGTAATCAAATCTAGATTACAAAATATGGCTGTAAGTAATTTTTTACCTTATCAACTTGCTTATAGACTTTTGTTTTAATGATCTGCATTTGTTTTTCGAGCGTCATTTGTTTTGCCGATTTTAATTTGTTTTCGATTTTCATTTATTTTTCCGATCTTCATTTGTTTTTTCGATTTTCAATTGTTTTGCCGATCTTAATTTGTTTTTTCGATCTTTATTGTTTTTTCGACCTTCATTTGTTTTTTAGATCTTCATTATTTTGTTTTTTGATCTACATTTGTTTTTTCGATCATCATTTGTTTTCTGGTCGTATAAGTATATTTTAAAATACTGATAATATGCAAAAAGAAATTCAGGTCATATGCGTCTCTGGTCTTATGCGTATTTATTAAATACTGGTCTTTTGCGTAAATAAATTCTGGTCATATGCGTATCTGGTCGTTTGCTGATGAAAATACGGTCATTTGCGTGTCAGGTCATTTGCGTTTCTGGTCATATGCGTCGAAAGGCATTTTCTCCGTGAAGAACTAGACATTTTCTTTAACGACTGTACCCATGGTATAATCACTTAGATATAACACTGTGTAATGAATTATTATTATAATGTAACCAACTTACACAGGATGTCAACGTTGCAGTTACATCGAGACTTGTCATGATATTTAATTTCGTTTCATAATAACGTAAGAGTTGCCTTCAAAACGTGATAGATGACGCTGTATGCTTTTTGTTTATTATATTTTTTATTTCGCGGCTATGCAGAGAGTTTCCTGCAAAGACTGCTTGGCACCGCTGGTGTCGTCAATAAGTCGAGTTACGTCTCTACCTCATAATATACAAATGTACTCTGTGAAGACGGCCGAATAATATTGTACGTGTATGGGGCCGGTAATCGCTGCAACAATTACGCGGTGAGTTCCATATTTAAAATTTAAAAAGTCGACATAATGTAGTTGTTATTTATCTGTAACAGAATACAAAACAATTGGTAATAATCTTTTATGGTAAGGTTTGAATCTTATTATTAGTTTAATTTTCTCGTATTTGAAATGAAAAGTAGAGTGTTTAACTCGGGTATAAGAATCAATTCCGACTCGGACTATAGCCGCCCTCGCTGCGCTCGGGCGTCTAAATACCTCGGGAATTGATTCTTTCCACCCTCGGTTAACAATCTACTATTTCTGTTGGAAAGCTACACTCTATGCGGATAACATAGGCTCTATTTTATTCCCTTATTCCCACGGGAACGGGAACTACGCGGGTGAAACCGCGTGACGTTCGCTAGTATATAATATTATTGATAGTAAAGTAACACAAGCTAGCTATCAAAATATATCAAGAGAATGATCGGAAATACACAATATTTTCGATGTCAAACTTTTAAAACGCTCTCCTGAAAAATCGCAACAACGTAATTACGTCAATATTCTTTTGGATGAGCGAGTATGTTTCTAACTACATATCTTGTTATTTTACCTTTTTATATTCTTCTATATCAATCTCCTTGTGCGCTCTCAGAGCCGAGTCAGGGTCAAGATACTCGTAAGCTACAGCCTCTGTTTGTTGTTCTTCAGTCGTCACCTCCCAAACTTCTGTGGCAGTGGACACCAAGGAGTCGGGGTTCGTTTCCGTGACTACATCGGTAGAAGAATGTTGGTGCATTGATAAAGTTGTGTTCTCTAAATTGATAGATGATATTGTGTTTTGTTTTTGACTAGAGATGAAACGTTGAATGGCCACTGAAATTAAAGGAACAGTTTTAAATCAAAGTGTTAATTTTAAAAATAAATAACACATAGAATCTAAAAAAAAATCGACCTAATACGAGTCGTACTCGACAAACGAGGGTTTCGTAGCAAAAAAACGGTAAAAAAATACGTTTGCTGTATGGGAGCCCCCTACTTGATTAACTTCTAGCGGATGTCACGCGGTTTCACCCGCGTAGCTCCCGTTCCTGGGAAACGGGAATAAAATATGGCCTACGTTCAACGGGAAGAGTGTAGCTTCCCAATAGTGAAAGAATTTCTAAAATCGGTCCAGTTTCGGAGCCTATTTGATGCAAACCAAAAAACAAACAATCAAATCTTTCTTCTTTATAATATTAGTTTAGACTTCTGTTTTTAGTACTTGTTTTTGTTATACCACTAAGGAGGCCGACAAGCATACGGCGCACCAGAAATACTGGTGGTCACCGCAGCCTGAACTTTTGCAACACCAGAGACGCCACTCTCGCGTTGCTTGTAAAGCGTTGTGTGGCGGCCGTAGGTCTGTTGGGAGTCCTGGGAAATCCTTCCGAGGGCTTACCCGGGGCTCCCAACCATAGGCTGTTGGGCGTTACGTGAGGTTTTTTAGTCGGTAGGAGTCCGGCATAACATAAATACAATCATCTGTGGAATTTTCAAAAAGTGTATAAAAAGTAAATTGTACTGCAGGGGCTACTATACAGTTGACGATTATTTGATTGATAAGGAAGCCTGGAAGTGATCTGCTTGCTCTACTGATGCGAGTTTTTGTTTATAGTATCTACTTATTGTAAATATGTAGTGCACAAAAAGAATAGCCCGCCGAGTTTCTTGCCAGTTCTTCTCAAGTGGGCCGCGTTCCGAACTGGTGGTACTACTTGTTCGCTTTAACTTTGCCGCTGGCGTAGAGGCGTATACCCGAATTGTTAATTAGACGAAGTAAATTGACAGTAGCTAATGTCACTTCGACATAGAAAATAAGCAACATTGTATGAAGAAGTGACATTAGTTGCTGTCAATTTACTTCGTCTAATTAAAAATTCGACTTTAGTATGGAGCCGAGCGGCAAAGTTAGAGCGAACGTGCAGTAGTGACTTTGTTTTGTATTCATTGACGTGTCGCAAGTGCCTATGTATTAGGATTATGCGAAATAAATGTTTTTTTTGAGTTTGAGTCTTCCTATAAGAGTTTTGTTTTGTATTGATCAACGTCGATCGACTGGAGTAATAGCTTTAATTGATCGACGGATACTGTTCGACCAACCATTCAATCGATTACCGGTTGATGACGTCAGTCGACGTTGATCGTTTTGTGTTATTAGACCAATCGATCGATTCCGTCGATCGACCGATTGATGTGATAAAAACAATCGATCAACGTCGACTAAACCATTCTGTCATCGATCGATCGATTGGTGTGTAGAAATTATCGGTCGACGTCGACTAAATCATTCTGCCATCGATCGATGCCATCGATCGACGATCGATTGATTGGTGTGATAGAAATTATCGATCGACGTCGACTAAACCATTCTGCCATCGATCGATGCCGTCGATCGACGATCGATCGATTGGTCTAATAACACCCGAGTTTTGTATTTTTTCCCTTTGAGGCAGGGAACCCTAAAAAAGACTTGGCAACCTTCAACTAGGCTGACTTCTTCAGTGCTCAGGGTCTTCTCCGACGAGCTGTCCAGGTACTCCAGTAGCGTCGTCAATATCTCATTCCCAGGGTCCACCGGCTGCCACTTTTGTATCCTCTGACTGAGTCCTCGCACTGCTTCTTTTAAGGCACCTGGGAAAATTATGACATTTAGAACTGAGCTGTATAGCTAGTTGCTTCTAGTTTACAATCTATATCTTATCTATACTTCTATACTAATTTAAAATATAATATAATAATATTATAAAGAGGAAAGATTTGTTTTTTTGTTTGTTTGTTTGTAACGTATAGGCTCCGGAACTACTGGTCCGATTTGAAAAATTCTTTCACTGTTGGGAAGCTACACTCTTTGTGGTGAACATAGGCTATATTTTATTCCCGTATTCCCACGGGAACGGGAACTACGCGGGTGAAACCGCGTGACGTCCGCTAGTTAATTATAAAGATGGTTTTATTAAAAACTAGCTGACCCGGCGAACTTTGTTCCGCCTATCAAGCTGACCCGACGAACTTTGTTCCGCCTATCAAGCTGACGCGATAAAAGATTATTTTTCTAAATTTTTATTTGGATACAAACCTTGCCCTGGCTATAACTAACACAAAATAAATAAATAAATATTCACGGACACTTTGTGCACAACGCTATCTGATCCCAAAGTAAGCTAAGAATAACCTGCTTGTGTTATGGGTATCAGACCACGGATATTAATACTTATATACTTTTAAATACATACATATTATACATAGAAACACCCAGATTCTTGAGACAAACATTTATGGGTCACACAAATATTTGTCTCCGGTGGGAATCGAACCCACGACCTCCAGCGCCGCAGGCGGTATCACTACCTACTGCGCCACAGAGGCAGTCAACAAGTCAAAAAAACAGAGAATTAGTGAAATCGGTCCAGCATAAAAGGATCTTACAAAAAGAACCATACCTTACTAATGGAAGAATCAGACATTACATGAAAGGAGGACCCAAGACCAAGACTTGACAACAAACTGTCTACTTCAAAATAGGCAGGTAATCCTGAGGATCCAGTTCTGAGGATGTCTCGAGTGTAGGCGAACCGCGAAACACGTGTCAACCACGTTGTTAATGGAGTAGTGCTCATTAATAGCAATTTTTTTTTATATTTAGCTCGCCAAATTGATGTCTACACCAGCCTGATGGTAAGCCGTGGCACATCTAGCGATTGGGGGCCAGTCTCACAGTCCTTAAGACTTTCGACAGTGGTCCTCAAGTTGACGGCCCTGTGATGTGCCTCTACACGCTCCTCTTGAAGAACCCGGGATTGTAAGATGAGGGAAAAACGTGTGCGGGCAGGTCGTTCCATGTTTATATAGTTCGACAATGCAACGATCTTTTGAAACGCTCGGTTCAGGCGAAAATTCTCTCCACTGTGTATGAGTGGCATCTCTGCCCAGCACTTGTTGAAGAGCTCTTCAGAACATTCACCGCGATACATTCGGTAGAAGACAGCCAAGGACGCTATGGTTCTGCGTTGCGCTAACGGCTCGAGGCCTCCCGTCACCTCAGGACAGCCAATTATTCGGATAGCACGTCTCTGCATAGCGTCAAGCGCGTCTAGTAAGTATCTCGCGGAGTCATCCCAAAGGTGAGAACAGTATTCGACGCAGGGACGAATCTGCGTCTTGTACAGTAAACACCTCTGATGTGGCGTGAAATACCGTCTCACCCTGTGTCACAATCTGGAGGGAACGGGTATTTTGCCTATCCAAATTTCTTTTCCTAAAGAGTTCATTCGTCATTCCCCTTATTTGTGGTTACCCTTAACTGTTGTACTTTAGGATTGTCGAATCGAGGGTATCAGGTGGATATATTTTCCCTCCCCTCTTTTATTATCGATCTCAAAAGGAACTCCATTGCGTAGAGAAGGAAAACTCGAAGGCCTTACGGACTTGAAAATTTTCAATTGTAATATAATTTATAATATATATTTTTTTTTTATATATATTTTTTTTTTTGTAGGTTGTCACAACCTGCGCCTGTCCATTTCAACACGGCAATAGGCTCACCACCTATTACGTGGGACATGAAGCTGTAATATGAAATGTGGGCGTATACCATAGTATACAAGAAGGGGTAGACAGAGCATACTCTGTCTACCCCTTCGGGAATAAAGACGTGACTATATCTTACTAATATTATAAATGCGAAAGTTTATGAGTGTGGATGTTTGTTACTCTTTCACGCTCAAACCGCTGAACGGATCGGGCTGAAATTTGGTACAGAGATACATTATAGTCTGGAATAACACATAGGCTACCTTTTATCCCGGGAATAACTTCCCGCGGGAACAAATTTTACGCGGGCGAAGCTGCGCGCATCAGCTAGTATATATATATATACTAGCTGATGCGCGCGGCTTCGCCCGCGTGAAATTTGGTCCCCGTTCTCGCTTCCCGTGGGAACATTTTCCCGGGATAAAAAGTAGCCTATGTGTTATTCCGGACTATACTCTATCCCTGTACCAAATTTCAGCCAGATCCATTCAGTCGTTAGAGAGTGATTGAGTAACAAACATCCAAACATCTAAACATCCAAACATCTTCACAAACTTTCACATATATAATATTAGTAGGATATATATATATGTATGTATGTGAAAAGGAACTATTGTAAAAACTCACTCCTCTCCTCTTTTCTCCCTTGAATGGACATCTCCTGATCGGTGGACTTCCACTCATCGTGCTGGGGTGAGTTTGTGGATGCATCTTCTGTGGGTAGCTGTAGTATATCTGAAAATATAGATAAATAAATATTTGTTTTACCACTAAACAATAAATCACAGTTAAATACTAATACAAATAGAAAACGACAAAAATATTACGTTTTAGCCCTTCTCTATAAAATAGATTGCAGAGGGGCTTATGGCAAGACTTTGTCTGTAGTCTGTGACTCTGTTGCCTTATATTACTTACGTCACTAGGTCACGTGGATCATCTGTTCAAATCTATACTAATATTATAAAGCTGAAGAGTTTGTTTGTTTGTTTGTTTGTTTGTTTGTATGGTTGAACGCTAGGATCTCAGGAACTACTGGTTGGATTTTAAAAATTCTTTCACAGTTTGATAGTCCATTTATTGAGGATGGCTATAAGCTATATAACATCACGCTAAGACGGATATGGACAAAGCACCAATCAATAATGTTTCGAAAACGGGGAATATTTTTTACCGCCTGAGAGCTTCCGAGGCGTACGCTGCGTAAATAGTTAAAGATACGTAAAAATGATGTATTACAATTTTGTATCTCTTAAAAAGTTCGAAAAAAAAGTCAGCGGCAGCATATGTCTATCTCTTAAGGTTCGCTCACAATAACCTATTTTGTCTGTTTCTTAAGGTTCCCTCACAATATTATAAAACTGAAGAGTTTGTTTGTCCTAGGATCTCAGAAACTACTGGTTGCATATCGAAAATTATTTTACAGTTTAATAGTGCATTTATTGTTATTGAGGATGGCTAATGGCGATATAAAATCACGCTAATGCGAATAGGAGCGGAACAGCCATAAATAATGTTTCGAGAACGGGAAAAAATTATTTCTTTTGAGAGCTTCCACTTCGTACGTTGCGTAAATGGTTAAAGTTACGTGAAAATTTTGTATTACAAAAATGTTCCCCTTTAAAAGTTACAAAAAATGTTGTCAACAGCATATACCTATCTTTTAAGGTTCACTTACAATAACCCCTTTTAATAAGTTTTAAAGTATGAGCAACGCGACGGGAGTAAACGTGGTCTGCAGTGGTAGCCAATCAACTGAACGATAAAAACCGGCCAAGTGCGAGTCGGACACACATGAATTCCGTACCAAAAAAAGGACGGGTGGAAGTAAATGCAACGGGAAACATTTTATCACTTTACATATTTATACCACACCTCTCTCCTTTTCAATCTCATGTGATGCAAACGAAGTTGTGCGGGTCAGCTCCAATGAATATAAGCGACGCGACGGGAGTAAGCGCGAAGGGAAACATTATATCACCTTAAATATTAATACTACACCTCTCTTTCTCGCTCATGTGACGCAAACGAAGTTGTGCGGGTCAGCTCTCATGTATATAAGCGACGCGACGGGACTAGGCGCGACGAGAGTAAATGCGACGGGAAACATTATATTACTCATATATTAAGAGTCTGTATGACGCCAAATGGACTATTACCTTGATCTAGATCTCAGGACTCAAGAGGTCTAATGAATTAAAATTTTAACACAGACAACTTCAGTTCATAAACTAAAAACGCACTAGGCTAAAAACACGATTGCTGATAAAATCCTCGATAGACTTTTTTGTGTTGAAAATACCTCGATTTCTTGAAATTTTAACCTAGATCTCATAAGTTTTAAGAGGGTTAACACCCAAATACATGATTTCACGCGTTTGAAACGTTTGTTTCTGAAGAAACTACCAATGTTTAGTAAGTATGATTAATGTGTAAGAGTAATATATTTCCTTGTCTAAAAATTGTTCTAATCAAAATAAACGTGGCATAACTAGGTTTTTATTAAAAACAGTGTTTACACACCTCGTTTGAAGAAATTCACGAAACAAGGCATCTTTGCCAATCGGGTGGTATAAAATTAATTGATGTACACAGAAATTAAAGCTGCTATAAGTACCTTCGTATTGTCTTCTTTAAATCCGCCTAAGAAAATTATACCGAAATATATTTCTTATCACCAAAACATGACAAATAAAGTTTCCACAAAACGTCGTACTTTGATGAACTTCATCACGATTTTTGGTACACTTCTAGTTTACAAAATGGTGATCTTTTTACATTTACAGACTGATCATGATATCACCAATTGAATACATCAGTAATATTCTAGAAACCTCTTTAAACATATCTATAATAACGTAATAAAAAGAGTCCTCAAACTCGATGCACGGGCCGCGAGAAATTATAGTACCGGTCGAGGCCTTCCAGGGGGAGGAGGTATCACTTTATTTCCCGCGTTCCCAGTCAGGTATTATCGTAATCTTCGAATACTTTGAGTGTGCTCAACGCCACTTGATACTTTTTCAATTTTGTCCGCGCTGGGTGATAAACCCTCATGTTGTTTTTATAATATAAAATATTTATAAGAAAGACAATAGTAAAATCTTCATTTGCACTAGACCACTTTTTTAATATTGGTTATAGTTTTTTTATAATTAATTTATTTCACTAAAAACGCACAAAAACCGATCGCACCTCTCTCTGTCTTGCACGCTAAAATGTATATCTTCTATCTTTTTTCAACAATTTGGCGTCTGGTAGGCTCTTAAGGCCGCGTGGGTCAGATTTTGAGTTTTTTGAAACAATCCTAGTCAAAAAGTAAAGGGTTTTTAAATCTGAAAAATATATATATAAAAGTTAAGGATATAAGCTAAACATATTCCGAGCCCGTTACACGATCCAATAAATTTCACTAGATAGAAAAAAATCCCAAAGTTGACTCTCTCAGAAAAGTTTTTTCAAAACTGTGGCTAAACTACTAACATTTTATATATTTTTTTTGCACTCAATTAAAGGTATTAAGTTTTTATACACATTTTCCGAGCGTTTTTCTGTAAACAACTATTTACATAGTTATCATGTACGAATATCTACCAAACGCAATAGAATTGCGCCGCTGACGGCCGATCAGTCTCGCCCTGGCGCTTGTGGAGGCAGGACCTGTGTCAGTTTTTTTCGCAACTATTTCGTAATTATTATGCCAAATTACGTTGAAATCGCGCCACAGTATAAAAATATCAGTAATGGGCAAAATGTTATTAGATTAACCGTTACAAATACATACGCGACTCATGGTAAAAATGTGGTGATCTTTTACTTTTTAAGTGTTTTCACGACATGATAACCAGCTACCTAATGCATTAAAATGTCTACGAATTACATGATAATTTCGCAATCCAACTAACAGCCACGCCGCACGTTGGATCCTGTAGTATGAGCTGGTCGGTCATTAATCAAAATTAAAAAAATGCCGGTAGATAATATTTTTTCATAGATTTAGCAAATAGAGTATATACCACATTTATTATATGTAATTAAAGTAGTATTGGTTGTCTAGTATACTTTTTATGATACGACAAAGTTGACCATATTTGTATTTTCCTTGTAGTCAATAACGTTTTTTAAGTTTGGTGCAGTATGGAAACATTGTATTACTTTAAAAGTAACAGGGTATAATTAATAAAAAAAATCATGAGTGATGCTGAAGGTATGTAGTATTTAAAATTTATAAATTTAGTTCTTCACGATAAAATTACTTCTTCATAATACATTTTTATTTAAAAACCACTTTTTCTTCAGAAGTGCAGTTTTGATACTGTTTTTTTCGAAAAAGTGCATTTTGTCAGGGTACTAATTAGTTCTCCGTAACTCGTTAGTTAGTGTATTTTATATAGTTGATATCAAAAGTTCAGACAAAATGCTCCTTTTCAAATGGCAGTGGTTTATAGTTTCACGGTAGTAGATTAAAAATATGAGCCAGTCATGTTTTGGTTAGTTATTACACTTAACTGTGAAAATTTTCGTCTTTAACATGAATGTTTAGTTTTGAATTGTATTGTAGCCAATTATATAGGTTACTTTTTAGTTTTTTTTTTCTTAGGAATAGTGGATTATCCAGCAAAAAGGAGAGATTTGTCTGACAAATTGTTTTTAATTCAATACAAGAAATTAGATAGCAAGTTTTTAAAATTAGAGGTGATAATTATTGCAGAAACCAACTGCCCTGCTTCAGATATAACTTCCCTTAAAGAAACACTGCATATTTTTTTTAAATCTTTTAAAATAAATCGGCAATCGTCGAACAGAATCAAAGAAAGGTTTGTAAAAAATAACTCAACGTGGCTAGATGAGACTTGTATTTAAAAAAATATATTATTAAGCAAACGGTGAGCCCATGTAGGCCCCCGAAGGATTTTGAGCAGTGTAGTGACCGCAGTAAGCGTAGGAAGACCGAAGTTTTACGTGCGTCCGGTTCTGGCAGTGAACTTCTTTTTTCTGCTCAAATGTATTTTCGAACTGAAGGCCACCATTCTCAATTAATTAAATAAAATTAAAAGATATTCTATCACCGAAAACCACAGTAAATGAACAAGAGGCAGTATCTCCTTAAACCGCTTTGTCTATGTTTACTGAAGCGAAATAAAGTAAGAAGAACGTGGTACAAAGCTACGCGTCTCATATCTTTCCTTCTTAATTTAACGCTCGTAAAACTTCAAGAAAGGACACTCTAACGGATGTATTTATTTTTTTCGGATCCAGTAGTATCGTGCTCAAGGGTTGTGAGAAAATATAAAAGTACTCTTCCTGGTGAGGTGGTAGAAATTATTTTACCAGATTAAAAGAATCTAGCCTTCATAAATCCATTTATTGTGATATATATTTAAATTGTTTAGAATAATGAAGCCATTAATAAAGTTATTTTGCCTCAAAACACCTTTAATAAAGACAATTATGAAAGTTAAGAAAGCGAAAGATGTTTGCCGGGAGCGTTGCAAGTGGCAATCGGTGGTCTCTGCCTACCCCAGTGAGAAATAAGCGTGATTTTATGTATTTAGGTATGTATGAATGTATTATACACCTTTGAGACTTAGCTTAAGTCTCGGAACGAAGTTAAATAATATTGACCAACCATCCCATACAACAGGATCCACCGTGCGCCGTAATCACAAAATTTCATGATGGGTATCGTTTAAGGGGTTTTTTGGTATGCTGAGTACGAAGTACGTGATAATTTTGCAATCCAATATGGCCGCCGCGCCGTAATCACAAAATTTCATGATGGGTATCGTTTAAGGGGTTTGTTCGTATGCTGAGTACGAATCACGTGATAATTTTGCAATCGAATATAGCCGCCGCGCCGTAATCACAAAATTTCATGATGGGTATCGTTTAAGGGGTTTTTTGGTATGCTGAGTACGAATCGCGTACTAATTTTGCAACACAAGATGGCCGCCGCGCCGTAATCACAAAATTTCATGATGGGTATCGTTTAAGGGGTTTTTTGGTATGCTGAGTACGAATCACGTGATAATTTTGCAATCCAATATGGCCGCCGTGCCATAATCACAAAATTTCATAATGTGTATCGTTTAAGGGTTTTTTTGGTATGCTGAGTACGAATCACGTGATAATTTTGCTATCCAATATGCCCGCCGCGCTGTAATCACAAAATTTCATGACGGGTATCGTTTATAGGGTTTTATGGTATGCTGAATACGAATCACGTACTAATTTTGCAATCCAAAAAGGCCACCGCGCCATAATCACAAAATTTCATAATGGGTATCGTTTAAGGGGTTTTTTGGTATTCTGAGTACGAATCACGTGATAATTTTGCAATCCAATATGGCCGCCGCGCCGTAATCACAAAATTTCATGATGGGTATCGTTTAAGGGGTTTGTTCGTATGCTGAGTACGAATCACGTGATAATTTTGCAATCGAATATAGCCGCCGCGCCGTAATCACAAAATTTCATGATGGGTATCGTTTAAGGGGTTTTTTGGTATGCTGAGTACGAATCGCGTACTAATTTTGCAATACAAGATGGCCGCCGCGCCGTAATCACAAAATTTCATGATGGGTATCGTTTAAGGGGTTTTTTGGTATGCTGAGTACGAATCACGTGATAATTTTGCAATCCAATATGGCCGCCGTGCTATAATCACAAAATTTCATAATGTGTATCGTTTAAGGGTTTTTTTGGTACTCAGCATACCAAAAAACCCTTTAATCGATACCCATCATGAATTTTTGTGATTACACCGCGGCCGCCATTTTGGATTGCAAAATTATCACGTGATTCGTACTCAGCATACCAAGAAACCCCTTAAACGATACCCATCATGAAATTTTGTGATTACGGCGCGGCGCCCATATTGGATTGCAAAATTATCACGTGATTCGTACTCAGCATACCAAGAAACCCCTTAAACGATACCCATCATGACATTTTGTGATTACGGCGCGGCGTCCATATTGGATTGCAAAATTAGTACGTGATTCGTACTCAGCATACCAAAAAACCCTTTAAACGACACCCATCATGAAATTTTGTGATTACACTGCGGCGGCCATTTTGGATTGCACAATGATCCCGTGATTCATACTTAGCATACCAACTTTAGAAAACTTTAGAAATTTTTATGACCAGCTACTATGTAATTTACATTTTTTACGCAACTGTAGCAAACGTACGCAACGGAAACTCTCAAAAGAAATGAAATATCCTAGTTGTCGAAAAATTTTTCGTTGCTGCTAAGCTCTTATTCGCCTTAGCGTGATGTTATATATTTTGGTATTTTTCAAAAATGGACATTCTGTTAAGAAACTCTTGAAATTCAACTAGCAGTCTCTTAGACTCTAGAGTTAGAACAACTAAACAAACAAACAAACAAACAAACTCTTTAGCTTAAAAATAATAGTATAATATACATAATTTATTTACGATTAACTCTTTTATTTTTATTTACGAAACTAATAAATCACTACACCTAATAAAGTTAGATGCATTTACTACGTCAAACAAAGTTAGCATGCTGTTTCTTTCTACTATACTGTATACTGTGGCATGAGAGTTGACTGCCGCTGCCGGCGCGCGGTGTGTCTTGCGCCCGGGGCGAGGGGAGCGCCAAATGCCTACTTGTGCGCAATAACCGCCCCTTAATACCATATCTCTCTTTTTCTAACTCTCATGTGCCGCAAACGAAGTTGCGCGGATCAGCTAGTATTGAGATAAAACAAAAATGACAACGTCAATCGGATTGAACTTTCACTTTCACAGAGGGGCAGTTGGGTGAGACCGTCTCACGGCTTCTTGTTTTGTATGTGAATCTCTTTTATTTATACATAAGGAAAATCCGCCAGGGATGCTATGCCGGACTCATACCGACTTAAAACCACACCAAACGTTCCCTACCTGCTGCCTTCGGTTGGAAGCCCCGGGTAAGCCTGCGGCAGGATATCCCCAGTACTCCCAACAGACTTTGGCTTTCATTGCGGCCTCACGTACGGGGTTCGGGTGCTATCCGGCGTCTTGGGCGGATTGTTCGGGTGTTATCCTGCGTCTTTGGGGGGTTGTTCGGGTGTTATCCCGCGTCTTTGGCGGTTTTTTCGGGTACTATCCCACGTCTTTGGGGGTTGTTAGGGTGTTATCCCGCGTCTTTGGGGGTTGTTAGGGTGTTATCCCACGTCTTTGGCGGATTGTTCGGGTGTTATCCCGCGTCTTTGGGGGTTGTTCGGGTGTTACCTCGCGTCTTTGGAGGGTTTTTCGGGTGTTATCCCGCGTCTTTGGGGGGTTTTTCGGGTGTTATCCCGCGTCTTTGGCGGATTGTCCGGGTGTTATCGCACGTCATTGGGGGTTGTTCGGGTGTTATCCCGCGTCTTTGGGGGTCCTTAATTTTTTTCTCATTTTAGTGTTTTGTTGTTATAGCGGCAACAGAAATACACCATCACCTCTGGAAATTTCGGCCTATTAACGGACAAACTGTCAGCGGAGCGAAATAGGATCCCATTCTTACCGATTGTATACAGAACCCTAAAAAGTAATTCACATTTCTAAACCAGTGCAGATAGCTTGAAAATAAAAAAAAATGTAGTAGAATGAAACCTATTGCAAAAGGAAGAGAATGTGTCAAAAATAACAGGAAAAATAATTTACGGGCGATCTGAGGTCGGGAAGTGAAATAGCTCAAAACTGCACATGAATGATTAAAATAGAAAAATATGATTGGAGTTCTTTTGCATTTTCTGAGAATATTTACCATTGTGATGTATATATATTTTTACATTATCAAAACGAAGATATTTTTCATTCCTTCTATTCGAAAAGTATCACTTTGTACCACGATAACGGGGCGCAAAATAGCTCTTTTCTGTTAAGAGCTTTTTAGCGGGCGACAAAGTGATTTGAATTTGGAACTTGAAAATTTCATAGAAATCGATCGCAAATTGTATGAATTACTGGCTGGTAAGTGTTGGCTGCACAGCGTGGTGTCCTGAGCTAACTAAAAAAACTAAAGAGCGCCATTTATCTGTTGATCTGTTCGTGTTCGTCATTATTAATGTTCTTGTAACTGATTACAAGAACATTAATAATGACGAACACGAACAGATAAATGTAAACATGATAAATAAAATGTGTTTACTGATAAACACATTTTATTGTATTCTGCAAATATAATAAGTTCCGCGTCAAGTTATGAAAGTGACAATTCATGAACTCCTGGAACAATAAATAAAGAAGGTAACTACATCGTACAAAACTTATTTTTTCTCATAGAAAGGGAATGAAAAGTAGAGTATATTACTCGAGGGCAAATTATTTTTCCCTCGGGCGGTGTACTATAAATCCCTCACTGCGCTCAGGATTCTACGTTAGAATCCCTCGCTATGCTCGGGAATAATCCCTCGCTGTGCTCGGGATTCTATTCTAGAATCCTTAGCTTCGCTCGTGATTCAAAGTAGCGCACTCGCCTTAAAAATACCATTTTGCCCCCTTGTTATACAATCTACTATTAAGTAACAAAAACCCTACCAATTTTTTAAAAAATATCTCTTAGTTTGATTGGTGATTTTTCGATTGAAAACTTGGATGCTTTTGCGATGGTATACCGTCACAATACCAGAAATTATAATGCCTTAACTCAAAATATCGTAGCCCGAAATACCCGAAATCGAAATATCAATATTCAAAAGGCAAATATTTATAATATAAATAATTTAAAATGCCTTACGGTCGAATAACCGAAACCCAAAAAATAAATTTATCAAATACCTTATCCTAAAATGTTCAAACACAAAATACCTTTTTTTTAACATGATTTAAATCCTACATGGATGGTATATATCTGTGAATGGTTAACACCCCGACTCAGAGTATCCCGACTCGGATAGGTTAGGTTAGAAGACTAAAAAAAAAACGAAAAAAAAATAACCAATAAAAGAAAAAATCAAAAACTTAAAATCTTGGTTTTTTAGGTTTTTGACATAGGTACTTTTTGAGGTTATGTCAAAAAAGTGTAAATCCAAAAGTTGTAGATTTTTTATTGCCTACAACTTTACCATCTAACATTTTTCCATAGGACTTGTAGTTTTGTAGGAAATCGAGAAAACCCCTTTTCCCCTTTTCTTTCTTTCTTTCTCTTTCTTTCTCTTCCTTTTGCACTAGGTTTCATTCTACTACTATTTTTTTAAAAAAATTATCATTTACAGAGGCTTCTGCACTGGTCTATTCTATATTTTTAATTGCTCACATCCGCGAAGGCAAAAGAGAAATGTGGGCGTTGCCTCTGCCTACCCCACCGGAAATAAATGCGTGACTATCATGCACGTCTATACTAATATTATAAAGAGGAAAGATTTGTTTTTTTGTTTGTTTGTTTGTAACGAATAGGCTTCGGAACTACTGGACCGATTTAAAAAATTCTTTCACTGTTAGAAAGCTACACTATTTGCGGTGAATATAGGCTATATTTTATTCCCGTATTCCCACGGGAACGGGAACAACGCGGGTAAAACCGCGTGACGTCCGCTAGTCCCTACTAATATTATAAATGCGAAAGTAACTCTGTCTGTCTGTCTGTCTGTCTGTCTGTCTATCTGTCTGCCTGTCTATCTGTCTGTCTGTCTGTCTGTCTGTTACGCTTTCACGCCTAAACGGCTGGGGCGATTGAGATGAAATTTGGTATAGGGATAGTTCGAGGCCCTGGGAAGGACATAGGATACTTTTTAACCGACTGCGCAAAAGGTGGGTTATGATTTTACGCGATAACGACTTCTACGCGGTCAAAGCCGCGGGAAACAGCTAGTAGTCTATATAAATGCTTACCTTGAACACTCTTAATCGCAGCGTTATCAAATTCATCATCAGAAGCATTAAAAGTAGACAGTTTCTCACTGTGATCGTACGACAAGTCGGCCTGGTTGTATGAACGTTCGTACTGGTTGAGCGATTTGTCGGACGACGTGTCGCTTGGGTTGGCGTACTTGTCGGAGAACTCGAAGACTGTAGGAGTTGGAGTCTTCGTGAGTTCTGCTGCAATCCCTTCTATTCTTCGGTTTGCGAATATGTCGCGAAGTACTCCTGAAATTTTGAAAAATTTAACATGTTTTGAAATATACCTAACGTCATCTAACCCCTCCTAGGAGACGCCGCAGTGGTTGCTGTAGCCGTAGGTCCGTTGGGAGTCCTGGGGTATCCTTCCTCAGGCTTACCCGGGGCTCCCAACCGTAGGCTGTTAGGTAGGATACGTGTGGTTTTTAATCGGTAGAAGTCCGGCATAGCATCCATGTAGGAATTCCCCACGTTAAAAAGATACCAACGACATCTAGTCCTAAATACAGCATCGCAATTTAATACAAGGAGTTGAGCACCTACCTACTTAATACCTCGTAAAATAGTCTGGGTTTAAAGGAACATAATATATCTATAATAATTTAGTTTTAAATGCTTTTGTTTTTAACGTAACGAAAAATCCTCATGGAAAAAAAAAGTGGGTAGTCAATAAAGAAACATACAAAATTTTTAGCTCCTGTATTTAAATTAATATTTATTGATAATATCAGTATTTAGTTCATCTATGTACTATAATAGTGATTAATACTCACTTGTGCTCGCTGTTCAGTGTTATTTTTAATTTCCATCACATATCCAGACCATATTCACACAATCAAAATGGATCTCAAACTGGCCAATGGTCTTGAAGAACTGGCAAAGCTATTCAGCTCTAAGATGGCAGAGTACGACGAGAAGCTCTTGAAAGTAACATCCGGAACTAGTCCTGTTTCAACCAACGTAGCAAGTCTAGCTAAGGACTTCAAAGACTTCAAAACATTTGCTTGGCGGGCCTTATCCTGTATCAGGTCTCAGGTTGAACTTCTAACCCTGGGATTGGACCGACACGAGACCACAATGAGACGGAAGGTTCTACTGTTTCATGGCATTCCCGAAAGCCCTAATGAAAACTTGCATGAGGCTATACACCATGTTATTTCATCTGACACGAAGATTCCTGAAGTTGGACTCCAACACCTTAACATTTGTCATAGACTGGGTGGAGCGAGAGGGAAGGTTCGCCCAGTTCTTGTTAGATTCCACGGACTGCAGCAGCGTCACCTAGTGTGGGACAGTAAAACTTCCCTTAAAGGTACGAAAATAACTATGTCAGAATTTCTGACCAAGGCACGGCAATGATGCCGTGCCTTGGACATGAAGACATGAGTCTTCACGGCCGCGAGACAGCACTTCAGCGTGAGGAGTTGTTGAAAGAGATGCCGGCTCTGCTGACTGGTCGTTGGTGTTTAACTCCGCTAACGTCAATGAAATGGTCAACATATTCAACACTACAGTTGTTGAGTTATTCGACCGGCATGCCCCGGTTAAATGTGTCCGAATCAAACATTACCCAGCTCCCTGGTTGAACGATTCTATAAAAAACCTAATGGCTCGTAGAGATAGAGCTAGGAGGCGATTTAGGAATAGCCCCTCAGAACAAAATTTTGTAGCTTTTAAGTCTCTGAGGAACCGCTGCAGTCGGATGTGTAGAGATGCAAGAAAACGCCACTTCTACGATTCTCTTAACGGTCGGAGTTCGGCTGACACCTGGAGATTTCTTAGGTCCGTGGGCATAGGCAAATCTCCAGTTTCTGACTCCAAGGACATCGACACCACTGCTCTAAATAAGCACTTCTCTCAACCGCCGGTCTCCTTCTTTTGGATGGGCCTGTGCACCGGACCTCTCCTTTTCAGTTCGTCTCTGTCTCCGACTCCGACGTTAGGAGATCTCTTCTGTCCATTACTTCAACAGCTTCGGGTTGCGATAGCATCTGCTCAAGGATGATCCTCCCTATTCTCCCTATCATACTTCCCGTCATTACTCATATCTTTAATTTCTCGTTATTCTCTGGTTCCTTTCCTAAGGTTTGGAAGTCAGCGTACGTTGTGCCTCTACCTAAAACAACTAACCCCTGCTTACTGACTGATTATCGACCTATCTCTATACTTCCGTTTCTCTCCAAAGTCCTTGAGCATATTGTTCATCGGCAGCTCTCAGTCTTTCTATCGTCTTCTGACTCCCTCAGCCCCTTTCAGTCAGGATTTCGCGCTGGACATAGCACTGTCACTGCGCTTATTAAAGTGACAGATGACATCCGATGGGCTATGGAGCGAAAACAACGAACACTTTTAGTTCTTCTTGATTTTAGTAGTGCCTTCACTTCTGTCGACTTTGATGTACTACTTGGTACCTTACGATCTATAAATGTCTCTTCCTCCGCCATAATCCTGGTTTGACTCTTACCTTCGGGGTCGCACTCAGTGTGTTCGTATCGGCCAGACATCCTCTGATTGGTGCGAACTATCTGCAGGCGTTCCTCAGGGTGGCGTTTTATCTCCTCTTCTCTTTTCTATCTTTATCAACTCTGCTACCAGTCACATTTCAAGTAACTTCCATCTCTATGCGGATGACTTGCAGCTGTATCGCCATTTTACGGCTAATGATGCACTTTCTGGTATTTCTTCTATGAACCGGGATTTGGATAAATTAAGTGACTGGGCCAGGTCGGTCGGATTACTCATCAACCCTTCCAAGTCGCAGGCTATCGTCATTGGTAGTAAATACCAATGTGACAGACTACCGGTGTCGGAACTAAGTCCGGTGCTATTGGCTGGTGTCCACATTCCATATTCAGACTCTGTTAAGAACCTGGGTGTGATTATGGATGCCACGCTATCTTGGCGTGCCCACATTAACGATGTCAGCAAGAAGGTTCATTTCTCTTTTCACTCGTTGCGATGCCTCCAGAGCTTCTTGCCCCTGAAAATGAATCTTGCACAAACTCTTATAAAACCCATTATTGACTACGCTGATGCTTGCTATTTAGACGCCACCGAGGAGCTTCTAGATAAACTTGAGAGGTTGCAAAATTTATGTATACGCTTTATATTCAATCTTAGAAAGTATGATCACGTTTCCCATTTTCGCAAAGAACTCAAGTGGCTCCCTATCCGTCTTCGCCGGAACACTCGAATTCTTAATCTACTTTTCAATACCTTTACAATCCATCTTCACCTTCCTATCTGAGGGAGCGGTTCTCATTTGTTCGATCTCTTGACGCTCCCTGCAGGTCTAACCTCCGCCTACTTCTCAAACTCCCTCGTCACAAAACTGATTTCTATTCATATTCCTTCACTGTGCATGCGGTCAGGTTGTGGAACTCACTACCGCCCGCCATCAGAGACAGCAAAACTCTCACAACTTTCAAAAGGAAAGTCCGTGAATATTATATGTCTACACTATAAACCTATTTATGTATTTACTAGCTGACCCGCGCAACTTCGTTTGCGCCACATAACAGAGTGTATTACCTGTTCCCGTCGCATTTACTCCCGTCGCGTTGCGTTTACTGCCGTAGCGTCTCGTCGTTAATATTCAATACTACGTGAGAGAGAGAAGAGAGAGAGAGAGAGAGAGAGAGAGAGAGAGAGAGAGAGAGAGAGAGTCGTTAATATTCAATACTACGTGGAAGAGAGAGAGAGAGAGAGAGAGAGAGAGAGAGAGTCGTTAATATTCAATACTACGTGGAAGAGAGAGAGAGAGAGAGAGAGAGAGAGAGAGTCGTTAATATTCAATACTACGTGGAAGAGAGAGAGAGAGAGAGAGAGAGAGAGAGAGAGTCGTTAATATTCAATACTACGTGGAAGAGAGAGAGAGAGAGAGAGAAAGGTTTCTCGTCGCGTGTATTCCCGTCGCATTATTTTTAAGAACAATTTCGTTTATGAAAGAGGTATCCCGTGGCATTATTGTAGAAAAAAATTGATTGCCATTAAAATGATTTTTGTGCACCAACCCAAAGATAGACACTTGCTATCACGCAATTTTTTTAAAACGTTTTGTAAGATAAACAATTTTGTAGTACATTTTTTTACATAACTATAAATATTTACGCAGCACACGCAACGAAGCTCTCAAAAGGAATAACTTTTCCCGCGTTTTTGAAACATTTACTATTACTGCTCCGCTCCTATTCGTTGTAGCGTTATTGTGGAGTGCCATGCTATATAGCCTATGACACTCCACAATAACGTAGCTTTCTATTGGTGAATTTTTTTTTTAATCGGTTCAGTAGATCCCGAGATTACCCCTTACAATTTAACAAATATACAAACACACAAACTTTACTTCTTTATAATATTAGTATAGATTAAGTATATGTAAGTAAGTACATATTATATGTATTTATACCGTGGATATTTATATTTTGACATATTTGTATATTTATACCTATTAACAACTTATTAAGATGTAAGTACCTATATATTCTTTCGTTAATTTTGTATGTATATTATATCAGTTTTACCCTATTCCTTTATTTACACACTTTTAATTTCTTTTTTCTTCTTCATGTTCTCCTTTCGCTGGTCTGCTGGGAGATATTATAAAAATCAATGACACTTTTCGTTGTAATTTTATAACTCAAGAATGGGCTCTCCTAGCCATACCATATGTTTAGGCTTTGTTTGGACTATTTAGTAGATGGTTTAAAATGTGAAGTTTGCACAAAATCGGTTGAGCGGTTCTTCATTTATCACGCAAACGAAGTTGCGCGGGTCAGCTAGTATACTTATATTATAAAGAGGAAAGATCTGTTTTTTTGTTTGTTTGTTTGTAACGAATAGGCTCCGGAACTACTGGACCGATTTGAAAAATTCTTTCTCTGTTCAAAGTTCAAAGTTCTTTATTTGCTGTTGGGAAGCTACACTCTTTGCGGTGAACATAGGCTATATTTTATTCCCGTATTCCCACGGGAACTACGCGGGTGAAACCGCGTGACGTCCGCTAGTAAATAATAATATAATATACGAAACTTGTACTTAGTGGGTTGTCATAAGGGCAGTATTGCAGTATTTTTATGGATTGGTCCCCATTATCATAGTAAAATGTCATTATTATAGCTGCAAATGATATTGTGTTCACAGTTACTGGTGACATTAAAGAACGTCCCAAGAAGAGGTTCCTTTTGACGCGACAACGTCTTATAATTTGATGGAGCCGGCTGCACGCACGAAAAAAAAGACGTATGCGGCGTTACCTCGCTCTTTAGGCGTTCCATTTAAGGCTGAGTTGTCACGTTCAACTATCGTGAGTAAACTGACTTTACAGACAACCGATTTTTTTATACCACCGAGGTGGCAAACAAGCATATATAATAATAAATAAATAAATAAATAAATATTCACGGACATTTCACACAACGCTATCTGATCCCAAAGTAAGCTAGGAATAACCTGCTTGTGTTATGGATATCAGACCACGGATATTAATACTTATATACTTTTTAAATACATACATATTATACATAGAAACACCCAGACTCTTGAGACAAACATTTATGGGCCACACAAATATTTGTCTCCGGTGGGAATCGAACCCACGACCTCCAGCGCCGCAGGCGGTATCACTACCGACTGCGCCACAGAGGCAGTCAAATATACGGACCATCAGATCAGATGTACTGATGGTCAATTAAACCTATTATCGTTTGCCACATTGGAGGCGTACACTCGCGCTGCCGACCCTGTAAGAAACCTTCTAAGACTTAGAGTATAAATTAGTAAGTACTTTCTAATATATACTCTAAGTTCTGAGACCCCTTTTGAAGAACCCCATACTGTAGGCGTTTGGGAAAACAGAGGCAGGGAGATGCGCGGGAGAAAGCCCCTATCGGATCTAACCTAACCGTGCTCAAACGGTCCGGACGCAAAGTATGAGGATAAACACTTCTATAGAATTCGGGACTTCATATTACTTACTTATCTAACATGCACCGACGTTACGGACGCGTTGCGGCTGGACCGTATAAGTGTAAAAAGTTTAAAAATATCATTAGGTAGAATACCTTTAACATCTCGAAGCTCTTGAGGGTTGAGGGTCCGCCTTATGTCTGGTTTCCCGAACCTCCTGACCCTGGTATACGCGTCCTTTGGTGTGGTGGTCAGGATCGGTGTGGTGATAAGCATCGGCATTGTGATTTCAGCTGTGGATGGGTCGCTTATTATTGTTTGGGGTTTTTTACCGAAAGGGCAAAAAGGGAACCTATTGCTGTGACTCCAGTGTCCGTCGGACTGTCTCGCCGTATCTCAAAAACCGTGAAAGTTAAACAACTGATTTTTTCACAATTCAGTAATAATGTAAGTACCTAAGTTTTTCTGTTACCGCCATATAAACATACGAATAAAATACAACGAACATACAAATAAACAAATTCAACACAACAAATGTGGTTTTTTTTTCGACTTTAGGCACGGAAACTTACGAGCACGAGTCAGATTCCCACTTTTTAAAAATTTAGCTTAGCATACTAACGCCTCCAGCCGGATGGAGAGCCATGACACCGTCTTGTGAATTGAGGGCCCCTCACAGTCCACAAACTTATTGATACATACATACATAACATCACGCCTGTTTCCCAACGGGGTAGGCAGAGACTGTGGTTTTCCACTTGCCACGATCCTGACATATCACTTTCGCTTCTTCTACTTTCTATGTGTTTTTTCATACATGCTCTCCGATTTAGGGTACTCTTGACCTGGCCTTTTTCCAAAAGGTGTTCAATTTAATCGACATAAGTGCGACGCGGTCGACCTCTACCAAATTGACCATTCACTCTCGCCATCTCTTTTGTCAGTCTGTTTTCATCCATTCTCTCCACATGTCCGAACCATCTGAGCATCCCTTTTTCTATCTTAGTCACTACATCTTCTGTCAAGCCGCAATGATCCCTAATCACACATTTCTTTCTTCATCCATCAATGTCACTCCAGCTATACTTCGCAAACTTCTCATTTCCACTGCCTTAATTTTACTTTCATGCGTCTCCTGCAACACCTTAATGATAGCGACTCTCAAATAATGTGGGTCTTCAGCTTAGCATTTGCCTTGAAAAATTCGAAGTTCTGGCAGAACGTTCGAAGTTACTGATAAACGGTCTTTAAAAACGCTCAGTTCTGGCGAAGATTATCTCCACTGTATAAGAGTGCCATCTCTGACAGCACGCGTTGTTCTTCAGGATCGGAAAGGAGAGAATGGGATTTAAAAGTTTAAGAGCTCGTCTGATCTAGGTAGGCAAATCTCACTTTCTTACTTTTCTATACTACTCGGTGGCAGACAAGCTTACAGCGCTCCTAATGGTTGGTTACCGTAGTTTATGGACACGAGAAGCGCTACACATTCACTACCGACCCGGGAGCAGGTTGTGACGACCTAGGTACCTACTTACTTTCATAATCCGAGTCCTCAAAGTCAGGTTCATTGTCCTCCTCTGCCATCTGATCTTCAAAGTAATGATGGCACCCTGGCACCAGGAGTACCAGCACGATGGCTTTAGCCCACATTTGTCCAGAAAAGGGGAGGGTGGGCCAGGGAAGCAGCATTTATGTAAGGTTTAACGCATGTTGATTGATGTAAAGACTTGTAGTAAAAATAATTTGGGTTTAAATTTTGTAAATCCTCCTGACATTTGATTGTGAAGGCGGTTGTCAAATTTTGATAGGTAAAGGGCTAGGTTCGTTTATAATACTCTCTCAACTAACTTTCAAAAACGAGGTCGTCAAATATTAAATATTGCGTCCTTGGCTGCCTTCTACCGAATGTATCACGGCGTATGTTCTGAAGAGCTTTTCAACCTGATCCCACCCTCTGCTTTCCGATCCCGAACAACGCGTGCCGGGCAGAGATGCCACTCATACCCAGTAGAGAGAATCTTCGCCAGAACAGAGCGTTTCAAAAGATCGTTCCTCTGTCGAACTATAAAAACCTGGAACTCGCTGCCCGCACACTTGTTTCCCTCATCTTACAATCCTGGGTTCTTTAAGAGGAGCGTGAAGAGGCACATTACAAGGCCGCCAACTTGAGGACCACTGTCAGAAGTGTCCCCCAATCGCTAAATGCGCCACGGCTTTCCATCAGGCTAGTGTGACGTCCATATGGCGAGCTAAATTTTAAAAAAAATTAAAGAACCGCTAGTTCATTTCAGTGTATTCAGATTTGTATGTAAGTAATTTCATTTCATTATCAATCGTCTTTACCTTTTTTATACCACTAAGGTGGCAGACAAACTTAAGTACGGCTCACTTAAAAGAAAGTGGTTACCGTAGGTAGACTGTAGACTATGGACGCTAGCAACAAACACCAGCGATGCTACACTCCTCCTAAGTACTGTTTTTTTTTTTACCTTGAGGAAAATGTTATGCCGGACTCCTAACGACTAAAAACCACACGTATCCTACCAAACAGCCTACGGTTGGGAGCACCTGGTAAGCCCTTGGAAGACTTTCAACAACACTACCGACCCCCATCAATTTTTGGAGATCCCCATACTGTAGACGTTTGATAAAACCGAGACAGGGTGCTTATTCCCCTATCGGGCGTTACCAGCAGACAGCAGTTACCGTGCTCGAACGCTACGGACGTAGTGCGAGGATTTTTTTTAGTAGTGCTTCGGAAGACTCGTTATGCCGTTTGTTGAGGTTGCAAGTATCTATCTATCTACCTTCACGCCAAATCCCTTGCGAGGTAGACAGAAAGAACCGAGCGCCACACGGCACGGCCCATACACACCTCACTTGCTTCTTGAACTTTCATTTTATTTTTCATGCATGCACGTCGGTTCCTACGGCTCTTGACACCACCTTCAACTAAAATACGATTAATTTGGTCGTGGTAGGTGTGTCGTGGCCTTCCCTGACTCCTATGTCCATCCACTTTCGCGTTGTATATCTGTTTTGTCATTCTTTCATCTCCCATTCGCTCCACATGCCCGAACCATCGTAGCATGCCCTTCCTTACTTTAACACCGACACTCTCTTCCAGGTTGCAAGTAAATTCAGGTAATAGTCTTTAAGCCAAGCTGAAGATCTTACGTAGGTCCATTGAGTTATTATTACTACGTAGGTACATTATAACTCAATGCGTAGGCCGCGTGTGGCGACGCGGTGACGGGGTCCCGGGTTGCGACAGTTAAGAGTACAAAATGTCGCCACCCCGATACATCCCAAAGGGTGTCGTAAGAGGCGCCTAAGGGAACACTTTCGCAAAAAGATCCATTGCTTAGAGAAGGAAAACTCGAAATGAAACCGGGTTGTCAGTAAAATGACAATCGTTAAGCCAAGTTTAAGGCCTTATTAAAAAATTTCAACTCTGGGTCGCGGCGACCTGCACCTTTCCATTTCAACACGGCAATAGGCTCATCAGTTCACCACCTATTACGAGGGACAAAACTATAAGGTGAAATGTGGGCGTATACTATGCCTCTGCCTACCCCTTCGGTAATAAAGCGCGTGATAACTTACGGACTGAATTTAGACAGTACAATACTTCGACATGTAGCGAACTTCGAAAACACATAGACCGACAAGTCATTACTTCGACAGACATAAGTTAGACAACACACACCTTCGAATTACCACAAGGTAGGTACTTGACTACTTTGACAGACGATTATTCGACAGACAATACTAAGCTATGACACATCTTCGAATAACTACTACTTCGACAGATTTTTTTTAACATTCTTCCTAAATAATAATGCTCTGAAATGTAATAAGCCCTACCTAATTAAAAATGTACCTAATCAATGATTGTAACTGTTTTTTTATTATTATTCCGAACTTGAACCGAAAACCTGACCAAGATAGGTTAGAAAGTTGAATAAAATGTACTTAATACTTGTTCCGAACGTAGCCTTCTTCCTAACATCACTTCCGAGGTTTCCTCCCAAAACTGCGGGTGGCATCGTTACCTGAATTTAAACAAAAATTGCATAAACTAAAACTATATAGTTTATGCACAAATGGCTAATTAAAAAAATGCATTAAGGCTAACCGCAAATTTGTTATTGCCAAAGTTAGGCGACCATAACAGTAAATTAGTTGCCATAATAGTAGCAGGCGGAAGCAGGCTGAACAGGATAATGTCAGTGCCTCCGTGAAAAACTAAAATGCGGCAAGATGGCGCCGGTCTGTCTGGCGCCAAGATTTTCACTTGAGCGACTCCATTATGTCGCAAGTCGTACTCAATTCTGAAATAAAAGTGAACCTTAGTCCGCAGGACTACGGTATAAATTCTAATGGCACATGTGCATTTGAAGTATTGATGTTTTATTGCGTGCACTGTTGTAAATCTCTGTCAATGTAATGTCTACCTTAATTCCAGGCAATTAAGTTGCTTTTCAAATGTTGATTGTATACGTTTTAGCAGCAAAGGTGCGTGTACACTGGTAGTAATTTTATTGTTTACTAGCTGACCCGCGCAACTTCGTTTGCGTGATGAATGAAGAACCGCTCGACCGATTTTGTGCAAACTTCACATAAACCATCTACTAAATAGTCCGAACAAAACCTAAACATTTGGTTTGGATAGGTGAGCCCGTTCTTAAGTTATAAAATTACAACGAAAAGTGGCATTGATTTTTATATCTATAGATATACTTATAATAAAACTGTTGAGGGTCGAGAGTCTGTACATGGAAGATATTTTGAAAATTTTAATTGTAGGGCGTTCTCTAATCGATACTGATGCTGAAAATGTAATTTAAACTTTTCATGTCTGTCTGTCTGTCTGTCTGTCTGTCTGTATCCCGAATAAGTATCAAGCCGAAACTACTGAACCAATTTGGATGATACTTGGTATATTCCGAGCTGATTGTCTGAGGAAGGTTCTAGAATACTTTTGATCCCGATATTTTGCGCGGTTCCTGCGGGAGAGGGGATGAAAGATAAAATGGTTTTTCAGCTGTAATTTCTCAACGCGTAATCCAATTTCAAATATATTTTTAGTATTGGAAAGGAGGATTTTTCGACACAAGTTTCAAGATTGGGGGGTTTGTAGTTCAGAAATTAGAGGCATCTCAACTTTCGCCAAGCTTAGAATTCAAGGGTTCCTTTGAATGAGAGGGTAAATCTAAACAGGGCCGTTTCACACGGTGCTTGACGTGTCTGATGAAGAATTACCTCTCTTTTCGTGCACATTAAAGAAAGAAAACAAAACATATGAAGAATAACGTTAATGTAGTAATAGTAGATTGTTAACCGAGAGTGGAAAGAATTAATTCCCGAGGCTATAGTCCGAGTCGGAATTGATTCTTTTACCCGAGTTAAACACTCTACTTTTCATTTCGAATATGAGGAAAATAAAACTAGTAAAAGTAAAGTAAAGTATTTTTTTAAATGTCAACTATGTCAACCGGTCTAACAAAAATTATATAATTGTTTTAAATAACAATTATATAATTTTGGCCCACCTAAGGCTTGGTTTTAAGTAATATTTAAGTCTAAATGCGATTTATCTAATTATATTTATTTTGTTATTTTTTCAGGCTGAAAATTATTTCTGGTTTTGCTGGCTCCTCCGCATGCGCCCGGCGCCCGGTGTGACAGAGCGTCAACTCGAACGTCAAGATTATTTTTATTGTATTTTTATTTGTGTTTGTTTTTGTAGTTTCTGTTTTATAATATCTAATAATAAGTAAATGCAAAGCTTGACGCAATCGGAAGATGGTACGTCACTTTATACTTTTTCTTGTTCCATTTGTTTAAAATCTTTTAAAAGTGCTCGAGGACTTCGTATACATATATCAAAATTACATAAATGCCCCAGTCAAAACTCAACAACGTTACTTTCAGATAATTTCGCACAACCTCATGCTTCTATTCCATCTGATAGCAACCCTTCTGGCACGCCTTTTCATCACCTTTTGAGTAATTTAAAAAATAATGTAAGTTTAGTTAAACGAATTCCTCGTGGTGCCAGGATCTCTGTCGCTACACTTTTGTCTCAATTTATAACGCAGTGTTTGGATAGTAATAGCATTGAAAATTGGCAAAATCTTTTGCTATTTCCTTATAAAGTATTACATGCTAAATTTAGTGACGAGACTATATCTCTCACACAAAAAATTAAAAATAATTGTTCTAACCCCACACTTCCGACTCAAAATTGCTGTTTTACTGGAAATTATAACAAAAAGATTTATAATGTTAACAAGCTTGTAGAAGCAAAAGTTAGCGACGGAGATTTAAAAGGAGCCGCACGTCTCCTGTTTTCAAGTGATGTACTCCTGAAGTGATGATGTCTCCAGATACAACAGATACCCTTACGTCTTTACAGACAAAACATCCCTCAGCTCCAGTCTCGGACTACGTTCTGGACCCGCCTACATCACCCGATGTGTGTTTACTTGCACAGGATAAGGACACAGTGAGTGCGATTAATGCTTTTAAAGTCGGATCAGCAGCTGGTCTTGACGGTCTTTCTCCACAACACCTAAAAGACCTAACCTCTCACTGTGTGGGTGATGCAGGTAAGCACCTCATCGGTTGTTTAACAAAATTAGTAAACCTCATGCTCTCTGGTAACATTAACCCTGAGATCGCTCCTGTTATCTATGGAGCTAATCTCATTGCTCTCACTAAAAAAGACGGAGGAGTCCGTCCTATTGCTGTTGGGTCCACTTTTAGGCGTTTAGCATCCAAAATTTCTGTCCGATACATCTTGTCAAAATTACAACAAAAATTTGAACCGACTCAATTAGGGTTTGGTACCAAAGGTGGGTGTGAGGCGGCGGTCCACGCTTTACGCACCTACCTTAATAAAGGTGAGTGTGAGGTTTTGCTGAAAATTGATGTCAAAAATGCTTTTAATTCGGTAAACCGTGACATCCTGCTGTCAGAAATTAGAAGCAATGTTCCTGAAATTTATAACTATTTACTTAACTGTTATCACGAACCTTCCAAATTAATGTATAAATGCAACGAACTTTCTTCTGAAGTCGGTTGCCAGCAGGGTGATCCCCTCGGACCAGCCATTTTCAGCCTAGCCATTAACCCCATCATTCAAAATTTAAAGTCAAAATTTAACGTCTGGTATTTAGATGACGGGACTCTTGGAGGTGATGCAGTTTCTGTTCTGTCAGATCTTATAGAAATTAAAAATAAATTTCATTTAATTGGTTTGGAATTAAATTTTAATAAGTGTGAATTATATATTCATAATAATCACATTAATTCGGAACTCGTTGAAAAATTCAATTCCCTATGTCCGAATATTAAAAATGTTAGCAGAGAGAATCTTTACCTCCTAGGGTCCCCTATATTTGAAGATGCTATTCCCGAGTTAATAGCACAAAAAATTTCAAAATTTGAATCCAATGTAGATCGGCTACATTCTATTAGTTCACATTACGCAATCACAATTCTGAAATTTTGTATGTTTGTTCCCAAATCTATTTATTTGCTTCGCTGTTGTCCTTTTTGGAAACATCAAAGTCATTTATTTTCTATTGATTCGCTAATCAAATCTTCTTTGGAATCAATTCTCAATATACAACTGAGCGAACAATCTTGGTCCCAGGCATCTCTTCCCATTAAATATAGTGGGCTAGGGATCCGCAAAATTTCTAGTGTGGCTTTGCCAGCCTTTTTGTCATCTGTACATGCCACGTCGAGTCTCGTAGGTAAAATTCTGACGAATTGTCTTACAGACTATGAGACGACTGGCCTTACAGATGCCAAGAATGCTTGGCTAATGGCTTGTCCGGGACAAAATTTACCCACCCATCCAAATTTACAACGGAGCTGGGACGACGCTATGTCAAAATTAACCTTTGACTCCTTTTTAAATGCTAGCTTAGGCCCGGATCGGGCCAGATTATTAGCGCTCAGTAGAAAGGAATCCGGTGATTGGTTGAAAGCTTTCCCTACAGCCAACACCGGAACTTTTTTGGAACCGGACATCCTAAGAATTTCAGTTGGTTTGAGACTTGGCGTCACGCTTTGCGCTCCACATCGATGCCCCTGCGGTTTTAACGTTGACACTTTGGGGCATCATGGTCTTTCATGTTTAAAGAGCGCAGGCCGCTTCTCACGCCACGCTGCGCTGAATGACATCATCCGCCGTGCTCTTGCCACCGCCAATGTGCCTGCGCTCTTAGAGCCAAACGGCGTTTTCAGGGACGATGGCAAGAGACCGGATGGTATAACTTTGATACCGTGGGAGATGGGTCGGGTCCTGGTATGGGATGCAACTTGTGTTGACACTCTAGCCCCGTCCCATCTTCCTAAAACAAAATTAAAAGCCAGTGCAGCAGCGGAAGCGGCTGAAAATATTAAAATTAATAAATATAAGGGTCTCGACTCATCGTATCGTTTTTGTCCAGTCGGTGTCGAGACCCTAGGTCCATGGGGTCCCAATGCGCAAAAATTTTTCAAGAATTTGAAAAAGCGCCTTGTGGAGTCAACTGGTGACCCAAGGGCTGGCAGTTTTCTCGCTCAACATTGTTATAATAGGCATTGCTATTCAAAGGGGGAATGCTGCTAGTCTTTTGGGCACAATGCCACGGGGGCCTTATTTAGGTTTAGTTTAGATAGTAATAATGTAAATATAGATATGTAATAATTATGTTTCTCTGTAATTTTTAACAATAAATGTAAAAGTAATAATATTCAAATCAGTAGGTAATAATATTCAAACCATAAAAGATTATTACTTATTTTTTAAAATTCTGTCACAGACAGATAATATATAACACATAATAATATCCCGCCAATTTATGTCGACTTTTTAAATTTTAAATATGGAACTCACCGCGTAATTGTTGCAGAGATTCCGCTCAAGAAATTTTCGCTAAGTTCACACTGGCTGTTTGGAAAGTCGCATGCCTGCAGCATTTTTTTTTAAGTACACAAATGTCTTCACTATCACAGCTGACCTGACAGCAGTTCTATTTTTAAAGTTCATTCCGGCCCTTGGGTGGGAAGTAATTTGTATGAGTTTTTCCCTTTCTTCCTAGGGAGGGAAACAGCATTTTCCACGCAATAGTCAGATCAAGAAAACACTATTTTCCGAGTATGAGAAATGAAAAAGTAATGTTTACGTTACGGCTCCAGTGTTGCCAGTCCTTTTATTCCCGTATTAAGTTCCCATGGGAACGGAAAAAGATTATACGCGGACGGAGCCATGGACCCATAATTATAGTTACTACATATTCATAAGTAGACAATATAATTAAGTATAGAGTCTTTCATTAAGGATTGAATATCTATAATCTTTAAATTAAATGGACGACAATTCTTTGCAGATCGCGGTAGCTTTCCGCCAGGGCTGCAAGGTGTGTGAATCCCATGATGCACCTGCGTTTCCGCGGAGGGGGAGGATGGCCACCACGCACTGAGATGCCGTAGAAGCACAGGTAGGTTTTGCGTGTGACCATGCTCTCAATGACATTGTACAGAGAGCCTTTGTCTCGGCAGATGTCCATGCCTTTTGGAGCCAACACGCCTTAATAGATCCGACGGCAAGAGAGCAGACGACATGACTTTGTTGAAATGGTAAAACGGTAGGTGCCTATTGCGGGATAACACGTGTGTCAGTACAGTCGCCCCTAGTCACCTCAGTCGTACCGTCCGTTCTCCAGCAGCAGCTGTTGAACAAGCAGCGGTAAAAAGACAAAATATGCGACCTTGACAGACTAATATTTATTTGTTCCTTTCGCTGTCGAGGCGATGGTCAGTTGGAGGCACCAAGGTTTTAATTATAGAACTGGGCAGTCGGTTGATGGACAAAACTGGTGTCTCAGGTCCGGTTTGCTCCGGCTCATAACTGGTGCAAAGGTTGCTCAACGCTATCCAGCGTGGCAATGCAGCCAGTGTAATGGGCACATTTGTACCGGATACCGTGAGGATCGAGTTAGTTAATTTTTTGCTGCACTCCTACTGGGTGTTTTACCCGGTAGATGTACAGCCATTAATCATGAGGATTATGACACGGTAACCTAACATCTGCCAACAGTCACGAATCTCAGGGTCGGGTAGGTACCCCCTTTGTTTTTTTTTGTTTAACGTGAGGGAAAATCCTCATGCATGTTATGCCGGACTCCTACCGACTAAAAAACCTCACGTCACGCCCAACAACCTGTGGTTGGGAGCCCCGGGGAAGCCCTCGGAAGGATGTTCCAGAACTCCCAACAGACCCACGGCCGCCACTGCGGCCTCGCTCAAGGGGTGGTTCGGCTGCTATCCCGCGTCTTTGGGGGGTTTCGGGTGTGATCCCGCTTCTAAGGGGGGGCGTGCGTGAATTGCTAGAGTATTCCCGTTCGTCCCCTTGACTTCGTCCCCCCGAGGGGGACGAACGGGAACTCACAAAAACTCACGTCACGCTGCCGTCATGGGCCTGCTTCTGTATGGACGGTGAGCCGCCCTCTCACCGTCCTCAGGCCCCCGGTCATGGAGGCCGATAGTCCTCGGCGAAGACACGTCGGCGGCGCCCAGGCCGCCGACTGCGGAACTCGGGTGGGAGAGTTCTCTCCCGTACCCGTCCCGCCGCCTCCTTCACGAGCATAAAGAATAAGCCCAGGACCTACACAATGCGATAATTTAATTTTTTCATGGTGAATCGTTCTATGGTTTTAATGATATTAAAAGCTACGCTCTAGTGAGTACACGCCTTTACTAACTCGCGTAATATTTTTTGTTGGCGAAGCTTTGTCTGGGGTGGCGCCAAAAGTACTTAGATAAAGAACAGTGAATTTTCAACCTTATGGCATGAAAGAGAAAGTCTAATTTTAGTTGAATAATTTAAATAAAATGGCCGCCCAAATGCTGAAAATTAGTTCTATGTATAAAACTGTTTTCACGTTATATATCGCTATGTAAGGGATGATTTTACTAGTTAGCTGTTACTAAACTCATAATATTGTTTGAAAGGGAAGGGACTGCTTACGGGGAGAATTTACGGAGGAATTATAATTCAATGCCTAATAGACTACAGGACTATGACCTGAAATCTTCTCATTATATACTAGCGGACGTCACACGGTTTTACACACGTAGTTCCCGTTTCCGTGGGAATACGGGAATAAAACATAACTAGCCTATGTTCACCGCAAAGAGTGTAGCTTCCCAACAGTGAAAGAATTTTTCAAATCGGTTTAGTAGTTCCGGAGCCTATTCGATGCAAACAAACAAACAAGCCAACTTACAAACAAGCAAACAATCAAATCTTTCCTCTTTATAATATCTATTGCCTCTGTGGTGCAGTCGGTAGTGATACCGCCTGCGGCGCTGGAGGTCGTGGGTTCGATTCCCACCGGAGACAAATATCTGTGTGACCCAAAAATGTTTGTCTCAAGAGTCTGGGTGTTTCTATGTATAATATGTATATATTTAAAAGTATATAAGTATTAATATCCGTGGTCTGAAACCCATAACACAAGCAGGTTATTCCTAGCTTACTTTGGGATCAGATAGCGTTGTGTGTGATGTCCGTGAATATTTAATTTTATTTATTTTTTTGTATAGAAAAATGAATCCCTATTTCCTTGGTCACGACATCACGTGTGAACGGCTGGACCGATTTCGCTAATACTTTTTTGTTTGTGTTTGTTATTGTCAGGAGATAGTTATTATAAAAAAAATTAAATAGCGTGAAAAATTAGAAAATTTACCGATTTCCACATTCATAGTTATGGCAGGACAACATCTACGTCTGTCGGCTCAGCTAGTTTATATGTATAAATTTGGTTTGTACCATTGACATTATATATTGTACCGATAGACAGGAACGTTCATACATTGAATATGTTCCAGAGAGCGATAATAATGGACTCACCATCAGTGGTATCATCCAAATTGACAGGTGCTTTAAAACACATATTTTAGCATGAATTATTGTTCATGCGAAAACGGTTTAAACGTTGTATAAATTATATTACTTAGCATTAACTCTAATATGTTTTCTTCTGTACATTGCTTTTACAACACTTTGCTTGATAATTCTATCACAATAAATTAAAATATCTCCGTCACGTGCGTGTCATTCGTATAATGGCACAAACCAAACTAACAAGAGATGAGTACCTTTACCGCAGTTAAGTGGTACACGACGCTTGTTCTGATCGCCGCATCTTGTACGTAGTACATGGGTGTAACAAAATTGACTCTCCGAATTTCGTCACGTGGCGTGGCATCAGTCAATAAACATTATAAAAATGAAGAAAAAAAAATCACATGAATACTTTAACCGTAAATCCGTTTTAAAGGTCCTATAAATTTTCATTATCACCCTTTCTATCGCTACTGAGCGGCAGTAGAAAGCGACAACGACAGCCAGACGGGTGCTACGTGTTTGTTTTGCCACGGCGACCATGTTACCTCGAATTGCCGCGGTAAAAAACGAATTCTTAAGGTGCGACAAAAAAATTAAAAAATTAACCCCCTTTTTTATTAAATATTTGTATTTGATTTCCGATGCCAAGTCATCTCATGAAATTTGGAGAGTCAATTTTGTTACACCCAGTATAGATCGATGGTTTCTACTGTAAAAAATACTAGAATACTGGAACTTACTCTTCTGTACTGATAATATAAAGAGGCGAATATTGTAAGCTGGAAGGTACCTACAGAAAAAGCTGACCAAAAGCGAGGCGGACTCGCTGACCGGGGGGTCCGTACCGAAAAACGGCTAGGACTCCCCATAATACTTTTTTCCTTGTTTTAGCACTTGTAGAGTGGCCCCGCGGACTCAGTGTTCTGTGAACGATAACTGCAGTAAGCAACTTTTATTATGGCCGGTCCTTGGATGGATGACCATTCATGTGACCAATTTGTGACATTTATTTCAGCGTTTCCGTGCTTCGGAAGACACATTAAGCCGTTAGTCCCGGTTGCCAGTAAAATGGCAGTCGTTAAGCCAAGATGAAGGCCTTTATATAGGCGGCTTGAAAAGTTTCAACAGCAGGCAGTCACAACCTGCGCCTGTCCATTTCAATACGGCAATACGGCTCACCACCTATTACGTGGTACAAATTCTAAAAAGTTAAATGTTCAGGTCTCTAGCTATCGCGGTTCCTAAGATATAGCCTCGTGATGGCACCCGCTGGGAGGAAGCGGGAGAGAAATCTCCATCTCGAATCTCTGGCATAATCACAAGAATATGTCAACTGCAAAAAAAAAAGAATTAATATAGGTATATGTTATAGGCAATGTGTATAAAGCAGGCATTCTATACAATACCTAGGCATTGTATAGAATGACGGGGTCGTTCAGACAATGTATGAAATGATATTAAATGTTTAAACTATTTTACACTTTTCCTAGAAAATGTATAGACCGGCATTCTATACAATGTCTAGGTAAGACATTGTATAGAATGCCGGTCGAAGCATAGGTAATGTGTGTAATCTATTTTTCTTCTCTATGATTTAGTACTAATCTTTTGAGAGCTACTCCTAATTTCAACTTCCAACAGCAGACAGTGCTGATAAGACATGTGTTCTATTATTACCACTTAGGAAGCAAAAACGGGAACAGAATTTTACACTAATATTTTTTTTTGTTTTGTCGACTAGTTCTTATTTGGTTTACGATTCTGTCGTCGAGTCTGTCCATTCATTATACACATTGCCTGATGCGCTTCGGGCATTTCATACAATACCTAGTCAATGTATGAAATAAATCGTATTATACACCTTAGGCCGAACGATTTAGGCAATATATATAATGCCTAGGCATCAGGGCCTGATTTAGGGTTCCGGGCGCCCTAGGCTAGCTATGAATATGCGCCCCCAGCTGCAACGAATTTTTAGTCCTACCTACAAAAGAGACTAAGTAAGCTGATCCTACGTTCCTAATCGTTATTCTTTGTTAATTTGAAAATAATATAAAACCCGATTCTAAGACTTCTTAAGAAGTTATGACTTGATGCATCAGCCAGTAAAAAGCGAGATAAAAATACAATCAAAGTACCTAACAGTACCTAGGTACATCCAGTTTCCGATAAATCGAACCAGTGGATCTTAGTCAAATCCCTTCATAACTCAGGAAGTGCAAAATTTATAGCTAAGAACGGTTAGAAAGCCGATGTGCTGGGGATGGCCCCGGCACATTGGCTTTCGAGCATAGAAAACCGCAAAATTGGCTCATCTGTTGGGCTGCTACGATGCCATAGACAGACACAAACATACACAGATACACAGGTCAAACTTAACACTTCTTTTTCTTCGGCGGGGTTAATTAAATCGTCAGTAATATTGGTGCGACGGTCCTTTCCAGCCCCTCCTCCATGACCGGTTTCACCGTCTCAACAGCACCGTCTCACACTTTTTTTATAACACCAAAGTGGCAGACAAGCATACGGCCTACCAGATGTACCGGTGGTCACGCACAATGAGGCAGTCTCTCCTGTCGCGAAGAGGTTCCACACCACCTGCAAGCATGGGATCGTTGACCAGTCTCATGGCTCGCCTCTGCACCGAGTCGAACGGAAGAATTCAGTCAATTCATTCTGATATTCTGGTGCCCCCGCCCAGCAGTGGCAGCTGTACTCCATGTGCGGCCGCACTTGCGACTTAAACAGAAGTATTTGCGGCGCAGTAAGTACCGCCGCACCCTGTTGAGCACACCGAGCGGCTTGGACGCCAGCTTGGCCTTTTTCTCCAAATCACTTCGGAACTGAACGTCACTGGAGATGTCAACACCAAGGATACCTATACCTACTGTCAGAGAAGGAGAGAGTTGTGCCCTGAAATTATGGCGCTACAGTAAATTAGGTTTTCTTTGCGGTGAATACACAAACTTGTGTCTTAGTAGGGTTGAATTGAACAAGATTTTGTTTTTACCAATCGGACACTCTATTGCGAGTTGTCTCGATTTCAAACACAAGTTGTTCACAGCTTTCTTCCACTGCAGCCCGAGAGATACCGGTGCGGCCCGTGTAACAAGTGTCGCCCGTACTGTCGTCCGCATAACAATGAATGCCGTCAATAGACAACATCTCATTGATATGCAGCAGAAACAGAGTGGGGGACAACACTGAGCCTTGTGGTACTCCAGCGTTTATGGCTATGCATTCAGAACCTATGCTTCTACCGGCCAAAAAGCTGGACGCCCATTCCTTTTGGTTCCTGGGTGCCTTGAACGCGACACGGGTGGAGCTGTCGTATTTACTACCACGCTGCCAGGGAGATGGGCGCAGGAATTTAATTTTAACGCACGTATTTGTATTTTTACTAAATTACCAAATGATTTATGTACTTAGGTGTAACAAATGTTAACTAACAATTTTAAACATGTTGTTAGGAGTTGTTATAATCTGTTTAAAATTGCTAGATTTTTTGTGTGCTCCTTTTTAGGAGCACCGTAAGTCACAGCCCTGCGCCGAGCCCAACGCCAGGCGCCCCCTTGATCCTGGCGCCCTAAGCTTCAGCTTAGTTAGCTTATGGGTAAATCAGGCCCTGCTAGGCATTGTATACAATGCATACATATATATATACATATACATCAAACTATGTAGAAGTAAAGTATGGAGTACCCCAGGGAAGCGTTTTGGGTCCATTATTGTTACTCATCTATATCAATGATTTCCCTAAAGCTGTCACTGCCCAATGTTTCTTTTTGCTGATGACAGTACTGTAGTGTTTGCAAATCTAAATCAAAGTAGTCTTAAAGATATAATTAACAACAACCAAGTGATATAGTGGACTGGCTAAAGAAGAATAACCTGGTGATTAATCTCAACAAAACAAACATTATGGTGTTTAGAAATCGTAGAAGATATTTACCTCAAGATTTCAAGATCGAATATTCGGGAACAATAGTGAGTGAAGTTGAAACTGCATATTTTTTGGGCCTACAGATAGATTGCACATTAAATTGGTAGTCGCACACATACATACATACATACAGTCACGCTTTTATCCCCGAACGGTAGGCAGAGGCCTTTTATAAAATTTGTCCCACGTAATAGGTGGTGAGCCGTATTGCCGTGTTTAAATGGACAGGCGCAGGTTGTGACTGCCTGCTGTTGAAATAAAGCCTTCAACTTAGCTCTGCCATTTTACGGGCAACCGGGACCAACGGCTTAACGTGCCTTCCGAAGCACGGAAACGCTCAAATAAATGTCACAAAGTAATCACACGGATGGTCACCCATCCACGGACCGGCCATAGTGAAAGTTGCTTACTGCAGTGATCGTTTACAGAACACTGAGTCCGCGGGGCCACGAGCGCTTGGAAGTCGCACATCGACTATATTTGTGCAAAATTAAATAAAAGTGCGTACGTTCTGTACACTCTCTCTAGGACGGTGAGTACTGCCACACTGCTATCTGCATACTATGCCTATGTAGAATCTACGATAAGGTATAAGCCCCGCACGTTGATATTGCGCTTGGCGGCCATCATGGCGACCACTTGGTGACGTATGTCCGTCGAGCAGTCAGTACTAAAAAAAATACCGTACGCAGCTTCGCGAGGCCAGCGCGCGCTCGCGCTACGTCACAATGACGTCACTTAGCTGTCATTATGACAAGGTTCCAGCGCATTACCAACTTGCGGGGATTACACGGTGTGATATTTTGGGGAATTATCACGGACTAGGAGGTTGCTTTTAGAGCCCAAAAGCAGTGTGTAAGAGCGATTATGAGGATAAAAAGGACAGAGAGTTGCAAATCCCATTATAAGGCCTTAAAGTTACTAACCTTACCAAGCTTATATATATTAGAAATGGCAGGTTTTGTTAAAAATAATCCAAAGTTCTTTAAAAAATTAAATAGTAGTCGCAATAAACATAAAATACACACAATATCTAAATATCTATAACATAAAATAAAATTACATAACATAAAATAAAACAGCTTTCTTGAATAAGAGTGTCTATTGTATGGTATCCAGAGTTTACAATAAACTACCACTCAAATTACGCAAAATTGAAACAGCTTATATATTCAGCATAGACTCAAAAATATACTTATAGACAAAGCATATTATACTACTAGCTGAGCCCGCAACTTCGTTTACGTCACATAAGGTGTATGAAAGGAAAGGTATTTCTTCATCAGAGTCATCAAGCAGCGTCTGAAACTGCCCTGTTTGCTTAATCATAAAAGAGCTTAATGATTAAGTCTATTTTAAAACAATTCAGTCCACGCCTTCGGCGCGGACTGAATTGTTTAAAAATAGTCTGAATCATTAAGCTCTTTTATGATTAAGCCAACACGCCAGTTTAGGTTCATTCACATTCAAAGAAACCCCTACAATTAAAATTTTCAAAATATTTGATTCTTAAAAGTGTTATAACTCTTTTATTTCTAAACCGATTTACATAAAACAAACGCTAAATGTTAACTGGAGCAAACCTCAACACAATAAAAAGAACCGCATTGCAATCGGTTGAGCGGTTACTGAGATTAGCGTGCACAACCGTACAGACAAACAGATATACAGACATACAGACATACAGACAAACAGACAAAAATGCTAAAAATCATTGTTTTGGGTTCTATTGCGTTCATAAAGCCCCCCTATAATATTTTTTCTTATTTATCTTCCATGTACAGACAGCGACCTGTTACGATTTTATTATATGTATTGATTGATGATATTGATAAAGGATTGATTGATATTTTCTTTCTTTATTATTAATATTTTTTTATTCTATTTGTATAATTTAGATTGATTTAAGATTGAAATATTAAGTTTTAATTCTATTTTTTGGAGGAAGTCAATAAAATTATAAGAAAGAGCTACCTATTGTAAAAAAGGAAAGGTTATTGTTTTTATCTTGCAAATAATTTGGTACGACCTTGTTAATTTATGACTAATAGTATTGTATTTAGTTTTCACTTTGTTAAAGTTGCATGTGAAATAATAATAATATTTGCATACCTGAGGGTGGAGGATGGAGAAGGGGCGGCCTGACTGTGCCCAACTAAACCTACAGATATAAGTATAAAAAAAGATAGGAAGGTAGTCATTTCATTTAATTGCATTATTTACCATTATAAGATAGCAGTTTATTCATTATATTTCTCGAAAGGATAATAAGGGTGATCCATCCACACTTTCATTGGAAAAGTTCTGTAGTTCCTGTCGAATCCTCTGAGCTGTTCCCGCTCTGCGTCAGTCAGCGTGAAGTCGAACACGTTCAGGTTTTGTTCCATGTGAGACTTTGCTATCGATTTTGGAAGCGGCACTGCTCCAAGTTCAATCTGCAATAAATATTGAATGTTAACACGTTAAACGTTAATCCGTTGGTCCCGGTTGCCACTAAAATGGCAGTCGCTAAGCCAAGTTGAAGACCTTTATAGACGGCTTGAAAAATTTTAACAGCAGGCAGTCACAAGCTGCGCCTGTCTATATCAACACGGCAATTACGGCTCACCACCTATTACGTGGTACAAAATAAAAAAAATGTGGGCATATAATTTTATAAAATATGCCTCTGCCTACCCCTTCGGGGATAAAAGACGTGATCATTTCATTTTAACATTGGCATTTTAATGAAGTGAATAAAGTCTGAATAAAGTTGTAACATCTCTGTATTTTTTATAAGGTACCCATTTTCGCAAATAAAAACATTGAATTGAATTAAATTGAATTAAAAGGCATTGTTTTTTTATGGAATCACGTCACCTGGTCATCCTTCTTTAAAGTACCTTTAACGCCATCTATTAGTAAGAAGCAGAACTAATGGAGACTAAAGTCACAAAACAAACTGTATATTTCTATTTGTTCAGCGGACAAGTGCAATTAAAAGGGGGGATTTTTCTTTAGGTACTATTAGTACCACGGGTAAAAAATAAATATAAATTAGGTACTGTGTAGCTTGTTTTTTTCGTTCCTTCCCCGTGACACCACCAAGTTGTACCCCCAGTAGTGTCATGGCGAATCAACTCTTCCCCGTTGCACCACCGAGGTGTCACGGGGATTCGGATTTATCCCCGTGACACTACCAGAGGAACCAATGGGAAATTAAGGTCTTTCCTGTGGTACCACTGTGTTGGCGTTTTGAATCCCCAAGGAATTATGTCAAGCATAAAATAGCAGAAAACCAAAGATGTCTGCGCATCTGGGAGTACTTACCAAATACCTAAGAACAACTTGGGGTACAGTTTTGTTGTGATTCTCAGCGATCTGTTCAAGGACGGGGTCGTCAACCCTCGGGGGCGGCGCGTCCGGAGCGGCTTTGCTGTAGAACAGCGAGCCGAAGGGAGTGTACCCCATTACGGCTATCTGCTGCTCCTTGCAGTACGCGCGAAGCTCTGGCTGTTGGATATTCAGGTTGAGCTGGAAGAAACAATTACTTGTAGTGGTTTAACGATAATAAGGCGAGCTGTTAGAGTTGTCAACGATCATATTCTTACAGGTGGTGTGGATGTGGAACCTCTTAGCGACAGGAGAGACTTTCCCTCCTTGTCCTTCCCTACGTTTTAGCTCTTCAGAGTGCTGCCCGTCTGGCTCCTACAAGGAGATTCTAGAAATCGAGTGACGCTCCTTTGCAGGGTCACAGCGCATTCTTCATCAGCCTATATATCGGCCAGACAGAACACCGCGGATGGAACGGTCCCTTTTCGGTGCCACCGAGATTATCACACGAAGTCAACTACACTATCCTGATGTCAACAAGGCCGCAAAGCTCCTAAATTCATTCCCCCGTACCACCAGAATACTTCAAAGACATGGACTAAAAGTTGCAACAAACTTACCTCCAGTTGCAGCACAGCGGGCTTCTCTAGCCCATGGTCTAACAGTCTTTCAATCTGGTGTTGGTTGAAATTAGACACTCCTATGGACTTGGCCAGTCCCAAATTTTTCGCCTCGATCATTCCTTGCCAGGTCTCCACGTAATCGGTGTAATAGTATGTGCCGTTCAACTGGATATAACAAAATGTTAGAAATGGACAAAACTATCCTTTATATTCAATCCAATCAAGCTATGAATAAGCATCACGATGTGCGATGCTAAGCGAAACGCTCTGTATCAATATTTTTATAATAATTATATTTTAAGTCTTAAACAAGTGAAAGTTATCGGAATATTGACTAAATAACCCAGTTCGGTGCTGAAAGTGTTATCAGTGAAATAAAAGTACAAATTATTGAATTTTATGAAGTGAATACCTATTAGAGAGAAAAGCAAGAAAAACAGTGCAAAACCAAGTTATAAACAATAAAAACTATATGTTTCAAAATGCAGTGAAATAATGTGAAGCAATCCAACAGAATTTGAGTGTTATAGTAGAATAAATAAACAAATCGTCAGTATGCAAAACCGTTGTGAAAATATTTTTAAAACCGGCACTTATCGCTTGCACTATTAGTCATCGAATCACTAAAACTGGTTATCTAACCATTTATGCTACCTATACAGCATAAGAGTACTAAATTCGACAAATTGCTTATCTGACCCGTTGGTCTCGAGGCATAAATTGCGAGATTTGATTGAGGGGCACGAGTACCGAACCTACAAATGAAAAATGCTCTTTTTGTGATTTTGTTTTCACTCCAGTACAAGTAGCTACTATTTATTGTCATTCATAGTGCAATACAGTCGCAACAAACATTATTACAATGAATAATAACGTCACTATCCGCCGGAAGAATAACACGAACATAATGAATTCGTCTCTGGACCAATCATTGTCCTTATCTAACACTTCAGATTCCTTTAGGTTCATTAAAGAAGTTTACCGGACTTATCAACCGGGCACTACGATAATGACGAATCTGTTGTACTTAAAGAAGAAATTCAACAATTAAAACTACAACTAATGTCAGCTAACAATGAAATAGATAGACTGGCATTGGAGCTCACGGAACTCAAAAGTATAAATAAATGTCAAGAAAAGACAATATTAAAACTGAAGAATATCTGCAATTCGCCTGCTCAAGTATGCAAAATACATGTAAGAAAAAGCGAAAATCACGGCAAAGGTTGCAATTAAATGAAACATCTAAACAAATAAACTCTAGTATCACCGATCTAGGACTGTGTGAGGAACTGGAAGCGGATGTCAATTCTGAACTCGTTTGTTTACCAACAATTGTAAATAATACCACCTCTAAAAAAAATGAACAGAGGGCAACTTCCAGCCCCAAAAAATCTACTCCACCTATGAAATTTGACACCCAGCCAAAACTACTAATCCTAGGAAGTCAACAGTGCAGAGGGCTAGCCGTGAACCTGATAAAATCAAGACAGCAAACTAAATTTCAACAATACCAAATCCAATCAGTAGTTCGGCCTGGTGCATACACTAGTCATATTTTAGAAGAAAGTCATGAGTTCCCTGACACTGCCTCGAATTGCTTAATTTTATGCGTGGGCGAAAACGATTGTAATCCTAATAAAATTATAGTGGAACTTTCAGCATTGATAAAGAGAATACAGGTTGCTCAGATTATTATCTTAGGCGTTGTAAGAAATGAAAGTCTCAACGAATATATGCTAAACACTACTATAAAAACCATCTGCAACAACTTCTCAAATTGTAGATACATTGACACTAATGCTTACTACTATAATAACAATTTTTGTAATTTTTCGACCTTATGTTATGACATTAATGTAATCTTGGACTCGATGTACTATCGTGAAACATTTCTTCATTATAATTCTAGATCATTAGATAAAATTAACAAATCTTAGTTCTCATTACCTAAACCTAAGCAAAAAATATATAACAAAGGAACCATACCATTCTACTTCCCTATAATAAACAAAAAACAAGAGTCACGTCCAGTAGATACATTTTTTCGGCTACAGAATCGCCAAAGAAACGGTGCCACAAAATTAGGTTACTACACCAAAATATTGCTGGCCTGATCAATAAACAGGACCTGTTAGAAACATATTTAGCCGAATGTTGTGGACGGCTTATGCCACTTGATATATTGTGCTTCTCTGAAACTTTTATAGATCAAGGGGATGAAATTTATGTTAATTTAACCGACTTTACTCTGTCAAGTTCTTATTCAAGGTTAAAGGGTAAACGCGGTGGGGTCTGTATTCTCACACGTAAGTTTATCGATTGTCAGCCTTTGCATGTATGCCAACAGTTGAGTTCTGTGAATACTTTTGAGTGCTGTGGAATCGAAATAACCTCCTTGCAGCTGATTGTAGTGTGTCTGTATAGAATACCCGGCGCGGACTTGACAATTTTCTTCACGAAACTCACAGCACTATTACAACAGTTGACCAAAAAATCAGTGCAGAACATAATTTTAGCGGGTGATCTTAACATCAACACCTTAAAAAAATCTAGTGAAAGTGAGAGCTTAAGAGAAATACTGGCTAATTATAACTTGAATCTGCACATTAATCAACCTACTAGACAAAAATCGTGTATAGATCACTTGATCAGTAACATAAATGGGGCCATGGGTGAAGTGGTTAGGTTGTTTTTGTCTGATCATGATACAGCGCAAAGATTAACAATTCCTATAAAAGAAAAGAAACCTAAAAAAAAATACTGCTACATACTGAAACGTAACTATAATAGTACTAACTTAGCTAAATTCAAAGAATGCTTATCAAACCTATCGTGGAATGATGTATTTAATGAACCAAATTGCAACGAAGCGTTCAACTATTTTCATGAAACCCTTGTAATGTTTTATGATCTTTGTTTCCCAACGATTAAAATAAGACTAAATTTAGATTACAAAACTCCAAAATGGATTACAAAAGGTATTAAAAAGTCAACACAAACGAAACGACAACTTAGATATAACTACTACAAAAATAAGACCCCAACTAATAAAAATAAATACGTACAATATGATAAACTATTAAAAAACTGTATCAAGTAATCAAAATTAAATGTTAACACAATCTACATTCAAAATGCAAAAAATAAATGTAAGGCTGCATGGACGCTCATTAAAGAAAGAACTGGTAACATTAAAGCTCAAGAATATATAAAGAGTATAGAAATTGACAATAAAATATTAACAGACCCCTTAGATATAGCTACAGCATTCAATGACTACTTTATTAACACAACGAATATAGATAAAAATCCTAGACCAAACTTGACATTATTGAAAACAGTAGGGCCAACAATATTTATTACTCCAACGTCGGAAACTGAAGTCTTAAAAATTCTTAAGACCTTAAATAATACTTATTCCGTTGGTTACGACGGTATTTCGACGCCAATATTGAAAAAATGTAGTAACGAGCTCGCGAGCGTCCTTACACAACTCGTGAACTTGTCTTTTGACCAAGGAATATTTCCTGACAAACTGAAACTCTCAGTCGTGAAACCACTACACAAAAAAGGAAATAAAAACGACATAGTTAATTACAGGCCTATAACTTTAATCCCTACACTTTCAAAACTGTTCGAGAGACTAATGTATAATCGCATAATGGATTTTCTCAAAAAATTCAAAGTTATCGTAGAAGAACAAAACGGCTTTCAAAAGAATAAGTCCACAACCCTAGCTGCATTTACGCTGATAGATTCTATAACGAAGGGTATCGATAAAAAGTTACGCACTACCGCTATCTTCTTTGATATGACCAGGGCATTCGATGTTGTGAATCATGAAATATTACTCAATAAGTGTGAACTTTACGGATTAAGAGGCCAAGCGCTAGACTGGTTACGCAGTTACTTATCTGATATGAAACAATGCGTCAAGTTGAACGAATCTGTGAAAACTATACTACGGGTCACTTTAAGTCTCAATATAAAATTAATAAATATGGTGTGCCGCAAGGCAGTATTATGGGACCGCTGCTCTTCCTCATCTACATCAACGATATCCCAAAAACTATACAGCACAAGTGTGTCCTTTTCGCAGATGACATTTCTGTAATAATCTCAGAGGAACGTGATCTTGATACTTATAGTGATATACTCAGGACAACTATTGAGACTGTAACGGGTTGGCTGGATGATAACAACTTAACGGTTAATCTGAACAAAACTAAATTAGTCCAATTTCACAATTATAAAAATAGTTATGACACAATAAATATTACTTATGACGGAAATATAGTACAAGAGGTAGATCAAATGAAATTTTTAGGTATAATACTTGACAAGAATTGTAATTGGAAAGCCCATGTTAAATGTGTTTGTACACGATTAAACAAATTTGTATTTGCACTTAGGAGTATAAAGAATCAGATAGGGATCAATTCAGCACTGTATGCCTACCATGGATATATAGGATCTGTTCTCAGGTATGGAGTACTGTTATGGGGTAACTCCACCGATATTAACAGAGTTCTGATATCACAGAAAAAATGCGTTAGAGCTGTATGTAGTGCCGCACCCCTCGATTCTTGTAGACCGTTATTTAAAAAAACGAGGATTCTTACTGTTGTGTGCCTTTATATCCTAGAGATAGCATTGTTCGTAAGAGAACATCAAATAATATTCCCCAAAGCTTGTGATAAAAAGCGATACATCTCCAGGGATAAAACTAGACTCATTGTTACGAGATCCTGCAGCGCTTTTCATCAGAAAAATTGTGGTAGCATGGCCATTAAGGTTTACAATAAGTTACCTAAATCTTTAAGGGAATTGCCGAGGAACACATTCCGAAAACGTATTAACGAATGGCTTTTGGAGAAATGTTTCTAGTCGATGAATGAATTCTGGACATGTAAAAATTAACATTGACGCAATTATAATTAATATCCGCGGACGGTATGGTAGAATGGTATAATTTATAGAAATTAGTTTTGACTGAAAAAAGTAAATAAAGTTTATAATGTATAATCGACCTGATAAATTTAAATACTTGATAGGTGTAAATTTAAAACATGACAAAACTATTGTTATTTATAAATGTTATTCTTATCCTATAGTTATAATGTTATTAGAAATAATTTGTTAAAAAAATTACATGCCGTATTGTCCGGCGAAACATGCTGTAACTGTAGACTACTTATAAGAACAAGTCATCCATGTTTCTTGTAATAAACTATCATTCATTCATTCATTCATTCATTCATTCATTCATTCATTCATTCATATGGCATGGCAGTCCACTGCTGGACATATGCCCTTCCCAATTCATGGTCTCTATTGGAGTAGGGGAAAGGCGAGCAGCTGTAGGGCTCTGCCTAACGAAGCTTAGACCACGGCTCGACAATTCAAATTTTAACATCCCTGCTATGAAACGTAAACTAATTGCTGCCTTGCGGTCCAGCAAAAGAGCAATCGCCACGGTTAGGTTCGATTTCGTCAACAGCTTTATTGAGCGACTAGCGCGCTACCTTTCTAGCTGGTCGCTGGCCTAGGGAAACTTGTCGGTCCGGATTACCACCTACGCAAATCTGCAGGCAGGTATACCCCACGTGCGCCTACACATTTCACACAGTAATAAACTCAACACGACAAAATGTAAACATTGTGAAAATATGGGCATATAATAAATAAAACATAGGCACTGATGCCTCTACCCCCTTCGGAGATAAAGGATATACATGCCAACTCTAATTTTGGCACCCTAAATTCATATCAAGGGTGTCGTTAGACGCGACTAAGGGAACACTTTTGCAAATCGATCCGTTGCGTAGAGAAGGAAAACTCGAAATAAATCGCAATTATCAGTAAAAATCGTTAAGCCAAGTTAAAGTCCATAAGGGCGGCTCGAAAAGTCTCAACAGTGGGTTGTCGCAATCTGCGCCTGTCCATTTCAACACGGCAACATGCTCACCTCCTATTATGTGGGACATAAAACTTTATGGTGAAATGTGGGCGCATACTATGCCTCTGCCTACCCCTTCGGAGATAAAGGCGTGACCAAATGTATGTATGTATCCTTCCGAGAGCTTACCCGGGACTCCAAACCATATGCTGTTAGGTAGGATACGTGTGGTTTTTGTCGGCAGAAGTCCGGCATAGCATCCATGTTCAGATGACATGCTTCGTAGATGTCAGTGGTGCGACATAATACTTACAAACAGTGCGAGAGGGAAATGTATCAAGTACAGGTCCACGTAGTCCAGATTGAGGTCCTTGAGGGAGCGCCGGAGGGTGGGGACCACTGCATCTTTGGCGTGGGCGTCGTTGTATAGCTGTAAAAATCACTTATTAAAAAAAAACTAGGGACAAAATCACAGAGAGTAGTTTTCAGGGACCTCTGCTTTGGTTATTGGATTGACGAAAATATTTGCTACATAATCTTATTTCCTTACTAATATTTTATTGGCATAAGTTTGAGAGTATTGACTGCCTCCGTTGCGCATTCGGTAGTGTAGGCGCCTGCCTCGCTAAGGTCCCGGGTTCGATTCCTGGGTCGGTTTGTGTAAACGATTATTTGTGTTTTTTTTTTTTTTTTTTTTATACTACTTAGGTGGCAGACAAGCTTACGGCCCACCGGAAGGTTGGTAACCGTAGCCTATAGACGTTTGCAACACCAGAGGCGCTACACACGCGCTGCCGACCCGGGCGCAGGTTGTGACGACCCACAGTTGAAATTTTTCAAGCCGCCCGTAGGGCCTTCAACTTGGCTTAACGACTGTCATTTTACCGACAACCGGGACCAACGGCTTATCGTGCCTTCCGAAGCACGGAAACGCTCGTAAATAAATGTCACAAAGTGGTCCACGTGGTGGTCACCCATCCATATCCGGCCATAGTAAATGTTGCTTACTGCAGTGATCGTTTACAGAACACTGAGTCCGCGGGGCCACGAGCGCTTCAAATTTTTGTTTTAACTACAAATAAAGTTAGTTAGTTTAGTTTAGTTGTGTAAACTACAAATGTTTGTTTCTGAGTTTGCGTGTTTTCAATTAGGGATAAAGGCGTGACTTAATGTATATATGTATAATCTACAAAGTAAAAACAGCAGTTCTTACCTTAGTGGTGACAAATATATCCTCTCTCCTCACACCTTCGCTGAACTTCTTCGTCAGCGCGCGTCCGATCTGGTCTTCAACGAAATATATAGATGCTGTGTCGATATGCGTGTAACCAGCTTCGATCGCCCAAACGACAGCTTCCTCTATCTCGTTGCCTTTAGGTTCCACCAAACCCGGAAGATCAAACTCGTTGTTCTGTAAACGATCACTACAGTAAACAATTTTCACTAATAGCTGGGCCTAATGGTGACCACTTTGTGACCTGTGTTTAAGAGTCGTTTAGCCAAGTTGAAGGCTTTATGATCTTGAAGAAATTTCAGCTGCGAGTCATCATGGCCTGCGCCTGTTCATTTCAACACGGCAATAGGCTCACCACTTATTACGTGGCCGTGGGACGTAAAACTACAAGGTGATGTGGGCGAATACAATACGGCGTGACTATAATAATGTATGTAGGAATGCGTTAAAAGGGGCAGGCCGAGGTCTACCAGACGTGACCATACGCTCTGTCTCACGTTACAGGTGGTGAAACTCATTACCACGTTGAAATAAACAGACGCAAATTGAAACCCGCTGTTGAAGTGTTCAAGCTGCCTCACAGCATTCTACTTGGCATAACGCCAGCTATGTTACTGGCAATCAGGAACAACGGCTTAAAGTGCCTTTAGAAGCGCAGAAATGATGAACTTATAACAATGTACAGCGTAACAAAAACCGTTTTATTCCGAGGGTTCCGTACCAAAAAGCTGGAAAAAAATCAAGTTTGTTGTTTGGGAGCCCCCTTAATCCCTCTTTTTATATATCTAATATCTATTTTTTTATACATATAGCGGCAACACAAAATATATCATCCGTAAAAATTTCAGCTACCACGGTTCCTCTGATGCCTCGTGACGGACAGACAGACTGACAGACGGACGGCGAAGCCTTATGAATAGAGTCCCGGTTTTTACCCTTTGGGTAAAAACCCTAATAAGAGTAGAAAATAATGGAGGTGTCACTATGCTGTTCATATTACAACCCGTCAAAAGAACTATATTTATTTTAAGGTAAAAAGTAAAGAAAATTGTAGTACAATTCGTCGGAAATATCTGCGAACCTGGCTTCCCCTCGCGCTTCCCCGCACCTGACTCCGTTGTCGCCTATCCAGTATAACTAGGGTTGCCAGATGGCCGGGAAATCCGGGATTGTCCCGGAATTACGTGTCTTGTCCAGTGTCCAGGAATTACACTTTATAGTCCCGGATTTAGAATATCTACCGAGCTAGCGCACGCTTCGCGTTCGAGTCATAGAAGAAGAGAGGGAGGCGGACGGCCGCGCGTACGTCCGGCCGCCCGCACGCCCGGCCGCCCGCCTCTTACCGAAACCGGGGTTCAGACAACCTGGTCGAGTTCAATGCCAGAAAAACACAGGCGTGTGCCTTTACAGCTAAGAAGTCCCCTTTCCTACCCCTACCCTCTCTTCAGAGCATTACGGTTCCACTAAAGGACAACCTGGAGATCCTCGGTATAGACGTCCGGCGTGAGCTTAATCAAAAAACTACATAGAGAGTTACATTGCGCTGAGCCCGCGGAGTTACTAGGAGTCCTAGATAAAAGATCTCATCAAGGCGAAGTGAAATAATACAAGATTGACTAGCTAATATCAGATTTAATTTTATTGCAACAACGATCTACACTGTTCAACGACTGATTCTTGAATGTCGTGTGTGTCGTCTGACTTCCTTGTCTATGTTGGAGTGACATCTTACGTCAATGTCAAAATGTCACTCCAACATTCACATTCATGGATATAATCGACTAAATAACGATTGCCATATCACAAAATTAACATATTAACAATAATTATATGTGCTGTAATGGGTCGATTCTAACAGCTCGGCCATCCTTACAATGGTGTGTCCCCACACCAATATATTCAATATAGTTATTTCTTTATCGCGGTAATGTATTAATTACAGTCATAACACTAACGAATAACATTATAATATCAATAGAATTATTTCATACTTGCTGACCCTCAAAACCTCGCCTACGTCACACAAAGTCTATGCAAGGGGAGGTATTTCTTCATCACCCACCTAGGAGCGCATGAAACTGCGCCTTCAGTGTGGACTAAATCATATCACAACACCATTAATCATTGAGTTTTATTCGATTTAGCAAACATGCCAGTTTGGAATGACACATTCAAAGGGGGTCCCTTTGAATGTGTCATTCCAAACTGGCATGTTTGAACTTCAGGTTTAGCGAAAGTTGAGGTGTCTCTAATTTCTGAACCGCAAAACCCTCAACATTGAAACTTGTGTGGAAAATTCTTTAAAGTACTCTCTTTTCAACACAAAAAAAAATTAGAAGTCTGGTCACAAGTTGAGAAATTACACCTACAAGAACTGCTCAAAACATCGGAATCAAAAGTGTTCTTAATCCTTCCTCGTATCATAAGCTCAAATTGTGCCGAGTATCATTCAAATTGATTCAGTAGTCTTGACGTGATACTTATTCGGGATAAAGACAGACAAAAAGACTGTACAATTGTACAAATTCAGCAGTTCACCACAGACCACGACACGGCTCTCTGCCACCGTTCGCGGCACAATGCCGCAGTTAGCGCAGTTTGCCGCAGTCCGAAATGCTCTCTCTGTCACATTTCGCGACATACTGCCGCAGACCGCGGCACATTGCCGCAGATCACGGCACACTGCCGCTGTTCGCGACACTCTGACGCAGATCGCGGCACTCTGCCGCCATTCGCGGCACATTGCCGCAGTTCGTAGCGCTCAGCCGCAGATCGTGGCACACAGCCACTGTTCGTGGCGTTCAGCCGCAGATCGCGACACTCTGCTGCCGTTCGCGGCACACTGCTGCAGTTCGCGGCGCTCAGCTGCAGATCACGGCACTCTGCCGCTGTCCGCGGAACACTGCCGCAGATCGCGGCACACTGCCGCAGTTTGCGGCGCTCAGCTGCAGATCACGGCACTCTGCCGCTGTCCGCGGAACACTGCCGCTGTTCGCGGCACTCAGCCGCAGATCGCGGCACTCTGCCGCTGTTCGCGGCACACTGCCGTAGTTCGCGAGGCTCAGCCGCAGATCGCGGCACTCTGCCGCTGTTTGCGGCACATTGCCGCAGTTCGCAGTGCTCAGCCGCAAATCGCGGCACTCTGCCGCAGGTCGCGGCACACTAACGCAGTTCGCGGCGCTCAGCCGCAGATCGCGGCACTCCAGATCGCAGCACTCTGCCGCAGTTCGCGGCACACTGCCGCAGTTCGCGGCACACTGCCGCAGTTCGCGGCGCTCAGCTGCAGATCACGGCACACTGCCGCAGTTCACGTCGCTCAGCCACCGTCGCAGTCCGTCTCATTTTCTAATGCTAACACTCACAACCCATACCGATACAGTCTGTCGCAATCTGCGTCATCTGTGCAGTCAGCACTGACGCTCACGACCCATACCGATATAGTCTGTTGCGATCTGTGTTATCTGTAAGAAATGCACTAACACTCACAACCTCTACCGACACAGTCTGTCGTAATCCGCGTCATCTGTGCAGTCAGCACTAACGCTCACGACCAATTGCCGATACAGTCTGTTGCCATCCGTGTTATCTTTAAGAAAGGCACTGACACTCACAACCTCTACCGACACAGTCTATCGTAATCCGCGTCATCTGTGCAGTCAGCACTAACGCTCACGACCCATGCCGATACAGTCTGTCGCGATCTGTGTTATCTTTAAGAAAGGCACTGACACTCACAACCTCTACCGACACAGTCTATCGTAATCCGCGTCATCTGTGCAGTCAGCACTAACGCTCACGACCCATGCCGATACAGTCTGTTGCGATCTGTGTTATCTTTAAGAAAGGCACTGACACTCACAACCTCTACCGACACAGTCTATCGTAATCCGCGTCATCTGTGCAGTCAGCACTAACGCTCACGACCCATGCCGATACAGTCTGTTGCGATCTGTGTTATCTTTAAGAAAGGCACTGACACTCACAACCTCTACCGACACAGTCTATCGTAATCCGCGTCATCTGTGCAGTCAGCACTAACGCTCACGACCCATGCCGACACAGTCTGTTGCGATCTGTGTTATCTGTGCTAAAGCACCGACATTCTTACCCCATTGTTCGATGCAATACCTAATTGCAACCAAACACCTATTGCTGATCCAGCAATACGACGTGGCCGCACTAAGTGCGCCGCGAGCTCAGTGCATGTCGGACAGCGACCGGGTGCATTCATTCCCATTTTATCATACTTTTAGCGATAGTTTACCAGAAATAAACCTTTTAACGTAATTAAAGTGTTTTCTGTGTAAAGTAGCAAACTCCCATCCCATCAGGTACCACGCAGGTCGCACCCCCTACATTTTGGTCCTTCGAGCGTTTTTACAAGGACTTCGCGGTCGCGTTTTCGTTTTTCGGGACTAACGATTCGTGAAGTGAACTTGAACGATACCAGCGACACTTGGAGTTACAGTGTTTTTTTAGCATAGCAGTGACTGTGGTGGTAACCTTAGCAGCGAAACTTTTGTAGTGACTTTAGTGAAACTTAGCGGTAGCAGAAAGGGTGGTGCTCAAGGCATACCTTTTCACCAGCAGTGAGTCCATTGCTCACACTAGCGACACCAGCGGGTCACTGGCCTGGGGAGCAACCTTCGTCAGTGGCAAAGCAGCAAGCAGCGGTAAAGGACTTTTCCAAGTAAGATAGTTCCTATTTTTTCTTACAACAGCAAAATGGAGAGCCTTTATTTTGTGCAATCGGAGATTGCAGATAGCATTAGAAAACTCCTCGTTAATTTTCGAAAGGATAGCGTAGAGCGTAAATCGTTAGATTACTGTAAGCGTAGACTCGAGGTACTTGAGAAGTACTGGGAAGACTATCAAGTCAATCATGACAAGATTCTTCCCTTTGAAAAGACGAATCATAAATATTTTATCAACTCTGAGTTTGAGAGTACTAAACAGCTTTATATCAATGCTAAAGGGCTAATTAGTCAATGCAAAGAAGAGTTGATACAGCAAGCACAGCAATCATCGTCTTTTCCTCAACTAGCATATAAAGAGGCGCCCGGAACTTCAGCTACTCAGCCGGAGACGCCAGCAAAAGCAGCAGCAAATCCGACCTTCCAGTCCAGAGGGTCCAACAGCAAACTTGACGATATGCTTCATAAGCAGTCGGTCAATTTTAAAGCGTTCCTTAGAGCAGTAGATAATATTGATGTTGAAGCTATGGTTGACAAGTGGGAATTCGAAGACTCACTTCGAACGCTTCAAAACCGGTGGACCACCATTGATAACCTTCATTGGGAGATCGTTGGTGAGTCGGGTGAAGATCTATCAGAAACCTATGATTATCACTTCATCAAGCACGAGCAAACTTTTAATAGGATGAAAAAATCTATTAACTCTAAGATGTGGTCTACATCTTATCGTGAAAAATCTACTCCTAGAATGGATATTCCCATATTTACAGGGCATTACCAGCAATGGATGCCTTTTAAAGATCTGTTTAGTGAAGCAATCCACAAGAACAACGCATTATCAAACGCTCAAAAAATGCAATACCTGAAAGGCAAGCTAAAAGGTGAAGCCGAGCGTTTAATTCAGCACCTTCCGATTAGCTCTGATAACTATGTCGTTTGTTGGGAGATTTTAAATCACCGGTTTGATAATAAGAAACTTATCTTTACAGCACACGCCAATGTATTCCTAAATCTTCCCAATATACAGCATCAATCGTTTTCAGCGTTCAAAAAATTGCATGACGTCACATTAGAGAGTCTTCACGCCATCAAAAACCTAGGTGTGGATATTAGTACGTGGGACCCTCTACTAGTGCATATCTTGTCCCAAAAGTTGGATAGTGAATCTTATTCCGAATACATAGAGTCGTTAAAAAACGCTAGAGAGCTACCAACCTTACAAGACTTTTTAGATTTTCTCGAAAACAAGTTTACTAGTCTAGAAACATCTCGTCGGCGACAAGATACCATGCAAAAGTTCCAGCAACCTCAGCAGCAAGCGAATTCTTCAAAATCATTTCCTAACAACCGAAAATATGATAATTACAAATCAAGCTATAATAATTATTCCAAGAACTCAAAGGCAATGCATGTGCAGGAAATTAAGTGTCCTCATTGTTTTGCTGATCATAAATTACACAATTGCGAAAAGTTTATTCAAATGCCAAAGGAAATGAAACTTAAAACCATCAAACAACTGAAGTGTTGCATTAATTGCGTTTTTAATCATAATGGTAATAAATGCCATTCCAAAAAACGCTGTTTCAAGTGTTCTGGCCGACATCATACGATATTGCATGATTGTTTTGCTGATGGCAAGCAAAATGATTACGAAATTTTTAAGCAAGAACAATTTTTTAAGCCAAATAGCAGCAATGGGGTGCACGCATCTCAGCAAAATGTCAACGAGATTTTATTAGCTACAGCGTTAGTGCGAGTGCGAGCAGCTGACAGCACTCAGCTTGTCATGAGAGCTCTTATCGATCAGGGCTCACAGGTGTCGTTGATTACGGAGAGGGCAGCTCAACAGTTAGGTTTAAAGAGACAGCAATTTAATGGAGCGGTTTCCGGAATCGCAAGAAAGGAATCGAGCTGTATGGGCAAGCTAAGCATTACGTGTCAGTCTATGTATACTGGCTTTTCATTCCAAACGGATGTTTCGATTATGAAAACTCTAATTAAAAATTTACCAAATCAATCTTTCGAAAAACCTTCATGGGCGCATTTAAAACATATCCATTTAGCGGATCCGGAGTTTAATACAAGTCGTCCAGTGGATTTGTTACTCGGGGCAGACGCCTATGCTATTATCATGCTAGATGGTTTGATAAGAGGGCCAGATACGTATTCGCCCATAGCTCAGCATACTCAACTAGGGTGGTTACTATGCGGAACCGTAAAGCCACAGTTCCACTGTAACGTCATCTTAAATAATATAGCGGATATTCATCAGTTTTGGCAAATTGAGGATATTCACGAGCAAAACGAAATGTCAGCGGAAAATCAACAATGCGTCGAGTACTACCTATCAACGACTAAACGTCTTGAAAACGGTCGTTATGAAGTTAGGTTACCGATGAAGCAGCAAGCGTATGAAAAGTTAGGATCGTCTAAGGAGATAGCACTAGCGCAATTTAGGAATTTAGAGAAAAAACGTAGCAAGCAAAAATCTTTAGCTCAACAATATACACAGTTTTTAAGCGAATATTCAGAGTTGGGTCATATGAAATTAGCAACACTTAGCAGGGGTGGAACAGAGTGTTTCTTACCTCACCATGGGGTCCAGCGAGCGGAATCCTCCACAACGAAGTTACGTGTCGTGTTTAATGCGTCCGCAAAAACCTCTTCGGGACTTAGTCTCAATGATGTTATGCATCAAGGACCTAACTTACAGCAAGATCTACAGGCACTGTTACTCAAGTGGAGACGATATCGATACGTATTCACTGCCGATATTGAGAAAATGTATCGACAGATACTAGTAAGCGAAAGCGATCAAAAATTGCAGCAAATATTTTGGAGAGCTCAAACTGGAGAGCCTATTAAAGCATACCAGCTGACAACATTAACGTACGGCATGAACTCAGCACCTTTTTTAGCGATAATGACCCTTCGAAAACTCGCAGCGGACGAGAAGCATAATTATCCTACAGCAGCAAAAATTATACAAGATGATTTTTATATGGATGACCTAATATCGGGGGCCCATACTATCGATGAAGGAAAAATCAGCATAGCAGAGTTAAATTCGTGTCTAAGCAGTGGCGGATTGTTTTTGAGAAAGTGGTCAGCGAATGAGACGAAGCTTTTGGAAAATATAAGTTCATTACAGCAAGATGAGCAAGCGTCATCCTTCATTTTCAAAACAGAAAACACAGCAAAAACTTTGGGCCTGAGATGGAACTCAAAAACAGATGAATTCACTTTCCAATTTACATTATCAACGGACACTACAAAGCTTACAAAAAGATTGCTTTTGTCAGAGATATCCAGGTTATTTGATCCCTTAAGTTGGCTAGCGCCTCTGACTATAAAATTCAAGCTCTTATTTCAAAAGGTCTGGCTAGATGATATTCAATGGGGTGATGAAGTTTCAGCCGAGATCAAGCATGAGTGGGGCAAATTAACTGAAGATATAGAATGTATTACCAAATTTAAAATTCCACGATGGTTGCAAAGTAAACGGGATGACGTTATACAATTGCACGGGTTTTGTGACGCATCCCTCAAAGCGTACGCATGTGTCGTTTACGCGAGAATCGTCTCAAAAACGGAAGTGTCAGTTGTACTAGTCGCAGCCAAAACAAGATTAGTACCAAACAGCAAGACAGTGTCGCTACCTAGATTGGAACTATGTGCAGCGGAGCTATTATCGAGACTATTAACAAAAATAGTCACCAGCATGACCGGCATAGATTACGAAATCTATGCTTGGAGCGACTCTAAGGTCACCCTAAGCTGGATACAAGGTTGTCCAGAACGTTGGAAGCCGTTTGTAGCGAATAGAGTAAAGAAAATTACTAGCTTAGTATCGCCTGATGTTTGGCATTACGTATCAACCAAAGAAAATCCAGCAGATTCAGCGAGTAGAGGACTATTCATTAAGCAATTGATGGAGCATACATTGTGGTGGCGAGGACCATCCTGGTTGTCTATACCGGAATTTGACCCCAAGCAACAGAAAACGGGGTATACGACTGAGGAAGAGGTCCGGAAGCAAGTTATGACGGTTCAAATCAGTAATCTCGAAAATAGCATAGTTGAAAATTTATTAAATCGTTTTAGCTCATTTATAAAAATAAAGCGCATTATAGCATGGTTACTACGTACTTTTATACGAACAAGTAAACCAAGGCCGGCACATCTCACATTACAAGAACTAAGGAAAGCAGAATTAGTTATAATTAAATGTATACAACGCATCGAATTTATATCCGATATCGAGAGTTTAATGCAGAATAAACTACATTTAAATAGCAAATTATTAAAGCTACAACCATTTCTAGATGAAAATGGTGTATTAAGGGTCGGTGGACGTCTTAAAAATGCTGACATCAGCTCTGATATGAGACATCCAATTATAATACCCTATAGCGGAAAATTAACAGAACTTCTCATCCAGCAAGCACATGAGTATACTTTCCATGGAGGAGCTCGACTTACCTTGTCTTTATTGCGACAGAAGTTTTGGATAATTCAAGGAAACAGAGCCACTAAAAAGCAACTTCATAATTGCGTGACCTGCAAAAAACAAGAGCCCAGAAAACTACAGCAAATTATGGGAGATTTACCTGATTACAGAATCAACCCAGCTCCCCCATTTTATCATACTGGAATAGACTATACTGGGTCTATTCGAGTTAAAGCAAATACAGGGAGAGGTATAAAAAAGACAAAAGGGTACATAGCTTTGTTTATTTGCATGGTTACAAAAGCGGTCCATATAGAGTTGGTCTCTGACCTTAGCAGTTCATCATTCATAGCAGCATTGCGTCGCATGGCGGCTCGTCGTGGAACTCCAAGGCAAATATATTCAGATAACGGTACAAATTTTGTAGGTGCCAATAACATTCTTCAGGAGGAACAGCAACAGTTGGAGCGAATTTTTAGTGACACATTTCACAAAGAAATAGCGGAGATGAGCATAGAATGGCACTGGAACTGCCCATCCTGGCCTAGTGCGGTAGGTATTTGGGAGCGTTCAATTCGTAGTCTTAAACAACATCTGAAAAGAGTAATAGGGGACCAAGCTCTAACTTTCGAAGAATACAGCACAATCTTATCTCAAATCGAAGCGTGCCTTAACTCGAGACCGCTATGCCCAGTATCTGAGGATATCGAAGACATCGATTTTCTCACGCCAGCGCATTTTCTAACTACTCGCCCAGGTTTGAATGTCATAGAGACAGGACAAGATGCGAGAACGAGATGGTATTTAATTAATAAAACTTTCAAAGATATATGGAAGCGGTGGAAGGTGGAGTATCTTACCCAGTTATCTATACGCAGCAAGTGGTTGAAAGCACAGAAGAATATAGAGATAGGAGATATGGTAACCATTCATGATGACAACTTACCCCCTGGAAAATGGCCAGTTGGTCGGGTGGTAGAGGTTCATCCAGGAAAAGATGGAGCTGTCCGGGTGGTGACTCTTAAAACAAAGAATGGTCATATAAAGAGACCGATTATTAAGCTTTCTATTCTACCTATAGCTGAAAAGAAAGAAAGCAAACTGCCAGTTACCTATAGCGGAAGAGAAAGTAAGCAAACTAGGTGTAACAGTTGTCCTAAAATCTATAGTATAGCATTATCATTGCTATTTTTTATGAGCCTTATATTCTCCACTGAAGCATCTTATAAACTGACCGCATTCGATAACAATCAAACGTTGTATTTCGATCTGTTGGGACAGATGCATCTTATTCGTGATCAGTGGAAAATCGTAACTTATTATGATATGTCTCCTTATTGGCAAGGAGACAAAGCGGTCACACAATTTTCCGAATATCTCAAGCAAACATGTTGGAAAATTCAAGAGCAGAGTCATTGTAAAATCATTATCCTTCAAATAGAACACGAGTACAATGAACTACAATATTATAATCAGCTGTTGCTAAATCAGCACTTTGGAGCGAGCTCACGAACTCGACGCGGACTTATCAACGCTGTCGGCTCCCTAGCTAATTCATTGTTCGGAGTACTCGACCAGGAATTCGCAGAAAAATATAAGCGTGACATTGACCTAGTGCGTGTAAATATAAACCATCTTAGTCAGCTGTATCGTAATCAGACGTCGGTCATTGAAGCGGAGTATAATATCTTAAAGAGAACAGAGGAGACTATTGAAAAGCAGCATAAGATAATCAATAAACATTTAAATTATTTAGACTCCATCACCAACACATTGCAGAAGGAGATTGATATAATATCTATTCAGCAAGATTTCTCTCTAGCAGCGTTGGCGACTATTAATATGATCCAGAATTTGAAGCGGATTCAGGATACTTTTCTTGACACAATGACTGAAATATATCATGGTCAGATCAATCTGCATCTCTTAACTCCACAACAGCTCCGTGGTGAGTTACAGGTTGTATCTAGCCAAATATCGAAAGAGCTAGCATTACCTGTAGATGACATTCAGTTCAACCTGTATAAGGTCTACAAATTACTAAAGGTTAAAGCAAGAATGACGGAAGAATATTTCATATTTGAAATTACCTTGCCGTTAATTAGCAGAGATACGTTTCAGCTATATAATTTAATACCAGTGCCGGTACAAATTAATAAAAATATGATCAGCATCAAACCAAAGTCTGAATTCGTAGCGATTAACTTGAGACGTGATTCATACTTAACAGCCAGCGCCAGCGATCTGCAAGGCTGTGAATATGAAGCGGAAACTTACCTTTGTCGTCTTCGAGGACCTGTCCAGAGTTTAGGTCTTGACGAACAATTTTGCAAGAAGGAGAAACTATCTTGCAAATTCATTAAAGCTAGCTGTGAAAACAAATGGGTTCCATTACACGACTTATCTACCTATTTGTATTTCTGCTGTGACTCATATTCTTTGAGAGTCATATGCGACGATGACGTACAATTGAGCGAAGTCAGCAAGGCCGGACTGATTCAAGTATCAAAACAATGCATTGTAAAGGGTTATGACGTGACTCTTTATTCTCATCAGCAATTAGAGAATACTCTCAAACTTAAGCTAAATATTCTTGAAACTAAATTGAGTCCCATAAATCGTATAATCAGTAATCTTACGCTAGCTATCCAAATTTTCCAAGATTATAAGGTTAACGAGGATGTCACGCCGATAAACGATTCCTTAAACTATCTCGGTGAACAAATAAAAGCAATTAAAGACTCAGCCCAGCAGACCGAGATCTTAACGACACATGACATACATCAGTACGCGGTGTCGTATAGCCTATTAGCAGCAGCGGTCGCAGCAGTCCTGTGGTTCCTGTGGAGGAGGTGTCAGCGAGCCCGTGATGCCCCTACGCAAGGACGGAACGAGAGCGTGCCAGCGAGTGTGAGTGTGTGTATAAATCAATCTGAGCAAGAGCAAGGCTCTTGTGTAAGTGCGCGAAGTCAACCCCTGTCCGAACAGAGGCAAAGTGTCAGTGATAGTGCGCGCGTATCAAATTTTTCTAAGCGGTGGTCTAGTTTGCGTTTAAAAAGGCGAGACATATCTACGTCTCCCCTAGCTAAAAGACATGCGCTATTCTCGATAGATGACTCCGCCGTTTAAGCAAATAATAATAGACTGTTAAGATAATTATGATTGTTTTATCACCTTGTATCTCTCATCTATTATTGTTTTAACTCATTAGCGTTTAAGCTCACACTCACATAACTCTTTATTTTGTATAAGCTAATATCATTATCTCATCTCCGCGCTCGGGAGCATGTTCGATGCAATACCTAATTGCAACCAAACACCTATTGCTGATCCAGCAATACGACGTGGCCGCACTAAGTGCGCCGCGAGCTCAGTGCATGTCGGACAGCGACCGGGTGCATTCATTCCCATTTTATCATACTTTTAGCGATAGTTTACCAGAAATAAACCTTTTAACGTAATTAAAGTGTTTTCTGTGTAAAGTAGCAAACTCCCATCCCATCAGGTACCACGCAGGTCGCACCCCCTACACCCATACTGATATAGTCTACTACTTGCACTGACGCTCATAACACATATCAGTACAGTCTGGCACTATCTGTCTCATCATTCATAATCTAATCATCTTAGCACAATCTTTTCTCACATCATTACTGTCACTATCGTCAATATCGTTTTCGCAGTCCATAATTTATCAATATTTTCGTATCCGTTCAGTAATTTTTTTAAGTATATTGAACTATTCTATATAAGTCGTACTCTCAACTCAAATTTAAATAAAAACATTTATTTCGCATCATCATCATTCAAATCAAAGTTCGTACCACCAGTTAGGAACTCCGCGGGCTTTTCTTTTCGTGCTCTACCTAATTATTAAATATCGTTCGTTCTAGCCTAATAACAATAATTCTCCTCAATACTTATATCTCGTCACATTTTTTTTGTATTTATTCTTTGTTCTATTATATCACTTCAAATATTTTCTGATGAGTTTAACCTATAAATTTTTCAGACATCAAAATAATTCATTATCCTGGTAATTCATTTTTAACAACTGCCATCTAACTGCTATTGTTTCTACCCCTCGTATTTCAACTTCAACTATTATGTACACCAGCCGCTGATGATCTATCGTCAGTCAGTAAGATCTCGGTTAGTCTATCATCATCAGTTTAAACTGTGGTGATTCAATAATGTGAATTTACGGTAAGTACATTAAGCATCAACGCGTAATACACTTTCACCAGCTCTGTATTCTATTTCACACTCATACGAAGGAGTTATTGCATCTATCAACAACCTATTCCATTTCATCGTGGCGATCCGTAACGCTTTACAATCGGCCATATTTCAACTATTGTCCCTAAAAAACTCAGAATTCTAATATGGATACACACATACATATTTAGTCACGTTTGTCTCCCATCGAGATAGGTAGAGACTATGGCTTTCCTCTAGCTTCGATCCTGGTATACATATTTTGCTTCTTCAACTTCCACCGAGGTACCCTACCAATTTGCCCATTCACTCGCGTTTCATAAATTTATTTTGTGAGCCTACTTCATCAAGCAAATCTATTTTCACCTATTCTTAATATGTCTGAACCATCTGTGGCGATCGCACCACGCATTTGCACTGCCTAAGTTACAACCTAGCCTTAAGTTACCGCCAAAAGGCAAATTTGACTGTTGTTGTCTATGTCAATTACAACACAACTTTTCCTGCTCGCTACGAAGTGAAGTCATTTAAAATAAAACTTGTGCTACCTATTCTACTAATATCTCAGTAAAGCTAACCATTGTAATTACCTAGTAATGAACGCCACTATATACGTAAATTAACATTATACCGACATTGTACAACAGTAAACCGAGATTACGTCAATGTCACACAAGTCTTTCATTGTCTCTAACCTCGACGACGGCACATCTACTGGACACTGGACATCCTTGGAGCCCTAACAGCGCCAAACATCTATGCATCTTCTCGTCACTACATCTTCTGCTAATTGGTACCACAACGACAAATATTTCTAAATCAAAGTTTGTTATAGTAATGCTACGGGTCTCATTATTCCGTCTTGTTTGCGATGCATAATGAATTCCTGTAAAACTGTGCAACTATCTACGTATCCAATTTGGCATCACATAGCGCGAGCAAGGATCTCAACAGTAATTTATATTCAAAATCAAATTAGTATTTGCGCCTAGTCGCATGCTATTTACCAATAATCCTTGTTCTCGAATAATACTATTAGATTTTTTTTCTTTTAAAAGTTTGAACTATTATACTAATATAGTACGCACGTATTACGAGATGGAATCTTCACATCATTGCAAGGTAAAGTAAAGTAAGTATATAATCAGTAATGTTATTTGGAAATCAGATCTTTAGTTGTATGTAGATATTTAAATTATTCATGGTAACTAAGTGAAGTCATGACCGGTCAGAATATTGTTCCTACCTAATCACAGAATCATCGACAGTGAGAACTATTCATTGATCATAATATACGTAATAGGTATGCCTTGAATCTCGTTTTCGACTACCACCTTTTCTATCGGCAAAACGACATTGTTACCTTACCAATGCGATGCTTACTAAAATATTTGTCCTGATGACAAGCTAATAGATGTCTGCTATGCTGCGACGACGTCATATGTGCGCTGACTACTTAGTTAGATTGCTATTTATCCGTTTAATGTAACGAGGTTTCGTTCTAATATCTGACTCCCATGGTTGTTGTTTAACAGATTGGAAGTATCGCAATACCTGTTCAGGTTCTTTACATTTAGCTGCTTTCGCACCTAACCTCAAGCACGATCGTCAATGCCATTCAACAAACAATCAACTGCGCGTATTCCCATAATTTTACAACGGTGTAATAAATTGATATTTTTATAAGAGTAGTATAATTCTAAAGAGTAGAGATATTTAAGGTATTTTTTTTTGAACAACATTACTGTTAAAAAGTTCTGTATAATCGTCACTTAATGGAAAAGATTCCGTTAATTTACTTTTCCATTCGGGCCACGAAAACGATATCGTCAGTAGAGCTTCGTACCATGTCTTTGCCTCTCCACTAAGCTTAGACAGTTATTTCTCTCAGGGCGATTACATGATATCGATTACACTGAGTTACTCATCTATACTAATATTACAAAGAGGAAAGACCCGACTGCCTGTTTGCATCGAACAGTCCCCGAAACCACCGAACCGATCTGAAAAATTCTTCCACCGCTGGGAGGCCACACCATCCCCGGCAAACATAGGCCACGTTTTACTATTACAGTCCCACGGACACGGAAGCTACGCGGACGAAATCGCGTGACGTCCACTTAGTTCAGTAAAAATTGCGTGCGGTTATATTTAAAATTAGAACGACTCACGTATCTCTTTCTCGGGTGATGCGCTACGACTGCGATACTGCTGAACAACGTTGACGAATTGATCTCAAACGATGACGACGCCTATGCCCACTGTAGTTCTCGTAATCCGTGTCTTGAATATTCTATTTCTCAATAATTTCTCACGTATCGGTCTTCGTTCACTACTACTCTTAATAGGGTAGGTAAAGAAAAAAAATCTCACAGGATGCACCAGTCGCGGAAATAACTAGCGAGTTATGCAGATCCCACTTCTGAGATAAAAGATCTCATCAAGGCGAAGTGAAATAATACAAGATTGACTAGCTAATATCAGATTTAATTTTATTGCAACAACGATCTACACTGTTCAACGACTGATTCTTGAATGTCGTGTGTGTCGTCTGACTTCCTTGTCTATGTTGGAGTGACATCTTACGTCAATGTCAAAATGTCACTCCAACATTCACATTCATGGATATAATCGACTAAATAACGATTGCCATATCACAAAATTAACATATTAACAATAATTATATGTGCTGTAATGGGTCGATTCTAACATAAATAAGGTGAGACGGTACCTACTTCACGCCACATCAGTGATATATACATACTGTACAAGACGCAGTACAGTAAACATCACTGATGTGGTGTGGCGTCATCGTCCCTGCGTCGAATACTGTTCCTTTGGGATGACTCCGCGAGGTACTTACTAGACGCGCTTGACGCTATGCAGAGACGTGCTATCCGAATAATTGGTTGTCCTGAGGTGACGGGAGGCCTCAAACTGTAGGTGCAGAGAAGAACCATAGAGTTCTTGGCTGCCTTCTATCGAATGTATCACGGCGAATGTTCTGAAGAGCTCTTTAACCTGATCCCATCCTCCCCTTTCCGATCCCGAACAACGCGTGCCGGGCAAAGATGCCACTCACACACAGTGGAGAGTATCTTCGCCAGAATTGAGCGTTTCAAAAGATCGTTCCTCTGTCGAACTATATAAACATGGAACTACATGCCCGCACACGTGTTTCCTTCATCTTACAATCCCGGATTCTTCAAGAGGAGCGTGAAGAGGTGTGCCTCTTCACGCTCCTCTTGAATCACAGGGCCGCCAACTTGAGGACCACTGTCAGAAGTGGCCCCCAATCGCTAGATGCGCCATTCATCAGGCTGGTGGCGACGTCAATTTGGCGAGATAAATAAAAAAAACCGACTAGGTACATAAAAAAGTAGTCAGCTTATCGTTTGATTTATTTACTGAGCCAAAATAATTGTGATTTTAATATTCGAGGTTATTTAATAAACAAATGAGATGTAGGTATTTAAGTTTTGTTTTAAGTGTTTAATATTGTAATCTCATGTAGATTTTCTAAAAAAAAAAACATGGTTTATTTAATTTCATTAAGCGACTGAATGAGCAAGCAAACGATCAGAATTTTGTTTTAAGTTTTATTTTTATGTGTCAATCAAAATTACAACGAACTACAAGAAATTTTATATTATGGTACTTGCTGCTACGGAACCCTTCATGGGCGAAAACGACTCGCACTTGGCCGGTTTTTTAATATTTTCCTACCGACCGAATGCGTAACCCTCGAATTGTCCCGGAAATGAAATACCTGTATCTGGCAACCCTAAGTATAACCCGCACGCGATTGAATGGTATGGTACCTATTTGACAAGATTCCGCACATTCTCGTTGCGCGCGGATTATGCCGTACAGTTTACATGACGTCACGAGCCAGGTTCGCCGATATTTTCACCGTGTTGTACATTACCTACTTAATTAATTCATGATATGACGTAAGTGACGTTTTTGACAGCATTCTAAAATGTTGCCTACAAGCAAAATTTAAGCTCCGTTTCCAGACGTTTTTGGCAGGCTGTAAGAGAAGGTCTGGGGTACTCTACGAGGGCTTACCCGGGGCTTCCAACCGTAGGCTGTTAGGTAGGTAGGACGTGACAACGTCTTATAATTCGATGGAGCCGGCTGTATGCACGAAAATATATGACGTATGCGGCGTTACGTCGCTCTGTGGCGTTCCATTTATTTTAGTACAGATGCTTTCAACAGATGGCGCTATAATCAATTGATGTGTTATTTCATACTAAATGTACTACGTTCTAACTCACAATATTAAAATTTTATTAACCAATAAGCATATAAACAATAATTTTCGAAAATGTCACGTTCAACTATCCTCAGTAAACCGACTTAACAGATAACCAATTTTTAAAGTAAAACTTCTTTAGGCGCGAGTAGTAACTTAGATTTTTTTTTTCTGACCGAAGTAACGCTTACTATTTAAATTTTGAATAGTAATCGTCAAAATTCGAATGAACGATATATAACATTTGATGCCGTCAATGGCAAAGAAATTTTACTTCAATCGCGCGTAAAGGTTACACGCACACACTTTTTTTTAGTCGGCAGGACTCCGGCATAGCATCCATACAGAATTTTCCGTCACATAAAATAAAGGCTGTTAGAGAAGTTACCGTTCTGATGAAACCTAGAAATGTGCCCAAAGCGATCGCCGGCATCTCCCTTCCATCGTTGAGCTTCAGAACTGGAACCAGCGCTGAGGAGACCTGGAAATAACATCCATACATATGATCACGCGTTTCATGCCCGAAGGGGGGCACGCATAAGCATAGGTATTATAATTATGCCCGCATTTACTCGTATATAGATTTTGTCCCACGTTATAGGTAGTAAGCCGTATTGCCGTGTTGAAATGGACAGGTGTAGGTTGTGACTGCCTGTTCATGAGATTTTTCAACCCTATAACTAATGGAATCAGGCGTTACATGGCGGAAATCCATCCTAAAATGATAATAAAAGGAGGGGAGGGGGGAAGAGGAACCCGCCTCACACCCTAGATTCGTCAATCCTAACTTACAACCGTTAAGGATAACCCCAACTTATTGTATGGGAGGAATGACGAACCGAACTCCTCAGGGAAGGAATTTTGGATGTGGGATAAGAAAAATTACCTGTACCCTCCAGATTGTTGGTAATTAGCACTACTCCGCTTAACAATGTGACTATTTGTCAACACGTGTTTCGCCTACACACGAGGCATCTTCAGGACTGCTTGACAACCCGCCCTAAAGGCCTTGAACTTGGCTTAACGACTGCCATTTTACTGGCAACCGCACAGTGTCTTATAATCGCTCAGTAGCGGTCACTCTCTTCTTTTTATGTTTTATGATGGATAATAGCCAAACTAAGCAGATAGTTAAACTCCAAAATGTTTATCACCCATAGTTTTAGAAAAATTTAAGAAATCGAGAAAAGTCGAGAAGAGAGATCCGCCAGGTGGCGCTAATTAGTAAACATTGCTTTCGTTTCTGCTTCTACAATATTCAGTTTTAAAAATAGTTTACTTGACCTTTTGAATGTGTGTTGTGCATAAAAGTGATAATTGATTAATAAAAATACTGTGATAACATTTGTGAAACAATACAAGGACCAAAATCGAAAATAGAAGGAAATCAAATAATGTCGAACATTTCAAATATTAGAGTAAGTTCGGGTAATATGGCACGCCATAAGCCTTTTTGGGAATAAATCATTTTTTTTTTGAGATCGATCAGTTTTTATTATACAATTCAGTCTTAGAACTAATAAAGAATAAATAATTAGAATTTCAAAACAATCAACATAATGAAATAATTTACAAAAAACAAAATCTGAACCTTCAACAATTGTCAAATTTTAACAATGGAAGGACAATATGGCCTGGGCCATATTAGCCACAAATCAGGTGAGCTATATTGCCCTCCAGAAATATAACAGTAACTAATAAATTTTGTGTTACTTTGCGGAGCAAATTTGTCATTTTGTTTGCGAATGTGGTTTCCGCGGAGCCATTATCTAAAAAAGAAAACATAATGAAACAATATATAATTATGGGGACAATATGGCCTGTTGCCATATTAGCCATTTATCTGGTGAGCCATATTGGCCGCGGGAACGTTTTTAATAGGTAAAAGTCTAGCCTAAAAATAAGCAAGAAATATGTTTAAAATCTATCACAATACTACATAAGAATAGCTAATCTACAAACCTGTGTAGTACCAATGTAACAATAACTACAATTTCAAGAAATGTAATGAGTAAAACTTACCAAAAAATAAGATCACTTTACGTAATTTTCGTTCGAGCGCCCGCACGGGACACACATGCACACTTCGTCTCGCGCGAGTTGACTGTGGAAGTGAGGGGAAGGGGTGCGTTGGTTTGCAGAGTCAAGCGGTCGCAAGTGTTCATTCAGTTCAGAGAAATCGCAGTAGGCCATATTGACCGACCAGGCCATATTACCCGAAATTACTCTAAGTACAAACTATGTTTATGCTACTATCTTGGTGCAAATATTAGATAATTTCAACATAATACGTGCTATGCAACATATAAACAAACTGTGAATTTTGAAATTGTGTATGTAATATGAAATTTTCATAAGTTGTTCAAAACAGATTCCGTTTTTTATTCAAAAACATATGTGACAGTAAAGTGACATCTATCGATTAATAAGACGAAAATCAATGCAAAATAATATGAGACACAATTTCGCTGTCTAAAGATGTTGGTCTCGAGGTTTAGATTGTGACTGTAAATTCCTGGGTAGGGGGTTCAAATTTTGACTGTTTCTGTACTTTTTGAACATTAATTTTCACTTAGTTACTTACTACGTTAATCCGTTAAGGAAAAAATAAAATGGAGACCAATACAGAAAACAATGTAACATATCGCAAACGGCACAGAACAACCTCACCGAATGACTTGAGCAGAAATAATACGAGTAACTCTCTGTTTGACAACACAGTGATGAGCTTAACCGACGATTTCAACGACAGTAGCGATATTATCAAAAATCTCACTGAGCAGATTAACATACTGAATATGCAACTATCAAGCGCGCATCAGGAGATTGACAATCTAAACACTGAAAATTCACATTAAAAAAATAAGTTGCAGGATTATTATAAAAAAATAGAAACTTACAAAAAAATTTGTTCAACACCCGAGAGAAAGCCGTCAACACCAGTATCGGGACGTAAAAAACAATTACTTGCAATAGGAAACTTACCTGAATGCGTAAATGCTATGTGCAGCGCCCAGTTAAAATTGCAGGGAGAAAAACGGATCACAACACATGATATAGAAACACAAACGGACACAGTACATACACAAATCACACTAAATGGCCGGCAATCAACTGGAAACAGTCCTAGCCACCAAACTCATAGCCGGAATGATACATGTGTTAAGGAGGTAGATGACACTACTAGCTACCCTCAAAGCAGTGACTATTTAAAAACTCCATATACCTGTTCTACAGCCTCAGAAAACAAGACATATTTCAATAATATATGTATATTAAGCGATAAAAATGCAAACAAGATCTTGGAAAATGCTGAAAACTTTTTTCCTGATTCCCAAATCTGTCACTACTGCTTGCCAAATGCAGATACTATGAAACTACTTTCTAGTCTAGATCGAAAACTGCAAAACTACACTTTTAAAGACTTCTGTGTCATTTTTCTGTGTGAAAGTGACTTCGTTTACTCTAAGAACTATGAAACACTAGTCAGTCGCATACGTAGTAAACTGGAACAAATTACTCACACGAACATAATACTATGTAGCCCTAGTTTTAAGTTAAATGACAATGTAAATTTATTCAATAGGCGAATAGAGGCTTTCAATCGACTCCTGTGCCTAAGTAATCAGGTGCACCAGTTTGCTTACCTATTTGACACAAATCGACTCCTGGACTATAGCTATTCTATGTTTTCTAGATTTACTGGCAAAATAAATAATAGTGCCATTAAGATTATTTTTCAAGAATTACGGGATTACATGAATTGTATTGGGAAATTTTATTGTAGCTATTCTAGTACCAATAATATACCCCATACGGAAACTGGCGAATGTAGGATCTCCCAATGTAAACCCTATTATTTTAAAAATCTTGAGAGTTGTATTGGGCTGAAGACCAGTAAGAATTGCACATTGAATGTGTCTAATTCTGCGTCTATACATTCAAATTGTGATGTTAGTGCTGATCGGTTATTTCGTTAATAATTATCTACATGTGTTTCATCAAAATATAGCTGGACTGATGAATAAGTCAGATATGCTGTCTGTCTGCTTATGTGAACTGGCACAGAAAAATCAACAGATAGATGTAATATGTATCACCGAACATTTCATTAAGTCTGGTTATGAAACCGGATTGTGTATACCGAATTACAATTTGGCCGCATTTTACAGTAGGTGCAATAAAAAGAGAGGAGGCTTTTGCATTTTGGTTAGAAATGGGCATTCATGGAGAGATTTACCAGAAATAAAGTTAATGGCCGTTGTTAATGCATTTGAATGTTGTGCTGTGGAATTAACAAAATATAAAATTATAGTTATTTGTATAAACAGGATCCCTATGAGGAAAAACTTATTGACATTTTTAGATAAACTTGAAGATTTATTATTATATTTAAAGACAAAAAATAACTTTAAAGTCATTCTAGCAGGTGATTTCAATATAAATATATTAAAAAAACAGTAATGAAACGCGACAATTTAAACAACTATTACAAAGTTTTAACTTAAACTTAGCTTTACATAAACCAACAAGAATGCAGAAAAAAACCTGCTTAGATAATTTTGCCCATAATTTCCACAGATCATGTACAGCTGAAGTTATAGAACTGCCTATGTCTGACCATACCGCACAAATATTAAATTGCCCAGTTAATAAAAAATGCCTTATTGATTATTGGCGTAAACCACAAAGAGACTACTCCTTTAAAAATATGCAGAAATTTAGATTCTATCTTGGGAGTTTAACGTTTTCCGAAATTTATCAGACAGAAAATCCGAATAAAGCATTTAACGAATTTATGGAATTGTTTAAGCTAATATATGATTTATGCTTTCCAATGGTTATCAAGACAATTAGGGTAAATAGAAAGCTTTCTTGGATAACGCGAGGTATTAAAATATGTAGTTCGAAGAAAAGGGAATTGTTGTGGAATGCCAGAAGGAAACCCACTCCTGAAAACAAATTAAAATTCAAAAACTACACAAAACTGTACAAAAAAATTATTAATTTGACAAAAAAATCTCAAAATAACTGTAATATAACCAATTCAAACAATAAAAATAGAACGACATGGCAAATAATTAGAAATAATGATAAATTTAATGTACCGAATGACTGTATGTAGTATTCAAGTTGACAATACAGTTATTAATGACCCAACAAAAATAGCAAACATGTTTAATGACTACTTCATAGATAAGGTTGCACCAATGTTGAATTCCCAATGTTAAGTATGTTGGAGATTTAATAGCTGAACATTTAAGTTACATTCTTAACTTATGTGTTATAAATGGTGTTTTTCCTGATGCTCTGAAGACATCAATTGTAAAGCCATTGCATAAAAAAATAACAAAGAGCACATGAACAACTATAGACCTATTGCTCTCTTATCAATATTCTCAAAAATATTTGAAAAATTTATTCATAATAAAATTTACATGTATTTAGAAAAAAATAACATTTTGTGTAAGGAACAAAAGGGCTTTAGGAGAAACATATCAATAAATTCAGCAATATATGACTTTCTTGGTAGAGTTATGATAGACGTAGATAAAAACAGGCCTATCTGTGCCATATATTACGATATGACACAAGCTTTTGACTACGTAGATCATAAGACTCTTTTAGACAAACTTGACTGTTACGGTATCAGGGGTAACATAGTATGTTACCCCTTACTTACTTATTAAAGCTTACCGACTTATTAAAGTCATATCTACAGAATAGGAAACAAATAACTTATATAAAAAAGCTCGATGTAAGTACGAAAATGGAGAAAACATACGCTTCTCAAGTTAGGAAAATTTCGTTCGGAGTGCCCCAAGGAAGCGTGCTGGGGCCTCTACTGTTTATCGTTTACATAAACGACCTTCCTAAAGTAGTAAAATACCCAATGGTATTATTTGCAGATGACAGCACTGTAACTATATCCGGAGTTGAAACGGATACATATGAAAGGGACATAAATGAAACACTATCGGAAATTATTACATGGCTCAATAATAATAATTTAAAAATAAATCTCGAAAAAACACAAATTATGCATTTTAGACAAAGAACAACTGCACAAATTGACATACATATTAAATATCAGGGAACTGAAATTTTAGAAACTGAAACAACAAAGTTTCTTGGTCTGACTATCGATAGGCAACTTAACTGGAAGGCTCATGTAGAAGTCTTAGCAAAAAGAATAAACAGTTCGTCCTATGCCCTATACAGACTTGCTCCAGTAGTAAGCATTGAAACTCTCGTGACTGCATATCATGGTATGGTTGCATCTGTACTTAGGTATGGCGTTATGTTTTGGGGCAATTCCACAAATAAAGACATTATTTTTAAGTCCCAGAAAAGATGCATAAGAGCTATGTTCAAACTCAATCAAATTGACAGCTGCAAGCCTTTCTTTGTTAGATATAAGATTCTTACGCTTCCCTCAATATATATTTCTGAAGTGGTTTTGTTCGTGAAAACAAATAGCCATTTATTTCCAAAACTGTCAGATGTCTCGACCCGCAATAGGCGCAAAGATAAGTTATGTATCCAAAAGTCCAATACAACTCTGATGTGGAAAAGCGTATTCTGCCTTGCACCTAAGATCTATAATAAACTGCCTGAAGAATATAAAACCTTGAACTTACACTTATTTAAAAAAAGGGTTAGGGATTTATTAATAGCAAAGTGCTATTACTCGATCTCGGACTTTCTTGACGACACATTACTGTAAAAAAATAAAAGATCTTTGACTTTCCACATCTATATTAATTGTTAATTTATTGGACAACTTGATAAAAATGTATGTAATATTGTATTGATTTCAGCATTGTAACTTGACATTTAGAAATAGAGTATTGCTTATGATTATTTGATGAAAATGTTACTAATTGGACGATTATTGTATTGATTTTTGGTATTACTGACTTGACATTTTAATAGAAATACGATTGTGATTATTTTATGATTAATATTTATGATTTGCACACCGCCTATGTACGGTGAAACATGCTGGATCTACCTATGATTGTAATTGTCAACTTTATTTAACCATGTTTCGAGCAAATAAATAATTCTAATTCTAATTCTAATTCTAAGTCCATAGAAACCATAGAAACCCTTCATCTCCTTTGTTATTCGTATTATTTTCGTTGTTTAATTTTTCCATGATTAAGTTATAGTCTTGGCATCGATTTATAAAAAAAAATGAACGAATGTTGTCTAGTTTAGCGAGAATATTTTTTTTTGTAAATATTTTATTTATTTTTTTCTAGGGGCATCCCTTGACGGTCGCATTTTTTTTAGATGCCAAATTGATAATTGTGACTAGTACTATTACCACAAAAAAAATTAGACGCTACAAGCCCAGGATAGCTCGGAAATTCAATTTTAAAGTTTTGAGGGGTAAGGGTTGTCACTCATTATTATATGTTTACGTATATGAAGAGTAAATAATAATAAAAATCCTAAATTTCAATTAAATAAAACGTTTATCAAAAGAAACTAAGTAGTAACGATTTTAATGGTGTATAACCGCAATGGTGTATTTTTATTGTAAACTATTTTAGAGAGAATTTTTATAAAAAAAATGAACGAATGATGTCTATTTTAGCGAAAATATTTTTTTTTTGTAATTATTTTATTTATTTTTTTCTAGGGGCATCCCTTGACGGTCGCATTTTTTTAGATGCCGAATTGTTAATTGTGGATAGTACTACTACCAAAAAAAAAATTAGACGCTACAAGCCCAGGATAGCTCTGAAATTCAATTTTAAAGTTTTGAGGGGTAAGGGTTGTCACTCATTTCTATGGTATAGTTCAGTTTTCCATATCGCAAGAAGATAAGTGTAATATCAATGAATAAATTTGGATTTCTTTTTGATTCCTAACACATAAAAATATAAAGACCACAACTGAACAATACCATTGACTTGAGATACAACACTAACTCAAATCTTAAAAACTGAATATCGCAGCTGTCCTGTCCTTGCAGCGCGTAATTTTTTTTTGTGGTAGTACTCATCAGCGCAATTAACAAAAAACATTATAAAATGTGGCCGTCAAGGAATTCCCATGAAAAAAAAAGATATAATTTTAAAAATCTCGCTAAAATAAACAAGTACACTTTTCGTATTAATTATTACCTACAATATCACTAACCCATTCCAAAACTTTCAAGCCAAAATTTTATTTCATTTCAATTATATTTCAATTGTATCATCATTCTAAATATTATAAATTTCAGACATCTAAATTTTTTGTGACAACCCTATTTCCATAGAAAATTCTAAAAAACTTAGAAACGTCTTATCTCAGCTGTCCTGCATTGAAATAAATTAAAAATTTATAAGTTGGAAGCTACATAACTGGACATTAGTTAGATAGTGAAAAAAAATGCGACCGTTCACTAGAAAAGTTTTTATATTTATTTTTCTAAAATTTGAAAATGAATTTTTATTTCGTATGCTAGGGCAGGTGCAGACTTGTCAAAGTTCAATGACCTTTTAAGAAAAGCTTCATAATTTCAAAACTAATTGTTTTTCAATTTTTGGTGTGTCATATTATGCTGTACTACGTTTATATCTATCGCTATTGGCCATAAAAAAAGAGTGACCGCTACTGAGCGATTATAAAACACTGTGAACCGGGACCAACGGCTGAACGTGTTTTCACAAGGACGCAAACGCTCTCAAAATAAACGTCACAAAGTGGTCACGTTATGGTCACCCATCGATAACGGGCCATCGGAATGTTGCTTACTACAGTGATCGTTTACAGAACCAGAACACTGAGTCCGGCCGCGGAGCCACGAGCGCTTCCTGGAATTAACAATTACTTACATACTACCCGTTCGAATAGAATAGAATAGAATAGATTTATTTGCTTATAAACATGGTAACAAAGATCTTACAATTTATTATACCAGTACATCATGTTTAGCCGCACTGCAGCATGCAAATGTTTTCATAATGTAACATGCAAATGTTTTCATAATGTAACATGCAAATGTTTTCATTTTGTAACACAGTTCAATGTCAATAGATTAAATTATATAAACTAAGGTATCTATGGTCTAGTCTAGTGCAGTCACTTTAATAAATATTACATTAAATTTAATTAAGCAATACAAATTTCCCATTTCATACAAATTATTTATGTCATAAATTATTATGGTCTGTAATGTTCTATAGTTAAAAAACTTCTCAATATAATACAGATTAAATTATACGAACCAAAGTATACTTGGTCCAGTGCAGTCACTCCAACAAATATCACAGTGAATTCAATCAAACAATACAAATTTCTCATTTCATACAAGTTATTTATGTCATAGATTATTTTGGTTTGTAGTGTTCTCTAGAGTTAAAAAAAACTCCTCAATATAATATAGATCAAATTAGTATCCATGGCCCAGTGCAGTCACTCCAATAAATATTACAGTAAATCCAATTAAACAATACAAATTTCCCATTTCATAAAAGTTATTTATATGTCATAGATTATTATGGTTTGTAGTGTTCTCTATAGTTAAAAAACTCCTCAATATCATAGAAACACTTCTGAATTAGCCATTTCTTGAGATTTCTTATAAACAGGCGTTGCGGTAGTTCCCGCAGCGTCTGTGGTATTTTATTATATATTTTTACACACATGTTAAATGCATTTTTATGACACAGTGTTGTCCGACATCTTTGTATGACCAGTTTAGTGGGATCTCTCTGGCTAAAACGACTATTTGCATCCATTCTCTCGAACAGGTGTGAATGTTTCCTAACAAAAAGCCCAGTTTCGAGGATGTATAAACCAGTCAGTGTAAGGACCCTAGTTTGGACGAAGAGCGGCCTGCATGAGTCCAAAGGAGCAGCATTGCATATTGCCCTTAAACACTTTTTTTGAGCTCTGAAGACGTTTATAATGAGTGGAGAGTTACCCCACAACAACAACCCATACCGCAAAACTGATCCAACATACCCGTGATAGGCTGTTAGAGCTATACTCTCTGATGCAATCCTGCGAAGGTGTCGCAGAGCGAATACAAATCTATTTATCCTTTTACACACATCAGCTATATGTGGTTTCCAGTTACAGAAACGATCCACTGCAATACCCAAGAATTTCAAATGGTCAGTGCATTCTATAATATGGTGATTGTATTTAATATTAATGTCAATTTTTTTCATTTTATAATTACAGAATTGTATATATTTGGTTTTTGAATAATTAATTGTTAGATTATTAAATTTTAGCCATTGAATTATGTCAGACAAAGTTCTGTTTACCACAGCCTCGTGAGATAATCGACTTTCAGCTGGTATGACTATGGACACGTCATCTGCAAATAGTACACACTGGTGATCTGTGATATTAGGAAGATCATTTATGTATAAGAGGAACAGAAGAGGTCCTATAACGCTGCCCTGTGGAATACCTAATACATTTGTCCTAAAAGTGGATCTGTACGGTGTTGATACCAAAGTGTTATTTAGACGACTCACTTCAACGGACTGAGTTCTATCAGAAAGGTAACTTTTAATCCAGTCCAATGCTGGTCCTCGAATTATTCCGAGAGCTGGCACGAATTTTTGGGTAGGTATTTGAGGCAAGCTGAAAACTTGTCAGATACCTCTCCTATTATATCCCAACTCGGAATTGCAGACCTGGCTGGTGAGTACCGGGGCTAAATCAACCCCTAAATTTTTAAAAATATTATTTTTTTTTCCCAAAAAATATATTTGTGGCACTACGCAATTTATATAATTATGTTGCAGTGTAATACTTAATGAATACGAAAAAAAATAAGCCAGATAATTTAATCGGGGTTTTAACATTGCCAGACGCGTGCAAAAATATTTTGCAAACAATTATAAAAAATGTTTTTGAGGCAGCTTGAAATTTTAATTGAGCGTTATTTATAAGTAAAAAATAAGATTACCAAAAAGACAGATCATTTCGGTGGGGCTTTCTACCTGCCAGGTGATCAAACAAGTAATGAATGGGTACGAGCCTGTAGTGCTATAGACAAGCTGGAGTGTGAGAGAGCGCATAACGACAGCTGTCTTCGTTCTTGCTTGCCGCGTTACTATTAGCTCTGGCGAAGCCACGTGCGACCCATGAGGTTTCTAGTTAAAATTTCGGAGTTAAAAATATTAAATTTTCTGAATTTCTACTAAAAACATTTTGCATAAAAGAGATTGTATGGACGTTACGTATTAAAAAAAGCAATAATTAAAATAAAAAATCGCAAAACCAGGTTTATAAAAATATAATAACTCTCCAGTAGTACAATTATTTCAAGTATAAAATAAAATTGAAAAAAATTCTATTCATTTATTAATATTTTAGAGATATTGAGTTAATATAAATGTAGGACTGACTGCCTCTGTGGCGCAGTCGGTAGTGATACCGCCTGCGGCGCTGGAGGTCGTGGGTTCGATTCCCACCGGAGACGAATAATTGTGTGACCCATAAATATTTGTTTCAAGAGTCTGGGTGTTTCTATGTATAATATGTATGTATTTAAAAAAAAGTATATAAGTATTAATATCCGTGGTCTGATACCCATAACACAAGCAGGTTACTCCTAGCTTACTTTGGGATCAGATAGCGTTGTGTGAAATGTAAGTGAATATTTAATATTTAATATTTAATATTTAATATTAATAATATTTAATATTAATATTAATATTAATAATATTAATAATATAAATGTAGGAACCTACTTATAATTTGGTCAAACTAATTTTATTCTATATTTTATACAACCCGTTTTATTTTATTTATCTTTTAATTTTTGAAATGTTTATAATTACATAATCAAACATATTTCGGAATAGGAATAATAATAAATTATATATTATATATTACTAGTATATATTATTTCATTGAACTCGAGCGGCGACAATGTCGACGATAAAGTGCAACAGTTGCAATATTGTAATAAACGAGTGTCTTGCTTTTATACAAAACAAAGCAGATATCATGGACGAGAATAGTATCAGCCGACTATGTACAACGGCTTTTACGGAGGATGAAATTAGAGTGGCAAAGAAATTACTGTATGAGTCTGTGGATACCTCCCGCCGTCAAATTAAACGGAGGAATGAAGGAAAATGTCGAAGGGACATAGAGGATATCATCACGCTTATAAAGGTAACCGACCCTGAATTAGTGCCGATCTTCGTGGCCAGATATTTACATAAGCTCCCTCCAGTAACGTTCGACCATTTGGATGCTACTAAAGTCTTGAGAGATGTTATAAAGTTACAGGAAGACGTGGCCTTAATAAAATCTAATTATATTACAGTCGAACACATTAAGGATTTGCAAACGGCGAGTATACCAGTGTATAGAAATATAAACATTGATAATCGAAAAGGATCGAGTGTATGGGATAATTATGAGGGTAAAAGTGGTCCGATTGGCTTATTGAATATTGAAGGCGGGTTAACAGCTGATACGAATGACAGGTGTGGAAGCGAGAAGCAAAACGATATAATGGCCGATAGTGGTGTCGTCTCAGCTGAGCGCACGCATACACAAAAGGACATAGCTGAGTGCGAAATACGCGTGGAGGCTGGTACCACGGTTTCGGCCAACTTCGTCACCCAGGCATCCGACATACAGAAAGCGGCACGAGCGGTACAGTCAGCGCGGGAGGGAGAGGCGAGGCCAACCGTGGTTGCGAAAGATGACGTGATAGACGGTCCCATAGCGTCATCGCCCGAACGTCCACCGTCTAAGCAACTTATGTCAGATGTATTGCGCAATGGCGGTGATTGGAAAAAAGATTCGCAAAATGAGGAATGGAAGATTGTACAACGTAAACGTTTACAAAATCGTTTTATAGGAATAACAGGAAGGGCCGATATTCTTCCACAGAGTTCTTTTAAGGCAGCGTGTGTTAGTGTGCCGTTTTACATTTATAATGTTGACGAGAATACAAAAAGTGAAGACATAGTGTCGTATATTAAAAAGAAAACGGGTGTTGATGTTAGTTTGTCTAAAATTAACATGAAAAAGAATAAAGGCTATGCGGCTTATAAGTTCTCAATACCAAAAAGTATGTTTAATGTTTTTATGAGTGATTCATTATGGCCTGCGGGTGTATTGTTCCGCAGATTTATTTACAGTTCTGAGAGGCAGCGTGATAGTTTTTTGCAAGAGAGCGAGAATGAGAACAGCAGCAATAAATGTACATAATGGATTGTGAAAAATTAAATAATAAATTTGCAAAGTTTGTTACTTTCAACTGTATGGGTTTGAAAAGATCAACTACCTGTGTGCAGGGCTTGTGTAAATCTGTGGATTTAGTGGCATTACAAGAAACCTGGTTATTGCCACATGACGTACCAATGCTGGGAAATATAGATAGTAATTTTGGTTATTTTGGTAAGTCTGCGGTAGATACCTCAATAGGTGTATTGCGTGGTAGGCCCTATGGCGGGTTAGCAATCTTGTGGAGGAAGGCTTTGTTTACATCTGTGTCTATCATACCGTGCGATAATGACCGTATTATGGCTATTAGAGCGACGTCGACCGATCACACTGTTTTGATTATAAACGCGTATATGCCTACGAACTCTGCCGATAATTTTGTAGAATTTTGTGACTGTTTAAGTGTGATTGCTGCTATTGTTGAGAGCTCCAATTTGGAATATGTATATATTCTTGGAGATTTGAATGCTCACCCGGGAGAACTATTTAGTAATGAAATGTTAAGTTTTTGTTTAGAACAAAAATGGCACTGTGCCGACTATAGCAAGTTAGGTATGGGCTCCGATGCGTACACTTTTATAAGTGGTAGTTGTGGCAGTCATCGTTGGCTTGATCATTGCCTTGTGACGGAGGCAGCTCGGAGATCAGTAGAGGAAGTTGAAATATATCACGATACATACTGGTCCGATCATTTTCCGCTCTGCATTCATGTAAACATAGGGGTGATTAGGCGAATGGAGACTAAAAAGACGAACTATGTAAGGGATAAAGCTATATGGGGTGAGAGGAATAGGGATGAAATAGAATGTTATCAGAAATTATGCATTGAAAAGTTGAGAGATATTGACCTTCCCTGTGAGTTGAATGATTGCAGTAATATTTTTTGTACAGATAGTAGTCATGAAGTCATAATCGACCGTTTGTACAGGGAGATTGTAACATCGTTAAGAGATGCAGCTGTAGCTAGTTCCATGTCGAGGGGAGGTGAAGGAAAGCGGCGTACCATAATAGGGTGGAATAAGCATGTCAGGGACGCTCACGGGAACGCCAGGCAGGCTTTTATGAATTGGATGTGGCATGGGAAGCCACGCACGGGACAGCTCTTTATGGTTATGAAAGAAACAAGAAAAGTATTTAAAAGTAAATTAAAATTTTGTCAGAACCATCAGGAGCAGATACAAATGGATATTTTGGCTGAACAGAAGGAGAAAAAACAATTTAAAAAGTTCTGGAAGTCAACCCAGAGGTTAAATGCTAGGCCTGTAGTTCCAGTGAGCGTAAATGATGTGACTGACCCGAGAGCTATCGCAGATTTGTTTAGGGAACAATTTCAGGTTGCTTCTAGGCTTAGATCCGAGAGCCTGAAGAGTAAAACAGGCAGTTCTGAGGTGGACCCACGAGCGCCCCTTAGTATAACAGCAGAAGAGGTGCAAGCCGTGGTTAAATCGATGACTAGAGGCAAGTCACCGGGCTGGGATGGGCTAAGTATTGAGCACCTCCAGCAAGCAGGGCCACGTCTCTCAGGGGTCCTTTCAGTGCTGTACAATTGTTGTGTGAGACACTCATACCTACCAAGTGAGTTGACGAGGACGTTAGTAGTGCCGATTGTCAAGAACAAGACTGGTGACATCTCAGACCCAGGCAATTACAGGCCGATTTCATTGGCGACCATTACGGCCAAGGTCCTGGACGGGGTGCTTGAGCGACGTATGGTTGGACAGCTTAAACTACATGATGCACAGTTTGGTTTTAGAGCGGGGCTGTCCACTGAAACAGCTGTGCTTGCGCTTAAGCACACAGTCAGGTATTATACGGATAGGAATACGCCCGTTTACGCTGCTTTCCTTGACCTTTCTAGGGCGTTCGATCTGGTTGATTATAATTTACTCTGGTCTAAAATGCTAAAACAAGGCATACCTAGTGAGATAGTGAGACTCTTTCAGTACTGGTACAATAACCAAATTAACCAGGTCAGATGGGAGGGAACGGTATCGGAGGGGTATGGGTTGGAGTGTGGGGTGAGGCAGGGCGGTCTGACCTCACCGATGCTCTTCAACCTATACATGAATCAGCTGATTGAGGAGCTCAGCAACACTGGAATCGGATGCTCGATTGACTGCAAAGTTACAAATAACATTAGTTATGCGGACGATATGGTGTTGCTGTGCCCATCGATCAGTGCGCTCCGTAGGCTGCTTGGGATATGTGAAAGTTACGCCAGAGCTCATGGACTTGTCTACAACACCGGAAAAAGCGACTTATCTGATGATAGGGATTTGGATAGGGAGCGAAGAGCGTTGTCGGTCCGAAGCAATATGCTGGCTCGCAGGTTTGCTCGATGCTCGCAAGAAGTGAAGCTTATGCTATTTAAAGCGTTTTGCCAGTCTGTCTACACGGGCAGCTTGTGGGTTAAGTATACGCGGAAGGCCTACAACGCTCTTCGCGTGCAGTATAATAATGCTCTCAGGATGCTGTTGGGGCTCCCACGATATTGTAGCGCATCGGGCATGTTCGCCGACACGCGTATAGATTGTCTGCCAGCAATCCTCCGCAAAAGAACTGCATCCTTGATGGTCCGCCTGAGGGGTAGCAACAACAGCATCATGAAGACTATTGTTGATCGCCCTGATTGCCCCTTTTCGTGGCACTGGACATGTTTGCACATGCACATGTCCGGTGTTCCGGAAGTAAGGCACAGGTATATGAATTAATTCTAATTGTTTGATGATTGTTTATTATTATTATTTAATTTTATTTTAATTTTTGTACAATATTTTAAATCTTGGATCAATTCAATTTAATTTCAATACTTTTATTTATTTGTCCTATTTATTTTATTATTTTTATTTTATAAATTCGTAATTATAATTTTAATGGTTATTTTATTGTCTCTAATTTTATATTTACAATTTTAACTTTATATTTAAATTGATTATTTATGAAGTAGTCACATACTAGGAATTATTGTTTTTATTTTAATGTTTTAAGTTTTAAATCTTTTTATAAATTTGTATTTCTATTTTTTTAATGTTATTGTACCTATTATTTTTATGTAAATTTAACATTTTTGATTGCGTAATTTTCATTTTAATATTATTTTTGAATGTAATGTAATATGGGTAAATTATGCCTGAAATAAAGAATTATTATTATTATTATTATCTTTTTTGTTTGCAATTTGCTCTCCCGGTAAAGGGGGTATTAAACTAACACACGGGCGTTCACCAAGTGTGCTAGTTGAGAAGAAATGAATGTTATGATGAAGAGGATGAATTAAGGAATTTCCGTGTAAGACGACATGTATTGAGTAATACTGCTTTTTGTATTAGTGTTAGAGTAAATGTTGGCATGTGGAGAATGTTGAGGTTAGTTTTAAGGGTTTTTGGTACCACACCGGTAGTGGATATAATAATGGGTACAATTTTAACTGTATCTACCTGCCATTGTCTTCTTATTTCTGTAGCTAAATCTACATACTTTGCCATTTTCTCAGAGTGTGTAGTGACAAGGTTGTGTGTGTTACTTATTGCAATGTCTATAATGAATACGGAGTTAGTGGTTTTATCTAGTACAGTTATGTCGGGTCTATTGTAGTGTATGGTCTTGTCTGTAATGATGGTTCGATCCCAGTAAATTTTGTGACTCGTGTTTTCTAAAATGGTCATGGGTTTGTATTTATAATAAGCAGTTTTTTGGGAAATGAGTGAATATTTAAATGCTAGATTTTGGTGAATTATGGCAGCTACTTGGTTATGTCTGTGTTTGTAGTCTGTCTGAACTATTGCTTTACATGCGCCTGTGATGTGTTGGATGGTTTCTGAGCTACTATGGCATCGTCTGCAAAAATCACTAGGCGAATTAAGGGTGTGAGTTATATGTTTTTGGTAATTACGAGTATCTATAATTTGATCCTGAATAGCAATCATAAAAGCCTCCGTTTCTGGGAACAACTCACCTCGTCGTAGCCACTCGTTCGACGCTTCTTTGTCGACATGCTGCTGGTTGAGATCGGCAAAATGTCTCCCGTGCAGAGCCTTTTGTGACCATAAATCTATTTTGTGTTGCTTATTTACTATCTTTGGTATCTTGTTTCTGTCATTTAAGTTAAGGGGAGTAAGTTTTATATCAATGTCTATTATATATTTGTGGAGTTGTGATTGTTCAGATTTACTGTAAAAATATTTGCGTAACTTATCTACTAGAGTGTTGTGTAAATTTTGTATGTCAATGAGACCTCTTCCTCCATCTTGCCGTGAAAGTGTAAGACGTTGTGTGCAAGATCTAGGGTGGTGTTTTCTGTTGACTGTCATATGCGTGTTAATGGTGCGTTGCAATTGAGCCAAATCGCTTTGGGACCAGTTTATAATCCCAAAGGAGTAAGAGAGAACTGGTATTGCATACGTGTTAATGGCTTTGACAGAATTTCGTGCATTTAGTTGAGTTCTAAGGATTTGGTTTACTCGATTTTTGAATTTTTTTGTTAGTTCTAGTTTTGCTAATTTTTGCTTGATTTGTTTTGATTGATGAAACCCTAAGTATTTATATGTGCTATTTTCGTCCATGGATTCTATGTGCTCACCGGTATCTAGATTATAAGTGTTGTTTATTGTCTTACCATGTTCAATTGAGTGTATTTTACATTTATCGACTCCAAATTGCATTTGAATGTCCTTAGAGAATGATTGTGTAATATCTGCCAGTTTTGTAAGTTCCAAGTTATTTGCTGCATATAGTTTGATGTCATCCATGTACATTAAGTGTGAAATGGTGTAAAATGAGTTACAGTGTTTGAGTTTAAATCCTACATTAGTGTCATTAAGCAGTTCAGATAATGGGTTCAGGGCTAAGCAAAACCATAGTGGGCTGAGGGCGTCGCCTTGAAATATGCCTCTCTGTATTTTTATCGGTTCAGTAGTTATGGATCTACAATTGGCTAATTTTAGTTTAGTTTGCCATTCAAGCATGGCTGCACTCAAGAACGATACCAGACTGGGGTGGACTTTATAGTGATTCAGTATATAAATTAACCAACTATGAGGAACAGAGTCAAAAGCCTTTTGGTAGTCAATGTACATTGTGTGAATATTTCTATTTTTCGTTTGAGCTTGTTTCATAACTATTGCATCTATTGTTAATTGTTCTTTGCATCCTTGACTGTTCTTTCTACATCCTTTTTGTTGTTCTGCGAGAATAGTATGATGTTCCAAATGTTTATAAATTAATTTACTAATGCATCCGGTAATAATCTTGTAGAGGGTTTGTAAGCAGGTAATAGGCCTGTAATTCGCAGGGTTTTTAGGGTCAGAGCCCTTTGGAAGCATGTAAGTGATACCATGTGTAATGAATTTTGGCATGGTATTTGGGAATTGTATGAATTGGCATATATGGTTGTGAATGAATGGGTGAGTGCATGTAAACTTTTTATACCAGTAATTGTGTATATTGTCGGTGCCTGGTGCCTTCCAATTATGTGTGTGATTGATGGTTTGGATCAGTGTGTCTACTGGAATGCTCAAGAAATCCATGGGACTAATGTGTTCAGTGTCTTTAGTTTTATGTACCCAATTGTTATTCGAGTTATGTTGTACTGGATTTTCCCAAATATCTTTCCAGAACTGCTGTACGTGTTGCGTTGAGGGCGAATTATCATTTTGTGTATGTGGTGCTTGGTGTTGACCTAGAGTTCTATAAAATTGTTTTTCATTATTTGTGAACAATGAATTTTGCTGTTTACGTTTAGTGCAGGTTAAATATCGCTTTAATCTACTTGCTGTGGCATTTAACTTTTGTTTAAGTGTGTCTAGAAAGTGTTGTGGTTCTGTATTAGGTTCTTCGTGTTGAGAGTGTGTTTTGTATTTATTTTTTATTTCTTCTATGGCGTTAAGTATTCTACGGCTCCTATTTCCTAGTATGTATTGTGTCAAACGTCCTATTTCTAACCTATATTTTTCTATCCTTCCCTCAATTCGTTGTTGCCATTTGGGTTTTTTCTTAAGCTTGGATATGGTTTCATTTCGTTCAGTCCCGAACTTCGTGCCATTACAAGCCGATGCGGTGAAGGCTGCTGAATATATTAATGTGTGTAGTGAATTAAAATCTAGGTCGTGGTTTAAATATTTAGGAAGAATTTCGTTGTTCAGATTCTGGACAATTTGGGCAAACTTTCTCGATGACTTTTGCTTTGGGATGTATGGTCGTTCTTCGGGGTCAATAAGACTAAATCGTGCAATAGCACTATCTAACGCGAATTCTATTCTACGGGTTTCGTCTTGTACATGATGTTGACTTTCGCCCATGACGCTACTAATATGATTATCGGAGTAGTGAGTTTCTGTATGTAAGCCATCTATAATACTTTCGGGTGAGATACAGGATATAGAAACTATGTGGTCGGAATTATGCTGTTCTATTTCTATTATGCTATGGTGCTGAATGTTATTAGGCTCTATTAGTTTTAATTCGGCTTCCTTTCTCAGATCATTGATTCTATTGCTGTATTTCTTGTTATTAAATATGAGCCTTCTTTGGTCTGCAATTCTTTGTTCAGTCAGGTGAGATAGGTGTGGATGTCTTTCTGTTATTAATTTATGAAGGTTTTGTCTATATGATGTTTTATTGGACTCTGCTGCAGTTACTTCAAAATAACATTTGATAATATCTTCGTTGATTTCGTCAGACCATTTTATCCTGCTGTTGGTACTAACACTTGCTCGCTCATCACATTGGGGAAATTGATCACGGTTATCAGTTTTCAAATGCTCTTTAACTTCAGTGCTTATTGCTTCCATTATATGCTGTGGTAGTAGTTTCCGTCTCAATATAGCTCGTCTTTGGTCTCCTAATCGTTGTCGAGTGGTTTGCATTTCAGGATATCTATGATTAAATTGTTGGTGTAAAGGTTCAAGGTAGTTGTTCAGTCTAGATGATTCATGTTTAGTTATGATGAGATATGTGCGCCAGATAAAACGGTTCATATCTTCAGTCCATTTCTTTCGCGCACGCCGTGTGTCTACAGTGGGTGCAGGATTAGTGGCTAATGCCTCCTGCACAACAGCTGAAGACGTTGTAGAATGGATGGATGAGGGTGAGGAGTTTCGTGATAGAGAAAAGCTGTGGGTAGATGCTGGTGAAGGAATATTCGCGAAGGGTGAATATTCTGAAGATGAACTATGAGAAGGTGATTGTGTCGATTCGGCTGTAGTATTCTTGTCGAGGGGAACCCGCCTGTTCAGTCCCCCGTCGCCAACGGTTCGCATGCTGTGGCACCCAGCGTCGGCTCCAGGTGCGCCCCGGCGGCCCCCGGGAAGCGGCCGTAAGCAATATCTCTTAGTTCTACTTTCCATTTTTGACGAAAGGGTTTGGGACCGTTAGTTCGGGTTGGTGATAATTAGGTGAGTTGTTCATACCTTTGATCCTGTACCTGTTACCCTTAAGCCCCCCCACCACGACAAGGTGGTCCCCCAGGGGGGTTATTATTATTATTATTATTTCCTTTATTTACTACTTTATACATATTAATTTAGATTTTTAAATACATTAGTATAAAACAAAAAAATATATTTAAAAATATAAAAAAATAGTGTCCCACCGGTATCGAGTACAGGGACCAAGCTACCGGTGGTTAGGGCTGCAGAGACAGGAACCTCCTCACAATGCGTGCCGTGTCTAGGAGAACTGCCTTTTGCATCTGGTTCTTGACCCAACTACCTAACGCGAGCCTCTTGAGATGTTGATCGAGGCTCTTGGCAATCAGACCATGCGCTGATACGACTATCGGAACAATAATCGCTGAATCCACATCCCACATGTCGACAATCTCGTGAGCTAAATCCAAATACTTTATTTGTTTCTCCTTTTCTGCTTTCACGAGATTTCCGTCATGTGGGACGGTAATGTCAACGATTATTGCTAGGCGCTCTGATCGATCTATTACCACTATATCAGGCTTATTTGCCACAATAGTCCTGTCAGTGATAATAGATCGATCCCAATACAATGTGACACGACCATTTTCAAGAACTGGGTCGGGCACATACCTGTAATACGGTACCTCTGAATCAACAAGTTTATATTTTAGTGCAAGTTGCTGATGGACAATCCTGGCCACTTGGTTGTGTCTATGTAAATACTCCCCGTTGGCAAGACGAGGACAACCAGAAATAATATGTCTGAGAGATTCACCCGGTAGGTGGCATGCCCGACATATGTCAACCGTACCATCTCTCAAAATATACTTCCGATAGTTATTCGTCATAACAACTTCGTCAGTAATTGCACAGACAAAACCTTCGGTTTCTCCAAACAGATCACCAAAACGTAGCCAGGATACTGATGCTAGTAAATCTACATCGGGCCCATGTAAGGCCCGATAAAATCGTCCATGCAGTTCTTTACTCTGCCATATCTCCTTGCGGTCATTGGTAGTTAGTATTACTGGTTTGTGCCAGTTCTCTTTGGCAAGAGAAAGAGGGGTCAGTCCGCTGTCTATTGTTACTACATCCCGATGCATACCCACGTCCGCATGGAGGAAATATTCCCTAAGGTTGTATATCTCACGGTTGTGCAACGTCTTGATATTTAAAAAACCACGACCGCCGCATTTCCGTGGGATATACAACCTCATTACAGACGAACGCGGATGATGCATCCGGTTTGCAGTCAACAACGAACGGACTTTTCTATCCAGGGTGTCAAGTTCTGTCTGAGTCCATCTCAGTATGCCGAAGGAATATCCTAAGACAGGCATGGCCCAACCATTGATGGCTCGCACCCTATTACCACCTGATAAAAGACTTCTCAGTACTTTTTTCAGGCGGCCAAAGAAACGATCCATCAACGCTTGTTTCATGTCTGTCTCAGCAATACCTAAAGCCTGCGACATACCAAGATATTTGTAGGTTTCAGTTGCGGAGAGGGATTTAAGTTTTGTGAAATCTGAAAGTTGTACTCTTTCAGATTCCACAATCCGTCCCTTCTTTACATGCATGACTGCACATTTATCTACACCAAATTCCATTTTGATAGAATTACTAAAGGTTTCAGTTATCTTGAGTAACTCTATCAAGTGGGAATTGGTGCAGGCAAATAATTTCAAGTCATCCATGTATAGAAGGTGGGAAACAACTTGACCTCCTCTCCTAAACTGATAGCCTAGCCCTGAACCCTCCAGTAAAGTACTGAGAGGATTCAGTGCTAGACAAAACCATAAGGGACTCAGGCTATCACCCTGAAATATTCCCCTCTCAATCTTGACAGGTTCACCGTTCCCAAGAATCTGACGACATCCTGGATAAACAAGAGCCGTTCTCCATTGCCCCATACATGCCTTCAAGAAGGTGCAAAGAGTTGTATCAACTTTATACAACTCTAGCACCCTCAACAGCCAGGTATGTGGCACGGAGTCGTAGGCTTTCTTGTAATCAATCCAGCATGTCGCCAGATTTCTCCGGTTACGACGAACCTGCTGATTAATGGCCATGTCAAGAATAAGGAGTTCTTTAGTACCACGTGACCCGCTTCTACATCCATTTTGAGAGTTGGACATAATACAATTATTTTCTATATGAGATGATAATTTAACTCTCAAAATAGATGTGAGAAGCTTATAGACCGTAGGCAAACAAGTTATCGGTCTATAATTTTTCGGGTCCGTGGTACTACCGGATTTATAGAGGAGGTGTGTAATACCAGAAGTCATAAAAGATGGGAGCGATCCGGACTCAAGTGATGATTGAAAGCAAGATGCCAAACAATCATGCGAGCTATGGAACCATTTGAGCCAAAAATTGTGCAGCCCGTCCGGCCCAGTTGATTTCCAATTGGGCAACGAACGAACTGCACTAGCAATGTCAACAGTTGTTATTATGACTGGTGCCATGGTCTCAATAGACTCGCATGACCGCCCGACATCGCGCATCCAATCACACTCTGTATGACTAATAGGCGCCGACCAAATACCTCGCCAAAATGTGCTTGTGGTTTCGGCATCAGGTAGGCACATATTAGTCATACTTGAATCGGGTTGCTCCCATCTTCTATATACACACCTCTCATCTTTTTGAAACGAACGATTCTGAATATATCTACCCACTCTCTTTTTGTATCGCCGTATACGGTTTGCCCACGCACAAATTTTCTGCTTCAGGTAGTCAATGCGTTCCGTGACTCGTACAGAGAATTCGCGGGGACTAATATCTGTCCCCGCAAATGCACGAGTCACAAAACGCATCACTCTGGGTCGGGTATTACCCCCCCTGAAGCAGCATAGCTTACCAATGAGCACCCTAGTCTCGGTGATACGACGCTCAATCCTGCATTGCCAGACTGGAACAGACTTAGGTCTAGTAGCTGGCTCAACTTTAGGAAATTTGACACCAGCTACGCGACAAACTGCTACAGCCGCGCAATACAGAATTGAGTGTGCATCACTAATATCTACACAAGTATTGAAATAGCTTGGTAGAACCGAGTCCAGGGCGCTCACTAGAGCCATATTTTTTTTATGCGTTGGCAAACGCGGTATACGAGGGCGACACACGGGATCGCAAAACCTATACTCTTGAATCGTTCGTTCCAAAACACTCCTTAGTTCATCATTGTATTGAGTACTTACTGTTGTAGCAACATCATCCACTAGTTCGTCAATAGGTACGTCAGGTTGCGTTGCGTGAATCTGTATCTCAGTAGTTTGAGACGAAGTAGGGATGATGACGCTACACTGCAGCTCTGAGCGAAGCCTCTCAAGCACAGCATCATCCAACATATGATTACGTTGTATGACCCGCACTTGATCCGATAGCCGCTGTGCCGACACGCTGATAGTTGGTTCAAGAGCCTGAAACAAAGGCAGCAAACGAACACGGTACGCAGTGAGGTTAGTTCCTCCCTCTGTAGCCGCAAAATATGCCCGCATGACGTTTTCGTTCATAGATGAAGTCCATCGCATGCGGTGCACATTACCACCGGCAGCGGGGGCCGCATTCGAGGCCGGTGGGCCTCGGGGTCCCAAGCAGGTCGGTGGCCGGGTCCTCCCCTGCCGACGTGTAGGTGTTGGCGACGTCGGCGGAGAGAAGTACTCGTCGCTTGATGATGAGCTCGACGCCTCAGCAGCAATCGGTTCCGACGATATGGTTTCCACGTGCTGCGAGGCGGAGCTAGGCGACGAGTCCGGTGATGTTAGTTGTGCTAAACGTCTTCTGGCTCTTGTAAGCATTATTTAGGTATATTTTATTTATTACACATTTTGGTTGACATGACGTATGTCATGTCATTCTCCTCCATAAATTTTTCTTTAGGTTTATTGATTGATAAAAACATATTCGTTATATTTTTCATTGCAGGTTTATAGTATACTTCTTCTATTTTATAAAATAGTTCACTTTTTAACAAAATGCAAAATATATACAACTTAATTATAAAGGAGATCATTCACGTTTCATACATTTTTGGGCCAATTCTGAAAGTGCCGGCCAGAAAAAAAAAATGTAATATTCGCATAGAACACACAATTTCTAGCAAAAAATACTACTACATTAACCCTGTGCGTGCTATGGTTTTGTTGTTACATGCTTTTAAAATACGAGAAAAATGTTATTTTGATGATGTATTTTGATACATTTCATCACTTGAATAGTGATTTGTTTTTACGTTATTCTATTGTAATAAGAAAGAATTATCATTTTACTAATTATCTACGTACCTACGCACAAACAAAACGTACCTAACGGTTCACAACAAGTCCAAACTTGTTTAAAAAAACTTAGACAAATGTGCCGCGCGCGCTTCCCCTCTTGCTCAAGCGACAGGTACCTGGCAAATCACCCCGCCACCTCCCGACGCCCGATGGGTGCGATGGGGCCCTACCACCAACCCCGGGGTCCAAGAAAGCCTCACCTGCGAGTCTGCTGATAAACGGATGAGGTCATGGCGCACAGAAAAGGAAAATTCGAAACTAAACCCTATACCAACCCGTCTGGCCAGCGTGATACAGTAAGGCCAAATATCCTCCTATGATACACACAACAAAACAAAGGCCCCCAGTTCCCGGCACTCCCGCTGTTCCCGATCACGGCAGCGGTCGGAGAGGGGGGGGGGTACTAAGAATCTCCGGGTCACGGGAGGCTGCCATACAAAACTGACCCTGGCTACGTTTAATGGAACTACTCTGCGCCTGGACGAGCGGCTCACCGAACTCGAGGTAGAACTAGGTCGTATTAACTGGCACATCCAGTATTGTGCGAGGTCCGAAGAAAGGGGGAGGACACGCTAACCCTTGCATCAGGCGACCTGTTTTACATACGGGAAGGTGACGGAAGACATTCTTCCGAGGGCGGGATTGGCTTTATGGTGAAAAAGGACCTTGTTAGCAGCTTTGTGGAGATCAGCAGTGTTTCGCCTCGGGTAGCGTACTTAATACTGAGACTCACCAACAGGTACACCCTGAAGGTGATACAAGTGTACGCCCCGACCTCGAAAAGCACTGTCGACTCGAGGCAGTTGAGACCGTGTACGAGGACATAGCAAAAGCACTACATGGTACTGCCAAGACTCACTACAGCGTTGTGATGGGGGACTTCAATGCCATAGTGGGAGTACAAGAACGCGGCGAAACGAAGATCGGCCCCTTTGGTGTAGGGCGCAGAAATGACCGGGGCCATATGCTTGTCAGTTTTCTTGATTCTCAGGGGCTCTTCTTGATGAACTCTTTCTTTAAGAAGAAGCCCCACAGAAAATGGACTTGGCGATGCCCCGACAAGGTCACAAGGAACGAGATAGACTTCATCATGACGGACAGGAAGTCTATATTCAGAGATGTCTCTGTGGTTAACAGGTTTAATACCGGTGGTGATCACCGACTTGTACGAGCATATCTGAATTTGGACTTCCGAGCTGAAAGGGCCCGTATGATGAAGCCTACTCTCCGACCTACCGCGCTCCAGTTAGCCTCAGGGGCTGAGAGGTTCCAGTTAGAACTTCAAAATCGTTTTGATCTGCTGGAATTTGGAAACCACTGGCAATATTCACGATAAAGCCGAGAATGTGGTCAGGACGATACAGCAAGTGTTTTTGTCCGGAAAAAGCAATAATAGGTGCTCTAAGCTCTCGTCCGAGACTCTCGAACTTATGAGAATAAGACGGGAAACGCCATCTACGCACTCGTCTTCGTCAGACCAGCGGGATCTAAATCTCAGAATCCGAAAGCTGATACGACGCGACCTTAGACGCTATAACACCAGCATCGTCGAGGCAGCAATCAAGCAGAACAGGGGTACCAAAGTATTTGCCCATAAGCTTGGAAGACCCCGTCTGATGAAACTGAAAACAGCGGATGGCAGAACTGTAACCTCAAGGTTCGAGATTCTCGAGGAAATTAAGAGCTTTTACAGAGAACTTATGAGAACTTATGAGAATAAGACGGGAAACGCCATCTACGCACTCGTCTTCGTCAGACCAGCGGGATCTAAATCTCAGAATCCGAAAGCTGACCGAAGCCTGTATGCATCACGGACAAAAAGGCCGACGAGTAGAACCCTACTGATTGTGACCACCGAGTCCCACTATCGCGCCACTATAGCGAGGACATTCCGGACATCGGTCAGGGCGAGGTGACGGCGGCTCTCGGGCAACTTAAAAACAACAAGTGTGACGGAATTACAACTGAACTACTGAAGGCGGGGAGGAGGCTACGGTTCTCAACGAGCTAACGAGTTTGTTTATTCCGTCCTCCAACAGGGACAAACACCTGAAGCGTGGAGCGGGAGTGCGGTGGCTCTGTTCTTCAAGAAAGGTGATAAGACCTTGCTGAGGAATTACAGACCCATCTCGCTCCTGAGCCATGTTTACAAGTTGTTCTCGAGACTAGTCACAAACCGCCTCTCCGGAAGGCTCGACGAGTTTCAGCCAAAGGAGCAAGCCGGATTTCAAAAAGGCTTTAGAACCGTGGACCACATCTATACTGTACGGCAGATTGTACAGAAAACAAACGCGTACAATCAGCCGCTGTGTATGGCTTTTGTGGACTACAGGAAGGCCTTTGACTCTGTCGAAATAAAATACTCTTTATCTTTATTTTACATGCTCCTTTATGTAGGAACGAGAAATCAAAATGGGCATAAAATATGCCTCACCCTTCGGAGAAACAGGTATAATTATATGTATGTGTGCTTATATGTGTGCTGAAAGACATAATTAATAAAATAAATCACTATTCAACTGCTCATATCAATTAGAATGACACCTTCGAAATAACATTTTTCACGAATTTTAAAAGCATGTAACAAAAAAACCATAGCACGCACAGGGTTAAGGTAGTAGTATTTTTTGCTAGAAATTGTGTGTTCTATGTGAATATCACATTTTCTTTTTCTGGCCGGCACTTTCAGTTTTTGGTCCAAAATGAATGATGTCCTTTCTTTCTGTGATAAAAAAATATGCCACTGCTCTTGTGTGGGGTTGCCAGTTGTTATTATTATTCCTCTTTATTTAATTATTTACATATCAATTTACATTTTTAAATATACATATAAAAAAATACATTTAAAAATATAAAAAAATAGTATCCCACCGGCATCGGGTACAGGGACCAAGCTACCGGTGGTCAGGGCTCCAGAGACAAGAATCGCCTCACAATACGTGCCGTGCTCAACAAAACCGCCTTTTGCATCAAACCCTTGACCCAACCGCCTAATGCGAGCCTCTTAAGGTGTTGATCGAGGCTCTTGGCGATCAGACCGTGTGCTGATACGACTATCGGAACAATAATCGCTGAATCCACATCCCACATGTCGACAACCTCGTGAGCTAAGTCCAAATATTTCAACTGTTTATCTTTTTCTGCTTTCACGAGATTCTCGTCATGTGGAACCGTAATATCAACGATTACTGCGAGGCGCTCTGATCGATCTATTACCACTATATCAGGCTTATTGGCTACAATAGTCCTGTCAGTGATAATAGACCGATCCCAGTATAACGTGACACGACCATTCTCTAGAACTGGGTCGGGCACATACCTGTAATATGGTACCTCTGAATCTACAAGTTTATATTTTAGCGCAAGTTGCTGATGGATAATCCTGGCCACTTGGTTGTGTCTATGCAAGTACTCGCCGTTGGCAAGACGAGGACAACCAGAAATAATATGTCTGAGAGATTCACCCGGTAGGTGACATGCCCGACATATGTCAACCGTACCGTCTCTCAAAATATATTTCCGATAGTTATTCGTCATGACAACTTCGTCTGTAATAGCACAAACAAAACCTTCAGTTTCGCCGAACAAATCTCCGAAACGTAGCCAGGATACGGAAGCTAGAAAATCTACATCGGGCCCATGTAAGGCCCGATAAAATCGTCCATGCAGCTCTTTGCCCTGCCATATCTCCTTGCGATCATTAGTCGTCAATATTACTGGTTTGTGCCAGTTCTCTTTGGCAAGAGCAAGAGGGGTCAGTCCATTATCTATTGCTACCACATCCCGATGCATACCCACGTCAGTATGAAGGAAATATTCCCTAAGGTTGTATACCTCACGATTGTGTAAGGTCTTGGCATTTAAAAAGCCACGACCTCCACACTTTCGTGGGATATACAACCTCATTACAGACGAACGTGGATGATGCATTCGGTTTATGGTCAATAGCGAACGGACTTTTCTATCCAGGGCGTCTAATTCAGTCTGAGTCCATCTAAGTATGCCGAAGGAATAGATTAAGATTGGCATGGCCCAACCGTTGATAGCCCGCACCTTGTTACCGCCTGATAAAAGACTTTTCAGCACTTTTTTCAGGCGGCCAAAGAAACGGTCCATCAACGTTTGTTTCATGCCTATCTCTGTAATACCTAATGCCTGCGACATACCTAGATATTTATAGGTTTCAGTTGCGGAAAGGGATTTAAGTTTTGTGAAATCTGAAAGTTGTACTCCTTCAGATTCCACAATCCGACCCTTCTTTACATGCATGACTGCGCATTTATCTACACCAAATTCCATTTTGATAGAATTACTGAAAGCTTCTGTGACTTTCAGTAACTCGATCAAGTGGGAATCGGTGGAGGCAAATAATTTTAAGTCATCCATGTAAAGAAGGTGGGAAACAACTTGACCTCCTCTCCGAAACTGATAGCCTAATCCTGAACCCTCCAGTAATGTACTGAGAGGATTCAGTGCCAGGCAAAACCATAAGGGGCTCAGACTGTCACCCTGAAATATACCCCTCTTGATCCTGACAGGCTCGCCATTCCCAAGAACCTGACGACATCCTGGATAAACAAGAGCCGTTGTCCACTGCCCCATACATGCCCTCAAGAAGGTGCTAAGAGTTGCATCAACTTTATACAACTCTAGCACCCTCAGCAGCCATGTATGTGGCACTGAATCATAGGCTTTCTTGTAATCAATCCAGCATGTCGCAAGGTTTCTCCGGTTACGACGAACCTGCTGATTAATGGCCATGTCAAGAATAAGGAGTTCTTTAGTACCACGTGACCCGCTTCTACATCCATTTTGAGAGTTGGACATAATACAATTATTTTCAATATGTGTTGATAACTTAACTCTCAAAATAGATGTAAGAAGCTTATAGACCGTAGGTAAACAGGTTATTGGTCTATTTATTATTATTATTATTATATATCTATTATTAGTATTATAATGTGCTCTCTTGTTTGCTTAGTCAGATGAACGTCTGAGACACAGGATTAACATCCTAGTTCAGACAAGGATCTGATAATACACTGTAACAACTTGTTGCCGTAGCTGATAGGTATTCCATTACTTTAGTCAAGTGTAAGTTAAACCATGAATTGTAAGATATTAACGATTGTACTGCTTTTATTACTTTGATATAGAAAAAGAAAATATTATATGTGCCTACAATGACTGAATTACTGTAATCCTAATATTTTAAGTGCTATCTGTATAGTTTTTAATGAAATAAATTTAAACCTCATGGGTTATTGTAAGTCACGTGGCCTCGCCAGAGCCAATAGTAACGCGGCAAGCAAGAACGAAGACAGCTGTCGTTATGCGCTCTCTATCTCTCACACTACAGCTTGTCTATAGCACTACAGGCTCGTACCCATTCATTATTTGTTTGATCACCTGGCAGGTAGAAAGCCCCACCGAAACGATCTGTCTTTTTGGGAATCTTATTTTTTACTTATAAATAACGCTCCATTAAAATTTCAAGCTGCCTCAAAAACATTTTTTATAATTTTTTGCAAAATATTTTTGCACGCGTCTGGCAATGTTAAAACCCCGATTAAATTATCTGGCTTATTTTTTTTAGTATTCATTAAGTATTACACTGCAACATATATAAATTGCGTAGTGCCTCAAATATATTTTTTGGGAGAAAAAAATTATAATTTTAAAAATTTAGGGGTTGATTTAGCCCCGCTACTCACCAGCCAGGTCTGCAATTCCGAGTTGGGATATAGTAGGAGAGGTATCTGACAAGTTTTCAGCTTGCCTCAAATACCTACCCAAAAGTTCGTGCCAGCTCTCGGACTAAATGCCATAACGTTCACATTTATTTAGAAGCGTACCATGATTCACGCAGTCGAACGCTTTCGACATATCAAGAAACAGTACCGTTACAGGTGTTTTGTTGTCTATGTTTTGTGTAATAGTCTTTACGAGAGAGAAAGCTGCGAGGGTTGTAGATTTATTGTTCTGAAAACCATTTTGTTCGTCTTTAATTATTTTGTATTTATTTAAAAAGCTCGTTATACGCCTGTGCATCAATTTTTCGTATATCTTTGAAATCACTGGTACCAACGTGATGGGTCTATAGTTGCTCACATCAAACTCATCATCTCTCTTATACAGAGGTTTCACTATCGACAATTTTAACTTGTCGGGAAATATCCCCTGCACAAAGGAGAGATTTATAAGATGCGACAGAGGGGCTGATATGATGTTCGCGCATTTTTTAAGTATCATTGTCGAAATAGAGTCGTAGCCCACAGATTTAGTGTTGTTGAGGGTCTTTATGGTTCTTTCTACTTCAGTTGGAGTACAGGGTAATAAAAATAACGACTGGTCCACTCTTTCCATATTGCCGTGGTAGCAAATGGAGGTCGATGAACTTTCCGGAGCCCCTACCTGCATGTAGTGTTCATTAAATGCGCCTGCTATATCTACAGGGTTTGTCAAGATCGTATCTTTATATTTTACACATTTTATAAAATCGTAACATTTCATGCAATCATTTTTATTTTTTATGACGTTCCATGTCGCTTTGCATTTGTTATTTGATTTTTCTATGTGGGTGCTATAGGATCTCTTTTTTGATGCGTCTATACATTTTTTTAGTAACCTACTATATTGTAAATAGGCTCTCCTGTTTGCATCTGAGTTATTCATATAACATTTGTACCTAAGCTTTCTTTTAGTAATACAAGAGGTTCTTAATCCTCTCGTGATCCACTTCGGACCAGAGTGATTGGAACTAACTCTAATTTTTTTTGTAGGAAAACACAGTTGGTAAAAAGTTGTAAAAGTGTCGTGGAACAAATTAAAAGCTGCATTGGCATTATTTTCGTTATAAATATCCGACCATGTTAAAACTGACATACTCTCCAAAAATCTATGGATATTGTCGCCACTGTAATCTTTTCTCATTATATACCAATGGTGTAGTTTATTTATAGGTGTGGTAGCGGGAAAAGTCAGAAGTTGACATGTGTTGTGATCGGAAAGTTCCAAATTTACAGTGTTACCGTGAGCATTTTTTATGTTACTGTAAATATGGTCAAGGCATGCTTTATCTCTGGTCGGTGTATTAATATATGATATAAGATTATAATTTTGAAGTATTTCATGTAATTGTGTTGTTGATTTATTAAACTTTAAAGTGTCTACATTTACATCCCCTGTTATAATAATTTTTTTACCCTTGTATTTAGCTGTTAACCTATATAATAAAAGATTTAGTTTCTCAAGATAAGTATCGGCATTTCGGTTCGGTATTCTATATATACAAACGACCAAAACACTCAGACTAGGAATCTCTATACCACAGCACTCAAAAGTCCTCTCAGCCGTCATCTCTCTACAGACCAATAAAGGTTTAGCATCCAAAGTTCTGTGGATCATTACACAGACACCACCCCTCTTTATATCTGCCCGAGAAGAATGACAGCCCAGTTTAAAATTCTTAAGATATATATTTTGCTCGTCCCCCGGTTGCAAAAAGCTTTCCGAAATGCTTATGATACCAATATGGTAGTTACGTGATAGAGTGCTCAATGAAATCTCTAGTTTATTTATTTTATTTAACAAACCTGCAATGTTTTGATGTATTATTGTTAAAGTTTATTTCCTTCTATAACACAGGCTGTCCTCGAAAAAAAAGTAACACTATTAACGTCTTGCTTTAAAGATACAACAGGAAAATAATAAGGAATAGTACCTTTTACTGGTTCAGATTTTGTTGGGATGGGCTCCCTGTCAGGAACAGACACCGTCCTTACCGACTTCGATTGCTTTTCACTGAAATAAAATGGTATAGTGCCCAACACTGACACAGGTTGCTGGTCGCAAAAAGAACGATAGTTTCCATGGGCGGCCGCTATGCCAGAAAGATAGTTTCTTTTGTAATCAAGGCTGTCAACTAATAAATTAATTTGTTTGGCCGTTTTATACAAAAAGACAGCACGTGACTGAGCACTACAACATGTGTCCAAAAATGTACAATTATTCATATATTTACAAAGAGATTTTAGCCTGTTATTGAGTATGAATTCATTTAAATGTCTATTTTCTTGAACTCCCAGTATCACTACATTTATACACTTAAAGATTCTTAGTGCCGATGTGAACTCGATGAACAGCTTGGTCGGGTCACAGTCATTCTCCCCTACACTGATTACTAGGTAGTTGTCTGGGGAATCATCAATGCCACTGCAAGAACTCAATATATCCATCGTAAGTGCATTTGGTTTAGTGAAGGATGAGATTTTGTAGCTAGTATATTTCGTATGTTTCCTAGTGGCAATCAAAACTGATGCTAAATTTGTAATTTGTTGACCTCCAAATATATATATTTTTCGATCTGTTGATGTTGATTTATCAACTCGTGCAGTGTTCTCTGCTGTAGTAATCATATTATTAGTGCCATTACAAACTGCATCCTTGGTCACATTCTCCAAATCAATCTGCGTATGTTTCAAATTTGTGCTGCCATTTATTGGCAAAAATGTATGGCTATTCACAGATTTAGTCATTATATCACCAGATTTTTGTTCAAAGTTTTTATTGGGGGTATTAGGCATTCCACTTAAACTTTTTCTTTTTTTAGGAATTTTTATTTGTTGGTTGATAGCTAATTGCTTCTTCAGGGAATTATTTTCCAATAATAATTTATCTATTTCAGCATTACAGCTCTCTCATTGATATTTTAATGTGCTTATTTCATTTTTCAATTCGTCTATATCTATATTTTGAATACTCGACAGGTCCGGCAAGCTTCTTGCCAGATAGCCATCTACTGATGATGTACTTGATATATTCAATGCATTAAAATACTCGCCATCAGTCACTCTTTTCTTACGAAAAGTAATATTACAAGAAGATTCCATGGTTCTTTATCTTTTGACAATTAGAAGAAAACCAAAATAAATTTGATAGCATTTATTGACTTATAACGCCATCTATCACTTCTTGCTCTGAACTATTCGGCGTTCGGCAATTATTTAGCAAGTTTAAAGCAATCTACTACTATCAATTTTTTTCACAGTTCCATTTTAAATCAGAGTTTATCACAATTTGAGTCTTATCATAAGTTGGATGATAGATTTGCTCACTTTACTTTGAAATTTGGTACAAACTTATGTCCCTGTGACTATCTACCTACTGTTACCAAGAAATAAATTTGCACTTATTACTTTAATTACACATAATTTAAATGTAAAAATTTCACTTGTGGTAGGACTAGATGTTATTTTCCGAACACTGTGATACTTTTCGTAATGATAAAGGACTGATTATTACTAAGAATGAGCAGTACAACAATATTTCAAATAGATCTATATTACACACTAGCTTAGCTTAGCTTGAAGCGGTCATAGCCGAGCTAACACAGTGTTCTGAAAAGGATCAATACAGAAAGCAAGTTTTGCTATGGCTGGTTTTCGGATGGATGAGCACTTTGTGAAATTCGGTACAGGGGTAGATATAGGTCTGGAATAACACATAGGCGATTTTTTATCCCTAGAATAAGTTCCCGCGGGAAGCGGAAACGGGAACAAAACTTGACGCGGGCGTAGCTGCGGGCGTAAGCTAGTATTTTATATGTTTGAAGTCTGTTTTTTTCGTAATTTTTTTTTTTATTTTTATTTATTTCTTCATTTCATCACGTCGCGCGTCGTGAGCACAGCAAGAATTCTTTGTTTTAAATCTGTAATTATTTTTCTTCCATGAATATTTATTAATACATTTTTTATTAACTTATCTCAAAATTACACAGTATAAACTACTACCAAATACAATTATTATTAATTTATGAATATTATCTACAAAATCGTGTATATTTCCTGCACTAAACGTACCTATTCAAAAACTTTGTCTTTGTTTAACATTTCCCAGAAAATAACGAAAAAGATGTGCTAATGAAATAATTTTTTTGTCCGCATACGTACCTACACGAAAAATGATAGCCAAAAGAAAAATTAATTAAAAACAAGATGTGTGTCAAAATATGCTTTTGTTATAAATTGTATAGTTAAGTATTAAATTATTAATTATACACTCGAGAGCAATGAATCCGGGTCACTTAAAGAATGTTAAAAATCTCGGAAACTAAAAATGATAGGTTAATGCAATAAATTGTATTTAATAGACAATGTAATACTCCTTAAATGAAAGTAAAAAAAATATGAGTCACCATACATTTTATTAACACAAAATTACATAAAGAAAAAACTGCTGATCTCTCCTTAAAACAAAAATAGGAAACATGAAATTTTTGAACTTTATTACGATTTTCTTGAATTTTAATACTTCGTATTGCCTCCTCGTGCTTCCATTACTGCGTTTACGCGGTTTGGCATGCTGTACACCAAGTTCCTTATACGATTTTGGGGAATATTCTCCCATTCCTCTGTGAGAGCAATTTTGAGCTCACGAAGCGTGATTGGGGGAGGGTTTCGTTGTTTTACGCATCTGCCTAGCTCGTCCCAAGCATGCTCGATCGGGTTGATATCCGGGCTGCGCGCTGGCCACTCCATACGAGTAATGTTCATCTCTTGAAGGTAGTCATTCACAATCCTACCTGTATGAGGTCGGGCATTGTCATGCATAAATATAGCATCCTCACCTAAATTGACCATAAATGGACCAACGTGATCATTGAGGATTTCTTCCACATATCTTACGCTAGTTAAAGAGCCGTTTTCTATGATCACCAGCTCTGTGCGATTTTCAGAAGAAATTCCGGCCCACACAAGTACAGACCCACCACCGTAGGCTACTTTTTCTTCGATGCATGCTTGCTTGAATCTTTCCCCTGGTCTTCGATACACTCTGTGTCTTCCATCGTGCTTGTAGAGCATAAATTTTGATTCGTCGGAGAACATAACTTTTGACCAATCTTCAATACTCCAATTTACGTGGCTCTGGGCATACCTTAGTCTCGAAATACGATGCCCACGCTCCAGTTTAGGGCCGTTTGCAGGTCTAAGGGGTTTTAAGTTAGATTCAGCAAGCCGACGTCTTACTGTCCATGCACTTGGGTTACTTCCTCCGAGGCGTCGAAACTGATTGGTGAGTTCAGTTCCTGTGAGAAAGCGATTTCGAAGCATGGTGTTCACCAAGTATCGGTCTTCTCGTGCTGTGGTACACCTGGTTCTGCCCGTTCCTGGTCTGCGTAGGTTAGAACCAGTTTCTTCGTAACGTCGGAGAACTCTTTGTACTGTTGACAGCGACACACCGACAGTCCTGACTGTATCGCGCTGACTCCGGCCGGTTTCCAGCATTGTAAGTATTCTGGTGCATTCTTCAGGCGTAAGCGACATAATTTCAGCTTGATTAATGAATATAGAGCACTATCAACATGGTTTATGTACCCACATAAATGACAGATTACAAACAAAAGCAACACCAAATGCTGTAATTTCGTAGTTGCATCTTCGAAAGTGGCCCTTTTTCAAATTTGATTTTTTTATGATATAACTTTACAATAACTAAGAAGTTTTAATACCTTCATTTAAGGAGTATTACATTGTCTATTAAATACAATTTATTGCATTAACCTAGCATTTTTAGTTTCCGAGATTTATAGGATTCTTTAAGTGACCCGGATTCATTGCTCTCGAGTGTACATAATGTGTAAAATGATCATAGAATGAGCACCAAATTAGATGAATGCATTTTATGACTTTAAGAAAAAAAATGCCAATAACCAAAAAACCTACAAATTATAAATTAAAAATATTACGTCGGTGCACAGTGGGACGATAGTATGAGAAAAACGGCATAATCATATCTTTTAAAATATGGTTACCAACATCGATTTGGTTTTTAGAACAGTATTGTTGAATGATTAACTTAAAAAAGAAATGATCATAACATAAAAAATAAATACATAGTTAAGGAATAAGAGAGTTTCACATAGTTTATTGATTTCAATATTATTTATTCACTATCAGATTCATCATCAGATCCGTGCTTCGGAAGGCACGTTAGGCCGTTGGTCCCGGTTGCCAGTAAAATGGCAGTCGTTAAGTCAAGTTGAAGACTTTATTTCAACAGCAGGCAGTCACAACCTGCGCCTGTCCATTTAAACACGGCAATACGGCTCACCACCTATTACGTGGGATAAATTATAAAATAAGGTGAAATGTGGGCATATAATATACCTCCGCCTACCCCTTCGGGGATAAAGGCGTGACCTTAAGTATGTATGTATCAGATTCAGAGCTACTGAGATTACTCAGTGTTGGTAGATCAAAAGAACACGAGGAATCTGTTCTTTCTGCCATTTGTATGTATTCCATAATATCTGAAAGGTCATTTAAAGATTTATTTCGTCTGATTTTCCTGTGGCTAAATACAATTTTTTTCTGGTCTACCTCTGCTTTTTTTTATATTTAGCTCGCCAAATTGACGTCGCCACCAGCCTGATGGAAAGCCGTGGCGCATCTAGCGATTGGGGGCCACTTCTGACAGTGATCCTCAAGTTGGCGGCCCAGTGATGTGCCTCTTCACGCTCCTCTTAAAGGACCCGGGATTTAAGATGAGTGAAATACGTGTGCGGGCAGGTCGTTCCATGTTTTTATAGTTCGATAGTGCTAGTGCTCGGAACGCACGGTTGTATTAACTCAGTTGTATTAACGAGTTAACTCGGTTGTTTTAACGAGTTAATGCAACCGTGCGTTCCGAGCACTAGCAAAGGTAGACCTCGAGACCCAGCCGCCGTATTGGACCCACGACTTGAGCAACCCCTGCCATGGTCTTTAGTGCTGCGTCTCAGAGTGCGTTACTCCGTGCGGGGAGCAACGCACAACGCAGTAACGAGTGTGTCGTGGCGTAACACGTTACGCCGACCCCTCTGAGCAACGGACCACACAACACCCAATCGTAACCGATGTTCCACAGGAGCGGTCCTAATACCGATCCCTGTGGAACACCGCACGACACATTTTGCCGACCCGGCCCTAGCCAGCTCGGGTAAGTTATGGCCCTCTCGGAGAGATAGGCCCCGGCAATTCGACGGAGGTAGGGTGGCACTCCATGGTAGATAAGCGCCTCCCTAACGCAGCTTCAGGGCAAGGTGTTGAAGGCATTGGCGATGTCAAGAGACACCGCTACCACCACCTCACCCCGTGAGACTGCTTCCTCCGTCAGGCCTCTAATGAGCATGATCGCGTACACGGTGGAGCGCCCCTTACGGAAGCCAAACTGGCTATCCACCAGATCAGGCCCCACGCATGTGAGTGAGGTGCCCGACGAGGCGTTTGTGCAATAATGAGCTCAAAGAGCTTGCACACCTCGTCGAGCAACACGATCGGCCGGCACCCCGATAGGGAACTTGCAGGCCGCCCCGCCTTTCGGATCAAGACCAGTTTTCCCGTCTTTCAGACCTCGGGAAACCGGCCTTTTTCGAGGCATACGCTAAAGAACCCTATTAGTCGTGGCCCAAGCTCTTCGAGAGCCCACACTCGACCTGGAATGCCGTCGGGTCCAGGGGCGGTGTTTGTGCGGCGGGGTTCGATTCCCACTGGAGACAAAAATTTGTGCGATCCATATCCAAATGTTTGTCTCGAGAGTCTGGGTGTTTCTATGAATACAATACAATAAAAGAAGGGTGGGAGGTAGAAAAAAGTCATGGCTGCGAAACATTCGAGAGCGGACCGGAATATCTGAAGCGGCTGAACTGTTCCGACAAGCGAGAGACCGAGAGGACTGCACCATGCTGGTCGCCAACATTTACTAGTTGTAGAGGCATTCTAAGAAGAAGAAGAAGAAGCTTGTCTTCACAAGTATATAAGTATTAACATCCGTTGTTTGATACCCATAACACAAGCAGGTTATTACGAACTTACCTACTTGGGACGCAGTACAGGTTTTTCAGATTTTATCCGAAAATCTAATGAACCTCAGTTGAGGGGACCCGCGCCGCAATTAAGGCAGGTCCTCAACTGCTTGTTTAGACCCTTCTATTTGCTAGGTCGCCAAATTCAAACCATCCGATCTCCATGAAGGACGAAAATTCTCGCAATGGGAATTTTCGATTAAAAAAATTACTACAAAGTGTTCTAGTAGTAACACTGGTAATTCTGTAAAGTAAAGCTAAGCATCATCTAAGAATGAGGGCCACTCTTAAGGTCATAGCCCACTTACACGACTCTGCTTCCACCCGGCAAAAATAATATAATTCAAATATAGGCTTGGGTGGCAGCGGTGTTGGAGCAGAGTCGTTTAAGTGGGCTATGACCTTTACAGTCCGCAAGACTAATAGACGGGGGGTATATCCTTCCGAGGGCTTACCCTGGGCTCCCAACCGTAGGCTGTTAGCGGGACACGTGAGGTTTTTTAGTCGGAAGGAGTCCGGCATGACATCTATGAGGAGTATCCCTCACGTATAAAAAAAAAAGATGGTGGCCCCGCTAGGCGACTTGATTGAACATACATACATACATATAGTCACACGTTTATCTCCGAACGGGTCGGCCGAGTAATATTATTATGTCCCACGTAATAGGTGGTGAGCATATTGCCGTGTTGAAATGGACAGACACGGGTCGTGAGTCGTGACTATCCGCAGTTAAAATTTTCAAGGCGCCCGTATTGCTTTCAACTTGGCTTAACGATTGTAATCTTGCTGACAATATGGTTTCATTTCGAGTTTTCCTTCTCTACACAATGGATCGTTTTGTGAAAGTGTTCCCTTAGTAGCTTGAAATCGTTTAAAGTAATTTTTAAAGTCGTAAAAGTATGTACTCTTTCCCGTAGGGTTAATTAAAAAAAATAAGTAGTAAGTATTCTCACACTAGAGGACGTCACGCGGTTTCACTCGCGCAGCTCCCGTTCCCGTGGGAATACGGGTATAAAAAAATAGCCTATGTTCACCGGGAAGAGTGTAGCTTGCCAACAGTGAAAGAATTTTCCAAATCGGAAATTTCTTTTCATTGGAGCCTATTCGATGCAAACAAACAAATCTTTCCACTTTATAATCTTCTTCTTCTTCTTCTTCTATATATATAAAAATGTTGTGTGCGTTTGTGTATCTATTAAAAACTCAAAATTTACTGAATCGATTGAGCTCAAAATTGGACATGATATACAATAGGATTCAGAGATGGTTTTAGGCTACTTTATACACTTTTATCATAACAGCAATAAGAATAAAATAGCTTTAAAAAGTGATTTTACCAATAGATGGCGTTGGTCGTTGTTTTTAAATTATATTCTGCCAGCTTCAGAACAAAATATTATAAACAACCTATTTAGAAGGTACCTACCAGATTGATGTTTTTTAAGAGTAGTTTGATTGCGGCCTTCTTGCATTCAGAATAATAAAAGAGAGTACATACTTACCTAATAAAGAGGTCAGACATGTTTTGCATGTTATTTTTGAACTTATTGGACATTCGGAATTTTGAAGTTTTGGAGTTTTGGAGTTATGGACTTTTGGACTTTGGACTTTTGGCCTTTTGGACGATTGAACTTTTGGACTTTGGACTTTTGGACTTTTGGACTTTTGTACTTTTGGACTTTTCGAGTTTTGGGCATTTGACATTTTGGACTTTTGGAATTTTAGAGTTTTAGACATTTAGAGTTTTAGAGTTTTAGAGTTTTGGAGTTTTGGAGTTTTGGAGTTTTGGAGTTTTAGAGTTTTAGAGTTTTGGAGTTTTGGAGTTTTGGAGTTTTGGAGTTTTGGAGTTTTGGAGTTATGGACTTTTGGAGTTTTGTAGTTTTGGAGTTTTGGAGTGTTGGAGTTTCGGAGTTTCGGAGTTTCGGAGTTTTGGACTTTTGGACTTTTGGACTTTTGGACTTTGGACTTTGGACTTTGGACTTTGGACTTTGGAATTTTGAACTTTTGTACTTTGGACTTTTGAACTTTTATACTTTTGGAGTTTTGGAATTTTGGACTTATGGACTTTGGTCTTTGGAATTTTGAACTTTTGTACTTTGGACTTTTGAACTTTTATACTTTTGGAGTTTTGGAGTTTTGGAGTTTTGGAATTTTGGAGTTTTGGACTTTTGGACTTTTGGACTTTTGGACTTTTGGACTTTTGGAATTTTGGAGTTTGGAGTTTTGGAGTTTTGGACTTTTAGAATTTTAGACTTTGTAGTTTTGGACGTTTGGACTTTGGACGTTTGGACTTTTGGACTTTTGGACTTTTGGACTATTGGACTTTTGGACTATTGGACTTTTGGACTTTTTGCCTTTTAGACTTTGGACTTTTGAACTTTTGAACTTTTGGACTACTACTAACTCCTATGATATTTCTTTCGAAAAATAAGGTCATGAAGAAGTTTCACTTCTTACGTGTGTACAATAGTTCACGCACACATTTTTTTTTTAAATGTACCCATCATTTAGTTTGTTACTCATTTCTCATAGGCACATAAAACCACCGTAAAAAAGTCACAGCGAAGCGTGGCAGGGTACCGCTAGTATTATTATATTTATATACTCACACTAGCTGATGCCCGCAGCTTCGCCCGCGTAAAATTTGTTCCCGTGGGAACTTATTCCCGGGATAAAAAGTAGCCTATGTGTTATTCCAGACTATAATGTATTCCTGTACCAAATTTCAGCCAGATCCGTTCAGCTGTTTGAGCGTGAAAGAGTAACAAACATCCACACTCACAAACTTTCGCATTTATAATATTAGTAAGATATGCGCAAGCTAACAGCACAAATACATATAAGTTCGCAGCCATTTAATTAGCTACACTATTATAAAATACTTGAGTATTTAAAACAAATTCTCGACCGGCGTCGTTTACGCTCGCAAGCAAGGCGACCTGTGCCCGCGCAACTTGTTAGCCAAGAGTGGATTTTATCGAGGTAAAGAACCGCAGATTTATACTCAAATCGAACAGTGCACGATAAAAGTAAATGTATTCTACTCGCACTAAATATGCTTTTTTTTGTTAACTTGAGGAAAATCCTACATTAAGATTATTTTTAAAAAGCAATAGGAGGTATGCTGATCATAAATTTTAAATATGATAAAAAGAATTGGTTTCGAGCAGGATTCGAACCTGCATCTTCTCGCATTCCGTGCAAGATGCTTAGCCACTTAGCCACCGAAACCTACTCGGAACCAACCAAAATTTTCCACCTTATATAAGTCTTGGGGCGCGCACGGAATGCGAGAAGATGCAGGTTCGAATCCTGCTCGAAACCAATTCTTTTTCCATATTTAAAATTTAAAATTATACATGGATGCTATGCCGGACTCTTAGGCTGCCATCAGACGGTAGAGAGCTGAAATTTTTAGCAGGCGGTTCCTGAGATACAGCCTCGTGATGGATAGACAGACAGACAGACGGGCGGCGAATTCTCATGAATAGGGTCCCGTTTTTACACCATTTGGGTACGATTCTATTTAAAATATCCAGCAGAAGGTTGCCCTGAGTCCTCTCCAGTTACTAGTCCTATGAACGTCCTGGGACAGCGTAAATAAAACGAAATCATTATTTAATATTTTAATAAATCCACAATAGTATCACTTATTATTAGTTAGCTTTTTCTTGATTTTTCTCAAAAGGGTAATAAGGATGATCAATCCACTTCTTTTGTGGGATAGTTCTGTAGTTCCTGTCGAATCCTCTGAGCTGTTCCCGCTCTGCGTCAGTCAGCGTGAAGTCGAACACGTTCAGGTTTTCTTCAATTCGAGATTTGGTCACCGACTTTGGCAGAGGCACCACTCCGATTTCAATCTGAAATAAAAAAAATATATTCAAACTCCTTGATGGCACAAGTATTTACAGCGCCATCTATTAGTGAGAAGCAGAACTAAACAAATCAAAAGGCCTTTACAAAATGTTAACTTCTGTAAGAACGTGTTTTATAGAATTATTTCTGCCTACCCGTTTATTACATTTTGCACCAGTACATTATCGTCTACTTCTGTTTGCTGCTTGTGTGTTAAATTGTATTATTGAATTTGCAATTACGCAAACTGCCTTTTTGGTTCAGAGCCATCTATTGGCAGGGTTTAGGCAATAATACAATGAAACCATCGTAAATTGCCCGATTCGTTGTTCACTGTTGGCTCATCGGCTGCTACATTGTAGAGGTTGATAACAATTCCAAAACACGTGTTTTCCTTATCTTACAATTCCCGTTCTTCAAGCGGAGCGTGAAGAGGCACATGTTGGGGCCGCCAACTTGAGGACCACTGTCAGAAGTGTTACGGACTGTGAGAGTGGCCCCCAATCGCTAGATGTCGCCAGACTTTTCATCAGACGGGCGGCTCCTATTTGGGAGCATTATAAAGGTATAAAGCTCTTTAAAACTCTAAAGTACTTACCAAATACCTAAGCGCAACTTGTGTCGTGGTCTTGTTGTGGTTGTTAGCGATCTGCACAAGGACGGGGTCGTCCACCCTCGGCGGCGGCGCGTCGGGGGCGGCCTTGCTGTAGAACAGCGAGCCGAAGGGCGTGTACCCCGTCACTACTATGTCTTGCTCCTTGCAGTAGGAGCGAAGTTCCGGTTGTTGGAGGTTTAAGTTGAGCTGGAAAAAGAAAGGAAGCAGAACCGTTAAATTACATTAGTTTAAATAGCAATGAAATTGCATTTTTTTGTAATAACATGTGGCGACCGCCACATAGCGAAGATCAGTTAAAGTCCTGCATCGCGATATGAAAGTTCTCGCAACTAAATATAGATAAATCCTGAATCGCGACATCAGAATTCTCACGAAGTGAAGTAATAACACAAGACATGGTCTTGGTACTTATTTTAGCTTTTTGTTGACCAGAAGTCCAGTGAAGCTCCCCAAAAAAACCTGCGCTGGGATTGAACCTAATTTCAACGTATTTGTTTTTACTTGTCAATAGCACTGCCCCATTGTTAAAACAAACTCACCTCCACTTGTAGCACAGCCGGCTTCTCCAACCCTTGTTCCAGCAGCCTCCCGATTTGTTGCTGGTTGAAGTTGGACACTCCGATGGACTTGGTGAGCCCCAAGTTCTTTGCCTCGATCATTCCTCGCCAGGTCTCCACGTAATCGGTGTAATAGTATGTGCCGTTCAACTGCAGACATAAAAAAGGCATTCAGTATTTCATAACTTATTGAAAGATTTGTGTAGATGTTTGTTACTCTTTCGCGCTCTGACGGCTGAACGGATCTGGCTAAAAGATACAGGTACAGATAGTGGAATATCAATAGGCTTTTTATCTCGGAAATAAGTTGCCATGGGAAGTGGGAATGGGGACAAATATCCAACGAGTAGGAGCCCCAGGCACCATCTAGTAAATTTTATGAAGTGGAAAAACAACTTGGTTTCAACGAGGCTTGAACGCGCGACTTCAACCTTAACCTGGGCAATACTCTAACTACTGGGCTACTGATTCGTACAGAAACACGTTAGAATTCTGCACCATATTTAAAGTCACTTTACAGTAATATAGAGTACTAGCGGACGTCACGCGGTTTTACCCGCGTAGTTCCCGTTCCCGTGGGAATACGGGAATAAAATATAGCCTATGTTCCCCGCAAAGAGTGTAGCTTTCCAACAGTGAAAGAATTTTACAAATCGGTTCAGTTGTTGCGGAGCCTATTCGTTACAAACAAACAAACAAAAAAACAAAAAACATATCTTTCCTCTTTATAATATTAGTTTAGATGGCCAGAGTCTTTTATAGAGCTGCTTCGCTGCTGTCATACCTGACCTAATGAAAAAAATAGGTGCAACCATAGATTTAGAATGCGAAAAATTCTAAATCTGTGGGTGCAACAGTACAAAAAACTGGAAATCACAGGGCAAAGTTATAGCGAACGAGCCACTGCTCGTTCGCTATAACTTTGCCGCTCGGCTCCATACTAAAGTCGAATTTTTAATTAGACGAAGTAAATTGACAGCAACTAATGTCACTTCTTCATACAATGTTGCATAATTTCTATGACGAAGTGACATTAGCTACTGTCAATTTACTTCGTCTAATTAACAATTCGGGTATACGCCTCTACGCCAGCGGCAAAGTTAGCGCGAACGGGTAGTAATCGTGTTTACAGATAAGAGATAGTTCTAGACTGCCACCCGTTCTAAGGGTTCCGTTTTTTATACCACTACGATGGCAGACAGGCAAACGGCACACCAGAAGGACTGGTGGTCACCGCAGCCTATGAACGTTTGCAACACCAGAGGCGCCACACTCGCGCTGCTACCCTAGTGCTTCCGTACCCAAATGTAAAAACTTAATTCTATAACTGAGACTCCTGTCTCTGTCTGTTGGTCACAAGACTGTATCTAGTGAACCGTGTTAGCAAAGAGCTGAAATTTACATATCTATACTAATATTATAAAGAAGTAAAGTTTGTGTGTTTGTATATTTGTTAAATAGTAAGGGGTAATCTCGGGATCTACTGAACTGATTTTAAAAATTATTTTACCAATAGAAAGCTACGTTATTGTGGAGTGTCATAGGCTATGTAGCATCACGCTACAACGTATAGGAGCGGAGCAGTAATAGTAAATGTTTAAAAAACAGGGGAAAAGTTATTCCTTTTGAGAGCACGTTGCGTGTGCTGCGTAAATATTTATAGTTATGTAAAAAATATGTACTACGAAATTGTTTCTCTTAAAAAAGTTCTACCAAAATTGCGCGATAGTATGTGTCTATCTTTGGGTTGGTGCAAAATAAACATTTTAATGGCAATCAATTTTTTTCTACAATAGTGCCACGGGATACCTTTTCATAAACGAAATTGTTCTTATAAATAATGCGACGAGAATACACGCGACGAGAAACCTTTCTCTTTCTCTCTCTCACGTAGTATTGAATATTAAGAGGACGTATGACGCCAAATGGACTATTATCTTGATCTAGATCTCAGGACTCGTGAGGTCTGATGAACTAACATTACAACACAAGCTACTTCAGTTCATGAACTAAAGATCTACTAGCCTGAAAACACGATTACTAAAAAAAACCTCGATACTTTTAATTTTTCAAAACACCTCGTTTTAGTTAAACTTTAGGCTGGATCTCTATAATTATCTATTATTTGAATATTATTTTTAATGTATAAGAAAGACAATACTAAAAACTTCATTTACACTAGTCGGGTTTTTTTAATATTTATAATAGTTTTCTTTTTATCTGTAATTATCTGTTTTTTAGCTTTCATATCATTTCGCTAAACGCGCTCCAAACCTTCTCTCTCTTTCTTTCCTCACGAAATCTGTATGCGCTATCCTCTACCGATTACGATTAGTCTGGCTGCGCGCCTTGTAGGAAGCGGACCTATGCCCGATTGCGTCACACAATGCTCAATTACGACATCGATAGATCAATTAAAAAACTTTTGAATTCCTCACTGAAGTAAGCAGGGGGGGGGGGCGATGGCTGTAGGTGCTTAAAATCTTAATTTGTGTAAATAATAAATGTAACTAATTATAAAAGTTATAAATATAAAGACCAAAAAAATGACTAAAAAGGAACAAAAAACGTTTTTCGCTCGTTGAACGAGAGAAATAAAAAGCTAAGAACCGTATTGATTGTTTACTATCCGATGTAAATTTCCTTTATCTTACTTAGCTTCTTCACGATGGCTTGTAGAAACTGGGGTGTTACTTTTGTGTGGACTAGGTCGCATGATTTGGCATATTATCTCCTCGATATTGTTGCCGCCGAGAATCATCTAAGTTCCCAATGGCGTTACGGAATGCCTGTACCAGGACCTCGTTCGTTGGTCAGCACCTGCACTGCTTCAAGTGACGTCGGCCTGGGCCTAGAAGATCTTCATGGGGCCCAGACCTTATCTGCATATTAGCATCTGCCCAGTTGCCTTCAAGCCCAACCATATTTCAAACCAGACGCAGCTTTTATTGGCTGCCAGGAGCAGCAGCTATGAATTGAATTTTCATCCCCATTGGCAAAGTTGAGAGCGACTGCTGTCTTACCTCCCCAAGCTCGATAGGTTGCCTAATGGAATTGGACGCTTTCTAGGAACAATAATAATAAACCGGCCAAGTGCGAGTTGAACTCGCCCATGAAGGGTTCCGTAGCAGCAAGTAACATAATGTAAAAGTTCGTGTAGTTCGTTGTAACTTTCATTGATGTTCGCAGTGGTAGTGATTTTTATCGGCGAAAATTGCGGTATATGACGTTTTAAAAAAAAAACGACTATCTTGATTTCGTTCAAACCAATTTTCTTTGGTAGATTTTATCACAATGTACACTGTATATATTTTTTAGATTTATCATTCTCTTAGTTTAGAAGTTAGAGACACACACACACACACACACACACACACACACACACACACACAGATTTTTCCACTTTGGAAGTGTTTCTTGCGCAAACTATTCACTTTAGAAAAAAAATATGTTATACACCTCAATAGCATTTTTGGAGACCTATCTATTGATACCCCACACGTATGGGTTTGATGAAAATAAAAATTTTGAGTTTCAGTTCTGAGTATGGGACCCGCAAAATTAACTGCTTTTTTTCTCGTTTTATACAAAAATCTTGATGGTTCGGTTCGCCTTATAGTTTCGGAGAAAAGTGGCTGTGACACACGGACGGACAGACAGACAGACAGACATGACGAATCTATAAGGGTTCCGTTTTTGCCATTTGGCTACGGAACCCTAAAAATGTCATACAAAACCCAGAAACCGCCACTACTATCCTAGTAGTCTTGGTCCCGCACTCCTGTGCGGGCGAGTCGGTGCCGGAAGTAATTGCACGGAACATAAAACAATGGAGTCGGCTAATTCAAGTACAAAAAAGACAGTGTAAGTATTTTAAAAAAAATCTGTAAAATATAACACTGTCTTTAGACTTTCGATTTAATAGTAGAAAATTGCCGGTGATATTTTCAAAACAAAATTGTTTCAAAAATACTTGTTGATTCACATAAAAGACTAATCATTTTATTGAAGGTACTAATGAAAGAAAAATGAGTTTTTACTGAATGATGATGCTGTTGGGCGCAACAGCGCCAGGTCCTCGTGGTGGGTCTGGACGTGGACACTCTCTCGCTCGGGACCATGGTGCGAGCCATGCTCTCCAGCGGGAGTAAGTGGGACTGCGCCGCCTCTTTCTGCGAGCAGGTTATGCTCGTGAAAGAGACGGCGGGGCGGGAACGGGAGAGAACTCTCCCACCCAAGTTCCGCAGTCGGCAGCCTGGGCGCCGTCGACGTGTCTTCGCCGAGGACTATAGCAGGCCCATGACGGCAGAGTGACGTGAGGAACTCATGCACGCCCCCCCTTAGAAGCGGGATTACACCCGAAACCCCCCAAAGACGCGGGATAGCAGTCGAACCAGCCCCTGGGCGAGGCCGCAGTGGCGGCCGTGGGTCTGTTGGGAGTCCTGGGACATGCTTCTGAGGGCCTCACACCCATAGGCTGTTGGGCGTTACGTGACGTTTTTTAGTCGGCTATGTTTCATTCCCGTATTCCTACGGGAACGGGAACTACGCGGGTGAAACCGCGTGACGTCCGCTAGTTATGAAAAATGAGAATCGTCGTGGCTGCAACGCGGTACAAGCGGCACGCAACATCAACGACGTTTACGGAGCTAACACTACAATCCAACGCACTGCCTGTTGCTCGCATTGGTTTGCTCGCTTTCGTTCTGAAAATTTCGACCTGAAAAATGAACCTCGCGGTCGTCCGAAGACTTTGGTCGACAATGACGAATTAAAGCCGAACAATTCCCTAAACGAATACTTACCCTAGAAAAGTGATGGTCCCTGTTTGGTGGTCTAGCGCGCCGGTGTGATTCATCACAGTTTTTACCAAACGGGGTGAGCATTGATGCAGATGTGTTCTGTGAAGAACTGAACTGAAGAACTGAACACAATGATGGAGAAGCTGGCACAGCATTGATCAATCGCTCGTCTCCGCTGCTCCTGCACGACAATGCGCGACCTCATACTGCAGACGGTCCTCAAGTTGCAAGAACTGAGGTTGGAAGCTCTCCGTCATCCGCCTAACTCACCAGCCCTTGCGATACAGACTACTACTATTTCCAGAATTTGGATAACTTTTTGGCGGGAAAGAAATTCAATACCCAAGAGATAATACAAAATGCCTTTGAAGAATTTGTTTGAATGACGGCAATTTTATTTAATATTAATTTTATTTAATATTAGTCATAGGAAAGAATGTTTAATTGCTACCTGGTCAGGTGAAAATCGCCCCATAAAAATAGAACGAAATAAACGAAACCAGATATTATAGGAAGATTTCATGGTCCTCAAACTCTAAGTCTTCTTATCTCGATTGTATCCTTACTGGCTAAATTGTTGGATCCCAGACATTCACGAAACATGCCCCTAAGAGAAATTGACGTGGTTATTAAAAAGAGCTCAGTGATGTGAAAAGAAAGAGCAATTATATAACACCTGATTCCAAAAAAACAGCAATGTATCAAAAAATACTTTTGAAAATACGTTATTTATATGAGCCCCATTACCCCACTGGATCTAAAAGACATTATAAACGTGTCAGACTTGAACTGATTAAAGCCATGCACTGTTCTTATTTTAGCTGTAGTTTCTATCGGCTTAGGTAGTCATTTCAAATTTTTCATAGATTCATCGACAGCCTGTTGATGAATCCATGAAATTTAAAATTGCTAATTATTTTAATAAATAAAAAGATTTTAGAGTTCTTTTTTGTTTATTATTTCATAAAAAACGAAATTGAAGGCTTTATACACGGTCACATTCCAAAAGTATCACTTGGTCCCACGTAATACGTTGAAGTGAACAGAGGCAGGCTATGGAAACCTGCTTAGACTTGACCTTCAACATGGCTTCATGACGACCTAACTCCTGGATGCCAAGATGGATTACTAACAAAACTTTCGGCCATCACGGGCCCAACCAACAAAATCCATTCTCGACGTAACTACTCGAAAGCGTAAATATAAAAATTTACTGGTGAAATGTCTTCTATCTCAAAATTTGTCATTTTTAAATATGAGACAAAAGATATTTCGCAAATAAATTTCTGTCGACGTTTTCATCTCACATGATTTCGCCCTTATCTTGATCGATTACACAGAACAATAAACAAGTGTCAAGAGTTCCATTTGTTTATCTTCTGAGTAACAAAGTTCACGTCAATAGTATTATTAGTATGGGCGGAGACCCTGACGGCCAGCAATGTGGCTAGATTGCTGAGCCTGCAGAGGGCGATGGCCGTCAGGGTGATAAGGCGATACCGCACGACTTCAGATGAGGTGGCATGTTTCCTAGCCGGGACCGCTCCATGGGACCTGGAAGCGAGAGCCCTTGCGTCACTGTTTAGATGGCGCAAGGAGGCCCTTAGAAGCGGGATCACACCCGAAACCCCCCAAAGACGCGGTATAGCACCCGAACCGCCCCCTGGGCGAGGCCGCAATTGTGGCCGTAGGTCTGTTAGAAGTCCTGGAACATCTATCCGAGGGATTGCCCGGGGCTCCCAACCATAGGCTGTTGGGCGTTACGTGAGGTTTTTTAGTCGGTAGGAGTCCGGCATAGCACTCATGATGAATTTTATCTCACGTTAAAAAAAATTCTATTATTAGTATCTTTTTCTTCATTCAGTCTTTTCAAGAAGTGGAGGCACTGGCGAGTGCGTGTCCCTCTCGGAGACTTTGATAGGATAAAGAGTGAAAAACTGGAAGATGAAAGCGTAAGGAGTATATATGTAGGCTTAGTCAGTGAAAGGCTTGCAAACGCGAGCCTTTCCGACTTCGATGTGGATGAATGCTGGAATATTATGAAAGAAAGTATAGTGGATAGAGCAAAAGAAGCATGTGGGAGTGCAAAGAGACATGAACATTCGATAGGTGATGCCTGGTGGGATGCAGAGGTTTAATCCTGCGTAGCAAGAAAGAAGAAAGCGTGTTTGGATTATGTGTCATCTCATCATCTTGCCAGGATTTGGGATTGATGGTGCGCTGCTTCGTGCAGTGTAGTCTACATATGTGGGATGTATGGCATGTGTGCGGGTGAGCGGCAGCCTGTCTCCCTGGTCTGACGTCAACATTGGCGTCAGACAGGGTTGCGTGCTGTCGGCCCTGCTGTTTGTCCTCTACCTGGACGATTGTCTTAAGAGAGTAAGATCGAAGAATGTTGGATTGCGAATGGGTGACTTACTTGTGAATGTGAACTGTTTGCTGTATGCAGATGATGCCGTGCTCATAGCCGAATCGCCATCAGAACTATAGTCTCTAGTCACAGCGATGAAAGATGATAGTCTAATGAGAGGCTTACATTTGAACGCGACTAAAACGAAAGTGATGGTATGCGAAAGAGAAGAGGACAGAACGAATGCCAGGATAACTGTAAATGATGTAGTGCTGGAACAGGTAGATAAGTTTGTATATCTTGGATGTGCATTAAGCAGGGATGGACGGTACACCACTGATGTAGAAAGGAGGGTAACTGCGGGAAATAGAGTGAATGGAGCGTTAGGCAAACTTTTGGGTACCCAAACCCTAAGTCAAAAGGCCCAGCTGCAGTACACAGTGCGGTGCTGATACCTACGCTAATGTATGGAAGCGAGAGTTAGGTACGGCAGGAAACGCATGAAAGTAGAATAAACGCGGTCGAGATGCGCGCGCTACGCAAAATCTGCGGAGTAACGCTCGCAGATCGCGTTCGGAATGAAGATGTAAGAAAGAGAGTTGGTATGGAAGAGAGTGTCGTTGTTAAAGTAAGGAAGGACATGCTACGATGGTTCGGGCATGTGGAGCGAATGGGTGATGAAAGAATGACAAAACAGATATACAACGCGAAAGTGGATGGACGTAGGAGTCGAGGAAGGCCACGACACACCTACCACGACCAAATTAATCGTGTGTTAGTTGAAGGTGGTGTCAAAGCCGAAGGAACCGACGTGCATGCATGAAAAGAAAAATGAAAGTTGAAGAAGCAAGTGACGTGTGTATGGACCGTGCCGTGTGGCGCTCGGTTCTTTCTTCCTACCCCGCAAGGGATTTGGCGTGAAGGTAGATAGATGGATAGTATCTTTTTCATCATTGTTCTTTTACAGTAAAAAAGGATTATTCGTTCTTCATAATTCGCCTTGATGCGGTAGTGCATTCGGTAGTATAACCGATGGCCGCGCTGAGGCCCTGATTTTATTCTGGGGTCGGGCCGAATATTCGTGTGATCCACAAAATGATGTTTCGGAGTTTGGGTGCTCGATAGTCCGTTTGTTGAGGAAGGTTTATAACATTACACTTCAACGAATAGGAGCAACCATGAATAAAGTTTCGAAAACGGGAAAATTTATTCCTTTTGAGAGTATACGTTGCGTGCGCTGAGTAAATATAATTAAAGTTACATAAAAATTGTGAATTGCAAAATTGTTCATTTTAAAGTTTTATAAAAATTCTCCTCCTATTTTTATAAGTAGTATAATACGGTCAATTTTAAAAAAAAGTAAAACTAAATACCGAGTAAAACTATTTACACAAATATCTACTCCATTCTATTCATTGTTCGCTAGTGCGTTGTGATCCGCCGCTACTTGCTTTACTATCGTAATCTGTCACCGACTGACGCGGCGCCGCGTGAATATGGCGCGCGATCTGTAGCAAAGGGGCGCGGGGGTAGCGGCAGTGAATCATGCGATTTGGTTAGGGTCAGGCAAGCTCTTAACGACGAGACGCTACGGGAGTAAACACAACGCGACAGAAGTAAATGCGACGGGAACAGTTAATACTCTCTCTTATGTGGCGCAAACGAAGTTGCGCGGGTCAGATAGTATTACATATTTCTATAGCTGTAATAACAAATATTCTGCGCTATAAAAACTAGAAAAATATTAATATTTAAGAGGGCTCTATGTTTGTTATGTGATGAGAGTATTGTTATTTTATTTTGCCGTTTTTAGCCACTCTCTATAAAATAAAGTGCAAAGGGGCTTATGTCGAAACTTTGTCTGTAGTCTGTGACTCTGTCGCATTAAACTATGTCACTAGGTCACGTGGATCATCTGTTCAAAGTTTAAAATAAAAGAAAAATGACAACGTCAAATCGGATTGAACTTTTACAATAAACGTGTTAGAGAGGGGAAGTCGGGTGAGAACGATCTCACAGCTTCTTGTTTGATCCGGAACCTTTCGTGCTCGAGTTCGGTTTGCACTAGTCCGGTTAATTTTTCCATAATGACATGCTTCAAAAAAGATAGTAGATACAGATACTTACAAAGTGCCCTACAGGCCAATGTATCAGATACAAGTCCACGTAGTCCAGATTGAGGTCCTTGAGGGAGCGCCGGAGGGTGGGCACCACCGCATCTTTGGCGTGGGCATCGTTGAATAGCTGCGGACGTAACACAAATTGGATTTTTTTAAATCTAGACAAGATATCTCATACACTAACTTTTTTGTACATTCTACCTTGGTTTCCCCGTTACCTCAGGAGAGTAGATAAAGCGATTAGCACAGCATCAAGCTCATCCAAGAAGTGCTTCGCGGAGTCATTTTAATAAGAGCAGTATTCAACACAGGAACGAATCGAATCTGCGTCTTGTAGGTCCAGCAAACACACGGTAGCTTCGGTAGGTATCTGTGGCTCTACACCGGGAAACCACGGCCGAGTGTCAGCACTGCGAGGACCGCAGCGATGACACGGCGCTCCACACGCTGGTGGAGTGCACGGCGTGGTCAGGTCCTCGTAGTGGGTCTGGGCGTGGACACTCTCTCGCTCGAGGCCATGGTGCGAGCCATGCTCTCCAGCGGGAGTAAGTGGGACTGCGCCGCCGCCTTCTGCGAGCAGGTCATGCTCGTGAAGGATGCGGCGCGACGGGTACGGGAGAAAACTCTCGCACCCGAGTTCCGCAGTCGGCGGCCCGGGCGACGCCGACGTATCTTCGCCGAGGACTATCGGCCACCATGACCGGGGGCCTGAGGACGGTGAGAGGGTGGCTCACAGTCCTTACAGAAGCAGGCCCATGACGGCAGCGTGACGTGAGCAATTCACGCCCCCCCCCCCCCCTTAGAAGCGGGATCACACCTGAAACCCCCCAAAGACGCGGGATAGCACCCGAACCACCCCCTGGGCGAGGACGCAGCGGCGGCCGTAGGTCTGTTGTGAGTCCCGGGACATCCTTCCTAGGGCTTACCCGGGGCTCCCGAACACAGGCTGTTGGGCGTTACGTGAGGTTTTTTTAGTCGGTAAGAGTCCGGCATAACATCCTATGAGGATTTTCCCTCACGTAAAAAAAAAAAAAAAGGTCCAGCAAACACCTTTGGTGTGGAGTGAAGAACCGCCTCACTTTACTTAGATAGCGTTTTCTAGTTTTCGCGGGACGAGGTAGTCCAGTACAACTCCCTATGAAATTTTTGTTATTAAGTTCACCCTAAAATTTGTAATCTTTACCTTGCTAGTGACAAATATATCTTCTCTCCTCACGCCTTCGTTAAACTTCTTCGTCAGCGCGCGTCCGACCTGGTCTTCAATGCCATAGATAAGTGCTGTGTCGATATGCGTGTAACCAGCTTCGATGCCCCATATTACTGCTTGTTCTATTTCGTTCCCTTTAGGTGGCACTCTACCCTGAAATAAGAAAGCATAAATTGAACAGGACTTTCTCGGTGTATTGCTGTCGTCTCCTAAGGCTCGCTCAATTCATTCCAATTATCACATGAACCTCGACTTGACAGACAATACCCTCCCACAAACTTCATCAGTTATACCTGACTGGAAGGCGTCTTGATAGTGGTGGGACCTATTCTTCTCCCCCCCCCCCCCCCCCCCCTTCCCAAGTAGTAGGATAACACCCAAACCAACTCCCGAGACGCGGGATGGCACCCGAACCCCATAGGCGAGGCTGAAGTGTTCGCCAAAGTCTGCCGAGAGCCCTGGGACATCATTCCGAGGGCTTACCCGCGACTCCCGGCCATAGACAGTTGTAAGAAATCGTGTGGTTTTAGTCGGTAAAAGTCCGGCATAGCATGCATGTAGGATTTCCACACGTAAAAAATATAGGCGTCTTGACTAAAGTTTTTTTTTACATTCCACTGAGGAGACAGACAAGTACCTATAAGACCCATCTGAGTCTGAGATGATATGAGGCAACCCTGCAAGAACTTTTTGAAAAACCCCGTACCGTAGAAGTTCAGTTCAACGGTGTGGGGTTCATTCATTAAGGCAGGCTGTTCAGTCCACGTACAGATTGGATGGAGATGGATGGAGATCCATATATAAATCTCCTTTTGAACTTTATCGTGTACGAGCGCTTTTACAAGTCAAGTCGCAGTTCCACTTCAGAACTTCTCGGTTGTGGTTTTGAATGTGGAATATTTCTACATCTTTAAATGCGTATATTTCTATTTCGTTCGCCAAAACGACGCCACCCGTCTGATGGAAAGGCATGGCGATATCTAGCGATTGGTGGTCACTCTCACAGTTCTCGGGCGCACGGCGTGTGTGCGTGGGGGGGGGGGGCTTGTCGGTGGATTCCTGTCCGCCTTCGATCAATTCGATTTCTGGCTATACCCGACCTCATCTACCTCTCATTTTGCCCAGTACAAGAATTGCGCAATATCAATATTAATGTACAATTATACCTATTATGTATTTTATGTGTTACTTGTACTTTATGTGAATAAATATATTATTATTATTACTAAGTCTACAAGACAATTGACATTAGCCCCCAATTTGGTATGATGACACTGGTCCTGTGATGTGCCTTTTCACGCTCCGCTTGAAGAACCCGGGATTGTAAGATGAGGGAAACACGTGTGCGGGCAGGTCGTTTCAAGTTATTCAAGTATGTTGTCTGCGAAGTCAAGGATGGACATAATGCTGAAGAAAGACGATAGATACCTTCGAGCTGAATCCGAGCCAAGTACCCAAAGCGATCGCCGGCATCTGCCTTCCATCGTTGAGCTTCACAACTGGAATCAACGCTGTGGAGGCCTGGAATTGACAAACAAATAGTTTTAGAAAACCCCCTTTCTGCGTTCGTTGAACGTATAAGTTAGAGATGCAGTATAATTTGGAATTGCAAGCAGAAACTTAAATTTCATGCATTTGCATATGTGTTTAATATTTAAGCATTTATATAATCAGCGAAGATATGTAATTTTAATCAACTACGGCCTCAAAGTTCATGGCAACGTTGGTGTAGGTCAATTGATAACATTGACCTGATAGGTAACCTACCTATTATACATAGTTAATGTTATCTGTCGTCGCTTGGAACTACTTGACGACTTCCGTTGTCAATTAAACTCTTAAAAGTGTAATAGGACCGTTTTGACATTCGGAATCCCGGAATTCTGAAGAATCCCAAATCTATATGTATAAAAGAAACTCAAGAACGGCTGTACCGATTTGGCTGAAAATTGGTGGGGAGGTAGCTTAGAACCAGGAAACGGACATAGGATACTTTTTATCCCGTTTCAGTGCGCTTTTTTTTTTGCGCTTTTTTGGTAACTCATAGTAAATGCGACGGGAACGTGTGATTTACTCTCTCTTGACGCAAACGAAGTTGTGCGGGTCAGCTAGTTACCAATGAGATTAAGTGGAGGTTTACAATGTTAAATCCAAAAACGGGTGTAAAAATGGTACCTGCTGGTGTATAGCAGGTACCATCCTGCTGGTGTATTGTGGTTTAATGGTACTTAATGGTATTGACTATCGACTGGCCTCGTGGACCAGTTGTTAGCGTGCCTGACTACGAATTCGAAGGTCGTGGGTTCGATTCCCATTCAGGACAAATCTCTTTGTGTGATGACCACATTGATTTGTTCTGTGTCTGGGTGTAATTTATCTATGTATATGATGTCCGCAGTTTCGCCCGCGTAACATTTGTTCCCGTTCCCGCTTCCCGTGGGAACTTATTCCCGGAATAAAAAAGGCCCATGTGTTATTCCAGACCATAATCTATCCCTGTACCAAGTTTCAGCCAGATCCGTTTAGCCGTTAGAGCGTGAAAGAGTAACAAGCACACATCGACACTCACAAACTTTCGCCTTTAATATTTATCAGTCGTTTAGATCCCATAACACAAGCTTATATATTAGCTTAATTTGGGCTAGATGATGTTGTGTGAGAATGTTAAGTATTTATTTATCTAAATGCCCCTGTTTATACCAAACTCAAACAAACATTTATTTTACATAATCATAATACATAGGCACTTGCGACACACGTCAATGAATACAAAACAAAGTCACTGCCACCAGTCCGGAACGCGGCCCGCTTGAGAAGAACTGGCAAGAAACTCGGCGGGCTTTTCTTTTTGTGCACTACATATTTACGATAAGTACTATAAACTAAAACTCCATCAGTAGAGCAAGCAGATCATTTCCAGGCTTCCTTATCAATCAAATAATCGTCAACTATATAGTAGCCCTTGCAGTACAATTTACTTTTTATATACACTTTTTGAACTTAATTAAGGGCATACTTTTTATTTCATTTGGAAGCCTGTTCTAAAAACGTATACAGTTATAGTAGGGGAGCCCACGAGGCTAAATGCGGATTTACTCGAGCGTCGTAGAGACCTATTGGGATGCAAAGCTTAGATGATAATGAAGAAAAAAATGTTGTATGATATATACCTTTACATCGGTGGGGGAAGCGGCTATAGATTTTTAAATATGTAAAAACAAACTGTTGCATGGACATCCTCGAGCGCGTCAGATATTGATAGCATCAATGCCCTACGTATTTTTAATAATGTACGTATGTTAATCTGATCGTTAGCATGATGCGGGTGGTTGTATTTTAGGGTTGAAAATGAAAAAAAAAAATTAATCGAGCGCGTCAGATTTTCTAAGGGAGTGTTAAGTGCACCAAAAAAAGCTCTCATTCACTAATCTGACGATTTCGATGGGACGCAAACCCGCGGCCATTTTCATAATGTGCAAAAAAAATTCGCCATTTTGAAATACTCAAGCGCGTCAGATTAAGGTATACTATGGTTCATCTTCATGTTCTAAATGTACTGTCTCATAATCTGACGATTATCTAGAGGGATTGGCCTGATCTGACAAAAAAAATTAGAAAAACGGTTCACCTTAAAGGCCATCCCTGCAACTTCCCGCTAATTCCATTCCTGGGCTCTTAAAATTGTACTTATGACATTTTTGAGCTCAAAATAGAATTTATTTGATATTTTGAGCTGGCTGAGTTCAAAGAAATAATATTTCTATGCATTTGAGCTCTCTCAGCTCGAAAGTCTGATAGAAGTTTCATAGAACACTATTTTGGAATTTTCAAACCGCAATAACTTTTGAATGGATCAACCGATTTTCACGCAGTTGGCGGCATTTGACGCAGTTTTATCATCCTCATAAGTAATTATGCAATTTTAATTGATCGAACCACAAATTTCGGAGTAATCCCGAAAAAACACTTTTTCGGGTTTCTTTCGTTCACGATATCTCTCGAACGAATCAACCGCTTTTGACCAGCTTGGTGGCAATCGACGTGGTTTTTCAAGCTCAAAGGCGGATTAGGATCAAGGTTGCGCAGGTACAATCGCAAACAAAAGTACTAAGTCTAAAAATTCATTTTATCGATGCTGTTGCGTAATTTCCAGGACATAGATGTTTTGAATAGGTCAATATTAATTCTATACTACTATTAAAAGTAAGTAGTAGTAGTAGTAGTACGAACGAAGTTCGTAGACGCAAAGATATTTGGCGCATAGTGTAACTTTATCGACCAATGATATTTAAGTAAAGATATGCTACCTTCATACAAAACAGCATTCAGTTATTGTTGAGTTATAATTTCACGTGCTTACCTATCGGTACCTAATAGAATTCATCTATTAATGCGATAGAGAATACAAAACATTTAAAACAGAGAGGGATAGCTATCTGTGTCGTTTTGCACACAGCAGCCGACCACAACACGACTTGTTTCGCTCGCAGCTATTAGCTGACTAAATGGAATTATAACAATTGTGTGACTTTGTCCGCAACAGTTTTTGAGCGGTAATGCGATATCTACCTCTTTTACACTATAACATCATTGTTATCGACGAATTTTTGTTATTTCGGCTTGCGGAAATCGTCAGATTATATATTTTTCATTATTCTTGAATTATTTCCTTCAAAATAAAAATAAATTTAGCTACGCTCGAGAATGTCGAGATGACGTTTTTTTTTTACAACTTTGTTGCCCTCCCCTTTTTTTACGTCACTCTCAAATTGTCAGATTAGTGGAATATACACTTTTTAGGATGTAATTAACTCACCCTACCTTAATCTGACGCGCTCGAGAATTTCTGATGGTCATTTTTTTTTTACTAATCTGATCCTGTATCCTTCACGGGCGGCCTTATACAGGGTGAATTTTTCAAAAGGGATTGGATGGCCAAATCCGAAACTATAAGGAATAGCGAAAAATGCTCAAAGGAGTCACGAGCCCGATTTTGATGAAACTTAAAACCTCATCTTTAGATTTTTGAAAAACCCATAATCCTAGCTGGGAATCGAATCCATTGATTTCGAAAAAAAAAAACACATCCTTTATTATTACACCATACGATAGTGTTGCTATTAAGGATCATATTCTGGGAAGTTATGATATACGGCAATCTACAGGAAAGAGCTCAATCTTTAACAAAATACATTTTATTTTTCTTACGTTAACTGATTAATTGTTCAAAATCTTTGCAATACATAGCTGGATTCGAAACCTCAAGGAATAACTAAGGAATATTATAGATTCCGTTGAGAATATTCTCTAAAAAATCATTCTGAGCATAATTTAAAACACAGAATAGTTACGATCTTTTCTGGGATTTCCAACGAAACAAACTATGATACAAAATTTAGGTACATGAAATATGCATTCTATTAAAATTCCAAATATTCCTTAAATTTGGCGTATATCATTACTTTGCAAAATTTGATCCTTAACAGCGACTCTATCGTATGGTGTAATAATAAAGGGTGTGTTTTTTTTTTAGAAATCAACAAGTTCGATTCCCAGCTAGGATTATGGGTTTTTCGAAAATCTAATGATGAGGTTTTAAGTTTCATCAAAATCGGGCTCGTGACTCCTTTCAGCGTTTTTCGCTATTCCTTATAGTTTCGGATTTGGCCATCCAATCCCTTTTCAAAAATTCACCCTGTATATGGGCCTCATGTTTTGTGGAGGTACTTAACCGGGTACAAGGTATCCCCGTGTATATTAATCTGTCGCGCTTTAGTAAATCCCGAAATCCCTTCTTGGGCTCCCCTACTATTACGTCAGTTACCCAGGAAAGAATTACGGATTTTGTTCAAAACCGTATTGTATTATACCGTCTAGGTTAAAAGTGTTAGTAGGTACCTACTATAATGTGATGCATGTTGATATTAATAGTTAATATTTAATAGTTAATAATGCAATAGGTATTTGGCCGCGCCACTTTAACCCTACAACTCTCAAACAGCTTAGATCCCTGCGATGAAGATATTGTTGTGATAATCACAAGAAGACAAGAAGGTTCTATAAATGACATGCGAAAGTTGGTTAGTGTAGATGACAAGACTTCTGGGGGTATGGATGTTTGTAAATCACTTCAGACTCACGCTCTGACGGCTGAACAGATCTGACTGACTGTTTTTTTTGTAAACATCAGCTAGTAAGAAGTAAATCTTTGTTTAGCGCTATCAAGGAATTAATTTACCTGTATGATAAAGACGACCCCGGCAGTTGATAGAAATTCAAAACACGCCCAACTACCTACGTGCACGCGTTTCCAGACAAAAGCGCTCAACGCACGTACCTAACGACTAGTTAAGTTACAAACGACTTTTTTAAATAATTATTTTAGTAGGTACCTAGCTCGCCAAAATGTCGCTACCACCTTATCGAAAACCCATGGGCAATCCGTAAGGCTAATGAATAATGACCCTCAAATTGGCGGTAAAATGATGTGCCTCTTCGAGCTCCGCTTGAAGAACTCCAGGTTTTAAGAGGCAAGCAGGATGCGTGCGTTGGCAGAGCGAGCGTAGGAATTTTTGTTTTATATTTAGCTCGCCAAATTGACGTCGCCACCAGCCCGATGGAAAGCCGCATCTAGGATGGGCCACCTCTGACAGCGGTCCTCAAATTGGCGATCTTGTGATGAGCCTCTTCACGCTCCGCTTGAAGAACCCAGGATTGTAAGAGGAGGGAAACACGTGCGCTGGTAGGTCGTTCCAGGTTGTTATGGTACGACAGAGAAACGATCTTTTGAATCGTTCAGTTCTAGCGAAAATTCTCCCTACTGTGTGAGGGTGGCACTTCCGTCCAGCACGCGTTGTTCGGTATCGGAAAGGAGAAGGCGGGATTAGGTTGAAGAGGTCTTCAGAGCACTCGCCGTGATAGATAGGTACGGTAGAATGCAGCCAAAGACGCAATAGTTCTTCGCTGTGCCAACGGCTCCAGACTTTCCGTAACCACCTGGCAGTTGATAATGCGAATAGCACGCCGCTGCATAGAGTCCAGTAAGTACCTCGCGGAGTCGTCCCAAAGGTGAGAGCAGTATTCCACGCAAGGACGTATCTGCGTTTACAGCCGACACCTCTGGTTTGGCGTAATGAACCGCTTCACCTTGTTTAGGACTCCTAGTTTTCTTGACGCCAGCCCATACACACATGCCATATTTTTTTTTGACATTTATTATTACTGCCATGCTCTCTTGGTTCTCTTGCATGGTAATACATGGCCAAAGTTATTTCAGAATAACTGGGCTTTCTAATGATATTTTTTTAATCGGTTCAGTAGATAAAGAGGAAACCGTTACGCTGTGGTCCTAGTGAACAATGATACCTATGGAAAATTTTATAGAAAAATAAAGAAATAATATACTCACATAAGCGCAAATTAACAACACAAATACACGTAAACTCGCCGCCATTTTATCTCAAACACTATTTAAAAAACGAGCGATTATTTAACAATTTTAGTTTACAAGTTCTTGACCTTTTCGATAACGAATAACATACGGTCGATATCGAAGCGAGGCGACCGCGCAGCCTGTGTGCTGAGAGTGGTTCATTATCGAGGTGACAAACAGGTATACTTAAATCGAATGTACCTACACAATCGATAAGTGTAGTGTGTGTTTTGCATCTGTGAAGGGTTCCGTATTTTTTTTTTTTTAAACTTGAGGGTACTTTATTTTATTTTTGGAACGAAGTTCCTTATCGCGCGTTGTGAAAGGGGGCTAGACCTTAGACCATATAACATGTTAGATGATCTAAGGGCTAGACGGAAAAAATTCTCACGAAAAGTTGTCACGACACTTTTGGTAGTGATAGTGGTAGTGATAGTGGTAGTGATAGTGGTAGTGATAATGGTAGTGATAGTGGTAGTGATAGTGGTAGTGATAGTGGTAGTGATAGTGGTAGTGATAGTGGTAGTGATAGTGGTAGTGATAGTGGTAGTGGTAGTGATAGTGGTAGTGATAGTGGTAGTGGTAGTGATAGTGGTAGTGATAGTGGTAGTGATAGTGGTAGTGATAGTGGTAGTGATAGTGGTAGTGATAGTGGTAGTGATAGTGGTAGTGATAGTGGTAGTGATAGTGGTAGTGATAGTGGTAGTGATAGTGGTAGTAATAGTAGTAATGACAGTGGTAGTGGTAGTGGTAGCGGTAGTGGTAGTGATAGTGGTAGTGATAGTGGTAGTGCTAGTGCTAGCCAGGGGATGAACATGAACTCTACGAGCAACACCAAAGCAAATAGGAGTTTCGCTCTGTTCAGTTTCAGTCGCGCGTAAAGGTTACACGCACTCACTTTTTTTATATTTGTTTTCTTTTCGTTTTTGTTTCTGTTTTTGTTTTTGCTTACAATAAAATTTTAAAATTAAAATAAAATTTTATTACAATTCCTTCACTTTAATCGAAAGGAACTTCGTTCCATCCGGGTGTCCCTTGACACCTCTCAAGTTTTTATATTACCTACATATTATGCTCAAATGGCGACATGGATTTGGCGGAAAACTTAGATACAGACAAGCGAGCGGTTCCACTCCGTTGTATATTTTTTCAAAACTAGTTTATTTTTGAGTGTTTACATATATGTGTAATTTATGGTGGATTATACTGGGTGTAACAAAATAACCTCTCCAAATTTCGTCACGTGACGTGGCATCAGTCAAGAAACATTACAAAAATTAAGAAAAAAAAATCACATGAATCCTTTAACCGTAAAGCCGGTCTAAAGGTCCTATAAATTGTCATTTTCACCCTTTCTATCGCTAATGAGCGGCAATAGAAAGCGACAACGACAGCCAGACGGGTGCTCTGTGTTTGTTTTGCCACGGCGACCATGTTACCTCGAATTGCCGCGGTAAAAAATGAATTCTTAATGAGCGACAAAAAATTTAAAAAAAAAATGAAAAAGTTTACCCCCCTTTTTTATTAAATACTAGCTGACCCGCGCAACTTCATTTTTATTGTAGAAATTGCGCATATTCATGCATAGGACGTGGACTACCGGTGTACGTCACCAGCAGAATAGTAAATCGACCAAAAAAAGCGAGGTCAAACGGGATAAAAAGTATCCTATGTTCGTCTCCTGGTTCTAAGCCACCTCCCCACCAATTTTCAGCCAAATCGGTGCGGCCGTTCTTGAGTTATAAGTGTTGTAACAAACCCGTCTTTGTTTTATATATTAAGATTTGCATTTGATTTCCGATGCCAAGTCATCTCATGAAATTTGAAGAGGTAATTTTGTTACACCCAGTATTAAACACTAAGGTTCAACAACGTGCACGTGTTGGAATGTGATAAAGCCGATAAAGCGCAGTCTTTGTTTTATATATTAAGATTTGCATTTGATTTCCGATGCCAAGTCATCTCATGAAATTTGAAGAGGTAATTTTGTTACACCCAGTATTAAACACTAAGGTTCAACAACGTGCACGTGTTGGAATGTGATAAAGCCGATAAAGCGCAGCGAAATGCGAGATTTTAGGTTTGTCGACAAATTCCACAGCAAGCCCTAGAAAGGTACCACCGCCTTACTTGAGTAGAACTTAGTTCAAACTTAGACATACATGAACACACTGCTGTTAAGAAGAATCTTAACATGACGATGATTAATATTTTCACAATGAAATTTACTTGACTATGGCATACCTATTCTCAAGCCGAGAAAGACCAAGAATAAGAAAAAAAAATGGCGACATCTAGCGATTGGGGGCCAGTCTCGCAATCCATAGGACTTCTGATATTTACCTGAGTAGAGTAGGTACAATCTTTTTTGCATTCCTGACTACGGACTATATCATGCGGGCAAAAGAATTTATCAAGCTCTGGCAATATTATACAACCTTTGTCTAAATTTTGGTTATTTGCCGAGGGGCCTAATGAGAACTGTGGTGGTTCCAGTGCCTAAGAATAGAACTGGTGATCTTTCTTCTTGCAATAACTACCGACCGATTTCATTGGGAACAATTATAGGAAAGGTAGGTACTCGAAAGATTGATACATCCGGTTCTTAAAAGTAGTATTGTTATAGATGATGCCCAGTTTGGTTTTCGTCCTGGACTCTCAACGGAAGCCCAACTTAAATTTTATTGAATTCGATTTTAATTTTAATTTTTAATTTTTATTTAATGAATTTATATGTATGAATTTTATTATTGTATGTGATTTTTATGGGTAAATACCTGTCAATAAAGAGATATTTATTTATTATATTGTAGCAGACTTTTTTGACGGTTTTTCTATACTTAGACTTTACTTTTTACTTTCTGCACGAAAACTGAATCTAGCTTGGGACATGCTTCGGAAGGTTTACCCGGAACTCCCGCAGTTGCAGGGCACAATAAGCCGGCAGGAGTCCGGCATGACCTCCATGAGGATTTCCTCACGTAAAATGGCTATGAATGAATAAGGAAACTGGAAGAGGTCTGTCGACCTCGGCGTATACTTGATGACCAAATCCAAGAGCTATTGGAAAACGGCCAGGTCAAGAGTACCCTTTACCGGCGAACGTGTATGAAAGCACTTATGAAAGTAGAAGAAGCGAAAGTGGTATGCCAGGATCGTAGCAAGTGGAAAGCCGTAGTCGATGGATGACAGGCGTGATGATATGTTATGTTATACTAAATAAAGATTTTTAAACTGGAGTCTTAGGTAGGTATATTTCGAAGGAAGAGTGTCATTTCGTGTCATGTACGCTAAGATGTAGTTTCTGCTAAATTGACGTCTTATAAAATAAATTATGATGATAAGGCTTAGAACGTGATTTGCTGAATAAATATAAAAAATCTATTTCCTTATGCTATACAAATCACGTCCGATTTCCAAGATCGCCATATCTAAGTCGATTTGAGCTAATTATTGTCTACTAGCTGTTCCCCGCGGCTTTAGCCGTACGATGAGTAGTAGTTCATTATTGTATTAATCTTTCCTCCACAACCTCCTCAACACTGCAATGGGCTTTATTTTAGAATGTTGTTCCAATCAGATCTCCGATTAAATTGTAGACCGGGAGAAAGAAAGACGGTCCCTTTAGCACCCTTTACACACGGAACTCTAAAAGCTTATTTGCCCAGGCCGACTAGTAAACCGGTTTCTAGGATTACAAAACAATTCGAATCGAAATAATCGAATGATTGTTTGAATATTTAATAAACCGGCCAAGTGCGAGTTGGACTCGCCCATGAAGGGTTTCGTAGCAGCAAGTAACATAATATAAAAGTTCTTATAGTTCGTTGTAACTTTGACTGATGTTTCGGCGGCGACACGTTCGCAGTGGTATAAGTGGAATTCAACAGATGTAAATAATATAGTAAACAAAGCAATTGGATCTTGACTGCTCCATAATTACTTACATTTAATTATCAATCCTGATCATAGTCGTTTCAAGGAACTCTAGTTAGATTTATGCGGACATTTCGACACTAATAAACCTTTAGATTATAGAATAATTTCATGAAAAATACTCGGATGGTAAAAATTTAAGACTGTCGTTTTTGTTTGTCATTAAATTATTTTTTCTCAGACTTGTTTGTCTTTGCCATAGTGTTGTAAAACTGTTTTACTGGCCAATTGATTTTAAAAGGAGGTCATTGTTTTATCAATCTGTCAGTTCGAAAAAATGTACTTACTTTAATAATATCACTTATTGACCCAGAGAGCGAGTCTTTGCCCCTTTCACACGTACCGGTTGCCGGGTGCCGGGTACCCGGGTGTATGGCCGTGTAGGTACTATAGCTTTCACACGTAACGGCGTGATTTGCCCGGCAACCGCTTGCATTCGCCGCCGGTTACCTGGCACCGGCTACCCGGCAACCGGTACGTGTGTGTGTTTCTTTTTTTTTTAAAGATCCTTTAATGAAATTAATATAAAAAGTTATTGCACATAATATATATAGATATACCGAATTACATGATTTGATGAATATGGCGATTGATTAACCGAAGTAAATGAATGTACGGTGAACTAGATATAACTCAATGATTACTTACATAATTATAATCAGTTTAGTTACAACACTATGATCATAGACAACTTCTGTCAAAACATAACATGTTTACATGATTGCTGAGCTGTCCAGAAAAAGACTTCACTTTATAGTGATTTCACTAACCGGAAATTGCGGTATATGACGTATTAAAAAAAACTACCAGCTCTATCTCGTTCAAACAAATTTTCGTTGGTAGTTTATATGGCAATGTACATCATATATTTTTTTTAGATTTATCATGCTCTTAGTTTAGAAGTTAGAGGGGGGGGGACACACATTTTTCCACTTTGGAAGTGTCTCTTGCGCAAACTATTCACTTTAGAAAAAAATAATGTTAGAAACCTCCATAGCATTTTTGAAGACCTATCTATAGATACCCCAAACGTATGGGTTCGATGAAAAGAAAAATTTTGAGTTTTAGTTCTGAGTATGGGGACCCCCAAAATTTACTGCTTTTTTTCTAGTTTTATACTGGAATCTTAATGCGGTTCACAGAATACATCTAGCTACCAAGTTTCAATAGCATAGACCTTATAGTTTCGGAGAAAAGTGGCTGTGACACACGAACGGACAGACAGACGGACAGACAGACAGACATGACGAATCTATAAGGGTTCCGTTGATGCCATTTGGCTACGAAACCCTAAAAATAGGTATGGTACTTCAGGTGAACGGCCATTTTGTTTGTAACTACGAGAGAAAAAGAATCATTATTTCAACACTTGCTACGGCCAGTGACCCCACCTGTACCCGTTTCCCACTGAAACATAGTCCCGGTTCAAAAAGTAGTTATGTGTTGGTAATATACATACATATAGTCACGCCTTTATCCTCGAAGGAGTAGACAGAGGTATAGTAGACGCCCATACTATACTTTTTTAGTTTCTGTCCCACGTAACAAATGGTGATCGTATTGCCGTATTAAAAGGGAGAGGGCAGGTTGTGACGACTCGCTGTTCAAAATTTTCAAGCCGCCCAGCTTTCAACTTTGCAAGTTAATTACAAACGTCACCAATGGCAACCAATCTTAAGACCAGCCACAGCGAAAGTTGCTTACTGCAGTGGTTCGTGTCGTGGGGCTAACAGCCTCGCTTTGAGCGATTAAAGCGAGGATACATTTATTTAAGCAGGTAGTTAGGAAAAAAATCTAAATCTCAGTGTGCAATTAAAACAACAACTGAACGCGTGGAGTCCCTTAGCGATAAGAGACTTTTTTTTTTATATTCAGCTCGCTAAATTGACGTCGCCACCAACCGATGGTAAGCCGTGGCGCATCTAGCGATTGAGGGCGTCTCACAGTCCTTAAGACTTTCGACAGTGGCCCTCAAGTTGGCGGCCCTGTGATGTGCCTCTTCACGCTCCTCTTGAAGAACCCGGGATTGTAAGATGAGGGTAAACGTGTGCGGGCAGGTCGTTCCATGTTTTACTTGGCCTCCTTATGCGTTTTCTATCGCCTGCATAATGGTTTGTGCTCTGAGGAATTGTTTGATATGATGCCCACGGCTATGTTTTACCTTCACACTGCTCACCACAGACAGGGAGTTCATCCTCACACGTTGCGTCCGGTGCGTTCCAGCACGGTTAGATCTGATAGGGACTCTTTCTGCGAACGCTTAGATTGTGGATCATGGAACTACTGGGATACGGCGGGCGATTATTCCGCCGTATGCCAGTAGTTCCATTGCCTCCCTGCTTCGGTTATCCCAAACACCTACAGTATGGGGTTCTTCAAAGGGGTTCTTGAAGGGTCGGCAGCGCGAGTGTAGCGCCTCTGGTGTAGCAAACGGTCATAGGCTGCGGTGACCCCTAGTCCATTCTGTGTTTAACTGTGTATCACTCTATTTGTCAAAATGAATTTGGGTCTATTCCAACTCAGAGCTGATGTTTCAAAAAGACCAAAATTACTAAGATCGCAATATAGAAGCCAACTATATACAGGTAGTTTCAGTACAGCATTGTTGAGAAAGAGCATAATGCGTATGGGGCCACAAATATATATAACAAAATACCTCATGACATTAGAAGCGCAACATTACATACATTTAAAAGCAAATTAAAAAAGTTACTTCTTGACAAATGCTAATGGCTATTACTCTATTGATGATTTTATAAACGAACTAGCTGACCCTCGCAACTTCGTTTACGTCACATAAGGTGTACGAACGGAGGGGTACTTCTTCATGAGACTCATCAAGCAGCGTGTGAAACGGCCCTGTTTGCTTAATCATAAAAGAGCTTAAAGATTAAGTCGATTCTAAAACAATTCAGTCCACGCCTTCGGCGCGGACTGAATTATTTTACAATAGCCTTAATCATTAAGCTCTTTTATGATTAAGCCAACACGCCCGTTTAGACTCACTTTCAAAAGAAACGTTGAATTCTAGATTTACCGAAAGTTGAGATGCCCCTAATTTCTGAACTACATAACCCTCAATATTGAAAATTGTATGGAATAATGCTTAAAGTACTCCCTTTCAGACACCAAACAAATATTTGAAATCGAACCACGCAGTGAGAAATTATAGCTAAAAACCTATTTTGCCTTTCATCCCCTCTCCTGAAGGAACCGCGCAAAATATCGGGATCAAAAGTATCTAAGAACCTTCCTCGGACTATAAGCTTAGATCGTACAAAGTATCATTCAAATCGGTTCAGTAGTTTCGGCGTGATACTTAGTCGGGATACAGACAGACAGACAGACAGACAGACAGACAGACAGACATGAAAATTTTAAATTACATTTTCGGCTTCAGTATCGATTAGAGAACGCCCTACACTTAAAATTTTCAAAATATCTTCCATGTACAGACTCCCGACCCTCTACAGTTTTGCCGCCTTTGGCGCGGACTGAATTATTTTACAATAGCCTTAATCATTAAGCTCTTTTATGATTAAGCCAACACGCCCGTTTAGACTCACTTTCAAAAGAAACGTTGAATTCTAGATTTACCGAAACTTGAGATGCCCCTAATTTCTGAACTACATAACCCTCAATATTGAAAATTGTATGGAATAATGCTTAAAGTACTCCCTTTCAGACACCAAACAAATATTTGAAATCAAACCACGGAGTGAGAAATTATAGCTAAAAACCTATTTTGCCTTTCATCCCCTCTCCTGAAGGAACCGCGCAAAATATCGGGATCAAAAGTATCTAAGAACCTTCCTCGGACTATAAGCTTAGATCGTACAAAGTATCATTCAAATCGGTTCAGTAGTTTCGGCGTGATACTTAGTCGGGATACAGACAGACAGACAGACAGACAGACATGAAAATTTTAAATTACATTTTCGGCTTCAGTATCGATTAGAGAACGCCCTACACTTAAAATTTTCAAAATATCTTCCATGTACAGACTCCCGACCCTCTACAGTTTTATTATAAGTATAGATAAACGAATGAATTATACTATGGATATAGAATTTATTGTGATTTAAATTTAGTATGTAATTCAGAAAATAGTTTTATGTATGTAATTTAATCCATATATTTAGTTGTTATACTTGTTATTAATTAATTTGACATTTAATTTAATTATGTACCTGACATTTCCCAATATTAAAACGCCATACCTATATAACATTCTATATTAACAAAATATTATTGGTAATTAAGTTAGTTAAATTTATTCAGAATATTATGTAATATTTGTCATGCATGCTCAAACATTTGCACGCCTTACAGGGCAAAACATGACTGATCTTTGTATTTCTTTTTCTTTCATCTTGTATACATATGTGTGCATACTCATGTTTAGCAAATAAATTATTATCTTATCTTATCTTATCCATAATGGTATAAAAAAACAACAACATTGTTTACGAAACTTTTATTTCTCAAACGGATAGTGTGGTGAATCCATGGAGCAAATATAAGAGAGGAGAGGGCCTAAGCAAGCGTGCACTGTGACCGTTCAATGCGGGTCCTGACGTCATCAGTGGGCGTGGCTTAAGGCAGTGCACTGTCCGCGTTCGTCTAGGCAACTTCCGGTTTGTTATACGCGAATATATGTCAACATTCGTATTTCCGCGAAATTAGTAGAATTTAAGAAGATAAGGATAAAGTGTTGTGTTTTATCGTGTAAAAATTACTCGGATAGACGTTCTGATGCTATGCATGGCATCACATTTTAATTGTAAGTATTTTTATTCTTTATTTTCAGAAATAGTTCTAGAAACATCTCTGACCCCCGGATACAGCAACATATTTTTTACTCGACGCTAGATGGCGATACTTTGTGTTTTGGTTACCTAAAATATGTAGGTTCGTAGAGCTCAGTAATAATATAATTTAAATATTGTTAAGTATTTAAACTTATTTAGCAATAATTTCGAAATAAATTTAGGCAACCAAAGATTATTTTTACAAATTTATTTAAGAACTTCGATAACAGACCGCCATCTATTGCCAAGAATAAACAGCACCAAAAACAGGATCGAATTTAGAATTTCACCGAGGGGCCCATAACCGTCCTTCCTACTAGTAGTAGGTACAAAAAGTAATTTAGCTAACGACTGGATGCAGTTCGTTCGTACTACAATAGGACCCTTTTTTTTATCTATCTTTATATATATAATTCTACTGTACGTGTGTATGTCACTGAACTCCTCCTAAATGGCTGGACAGATCTGAATTATTTTTTTTTGTATGCGTTTGGGTGGCGCCCTGGATGGTTTAGATTCACAAATCAGCCCGGCAGATGGCGCTGCAGTCAGATCTAGTTTATAAAGTAAACGATGTTGCGTTGGTCAGCTAGTAAAATATAAAAATGGATCTTCGAAATGTATGTAGCTCATAACTTCAGAACGGCGGAACCAACTTCGCTAATTCTTTCTTTTCTGTTAGTTATAGCCAGGGCAAGGTTTGTATAAAATAAAACATAATAAAATATAAGCTATTTCTTTTTAAAATCCGATTTAAAAATCTCATTTAAGATGGTGAGTGAGTGAGGCAGAATGACAGTCTGTTGCTAAGGCAACGAATGATTATTTCAAACAGTCCACTACGTCAAACAGTTCTTTCAAATTGTGTTTTTGCTGAGAGAATTATCGTCGTAATAATTCTGCCTCATTATCATATTACTCGTAATTTATTTGTTGTTATTAATTAGAAAATGTCACCAGTAAGGCGTCAAAGTATTGGTAGACGTACCATCACGTAATGCAAGTCGAGTCAACAATCTTCGCGACAACGAGACTGAAGAAGAACGTTTATAGCATTTGGAAGCAAATAGAATGAGAATATCTCAAGTAAAAATTTACAGTAACTGTAACTGGCTCCAACTGTTCAAGGAAATAGTTTCTATTACAATTTTGGATCGGGTTTTGAAAATCGAAGCAATTTTGGAAATGAAATTCAGGAAACGGGAGCTGTGATCAGGAAACCAGGAACGGGAACATGAGACCGGGAACTTAGAACTCCGGATACCGATTTCCATATTCATAGTTATAGCAGGACAACGTCTGTCGGGTCAGCTAGTAAGTTATAATTTTAACAATCGATACCTACTAAAAATATTTTATTTAAATCATATTTTTTGTATGAAAAAAAAATATTTAATCAATCTTACAAAATATTGTAAATGCAAAAGATTCTGAGTGTGGATGTATGGATTTTTACGCTCCTCAAAAGGCGAAATGAACTTGGCAGAAATTTGGTACAGGAATAGATTATAGTCTGAAATAACACATATTTTAACGCTTTTTATTCCCAGGGTCGATTCCCATGGAATGCGGGAACGACAACAGAACGCTACGTAGGCAAAAGCGCTGACGCTTCTGTTTTTGTATAAACCTGAGTATGTTCATTGAAAAGTTTTCAAAGTACTTGCATTATATCCACGGTATTAACGACAATTGGCGGCAGCTTGATTGGCTTCTTATTAGTAATTTGTACACCATATGAGATTTAATTTTTTCTTTAATATTTACCGCTGACAATACAGTTAAGGCTTAATAACTATTAGAGCTTTGATAACATATAATTTGAGTTTTGCAAATAAAACTATTTACATCTGTCTCTTTATTGCCATCATGGTACTTTTAACTTAGGTGCGTATTCTTGTCTATTTGTCATTATTTTGAAGTGACTGTCACGTGAGCGTATGTCAGTCGAAGTCATATTTTGTTATTTTCTCTCTATTAAGACTTCATACAACTTGAAAAGACTTTATAAAAAATATATTTACGAAGATTTATAATCTTTACAGCAATACTTAACCACTAAGAAGCGGGTTACGTTCGATAATAAAAAATATCAATGTGTTATGATTTCTTTTCATTGTGATAGAAATAAAAAATAATAATACACTATTCATCTTGCTAAGAGTTAATATTTCGGGGGACAAAGTATTCCAACTTCGGCCCTGTTTTCGGTGTACAGTAGTAGTACTACGTAGTAACCCGGAAGTTGAAGTAAGCAAGTAGTTTTGACACTGACCGCTAGATGGATAATAGTAAAGTGGGCGGATACGAACCCCTCCTCACCACACCCTCCCCCCGCTCCGAGTCACACATTGTTTCATAGGGAAATCATATTACAACACCTCCTCTCTTATATTTGCTCCATGGGTGAATCCTTCCAAAACTTGACATGAAACACTCTATAGTTCCTCTCGAACCCTCTCAGGAGCTCCCTCTCTTCCCGCGTCAGTCGGAAGTCAAACACTTCCATGTTCATTTTGATTTTTTCAGGCCTTATCGATTTTGGAATTGGTATTACTCCTAGTTCCAGCTAGAACAGAAAACAATAATGCAAAAGTATCGGGACCTGAAATACACCTAGCGCCATCTAGTATTGAATAGCTGAAATTTTGCAACGGTTGACGTATTACCAAAGTCAAGATTTAATTATCTGTCTGTTGCATCACAGGTGATTTAGATGCGGTTTTGTTTTTGTGTCCATCTTCAGTTTGAAAATCACCAGCTCAGTTCCTAAGCGTTAAAAGAATTTCTGCTGCATAAAATAGTCTGCGGGATACGCAACTCCTCAAATTACAGCCTATTTTGTGATAATATGATGTGCCTACCAATTCCTACCATATTTGGGCTTAAGTATCTTTTAATTATTTAATTTTAATTTTTAACCGACTTCAAAAAACGAGGATGTTACTTAATTCGCTGGTATATATTTATGTTACTGACAACCGAAACCAACAGCATAACGTACCTACCGAAGCACGTAAACTCATACTCACCAAATAATTCAGCACAATCTGAGGAACAGTCTTATGGTGCCTATCAGCGATCCTGTTCATAACAGGGGTGTCGATGCGAGGCGGGGGCGCGTCGTAGGCCGCGCGCTTGTACCACAGGGAACCGAACGGGGTATAAGCCATCACGGCTAGGTCGTGCGACTGGCAGAAGGAGATTAGGGCATGTTGCTGGAGGTTTAGGTTCACCTGTGGGGTGATATTAGCTTAGTAAATGAGGACACATATCTGATGGATATAGTGATGACTACATCTATCATTTTTACAGCTGGAAACTCTTACGTTAAGCATGGGCTGTGGTTGGTCATACGATGATTGACAATTTTGTGGTACCTATTTGCATTTTTATAGGTACCAATAAAGTGTACTTTTACCCGTCGCAACACAGGACGCGACGGGAGGGTGTCGTAAGAGACGACTAAGGTAAGGGAACACTTTCGCAAAAAGATCCATTGCGTAGAGAATGAAAATTCGAAATGACACCCGGTTGTCAGTAAAATGACAATCGTTAAGTCAAGTTGAAGGCCTTATGGGGCGGCTTGAAAATATCAACTACGGGTCGCGGCGACCTGTGACTGTCCATTTCAACACGGCAAAAGGCTCACCACATATTACGTGGGACATAAAACTATATGGTGAAATGTGGGCATATACTATGCCTCTGTCTACCCCTTCGGGGATAAAGGCGTGCCTAAATGTACGTATGTATGTACATACCAATAAAGTGGCAGACATGCTGACGGCCTACCCGATAAACGTGGTCACCGCAGTCTATAAACGTCGGCGACACCAGCAGAGGCGGGACACTCGCACTGTTGAACCTTCAAGAACCTTCTAAGACCTATTGCAGAACCCCATACTGTAGCTGTTTGGAAAAACCGAGCGTTTCCGTGCTCCAGAAGACGGGCAGTCAATAAGCCAAGTTAATATTTCAGCGGCTTGACAGTTATAATAGGTGGTAGAACCTGCACCTTTACGTGTCAATACGGCAATAGGTGTGCCAGTTATTACAACCTTCCTACTACCTACTAATATCATACTTCCTACTAATATTACAAATTACTAAATAGTTATGCTAATACTAATATTATAAATGTGAAAGTTTATGAAGATGTTTGGATGTTTGTTACTCAATCACGCTCTAACGGCTGAATGGATTGGGCTGAAATTTGGTACTGAGATATTTTATGGTCTGGAATAACAAACGCTTCTTTTCATCCCGGGAATATGTTCCCACGAGAAGCGAGAATGGGTACCAAATTACACGCGGGATAAGTCGCGACCATCATCTAGTCTGGAATAAAACCTCAAATCTTCAATTCAGACTTTGTGTTAATAAATTGATGAATAAAAAAGTACAATTTCAAACCTCGATTTGCACCACAGCCGGCTTCATCTTGCTCAAAGATATGATGCGGTCAAGTTGGTGTCGGTTGAAGTTGCACACTCCGATGGCCTTGGTGAGGGCGCGAGCTCTCGCCTCGATCATGCCTTTCCACGTCTCCAAGTAATCCGTTTTGTCGTACGTATTGTCTTCCTACAAGAAGGTAGGTTGAGGGATGTATAAATCTGTGTGGAGCTGGATTTTTAGGGTATCCTAAGGGTAACAACGGGACCCTACTACTGGGGCTTCACTGTCTGTCTGTCTATCATGAGGCTGTATCTCTGGAACTTTGATAGCAAGGGAGCTAAATAGTAAATATTTTATAGATGACTAGCTGACCCTCGTAACTTCGTTTGCGTCACATAAGGTGTACGAAAGGAGAGGTACTTCTTCATCAGACTCATCAGGGAGCGTGTGAAACGCCCTGTATGATTAATCATAAAAGAGCTTAAAGATTAAGTCTATTCTATATGATTCGATTCATGATTCATCATCACGCCTTTATCCCCGAAGGGGTAGGCAGAGGCATATTATATACCCACATTTCACCTTTTTATAATTTGTCCCACGTAATACGTTGTGAGCCGTATTGCCGTGTTTAAATGGACAGGCGCAGGTTGTGACTGCCTGCTGTTGAAATAAAGCCTTCAGCTTGGCTTAACGACTGCCATTTTACTGGCAACCGGGACCAACTGCTTAACGTGCCTTCCGAAGCACGGAAACGCTCAAATAAATGTCACAAAGTGATCACATGGATGGTCAGCCATCCATGGACCGGCCATAGTGAAAGTTGCTTACTGCAGTGATCGTTTACAGAACACTGAGTCCGCGGGGCCACGAGCGCTTCTTCTTCATTCTATGTATATATAGCCTTAATCATTAAGCTCTTTTATTATTAAGCCAACACGATCTTTTAGATTTACCTACTAACTACAAAACCATCAACCTTGAAACCTGTATAAAACAATTCTTCAAGTACTCCTTTTTATGACACTGAAAACATTTTTGAAATCGGACTACGCATTGACAAGTTACAGCTATAGAACCATTTTGTCTTTCCTCCCCTCTCCCAAAGGAACCGCGCAAAATATCGTGATTAAAAGTATCCTAGAACCTTCCTCGAACCATAAGCTCGGATTTTATCAAGTTTCATTCAAATCGGATACAGACAGACATGAAAATTTTAAATTACATTTTCGGCTTCAGTTTCGATTAGAGAACGCCCTACAATTTAAATTTTCCCTCTTTTTCTGTAGTACGGTCGTTTTTGTCCGGCAGCCGGACAATGGAAGAATTGTTTTTTCCGTGGTCCGGTTGACCGCACAACGGAAAAAGTATTTTGTTCCGTAGTCCGGTTGACCGGACCACGGAAGATCTAGTGCTTATGGTAGACAACCTTTTTAAAAAAATAAATAAGAATAAAAAATAAATTCAAATATTTCACTGTGACTACGAGAGAGCATACATGAATGCTGCTAAACAAATATTTCCCGCAGTAAAGATAGTAGGATGTTATTATCACTGGTCAAGGTGTGTATGGAGAAAAGCGAAAAGTCTGGGCAATACAAAGTTAGCAGTAGAAAGACGTGTAGTAGCTTTAAGGTCGTCACAAACGTAGCTATAATATATATTAATATATCAAAATATTTATTATATTATAGCAAGCTATCACACACGGTAGCCATACTATAATATATATTTTGCCCTCACTCGATCTGCGGTCGTCCTTGCAAGCGCACGGTTTTAATGCTTATTTTATGTACAGGATGTTCAAATTTCAGCGTACCTTTCCTAAAAACAAAAAATCCCGTTTAATTACATACTAATTCTTTGAGCGAGAAATAGAAATAAAGAAATAGGTCATGAAAGGAGTCAATTTATAGACGCTTTGCGACTTCACCTTACATCGATCTTCAATTGTTTTAACAATTTTCATTTGTTTTGTCGATCTTCACTTATTTTAACGATCCACATTTGTTTTGTCGATCTTCATTTGTTATACCGAACTTCACTTATTTCTTCCATTAGGATTAAGGTATGAGTCAGAACTCGGCAGCAAGCAGCACTGCTCGGCAGCAGTGCTGCATTGCTGCTACAAAACCTCTGGTCCCCATATATTTTGTAGGTTTATTTTAGAATACATTCCGAAACAATAATTATGGACGGATACCACCACGTCACAATTTGCCTCTGTCCATTTCAACACTGCAATACGGCTCACCAAATATTCATCAACCTAGCCTATAGCAGTCCAGTGCTGGACGTAGGCCTCTTAAAATTCATGCCAAGTGTTGGTAAGTGTTGTTTGCTAAGTGTTGGTACGGAACCCACTGTGCGTGAATTAAACTCTTACTTGGCCGCTTTTTAATCTGAACTAACTAGCGAGGCTGCCGAAATCGTACGCTTCGCCTCTAGGCCGTTAATCAGAAGGTACACCACTCGTAGGTGAGGTTGACTTGGATCCCGGGGTTGTAGGTCCTCAACCCAAGGATTTGGTGAAGAAATGCAACATCCCTTATCTTCAAAATATATGAAAATATATGAAAATATATGAAAATATACGAAAATATATATTAATATATAGTAATATGCTAAAATATACCGAGCTATATCTGTCGACATATTTTAATGACGTCATAGAAATATATATTATAGCTGCGTGTGTGGTCCCTTCCAAATTTATATGGAAAATATGTCGTAATATGCCTTGCTATGTTTCATATTAATATATATTATAGCTACGTATGTGATGGCCTTTAAGTGCAAAAATACCTCTTTTAACATTTGAGGTAATCAAAGAAGCATGGCTTTACGTTAAAGCCGAATCATTGTCGGAAATGGATGCATTTTTCAATTATTTTGAAAAATATTTTGAAATCAACAGTTGAAGGGTTAATAATTCCTATTGCCAATTTATCAGCGTATTTGGAGAGCGACTTCGCACCAACAACAGTGTAGAAAGTTGGAATTCTAAAATCAATCGGTCAATAAATAAAAACACCGTAAACATATTACGACTTCTAAATTATTTAAAAAAAGCCGAAAAGAATAACCCCATAACATCGAAGAAACGGTTAAGGGATGATATAAAAAAGGATGACGCTATACGTGACATTCAATTGCAATTCATAAATAAAGATATTGTGGTAGGGTATGCTTTAGAAAAGTTTGCAAACATTAAATAAAATTTGTTATAATAAATAAATTTCCCTTTATTTTCCCCAGTAGTATCTACCATTGATCAGTACCATTGATGGTACTACTGACACACTTATACGTTACTAGTATCACTTAAAAATACAATATATTTCATCCCGTGTTTACTCGCTGAAGTACCATTGATGGTACCACTGACAATATAAATTGTATTAAGAAAAATAGATTTTTTGGACTTTCGTCAACCGGACCAAAGTACAGTTCTGAAAGTGTACAACCGTCCATTTTTTGTAAATTAATAATTAATTAATTAATTGTAATTTTATTATTTTCAACAGGACCAAAGTACAGTTCTGAAAGTGTACAACCGCCCAATCAGTATCTTCACCGGACAATCGAAAAAACAATTCTTCCATTGTCCGGCTGCCGGACAAAAACGACCGTACTACGGAAAAAGAGGGTAAATTTTCAAAATATCTTCCATGTAGACTCTCGACCCTCATCAGTTCTATTATATGTATATAGACTAGAGGACCAAGCCACGAGTTGCTGTGGCTAAAGTTTTTGCAACCCGGTATTCTCAGCCTTAGCCATTTATTTATTTATATATAAAGAACAATATAAGCTTACAGTTTGCCATGTAGACTTTCCACAAAAAAGGGGGCTGGCTATCCCTTGAGAGATAAAGGCGTAACTACATTTCTATAGAGTCTGTATTCTTAGGTATGTACAGTAGCTCAGATTGTTATTCTGAGTAGGCTGACACCACGAGCCAAAGGAGCACGAAGTATTCAAACTTCTGCATGACTAAAATACTTCTTAGGATGAATCTTAGGATGTGGGTTTTTATGACTACTGCATAGATATTCTTACATTGAACCCAACAGGCCAGTGTATCAGATACAAGTCCACATAGTCCAGATCCAGCTTCTGGAGAGACTCTTTCAGAGCTGGTACTACAGCGTCCTTAGCGTGGCAGTCGTTCGGTAGCTGGAAAAGGATTAAGTAATGAAGATTGCTTCAACTTCAAGACATGCTTTGCTGCGACATTTATTTTTACATTTGGCTCGCCAACACTACGCTTCCCGCTTGATGGAAAGCTAAGTATGGCAGATGTTCAGCAGAAATGATGATGTGTTAATAACAGAAAATACCGTGTCTGTATACCCAGCAGGACCCTTCGTCTGATTCGATTGAGAACCACAGTTTTACTTTCGTAATATTTGCTACCTTCCGAATAGTGTAAGTAAAGTTTTAGTACCTTAACAGTTATTCAGAAAAAATGAGTTTATTTCCAGCAGGACCCTCCGTGGTTTGAAGGTCTTCAGACCTGTAGTGTATGTCTCTGCATAGCGGTGAATTAGTACCTTCAGATTATCTTCGTTTATTTTAAAAAAAGTAATTAGTTTATGAGAAATATACCTACAAAATGTTTATAATGCCAGCAGGACCCTTTTTTGTTCTGGGTCTTTCAGTCCACACACTCATATTTTCTAGCAGTACCTATTCAATTGGTACCTTTCAAAAAACTTATCACTTAATTCAAATAATTAGTAATAATATGTAAAAAAAATCAGAGAAAATATTCTTAAGACGCCTATACACGCTGGCCGAGCGATGGCCAACGCCAACGTGTGGACAGTCAATTTGTCTTGTCTGGCCATCGCTCGGTGTCGCTTGCCTAGCTAGCCGAGTGAAGACAAGCGCCAACGTGTGTAGAGCTCATAAAAAATAAAATAACATTACTCCGATATCCGATGACTGACGATGAATGATGCAACCAATGAAATAAAAATCTTTTTCAACTCGTATGTTTTATTAGGTACCTACGTAAATATCAGCGTAAAAAAATAACAATTATAAAAACAAATAAATGAAATTTACCACAATCTATAATAGGTAGGTACCTATAGCAATTAACAATCATACGTTGTTCAGTGTGGGTTGATAGAGTTCATGTAGCAAATGAGTAACACAAAAACAGTATCAACAAAAATCATCGTATATAATATATCGTCGGCCTAATTCTATTAGGGCGTAAGTCAAAATTTTGCACACTTGTCAAGGACCGATGACAATGCAATAATTTGATAAAAAAATGAAAGAACATGAACTAAAAAATTTACTTTTTTGTAACTGATTTCTTGGGCTCGATTTTGCCCTACTTTGAACGATCAGATTTAATTCAAATTTTGCACACTTGTCAAGGACCGATGACAATGCAATAATTTGATAAAAAAAATAAAAAAATGAACTAAAAAATTAAATAAATGAAAGTTTAGAAAAACTAAAAATAACGCTTTTATAGAAAATACAACTAAAAAGTAGAAAATAAATAATAAGAAATAAATGTAAAAAAATGTTAATTATTTTAAAAAAAGCGTGGGGTGCATAGTGTAAGTAGTTTAAAAAACATCTTAAAATGCACTTCACGCTGTTTTACAATAATTAACTTTTTTTACATTTATTTCTTATTATTTCTTTTCTACTTTTAGTTCTATTTTCTATAAAAGCGTTTTTTTAGTTTTTTAAACATTCATTTATATAATTTAATTGTTATAAACATTAATTTGTGTTGATTATTTAAGAACGTACTATTTCTGTTGTTAATTTTGAATGAATAAAACTATTGATACAATGTTTATGGCGTTTATTTTGAAATTAATTGGCAAATTAGGAAAAAATCGATTAATAAAGAAAAACGATTATTTTCTTGAGAAACATTGATTATTTATTAATCGATTTTTCATGTAGGTACAATGTTATTTATACTGTTGATTGACGGCACTTGGTGGAACTTGCTGCACATATTGAAAACGACACTTGTACTATTCCACAATATCACCATATTACCACCATATTGTGGAATAGTACAAGTGTCGTTTTCAATATGTATAGGTACAATGTCACATCCCTGCCTCTTTTCTGTTATGAGCTTTTTAGCGGGCGGCAATGAGATTTGAATTTGGAACTTAAACATTCATAGAAATCGAACGCAAATTGTATGAATTACTGGCTGGTAGGTGTTGGCTGCACAGAACCGCGGTGACCTATGCTTATTAAAAAAAAACTAAAGAGCGCGATTTATCTCTCTGTTCTTGTAGTAATACTTCACCAAGCGAAGTTGACGATTCAAATATTACGAAAAATATCTATAAATCGATCGAGTTTTGATTTGTCCTGAACTTAATTTACAAAAATGGATACATGAGCGTGGTCTGCACCCTTGCCGACGGTACTAAGGCGCTTCCGGTAAGTACCTGATGTAGGTGGAGGTATCAGGGTATCGGCGGTAAGGGATCATTCGCCGCGTTCGTCAACTTCGCTTGGTGGAGTATTTTATAATATTCTGCAAGTATAGTGACTTCTACGTCGAATTATGAAAGTGACAATGCATTAATTAACTCCTGAATGGATATGGAATGGACCTAACTATTAGAAGCTAACTACGTCGTACAAAGTGGTTTTTCTCATAGAAAGGGAATGAAAAGTAGAGTATATTACTCGAGAGCAAATTATTTTTCCCTCGGGCGGTGTACTTTGAATCCCTCACTGCGCTCAGGATTCTACGTTAGAATCCCTCGCTTTGCTCGGGATTCTATTCTAGAATCCTTCGCCTCGCTCGTGATTCTATTCTAGAATCCTTCGCTTCGCTCGTGATTCAAAGTAGCGCCCTCGCCGTAAACTATTTTGCTCCCTTGTTATACAATCTACTATTGTTTTTCGACGATATTAAACTGCGTTCATAATATAAACACACAAACAGATTTTTATTACATTGGTTATATCACATATATAAAACAATAGATAGTAAGTAAAGTTGCCTTTGGGAATCGGAGTAAATTTCGTATCTTTCCCGCGGCACTACCGTTTGGCACTACCAATAGAGTCACGGGAAATTTTATATTTTTTAGAATATTTTCTCTGATTTTTTTATCATATTATTACTAATTATTTGAATTAAGTGATAAGTTTTTTGAAAGGTACCAATTGAATACTGCTAGAAAATATGAGTGTGTGGACTGAAAGACCCAGAACAAAAAAGGGTCCTGCTGGCATTATAAACATGTTGTAGGTATATTTCTCATAAACTAATTACTTTTTTTAAAATAAACGAAGATAATCTGAAGGTACTAATTCACCGCTATGCAGAGACATACACTACAGGTCTGAAGACCTTCAAACCACGGAGGGTCCTGCTGGAAATAAACTCATTTTTTCTGAATAACTGTTAAGGTACTAAAACTTTACTTACACTATTCGGAAGGTAGCAAATATTACGAAAGTAAAACTGTGGTTCTCAATCGAATCAGACGAAGGGTCCTGCTGGGTATACAGACACGAAAATACCGGCAGCAGAAAAATGTGTTAAGAAACTAAATAACCCGACAGAGAAGAAATAAAAGAAGTTCAATATAACTGTTCAAATAAGCTAACGTGGAACATACAGATTTTACCCAGCTCATATCAAACATCAGTTTACCTTGGTGACGATGAACATGTCCGACCTTCGGACGACTCCTTCAGCTATCTTGTTCTTGATGGCTAGTCCCACCTGTCGCAAGCATTACTTATATTATTTACATTTAGGCAAAGAACAAAATAGCAGGCCCTAAACGACAGCGTGATGTGAGGGATTCTCGCAGCCCCCCCCCCCCCCCCCTAAGAAGCGGCATAACACCCGAAACCCCCCCCCCCCCAAAGACGCGGGATAGCACCCCAACCCCACAGACGAGGCCGCAGTGGTAGCCGTAGGTCTGCTGGGACTCCTGGGGAATCCTTCCGAGGGCTTGGCCGTGATTTTTTCTAGTCGGTTTCCATCACGTTAAAAAAAAGTAAAAACAAGGAACGAATGGGTCTAAAGTTCCGAGAAAGAGACGTTACTTAATAGTATATATTACTAATATTATAAATGCGAAAGTTTGTGAGTGTGGATGTGTGGATGTTTGTTACTCTTTCACCCTCTAACGGCTTGACGGATCTGGTTGAAATATGGTACAAGGATAGACTGTAGTCTGGAATAACACATAGGCTACTTTTTATCCCGGGAATAAGTTCCCATGGAAAGCGGGAACGGGAACAGACTTTTACGCGGGTGACAGGTTAATATGGATGAATTACCTGATCTTCATTCATGTACATAGTGGCTGTATCTATCAGACGATATCCAGCATCAATGGCTGCCTCCACCGCTCTCTGCGTGTCGTAATTTACGATAGGGAGTGGGACGCCCTGCAGTTTCATAAGAATTATGTAGTTAATAAGTCTATTTAAATTATTTAATGTCCGCAACTGCCCCACGTATGTAAAATATTTTAGTACCTACCCGTATCCTACAGGAAACTTTTTATCGTTATTAAAAGTCAAATTGTCATTGTCAGCATACGTTCGCTAAATTTGAGTAAAATTTGTTCAGGGCCTCAGGGTTGAAAGCGTGTTTGAGCAAAAAACATCTTTACACGCTCCTAAAATGTTAAGTATATCATCAGTTGTCTAAAACCCATAGCACAAGCATATTAGCTGGGTTACTTAGATGATGTTGTATGAAAAAAATCCAAAAAAAAAACATTAAACAATTTTATTAGTAGGATGTTAAGAACTAAGAATAATGACATGAAGATGATGAAGATAGTATTGTGATCGACGATCATTTACTACCTACGTAGGTAGAATGGTTAAAAAGTATAACACTACCTCTATTGATAAGCACCACCCTCACCCAGCGAGTCTGCGAGGCGAAGATGGAAGCCCAAAAACCAAGTTTCAACTATTGGTCAGACTATAAATATCAGATGGCGGTGTACCTTTAAATCGTAGCCAAGGAAAGTACCAAGACCGAGGCTGGGGATTGTTCTGCCGTTGTTCAAGGTCATGAGAGGCGCCACGCCCGGACTGCCATCCTGTCAACATAGATTAAGTATTTATTTCTGATTGCAACTTGTCCATCCTCTTTGGTTACAAAAATAAAGAACTTTTGTTGCGCTCGCTTTTGGTTTAAGAAAAAGGATTTATATTAGGTAGTTGTCTTTTGAAAATGGCTTCAGTAACGAAGAAAAAAAAATGAAAAGAACCCGCCTGCCTTAGTATGAGGATGTGATGATGATGATGAAGAGATGAGAGACATAAAAGTTAAGAACCACCAGCCAGAGGAACGTCAAAGAAAGGTTGCATGAATTGTGTGAAGATTGATATGAATGAGAAAGGAGTGAATGATGAGACGACGAGTGATAGGGAGGAATTAAATAAGATAAACTAGGAAAGCAACATGATTTAGCTGCTTTTTCTCGTGTTTAGCATATTACAGAGGACGTAATTTATAGCCTACCTTTTTTTTAAACGTGAGGGATGGATGCTATGCCGGACTCCTACCGACTAAAAAAACCTCACGTAACGACCAACAGCCTACGGTCGGGAGCCCCGGGTAAGCCCTCGGAAGGATGTCCCAGGACTCCCAACAGACCTACGGCTACCACTGCGGCCTCGCCTAGGGGTAGTTCGGGTGCTATCCCACGTCTTTAGGGGGTTTTCGGGTGTGATCCCGCTTCTAAGGGGGGGCGTGCGTGAATCCCACACGTCACGCTGCCTTCATGGGCCTAACTAGGTGTTTGGTACCAAAATTACCCGACAAAAGCATTCCTTCCTTGGTTTCTTCTTTTTAACATCTTCAACATACAATTTAAGTCTTGCTAGTTCCATTGGCCCCACGACGCAGGTCTGGAATAGATCTTCTTCCCAATCTGGGTTAGGACGAAGCAACTTGCCTGGCCTATTCCAATCCATGGTTGTACCAGAATATATGCTGGATTATTTTTGATCTGTTTCAAGTAACTTATCCAAATCTACACTGGATATTAGTTTTTGGACACCTCAATTTAATAACAACCATCTTCTTTTTTGAATTGCCACAATTTAGTTATGCTACTACACAAAAGATGGTAGTTGTCAAAGCTAATGGGTTTCGGGTAAAAGTTTACAAACATTTTCATTAAGTTTCTGCGACAAAAGATGCCTCACACACAGTTTTTTATTTCATAACGACATTATAAGTTTTGCATTCTTCAGACTTGAAACTTGTTCTAACTCAGTAATAGTTGACTGTAGCATTGTGGATACATTAATAGGTACCTACTTGGAATTCATTTCTATTTAATTCTCTTACGCACTTCTTACAAATAAATTCTTCTAGAAATGTGGTTGCTTGTCAATAGCCGTTATAAATTTATTATAGTCTACTCATCGTAACCTGTACAACAATGGTTGGTTTTTTGGTTTAGGTACGTAGGAGTACACTAAATAGTAAGCAAAGAATTGGCTCATCATCTTTATGGAGTTGTTTTTAGTATTTTTAACATTATTTTAAGTATTTTTGTGAGGTTGCTGTGGTTGACGGTGGAGATAATCTGTCAGACAAAATATGACGTCTAACGTGCTTTGCTGTGATTTTATCCTCTTTCGTGATTTTATTCTCCTTGGTGAAAAGGTTGGTTATCGAAAAGAATATGATGATTGTTTTGCAAAGTTCTTTTAGAACAGCGCGCCTTACTACCAGACTGCAGCCACAAATAAAGAAACTAAATTCAGATTTTTATGAAAATCCTTATTTACACAGTACCTATTTCTTCTGTTACAAAATTGTTGAGTCAAGTTGCCTGTTTTAGATTCACCGACTATAAAGGTAATTCAAGAACTCCTTGCAAGTTCAAGTAAAAAATTATATGACATCAAAAAGAATAATTATGTCATTAACATCATCATCTACAATACCAGTGTCATTCATAAACCTAACATGTGAAATTCGGAAATAAAAATTATTCAGTAAAGTCATCATAATGTGGGCCCCAATTTTAGCACAACTGTTCGTCTATATGTACAAACCAAAAGACGACGAAAGTTCAGATTTGACTCAATGAAGTCAAGATCTTCTTCTAAGACAGTCACAGAAAATGACAGATCCTTGTAATTCTCTGATCAGCAATACGTAACTTGATTTCTCCTTGGGAGTTATGTTATAAATGAATAGTCAAGCAGATAAAGCCGACTACAGACACCTATTGAATAAAGATATAATTGAACATTTTACTACAAAAGTCAACGCACAATATTTGCTATCAGACGTCAGTATAATGAAGCAGGAGACTGCGGCAGACAACTAAAAAATCAGACTAATTACAATTGACAAAATCTGACTACGTTTTGCTTCTGGTGGCCATACCTACTCACTACAGCAGCAAAAAACAGACTACAGACAACTAAAAAAGTCGACTAATAACAAAATACCGACCTCACACAAACTGTGCTACCTAAAAGTAGACTGCTTACATTTTTCAACATTGTTTTTATAAATCGGTCACCCATGGCTGATTGCAATAAATTATGCCATGAGGCAACATGCAGAGACCCTGTCTGGAAAGACGATTTATTAAATACGGGACATTCTCAAGCACCTATAAAGGACGCTAAAATTTTGGGTACTTGCCATTGCGAGGTGAGAATATATCTGTATTTCTCGGCCAAATTACGCAGCCCACTTGAAGAAAGCCTCTGAGTCTACATGCCTATTCTTCTTCGTCTTATCAATGATTCTTTTATTTTGTTTTTATATTTTGCTAAACAATTTTGGCATAAAAATCTGCCACTTCAACGACTGTCGGTAGCGTTTATAAGATCTGACTTAGAGCAGGATGTGGGACAAAGGGGACATGCAAGTAAGTGCGACATGGAGTAAACGAAGGGTCCGCAGTCACATGCGGCTAAGCCCGGATCTCGCATTCCCCACCTGCACAGGTTTTGTCTAGGCCGGCCGACCATAGTTCGTAAACGGTTGAGAGATCTCCACACTGGCTATCGGAAGTCGCATCCATGCCTATTGACAGTGGGCCTTAAATTGGCGTCTAGTTACCGCTGGATCCTCTTCTATATAAAGCCGATGCTGAATGAAGTGAAACTCGGTTCGGGTTCCACGTCCCTGTACATCAACAGAGAAATTTAATGGTCTTTTACTTGGCTTGGTGCACTTCGCACTCTCACAGTGTTGTTAATTTTGTTAAACAAAATTTTGTTAAACAAAATTAACAACACTTTGTTAAACATTTTGTTAAACAAAATTAACAACACTTTGTGAGAGTGCCCCGCGTGGCGACAGGAACGAGTTCAAAATGTCGCCACCCCAATTCATTCCGAGGTTGTCGTTATAGGTGACTAAGGGAACACTTTCGCTAAATGGTCTAGAGAAAGAAATCTCGAACGGTTTTAGTAAAATGACCATCGATAACTAAGATGAAGGCCTTTGGGCGGCTTGAAAAATGTCAATTGTGATTCGTCACAACCTGCGCGTATCCATTTCAACACGGCTATAGGCTCACCACCTATTACGTGGGACATAAAACTACAAGGTGAAATGTGGACGTATTATGCCTCTTCTTACTCCTTCGGGGATAACGGCGTGTCTATATGTATGTATGTAAGTATGTGTGAGAGTGGCACCTGCCTGCACGAGCCAGATATAATGTTATTTGTTTTTCAGACGCCTTCGGATCCCGATTGCTGTAAATTCTGCCAAAAATGTCAAGAAGTGGCTTATGACTTTGGATCCTTTTTTAAGACTACACAAAATTTGAAGGTATTTTTTTGTACTTGTTGAGTAAAGTCGTGAATACAGCTGAGTTCAGCAGACATACTTTCCTTCATAAAATAAGCCTATAGTAGTCCACTACTGGACATAAGCTTTCTCTAACTGCTCGCGAAGTTGAACGAAGTTTCTCAGCGAAGTCGCCCGAGGCAAAGTAAAATTTTGACGAAGTGCCTCTCTATATTAATTGTATTCGTCCAATTTCGTTGAACTTCGCGAAGCTAATAGACCTTTCCCCATTTTCGTCACAACACACTGTTCTCCTTACCTCGCTTGTCGATCGGGCGGGAGATGGTCCTAATCCACGTGTGCCAAAACGCGGTCTCCACTCCAAAACTCGTTGCCTACTTCTCGCAAACTATGTAACTCACCCATCTAACAAAAAAAAACCTTACTTACCTTCAATCGTTTCATTGCTCATGTGTACTATCATCGGCCAATTTCAGATCTCAGAGCTGGACATCAGACGCTCTTGTTTTTGATTACTGTGGAGTATTTCCAACTCACCTTCTGGTTTTACTATAGCAAGCAGGCCGGACGGGTTGGTCCAAGGTTTTGTCAGAGGTTTCATTCTCTTTGTCACGAACTAATTCGTAAATCAGCAGGTTTTGCAGGGGAGGATGGCTCTGGACTCAAGATTTTTGTTGATCCTATTGCGTGCCCACACAGACCATTGGAATAAGAATATAATTGTTCTAAACTCATCTATAAGTACTTCTAAAATTATAAACAGAAAAGATTTGATTGTTTGATTGTTGGTTTGCATTGAATGGGCTCCATAACCAATTTGGAAAATTATTTCACTGTTGGGAAGCTACACTATCCCAGGATGAGATAGGCTATACTTTATTCCCGTATTCTCACGAGAACGGGAACTATGCGGGTGAAACTGACATGTCACAAGTTTTAAATAACCTTAATGTTATTCTTGCTTACCTGTTGTGTTTACCCAGCATTTCCGTACTCCTCGGTCTCCAAAATCTCATCAATCATCTCATGTTCTAAACGCTTTGTAAAAACTTTTTACACTCTTCATGCTGGTTCATGCAATATTTTCGTTGTCCTTGAAGTAGTATTTTTCTGTATTCCTATCGCGAGACCATGCCATGAAATCATTGATTTACGAAAATGTATGAAACCTATTTTGGCTGGCCTTCTGGTCTACTGGTTAGAGTACCTGACTGCTTACTGATTCAAATAAGGTTGTAGGCTTTAATTCCCACCCAGGCCTAACCTCTTTGTGTGATGAGCACACTAATTTGTTTTGTGTAGGATTCTCTATACATACGCCTACAAACATACATAAAGAGGCATAGTATACGCCCACATTTTATGTCCCACGTAATCGGTGGTGTGGTGAGCCTATTGCGGTGTTGATATGGACAGGCGCAGGTCGTGAGGACCCGCAGTCGAAAATTTTCAAGCCGCCCATATCATCGCCTTCAACTTGGCTTAACGATTGTCATTTTACTGACAACCGGGTTTCATTTCCAGTTTTCTTTTTTCTAAAGGATTCTCTGTGCATGCTAATTAGCACGATTAACATCTTGTGTTTCAGAATAATTTATGCAAATACAAAGACAAGTTTAAAGATAAAAATGGAATATGTTCGATCCAATGATGAAGAGTAATACAAGCCAGGTCAAGTGAGTCACTCTGACCCATCTCCGGACTGACTGAAGCGTAAGATGCTTAACACGCTATCATTGAGCTAGCGGACCTACGAGCCTTCCTTTGTCTATTCATGTGCAACAATCCTGTCAAAATGAAATACTACAAGATTATAAGTTTCAGATTAAATTCAGCGTAGTATCCGTGCCTGCCTACCCTACAGAAGTAAACGTGTGTTGTGTTTGGAATCGAACTGACTAACTATTTCCCATGAAAAAATCATCAGAACCACCCGTAAATTCCTTTAAAAATAATGAATATTTAAGACTAATTACCTAACATAACTTAAGAAAATGATTGTCAATGCCGATTAATTAAAAATGAACTACACAATAAATACAATGTTTTATTATTTATCTACTCTGATCTTAGATCATCTAACCACAGGATGCGCCTTACTTAAGCATTGTTTTCTGCCATTGCACATGACCATTTGGTCTTTTGGCTTAATGAAAAGCCTGTACATCAGTACATCATTTTATATGATTAAACTAGTACATTTCATTGTAGTTGACTGTACAATAACAATTAACACACAACAGCCATTACGCGTTTGTCGATTAATACATTTTTAAATGCAATGAAATTTTATATGTCTTTGTGTTTCCCCCTTCACTTGTATGAAAACTGGCAGAATATTTTTGTATGCGGTGGTTCGCAAAGGCTAGTCCCGTGTTATATGGTCTAAGACTCTGATACTATAATACAAAGATTATAAAATTGAAATATTATGACAAACATTACGCACAGGCCAAAAAAAAAGTTTTATTACGATACAGGTCTTGTATGGACACCTGTAACATAATAAAACTTTTTAATCATTACGATACACCATAAACAATCTCCAGCTGAAAAAGAAGTTTGAACCTCTACTTTAAAAAAAAATGTGTCTCCAGAGTAACGAAAAATCCTAAATCTATGGTCTCCGCAGCCTAAAAAAAAAAGAAACACGCATGCGCAATCGATGTTTGCGCCTTGGCGCCAACATTTTACATTTAAATTAAACAAAGTTTAGTTTTGTTTGTAAAATAAATTAGTTTTTGTATAAAAACATGTCTTAAAGCGAGGATGGTGGTAATTGTACACCACCAGACATTCTGGAAACTGCGTCAAACATGACCATGAACCTGTTACCGGCGAAATCAAGGAGCAACTATATATCCCATCAAAATGAAATCAGGTATTATAGTATGAGAGTAGATAAAGTAGTGTATGACACTGTACATAACTTGGTCTTATAACACTCGTGTGATACTATAAAAAAACTCGCCTACGGCTCGTTTTTTAAGACACACTCGTGTTATAAGAACCCTCATTATGCAACAGTGTCATAAACTACTATTAGTTAATAGCGAACATCACGCGGTTTCACCCGCGTTGGTCCCGTTCCCTGTTTTTTTTTTTCAAATCTGTTCAGCCGCTGCTGTATCTATTTAATGCAGACAAACAAACGTACAAACTATCAAATCTTTCCACTTTATAATATTAGATAAACCATAGATTTAGAGTAGCGAAAAATTCTAAATGTATGGGAAAGACCAGAACGAACTAGCAGTTGCAGCTAGCGAAAAATTCTAAATCTATGGTTTTAGCTATAGTTATCGATTTGAGTTGTTCGGTGCATGTGATCGGAGTGGAAGTAGGGCAATACCACAGACTTACAATAAGTAGCAGAGATTCTTTGGCGGGAATTTGAAAAGAGCGCGCGTAATTTTTTTCAAATCTTACTAAATAATTAATTTTAATTTGTAAATAGTAAAAGTCTTGTGTATAATACTCATTTTTTATTGATAATTCTTTTTTGATAATGGAGGAGGACGAGGGAGGGGGTGCTGCTCCCCCAAACCCTAAAGTAAGGAAGAGAAAGGAGGATTCATCACGGACTGACGGCGGTGGCGGTGAGGAAAGTGAATCACTTTATTTACCGTTTTTTAAACCTTCATATCGTAGACTTTACCCAGAACATTTAACAAATATGTGTGAATTTAACGTCTTTGTAGAAAGCAGGGAAAAAGAGCGCCTTGGAAATAAAAGTCCCATATACCTCAACCACATCTTTGCATCGGAAGTAAAGGGAGTGGTGGCGCTTCGTCGCATAAATGCCAATAAGATAGTGGTCGTGTTTAAACAATACAACACAGCAAATAATTTACTCACCAATGAACATTTTCTGGACAAATATAAACTGAAAGCTTACATACCAGCCGCTCAAATTGAGCGAATTGGTATTATTAGACATGTCCCAGCCAACATTTCCAATAAAGAGTTGTATAGAAAATTGTCATCAATTTATGAAATAGTAGCAGTACGGAGATTCACTAAGAAAGTGGGATCAAATTGGGCCCCACTTCAAACAGTCAGCATTACATTTCTGACAAATACACTACCATCTAATGTCCAATATGATTTGTTCTCTTATAAAGTATATGAATATATCCCACCTCTTCAGCAGTGCTATCGCTGCTTCAAATTTCACCACTCAGCCAAAGTAAGTAACGGCAAACAGCGCTGTAGTTGTTGCGCAGGTGACCACAGCTACAAGGATTGTGACAAGCCCAGTGAGCTATGCTGTGTTAACTGCGGTGGAGCTCACTTGGCAGTATCCAGGACATGTCCAGTAAAAATGCGGAAAATTATAGAAAAAAAAGAAAAAATTAGCTACTCTAGTGTGGCAAAAATTAATGATGACAAAGATTTTCCTCCTTTGCCAGATAAGTCCAGGATAAATAAGCCTGTAAATAAACTTGTGAATAAATCAATAGAAACTAAGACTGAAAGAACTCTGTCTGAGAAACAGAGTTCTTCATCTGATATAATAAAACAAATTTTAGGTAATAAAGATATATTAATGGCTCTTGTCAATACCCTAGTACAATTAGGAAATAAAACAGATGATGTACCTATCACCACAACATCTATTAAGGAGATGTTATTAAAAAATTTATCATCTTAACCTATGGATTTAAGTCCTACTAATATTTTTTCCCAATTACGGATTGCGCAGTACAATATACAAAGTGCCAATAGCAAAAAACAACTTTTGATAAATTTTTTACATAACAGAAACATTGATATTTGTTTACTGAATGAAACTTGGTTCAAAGATAATCAAAGGTTCAATTTTAATATACCTGGTTACAATATACACTTTAAAAACTCAAGTAATAGACATAACGGTGTAGCAATTTTAATAAGACCTTATTTACAATACAATGTTTTGGATACAACCTTTTATGAGGAAATTCAAACTATTGCTATTTCGTTATCAACGAAGTTAGGAAACATTACTATTTTAAATGTCTATTGTCCTCCTAAAGGTAAGCACATTCGATTGAACAGACTGCAGAATATCATATCAAATCTTCCAAAGCCCATATTTGTTAGTGGAGACTTCAACGCTCATCACATTGCCTTTGGGTGTTTGTGTACAAGAGGCCGCGGCCGAGACTTGTATAATATAATAGACGATAATGATTTATGCATTTTAAATGATGGTAGATTCACTACAGTCGGTAGACCTTCATGCAATCAATCTGCAATTGATGTAACTTTCGTCAGTGCTACCCTGGCACCAATTTGTGAGTGGTCCATACACGATGATGCCATGGGCAGCTACCACTACCCAACAATCACTAATATCGCATTAAGTGTCGACAAGTATCAAGTTAATCCTCCTGTCGCGAAGTTTCTGTTTAACAAGATGAGTAAAACGGATTGGCACAAATTTCGTGATCTATCAGAATCTATTTTCGAAGACCTGTCATTGACCATTGACAATTCAGAGTTTCAACTTGATCCAATGTCTGCATATCTGGCTTTTTGCACATGTTTGGATAAGCTTAAAGAATTACTTATCCCAAAGTTTGTTAAAACGAGTAACTTTAAAAGTAGGCCACCAGCACCCTGGTGGAATGAAACATGTGAAAAAAGCGTTAAGGCATCCTACAATGCTTTAAAAAAATATAGAAGTGATCCGTCTATGGCTAACTACATTGAATACAAAAAACTAGATGCATTAAAAAAGCGAACAATTTCTGAACAAAAAAGAAGTGGATGGAATGATTTTTGTAATAAGTTTAACAGGAACACTCCGATAAGCACTATTTGGAATTTAATTAAAAGGTTTAAGGGTTTGAAGGCTGGAAATAGATCTTATAAGGATGAATTCGTACAGCCATTTTTATCAAAATTGGCAGAATCCGGTGATTTGATAGAGTTCAGTTCATTTTCTAAATACTTTACTGTAAATAATAATAACCCAGACTCAATGGTCCTATTGAATGACTTTACATGGAGTGAACTAACAATGAGTTTGCAATCTAGGAAAAACACAACTCCAGGTCTTGACGATTTCCCATACATTTTAATCAAAAATCTTCATAAATCTGTACAAAATCTATTCCTCAAAATTATTAATATGCTATGGTCTCAAAAACTTGTTCCTGAACACTGGAAAACTCAGTGCGTCATTCCAATTCTTAAAGTAGATAAGCCACCAGAACTTTCAAATTCCTATCGACCCATCTCATTGTCGTCTTGTCTTGGAAAAATATTCGAAAATATGCTTAAAACTCGTATTGATTGGTATGTTGAAGCTAATAACATTATTCCTCAAATTCAGTATGGATTTCGTAGAGGTCGCAGCTGCGTAGACAGCTTCACTTCACTTGTCGCAGATTTGAAAAGAGCCAAAAATATGCGGTTAAATTCTGTATGTGTATTTTTGGATGTCCAAGGTGCTTTTGACAGTGTGGACCCTGGAATTTTGGTTGAAGTTCTGACTCACAATCTAGGTATTCCTGGTCAAGTTTCAAAGTGGATATACGAGTTTTTAAACGGTAGAATATTGTATGTGAAACACAACAATATTCTATACGGCCCGGAAATAGCTTGTAAAGGGACGATGCAAGGTGCTACCCTTTCACCTTTGTTGTACAATTTGTATACTTGTGAAATATGTAAATATATAAATGTAGAAAATGTACAGATTCTTCAGTTTGCTGACGATTTGGTTATATATAGTTCTGATAGACAGCTAACTAAAACAATAAACAATATAAATGTATCATTGGAACAACTGAAGGTCTACTATCATGATAAGCTGCATTTAAAAATAAATGCTGCCAAAAGCAGTATGATGATTTTCAGTGAGGACATCCCTTGTACAAATGTTACTTACAATGGTGACACTATAGATAGGGTTACTCAACACAAATTTTTGGGCGTCGTCTTAGATCAGAAATTAAACTTCGAGGAGCATATTAAATTCATATCCAAAAACGCCTTAAGAGGCGTTAATATCCTTCGATGCTTAGCTGGCGTCTCATGGGGTGCAGACCCAAAAACTCTTTCTATATTGTACAAGGCAATTGTAAGAAGTCACTTCGACTACAGCACTTTAGCATATGTAAATAGTTCTTATGTACATAGATTAGATATTATTCAAAATAAGGCTTTAAGAATAATTTCTGGAGCAATGTGCTCCACTCCAATTAGAGCAATGGAAATTGAAACTAAAATAATGCCTCTCATTATGAGAAGGATAATGTTAATTGAGAGATATTGCTTAAAATTACTGGCATTAGAGAATAGTGAAGTTACACGGAAAATTATTCCCCAATCTATTACTATATCAGAACCGCTAACTTCTGCTGATGAACTGGTGAGAGGCATCTCCCCTCAACTATGTAGAGTATTTTTACACATTCAAAAACAGTGCACTCAAATTAGACGACAATCCCAATGGCCATGTTACTCTCATTCAATCAATAGCATTATTTTTCCCATGACGATTGTAAGTCATGAAGTTTCATGCAACCACGATATGTTACAATTCCTAGACGACAATCCTCATTTTTATACATTGTATACTGACGGAAGTAAGTCTGAAGATCATGTAAGATCTGCAGTATTTGATCCACAGACGAATTTCTCTCAAAGCTATGTTTTAGATAATAATTGTTCCGTATTTACCGCTGAGGCATATGCAGTTTTAGAAGCACTTAAATTAATCTACCATTTAAATACCAGCAAACACTTGTTAATTTTAACTGATTCCTTAAGTCTTATAGAAGGGTTGAAAAACTTAAAGATTAACTATAAAACGAATTACATTCTATACCTAATTAAAGAATGTATATATAAATTACACATCACAAAAATCGATGTTGCTTTTATGTGGATACCCTCTCATAGAGGTATAACTGGCAATGAGATAGCCGATAAAACTGCATATGAAGGGATTAATTCATTAGATGTTAAGTTAGTGGTTAGTGTTCCGCTGACAGATTACTACAGCTCTATAAATATTAAAATATTAGATGAGTGGAAAAGCATGTGGAAGAAAGACCAAGAGGAAAAAGGAAAATGGTATGGTTCTCTGCAAGAAGATATACCAGCACACCCATGGTACTGGAAATTGGAGTCAGCAAGTCGCGACTTCATAACAACTATAAACAGACTTCGATTTGGACATACCACCACTCCCTCCCACCTGGCTAGGTTGGGAATTGTGACAGATAATAGGTGCAAAGACTGCAATACTCCACAAGCGGATATTGAACATATATTTTTCTCCTGCCCAACATACAATCTGCAAAGACTGATACTCGCTAGTGAAATTAGTGAAGTTTTTGTGAATGATTCCTCCCGCCGCTTGCATGATTTATTAAGAAATGTGAAGTGCTACAAACACTTATTCGATTTTATTAAAAACACCTTCGGACGAATTTAATTATCCGCCACTTAGCAAAAGTACAAGGACTTAGTTTTATAATAATAGTGCAGTGAACAAAGTGCAAAGTAAAGTGTACGCTTCTAAATACAGACATGGCTTAAAGGTCTTGTAACCAAGCCAAAACTATTAAAAAAAAAAAAAAAAAAAAAAATAAGTAGCAGACGAAACATTAATTATGTTTGTGTGCGTTGGTTATTCCATTCCGCTCGCTCTAAGGGGTTAGTGAATGCTGCTATCTCGTTTCTACACGTATAGCAACACTATACATGACATGTTAAAAAAAATGACGTGCGCCTGGTTTTTGAAAGGTTTAAGCTGCCTATGCTGCAGTTTGACGTATTAGATACCTCTCATTAATGAAGGGGCCAAACTCAGGCACTTCTTTTCAAGATTAAATTTAATGCTAACATAAAAATAAGTGTGGCAAACTGTGATTCAGCATTTAATTAGTTCAGAATTGCATTTTAATATAATGCCTGTAATCTTCGATGATATTGAGTATACCTACAATATATAAAAATGAAGCCCGATTTCTGTGGTCACGGCATCACGCGTGAAATGCTTGACCGATTTCGCTAATTCTTTTTTGTTGTGTTTGTTTTTTCTGTCAGGAAAAGGTTTTAAAAAAATTGGTGCAAAACTATTAGCAGAAATGGTTTTTATTGCGATTTTGAATCGGATCATAGAACTGGAAACTCCAAAATGGAAACCGGGAACAGAAAGACTAAGAGATAATTTTGCAATCCAATATAGCCGCCGCGTCGAAATCACAAAATTTCATGATGGGTATCGTTTAAGGGGGATTTTGGTACGCTGAGTACGAATCACATGATAATTTTGCAATCCAATTTGGCCGCCGCGCCGAAATCACAAAATTTCATGATGGGTATCGTTTAAGGGGGATTTTGGTACGCTGAGTACGAATCTCATGATACTTTTGCAATCCAATATGGCCGCCGCCCTGAAATCACAAAATTTCACGATGGGTACCGTTAAAGGGGGTTTTTGGTATGCTGAGTACGAACGCTGAGTACGAATCTCCTGATAATTTTGCAATCCAATATGGGCGCCGCGCCGAAATCACAAAATTTTCGTGATGGGTATCGTCTAAGGGGTTTTTTTGGTATGCTGAGTACGAATCACATGATAATTTTGTAATCAATTATGGCCGCTGCGCTGAAATCACAAAATTTCATGATGGGTATTGTTCAAGGGGGATTTTGGTACGCTGAGTACGAATCTCACGATAATTTTGCAATCCAATATGGCCGCCGCGCCGAAATCACAAAATTTCATGATGGGTATCGTTTCAGGGGAAATTTGGTACGCTGAGTACGAATCTCATGATAATTTTGCATTTCAATATGGCCGCCGCGCCGAAATCACAAAATTTCATGATGGGTATCGTTTAAGGGGAAATTTGGTACGCTGAGTACGAATCTCATGATAATTTTGCAATCCAATATGGCCGCCGCGCCGAAATCACAAAATTTTCGTGATGGGTATCGTTTAAGGGGTTTTTTGGTATGCTGAGTACGAATCACATGATAATTTTGTAATCCAATATGGCCGCCGCGCCGAAATCACAAAATTTCATGATGGGTATCGTTTAAGGGGTTTTTTGGTATGCTGAGTACGAATCACATGATAATTCTGCAATCCAATATGGCAGCTGCGCCGTAATCACAAAATATCATGATGGGTATCGTTTAAGGGGGATTTTGGTACGCTGAGTACGAATCTCATGATAATTTTGCAATCCAATTTGGCCGCCGCGCCACCGTTGTTAAATTTCATGTTGGATATTGTTTATGGGGTTTTTCGGTATGCTGAGTAAGAATTTCAGGTTAATTTTGCAATCCAATATGGCCACCGCGCCACTGTTGCGCGATTTCTGTCAGTATGCTGAGATACCAAAAAACCCCTTTCACGATATCCAAAATGAAATTTTGCAACGCTGGCGCGACAGCCATCTTGGATTGCTAAATTAACCCAAAGTTCGTACTCGGCATACCAAAAAACCCCTTATACGATATCCATCATGAAATTTTGTGATTTCGGCGTGGCGGCCACATTGGATTTCAAAACTATCATGTAATTCGTACTTAGCATACAAAAAAAACCCTTAGACGATACCCATCATGAAATTTTGTGATTTCGGCGCGGCCGCCGTATTGGATTGCAAAATTATCATGTGATTCGTACTCAGCATACCAAAAAACCCCTTAAACGATACCCATCATGAAATTTTGTGATTTCGGCGCGGCGGCCATATTGGATTACAAAATTATCATGTGATTCGTACTCAGCATACCAAAAAACCCCTTAGACGATGCCCATCATGAAATTTTGTGATTTCGGCGCGGCGGCCATATTGGATTGCAAAATTATCATGAGATTCGTACTCAGCATACCAAAAAACCCCTTATATGATATGCAACATGAAATTTTACAACGGTGGCGCGGTGGCCATATTGGATTGCAAAATTAACCTGAAATTCGTACTCGTACTACTATTTTGTTACCAAAAGCGTTTGACATCTTAGATCATATGTCCACCTATTTATAATCCGGACCAGTGTGCGGCCGGCCAGCCGCAACAAAAAAAGCGCATTGATGTTACGAGTTGGATCAAAACGTTACACATTGTATCATTACAAGGCGCGCATTGCAATGCTCGGATCACCTGCTTCACTGCTGTAACCTCGTCTTGTATCATTACAAGGTGCGCATTGCAATGCTCGGTTCACCTCCCGCACTGGCTGTAATTCTCGACTCGTAACATTACATTACGCGCGAATGCTCCCGGTGAGGGAGCACCTTTAGAAAAAAATGATGTTTTGTATCATCATTTTTTTCTAAAGGTGCTTTAGCCTCAATAGCATTTTGAAGACCTATCTATGGATACCCCACACGTATGGGTTTGATGAAAAAAAATCTTTTCGTTTTAGTTCTGAGTATGGGGACCCCCAAAATTTACTGCTTTTTTCTAGTTATATTTAAAAATCTTAATGCGGTTCACAGAATACATCTACTTACCAAGTTTCAAGTGCATAGGTCTTATAGTTTCGAAGAAAAGTGGTTGTGACATTCGGACGGACAGACAGACAGACATGACGAATCTATAAGGGTTCCATTTTTTGCCATTTGGCTACGGAACCTTAAAAGAGGTATTTTAAGATACTCTTATTTCATTAAAATAAATCTCATTGAACTAGGCGGCTAACTCCTTCCCTGTAGTTGCGTTAGTGTGTGTGGTTTTTATATGTGTTAGTTTTGGCGTACTTTTCAATCTCTAATGCTTTGTCTGCTACTTATTGTACGTCTGTGGGCAATACGATGCCCTTTGGGTATGGAACCATAAAAAGAGGTCACAGGTTTTCGTATGGAACTACTGGGATGAAAATATTCCAGTGGTTCCATCATGGAACTACCTACGCCGCAATGGAACAACTGGGGTATGATCACAGACTTACAATAAGTAGATGATGCACGTATAGTACTACTGGTATTTTAGCAATACTACTCTTTCATTCTCTTTGATTAGCTAAAGTTTATGGCAGATTTTGTGTCGGATACCTACTTGAAATTGCCGAAAACTTTGACACACCGACATAAGTATCCAAAGAGAATACAATACTACGTAAGATAAGTATCGTCTGACTGACATTTGAAATACAATGGATTAAAAATTCCGTGATTAAAACAATTTGGTAAGCTGAAAGAAATTAAGATTTCAGAGGGATTAAAAGACTTTTTTATAAAAATAATATCTTGAATTAAATAAAAACCTGATACTTGTCATTTTGCCTTGATAATATTACTGATCAGAAAAGTACTAAAGGGCTACGCAGAGGCATTCGGAGCCAAGAAATGGTTTCATTGTAGTTCGAGGAAGGTCCAGAAGAGACAGTCTCTAAGAAAACCTACATGGATGTGTGTGATTGTGCTCTCACAAAAAGCAAATGCGTAAGTTACTTCAGAATAAATTGGAGATTGTCCATTTTATAACTATTAACGGGATATTTACCATGTAACGTTTTTATTGAGTATCCGATATTTCGGCGCTGTTACAAGCGCCATGATCACGGATGAACTGGAGTGCAGCGAGCTAGATGTTTGTAGGTAGACCGTAGCGATCTACCCTCCTCCGGACACGTTTATTACGCACATTAACACAACTGTCATCGTTCACCGCACTCGATCACGTCGTGATCGAGTGCGGGACGATACGGTGAACGATGACAGTTGTGTTAATGTGCGTAATAAACGTGTCCGGAGGAGGGTAGATCGCTACGGTCTACCTACAAACATCTAGCTCGCTGCACTCCAGTTCATCCGTGATCATGGCGCTTGTAACAGCGCCGAAATATCGGATACTCAATAAAAACGTTACATGGTAAATATCCCGTTAATAGTTATAAAATGTATAGTAATGACCATGTTAGTTTGAAATCATATATTGGAGATTGTCGTTTACAAACAAACAAAAGCTGCCTCAATTATTTCAAGCTGACCCACTCGACTTGTTGTTAGAGATAGGTACGTCTCACAAGAGACGTGCCTCTAATGAAAAGAGAGAGGTAGAAATGATATAGACAAGGATGAAGAACTCTAGGATCTTTTAGCACATAACCCTTTTCTGCGTTAACTTAAAGGTTTTATTTTTTTACAGCGTCAAGGGCCTTAATATATGGTATAAATTTCAACTACTTCAACAACAGACAGACAGACGGACGGACAGCAAAGTGATCCTATTGAAGAGTTCCATGAAGTTATCTGTAAGTTATCTGATACACAGATAACTTCTACACAGATCTACTTTCTCACACTTTAGGGAGCTGCAGCTGGTGCAAGCAAGCAGCCGTCACAACCAGCGCTCCCAAAGCCGAAGATACCAGCCATCAAACTCAACGATGGCAAGGAGATGCCGGCGTTTGCATTAGGCACTTGGCTAGGATTTGATTCACAGGTACCTACATTTATTTTTATATAAGTACCAGCCCATATTTATAAATTTAAAAAAATTTAAACCACTCGGCCAAACACCACCTACTCGTAACCATCCAAATGTTCCACCTTATATACGTCTTGGGTTCGGTGGCCATGTGGATAAGGCGTCCGCACGGTATGCGAGAAGACGCAGGTTCGAATCCCGCTCGAAATCAATTATTTTTCTATATTTAAAATGTATGATTAGCTAGCATAATAATTGCTTTTCAATAAAATTATCTTATTAGGTACCCTATATTTAGTTCGCCAAAATGTCTTCGGTTCCTGATGGAAAACCATGATGACTTTCAGCGATTAGGGACACTCGCACAGTCATTGACAGTGGTAGTCAAGTTTGCGACCTGATGATGTGCCTATTCACGCTCCGCTTGAAGACTACCTTTCTACCTTTTTTTTGTTCATTTTTTGCCAACCAGTGTTGAGGATGCCTTGTTTGAAACTTTGAAGACGAAACACGTATCGACTTAATTGTCAAGTTGTAAATCGGAATAATATTGCCCATAACCAACAATCTGGAGAATAAAGGCACCTATAACCTTACCTACATCCCTCTGCTTGAGCAATTCGATTCAGAATAGGCACTATCTCTGAGCCTCCTCGTAAAGAACTTTGGCAAATTTCACATGTGCAGCAAAACCGTATAAAACCGGAAGGTAACGAGATAGAACAAGCAGTACTCTGGGCAATAGACGCCGGGTACACGCATATCGACACGGCGCTGATATACGGCATAGAGGACCAGGTCGGGCGGGCGCTCACCAAGAAGTTCAGCGAAGGAGTGAAGAGAGAGGACGTCTTTGTTACCACTAAGGTGAGATTCTTTTGTCTCCTGTAGAGTGTTCGCAAGAAGACGAAAGTGGGCCAGCGTGTACCCTCTCATTAGACCAACCTCAAGGTGGGTATCCACTTAGGTTCGCGAACCTCGTGCTCCGCGCTCCTTGCAACTGCTCCACATAATGGATACATTCACGCTCCAGGATCACGAACGTATCCACTATGTGCAGCAGTTGCAAGGAGCGCGGAGCATGAGGTTCGCGAACCTAAGTGGATACCCACCTTTAGGTCTGATGGATTCTTGATGAATTGTCTACCTGCCTACAGTATAGTATTCTTCAAAAGGGGGTCTTAGATAGTTCTTGCAGGCTCGGCAGCGCGAGTGTAGCGTCTGTGGTGTTGCAAGCTTTCATATACTACGTTGACCACTTTTTACAGGCGGGCCGTAAGCTTGTCTATTACTTTAGTGGTATAAAAAACGAAAGGCAGTAAATTTCAGTTCTACACCCCAGATCCGCGCTCCTGGATAGCACTGTGTTCCGCCCAGCTAGTCAATGTGTTCACTGCTCCCGTTCGACCACCTCTAATATATCTACATAATACCGATCTCCTCGTAAGGGGTGACAGCTAACAGCATTAGTCCTTTTCTTTTTTTTACCTGAGGGAAAATCCACACGGATGTTTTGCCGGACTCCTATCGACTAAAAAACCTCACGTGTCCTGCCAACAGCCTACGGTTAAGAGCACCGGGTAAGCCCTCGGAAGGATACCCCAGGACATTATACCTATGGGCTAACTGGAACTTTCGTAAAATTGTGCCACGACTTTCCATCAAGCTAGTGGCGACGTCAATTTGGCGAGCTAAATATAAAAAAAAAACCTATTATGTAACTTCGCTATAATTCTGGCACCCATTTCGCTAACAGCTATTCAACGATGCCCACGCGAAAGACAAGGTAATACCAGCTCTGCGTCAGTCGCTGAAGGACCTAAACCTGGAGTACGTGGATCTGTACCTGATACATTGGCCTTGTGGACATTCTGTAAGCTTTTTATATTTTCATCTTCCACCATCAAGCTACTACTAGCAGATGACGTAACATTTCCAAGGGCATTTCATAGATATTAAGCAAATTTCATCACTTGAAGCGCTCTGTTGTCTAAGCGATCACTGCAGTAAGCAACAATCGCTATAGCAGGTCCTTGGATAAGTGACCACCACGTGGCCATATTGTGCCATCTATTGTGAGCGTTTTCGTGCTTCGTAAGGTACGGTCCCGGTTGTCAGTAACATGACAATCGTTCAGCCGAAGTTGGAGACCTTGAAAAGTTTCAACAGTGAGTCGTCACAACCAGCGCCTGTGGAGCGCCTCTGGTGTTGCAAACTTCCTATTAGGTTAGGTTTTTTTTTTTTAACATTACATTACATTACATTACATATGGTCACGCCTTTATCCCCGAAGGGGTAGGCAGAGGCATATTATATGCCCACGTGAGGGAAAATCCTCAAAGGATATTATGCCGGACTCTTACCGACTAAAAAACCTCACGTAACGTCCAACAGTCTGCGGTTGGGAGCTCCGGGTAAGCTCTCGGAAGGATATCCCGTGACTCCCAACAGACCTACGGCCGCTACTGCGGCCTCGCCCAAGGGGTGTTCCGGGTGCTATCCCGCGTTTTTGGGGGGGTTTTGGGTGTGCTCCCGCTTCTAAGGGGGGGCGTGCGTGGATTGCTCACGTCACGCTGCCGTCATGGGCCGGCTTCTGTAAGGACGGTGAGCGGCCCTCTCACCGTCCTCAGACCCCCGGTCATGGAGGCCGATAGTCCTCGGCGAAGACACGTCGGCGGCGCCCAGGCCGATTAGGTTAGGTTACAGCAACCAATTTTCTAACTAATTTAACCTAAGGTCTGATGGATTCTTGATGAATTATCTATCTGCCTCGGTTTTCCCAAACGTCTACAGTATAGTATTCTTCAAAAGGGGGTCTTAGAAAGTTCTTTCAGGCTCGGCAGCGCGAGTGTAGCGTCTGTGGTGTTGCAAGCACCGTTGGGCCGTAAGCTTGTCTACCACCTTGAAACATTAAAAAACCAGGAAACAATTATGAGTCACTCCATTCTTTACAGTTGGAAGGCAAGTACGATTCCATAGACTACTTGGAGACGTGGAAAGGCATGATCGAGGCGAAGGCCGCGGGGCTCACTAAGTCCATCGGAGTATCCAACTTCAACCAGCAGCAGATCGCGAGGTTAATCGAGAAAGGGAAGGAGAAACCAGCAGTGCTTCAAGTGGAAGTGAATATTTATTTATTCGTTTACGTAAAGCGCTCGTAGCCCGCGTGGACTCAGTGTTCAATAAACGATTACCTACTGTACGGAGTAGCTTTCACTGTGGCTGGTACTCGGATGAACTGAACACAGTGTGATATTTCTATTTATAAGAGTGTTTCTGGTTTCTGTGCTTCGAAAGTCGTAGGTTCGTAGTTGAGCCAAGTTGAACATTTTATAGATGGCTTGAAAATATTGAAGCCCCTGTCCATGTAATCAATTATGCGTATCAAGTCAGCGATGCGTACTAACCATATTCTTAAAGATTTAATTTAAACTAACCATTTTTTTTTATTTGAAATTATATTTGTACCTACACCGTGTTCAATGGGCAGGACATAGCGGACTAAATAATGTGTACTATTAATGTATGTGTGTAATAATGTCAACAGATAAACCTGAACCTCCAACAGCCTAAACTTCTCGCGTACTGCAAGAGTCAGAACATAGCCGTGGAGGGCTACACGCCCTTCGGCTCTTTGCTAAAAGGCGAGGCGGCTAAGGATGCGCCCCCGCCGAGGATCGACGACCCGGCACTGGTTGAGATCGCTAACAAGTATAAGAAGACCGTCCCCCAGGTTGTTTTGAGATATCTGGTAAGATACGAAATAAGTGTCGGACGTCCTTTATAACAGTGTCACGACGCTTTTTTATAATAGTGTCACGACCATAGATTTAGAATTTTTCGCTACTCTCTATAGATACACATAGCGTGCGAGCGAGACCTCATTTACCAGTACACATAGCTCGAGAGGAAAAGAGATAGCAACTTGTGTACTCTTAATTTATCACCCTAGCTATCACCCGAGGTGATAATATGTCATTCATATTTTACAATATTCTGTAGTGATCTTACGAATAAAATGGAAAATTTAATATTTTCTACGATGGTGTCGAGTTCAGTGTGTGAATTTGATATTAAATAACATATAGGTATAGATATTCATATATAGATATTCATATATTCATTTTCACACTTAGATATTTCTTTTTTGGTTTCATTTTCTATCTGACACTATTTATCTTGTACATTCTAAATCTATGGTCACGACGCATTTTATATCAGCGTCATGACGCTATTTATAAAAGCGTCAGACGTCTTTTATACGTGTCACGCACGACGCGTTTTACAACAGCGTCGTACGTCTTTTATAACAGTGTCACGATGCCTTTTATAACAGTGTCGCGAGGCCTTTTACAACAGCGTCATGAATCTATTGATCACAGCGTCCTTCACCTTGCAGTAGTCGTGGGTCGGTACGTAAATTTGCAATACCGAAACCAGTTACTGGTTCGATCACCAATACCATGTTTCATAACTGCTTATTTTAATAACTATGTATTGGGGATAAAGAGTTTGGGTACAATATTGAAATGATAACTATTTCGGTAATTACTGTAAGGCATTAGTGGTATTCAGGTATTGTTGTATTTTATACCTACTGAACTACCTAATACCCATTTTTCACTTTTTATTGTACGTATTATGTAGAATATGTAGGAACGAGACTAGGCGAGAAATAAAATTTGATTTCATACAAGATAGCTAGGATAAACACGCTTGTGTCTAGGTATCAGAAAACGGATTTAAATACATATTTTTTTGTAAATACATACTTTTATTTTACAAAAACACAGACTCTCGAGACAAATATTTATGGATCACAAAAAAGTTTGTCCTCGTCGAGAATTGAACCCACGACCTCATGATCTAAAATCCCAATTTACGACCTCTTGACTTTAATACTACTATTAAGAATATTAATTACTTTAATACAGTACAAAATAAAGTTCACTAACAAATTATAACTTTCGCGCGTAAATTAACGAGTACCTACCTACCTATTGTACGCTTACATTCTTTAATAAATGTGCAATGATTTGATAAAAAAAAGTCTATGCACCGAAACCAAATAATAGGTGCCCATTCGGTTCGGTTCGGTTTCCGTCGGCAACAGTCGGCAATATCGGTATCTCACGTGTGGTATAATAAATAGTTACAACGCGTGCGCGATAAGTTGAAGTACGCTAGTGTACGCAGAGTTTACAAGCTTGCCACAATTCATCGCGCACCATTAATATTCTTAATAAATAGTTATTTTAATAAGTAGTTATATTGACACGTAATACCGTATTTAGTGTATTGTTTCAGTACATATTTATTAAAACTATTTACAGTCTATAACGCCCTTGTGTCATGGCGCCATTTATAACTGCGCCATATTGCTATTTATTACCGCGTCTAAAAGTACTAAAGTCAGAAACAAATTAATATTTTAGTGGGGCTCCCACCCTACAAATGTCTTATTTCACCGTTTTTTTTTAACCGACTTCAAAAAAGGAGGAGGTTACTCAATTCGACCGTATATATGTTTTTTTTTATTTTTTTTTATGTTTGTTCGCGCAGAACTCCGTCGTTTATCGACCGATTTGAAAATTTTTTTTTTCGTTCGGAAATAGATACTCCCAAGGTGGTCCCATTTTAAGGAAGTCAGGATCTGATGATGGCATCATGGAGAAATCGAGGGTAACTTTTAAAAATTGTATTGGCATCTAGAGCTTCTGTAAATGTTTTTGTTAAAAGCTTTAAAGTAGTACAACTAAATGAAGATCTGGAGACGACAGACAGTAGAGAGAATTCCCTAACGATAAACAGCAGTTACCTTGTGTTTGGACTTGATTAATTTGTACTGTCGAGAACTTTACACCTAGGTAGATAGATTTTCAGTCTACACGTAACTAAAAACAGTGAAAAAAAATTTTTTTAACAAAAAGTAACCGACTTCAAACAAAACTAAAAACTGAAAAATAAAATTTACTTAGCACAAAGTTAGTATATTCTGATTTATCAGATATCATTAAATATAATACTGAAGTCGGTGCCAATATGACTATGAGAGACCTTAATAATGCCTACCTAAGCCTACATAGTTTTAATGGGCAGTACTGGGCACCGATTTCTGTATTATATTTAATGATATCTGATAAATCAGAATATTCTAACTTTGTGCTAAGTAAATTTTATTTTTCAGTTTTTAGTTTTGTTTAAAGTCGGTTACTTTTTGTTAAAAAAATGTTTTTTATGTGCCCTCGTTCTTTGATATGTCTTTCGTTTTTTGATATGTCGAAGCGCTCGTGGCCCCGCGGACTCAGTGTTCTGTAAACGATCACTGCAGTAACCAACTTTCACTATGGCCGGTCCATGGATGGGTGACCATCCATGTGATCACTTTGTGACATTTATTTGAGCGTTTCCGTGCTTCGGAAGGCACTTTAAGCCGTTGATCCCGGTTGCCAGTAAAATGCCAGTCGTTAAGCTAAATTGAAGGCTTTATTTCAACAGCAGGCAGTCACAACCTGCGCCTGACCATTTAAATACGGCTCACCACCTATTACGTGGGACAAATTATAAAAAGGTGAAATGTGGGCATATAATATGCCTCTGCCTACCCCTTCGGGGATAGAGGCGTGACCATATGTATGTATTTTTAGATATGGTACCTACTCTCCGTGTGACGCACTTAGCCGGTTTTTATTTCAAATTTTACTAAATGCACATAAAATTTGATATTTTATGCAGTACTGGAGTTTATTTTCAGATAGAACTCGGAGTGGTGCCCCTTCCAAAGTCAGTCACCAAGTCTCGGATTGAAGAAAACGTCCACGTGTTTGACTTCGAGCTGACGGCCCAGGAGCGGGACCTGCTGAAGGGATTCGACACGAACTACAGAACTTTGGCACATAGAGATTTGATTGACCACCCGTATTATCCGTTTGAAAAGAAATAAAATATCTTTATAAATAATGCTGATTGCTTTTTATTTGAAATCGCTAGCCTTTTGAATCCGCTTTTATTTGTGTCAATAAACCTTTACCCCCGGACCGGAATAATTAATGAATTTAGTATTTGTTGTTAGGTATAACGGCAATAGGAATACATCATCTGTGAAATTTTCAGCACTCTAGCTGTCAAGGTACCTGAGAAACAGCCTCATGACAGACCGACAGACGAAAAATACATAATTCACACATACATACATACATACATACATACATATACTCACGCCTTTATCCCCGAAGGGGTAGGCAGAGGCCTATACCGGCCCACATTTCACCGTGTACAATTCGGTCCCACGTGACAGGTGGTGAGCCCATCGCCGTGTTGACATGGACCGCCGCCGTCAGAGCCTCGTCCGTTGTTCAGCAGGTGCACGAGCTTGCACGTGAGGTTGACTTGGGCCCGATGGTGTTGGTAGGGCCCCACTACACCCTTACCCTGAATACAAGCGAATACAAGCTGTGTATGGCTTTCGTGGACTATAAGAAAGCCTTCGACTCTATCGAAACCTGGGCAGTCCTAGACGCTCTGCAGCGGTGTCGTATTGATTGGTGATATAATCGAGGTGTTGAGGTGTTTGTATGATACCGCTACCATGACCCCGGATCCGGTGAATGTATCTCACACCTTCGGTTTGCCGACGACATCGTTTTAGTAGCAGAAACGCTGAAACAGTTGAGCGGGATGCTGCATAGTCTAAGTGAAGAGTCTCGACGTGTTGGCCTCTGCATGAACTTGGACAAAACCAACTTCATATTCAATGAGCATGGCATGCCAGGATCAATATACGTTGAAGGATCGAGGCTTGAGGTTGTCCAAGAGTACACCTATCTTGGGCAGATTATCACATTGGAAATGAATAACCTGGATAAGGAAATAGCCAGAAAGGATTCGCTTGAGTTGGGCAGCGTTCAGCAAACTGCGTCGGGTTTTCTACTCGCCGATACCGCAATGCCTCAAGACGAAAGTCGTCAACCAGTGCGTTCTACCCGTTATGACCTCCGGTGCCTAGACGTGGACACTCACGGTGGGGATGGTCCGTGCCCTTAGGATTGCGCAACGAGCGACGGAACGAGCAATGCTTGGGGTGTCTCTGAGAGATAGGATCCGAAAGGATGTTATCCGTCAGAGTAACAGAGGTCGACATAACTCGCAAAGTATGAGTTTTGAAGAGGCAAGGGCTGGCCACATTTGTAGAAGAACTGATGGCCGAGGGAGCAAGCGATTTCTGGAGTGGAGACCGCGTCTTGGTAAACGTGAGGTAGGACGACCCCCTGCCAGATGGAGCGACGGCTTAAAGCAGGTTACAGGGATTGACTGGATGCGCAAAGCGCAGGACCGTGTGTTATATGGCGAAATTTGGGAGAGGCCTAAGTCCAGCAGTGGCCTGCTATAGGCTAAATTGATTGATTGATGTGTTTATATACAGATACATAGACGAACAGCGAAGTCTCATTCATTACTGAGACTTAGCTGTTCGTCTACGTACCTACGTACGTACCGTACCCAAAGTCTGTTACGTTTTTACACTATGGGTGCAGAACCCTGAAAATGACGAACGAACTGTGATTTTGACGTATGAAATTTAACCACTGATCTGTTGGCATTAGTGCGAGGCCGCATTTGCGTTTTTCCGCGGCGGTTTCTAACCTCAGAATGTCATCAAACTGTCAAAATCAATCAAATCAAGTCAATGTTTTGACATTTTGAGGTTAGAAACCGCCGCGATAACCGCAAGTGCGGCCTCGCCCTTAATACAGATCAGTGAATTTAACCCATCAAAACGTACCTACGATGTTTTTTTTTTGCTACATGGTACCATAGTATTTGAAAAATATAGCAACCTACAACTGCCAGGAAAGCGTTATTGGTGTTAGAGGTCCCATACACGTACAATAATATTTGTCAATATTTTTACTGTTCAATATTATTTGAAATTTTAATCCACACGTTCAATAATATTGACTTAATAACATTGCATCAATTCTTATTTCCGTCCGAGCACCATGTCTGACGAAGAAGTAAATTCCAAATTAAAATTTCCATCGTCCGACCTCAAATCCAAATTTCAAAGTTCTAAAATCAAAACCCAAAATTAAAAAAAAAAAGCTAGATTCTAGATCCAAAATACAAATTCGGAACTCTAAATTCTGATACGACACGCCGCGCCCCGCGCTGCAGCGGCCGCCACCGCAAAAATCTGTTTACCCCTCGGGTATAGTTGTTTTACATCCAAAACTCTCTATTGTATCTTTCACAGTACCTATTCTTGTTCCCCATTTCGCTAGATTTGAATAAATCGCGTTCATAAGCTACCTACATCGTGACTGACTGATCGCGACGGCTCCAAACAATAAACTGAAAAACTTTTGTTCAGTCGTTCTTCAATGCCTAGTATTGCCAATAATACAAATGTGGATGTGACACAGACATTTATGAATTTCATATAGGTATGGCTGTCATCATGTCACATCACTTCTATACCAGGTTAATAATATAACCATAGTGTCCAATTCATGAAAATTTCACTTTGTCACCGTGATGGGCTCCCGACTTGATCAATTGGCAATTGTCAAGCACGTAGAATTTCATGTGCAAGTATACGTCGATGCACACACACATGCAAAGCAATCACGCACACTGAAGCAACTTCCATTCATATTTAACGTGATTGACAATTGCAAGGCATGATCGTGTCGGGAGCCCACAATACTTTTTTTAGTCCGGCCGGGGCCGTATTGTGCCGTATACCGTATTGTATTAGCCGTATTGTACTTGCGGTTTACCGCGGCGGTTTCCAACCTCAAAATGTCATCAAACTGTCAAAATCAATGAAATCAAGTCTAGGTTTGACATTTTGAGAAACCCCCGCGATTAACCGCAAGTGCGGCCTCATACACAAAAAGTGGTTGATTAATTTTCTTGATTGTCGAGGAAATCCATAAAAAAGAAAAAACCAAAGTAAAAGCAGAACCATAGCTGGCAACCAAAAACAGTAAACTACTGTTACTCTTTGAATTCTAGCCAGCTGGCAACACCAGTTCTTTCGCTTTTGTCATTTCGTGATAGCGTGTTTAGTTGGTGATTATTCAGTATTTCTAAAATAATCTTACGTGTATTTTAAGTATTCGCATAGCTTACAGTGATATTCAACTTGTGTTTCAGACATACAAAATGCAAAACGACGCTGGTGAATTCGTTGACTTGTACTGCCCGAGGAAATGGTAAGCATGTTGAGGTTATGAACTTGTTGACCACATTGTTACAGCTAGCATGTTGTTTTAATAGTATTTAATGTAGTTACAGACCTGAAAGCTAGTATTGACGCTAATTATCTATAAGTTTTTAATAGAAGAAACACCTAATACGCAAAACGAACTGTTGCCTGTGTAATTTTAATTGCCTCATGCTATCGTGTAGTTTTTAGCGTGAGTTGACAGGGCACGTAGGAACAATTTTCTAACTCAACCATTATTATTCCTTCCCCGCAAAACCGTTTAGAAGGAATATTAAGCATTTATTGATTTGGGGAATGAAAATACATTTAGTGAACTAGATGAATAGTTCTGTCATCCTATTGGTTAAAATGGATAGCATTTATATCGAATTTGATCCACTGTATAATGTATTCAAGACATAAATAAAAACCATGTCTTCTCAGTTAAGGTATTCTTTTAATGTTACCAGACACTATCAGCAATAATAATGATTCTTTGGTCGCTATTAGCAAACATGATTTAATAGATAAATTAACACCATAATTGTCTTCTCAGATAAGGTATTCATTGTCAATGAGACCAGACGCTATCAACAATAATATTGATTATTTGGTCACTGTTTAGAACTGCAGCATTTACTTGGTCATGAGACTAAATTTAAATGTAAACAACACAGCATGTCGAAGATGCCTACTTAGTCTTATTTTACTTTCTATCTAAACACACAATTCATTTTTCGCTCCACTCAGCTAAAAAGTTTGAAAAACACTGTTTTGTTTTCACACAAGACTTATAAGATAGCCTTTGGCTTTCCTGCAAACAACTACTTGTTACATGTGGGTCTCCATTGGTACACTGATTGCCTAGCACATCACAACCATGAACAAACTGGTCCAACATACAAGTGTATGGGTTAATAATAAACTATTTGTTTGTCTGTTTCAGCTCGGCATCCAACCGCCTGATCCACGCTAAAGACCATGCGTCTGTACAGCTGGTTGTCGCAGATGTGGACCCCACAACAGGCCGCGCTGCAGAATCCTCCAAGATGTATGTAGTGTGTGGGGCTATCCGTCGCATGGGAGAGTCCGATGACTGCATAGTCAGGCTCACGAAGAAAGATGGCATATTGGCTAAGTAAGTACACATAACATTAAGGGCCGGCACCGGCTACCCCACAACCGGTACGTGTGAAAAGGGCCTAATATTGCTAAAAAGTCAAACCATGGTGATATCACCTACGTCCACTTCACATTGCCTTTGCCTAGGCCAATTTCAACAACTTGTGATGACCCCCTGTTAAAAATTGAAGTTTCACTTTTTTTTTTTTGAGTTTGTGAAATTTGTACATTCCTAATTCTCACTCATGGTCACACTAGTGGTTTAAAATAGTGGGACCATACTGCTACGTTTTTATGATATTGCTCCTATGTTTTTTAGGGCGCTTTCAATTTAGACGTTTCATGTCGAACCGCAGCAGTGCCGAAGCTGTGCGTTTCTCGTACGGTTCACGCACGGTCGTTGGTTTTAATACAAAGCGCACAGTGCGGCGTCAGTACTGCGAACGCGCGACAACAGTACGCTCCACATGTTCTTGAAAAGTTGTTAAAAATAGCGCCCTGTCGTCGCGCGTTCGCGGTACGGACGCCGCACTGTTGCCGCACCTTCCCTTTGTATTAAAATATGCGACCGTGCGTGCGCCGTACGATAAACGCATCACTTCGGTACTGTTGCGGTCCGACACGATACGTCTAAATTGAAAGCACCCTAAAAAACATAGGAGCAATATCATGAAAACGTAGCAGTATGGTCCCACTATTTTAAACCACTAGTGTGACCATGAGTGAGAATTAGGAATGTACAAATTTCACAAACTCAAAAAAAAAAAAGTGAAACTTCAATTTTTAACAGGGGGTCATCACAAGTTGTTGAAATTGGCCTAGGCAAAGGCAATGTGAAGTGGACGTAGGTGATATCACCATGGTTTGACTTTTTAGCAATATTAGGCCCTTTTCACACGTACCGGTTGTGGGGTAGCCGGTGCCGGGTACCCGGCGGCGAATGCAAGCGGTTGCCGGGCAAATCAGGCCGGTATGTGTGAAAGCTATAGTACATGGCCATACACTTCGGCGGCCGGGTACCTGGCAACCGGTACGTGTGAAAAGGCACTTAGGGAGCTATAACTGACTGTCCTCGCAACCTTGTTCCTGTTGCCTTGTCTGTGAAAGCTTACCCAATGTGAATGCTTCTAAAACAAACTTTATAAAATCTTCATATCACCGGACACACACACACACATCAGCTCAATAGCTGCTAGTATGTGTTATTTAAAACTAGCTGACCCGGCAAACTCCACCATACCAAACTGACCCGGCAAACTTTGTTCCGCAATATCAAGCTGACCTGAAGATTTTATTCCAATTTTTTTTTGGATACTATATTGTTATAGTCAAGGCAATAACAAACAAATAGTCAATGAAGGCAGAAATAGACACCATTTCTATCTTCAAGATATGACTATTTCCAGATTTAAGACTTGATGGAAAGCAGCTCATTTCTTGAAAAAGCCTGTATTGTAAGGTCCATCTCCATGGTCATTATTAGAGATCCTTGGGCAACAGAGGAGAGTGAGGAGACTGACATACCATCTTATACTTCAAATGCTTGTCAGTATCCCTATGATAGTAGTGAGTCCAAACTTTTAATACATCCAACTAGAACTGGTTTCGTTCATACTTCCTGCTGGATACCTTGGATCATGGTCAGAAACTAGCATTTTCAGGTACTGCTCGTTCGCTCTAAGTTTGCCGCTCAGCTCCATACTAAAGTCGAATTTTTAATTAGACGAAGCAAATTGACAGCAACTAATGTCACTTCTTCATACAATGTTGCTTATTTTCTATGACGAAGTGACATTAGCTACTGTCAATTTACTTCGTCTAATTAACAATTCGGGTATACGCCTCTACGACATCGGCAAAGTTAGAGCGAACGGGTAGTTTTTTCCATTCTTTTGAATCTAGCACAATTTCAGGTAGCCCCCTTTCTTTTGAATGACTAATAATATGGATCTTCTTTGTTTCAGGAACTACTAAGTGCTGTAGTTGCGGCAGGAGTTATATTTAAGTTCAATAAAAAAATGTAAAAATTGCAATCTATTGTTTTATTTGGTACAAATAAGGTGTGTGGGTGTACAAGTTATACGACGTCATGGTTAGGGGTACGGTATCACTGAGTGAATGCTGGTATTCCATCTTGCATCTTTGTGTGTCCTTTCTGTGAACAGAATAATAAATTTAAACATTGTGACAGAATTGGATGACCGAGGCTCGTTAACCTATGGCCACACAGCCGTGAGGTAGGGCTACATGGTGGTAGTTTGCAGACTCTGACCTGCCCATGTCCTGTGGTGTCTCCGAGGGATATTATGCTCCGAAGGGGATAAAATCCAGAACAATGGTTATCCGTTGGAGAGCCAGAGTGGTCGACATAGCTCGCCGAGTATGCGTTTTGAAGTGGCAGTGGACTGGCTATATCTGTAAGAGAACCGATAGGCGTTGAGCAAACGAGTTAGAGAGTGGAAACAGAGACTGTACCTACACCTAGGGTAGGACGACCATCCGCCTGATGGGCCGACGACCTGGTAAAGGTCGCAGGGAGTGACTAGATGCGGAAGGCGCAGAACCGTGGGTTCTGGCGTAAATTGGAAGAGGCCTACGTCCAGGAGTGGACTGGCATAGGCTGATTTGATGACCTGCCCATGTCGATAGTCTCAACACAAAAGACCTCTGTAGGGTAATTAAGTAACCTAGCATTGACGGTGTTTGTGTCCGCTGTCTGAACTAGTCTGAAGATGGTCTGGCGTTGGGGCATCAGGCTTGAGTAGCCTGTTACTGTACAGGAGAGCGAGGAAATGGGAAGGCACGTCTTGTGGCTGTGTCATCACCGTTGCCGCCAATATTTCCCGGCGATCCATTTTTAAGGTCAAAGGGTTACGTAATCTATTTATGAGACTGCCCCGTCCGTCACGAGATTGTAGGTATCACTGGAGCCGTGATAGTTGAGAGCAGAAATTGTCACAGATGTATTTCCACAGTAGGTATAACGTATTTCTGTTGCCGATATAACAACACATACCTACCTTGTAAAATCAGAAAAAAGGGGGGTTTCCATAAAAGAAACGGGATTTTTTCCATTTTTTGGTACGCAGCCTTCCGCGCGCGAGTCCGACTCGCACTTGGCCGGTCGCATGTCGCATGTAATGAAGTTGGTTAGCTACCAAACGCGTGTCTGTATACCCAGCAGGACCCTTCGTCTGATTCGATTGAGAACCACAGTTTTACTTTCGTAATATTTGCTACCTTCCGAATAGTGTAAGTAAAGTTTTAGTACCTTAACAGTTATTCAGAACAAATGAGTTTATTTCCAGCAGGACCCTCCGTGGTTTGAAGGTCTTCAGACCTGTAGTGTATGTCTCTGCATAGCGGTGAATGAGTACCTTCAGATTATCATCGTTTATTTTAAAAAAAGTAATTAGTTTATGAGAAATATACCTACAAAATGTTTATAATGCCAGCAGGACCCTTTTTTGTTCTGGGTCTTTCAGTCCACACACTCATATTTTCTAGCAGTATTCAATTGGTACCTTTCAAAAAACTTATCACTTAATTCAAATAATTAGTAATAATATGATAAAAAAATCAGAGAAAATATTCTAAAAAATATAAAATTTCCCGTGACTCTATTGGTAGTGCCAAACGGTAGTGCCGCGGGAAAGATACGAAATTTACTCCGATTCCCAAAGGCAACTTTACTTACTATCTATTGTTTTATATATGTGTTATAACCAATGTAATAAAAATCTGTTTGTGTGTTTATATTATGAACGCAGTTTAATATCGTCGAAAAACAATAGTAGATTGTATAACAAGGGAGCAAAATAGTTTACGGCGAGGGCGCTACTTTGAATCACGAGCGAAGCGAAGGATTCTAGAATAGAATCACGAGCGAGGCGAAGGATTCTAGAATAGAATCCCGAGCAAAGCGAGGGATTCTAACGTAGAATCCTGAGCGCAGTGAGGGATTCAAAGTACACCGCCCGAGGGAAAAATAATTTGCTCTCGAGTAATATACTCTACTTTTCATTCCCTTTCTATGAGAAAAACCACTTTGTACGACGTAGTTAGCTTCTAATAGTTAGGTCCATTCCATATCCATTCAGGAGTTAATTAATGCATTGTCACTTTCATAATTCGACGTAGAAGTCACTATACTTGCAGAATATTATAAAATACTCCACCAAGCGAAGTTGACGAACGCGGCGAATGATCCCTTACCGCCGATACCCTGATACCTCCACCTACATCAGGTACTTACCGGAAGCGCCTTAGTACCGTCGGCAAGGGTGCAGACCACGCTCATGTATCCATTTTTGTAAATTAAGTTCAGGACAAATCAAAACTCGATCGATTAATAGATATTTTTCGTAATATTTGAATCGTCAACTTCGCTTGGTGAAGTATTACTACAAGAACAGAGAGATAAATCGCGCTCTTTAGTTTTTTTTTAATAAGCATAGGTCACCGCGGTTCTGTGCAGCCAACACCTACCAGCCAGTAATTCATACAATTTGCGTTCGATTTCTATGAATGTTTAAGTTCCAAATTCAAATCTCATTGCCACCCGCTAAAAAGCTCTTAACAGAAAAGAGGCAGGGATGTGACATTGTACCTATACATATTGAAAACGACACTTGTACTATTCCACAATATGGTGGTAATATGGTGATATTGTGGAATAGTACAAGTGTCGTTTTCAATATGTGCAGCAAGTTCCACCAAGTGCCGTCAATCAACAGTATAAATAACATTGTACCTACATGAAAAATCGATTAATAAATAATCAATGTTTCTCAAGAAAATAATCGTTTTTCTTTATTAATCGATTTTTTCCTAATTTGCCAATTAATTTCAAAATAAACGCCATAAACATTGTATCAATAGTTTTATTCATTCAAAATTAACAACAGAAATAGTACGTTCTTAAATAATCAACACAAATTAATGTTTATAACAATTAAATTACCTATATAAATGAATGTTTAAAAAACAAAAAAACGCTTTTATAGAAAATAGAACTAAAAGTAGAAAAGAAATAATAAGAAATAAATGTAAAAAAAGTTAATTATTGTAAAACAGCGTGAAGTGCATTTTAAGATGTTTTTTAAACTACTTACACTATGCACCCCACGCTTTTTTTAAAATAATTAACATTTTTTTACATTTATTTCTTATTATTTATTTTCTACTTTTTAGTTGCATTTTCTATAAAAGCGTTATTTTTAGTTTTTTCTAAACTTTCATTTATTTAATTTTTTAGTTCATTTTTTTATTTTTTTTATCAAATTATTGCATTGTCATCGGTCCTTGACAAGTGTGCAAAATTTGAATTAAATCTGATCGTTCAAAGTAGGGCAAAATCGAGCCCAAGAAATCAGTTACAAAAAAGTAAATTTTTTAGTTCATGTTCTTTCATTTTTTTATCAAATTATTGCATTGTCATCGGTCCTTGACAAGTGTGCAAAATTTTGACTTACGCCCTAATAGAATTAGGCCGACGATATATTATATACGATGATTTTTGTTGATACTGTTTTTGTGTTACTCATTTGCTACATGAACTCTATCAACCCACACTGAACAACGTATGATTGTTAATTGCTATAGGTACCTACCTATTATAGATTGTGGTAAATTTCATTTATTTGTTTTTATAATTGTTATTTTTTTACGCTGATATTTACGTAGGTACCTAATAAAACATACGAGTTGAAAAAGATTTTTATTTCATTGGTTGCATCATTCATCGTCAGTCATCGGATATCGGAGTAATGTTATTTTATTTTTTATGAGCTCTACACACGTTGGCGCTTGTCTTCACTCGGCCAGCTAGGCAAGCGACACCGAGCGATGGCCAGACAAGACAAATTGACTGTCCACACGTTGGCGTTGGCCATCGCTCGGCCAGCGTGTATAGGCGTCTTAAGAATATTTTCTCTGATTTTTTTTACATATTATTACTAATTATTTGAATTAAGTGATAAGTTTTTTGAAAGGTACCAATTGAATACTGCTAGAAAATATGAGTGTGTGGACTGAAAGACCCAGAACAAAAAAGGGTCCTGCTGGCATTATAAACATTTTGTAGGTATATTTCTCATAAACTAATTACTTTTTTTAAAATAAACGAAGATAATCTGAAGGTACTAATTCACCGCTATGCAGAGACATACACTACAGGTCTGAAGACCTTCAAACCACGGAGGCTCCTGCTGGAAATAAACTCATTTTTTCTGAATAACTGTTAAGGTACTAAAACTTTACTTACACTATTCGGAAGGTAGCAAATATTACGAAAGCAAAACTGTGGTTCTCAATCGAATCAGACGAAGGGTCCTGCTGGGTATACAGACACACCAAACGCCACCTCGAGTATGTGAGCGTGTGGCTGTTAAGGCAATATTTGCAGCAATGCTAGCGTGAGCGTGTTGGCTACAGTATTATGATCTATCCATTGGTATGGTTTAAATATTTTAAACGCGAAAGTCGTATTGTTACGAAGCATGAAGATACGAATAGGTGAGGGGTCAAATATGTGAAACTTCGCCGTAGACAGATTCAGTCAAAAAGGCGACTCCCTCACCCATGACTCACACAGGGTTCACCTAGCATTGCCAGTTATGGAAAAACCTGGAATACCTACTTGACACCAGCTAACTTGGACAAACTTCGCCACCTTTCATCTCTACTACTTAATATTACAAAGAGGAAATATTTGATTGTTCGTTTGCATAGAATAAGCTCCAAAACAACTGCTTTCACTGATGGGAAGCTACTCTACCTGCGAGTGACTGTGACGTGACGAAGTATTCTCACGGGACCAGGAACTACGCGGGTGAAACCGCGTGGCGCCCGCTAGTAGCAGATAATCGTTACCTGTTTCCACGGTAGTGGCATCATGGCCCCGACGGTTGCTGCACCCAGGGTACTACTGCTTCCCGCGGCCGCCGCAGCCAGGCCTGGCGCCGGGCGGCGGCCGACAGATGGTCTTCTTCTTGCAGCCGAGCACGGCCGCCGCGTTCACCACCATCCAGACCATCCACCAACATAACGACCACATCCAGTCGGGCAGCTGAATAGAAACGAACTTAATTCCACTTTCTTCCACCAAACGTCCCCACCAGAGAGCCAACGTGAAATGTTAAGATTCAATGTCCGGTTCCTCGTACCCGTACAACTTTTGCTCAACGTCATGTTAAATTCCTCTCTCCATATTTATACAACAAATTTAATAAAATTTACAAAATTACTAAATATAGCAACAACGCATTCACAAAATTAATGGTAACATGGTTAAATTCACTGGACTATGAAACAGTGGAAACCTTGTTGACGGTAGTAATTTGATGACTTACATATACGCGCGCACATACACAGGCACACGCACACACACACACACACACACACACACACTCACACACTCACACACACCACACACACATATAATAAAATACTCCACGGCTGCATGGCTAATGTTATTTTGATTGCTTTTTGTTTTGCTAGATTTTATTTTTTATTTTTAATGTATTATTTGGCTATTTACACATTGGCATGTAATCGAGCATTGTGAGATGGGAGGAAACACTGTCTCCTGCAACACAGTTCCCACTAGCGCAGGAGACAGGGAATCTGTAACTATTATGTATCAACATTTTATGTCAATAAAGATTATTATTATTTTGGTTTTGTATCTTTATTCTCAGCTCATTAAGCTGGTTTCTACCACATTTACGGGCCAGAGCCAAGTAAATGTGGAGTGTGATTGTTTGTGTCCTGTTTATGATCTATTTGTAGAAATTTACGAACGATTCTGCATGTATTTAATATGGCTGCTTTTTGAATGGTTATATAAATATTTTCTTTAAGGCCTATAAGTTTAATGCTGTGATGAAGACTTTTAGGGATAACTCCAGTGGCAGATACTACTATTGGTACTATGTATACTTTCTGTTGTTTCCATACCCTAATTATTTCGTCTTTCAGATCTGTGTATTTATTTATTTTTTCGGTAATGGTCTTTTGTATGTTGTGTGTATTTGGTACTGCGATATCTATTAGGTAAGTGGTTTTATTTAATTTATCTTGGTAAGTAATATCTGGTCTGTTATAGTGTATAGTCCTGTCTGTAAGTATAGCACGATCATAGTATAATTTGTGTGAGGCATTCTCCAAAACTGTTTGTGGTTTATAGTTGTAATATGGTGTTTTAGACTCTTGTGAAAGATTGTGCTTGTGCGCTAGGTTTTGGTGTATGATGTTGGCTATTTGGTTGTGCCTGTGTGTGTAGTCTGTCTGAGTGAGTGTTACGCATGCTCCCGTAATATGCTGTATGGTTTCGGGTTGGGTATGGCATTTGCGGCATTTATCATCTGTTATGGTAGGATCTTTGATTATGTATTTCCTGTAATTATTAGTATTTATTATTTGGTCCTGTATAGCTATAATAAATCCTTCTGTTTCTGGAAATAAATAACCTACTTGAAGCCATTTATTTGATGCTATTGAATCTATATGTGTCTGTTGCAAGTCATGGACGTGCCTTCCATGAAGGGTTTTCTTTCTCCAGGTATCAATCTTTTGACTTTGTGGATTAGACTGGTCTGATATTAACGTGCTTGGGAGCTCTTGTAAATTTAACGGGGTGTAGTTTTTATCGTTTTCAGTTATAGTTTTGTGTAGAGCGCTAGTGAGTGCTTTAGTGTGAAAAAATTGTCCTAGATTAGTAATTTGCTTTCGCCAAAGGTGTTGTATATCTATTAATCCCCGACCTCCATTTTCTCTTTTAATTGATAGTCTTTCTATGGCAGATTTAGGGTGTAAACTGTTATATTTTGTTAATGTAGTACGTGTAGTTCTTTCTATTACCTCAATATCCGTTTTTGACCATTTTATTATACCGAATGAGTACGTTAAGATCGGTATAGCATATGTATTAAACGCTTTTATTAAGTTTTTTCCAGAGAGTTGTGTTTTACAAATGCAGTTCAGTCGTTTTTTGTACTCTGCGGTCAATGTTTCCTTTATTTTTCCGTAATCTAATCCTTTTAGCTGCTTATATCCCAAATATTTGTACAGATCCGTCGATTCCATCGCTGTTATCTCATTAATATCATCTATTGCGTAGTTGCCAGTTACTATTTTCCCTTTTACTATGTGTAATGTTTTGCATTTGTCTAAACCAAATTCCATATTTATGTCTTTGCTAAATGTTGCTGTTGTGTCTATTAATTTTTTCATTTCTTTGTCTGTTTTTGAATATAATTTAATGTCATCCATATAGATAAGGTGTGAAATTTTTGTGTCTGTAGTTGTGTTCTTAAAGGTGTACCCAGCTTGGCAATTGTGTAGGAGGTGAGATAATGGGTTAAGGGCCAGACAGAACCACAAAGGACTCAAGGAATCTCCTTGATAGATCCCTTTCCGTATAGATATTTCTCTAGTGGTGATTTTACTGTCATGTGTGTGTAACTGAAGGGTAGTTTTCCAAAAGGGCATGATGCGACGTAGAAGACTCGTAATTTTTGGATTTATTTTGTATATTTGTAATATCTGTATTAACCAAGAATGTGGGATGCTATCGAAGGCTTTTTTATAGTCTATGTATGTACAGTGTAGGTTCCTATTTTTTGCAGTTGCATGTTTGTGTATGGTGGAGTCAATAACTAATTGTTCCTTGCATCCCATGTGGCCCCGTCTACAACCTTTCTGTTCTTCTGCTATCATGTGATTATTTTCAATATGTGATGTAATTTTTTGGGCTATGCTAGCTGTCAGTATTTTGTATATTGTAGGTAAACATGTGATTGGTCTATATTGAGAAGGTTCGGTTGAGTTTTTGGTTTTAGGTAGCATGTAGGTTATTCCTGTGGCAATGAATTCAGGTATGTGTTGTTTTTCTAATATTAAATCAGTAAAATTTTTAGCTATGAGTTCATGAAGTATTGTTAACTTTTTATACCAATAATTGTGTATTTTGTCTATGCCTGGTGACTTCCAGTTATGTAGTTTTGCAGTGACATTAGCGATATCCAGTTTAGTAATATTTTCAAATGGCATTTCTTCTTTCGAGCTCCATTTATTATATTCTTCTGTAATCCAATGAGCTTCTTTGTTATGATGTACTTCATCTTCCCAAATACTTGACCAGAATGACTCAAGTTGCGATTGTGTAGGATATTCACTGTTTCTAGATGTACTTGTTTCGGTATGTGGTTTTTGGAGTTTTCTGTAGAATAGTTTTTCATTGGTGGCGAAAAGAATGTTACTATTTTTCCGCTCCTGTGCTTTCTTATATCTTCTTAATCTGTGTACTTTTAATGCTAATTTTTGTTTCAATGTGTCTAAAAACTCCTCAGGTTTCTTGTTATCGTTTTCGTATTTGGTATGTACTGTTGTGTGTTTAAATATTGCTTCTACTTTTTTGACAAGTCTGTTTGATCTATTGTTATTAATGAACTGTGTTAATCTGCCACAATCAGCTCTAAGTTTCCGGATATCATTTTCTAGTCTAATTTCCCACGGTGGTTTACTTTTATTTTTCATATTCATATCATCAGTTAAATTATCTATTATTTTGTAGTTCAGTTCTTTGGTTATAACATATGCAGTGCAATATATAAGGGTATGTATATCTGTGAGTAGTGCGTCATTAGCAAGAAATCGGTTCAGTATGTCTTGATTCATTAAATTTGTTAGTTGGGTGAGCTTATAGCTATATTTTAATTTGGGTAGCTTAGGTCGCGCTGTTGGATCCATTCCAGAGAATTGTGTTATTGCTGTTTGGAGTTTATCAATAATATCTTGGCTAAGTGCATTTGTGTTAGTGCTAGGCTCTTGTAAAGTTTCGATATCGTTCTCGATCGTCATTGTTATGAGCTCTGTTTGAGTAGATGTATCTGACATGTGTGAAAAAGGTTGTGTTTGAGATTGATGTAGGTGTTGTGAATAATGGTGTGCCTCTTCTGCTGTCTGGTATGAGGTTGGTATCGAAACATGAATTTCGGTACTATTATTAACGTCGTCTTGGAGTTGCAGTTGTACTCCCTCTCTTAATCGGCTTAATTCTGCTAACGATAGTAATTTATTTTTTACTATTGTCCGTCTCTGATCGGAAACACGTTGTTCAGTTACATTTATTGTAGGATATTTTTGGCAGAAAAGTTCGTGTAATCGTTTTCTGTAGATGGTCATGTCTGTCTCTAGTTTTGTTATATAGTAGTATGTGCGCATGATAAACATATTTATTTCTTTACTCCAGCTCATGCGCTTTCTTGGTTTTCCAGCCTTGGTGGACGCAGGCAAAAAGGTATTCACCTCCTGTGCAACATTCAAGGCTGGATTGAGTGGTCTAAAATTAAAAATATTGCTAGTGGGTGACGATGGTATAGATGGTGATGATAGCCTAGAGGGTGTGTATGAAATTGTGCTAGGGCTGTACGGTTCTGTTGGGGTATTTGTGATTGTCCTATCGGTCATACTAGCACCATCGTCAGTTGTTCCGGCTGTAGCATCTTTGTCGGTGGGAGCCCGCCTGATCAACTCCTCACCGCTGACGGTTCGCATGCTGAGACACCCAGCGTCAGCTCCAGGTGTGCCCCGGCGATCGCCCCCGGGCAGCGGTCCTATACGTTTCTTCTTTGAACGGGTCTCCATTTTAAATGGGTTTCCAGAGCCACGTTAGCCACGCCAGTAATATCTCATTCGTGTGTCCGCCCCCCACGTGATTCGATGGTCAATCAGGACGTGTGGTTGTTTAGGGAGCTTATATTATTATTATTTCCTTTATTTACAATTTTAAAACATATTAATTTAAATTTTTAAATACATTATATAAAAAAAATATATTTAAAAATATAAAAAAATTGTGTCCCACCGGCATCGGGTACAGGGACCAAGCTACCGGTGGTTAGGGCTGCAGAGACAGGAACCTCCTCACAATACGTGCAGTGTCTAAGAGAACTGCCTTTTGCATCTGGCCCTTGACCCAACTACCTAACCCGAGCCTCTTTAGGTGTTGGTCGAGGCTCTTGGCAATCAGACCATGTGCTGATATGACTATCGGCACAATAACCGCTGAATCCACATCCCACATGTCGACAATCTCGTGAGCCAAATCCAAATATTTTATTTGTTTTTCTTTTTCTGCTTTCACGAGATTTTCGTCATGTGGGACGGTAATATCAACGATTATTGCGAGGCGCTCTGATCGATCTATTACCACTATATCAGGCTTATTGGCTACAATAGTCCTGTCAGTGATAATAGACCGATCCCAATACAATGTGCCATGACCATTTTCGAGAACTGGGTCGGGCACATACCTGTAATATGGTACCTCTGCATCCACAAGTTTATATTTTAGGGCAAGTTGCTGATGGACAATCCTGGCCACTTGGTTGTGTCTATGCAAATACTCACCGTTGGCAAGACGAGGACAACCAGAAATTATATGTCTGAGAGATTCACCCGGTCGGTGGCATGCCCGACATATGTCAACATCTCAAAATATACTTCCGATAGTTATTCGTCATAACAACTTCGTCAGTAATTGCACAGACAAAACCTTCGGTTTCTCCAAAAAGATCACCAAAACGTAGCCAGGATACTGATGCTAATAAATCTACATCGGACCCATGTAAGGCCCGATAGAATCGTCCATGCAGCTCTTTGCCTTGCCATATCTCCTTGCGATCATTATTAGTTAGTATTGCTGGTTTGTGCCAGTTCTCTTTGGCAAGAGCAAGAGGGGTCAGTCCGTTGTCTATTGTTACCACATCCCTATGCATACCCACGTCCGCATGAAGGAAATATTCCCTAAGGTTGTATATCTCACGGTTATGTAACGTCTTGACATTTAAAAATCCACGACCACCACATTTCCGTGGGATATACAACCTCATTACAGACGAACGCGGATTATGACTATTATTATTATTTATGACTATTGATTGGAAGTCCTTTGTAAATCTGTAAATCTTCAGTTAGTAACATATTAACTGGTTGGGCTGACCCTAATAACGTCACAAGCAGAGCTAGGCTCTCAAAATTCATGAACACGTGAGTTTCGGCCCGGCCGAAAGTTTCGGCCCATTTTGGCCGAAACCGAAACTGCGGCCGAAACTCGATTTTTTGGCCGAAACTGGCCGAAACCGAAACCGAAACCGAAACTTCGGTCGGTCACTAATTTTTAACATTCCACTTTGAACGCTTGTTTGGGTAAAGTGGATTTATACTCAAAGAAACGTAATACCTATCTATTGAATAGCGAATAGAAATTACTACATAGGTATCTATCTATAAATAGAGGAGTAGATGGAGGGAATAAGTTACTCTACTGGGTATAGGCATCAAGGTCACAAATTCATTTTGGGAGTAGGTACCTAGGTAGGTAAGTAGGTACTTTTCCATACCCATCAAACTGGCCAGAGTTGTTGGTTTTGATTTATTCACTCAGTGGTCTTCTCTACGCGGCCTTAGCACAAGCTTAAATTAGCTTAATTTGGGCTAGATTAGGGTTACCATATGCCAGGCTTTCGCCTGATTCGCCAGGCGTTTTAGCACTTGATCAGGCGCCCGGCCGGCGCTCTTCTAAGTCAGGCGAAATGATTAATTATAAAGAGTTTTGTGCATATTATTTCAACTCAAAAAGACTTGTTAAAAATGGCGATCATTAGAAGTATGTAAGAAAACGTACAGTGCAATTTAATTAAAAACCAGATCCGTTCAGCTATTAGAGCGTGAAATAATAACAAACATGCACACATCCACACTCACATATCTTCGCATTTATAATAATAAGTAGGTAAGATTAGTAAGAAGTAAGATTTGTAAGTATGGTCTACTAACCATAGTAATATCGTGAATCGCCAGCCAGTTTCTCAAGCTAACAGCGTTGCTCCAGTAGACCAGGCGATGACAGCAACCTTCACCAGTACTTGGGTTTGCAGCCTCCGGGACAACGCGGCGGTCGACAAGCTTTGGGGGCCTTCTTGCTGCACGCCAGGGAGCCCACAATCTGGCAAACAAAACTGGTCACTGAAGTGCAATTATTAATGTGCTGATGAAAATAAACACTGTGCATTAAAAGTGCAAATTACTTCGTTTTTTAAGGTTCGATATCTCTGATGTGCCGGGAAAACGCCGTTCAGGCTTTCTGTATTAGTGCTAGGCAGTCTTTCCACTTGTTACAAACTAGGCAAATAAGTTTCACATCTTATTTTTTCCTAAGCGTCTTCACACATGCTTGTTACCGGGAACTCCTGACCTGGATTTTTCATTGGCAGTAGAGTTATAGAACAAGTTTCACTTACCTGAATCAGGAGGCACAACAACCACCAGAGTCCAGACTCGGTAATATTCATATTTATAATGTCCAAACGCATGAAAGCTTCACTACATTGTGTTATGGCTGCTTGTTTCTGCTATTTTTTTGGATTATTACACTTTTTAAACAATTTTGTGTGACATGGCCGAAAGTTTCTTTTGTTCTTCTTCTGTCAGTTCATTTTCTTTTAATTTGGTGGACGTTTCAACCAGAAATGTTCATGACAGTGTCAGCTGATAGATTAAAACTCCGTGCAGTTCCTTATGCGGTCTTGTATCAGTAGATATCAAAGCAACAACACAGACACGAAGAAGTCAACCGATGCCTACCTACTTCAAATCGTAGTACCACTAGTGCACAGTTGCAGCGGCTCATCTCGGCGAAAAGGGTTCCCCTACTTTCAACTACAGTGTCTAGATGTTTGAGAAAATAGAGATGACGTAACTACTTTGAAGGTGGAAGTTATGGTCAGTCAGCATAATATATAAGCCCTTCAACGTATCGTTGGAAATAGGCAATTGCACAAGAAATCAATTAAATTGAGGGCGGCACCAAATAGGTAATCCCGTACCTATAACTCTTTAGACCCCCAGTATGTAAAAAGTAGATATGTATCTATCTAATATTAGGTATCTATGCCGTGAGAAGAAGTTACTGTTTTCTGCTAGCCACCCAGCACCCAGAAAGTTCATCAATCGACTACTACCTCCCGCTGGAACCTAGTGGGACATGAAACGTAAAAATCCGTAGGTGCCATGGATCAAAGAGTGCTCACATAAACCTTCTTGATAAAGAACAAATTCAAACATAGAAACACGTCAGACTTGCATCAGTGTCAGATTCTTCTTGGTGTCAGGCGCGATGCCGCAGGAATGACGCGACGCATCACCATGCCCTTGCAGTGACAGCGCCTGTCGCGAGACTTTCTCCTCCAGAAGTGTCGAAGATCTGTTCAAGACGGCGAGGAGACATGGTTTCGTCTGTCCGTGTGTTCGTCATGTATATGTGATACCTGGTATGTGTTTGCAGTTTCTGTCACGATGACTTTCAGACACTTGCGCAAAAGTGAAGTTCTTCTGTAAAGCTTAGTGGTAGCAGACTCCTAAGAGATCAGGTCAGAAACCCATCCTTTTCCCGTGGACCCCGTAATATATAACTAGGGCACATGTTGGTATGAACATTAGAGACATTGTTCTGTGAAATCGTATCTACTATCCATCCAGCTCTCTTGCTATAGGAATCGGTCGAGGTTCCTGCACCTTTTTGTTGACATTTGAGTTAAGAAGAACATCTGAACTCTCGACTTTGAGTGTCCTCATACCCCCTTCTTCCTATTCTTTAAATTGCAATTGAATTTTAGATAGATAAGTAGCTAGAACATCTACCTACCTAGAGACTAACCAAATTATGTGCTATATAGATAAAAGAAGCTCGTCTGATCAGAGAGACCAGACCCACAAGTAGTTTCAGGGATTAGATAATTCCTGATACTTACCTTTTGCCAGAGGCCAGACCTCACTTGTACCTACTGTCTGCCCGTTGTTTTCAAACGCTGTTAACACAATATTGTGTGACAGTCGTGTATGATCGCTGGCTTCAGCTCAGCCGGGGTATACCTATATGTGTGTGTAGCGTACCGGGGATGTCAGCGAGGTCGTCGTCGGTATCGGGCCGCTCGTGGTCAGGCGACGAGCGCACGGCCCCCGACATCATCGATCTCGACAAGTTCATGCGAGGCGCCGTGCGACCGTCACGCCGCTGCGTCGACGAAGCGAGGCGGTGAGCATGCTTACATACCCACATCTATTAACTTGGCCTAACAACTGACATTTTACTGGAAACCGGGATAAACGACTTGAAGTGCCTTCCACAGTATGGAGACGTTCGTTAATGGAAATATCACAAAGCAGTTATCCATCTCCGGACCATATTGGAAGTTGCTTTTAAGTGCAGTAAGGTTGCCTGAACACTGAGGTAGCGGGACTACGAGGGCTGAGCACATACTCCCCCGATATGCTATTCACCGGAAATCCTGGGACACCCCGCCGAAGGCTTACCCAAAACACCCGTCCGTATTAGGCCGTAGGTCACCGTGTGATTTTAGCCATTAGGTGTCCAGCATAAGATTTTTGAAGGCTTCGTAAAAAACAAATACTCTCAGATTGACGTGCAGATCTGGAAATCAAAGGAAACAAGGAAGACGCCAGTTGCAAGTAGAACCGCCTTAGTCGTTGTGACCATCAACCTTGAGAAACTGAGGATGTGTGGCGAATTCTCTTCTTCCGTAACCAGTTGTAATATCGTATAGCGACCAGCTGGTGGTCGATGCTGGTGGAGTGGAGCGTAAAGTCCCCGCTCTGGCCGGCCTGGGCGGCGCCTCGCCGGCCGCCGCTCCCGGCGCGTCCGTCCTTGCTGCGGGGCCCCCGGCCGTAAGCTCGCGCGCGCGGTACAGCACCAGCAGCGGTTCGACCTTGCCGCCGCAGGGGAAACGGTTCTCGCACGACTCGGGCTTGTCCGATGGGAGTTATAAGAAGAGGAAGCAACGGCCTATCAGGTAATGTGATTGGATTATTAGCAATTTTTTAAATTTGTAGTCAAGTTGCAGGTGGAAAGTGCTGACTCTACTCACGCGGAAGTCTGCGTCTTGAATTGGGAATGGTGGATAATTAAGAGATACTCTATCTATATCCAGCAGTGGAATGAAATAGACTGATTTTACTGTATGATAGGTGTTAAAAGAGATCCACTGCATTACATAGCAAAGATGCATCAAATTCCGTATTCTCGCAACTCTCCATTCACGCCAGTGTCCCTGATACCGCTCCCGCCCATTTGATTTGACTACCTTTATTTTTGATTGATGAAAACTCCGATTCGTGGAAGCGAACGCACCATGTCATCCTTCACCACATCAAACCACAGCTTTTTGAGTCTACAACTCCTGCTGAGCTAGCAGTGGCGGATCTAAACCCTTAACTTTGAAGTTTCTTCTCATGCTACAGACGAGCTACCATCAGCGAGGTGAGCCGCAAGACGAACAGCGTGGCGCGCACGGTCGCCGGCGGCACGTCCTCCGACTCGCTGCGAGCATTCCGCGCCGTCTGCGAGAGGGCGCTGCAGGACCAACAAGTAATTTATTTTTTTATAATTAGCTCGATAGTAAAAGAGGGAAGGAGAGAACTACTACTGTCGTTCTACGATGGATTTCCGCCATGTAACGCCTGATTCCATTAGTAATATTTAGCTCGCCAGCATGGCTTCCCACTCCCCTGATGGCCGCAGTAATTGTAGTCGGAGAGAAATACATGCACTGGCGGAGTGTTCCAAGTTTCTGAGGTCCGACAAAGAAACGATCTTTGGGCAAAAAATTGAATGCTACGGAAATTGATTTCCCAGTAGGAAATCCTTCCCAAAACCCTACAAGTTGTAGTGTCCAGGCTTGAAAGAATAATCGATTATAAAACAAGCAAAGGAGTTGCCGTGTCGCGGTCTGCACTCCAGAACTGCTTTGCTGGTAGGCTGGTAGGACGCCCCCCTGCCAGATAGACCTATGACCTAGAAAAGGCCGGATTTATTTAGAGACTGGATGCGTTCTGCGCCAGACTGTGTGTTGTGGCGTGAATTGGGAGAGACCCTTGTCCAGTGGACTGCCAGAGGCTGATTTGATGATATTGAATCTTACAGGTTCAAATCGCTCGCGTGGCTGAGCTTTGCGAGCGCCTCTCCGAGAAACAAAAGCCGCCCGTGGCGCCCATTGTCAACAACCGGGAACGAACTCCGGCCCGCAAGTCGGAGACTTCCTCACGCACCACCGAAGACACCTCCAGTACTCCATCGACCAGGTCAAGGGACTCTCGGCGGAAAGACAAACATCGGGTACCTCTATCTTTACTAATATTATTAAGAGGAAGGTTTTATTGTTCGAAATGTAGTATGCTCCGAAACTACTGAATAGATTTGAAAAATTCGAGCCGCCCCCATATGACCTTCAACTTGGTTTAACGACTGCCACTTAACTGGCAACCGAGACCAACTGCTTGACGTAATTTCCGAATCTCGGAATCGCTATTAAATGAGATATCACAAAGTTACCCATCTGAAGACCAGCAGCGAATGTTGCTTACTGCAGTGATCGTTAACAAAACATCCAGTCAGCGGGGCTACCAGAAGTTCTAGGAAAAGGCGTATCTATACCTATGGTTGTAGGAGGTATTTGCACTTAAAGAATGGTTTTACGAGACGAGACCAATCTCCGCTCCCAGACCGATAACTGCAAAACCTACAAGATAATAATGACCAAGCTGGACGAGATCAACCGGCAGCTGTTCTCGCACCGCGTGCCCGCGCGCGCGCCCGGCGGGGGCGCCGTGGCCGCGCGACCGCTGCACGTGTCGTCAGGGTCCGTCTCCGTCAGCGACAAGCTCGTCAGCACCGAGCCCGCACTCCTGCAAGTGAATCACTTTGTATCTGTTGCATTATTAGTATTAGGAAGATTGCAGGGAGTGACGCGATGCTTTTGGGGTAGAACCGTGTCATTAACATTTCAGCCGATTTGAAGCCACTGCTGGGTAGGATCGTGTATTGTTATTGTGTCATAATTTGGGAGAGGCCTACTTACAGCAGCGGACTGCCGATAGCATAGGCTGATTTGATTGATTGATTGAGGAGGTATAGATCTTTGTAATCATAACTTAAGGACTACAAAGAAATTGCCCGAAAACGAGCATGTCCAATTCGATTCCGGGTCTCCACCAGGGTAAGAGGAAATGTAACAGCAAAAAACTACAGGCCTTTGACTAGGAAGCAATTATAGTGCGTAGCAAGAAGACATACCATGCAATGCTGAACTTAGAATGACCTACCATTGTTACTTACCAGTGCTTTTTTAATACTTTAAATGACAAAATGACGGCACTAATCTGATGGAAAGCCATGACACAGCGATTGGGGACCATTCTTACAATTTGCAAGACTATTGAGTTGGTGGGGTTCAATGATGTAGCTCTTCACGCTCTGCTTGAAGAACTCGGGGTTGTTAGAGGAAACATGTGATAGCATAGCAGAGCGCTCCAAGTGTCTATAGTTCAACAGAGAAACGATCTTTAGAAACGCTCTTTTCTGACGAAGATTCTCTCCACTGTGTACGAGTGTGCGGCACGCGTTGTTCGGGATCGAAAAGGGTATTACAACACGAGTTATTGGTGTCAGGGTCGCGAAACAGTTAGGAGATGACCTTGCTCTTAAACGGCGTTAACAATATGGTGAAGAATTTAAACTTGTTTCGGGACGGTTCAGTAGCTCAGTTCAAAGAGCATTGCCCTGGTTTAGACAAGGGCTTAAGTCCCGTCCGAATCAAGTTTTCTTTTTTCATTTCATAAAAATATGAAAAAGGGTGGGTGGGCTAAGATGAAGATTTCTTCAGTATACTCTCTGTGGTAGACTCTATAGAATGCAGCTAATGTTGCTATGTATCTATCTATCCTGCGTCAACGGTTCAAGGCTACTCATTGCCTCCAAACGCGATTTGTTCAAACATGTTTTCCACAAATTCCAAAAAGGTCAAATGTGGGAATATAATAATGTGCCTCTGCCTATCCCTTCGGGGATAAAGGCGTGACCAAATGTGTGTATGTATGTTTTCCACAAATAAATTTATCTTATCTTACTTATCTTATCATGACTATCCACCTGTCCCCCTGAGCGACGGTTCCCGCTTACCAGCAGGTCCGTAACCGTGTGGTCCGACGCGCAGGTGGCCCGCGACGCCCGCGTGCTCACCGCCCGCGCCGCCCCAGACCTCGACATCGCACACAGGGACGCGCGCCCCAATGTCGCCACTCAGAGGTATGTACTCTACTTACCAGCAGGTCCGTAACCGTGTGGTCCGACGCGCAGGTGGCGCGCGACGCCCGCGTGCTCACCGCCCGCGCCGCCCCAGACCTCGACATCGCACACAGGGACGCGCGCCCCAATGTCGCCACTCAGAGGTATGTACTCTACTTACCAGCAGGTCCGTAACCGTGTGGTCCGACGCGCAGGTGGCGCGCGACGCCCGCGTGCTCACCGCCCGCGCCGCCCCAGACCTCGACATCGCACACAGGGACGCGCGCCCCAATGTCGCCACTCAGAGGTATGTACTCTACTTACCAGCAGGTCCGTAACCGTGTGGTCCGACGCGCAGGTGGCGCGCGACGCCCGCGTGCTCACCGCCCGCGCCGCCCCAGACCTCGACATCGCACACAGGGACGCGCGCCCCAATGTCGCCACTCAGAGGTATGTACTCTACTTACCAGCAGGTCCGTAACCGTGTGGTCCGACGCGCAGGTGGCGCGCGACGCCCGCGTGCTCACCGCCCGCGCCGCCCCAGACCTCGACATCGCACACAGGGACGCGCGCCCCAATGTCGCCACTCAGAGGTATGTACTCTACTTACCAGCAGGTCCGTAACCGTGTGGTCCGACGCGCAGGTGGCGCGCGACGCCCGCGTGCTCACCGCCCGCGCCGCCCCAGACCTCGACATCGCACACAGGGACGCGCGCCCCAATGTCGCCACTCAGAGGTATGTACTCTACTTACCAGCAGGTCCGTAACCGTGTGGTCCGACGCGCAGGTGGCGCGCGACGCCCGCGTGCTCACCGCCCGCGCCGCCCCAGACCTCGACATCGCACACAGGGACGCGCGCCCCAATGTCGCCACTCAGAGGTATGGCTACTACTTTGACTACTTACCTATAGGTACTCTGTTAAAAAAGGGGAAATATCAATACTTATAGTCTTTCCATTTCTTTATTTTCTCGATGACAGTTCTAATTTGATAGTTTTAGTGTTGCGACCAAATAAGTAATGATATCGATCGAATATCGTAAATTGATCGAATATCGTATCATTGCCAGTACAATTTATATAGAACTAATATGGGCACAAATGATAGGACGCCGCTCGAAACAATAACTATTCCCCTTTTACGGCAATCAAGATGTTAGATTTATTAAAAAATGCATGTGCGGATGTTACTGCCGAAAACTCGGAAAAAATCGTGAGAAGAAGTCAAAACATTATAGCTACGGATTGGGAAATAATCATGTGGCATTCGATAATGTAGATGTACAGGAAATTATAATAAATGTTGGAGAGAGCTCATCGAGTGACAGTGAGGATTCGTCAGATTTTGATTAAAATAAATAAATAAAGATTACCTGTCATTATACTTATTTTGTTGCATGGTCGAGTACCTACCTACCTATACCTACTTATTTTACAAACGCTTCGAAAATTTTACAGAAGTTGGCATTATCAATCAAAAATTCACCATGGTTGATTTGACAAATTTTATTTTATTTATTTATTTTATTTTGTTGTTTTCCATAGCCCATGCCCGTCCTTATAGAAGAAGGCCAAAGAGCGTGACAAGAGAGTGTCACGCTCGCCTCACGCTCAAGAAGCGGGATAAAACCCGAATCAACTCCTAAAGACGCGGGATAGCAGCCGAACCCCTAGGACCTAGGGGTTCGGTTGCTAGGTGAGACCGCAGTGATAGCTTACATCTGTTGGGAATCCTGGAACCTTCTGAGGACCAACCGGGGCTAGCCTAGCATACATGAAAGATTTTCACTTTACACGAAAAACAACCAGTACTTCTACTAGACAAAAAAGTAGAAAAAAAAATTGAAAATTATGGGAAGTATTTATACTACAGAGTGGTGACGACCGATAGCGCAGTGGACTTCGCGAGCCTGTGCGACGCGAGGTGCGGGTTCGACCTCGAGGACCCTATACACGTAAGCATTACTATTTATTTTAAGAAAACGCAGAAAGACTTTAGATATGATATGAGGAAATGCTTCAGATATGAGAATATGCGGTGTAACCTTAGGGGTTAGGAGATAGAGAGGAAGAAAACAATTAAATAGTTGGTATACAAAATTTATTAAAAAATAGGGGTATGTAGGTGAAGGTTCTCTCAGGGGGGGTTCGGTATGCTCGTAACCGTAGGTTGCAATTACACTGAGAAAATAAGAATGCCACTGTCCTGCGTTAGTCCCCGGGTAGGATCGGAGCAGCGGCCGTGCAGCAGCAGTAGGCAGGTCTCTGGCCGTGCAGGTAGGTGCAGCGGCAGTGTGACTGACGTCACGTAGATGATGTGAAGGAGTAGATGAAGGCGAAGAGTGAAGGTGAACGTGAACGTGAACCCCAATAAACTCGGGGTTCACACACTGACTTTAGTTTAACGATATTCATTATATATAAATTAATAAAATTTACTGTTTTTAATATAATATTAGTTGCCGGCGCGCGGTGACGATCTAAGGTTCTGTGTCGAGTCAAGTCTCGAATGATCTCAGCGCCCGCGCGCCGCGCGTCGTGATTGGTTCGATAAAGATATATAATTATGTAGATATAGGTAGCTGCGCGAACAAAAGAATATTTATACTACTCGTTTGCGCGAGGTTTGCCTCCGTATTATTTACTTAGATCTATTAACTGTAGTATTAAATAGATTAAGCATAGTTTTAGTGTAGCTAAACTATGATAATAGTAGGAAGTGTACCGAACCGTTACAGTAGGTATATATGGATTCACCAGGTGAACGCGGTGGTCTACGGGACCGCCGGGGGATATGATCGAGAGTCGTGGGTCCGTCACGACACACGAATATTATGACGGGAAACATGCCCTGACTTCCAAAACTCTTAGTAAAAGACTTGTACAGTTCAAGGATTGACAATATTTTTGTTTTCCATCAATTAACAGCTATATTCTCAAGCGAAAAGACTCCAAGCGTTGCCAGTTCTAAAACGTCGCGCAAGAAGTGTCGAACCTTCTCTAGACCACCGGTACTCCGAGCGGCTCGGCTTACATCTCGGCCAACATGGCGGCGCGCACGGCCGCTTGGACCGGGACGCGACGCTGTGTGCGCTGTGTAGGGGCTATTGGCGATCGTTCCGACAGTGAGTATACACATCATTACAAAGATACAAAATAACTACTTACTACTTACCTATATTAATGGTCAGGCATTTATCTACAATCCATCCATAACAACTCTTTCATTTTGCTTCTATCTTCTATGCTACTGGCAACTGGGAATAACAAATTAAAGTGCCATCTAAAGCACGGAAACGCTCGTAAAATAAAGCGAGTTGTCACAATTGATCACTCATCTAAGGACTTGTAACCTTGTGTGAAATGTATTTTGATTATAATAGAAGACATCGATGTCGTTTCACCAGTAAATTTCTCTCTACTCATTAAAGCTGTTCGGTCGAAAACCAGCGCAGCGCCCTGGACTCCAACTCCAACCAATGGAAGCGACTAAATCTAATTATCTGTGAAAAAAAAATTGTTTCCGTCCACAGGTACCTCTCCACGCAGCTCTTTTGCTACCCTAGTGGCCCCACCTGAGCACCTCTCTGCGACACATTCACTCCGTGCTACCTCCGAGATAATTACAGGATGTTATTGTTATTAAATTTAAAATCAAATATATTTTGGACTTTCTAAAATACTGTCGTTTTATTTCGTTTATCCAATTGATTTATTTTCTAATAAACCATAATTGATTTACTAATAAACCATTTCCGTAGGTACATAAGGTTCGCTTTTGTTTCGAACAATTCCTTTTGAAAAAATCGAACTATGGGACCACAACTCAATAAGCCGTTAGCGTTTCAAGGTTTTGGTCCCTACAAAAATGCCTACAAGTTTTTTTTACTTTAAAAACAACAGTAGGTAATTTAAATAAAACCATTACTTCCAATTCCTATTTTGTTTGGAGTGGTAAAACATCATGGGACCACTAGGGGATTAGTCCGTTAATCTACCCCAAAAAATCCACCCAATGGGGTGGATAACCCACAGACGTACAATAAGTAGCAGACGAAACATTAATTATGTTTGTGTGCGTTGGTCTTTCCATTCCGCTCGCTCTAAGGGGTTAGTGAATGCTGCTATCTCGTTTCTACACGTATATCAACACTATACATGACATTTAAAAAAAAATGACGTACGCCTGGTTTTTGAAAGATATAAGCTGCCGATGCTGCAGTTTGACGTATTAGATACCTCTAATTAATGTAGGGGCCAAACCAAAGAGTAAAAGTGGCTACTCTATGCTTAAATATGCATGTATGGAAAGTGCTGCCGCCGCGTGATTGTTGGATGAACTAAGCACGATAACAGCTGTATACATAGGTAGGTAGGTCAAGTGTTCAACAATGAAACAGTGGTACACAATAAAACATAGTAATATTTCCAAAACGCGACGTTGGCAGTTAGTGCAATATATCGCGTAAGGACACTCAATAGATACCACCGGCGTATCCCAGTTTGCGGCGGCACCGCGTGAGAAAAGACGCGTCTGCGGCTCATTTTTACTATTCTCGTCAAAAATTGAAGTATTTCTGGCTATCTTTAAAGATTTTTCATTATTTAATGGTTAGGAATATTATATTTTTTATGATTATCCTGCATTCTACATGTTTTGTAGATTATTTTGGCATATTTCATTTGTTTCAAAGTTACAATTTTGTAAACATAAATTAAAAGTTAGTTAGATAAACCCTAGGTAGTCAACAATGAAACAGTTTAACAATGGACACAATGAAACACTGTTTTATAGATTTTTATTGGTTGATATTGTGAAACCTTATCTATTAAAATTTGTTTTAATTTTAAGATGGCGCGTAACAAAGCTGTAAAAAGGACGAGGGGTGTATTGCTTACCAAATGGCAAAAATTAACAATATTCGATATTCTGTTAGCTGGGAAAATGGCTGGAATCGAATGTTTACGGTCTTATAAATCAGGGCATGCATAACTGTCATTAAAAAAGCCTGAAGCATGCAGCATGGCACGTCGTGCCACTGCATTTAACGTAGAAACGGACTGCTCTTTCTTTAATAACTACCTACATTAAACAAAATTTGAATTAGGCACAGTTTATTTATGGTGTTTCATTGTTGAATATATGGTGTTTCATTGTGTACGCCTATATGGACACAATGACACAAATCCCATTTCTTAGTTTTTATTTCTTTGTCGATTCAAATCACTTTATTTAAAAAAATCTATAAATGACATTCGATACCCAATCATATTGACTACATGCCTGTAAAATTATAGACTTCTATCAGCAAAAACATGAGATGTACGAGGTTATGAACTTTTAGTGTTTCATTGTTGAACACTTGACCCTACATTTATGTATACAAACATGTACTCATATACACAGGTTAATAATTGAACGGCTGTCATACTACCAACTGCATAAATAACTTTGTAATCCCTTAAAAAATTATAGGATTACAAAGATATATTTGCAGTTGGTAGCATGACAATCGTTCAATTATCAACCTGTTTTAAGAGTTCATAGCTTTGAGGGATAGTGTTTATAGTTTGTGTAGTATATTTATATCTATAAACCACAAGCTTACTTTATATTAAGTTTATGCTATAGATATAGACAGATATGTTACAGATTTCTCAATGTACCTATGTACTGCATGAATTCATGAATAATTACAGCATACATACATAATAATCACGCCCCTTTATGAATTAACACAACTTTTTTATACCTTAAGTGGCAGTCTCATGGTCCACCCAATGGAAAGTGGCTATCGTGGCCTATGGATGTATGCAACACCAGAGGTGATTCCTGCCGACTCTGAATAAACCCTTGTAGAACCCCGTATTGTAGTCGCTTGGGAAAACCACATTAGGAAGTTCACCAATCATTGTGTTTGGTCCCATGTACTATAGGATGAGCCTATTACCGTATTCCATGGAATATTGTTGAATGTTGAATTTTTAGAAGAATTTATACTTTATAAGAAATTTGACATAAAATATATAGCTACTTAAGTTAAACTTAATACTAAGCACATTGAGAAATTTGTAATTAAGTAGGTCAATTAGGAATACATGGTAATAAATAAAATATTTAAGTTATTGTATCTATTTTTTATTGATATGGATGCATATGTTTGTGCTGCTTTTTTACATTATTTTATGTTCGTTTTAATACTTAACATCTTCCTGATATCTTGTCCATGGAATCAAAATGGCTATCACATAATATTCTTTTATTCTTGAATATTTTCAAATTGCATTCAGGTAATCTTCTACTACTGATATCCAAGATGATAATTAATCAGGGTGTTTATCAGGATGCGGGAACCGATGTATGAGTGTCTGAAAGATAAAGAATCACAAGTTATTTTTATTTTTCATATTTGGCTGCAGCTCGAAGAGAAATCTATATCAGTAACATTTATATTATACTTTATAGATATTGTACAAGCCATTTGTCGTGCCTTGGAGAGCATGTTATTTAGTTGGTACTAGTAGATATAACAACGTCTCTGGCAGTAGTTACAGGTACTTGTAGCCCTAAAAAGTTCAACAACTAGTCTAGCTGCAATGCTTCAATATCGTCTTTGGATTGTGGTGGTCAGATGGCAGTCGCTTCACAGAAAATATTGAAGTTTAGTCAAATCCGCAGTTAGACTGGTAAAGCTTACCCTAGGGCCCGAGGAGAAAGATTATGAGGCGACTGGGTTCAACGCTAAGAGGAAGAAGATATTGAACAACAATAATGTTTATGGAAATATGGTGAAACACGATGATGACCCGGTGAAAACTGGTCGAAACGTCAAGCAAATCAAAGGTATGTTTGTACCTATACCTACCATGATCGCGTTAATTCCCGTAAACATTATTGTGTATCATGGAACGAGAGACGTAATTAAAAAGTTAGATATTGCACAGGCATGAATGCGTAGGTACAGTAATTTTGTAAGCATATTTCTAATACTGTGGCTGAGTAAACAAAGTTCCAAAAGTATAACGCGTAAATAGGTAGGTAACAAAGTAAATCGATTACAACTGCGAATAATCTAGTTGGTACATATTATTTTGTGTTTAAATATAAACAGAAACCACTTACCCAGAGGGTCGCAGCTAAAAACAACATCTTTACGGTATACCTGTCAGACTCATGATATTGTTTAATATACCAAAACAAAATTAATATTTAAAGAACAAATTAAGTGAAAAGACAACTTAAAGAAAACAAAACTTGACAATAATCACAAACGGAAACAGTAAAATAAAGTAACAATGAAATCAAAACAATTATAAAATAACAAGAGATAACCTCGAAAAGCTCATCTCATCAACATCCGACCGAACGTCAGTGAAGTGAGCCACAGTAGATAGAGTTGACACTTGACACATACATGAGGTTAGTAGAAAATGGCGCCGTTTTTTTGCCGCCAACATTCACCAGAGGTCACTGTCGTCTATGAAAATTTTCAATGTTCTAAGTGTGCCCCCCCTGGGCCAAACTCAGGCACTTCTTTTCAAGATTAAAGGAGATCATTCACGTTTCATACATTTTTGGGCCAATTCTCAAAGTGCCGGCCAGAAAAAAGAAATGTAATATTCGCATAGAACACACAATTTCTAGCAAAAAATACTACTACAATAACCCTGTGCGTGCTATGGTTTTGTTGTTACATGCTTTTAAAATACGAGAAAAAGGTTATTTTGGTGATGTATTTTGATACATTTCATCACTTGAATAGTGATTTGTTTTTACGTTATTCTATTGTAATAAGAAAGAATTGTCATTTTACTAATTATCTACGTACCTACGCACAGACAAAACGTACCTAACGATTCACAACAAGTCCAAACTTGTTTCAAAAAACTTAGACAAAGGTTCCGCGCGCGCAGCTCCCCAGGCTCAAGCGAATGGTACCTGGCAAATCACCCCGCCACCTCCCGGCGCCCGATGGGTGCGATGGGGCCCTACCACCAACCCCGGGGTCCAAGCCAGCTTCACCTGCGAGTGGTGCACCTGCTGATAAACGGACGAGGGCAAGGCGTACAGAAAAGGAAAATTCGAAACTAAACCCTGTACCAACCCGTCTGGCCAGCGTGACGACCAGCAGACATGTTTTACTATAACTATAGTAAAAGTGACGGAAGACATTCTTCCGAGGGCGGGATCGGCTTTATGGTGAAAAAGGACCTCGTTAGCAGCGTTGTGGAGATCAGCAGTGTTTCGCCTCGGGTAGCGTACTTAATACTGAGACTCACCAACAGGTACACCCTGAAGGTGATACAAGTGTACGCCTCGACCTCGAAAAGCACTGTCGAGGCAGTTGAGACCGTGTACGAGGACATAGCAAAAGTACTACATGGTACTACTTGCCAAGACTCACTACAGCGTTGTGATGGGGGACTTCAATGCCAAAGTGGGAGTACAAGAACGCGGCGAAACGAAGATCGGCCCCTTTGGTGTGGGGCGCAGAAATAACCGTGGCCATATGCTTATCAGTTTTCTTGAGTCTCAGGGGCTCTTCTTGATAAACTCTTTCTTTAAGAAGAAGCCTTACAGAAAATGGACTTGGCGATGCCCCGACAAGGTCACAAGGAACGAGATAGACTTCATAATGACGGACAGGAAGTGTATATTTAGAGATGTCTCTGTGGTTAACAGGTTTCATGCTCACAAGTCGGTGATCAGCCGGTGGTGATCACCGACTTGTGAGCATCTCTGAATTTGGACTTCGAGCTGAAAGGGCCCGTATGATGAAGCCTAGTCTCCGACCTACCGCGCTCCAGTTAGCCTCAGGGGCTGAGAGGTTCCAGTTAGAACTTCAAAATCGTTTCGATCTCCTGGAAACCACTGGCATTATTCACGATAAGGCCGACAATGTGGTCAGGACGCTACAGCAAGTGTCCCGAAGGTTTTAGTCCGGAAAAAGCAATTACAGGTGCTCTAAGCTCTCGCCCGAGACTTTCTAACTAATGAGAATAAGACGGGAAACGCCATCTACGCACTTCGTCAGACCAGCGGGATCTAAATCTCAGAATCCGAAAGCTGATACGACGCGACCTTATACGCTATAACACCAGCATCGTCGAGACAAAACAGGGGTACCAAAGTATTTGCCCAACAGCTTGGAAGACCCCGTCTGACGAAACGGAAGACAGCGGATGGCAGAACTGTGACCTCAAGGTTCGAGATTCTCGAGGAAATTATGAGCTTTTACAGAGACCTGTATGCATTACGGACAAAAAGGCCGACGGGTCCTACTGATTGTGACCACCGAGTCCCACTATCACGCCACTATACCGAGGACATTCCGGACATCGACCAGGGCGAGGTGAGGGCGGCTGTCGGGCAACTTAAAAACAACAAGTCCCCTGGGGAGGACGGAATTACAACTGAACTACTGAAGGGGGGGGGGGCTCCGGTTCTCAACGAGCTGACGAATTTGTTTCATTCCGTTCTCCAACAGGGACAAGCACCTGAAGCGTGGAGCGGGAGTGCGGTGGCTCTGTTCTTCAAGAAAGGTGATAAGACCTTGCTGAGGAATTACAGACCCATCTCACTCCTGAGCCATGTTTACAAGTTGTTCTCGAGAGTAGTCACAAATCGCCTCGCCGGAAGGCTCGACGAGTTTTAGCCAAAGGAGCAAGCCGGATTTCGAAAAGGCTTTAGCACCGTGGACCACATCCATACTGTACGGCAGATTGTACAGAAAACAAACGAGAACAATCAGCCGCTGTGTATGGCTTTTGTGGACTACGAGAAGGCCTTTGACTCTGTCGAAATAAAATACTCTTTATCTTTATTTTACATGCTCCTTTATGTAGAAACGAGTAATCAAAATTGGGCATAAAATATGCCTTTGCCTTACCCTTCCGAGAAACAGGTATAATTATATGTATGTGCGCTTATATGTGTGCTGAAAGACATAATTAATAAAATAAATCACTATTCAACTGCTCATATCAATTAGAATGACACCATCAAAATAACATTTTTCACGAATTTTAAAAGCATGTAACAAAAAAACCATAGCGCGCACAGGGTTAATGTAGTAGTATTTTTTGCTAGAAATTGTGTGTTCTATGCGAATATAACATTTTCTTTTTCTGGCCGGCACTTTCAGTTTTTGGTCCAAAATGAATGATGTCCTTTAATGCTAACATAAAAATAAGTGTGGCAAACTGTGATTCAGCATTTAATTAGTTCAGAATTGCATTTTAATATAATGCCTGTAATCTTCGATGATATTGAGTATACAATATATAAAAATGAAGCCCGATTTCCGTGGTCACGGCATCACGCGTGAAATGCTGGACCGATTTCGCTAATTCTTTTTTGTTGTGTTTGTTTCTGTCAAGAGAAGGTTTTAAAAAAATTGGTGCAAAACTATTAGCAGAAATGGTTTTTATTGCGATTTTGAATCGGATCATAGAACTGGAAACTCCGAAATGGAAACCGGGAACAGAAAAACTAAGAGATAATTTTGCAATCCAATATAGCCGCCGCGTCGAAATCACAAAATTTCATGATGGGTATCGTTTAAGGGGGATTTTGGTACGCTGAGTACGAATCTCATGATAATTTTGCAATCCAATATGGCCGCCGCGCCGAAATCACAAAATTTCATGATGGGTAATTTGGTACGCTGAGTACGAATCTCATGATAATTTTGCAATCCAATATGGCCGCCGCGCCGAAATCACAAAATTTTCGTGATGGGTATCGTTTAAGGGGTTTTTTGGTATGCTTAGTACGAATCACATGATAATTTTGCAATCCAATATGGCGGCCGCGCCGAAATCACAAAATTTCATGATGGGTATCGTCTAAGGGGTTTTTTGGTATGCTGAGATCGAATCACATGATAATTTTGCAATACAATATGGCCGCCACGCCGAAATCACAAAATTTCATGATGGGTATCGCTTAAAGGGGCTTTTGGTACGCTGAGTACGAATCTCATGATACTTTTGCAATCCAATATGGCAGCCGCCCTGAAATCACAAAATTTCATGATGGGTATCGTTAAAGGAGGTTTTTGGTATGCTGAGTACGAATCACGTGATAATTTTGCAATCCAATATGGGCGCCGCCCCGAAATCACAAAATTTTCGTGATGGGTATCGTTTAAGGGGGTTTTTTGGTATGGTGAGTACGAATCACTTGATAATTTTGCAATCCAATATGGCGGCCGCGCCGAAATCACAAAATTTCATGATGGGTATCGTCTAAGGGGTTTTTTTGTATGCTGAGATCGAATCACATGATAATTTTGCAATCCAATATGGCCGCCACGCCGAAATCACAAAATTTCATGATGGGTATCGTTTAAGGGGTTTTTTGGTATGCTGAGTACGAAACACATGATAATTTTGCAATCCAATTTGGCCGCCGCGCCGAAATCACAAAATTTCATGATGGGTATCGTCTAAGGGGTTTTTTGGTATGCTGAGTACGAATCACATGATAATTTTGTAATCAATTATGGCCGCTGCGCCGAAATCACAAAATTTCATGATGGGTATTGTTTAAAGGGGATTTTGGTACGCTGAGTACGAATCTCATGATAATTTTGCAATCCAATATGGCCGCCGCGCTGAAATCACAAAATTTCATGATGGGTATCGTTTAAGGGGAAATTTGGTACGCTGAGTACGAATCTCATGATAATTTTGCAATCCAATATGGCCGCCGCGCCGAAATCACAAAATTTCATGATGGGTATCGTTTAAGGGGTAATTTGGTACGCTGAGTACGAATCTCATGATAATTTTGCAATCAAATATGGCCGCCGCGCCGAAATCACAAAATTTTCGTGATGGGTATCGTTTAAGGGGTTTTTTGGTATGCTGAGTACGAATCACATGATAATTTTGCAATCCAATATGGCGGCCGCGCCGAAATCACAAAATTTCATGATGGGTATCGTCTAAGGGGTTTTTTGGTATGCTGAGATCGAATCACATGATAATTTTGCAATCCAATATGGCCGCCACGCCGAAATCACAAAATTTCATGATGGGTATCGTTTAAGGGGTTTTTTGGTATGCTGAGTACGAAACACATGATAATTTTGCAATCCCATATGGCCGCCGCGCCACCGTTGTTAAAATTTCATGATGGGTATCGTTTAAGGGGTTTTTTGGTATGCTGAGTACGAAACACATGATAATTTTGCAATCCAATATGGCCACCGCGCCACTGTTGCGAGATGATTATAATAAAGGTTTTTGAACGTTTTGCCGCCTGTCTGTATGATCGTTGTGTTGTTTATGTACATAATATTTTTATATCTATGTTTGTTTTTCTCTGTTTTTATTATTATTTTTTATAAAAGGTTACTGTTGTTTGGTCTATGTGCGCTGTGATCTAAAATAAAAAATATTTTCTTTCTTTCTTTCTTTCTATTTCTGTCAGTATGCTGAGATACCAAAAAACCCCTTTCACGATATCCAATATGAAATTTTTCAACGGTGGTTCGACGGCCATCTTAGATTGCAAAATTGACCTAAAATTCGTATTCAGCATACCAAAAAACCCCTTCTACGATATGCCAGCCATCTTGGATTGCTAAATTAACCCAAAGTTCGTACTCGGCATACCAAAAAACCCCTTAAACGATACCCATCACTAAAATTTTGTGATTTCGGCGCGGCGGCCATATTGGATTGCAAAATTATCATGAGATTCGTACTCAGCATACCAAAAAACCCCTTAGACGATACCCATCATGAAACTTTGTGATTTCGGCGCGGCGGCCATTTTGGATTGCAAAATTATCATGTGATTCGTACTCAGCATACCAAAAAACCTCTTAGACGATACCCATCATGAAATTTTGTGATTTCGGCGCGGCGGCCATATTGGATTGCAAAATTATCATGAGATTCGTACTCAGCGTACCAAAATCCTCCTTAAACGATACCCATCATGAAATTTTGTGAATTCGGCGCGGCGGCCATATTGGATTGCAAAATTAACCCAAAATTCGTACTCAGCATACCAAAAAACCCCTTATATGATATGCAACATGAAATTTTACAACGGTGGCGCGGTGGCCATATTGGATTGCAAAATTAACCTGAAATTCGTACTCAGCATACCAAAAAACCCCATAAACGATATCCAACATGAAATTTTACAATGGTGGCGCGGCGGCCATATTGGATTGCAAAATTAACCTGGAATTCGTACTCGTACTACTATTTTTTTCCCAAAAGCGTTTGACATCTTAGATCGTATGTCCACTTATTTATAATCCGGACCAGTGTGCGGCCGGCCAGCCGCAACAAAAAAAAGCGCATTGTACTACGAGTTGAATCAAAACTTTACACATTGTATCATTACAAGGCGCGCATTGCAATGCTCGGATCACCTGCTTCACTGCTGTAACCTCGTCTTGTATCATTACAAGGTGCGCATTGCAATGCTCGGTTCACCTCCCACACTGGCTGTAATTCTCGACTCGTAACATTACATTAAGCGCGAATGCTCCCGGTGAGGGAGCACCTTTAGAAAAAAATGATGTTTTGTAACATCATTTTTTTCTAAAGGTGCTTTAGCCTCAATAGCATTTTTGAAGACCTATCTATGGATACCCCACACGTATGGGTTTGATGAAAAAAAATCTTTTCGTTTCAGTTCTGAGTATGGGGACCCCCAAAATTTACTGCTTTTTTTTAGTTATATTTAAAAATCTTAATGCGGTTCACAGAATACATCTACTTACCAAGTTTCAAGTACATCGGTCTTATAGTTTCGGAGAAAAGTGGTTGTGACATTCGGACGGACAGACAGACAGACATGACGAATCTATAAGGGTTCCGTTTTTTGCCATTTGGCTACGGAACCTTAAAAGAGGTATTTTAAGATACTCTTATTTCATTAAAATAAATCTTATTGAACTAGGCGGCTAACTCCTTCCCTGTAGTTGCGTTAGTGTGTGTGGTTTTTATATGTGTTAGTTTTGGCGTACTTTTCGATCTCTAATGCTTTGTCTGCTACTTATTGTAAGTCTGTGGGATAACCCCTTTATTTCCCGTGGTCCACCTCGTAGTCCACCCAGGTGAACCACGGGAATTTTTTTTTACCCGTAGTCCACCTGGTGTACCACGGGAATTTTTTTATTACCCGTAGTTCACCTAGGTGTACCACGGGAAATATTTTTTACCCGTGGTCCACCTGACACTTAGCGCTCTTCTATCAACACTTACAGCTATGGTAACCTTTTTATGCAAGTGCCCTTTATCCACTAAAATCCAATAAAAAGATTCATCATGGATCTTTGTGGACATATCATGTCCACTTTAATACCTTAAAGTATTTTTATGAAAAATGGATGTTTTAGGACATGTCAGTGGAAAAAGATCCATTATAGGTTGTGGTATACGAAGAACATCTGAAAGGTAAAATGTATAAATTAATGAAATAATTTTCAAAACAAATGAAGATCAACAAAACAAAAGAAGATCGACGAAACAAATGAAGTCAATGAAACAAATGAAGATCAACGAAACAAATGAAGTTTGGTAAAATAAATGAAGATTGGTAAAACAAATGAAGATCGGCAAAATAAATGAAGATCGGCGAAACAAATGAAAATCGGCGAAACAAATGAAGATCAGCGAAACCAATTATGATCGACAAACAAATGAAGATCGGCAAAACAAATGAAGATCGAAAAAACAAATGAAGACCGATAAAACATATGCAGATCAATAAAACAAAAGACTATAAGCAAGTTTATAAGGTCAAAAACTACTCGCAGCCATATTTTGTAATCTAGATGCGATTGTCATTCAAAACATAGGTGCAAGCAACTCTCGACCTTAATGACACATCTCAAAAAATGTGCTCTGTGGCGTTTATAGACATCACTGATCAAGAACATGTAAAAAATCAATAAATATTATGCATGTTTATAAGGTCGAGAATTGCTTGCACCTATTTTTTTGAATGTTTATCGCATCTAGATTACAAAAATGGGTCCAAGCGAATTTCGACCTTAGGAGCATGCATAATATTTATTTATTTTTTATATATTCGTGATCAGTGATGTCTATAAACGCCTAAAAGCACATTTTTAAATAAGTGTCGTTAAGGTCGAGAATTACTTGCACCTATTTTTTTGAATGGCAATCGCATCTAGATTACAAAATATAGCTGCGAATAGTTTTTGACCTTATGAACTTGCTTATAGACGTTTGTTTAATGATCTGCATGTTTTGCCGATCTTCATTTGTTTTGCCGATCTTCATTTGTTTTGTCGATCTTCATTTGTTTCGCCGATCTTCATTTGTTTTTGTTGATCTTCATTTGTTTTTTCAAACTTCATTTGTTTTTCCTATCTTCATTTGTTTTTTCGATCGTCATTTGTTTTGTCGATCTTCATTTGTTTCGCCAATCTTCATTTGTTTTTGTTGATCCAGTAGTACCATGGGTAAAATTTAAGTACCAGTGGTACTACTGGGACCACTTAATAGTACTACTGGTAATTTTTTACTTTTTTGATCATAATTTTATTATATAATTTACTGTTACAAACATATGGCTATGCAGGTGGACCACGGGTAAAAAAAAATTCCCGTGGTTCACCTGGGAGGACTACGAGGTGGACCACGGGAAATAAAGGGGATAACCGGAATTCCATGTTATGGTATGACCGGAATTCCACCCAAGGGGTGGATTTCCGGATCTATTCATGATAAATAAAAACGATCAAAAAAAAGCAAATGAAGATCGAAAAAACAAATGAAGATCGGCAAAACAAATGAAGATCGTACCCAAAAAAGATTTTTTAGGTACTTAAAAACGACAGTAATTCAAATAAAACCATTATTTCCAATTCCTATTTTATTTGGAGTCGTAAAACATCATGGGACCACTAGGCTTGTAAGCTGCATCAGAAAAGAGGGATATTTAGTCAAAGATAAAGTTATAAATAAAACGAGTAGTGTTACGGCAAGTTAATTTTATTACAATTAGTTATCGAGTAAGTTACATTATTAATTTAATTAATCCAAAAGTGTGTATATACAACCATTCAACACATTCACAGTTCTTAACAATAAACAAATTCATACAATATCGTATAAAACTCATACATTTCACTTATTTCATATTCGAGTACCTTGTTTGCAATTAGTTCATTTATGTACTTTCTATTCAGTAGTATTTTTATAAGAATCGCTGTATCATAGATACGGCTGTATGGTGTTTTTCCACCAGAGATGTGTTATGCTACGTAGCTATGGATGCGTTTAAAATCCCCCAATCACATTCGTCATTCGCGAAATTTGAGAATATAAACGGTTAATTTTACTTGTGGACCGACAAATGTGATTGGCGGATAACAAACGCATCTATAGCAACGTAACATAGGACATCTCTAGTCGAAAAGTACCCTAACTTTCAGGTAAACAAGTCTCAAAAGCGTCAACAAATTCTTTGTTTTTAAAAAAGTTTAAAATGACGGTATACCTAGAATTCCTTTTTTTCTAACAGTTTGTTTGTCACATATTACCTTCAAATCTCTTTAAATATACGATGAAATTTAGGAGGATACACATAAGAAGCCGTTTACACGAGCGAGGAAGTCGCGACGATATTACCGTCGTGTCGCGTATGCTCTATTTAAAAAAATATCTATCCACAGGGATATTATCGCGAAGAGAGATTATTTGGAAATGCGTGGCACCACGATTCATATTGCCGCGATTCTCTCGCGAAGACGACCCCTAAATGTATCCTCCGAATATTTTGCAGTTCTTAAAATGTCTATGTTAATTAATTAATATAGAACGGATTTGATTAGTTGATGTCCTCGGCTCCACCTTACACCCGGGCTAAAAAGACTATCATAAATCCTTGTGACAAATTTCAACCAGATATTTCAGCCATTAAAGTGTGATTGAATAACAAACATCCAAACATCTTCAAAAACTTTCACATTTATAATGTTGGTAGTAACGCTGTCTCCGTAGCACTTTATGCTTGCAACGGAGCTGTGATGTCGGCGTAGATCAATCCTAGACACGAATTAGCGAAAATATATTGAATAACACAACTTGTACTGAATTAACTAAAACTCTATGAGATTTCATTAATTTATTTTAGACCAAAACGATCTTAAGTATCACATTCTAAGGTCAATTTTGTAAAATGGCAAGTCCTCAAAGCGATAACCGCTTACCTTTCCACATCAGTAACAAGTAAGTACCGTATATCGTTAAAAATGTCTTTAAATTCAGTTTTACAGTTTTCGGGTCTTCTCCGAGTCGAAATCAAATATTTTGTAAACTTTACTATTTGGACGTTTCGACTATATTGCGTTATAGTCGTGGTCACCAGTAGAGAGAAATATTCCGTAATTAGACACGAAAAAGACTCGAAAACTATAACGAATCAAAAAGTAATTTTTAAAGCCAGTTTAAAAATGAGATTGACAATTTTTTTTCAAAACACAAGCATATCGTTTTCATAACATATTGCATTTTAACTTCTCTCCAGCTTCATTAGCTTAAGAGTTTGAGATGTAACGACAAAAATATTATAAACATAATAAAAACGCATGAAAACATGCGAAGGGTAAATACAAAATATCTCTTGACAATCAACAAATTAATTTGATACAAAAAATACCTTACTGAGTCAAACCCAATATAGGTTTACATTTTCTACGAAACTTTTCAGTTACAACGTATTTCGACGAACAAACGTATCGCAAAAATATTAAAAAACGGAAACAAAATAGCCAACGAGTTGACACACATGTTGGTTAACATGCTATAACACATGTTGGCGAACATGCTGTAACACATGTTGGCGAACATGCTGTAACACATGTTGGCTAACATGCTGTCGCACGCGTTGGCTAACATGCTGTCACACATGTTAGTTAACATGCTGGCACACTTGTCATCTGACATGTTAAAATATATCACATGCATACTTGCACACAATTTGCTCAATATTTCAGCGTACAAGGTGCTCTCGCACCATACAAGTTATTGATTTTATCGATTAGGTTATGTATTTTGATCGACATTTTATCTGACACAACCAAATTGGTGTATAATTAATGTCAAAATGTAGTCTGTATGTTTTGTAAAATCGGTAAATATTATGAAAGACAAATAAACAAACTCACTTTCACATTTATAAAATAGTACATATTTGTTTTTCCGTCTAAAGCACGCTCTAGCGACAATTAATATCTTTCTATGGCAAAGTAAACAATTTAAAACGCTTCAAGCGACTTCAGACACCACACTTGAGTTACTTAAACGACACTGAAGTCTGTTAAATTTGACTCAATTCTAATGACACGTGTATTATGTAACGCAATTAAAACTGGACTTTATTTCAACGGCATAAAGCTTTTGTAGCTGAAATGCCGAGATCCAAATTGTAAACAACTGTAAATAACTACTCTATTCATTTGCCATAAAGTCTATTTTTGTTTACGTTAATACAACTGCCACAGAGATCTGTTGATCCTGTTGGACTCACCAGTGGAACCTCCCAATGGATCCAACAGTCCGGAACATTGCTTTACACTAAAGTTATTTACAGTTCGGACCTTTGCATCCTCTCTGCATTTCAACCACAAAACCTTTATGACTTTGTAATAAAGTCTATTTTTATTTACGTTAATACAACTTTCACATTGAGCTATATTTTACAGACTATATGCAACTAATTTAGACGTACATAGAATGACAGTTCTTAAAGGGTTTTGTGTTGGGGACATGTCCCCAGCTAGTGTAGTTTCCAACATGCACTCTCTTTCTATCACATTATTTTTTACGGGCTATCTTTCTTTTTACGTCTGTATCCGTTGCAATGAGTAACCCTATGCGTTAAGATTCACAGAACCATTGGTCCACACAGTCCGTCGCGTGTGGGTGACTAGAGGGGGGGGTGTGGGGTGTGACGTCACACGTCAGGGGGGCGTGGGGGCGGTCGAGGCCGCCGCGTGACGTCACTGGCTGTTCGCGAGCTCGTCCATTCGACACCTGCCACGGAATAAATGGATTTTAGACATAAGAAGATATCTCTTAAGAAAATAAAGATTATTCTATTCTATTTTATTCTAAAAGACATTCATAAATCTTTTTTCCTATAATTTGAAGTAAAAAAAGACTTCCACAAAAAGATTTATATTTTTTTTTCTATAATAATAAAATATATTTTAAAATAATTTTATGTCCTAATATAAGAAAAGACATCAAAATCCTTCACAAAATTTTTTTTTTTCTCTCACTGAATCACCTTTTAACTTAAATCAATAAATAATTCATTCCTTTTCACATTATAAATTTTCTTTCACATTCTCTACTTTAAATAGAATCAATTTGAAAAAAATTCTAAATTTACGATTTAGCACAATCAATTCTAGTACATCACTATACAAGTATGTCAGTACCGACCTGACAGCCATCTCCGCCACCTCGAGGCTGGGGTAGTCCAGCTCCTTGACGAGGCACAGCACCGCCGACAGCAGGTTCGAGTTCTGCAACGGGGAAATTATGTTTAAAGGCGTTTCTGAAATTTTCTACATTAAAACTGTCTTTGACTCGGTGGGAATGTGTTAGTACCTATATTACTTTGTTAGCGAATTCAGACGTATGTATATTAGGATTTTTAAATGATTTTTGTGCTAATTTTGTTGGGGACATGTCCTCAGTTGCAGTAGTTTCCAGCAGCATTTCATTGGGGCTCTTAGTTCCTCTCTAAGGTTCAATATATGGCGCGATGTCCTCCTCGCTCTCGTCGATCTGAATGCTGGGGACAGCGGTAAGAAAAGCGACTGCCACGCCACCAAGCGACAGTTTGAATCGCAGAAACTTTGTCTCCAGAGCGGCCATTAGAACTGCCTTTCTATATATTCCCAAAGTTAATATAGATATAATATATAAAGTATATAAAGATGAGCAAGCTACCCCACCCCCGCGGCCCCGCCACCGCCATCGCCCCACCTGTCATATAGTAGGAGGGTTTTTTGTGAGGGAACGTTTGCTTAGCCTTAGTGTTCACACACACATTCAAGCTCTGTACAAACATAACGTGTTTTAGTGTAGGTGACAATATTGAAAACGAATCATTTGTATGGAGTTTCCGCCCTGTGGTATTACGAGTACGTCGGAATTAGTAGTCGGCACTGACCCTAGTGACGGGCCTCCTGGTGAAGCCCCGGTGTTCCGCCATCACGGCGGAGGGGTACTCCCGCTCCCGCTCCCGCTCCCGCTCCCGCTCGTGCGGCGCGCTGGCCCGCTCGTGTGACGTCACGCGCTCCCCCCTCCCCTCCCACGCCTCCCCGCCACACCGTGACGACATCTGTCCGTAGGACTCTGACCTGTAAGTTAGATAAACGTTTTTTTACGGTTAATGATTCTTATCCTCTACCGCGGCCCGCTCGCTTCGCTCGTTCGCCGCAGTGACTTATTAAAATATAGAAAATCACAACTACATCGATTTAGTCTACACGAACCAGAAGGCTTTGTTGTTGCCAACTTTCTGTTTCGAATAGTTTTATTGAAAGCGTCATCAATATATTCAGTATTGTTTATTTTACAGTTCCACAATGTACAATAGATATTGAAGGTAAACTAATATCGATTTCTGACACTAACCTTTACAATATACACTGGAAAAAACAAAGCAATTTTAATGGTACCTACAGACATTATTTTATATTTATACTGTTTGAAAATACCGTTTAGTGAAATCTGTAAAATTGAAAATATTTAAATATGTAATTTGGAATTTATTTGATTTTTTTAAGACAAGATGTGTTCTCCTACTGCAAAGCGCAGACCTCCTACAATAATGACAAGCTTTTCACGGCTCTCATATACAATCGTCAACAACGACTAAGTATATGTATTCGGTACACACCTGTCAGGCCTTTCGTAATATCCTTCATTGTACTGCGGCGGCGACGAGACTCTGCCTCCGGAACTGTACCGACAGTCGCCGTTCGAACTGTACGAGTATTCCTGCAATATACACCCCAATATACACGTTATCACCACTTGTATACATGCTATCACCTCCTTCTGTGATATAGTGTTATCTTAGTTAGTGTTATTTTGTTAAAGACACGAGCATGCATGCAATATCACTCGGATATACACGTCATCACCCCTAATATGCAGGGTATCATCTGTTTCAATAACGAGTTTTCCTGCCATGTCACCCGAATGCACACATTATCATCTTTAATATACGTGCTATCACCGGGCTATGTAATAGTGTGATTTTATGTAAATTCATGATTTTATGTTCATCATCACTCCTTTATCCCCGAAGGGGTAGGCAGAGGCATATTATATACCCACATTTCACCTTTTTATAATTTGTCCCACGTAATACGTTGTGAGCCGTATTGCCGTGTTTAAATGGACAGGCGCAGGTTGTGACTGCCTGCTGTTGAAATAAAGCCTTCAACTTGGCTTAACGACTGCCCTTTTTCTGGCAACCGGGACCAACGGCTTAACGTGCCTTCCGAAGCACGGAAACGCTCAAATAAATGTCACAAAGTGATCACATGGATGGCCACCCATCCATGGACCGGCCATAGTGAAAGTTGCTTACTGCAGTGATCGTTTACAGAACACTGAGTCCGCGGGGCCACGAGCGCTTCATGATTTTATGTGATATATATAAATTAAAAAAATATAAACAATAAAAGTTTGTTTTTCTATATGTGTAGTGTAACGTATATTTTGAAGATACTTGAAATGTTAGTTTCTACTCTTTCGGGAATTAATCTATTGCAAACAAATATGTGATACATTTTGTATAAAATTGACTATCACAGTACTTGTATCTATGTGTGAATATGTGCATTAATACCTGTGTTTTCAATGTGTGTGCAATCACATTATATTGAGTGTGTTTTAAGGGGTAGAGGGAATAATGAACAATGACATTTTGCATTATGATTGAATATTAATATCTATATCCTTTCTTTCATTTCCCGGTATTGTCACAACTTGACGTTGTTAGAACAAATAAGAAATGTGTATAGAAAAAGCGGCCACTTGTCAGTCACAGTTGTTATTAATCTACAAGTCACCGCTGTTATTTAAATTACACTTTATTGTGTTTATCGTGTATTATTTACCGATGTGAATATTAAGACATTTATGCAAAAATATACATATTTAACCACTTCGCAGCGAATATCCACTTTCGGTTGACTTATTTATGGTCAATCAGAAGCGCAGTTGCACGTATTCGAATTGAAGTCAAAATATTCCCGAATTGGTGAAACCGTTTGAGAGCTACGCGTGCAACAAATAAACGAATTAGCACGGAATTCACCAAGATAGACATTAGATCAATAATGTCATTGTGAGTATTCCCGCTGCCCCTACAACATTGTACAGTATTACTCTAGTACTACCTTGACGCTGTGTGCGGAGAGCGAGTGTCGCAGCGAGGGCGCGTCGGGCGAGCGCGCCGAGCTGGCGGGCTGCAACACGCCACACGACCACACGTCACCACACACCACACCACACAATACACACTGCGTCATACGTGCGCTCCAACATGTTACCAGATAGGTATCAAATGTGATTTTATAAGCGATTATAGTTTGATTTTTGTACGCAATGCTCACTTTCATAATAAAAAAAAAATGTTTCGTGGAAAAAACTTTTAAGTATGGCGAAATAGGCATTATTGTACTGGAAAGGATACTTGAAATCGCGACACTGTTAAGCTTACCGAGACCTCAAAACTTACCGTTTCGAGATGTGGTTTAAATTAAGATTCCGAAAACGAAAAATACCCACGTAATTTTCAAGTTTCCACTTTTGTTGGCACTTCCCGGACTTGGTACTTTTTATAAAATGCACTAATTTAAAACGACGTCAAAATATTTCACTTAACAAAAATCACATTGGATACTCATCTGTATCAAAATGATTCTAATATTAACATTTTACTAGTCATGTTAATAATTAATTATTAGTGTGTAAGTTACACTACAGTCATATCACTTACGGCATAAGCGTGAGCGAGGTGATAGAACAAATTACATCACTATCGCAAAATACATTCTATCACTATGTGATCATCAACATATATTATTTTTCTACGTGAATTGTATACAATATGTGGGTAGATATATAACTAGCCGGATTTGGACTATTTATTTATATGTCTAACGCTTTACTAATAGGTATAGGTGTGTGCTGTTTGTATACAAGTTATCACGTATATGTAGGTATATGTTTGTCTATTACAATAGAATGGACTATGTTCCTAGAGCAGTATGTCGTGATACGCTGCATTTATACACGGTATCACTTTAAATATACCCACAGTCACGTTAGTATACACACAGTCACGTTAGTGTACATACTATCACCTCCTTAGGAATGGTTATAAAAACAAACTCGTAAAATAAAGTCCAATTTCTCCTTCTGAAAGAAAGGCATTAGTCCTGATTTCCATCCAAAATTTCTCAATTCGGAGTGAGTCCATCTTTTTATTCTGTACTTTTTCACTCCACCTTTCACGTATAATTTTCTTCGAACTCCGATTGTAATTTTCCTGTGGTTTTCACCTTATAGACAAATAACGACGTTAAAATAGTAATGGGCTTGGCCAGGGCCGTCTTAACCGGGGGTGCAAAGGCGCGGCCGCACCCGGGCGCTGAGCACGAGGGGGCGCAGGCCGAGCTCTAAACATTTCGATATTTCTTTACCTAATTAAACTTTAACTCATAAAATTAACGTCAAAAAACACCTACATGCATAAAGATATAGGCATCACCCATATTAAATTACCATTGTATTATTGTCACTTTTGCCTTTCGGCACGTGTCATACCGCTCACGATATGCAAGGTAAGATAGCTCTTATTTCGATACACATAACAATTAAACTTATTTAACACCAGCGGACGTCACGCGGTTTCACCCACGTAGTTCCCGTTTCCGTGGGAATACGGTAATTAAAAAAAAATAGCCTATGTTGCCATGCCACCGCAAAGAGTGTAGCTTCCCAACAGTGAAAGAATTTTTCAAATCGGTCCAGTAGTTCCGGAACCTATTCAATGCAAACGAACAAACAAACAGTCAAATCTTTCCTCTTTATAATATTAATATAGACGCACACAGCAATATCTCCATTCCAAAGACGTTTGATGCGCCCTTTGACATAGGCGCCTGGCGCCCGCACTTTAAGCGAAATGGCCTCTATTATTAGGTGTTTAGGGTGTAAATTGTAATTTTTGCCACCTTAAATGGTGGAATTTCCAAAAATCCTTTCTTAGTGAATCCCTAGACCATACAAGGAACTTATTTGCCAAATTTGGACTTTCTAGTCCCAGCGGTTTGGGATGTGCGTTGATTATTAGTCAGTCAGGAGTCAGGACATTCACAGGAGACAGAACGCGTAAATTAACACCATAATAGCACTTCAACGTAGATGTGCCCAAGGTTTTAACGTGGTAAATTACAAACGGCATTAGTAATGGCATTAAAACGTTAAGCAATAGCTCGTGCTGTCGGTTTTTTTTTGACACATCAAAGGGTTTTAGCAGGTAGTTTTGCGCGCTAAGCGATGTTCGCTACATTAACGCCATCTCATTTGCGGACATTCATCTAAAAATTGGGGCTTACTCTATGATTGCTTTACACATTATGTATAAATAATATAAAATTTACAACCAAAGCATATTTTGACACCGATTTTTAAGATTAAAAATCTATTTCTGGCTATTATTTTCCGTTTGCATAGGTAGAAAAAAAAACGCATTCATTTGCGGACTTTCGTCTTTTTCTAAACTAGTCCACTTAAACCCCCATTGTGTGATTAGGGTCAACCTCCATCTTGTGTTAACGCGTAACTTCTTGAATTAATCCACTCTAACGGCGTTGTGGTTGTGACGGTCTTCTCTCGTTTTCCATAAATTCATTTGCACTAATATTGTTTGCCATAATCATCCCCGATCATAATATTGTGTAATAATGTTTGCCTTAACAACTCAACAGTGATAACTTTTATTTGCCATAAAATGACTTTCTATAACAACATATATCATAATAATATACAACATATTAGTTTCCATAAGTAACACATCTCATAATCGACTCTTGACTTAATCAAAATATGATATAATTATGAAAATAATACATAATATTGTTAGGTCTAAATTAATTATTCTTAACACTCCTCTTTTTTTTAAACCACTCAGAAGTAGGAGCCCCGCAAAGCGGGGCTCCGTCGAGCTTGGTTAGTAGACGCCATTATGAGGTTTAGTTTTAGGTTTAATTGTGAATAAAAAATCTGTAATATAAATTTTATAATGTGTCGTATAAATTATCTTTATTAATATTATGGTGAATAGAAGTTATGGAAAATGGCATTATTGAAAACGAAAATTATGGCAAATACATTTATGGATTTAAATTATTATGACGCTTGATCGATTATGACCAATGGAATTAGTGAAAGTAATTTTATGTAATTTCACGATTATGGCAACTGAAGCGTTATTTCTAAAAAAATATGGCAAATACCAGTATGGCATATGAAACTATGGCATATTAAATTATGGTAAACATTAGTAAACCCGTTGTGACCTTAATGTAGCCAAAGCGCATTCTTAATGCCTTAGAGTAGTTGGACATCAACATTAATGATAACGCAGGTGGAGCAGTAGCATTATATATATATATATATATATATACATATATATATATATATATATATATATATATATATATATATATGAAAAAGAAGTGAAACATCAAAACTGTATTGCGTTTTTTGGTTGACCGGGGGGGGGGCGCAGTCTGAGCTTCGCACCCTGGCGCTATATAGCCTTAGGACGGCCCTGGGCTTGGCTGTGTTTATCAAAGAACCAATAGACTAGAAAAAAATACATTAAATGAAGCAGTTCAGACAATGTTTACATTAAAGTTTTGCCCAAAACACGATAGATGGCGTTGTGACCATTTTTTTAATCACGGTATATATATTTTTTTATATTCAGCTCGCCAAATTGACGCCGCCACCAGCTTGATGGTGCGCCATGGCGCATCTAGCGATTGGGGGCCACTTCTTACAGTGGTTCTCAAGTTGGCGGCCCTGTAATGTGCCTCTTCACGCTCCTATTGAAGAACCCGGGATTGTAAGATGAGGGAAACACGTATTGTAATTATGTCCACTTGACTCAATTCAGAGTATTATTTAACCTACAATTCTTATTGTTCTGGTAATATAGTCCAGGACGCCATCAGTGTTTTTATTTTATATCACGCTTCAGCGGGATCCTCAAGACGAGGGTCCAATAGGAGCTAAACAAGTGGAGTAGTTACCCTACACAGTAGTTCTCACCTCGTAGTGCGAGCGCGTCATGGCGGGGTGCTCGTACCTCTCGTCCGAGTCGGGCGACGCGGCCGCGGGCGGCGCTCGTCTGGTTGGCGACAGTGGACACTGGAATAACAAGCGTCTTATATGTTTGAATCTCACTACACTCACAGATTACATATAGAGCAACACGATCGAGAGGGGAGGCGACGTACTGACAGTTTCCCCACTGTCAAAGGAGGTTCAAAACGGAGTACGCTTGTACATATACTAGGTGATTTAAAGACGGTAGTTGGAGGTAACGTACCCTTAATATTGGTAATGGCAAGTTTTGCTGAACGGAAACATTCCTTTATTTTCAAAAGTAAGTAAAACTGCATTTAAATATTTTTTTAAAATTACCTGCTTGAGCCGGGAATCGAACCTGGAAAATGCGAAAAAAAAAACACCTGTGTTTGTAACCAACTTCAAAAAAAAGTAGGAGGTTCTGAATTAGACAGTTTTATTTCTTTAGATAGTGAGTAAGCTTTACAATAAGAACATAATTATTTTACTTGGTCTTCCTTTAATTTAAGGTACTATATTGCTTAACGAAATTGTTCCTTATTAAAGACTCTTTCGGTTGGTATCATATTTTTTTTACATCTCCTAGGTTAGATTCCCAGCACAAGCAAGTGATTTTTCAAAAAACTTTAAATGCCGTTTTACTTACTTTTGAAAATAGAGAAATGTTTCTTTTCAGCAAAACTTGCCATTATCAATATTAAGGGTACTTTGCCTCTAACTACCGTCTTTAGATTCCACCCTGTATATATGTATAAACATTACTGTATTGTTCTGTTTAAGTTCTATAGTGACAGGTCATTGCTTTTGTAATGGTGTATATAATTACGATTTCGATTTCCCCCCGCAACATATGACTGACAGATATATAAGTATAGAGCAAACATGCTATGTCTACTCCCCTTGTACTGGTCGCGTGGCTCTACGATGATTATAAAATTAAAGGATGATGAACTTACCGAACAAGAAAGTGAGGCCGAGAAAGCAAATACGACATGAGTAAAGTGAATACTGCGTCAACTCTCTAGAAGTGAATACGTGAATAATGCCGTCATTATTTAGTATTTGCTTTTTTGGCCTCACTTACTAAGTAATACTTAAAATGAGTATCTATTATTTTTTTATTTACATGCAATTTTATTCATTCTCTTTAAGCGTTAAGACAACCCACTGTACTCATAGCTCCACTTACATTTACTTGGCGTATATTTAATTGTATACATAAAAATATTGTATCTACTTTACAAAATAAGTGTTAGGACTTTTTTTCATAGAGATGTCTATTGTACCCGTCAAGCGTCAAGCCTTACATTTGATACTCATATTTAAGTAGGTAGTTGGTAAACAATGAAATCTGTAATTTTATAGCAGACATCACCTTGCTTTTAAAATCATACAAAATAATAAACGAAATAGCATTGTCATCAAAACTAAAGGTGTGTACCCAACAGCAGATCACTATGATTTGACATAAACGCATAAGGTACAGCTTGGCAAAAAAGTCTAGAAATGAAATTAATATTTTGCAGGCTGGCTACATTGTCACAAAGCTGCCAATAAGGTCACATATGTCTGTCAGTCAATGACGGTATACAATTTGATTGGGTTTTATTGACGGTTGTTGACAACTGGATACTGATTGGTGGTTCTTTTTAACGGGTTGCAATTTGAACAGCACAGTGGCTCCCCCATTATTTTCTTCTCGTTTTTGCCAAGCTGTAAGTAAGCAAACTAAAACCATTTGAAAATTGATTTCCCCCCGGTGCATTTAAGACATTTAATTTAGCTGGAGTGAAATTGATGGACAAAGAAAGCAATAGCGTGATTAGAAAACAATGTGATATAACTGAAGATGTAGTGACAAAGATAGAAAAAGGGATGCTTAGATGGTTCGGACATGTCGAGAGGATGGATGAAAGTAGACTGACTAAACAGATTTATAAGGCGAGAATGAATGGGCAAACTGGTAGGGGTCGACGACACATGATGACCAGATCAAAGACCTGCTGGAAAAAGGCCAGGTCAAGAGTACCCTTAACCGACGAGCATGTATGAAAGCACTTACGAAAGTAGAAGAAGCGAAAGTGGTATGCCAGGATCGTAGCAAGTGGAAAGCAATAGTCTCTGCCTACACCGATGGGAGACAGGCGTGATGATATGTATGTATGTATTTAAGACAGTGTTCTGTATGTATGTGTGGTGCAGTAACACAGTAACACAGTAAGACAGTAAGAGAGAGGACGTCACCTGCGGGTCGGTGCGCGCCGACTCGAGGGCGGGCTCGGCCCCCGGCTCGGAGCTGTCGCTGCCCGCCTGCGCCGGCGCCGGGTTAGTACATGGGTGCATAGTGGCATTACTCACAACACATACTAGCGTTACATATATTAATATGTCATGTTAAAATGATTGGCAGTTCAGCGTTATATTGGAGGTTACTTCTTAAGAATCGATTTTTGTATAAGGCGTTCGGTATGAAAAAAAAATTAAGAGTTACGTTTTGTGTTACTGTTACATTATTTGTGCGCATGTTTTGCTTTTTTATAAATTTAACACATTTTAGATACAGCTGACGTGCATAGGATATTTATTCTGAGATGCAATTGACGCATGTATATGTCACAATAAAATTGTAAAAACCGTTAGTTTGCAATCTACTTATCGAAATTTTAAGCTGTCGAGATATTGTAAACCGTAAAAGATTGTATCTCGAAGTATGGTCAGGGAAGGTTGAAACAGCAAACATTTACGTACGAAGGCGAAAGAGTCGCGGCAGCGGCCTCTATAACATTACTAGCAATGTTTTACGGATTATTTCTTTTAGCTGGTTCACAATCTAACGTTAAATAATCCATTGGATTGTATTCTTTCGACAGGTTACAATTTTGCAAGGTAACATGAACTCAACGGTTTTATAAGTACGGTGATATGTACATGTAAAGGGCCACCGTCGTGACACGAATTTCCATACAATCTCTCGTCGCAATAATATCGGCGTGTGTTACAATCAGAGTTTGTATCAAAAATAGAAATACATGTTACGACGTCAACATCGCCGCGATTGTCGCTCGTGTAGACGGTCCTTAACTAGGCAAAGACAATCGTTCTTCAGAAGTAACCTCCAGTCATGCGGCAGAGCTGAGAAACCACACACTTTTTCACAAATAAGAGATAGTACAGATGGAAATCTCATGTACGTACTTTTTTTACACCTACCCTGTGCTACACACACTCGCGCACAAATCAGCACTTATCGAAATCCTTTGACCTCGTGTCTGTGAACTCTGTGAGCGGTGTCTATGTGTGCGTAGCCTCAGCGAATTTAGTATGTAGGTTTCCATCTGTACTATCTAATTTGTGCTTTTTCTCAAATCATTGAATCAAAATGATAAATTAAAATCATGGAGACCAGAGATAAGGATAACTATCGCCTATACAAGATATTTTGAAATTTGTCTCTTCCTACTGTTTATATCGTGAACTTACGTTTATCGATGTTACCCCGATGCTACAGTGGCGCCACCCTAATTTATCTCATTTCAAAGGACACTTTTGACCAGTCCTTATAACCCAGCTTCACAGCCCCACAAGGGTTCCGTACCCACATTCTACACGACACGACCAGATGGTCGTGTCGTGTAGAATGTCCAATAAGTACTTATAGTGAATTTATTTCGTAAAGAGTATGTAGAATTACTTTACCCAAATGCTACAGTGGCGCCACCCTAATTTAACTCAATTCAACGGACACTTTGACCAATCCTCCTTATCCCCAGCCTCTCAGTCCAAGGGTTCCGTACCCACCTGGTCGTGTCGCGCGGGCGCGGGCGGTGGCGCGGCCGCTCGAGGGGGGAGGTAGGGCTCATTGTCGCGCTCAGGACTCGAGTCGCAGGACCGCTGGCTTCTGTACGCGCCGTAGGTTTCTTGCTGGAAGATAACATACATATTCACAAGTTTTAATTTGAAAATTGAAAACTGGCTAAACAGGCGGAGACTCTCATACAACTTGCACGTGGCCGGTTCTTTTTATTTTTATTGTTACGAGTGGAAATTCTAATGGTTGATATGCCGCTCTCCTACCGACGAAACCCACAGGGTCACCGAAGCTACGTGTTGTCATGCATAAAATGATGAGATAACTGTAAAGATTGAAGTGCATGACATGCGGCATCGTTCTGCATGATCATGCCGCATGATGGTCTAGGGACTGTATGTGTCATATAAAAACACTGTAAATAAACGTGTTAGTAGCAACACTTGCCTGCTGCGGATAGCCCTCGTCGTCGGAGTCAGGGATGTGCACTCCTCTCCGCATCGCCTCCTGGACCTGCGGATACCAAGTAACACTACGTAACGACATCTAGTATATTTATACAGTAAATAAAAAGAAAATGGTGGCGTGCAAAGTTTCAAAAGTTAATGTAAGTAGGTATTTATTAATAATGTTCGAAAAAAATGCCAGATTATGATAAAGGGGAAAATTTTGTTTGTTTGTAATGGATAAACTTTGAAACTACGGAACCGATTTAAAAAAAATGTTTTAGCATTAGAAAGTCAAGTTGTTCTGAACTAACAGCATGTCCACTGAGAGTTTACATTAGTTTGCCCCACGTTCCATCCATGTTCCCAATTTATTCTGAAGAGTTACAAAATCGTACCTCGTCTGGCTGCACCGCCACATTGTCTAATTTCTCCAAATTTGGCAAGTTCCGTAGCACAGTCATTCTGTATCTGGAACGGACGGAAGATAACATTATTGTACCACACTACAGAACATACATAACGCTTATTTGCTCGAAACTTCTCCAATTGTACTTTGTCCCATGTGGTATACGTGGCGAGCCTATTACCATGTCGAGTTAGACAGGCGCAAGATATAACTTCGTACTGTTAAAATTTTTTAAGCCACTAAATTTTTTTAACTTGGTTTATTGACTACCATGTTACCACAGCCGACAGATCATGTTACTGACAATGGATTACGAATTACGACATCTTAACGTGCCTTCCGAGAAAACATGGAAATGCGATGCGACAATATGGTGAGATGCATAGTGCAGTCATAGTTTACACTATCGAAAACCGCCGATTCATACCCCCTTAGCTGCGACACTGTATATATATTTATACTGTGGCTACGAGTGCTTTCAAAACTAGAACATGATGCTACGGCCAGACACTCGACGAAAAACAAGAGAAATTGCGAGGTAAAAGGGCAGAGACGTTGTATGGCTGCGGCACTCGTCATGCCAATCGTTCGTTTTTTTTGTCGTATTTCCATACGACAAGAAAAAGAACGCGAATCCTAGATATAATCCTACGCAACTACCGCCTAAAAGCGCACGATGCCTTACAACACTCTTCGGCCGGGAGTCCCGGGTAAGCCCCCGGAAGGAAGGCCCAGAGTTCTGACAGGCTTTGGCTACCACCGCAGCCTCGGCTAGAGGGTTCGGGTGCTATCTCGCGTCTGGGGGGGATTGTTCGGAAGCTATCTCGCTACTTGGGTAAAGGGGGAACAGTTGGGTTCTATCCTACTACTACTAGGAGCGAAGAGACACGCCACTGTCTTGGCCGGCCATCCACATTTTGTCGGTTTTAGCGCGAGTCAGCAGAGCGGCAATACGAGCGAGGGAGCAACACGCGATGAACATTGGGAGTGTGTGGCTGTCAGGGCAATATTGGCGGCAGTGATGGCGGCATAGTATGGCTGAGGGTACAATCATAAATGGGACCTTACTCGGGTTGTAACTTACTCAGGTACTTGCGTGCAGGGGTTCTCATCCAGCCACAGCGAGGTGAGATCTGGCAACCTCCGCAGGTGTCTGATCTCGCTGAGGTCGCCGATCTCGTTCTTGCGCACGTACAGCTCCCGCAGACGACGGCACCCCGCGAAGTCCACCAGGGTGCGGATCTTGTTGATACTGGAATTGGGGAATTGTGGATATTAGATAATTAACTCCTGAATGAGATTATCTGGCAGAGAATCAGAGTGGTGGCATAGCTCGCAGAATAAGCACTTTAAGTAATACATCTGTAAAAGAACTGCTGTAGCAAACTAGTAGGGAGTGGAGATCGCGACTTCGTAAGCGTGCGTAGGTAACCCACCAGATGGACAGACGGTGATGACCTGGGAACCATCCCGGGTAGGGACGTCCATCAGTGAACTGCCATATGCGATTTGATTGATTGATTAGATGAGCGTCTTCTAACTCCGATCGAACGACCGAAAATCGAGGAGTGTCATAAGTTTAACCTGTGCTGTGCTGATATACAGACGCACAATGTGTCTGTGTTGCCAAGTCGCGGTCTCCACTCTAGAACCCCTTTGCTCCATCAGCCGTCGGATGTTCTACTGATCTGACCGGCGGCCCATTGCCACTTTTAAGTGCTTATTCTGAATTTAGGATAGGTAGTTCTTTTGATTGAGGATAACAATTATTATGATAGTGGTGGCAACACTCGCATTGTAAACAATAACTTACGAGTCGTCTTACTAATTAAAATAATATTAATGATAAATCGTAACTAAAGCTGTGTTAAAAAGTGAAAAAAGTGTAGTACATAAACTCCAAGCACACATTGTGGAACATATCTTAGCAGATAACAAGTAAAACTGTGAGTAAACCGACTTAAGAATTACCTACTAATTGAACGTTGGACCATTTTCAAAAATCACTCACACATACGCAAAGCACTTAATATTATTTAACTGTTTTCAAAATAACTTTGCACACCAACAAGAAATCAAAATATTGTGAAAATTGACAACTTTGATTGACAGAAGTACTGATGACAATCTTGATAGGTGTTGCCAAATAACAAACTGCGTTTAGTTATTGCAGCAGTGCAGTATATATATGCTACTTGATCAAATTTATTCAGACTGAAAACAATATAAGCAGAAAGAGTGATATTTGCATTGTAGAAAATTATTGGTACTACTTCAACAACCTGCATCTCAAGTGAACTTACTGCAAAAAAAGAAATAGGTACATTGAAATGGAAGAAATAGTAAATATAACTTTCAGAAAACCAATTTCTAAAGCAGTCTCGCTCGACAATATTAATATGAGTATTTCACTCAACACCTCGAGTTCAACAGAATTGTCAGGAAAAAGTCTGGATCTTTCCACGAATTTCTTATCAGCACATCTGGAGGAGATGCAGTTCGAAATAACTAGCCTAAAACGTAGTTTGGAAAATACACAAAATGAATTAGACAATATAATTTTAGAAAATATAGAACTTAAGAAACAAATAGGGCATTTAACACAGGAAGTAGTAGTAATGAAACAAATATGTAGAAGCCCGGTTTCATCGTTGAGAAAAAAAATATCCTCTACTCAGAAAAACAACGTTAAGCGGCGACTTACGGAGACTTTCAACAATAGCCCTCTTTCATTACCTGAAAAATCGTTGTGTTCAAACCCTTCATGTACTACTGGAACGTTGTTGAAAGCGGATTTACAACAATCTACATCGCACTTGTTGTCCGTTAATCGATCAACACAAACAGATTTGTGGGAAAAGGTAAACAACCACAAAAAACTTCTACAACCCGAAACAAAGGTTGAATATAATCCTAAAACTATACAAAATAATCTATATATCCTGGGTGGTAAACAGTGTGTGGGGTTGTCATCACAGTTGATCACATCGCGGACAAACAGCAAATACGAAAAATACAATATCAGCTCCTTCGTTCAGCCCGAAGCCAGAACGCGACTTATACTAGAACCCATTATGAAATATAATATAAAGAAGAATGATCGAGTGATTGTTTCGGTAGGGGAGCATGATGAGAACCCCTTTCGTGTTATGATAGACCTATGTTCTATAATTAATTGCTTTCCGCAGGTTGGTTTCCTAGTTCTAAGTGTACTCCTCAAAAATAAATTTCTGAATGAGATTCTATTAAATAACATGTTGAAAAAAATATGCAACTACTTTCCTAATTGTATTTATATAAATATGACATATAATTTATTTGACATGTGTAAAACTATTAATTTTAATATTGACAGCCTCGATTATAATTGTAAATATTTGCCTCAAACGACTAAGCGTATCAAAAAACCAATTATGTATAATAAATATGAACCGCACTTCTCATCGGAGATGACTCGTATGGCGAGGCCTCCTCATTGTTCTCCTCCTAGGACAAAGGCAAAGAAAGGAACTATCCCTTACTATTTTGCTAGCAAATCAACAGACAACTCAAACGCTTATTCCGGTGAGAGTCGAAAGGGGCAAGACAGCAATTCACCCATAGAAACTCTTACAACGAAAATAAAAAAAGGAACTATCCCTTACTACTTTACTAGGAAAACAAAAGACAACTCGCATAGAGATTCGCAAACTACAACTTCAGACAAGATAAGGCTTTTTCGTAAATAATAAAAATGAAAATTCTATCAGAGTACTACATCAATATATCGCAGGTATGGAGAATAAAATTGGATTGTTACAGATACACTTACATGAACTTTTATGTAATAAACTTGAGCCTTGCATTATATGTTTGTCGGAAACTTTTGTAGAAAGTAGTCAACAGTGTTTTATAAATGTGCACGGTTATAAATTAGTCTCCTCATTTTGTAGAATTAAAACAAAAAACTCTCAACGCGGTGGTGTATGCATACTAGCAAAATATGACCTTTCACCTGTGGAGCTGCCCCACATTAGAGATATGTCGATGGAGAATCATTTTGAATGCTGTGCCATACTATTAGTTGACCAAAATCTGATTATAATATGCTTGTATAGGACACCAGACTCGGACATAACAATATTTTTTGAAAAAATTGACATTTTACTAAGAAATACTATATATAATTCTGACAAAAAAATTGTAATTGCTGGGGATATAAATATAAATACATTAAAAAAAAGCAAGGAATCAATTGACTTATTTGACATGGCCAGAAATTTTAATTTGACACTACACATAACCCAGCCAACGCGACAACAAAAATCCTGTATTGATCATATTATTAGTAATATCAGTATGGCCAAGGGTGAAACCCTTCAGCTTGGAATGTCTGACCATGAAACGGCCCAATTACTCACTATTCCTACAACAAACAGGAGTACTATGCTCACAAGCTACTCAGTATCCAAAAGAGACTTTTCTATTGACAATATAAACAGATTTAAAGAGTGTATGACCAGTCTATCATTTAATGAAGTATACGCGGAGTCAAGCTTAGATTTGGCCTATTCTAAATTCAATGAACTTATTTCGTTGTTTTTTGGTTTGTGTTTTCCTATACTTAAACGAAAAATCTTACTCAAGCCGAAAAAAAGTGCTTGGATTACAAAAGGTCTAAGGGTCAGCTGTCAAACAAAACGACTACTTAGATAAAAATACTACAAACACAGATCTCAAAGCAATAGGGAAGCGTTCAAGTCTTACTCTAAATTACTACGAAAATGTATTTTTAACTCTATGAAAAATTATAATCAGAGTAAACTCAATAAATGTAAAAATATTTGTAAAACATCATGGCAATTGATTAAAAAGGAGTCTGAAGGTATAAAACCGTCAGAATTTACAAATGAAATATTTAAAGATGGCTGCCTTCTTACAGACCCAAAAAAAATTGCACAAGCATTCAACGATCGATTGATAGACATTCATGCAAAACAAAACACCAACAATCAAGGATTAAAAAACGTAGACATGCGTAGAGTCTGTAATAGTATATATTTAAAGCCTTGCGACTGTGCCGAGATTCGGAGAATCATCCTATCGCTGAATAACACTAATTCGGTGGGCTATGATGATGTTAGCACGAAAATTCTTAAGGACAGTGTCGCTGAACTTACACCTGTTCTAACTCATCTGGTCAACCTGTCATTCGGCGAAGGTCAGTTCCCAGGTCTACTTAAAAAATCCATAATAAAACCTCTATATAAAAAAGGGGACAAATCTCTGCTTAGCAACTACAGACCTGTGACTCTTATACCCATCATTTCTAAAGTGTTCGAAAAGGCCATGCATGGGCGACTTTATGATTTTATTATGAAACACGAAATATTGCGAAGCGAGCAATATGGATTTCAAAAAGGCAAATCCACAACTCTGGCGTGCTTCAATCTTGTAACGAAGGTTTCTGAAAGTCTAGATCGTAGAATGCAAACCACATGCATTTTCTTTGATATGAAAAGCGCATTTGATCTCGTTTCGCATGAATTACTGTTACATAAATTGGAAATATGTGGAATTAGAGGTCCTGCCTATAAATGGCTTGAATCGTACTTAAAGGATAGGGAACATTGTGTCGAAATTATGCAAATAGATGACAACAAAGAGCTAGAAGCACATAGATCCTCGTACAGGGTCAATAGCTCTGGGGTGCCTCAAGGCAGTATTCTCGGACCTTTGCTGTTCTTGATTTATATCAATGACCTGCCGAGTGTGACCCCCAACCCTTGTATTTTATACGCTGATGATATATCTCTCATCATGACTTCTAATTATTCCGATATAAATTATACCAATGACATAAATAATTCAACTGACTCAATAATTCAATGGCTTCATAATAACAATCTGCAAGTTAACATGGCTAAAACTCAATATATTCAATTTGGTACTTACGGTAGAATATTACAAGACTTGAATATCAAATATTTGACAGATAATTTAGTAAAAGTAGACAAAACACCATTTTTAGGTATCATTATTGACAAAAACCTTAACTGGAAGGAACATGTAGAAAAGGTTTGCAATAAAATAAATAAATTTGTTTACGTTCTGGCAAAACTGAGAAAAACCTCAAACCCCGAATCAGTCATCATGGCTTACCATGGCTTTGTAGCCTCAGTTTTAAATTATGGCCTGGTGGTTTGGGGTAACTCTACAGAAGTGAATAGAGTATTTATTGTCCAAAAAAAGGCTGTGAGAGCGATGTGTGGCGCAGCGCCATGGCACTCGTGTAGGCCCCTATTCTTAAAATTTAATCTTTTAACTCTTCCCAGTCTGTACATTTGCGAAGTTGCGAAATTTGTTAGGCAATTTCCTGGGTACTTCTCTAAGGCACACGACGTTTATCCCAGGAATACTAGAAATCCGGATAGAATTGTTTTACCACGAGTCCCCAATACAGTTCTGTACCAAAAAAATTGTTTCGCGATGTGTGGTCGTATTTATAATGCAATTCGAAACGGCCTAAAAACATTGCCAACCTCTATGTTCCTTAGGAAACTGAAAACATGGCTCACTAAGAAATGTTTTTACACTATAGAGGAATTTGAAATGCTAAAAGGTAAATTAGAATAAGTTATTGTTGGTAAAAAGAATAAAATAAAATTGAGGCATTGTACTTAATATCCATGTAATATTGTTAAAGTTATAAATATTCACATTGTTTTATTCACTGGACATTGTTGATAATTGGGTGTACCTAATATTGTTAAAGTTATAAATCTTGACATTATTTTATTCACTGGACATTGTTATTAATTTAATGTATTATTGTTAAAGTTATAAATATTAACATAATTTTATTCACTGGACATTGTAATTAATTTGATACTATTATTGTAATTTCTTATGTACCTATATTTGTATGCCAGGAAATGGTAAATGTGCTGAACTTGATAATAAGTATAACACCAATGTATTACCTACCACATTTCTGCAAATAAATAAATTATTATTATTATTAATTATTATAATTATTATTATTATGGTTACAATCTTATAAAACCGTTATAATTCTATGGTTACAATTGTTTGTTAAGTTCTAAATAGTAGTTAAGTTCATCCTTCAAAAGTGTAGTTCCAGCATTCACAATAGGTGTGCACGATTCGCCGAACCCGCACGACATTGTCCAACTCACACTTAGCCGAACCAGTTTTCTTTGAATTTGACGCTAACGCTAACCACATTGTGCTTTGTGTCATTGTTAAACAAAGAAATGACCACACAATACCGGTCCGACCACATAATGTTCACGAAAGTGTTTCAACAGTCAGGAAGTGCTGTTTGTTAAGTAAGGTCACTCTCAAATCAGAAGCACAGGCGTTTCGGAGATCACTGCACACCAAAAGACCTACAACAACTTTTTTTATAAGTATCTAGCTGTTTACCATGGCTTCGCCTGTTCTCAGGTTGAGAATAACAACTTCCTAAAATCTTCAAGCTTTCGAACACGATAAAAATTTTAAATTGACCATTTCAAAAAAACAACAAATTCCGAAGGTTTTTCCGAAAAGTATCTGTACAAGGGGCAAAAATTAGTCAAGTGCGAATGCTACTCATTCAGTTGCACCTATTGGACCCATGAGGCCTATTCAGAGATTGCTTTTTATCGCAAAATGTCTCTTTCGTTGATTCTCTTTCAAAAAGTCACATGCCCGTGTGATCAAGAACTTTTGAAAAACTGTCAGATTTGTTGACATTATTTATTACTGCTCCGCTCCCTTGAATAGCAACATGATGATACATACATAGCCAAGTTACTTCAAGAATATAAATATCTTCGATCCGCAGAAAACTACAAAAGCTAATATTTACTGTTCAACACCGAACCGGGTGCGGCAGGCAGAGTGTACATTAGGACATTATAGAGAACGGCTAGAGTCCAGACGGGTCACGAACTCGCACGCCGACATTACTATTGGTACTTAGCGAGTGCACATACACAGACGTTTTTAATTGCATTAGCTTATGATTCGCAGTAAACGTTTCAGACAATATTTATTATTCTTCACACAGATTAGGACACTACAGGGAACGCTGAGACGGGTCAGGGAACTCATAAGATTAGTTTATGTACCGCTAGGAGTACAGATATTTTAGAAATGGTAGAAGAAAAGATGCTTTTACTTCCGATCAATTTACAACAAATTAATGAGGAAATCTATACATATAATAGAATGATAGAAAAGTCAAAACTGTACATTGGAAATATTTAAAAAAAAAAAACTCCCTGGGTGTTCAACATAAGATACCAAAGCCGAAAATATAGTTAGAAGAATTTTTGTCTGTCTGTTTGCTTTGTCCGGAAGGATCAGCTTTGTAGGAATTCAACGCCGTGTTATAACGAAGCCCCCCACATTAGGGAGACACCGGGGTCGTGCCCTGTCTACTCTACTTCACCTACACGTATTATAAAATGTATTTTACTTTAAGTGACTCTTGTATGAGCGTTTGTAGTCTGTATATTTGTAGGAGAAACTATATAATCCAATAAGTTCTCGAGGTAAATGTAGACTGTCTGATAATGCTAAACGTTTTATAAAATATTGTTTAAGTAATCTGTCTGCAACGAATGCCTTTATTTTTTTTTATTAATACGATTTAGATTTAGACTATAGGTACGTTAACATCCATACATACTGGTCACGCCTTTATCCCCGAAGGGGTAGGCAGAGGCATATTATATGCCCACATTTCACCTTTTTAGATTTTTTTCCATGTATAATAAATTCATGTGTAATAAATCCATGTGTAATAGGTGATGAGCCGTATTGAGATGGACAGGCGCAGGTTGTGACTGCTTGCTGTTGAAATTTTCAAGCCGCTTAAAAAGGCCTTCAACTTGGTTTAACGACTGTCATTTTACCGACTACCGGGACCAACGGCTTAACGTGCCTTCCGAAGCACTGAAGCGCTCAAATAAATGTCACAAAGTGGCCACGTTAACAAAGTCTTCCTTAATTTAATATTACGGCCAAGCCACCATTCGACAAGGAGCTATAGAAATAGCAAGGAAAGTGGGCTGAGTGAGACGTAGTGTGGCTGTGTTAAGGGGCGGTTATTCCGCACAAGTAGGCATTTGGCGCTCCCCTCGCCCCGGGCGCAAGACACACCGCGCGCCGGCAGCGGCAGTCAACTCTCATGCCACAGTATACAGTATAGTAGAAAGAAACAGCATGCTAACTTTGTTTGACGTAGTAAATGCATCTAACTTTATTAAGTGTAGTGATTTATTAGTTTCGTAAATAAAAATAAAAGAGTTAATCGTAAATAAATTATGTATATTATACTATTATTTTTAAGCTAAAGAGTTTGTTTGTTTGTTTAGTTGTTCTAACTCTAGCGTCTAAGAGACTGCTAGTTGAATTTCAAGAGTTTCTTAACAGAATGTCCATTTTTGAAAAATACCAAAATATCTAACATCACGCTAAGGCGAATAAGAGCTTACCAGCAACGAAACATTTTTCGACAACTAGGATATTTCATTTCTTTTGAGAGCTTCCGTTGCGTACGTTTGCTACAGTTGCGTAAAAAATGTAAATTACATAATAGCTGGTCATAAAAATTTCTAAAGTTTTCTAAAGTTGGTATGCTAAGTATGAATCACGGGATCATTGTGCAATCCAAAATGGCCGCCGCGGTGTAATCACAAAATTTCATGATGGGTGTCGTTTAAAGGGTTTTTTGGTATGCTGAGTACGAATCACGTACTAATTTTGCAATCCAATATGGACGCCGCGCCGTAATCACAAAATGTCATGATGGGTATCGTTTAAGGGGTTTCTTGGTATGCTGAGTATGAGTCACGTGATAATTTTGCAATTCAATATGGGCGCCGCGCCGTAATCACAAAATTTCATGATGGGTATAGTTTAAGGGGTTTCTTGGTATGCTGAGTACGAATCACGTGATAATTTTGCAATCCAAAATGGCGGCCACGGTGTAATCACAAAAATTCATGATGGGTATCGTTTAAAGGGTTTTTGGTATGCTGAGTACGAATTACGTGATAATTTCGCAATACAATATGGCCGCCGCGCCGTAATCACAAAATATCATGATGGGTATCGTTTAAGGGGTGTATTGGTATGCTGAGTATGAATCCTGTGATAATTTTGAAATGCAATATGGCCGCCGCGCCATAATCGCAAAAATCCATGATGGTTATCGTTTAAGGGGTTTTTTGGTATGCCGAGGACGAATCACATGAAAATTTTGCAATCCAAAATGGCCACCGCGCCTAAGCTATTTAGGCCTACTTGCGCGGAGAGTCGAGTTAAATATATAAATATAGAGTTAGTAAGCTCTGAGTTAAATAAATAACTTCTTAACTCTGACCACGTCTTGCACAGTTGCAAATTGGCACGCGGTTAACTAACTCACAGTAAACCGAACAATTTTTTTTAGTCTGTCGTTCCATGCAATCCAACCACACACAAATGTTAGAACGAAGAATGGAACATGTGTCTCTATCTCTTTTACACTACAGTCTGCTACGTATGATTTACGATACTACCATACTTACGATACTACCATTTACGATACCAATCATAAAACTTTGTGATTACGGCGCGGCGGGCATATTGGATTGCAAAATTGCAAAACCTTGGGACTTTGGGACTTTTGGACTTTTGGCCTTTTGGACTTTTGGACTTTGGACTTTGGACTTTGGACTTTTGGACTTTTGGACTTTTGGACTTTTGGACTTTTGTACTTTTTGACTTAATTTAAGGTGAGGTGAAACTTAAGTTTATGAAGAAGTTTCACTTCTTACGTGTGTACACTAAGTACACGCAATTTTTTTTTATAAGTATCTAGCTGTTTACCATGGCTTAGCCTGCTCTCAGGTTGAGAACAACAACTTCCTAAAATCATCAAGCTTCGGAACACAAAAAAAAAATTAAATTGGCCAAAACACGACAAATTTCAAAGGTTATTTCGAAAAGTGACTGTGGTGTCTGTACAATGGGCAAAAATTGGTCAAGTGCGAATGCTAGGTAGTCTAGGTACTTATTCACAGATTGCTTTTATCGCAAAATGTCTCTTTCGTTGATTCTCTATCAAAAACTCACGTGCCCGTGTACAATTGGAAAACTGTCAGATTTGTTGACATTATTTATTACTGCTCCGCTCCCTTGAATAGCAACATGATGATACATACATAGCCAAGTTACTTCAAGAATATAAATATCATCGATCCGCAGTAAACTACAAAAGCTAATATTTAATGTTCAACACCGAACCGGGTGCGGCAGGCAGAGTGTACATTAGGACATTATAGAGAACGGCCAGAGTCCAGACGGGTCACGAACTCGCACGCCGACATTACTATTGGTACTTAGCGAGTGCACATACACAGACGTTTTTAATTGCATTAGCTTATGATTCGCAGTAAACGTTTCAGACAATATTTATTATTCTTCACACAGATTAGGACACTACAGGGAACGCTGAGACGGGTCAGGGAACTCATAAGATTAGTTTGTGTATCGCTAGGAGATACAGATACAGATATTTTTGAAATGGCAGAAGAAAATATGTTTTTACTTCAGATCAATTTACAACAAATTAATGAGGAAATCTACACATATAATAGAATGATAGAAAAGTCAAAACTGTACATTGGAAATATTAAAAAAAAAATACTCGCTGGGTGTTCAACATAAGATACCAAAGCCGAAAATATAGTTAGAAGAATTTTTGTCTGTCTGTTTGCTTTGTCCGGAAGGATCAGCTTTGTAGGAATTCAACGCCGTGTTATAACGAAGCCCCCCACATTAGGGAGACACCGGGGTCGTGCCCTGTCTACTCTACTTCACCTACACGTATTATAAAATGTATTTTACTTTAAGTGACTCTTGTATGAGCATTTGTAGTCTGTATATTTGTAGGAGAAACTATATAATCCAATAAGTTCTCGAGGTAAATGTAGACTGTCTGATAATGCTAAACGTTTTATAAAATATTGTTTAAGTAATCTGTCTGCAACGAATGCCTTTATTTTTTTTTATTAATACGATTTAGATTTAGACTATAGGTACGTTAACATCCATACATACTGGTCACGCCTTTATCCCCGAAGGGGTAGGCAGAGGCATATTATATGCCCACATTTCACCTTTTTAGATTTTTTTCCATGTATAATAAATTCATGTGTAATAAATCCATGTGTAATAGGTGATGAGCCGTATTGAGATGGACAGGCGCAGGTTGTGACTGCTTGCTGTTGAAATTTTCAAGCCGCTTAAAAAGGCCTTCAACTTGGTTTAACGACTGTCATTTTACTGACTACCGGGACCAACGGCTTAACGTGCCTTCCGAAGCACGGAAGCGCTCAAATAAATGTCACAAAGTGGCCACGTTAACAAAGTCTTCCTTAATTTAATATTAAGGCCAAGCCACCATTCGACAAGGAGCTATAGAAATAGCAAGGAAAGTGGGCTGAGTGAGACGAGTGTGGCTGTGTTAATCGTCATGCGGTCATGCCGCGTGCCGCGATTACTGCCCGGGATCCAAGTTTTGCCGGTCTTTTAGCGCGAGTCAAAGGAGCGGCAATACGAGCGCAAGCGAGGGAGCAACGCGACGAACATCGCAAGTAGGGAGTAACTAGTAGGTCAATATTCGCGACAATATTAGCGGCAACGCGAGGACCTTGGCGAGTGGCATCGTGTGGTAAAGGGTGATGTGTCCTCACAATTTCTAACAGATAGGACCTACTTATGTATGCCTAACTGCAGTTGATTTAGCACCTGCTAAGATTGCTTGGAAAATTCACCGACCATTTTTCAGACCGAAAGACATACACATAAATGTGTTTGTAGCGAACAGCAAATAACATTGCAAACAACTCATCCACTAGCAACTAATATCAAGTAAACACGAACGTACAGCAACACAAACGACGCAGGCGCATCGAATCAATCATCAATCATTCATACGTTTTGTGCTTACAATATTGAGATTGGTACTGTTCAAAATACCCATGTTTTATTAGAAAGTTTATATGTGAAGAAATGTCGATAGAGCGATAAAATAAGGACGCGCACCCACGTCATGTTGTTCGATTTTGGGACCAACATAATTCTGATGTTATTTTTGTTATTTGTAGGAAGCGATGAGGCATTAATTGCAATAAACTAAGAACGGAACGTTCTATATGTATCCTACAAAAATCTATGTCCGTTTATGCGGACGTGGGGTCGTGGGCCCCTACAGTAGAGGATTGGAGTACTCCCGTCACAACAGCTTGATCTTTACACCAAGCGCCAAAGTTAACCTCTAATCATCGATTTCTTCACTAGTAGGGCGATGTACAGAAGCAGGCCCAAGACGACAGCGTGACGCTAAAGTTTCACTTATGCCACACGCACACGCCCCAAGAAGGAGGATGACACCCGAACAACAAAGACGTGGGTAAGCACCCGAACCCTCTAGGCCCTAGGTGAGACAGCAGTGGTAGCCAAGATCTGTTGGGAATCTTGGGAATATCCTTCCGAGGCAGTACGGAACGTGTGGATTTTAGTCAACAAGAGTCCGATATTGCATCCATGTAGGATTTTCCTCAGGTTAAAAAAACAGGGCAATGTGAACTTTTAGGTGGTAGAAGTCAGGCATAGCAAGCATGATTAAGAAAAGGGAAACACGTCACAAAGTTTCTATCGATCTGGATTCTGAATACCTACTGCCGTTTGTAACTAAATCGTGTGCAAGTTGTGATGTGTCGCGAATCGATTGATATTGTAACGATACACGATCTCAATGTTTGCTATTGTTGCGTGCAAGTAACCGGTGTGGAGGCGGAATTGAACTGTCAATATTAATGTTATAAAAAAAAGATGATGATGATATCCGCATCTAGGTGAATGAGGAACACGTTGCAAGGATTTAACAATACTAATCTATACTAATACTAATATTCTAAGGCTGAAGAGTTTGTTTGAACGCTAGGATCGCGGGAAATACGGGTAAGATTTCAAAAATTATCTTACAGTTCGACAGTCCATTTATTAAGGAACGCTATAGGCTATATAATGTTACGCTACAACAAAAAGGGAAGAAGCAGCAATGAAAAATGTGAAGCATACGATGTTGCGAGCATAGACTTCCCGTAGTAACATAATGTGCAGAGCTAAAAAATAACCATAAAATGTACAAAAAAAAGAAGCGAATAACTGTATCCAAATCGGTAATTTTAAATTATTCATTAAAATGTTTAAAAAAAATTAAGTTGTTTATAAAGTTAGCAAAATAATTACGGAAAATGGCGGAAACGTGCCATTTTTTTTAACTGTGAAAATCCTCATTCCTAAGTGACTAACTTGGCCACTGAAACTAAAAAAATAGATAGGTAGTTCATAGATTTTTTGTCTGTTTCGAATAAACATAAAATCTATGAAAATTTTTTTATACAAAATTCGAAATTTAATTTTTAATTTAAAAATTACCCATAGAACGGGTCTTTTTTTAACGTGAGGGAAAATCCTCATAGATGCTATGCCGGACTCCACTTCTACCGACTAAAAAACCTCACGTATTCTGCCTAACAGCCTACGGTTGGAAGCCCCAGATAAGCCCTCGGAAAAAAGGGTCTACACATAAGATATAGGTATGTATATTACGACGCTACTTTGCCTAGGGGCTAGGTAGAGAACAATCAAAATTTCCATCACACCACATTCCCTACCCTACACCTATGAAGTCGCGAGAAATACGCAGTACTATTAGTTACTCTGTGCTGACGATACTAAACTGATGGTAACCTAAATGACCAACCATTGACAAGGCAAGTCTGAGATTATGCAATAATAAATATTCAATAGCAACACTAATTTAACCAAAAGCTTACTTAACCTAACGGTATATGTAAATATTTGAGAAGAAAGTGAAAGTTCACTATCTTCGTTAGCTTTTATGTCTAGCTGTGGCTCCCCGGGTTTGCTCGCGACATGTTTCACATTTTCCACAATCGCTAAAAAGTAAAATTATTCTTCCCCTTAATGGTGGAATTTTGAAAGCTCCTTTTCCTTCTCCGGTATTTATGCCTACATTTTATGGATGTCTAAGCTTCAAATTTTCTAATTTTAAGGTGGAAGGTGTATTGGCTGCGAAAGTAAAGGGTTTCAGAGGGTCAAACGATACTGAACGGACAATTGCCACCGACAAAGATGTTTAGAAGGTGACGCCCAGCTTGTTCTAGCTGGAAACTGATGATTTTGACATTTTAAGCCCTAATGAAAACGAGGGATGTTACGCGTGATAATCCTCAAAGATGCCGTGCCGGAGTCCTACCGACGAAAAACACACGTAGCCTTGCCAACCAGGTTCAGTAAGCTCTCGAAAGGTTAGGTAACCCCAGAGCTCCAGACCGTGACTTGGTCTGTTCTACGCTTGGCGAGTATTCTGCTAAATAATGCATATGATTGGTATAAGTTCCAAGGACGTGTATTATTAACGTACTAACTAGCTACGTCGATATCTTGTATTAGGTCGATATTCAGCACCACTTATAGAGTCGGACCGAGGCAGTGAGCTGGTTCTCTGTCGGAGCTTACGACCGTTTCCGACTTTCGGACGCAAAGTGTGTGGATGAAACCCTGTCTGTGCGAGCAGTGCTATGAGAGAAAGTATTTATACATCAAGGTACCAAAGAACTCTTTAAACACACTGGGTGTCCTAGTGCATCGCAAAGCTCAGCCCTCCCTATTTACCGAGCGATGGACCCGGCACTCATCCGAATCCTGAAATACGTAGTTAACATCCCACTTTGTGGTACTACCGGGACAAGTTGGCAAGGCACAGCGGAACTACCCAACCTGTGCCACGGTGGCATCGGTCAGGAGGTGGATTAGTAGGTTGACTTGGAGTAATTTTGAAGGATCGTGGTGTAATATTCGTTAATAGAATATACCTTACCTGAGTGCCAGAACTTCCACGTTGGGCATCCGCCGCAGCAGGCTCACGTCGCCAAGTTCCGCGCCCCTGTGGACAAACAGACAACTTTGTTAGAAGAATTTATGCATATGGTAACGTGAACTCACTCCTGATATAAGATATTTAGCTTAGCTAGAGGGGTTTGAGGTGTTAGTGAGAAAATTGGCAGTGACGGTGGTTAGTATATATGGCAATGGGCCCAAAAGGTTCTGAAGTAGCAGCCGCGTACGGGAAAAGGTAGCGTGGGTAGTTGTCCCGCTAGGTGAGAGTCTCAAAACCTTTTTTAACCTGCTGGATGCGGGAGCACCGCTGCAATACCTATAGTCCTATAAATATTATATAGGCACTTACTCTGTCCAAATTTCGCCAATAGTTTTTGTTCCTACGTGGAATACGAGTAAGTGGGTGAGCCTTTGTCATGTGGACAAGACATTGCGTCAAAGCGCAGGTTGTGACTACATGCTGTTTGTAAAATTGTCTCACGACTATAAAGCGTATTCTTGACTTAACTGTTACTGGCAACCGCGACCCATCATAGCCATCTTAAGATGCTTAACGTTTTTACAGAAGATTACACTAAAGTCGAATTTTTAATTAGACGAAGTCAATTGACAGCACCTAATGTCACTTCGTCATACAAATTACATAATATATGAAACATTGTATGAAGAAGTAACATTAGCTGCTGTCAACTGACTTCGTCTAATTAAAAACTCGACTTTAGGTTACAAGATCTATAGGAAAATTTATAGATAACATAAAAATATATTGCTAAATCCGTAGCAGGCAACCCTAGTCAACCATACCTAGCATAAAGGCAGCGCAAAAAATGAGACAAGACATAGAAATAGCATTCAGCTCACGACGACAATCATGTCATACAAGTTATAACATACTTCCGTAACTATCGGCAGAGCAATATACGATATTGAAACATTATACAGGTTGATTTGAAACCGAGGTCTATAGGACAATTAGCAACAAAAAAACCTGTTCTCTCAACATAGTTTTCATAAGACCACATCTCCTCATATTGGCGTCAAATCAACGTTAGAAGCCTATGGGCAATATAGAGGCATAAGTACAGACCACTTTATGCAACGGGCTCCTACCGCCTATAACCAGACGTTGTCCTACCATCTACCTTCGGCCGGGAGTCCTGGGTGTGCCCTCTAAAGAATAATCCTTGTGCTACTGACACAAGTCGTGGTCCTTACCAGCTTTGAAACTAGTTTTCATCAAGCGCAAGGCATTTATTTAGCGAGCTAAATGCACAATAACTAGTCAGGATCAAGATTTTTAAGATAACGATCTAAATAACGTGGACCGTAAATAACAAACGTAGTTATGACTCACGCTGTATAAGAACACAATGCAAGGTTACGGAGGAACGTTCACGCACACACATACAAGTGATTGGTAAAGGAAGCGCGTGCGCAAAAGATTCGCATTATCTTACTTATTATATAAACGCGAAAGTTTGTGAGTGTGGATGTCAGGATGTTTAAAACCCTTTCACGCTCTAACGGCTGAACGGGTCTGGGTGAAATTTGGTACAGGGATAGATTATAGTCTGGAATAACACATAGGCTATTATTTTATTCTCGTGTGGCGAAACGGAATCAGAACAGCGGGCGCCTTCTTACGCCTTATCGAGGGTACCCAGAACGGAGTTGTATAAAAAAAAATTGTGTAGCTATGTGTATTTATGTGTATAATGGCATACCTAAAACAATTAAGAAGTTAAGGTACACGCAGTTTGTCAAGGCACTAAAAGAATGGCTTCTAAAAAACAGTTTCTATAGTGTTAAGGATTTTTTAAATTGTACTAAATGACACTTGACTGTACATAAATTGAATGACCAAATTAATGTTTTATCTAGTGTATAATTTAATGTATAAATTGAATAATGAGGTTTTTCGGACGGACATGCTGGCTTGCTTTGCAACACGTCAGTGGTAGGGGTCAAAACTAATAATGAAATTTATGTAAGAAAGAGACACTTTAGTTCAGCAAACAAACATAGGTTTCGAATGTTTCTACTAGGGGAGGATTTGAAAGTGCTAGGAATGAACACCTTTATAAAACGGTTAGATTACTTGTACAAGAAAGCTTTCAAGAAAAAAATTGTACTATCCCACTCTGGACGACCGTCACAGTTACGCTGGCTAACCAAAGGGTTAAAGGTGTCCAGTAAAATGAAGCGCTTTTTGGTAACTGGCAGACGTGATATCATGGATATTAGTTTAATCAACTACAGAAACCGCTATATTAGAACATACAGAAATGTCATAAAAAAAGCTAAAAGGTTAGCAGTACAGTCGGAGATGGCACGCTCAAAAAATATTTCACGGGACGTTTGGAAAATTATTAACAGACACAGGAACAAATCTAAGCCACAAATAGGTACCATTACAATTAAAATAGATGAGGACATTATAGAGGAACCGGAAAGGGTTGCTAATGTCTTGGCAGAACAATTTGCTGGCGTGCCCGGCTCCACGCTTAATGAACGGGAAGCTTTGGATCTATTACGGCAAAGCACCCGAAGAATTGACAGTTTGCTCACTTGGAAAGCGATTACAGCTATTGAAATTAGAAAGATCGTTAGCCAAATGACGTACAAAACTTCCTGCGGCTATGATGGGTTGCCGATTACCGTGGTTAAGGATAACCTTGACATATTGGCGGAGCCCCTTAGCTATTTCTACAATAAGTGCATGAATGAAGCTGTCTTTCCTGACCAGTTCAAGATCGCAAGAGTAATTCCTATACATAAAAAGGGACCTAAGCATGATCCCAAAATGTATAGACCCATTTCCCTCTTACCAACACTCTCAAAAGTTTTTGAGAAGTTAATCAAGTCCAGACTTATGAGTCACATAAACACCAACAAAGTGTTGAATCTGAGGCAGTTTGGATATCAGACAGGAGTGGGAACACGTGATGCTATAGAGTGCCTCATCAGTGAAGTACGAAATAAGTTGAATCAAGGGCAGAAGGTGGCAGGTCTATTTCTTGACTTGAGTTCTGCCTTTGACACCGTCAATCACGACCTATTGCTGGCAAAGCTTGAACACTACGGCATAAGAGGCAAGCCAATTGAACTTATAAAGTCATACTTAAAAAATAGATTCTTTTTTGTTGAGGTGATGGGCAGGACAGAGTTGACATCTGCTAGAAATAAAAAAGAAAATGGAATAAGGCTCGAGCAACCCTATGGATCAAAATTACTTCGAAGTACTAGAGGAGTACCACAGGGTTCAATTTTGGGTCCAATATTCTTCGTGGTCTTTGTTAATGACCTCATTAATCACGTGCAGAGTAACCTTTCAGAACACACACAGTTGGTATTATTCGCAGATGATACTAATGCCATTGTTTCGGCAGATGACTTAGGAACCCTTAATGTAAGAATTGGCGAGGTGCTGAATATGCTGAGCAACTGGTTTTCTGTCAATGGCCTGCATGTTAATTCGACAAAAACAAATGTCATGTCATTTAGAACTTCAGCAAAAATCAATTACCGTGTCAATTGCTGCCTAGATGGAAGCCAGATTCAGGCAGTAGACACTGTTAAATTCCTTGGAATTCATGTGGACCGTGACCTTAACTGGAAGTACGAATTGGAGGCTTTGGAAAGTTCCATTAGTTCGGGCTGCTATGTGCTCCGGAGTCTGCGAAATGATGTGAATATCCCTCAACTAAAAGCAGTGTATTTTGCCCTAGTAGAGTCTAAGTTAAGATACAGTATCTTGTTCTGGGGGGCAAGTTACGAGTACAATATCCAGAAAGCATTTATTGCACAGAAAAGGGCAATTCGCACTATCGTCCGTATTAGACAACAAGACTCGTGTAAGAATCACTTCAAAAACTTAGAAATACTTACGGTTCCGAGCTTGTATGTTCTGGTACTTTTAACATTTTTCAAAAAATATATTCATGATTATGAAACAGACATGGAGAGAGTGGTTAGGGAAAGTACTAGAAGAAAAGATTTTAAGACTAAAACCACCCCGAAACTTGAGATAGTTAGACATGGTGCCAATCACATGTGCATAAAATTATTTAATAAGTTGCCAATTGACTTAAAAATGACACTGTACAAAGGGGATTTTGAGTCAAAGTTAAAACGTTTTTTAATTGAGGGCTGTTATTACTCTTTGGACGACATCTGACATTTTTTTTTTTACATTTTTATTAGGGCGGGACATTTTAAGATTAGTTTATTTTAAATGACAATATATTTAATACAACATAATATATTAGGTACCTATTTTAATTTTATTGAGATTGACATTGTAATTATAGTGATTGATTAATTTTATAATATCATTGACTGGTTTGACCATAGATTTAGAATTTTTCGCTACTCTCAATAGATATACAAAGCGTGCGAGCGAGACCTCATTATCCATAGCACTTAGCTCGAGAGGAAAAGAGAAAGCAAATTGTGTACTCATATGTCAGTATTTTGAATCGCTGAGCCCGCTGGGATCCTATGGCGGCTCTATGTTATTCATAATATCCAATAATCTGTAGTGATCTTACGATTAAAATAGAAAATTTTATATTTTCAACAATATTGTCGTGTTTAGTGTGTGAATAGGATATTACAAAACGCAATTATACGAAGAAAGACTCGTTTAACAGGTAAATTGTGACTTCGTTCATTCCATTTTTGACGTACATATTTTGCCAAATTGGATGTAAAATTTCACTGAAAGTCCAACTCATAACGTAGATTATGCATTTTCCTTCATACATAACACAATATTTAATGTCTAAATGCATTTTTGGAGGATATATAAGGCAGAAATAGAAAGGGCTGTTTACAGTAAAATAGTCATGGGTAGGTATCGATAAGGATGTCGATAGTTCATTATAGGGGCATTGCTACAAACAAACTTATCTGGATTTAATTTACTATAAATATGATTGATTTTTACTCGAACTGTGTTATTTAACCTTTTTTTTAGGGTTTTGTGCCTATTTTAATATAATATTTCCAAAATTTGTGATCCAATTTCAGTTGAATTTTTAAAATTTTACTTCACTTAAGGTACTCCACGCCACACCGGGATGTTTGCTGTGCAAGGCGCAGATTAGCCTCTGCGTCGAATACTGTTCTCACCTTTGGGATGACTGTGCGAGGTACTTACTGGACGCGCTTGGCGCTATGCAGAGACGTGTTATCCGATTTCAATTATAGGTTGTCCTAAGATGACGGTAAGTCTCGAGCCGTTAGCGCAGCAAAGAACCATAGCGTCCTTGGCTGCCTTCTACTGAATGTATCACGGCGAATGTTCTGAAGAGCTCTTCAACCTGATCCCACCATCTCCTTTCCGATTCCGAACAACACGTCGGGCAGAGGTGCTACTCATATATAGCGGAGAGAATCTTCGCCAGAACTGAGCGTTTCAAAAGATCGTTCCTCTGTCGAACTACAAAATCCTGGAACGACCTGCCCGCACATGTGTTTCCCTCATTTTACAATCCCGGGTTCTACAAGCGGAGCGTGAAGAGGCACATCATAGGGCCGCCAACTTGAGGACTACTGTCAGAAGTCTTGTGTGCTGTAAGCATGGCCCCCATTCGCTAGATGCGCCAGGGCTTTCCATTAGTTTCCATCAGTGGCGACGTCAATTTGGCGAGGTTAATATATTTAAAAAAATCTACGAGTAATATCTTTTATTGTTACTAGGGTTCAATAATAAATGAGTTTCTAGGTTTAGTATTACGATAAGAGTTGGATTTTTAGTAAAATTTCAAATTCAATTGGCTAAATATATATGTACGGCAACAATGCAATGTACGATGCCATAAATTACATGTTAAAAGTGTATTTTCACATTCACACACTGAATCAAAATTCGTAAAATCACTACAGAATTTCTAATATTACGAGTTACCCCATATAATCCCATTTTTACTTTTTCATAGTCGATTACATTCAAATTAACAATTTATTCCCCAAAACAAGAAGTTGGACATGAAACTTCTAAGCACTTTGTGTGCTTAGAAGTTTCATTTCCATTCCATCCATTTATACAGATACTTTTATCGATAACATAGGTGTGACCATTCAACAACACTATTTAACCCACACATAGATCTTTCATTTTTGGTCTCGTCTTCAGTTTGACACTGTTCATCTTGTACATTCTAAATCTATGGGTTTGACCTTGTTTTAGTGCTTATATTTATGTTTTTCATCTTGTGACATGTTGTTATATTAAGTTGTTAAATGATGAAATATGTTGTTGTATTTTTTTTTATTTTATTTAGATTAAGATTTATAGATGCTGCAATATGAATCAATATCCTATACAATGTAAAAATTGTTTGTGATAGATAAATAAATAAAAATATGTAAATGTTTGCATGCCCAATCTAGGCAGAACATAATGCACTGAATCCTAACATATTCTGTAACATCCTTTTGTACAATGTTCTTGCAAATAAAGATATTATTATTATTATTCAAGTAGGTAAATAAATACTTATTGCACGAAAGAAGAAAACCCCCAAGCACCGAACCTTACAATTGCGGCAACACACGAAAATTTGGTTCAGCCCGGATTTCGAACTCGTGACCTCAACACAACAATCGCATACTTACGTACTGCGCCACCGAGACTCTCAAACGTACCTACAAATGACTACATAATCTAAGCAGGAAGTGCTTAACTTAAATAAGTGATTATCATCACATAATCAGTAGTTATAAAATTAGAATAGTTTACGCAATAACTGTGAGAGAATTACTCGTACTTCTACTGCGTCCTCAACCGAATTATGACACACTAGCGGACGTCACGCGGTTTCACCCGCGTAGTTCCCGTTCCCGCGGGAATACGGAAATAAAATATAGCCTATGTTCACCGCGAAGAGTGTAGCTTCCCAACTGTGAAATAATTTTTCAAATCGGTTCATTAGTTTTGAAGCCTATTCGCTGCAAACAAACAAACGAACAATCAAAGCTTTCCTCTTTATAATATTAGTTTAGACTAGCTTTGCCCTACGGTTTGTCTATGAACCTCGTAGCACCCATATAAGCCAATTAAATATGACATATAATCAAATATACCAGATGCCTAGAACCTTCCTCAGATATAATATCCCAACAATAATAATGTCTTCATCGCAAGCATCGTCTTAGCCGTTTAAGAGTTATAGTGACTCGACCAGAAAGTGCGGACGCACGTACGCACCACACAAATTCATATCATTTTGCCGAAGCCCGAAATGCAATTTATCATCATAGAATGTTGACAGAAAGTGATAGTAGTGCAGTTGGCAGCCCTGTGCACTGCGCGCGCGCCGGCCAATGCACTTGGTTGACATTACTCCATTTATAGATAGAACACAATGCGTTCTTGTTGCATCTTGCGTCTATTGCGACACGCACGTACGTACACTTATGCAATAGCTATTTGCTTTTAAGAAATTAGCAGATGCCATTCGGTTTCACCCGCTGAGTTTCCGTTCCCGAAGTAATACAGGCCTATGTCATCCGGGGATAGTGTAGTGTAGCTTCCCAACTACAGTGAACGAGTTTTTAAAAGAAAGTAGTTTCGAAGCCGATTCAATTTAAACAAACAATGAAATCTTTCCTCCTTATAAGATTAGTATGGATAACTGCTGAAGGAAGGTCAGATGGAGCCTATTGTCATCGATACAGTTCCGTTCTCGTGTTTTATAGCTAGGTTCTAAATTCTACGTTATGAATGGAATCCAGCCGCTATACACTCTATGACACGTTATGAATGCAAAAAAATGTTTGTAACTGAAAAGAATGCCAATGTCAGGAATGTACCTATATCAGTAATGGCGTCAGACACTCTACAGGTATCATTTTAACTTGGCGAAACGAAAAGGGATGTTAGGATAACTAAAGTGTTTTGAATTATTTAATTCTGCCAATAAGATTCAAGGGCATCATTTACATGCTGTTTTTAAAGTGTGGTCTTTTTCAGCTAGCAAATTAGCTGGAAAAGACCACACTGACGCCATTACTGATATACATTCCTGACATTGGCATCCTTTTCAGTTACAAACATTTTTTTGCATTCATAACGTGTCATAGACAAAGACTTCTATATAAACTGAGGTAGACGCGCCGTACTCTAACAAACGAGATTTCAAAAGCAATCCTCAAACACACACATTGCTAGGACTACCACTCACTTATAAATATTTTTTACGTAATTGTCACCACACACATTGTAGCCGACAGGAAGAGGGTGCAAAAAAAAACTAAGGCTTTTAGTGTATGTCGCCGCGTACAGTACTTGCGTTCAGATGGACTATCGTCAAGCGAGTAGTGGTGGTATCCGCGGCCACCGCTATGTATGTGGAGCGCCCCTCCGCGCGGCAAACCTCACCCCGCGGTCGCCCACCCGCAAGTACTGTACGTTTTGAACCGTTTATTATATATACCTACTTCAACACATAAGTACATTCCAAACCCTACTGCAACACTAGCGCCGTTTCGGTCCTTATTGGAACTGTTATTTACCCCATTCATCGGGACAGTTTATTACAATATTTAAGGGTTACATTGCGTCGCCAACATACCCCACCCTAGTGCTCGATAGCACTCATTACCTACCTATTCTAATCTTAGTCCTAACCTATGGCGACGCTTGTGATGAAGCGCGCCACCTATCATTCCCGTTTGCGTTCCGACGCCGACAACCCTCACTGTCTCGTCGTCCTTGTCCGGATATCCACGGTATGACCGCGCACCCATACGTTCCCCGGAGCATTAGGATCCACAACCACCATAAGATCTACCTGTCAAGAAATACCATAAAGTAGGTAGACCTCAGAAGGCATAGCCATGAGGAGAACTTCAGCGTATCGGGAGCAGCAGGCTAGCCTCCCCCTGTATTGATTAAAGGACGAAAGTGTATTTGAGATCCCATTTGAATACCTAAGGTGTTCCAAAGTAGTTCGGCTACCCTGCATACTGCTTCAAGTACTCGATGGAGGCAACGACGTCGGACTCATATATTCGTTTTATGTCAAACACATCCCATAAAAAGTGTTCGACCCATGCGGTGAATACATGATCCGGTATGACGTCATCCCATTGCACGTTACATCGACATCACCAAGTGTCCTTCCAGGGAAGCCCAATGTGCCATCTTCCCGCCATAACGGTAGAAGTCTTCTCCCGGTGTACGACAGCCTTCAAATCGTCCGAGTTTCCACTCGGTTTGGCTGTGATTCCTAACGACACCAAAATACATTAACGACAAACTATCAGCAAATGTAAGCTATCAAAAAAAAAATCAGGGACAATCAGTTTCCCCAAAGACGAGCAGTGACGAGTGACGAGACATCGAAACGCAAGCGAGATAAGTACTAGGTAATAATTTACCAAATACCCACACCACCCCAGAGGCGTTAGGTTTCCATAAAGTCTGTTACAGAACAGATAATATAAAAATTCTTATATTCCATTTACATTTAACAACATTTTACCGACACAATACATTTATAATTATTATCTTGCCCAATCAGGTAGTCTAGTTAACATACATAGAAAAAACGTTAACATTATTGCCAGTAAGTAGGTAGGTAGGTATTACATTATACAAAAAAAACTATCAATTTAGAACTGCGCAATCATTACCCTAACCTTGCACAGTCCGTAATAAACCAGCCCGTGTACTATCCAGAAAACTAAACCATCCCTATAGCACAGTATCCAATACAAATTTCATCTAAATCGCTTCAGCGGTTTAGGCGTAACTGTGACAAACAAACCAACAGACAAAGTTACCTTCGCATTTACAACATGCTCGTAGTAAAAGTCTAATTTAAATGTACTTGATATACCTACACAATCAGACTACTACATTTAACAATTGCAAAAAGTCAATTTAATTTATTAACACTTTGGGTTATTAAATCCAATCAAATGAACGTACCATCTAGCTATCACATACAAGCTGTGAATTAATACATAATCTATTGGTTTAGCAATGCAAATACCCAGCTGTTGAATTTTAACTATAAATTTAAAAAATGTAAAATCACTACATACCTAATTTTGTACAGTCTGTCACACATTAGCCTACCTATGTCCTTTCCAGAGACTCAAACCTCAAATATACAAATTTTATCCAAATTGCCTCAGTGGTTTAGGCGTGAAAGCGTGACAGACAGACTAACATACAAAGTCATACTTTCGCGTTTACAAAATTAGTAAAATCTTACCCAAATGTAAGTACTTGATATACAAACAGAATATTATATTTAAAAATTTCAGAAGGTAAATTTAATTTATTAACAATTTGAGCTGTTAAACCAAACGTAAACGTACCCTAGCTATCACACACAATAGATGTGAATCTTTTTTAAACTAAAAATCTATTTTTTTTTTACATTTCAGCAGCGTATAATCAATACTCTAATTTGGACAGTCAGTTACAAATCAACCTATATACTTTACAGAGACTTCACTATCTAAATCGCTTCAGCGTCTAGGCGTAAAGGCGTGACAGACAAACGTACAGAGTTACTTTCAAATTAACAACATTAGCAAGAATCTCACCTTAATGTAAGTAGGTACTTTATATTTACGAACATAGAATATTCCAAATAAAATTTTCAAAAAGGTAAATTAAATTAATTAACACTTGAGCTTTTAAACCAATCTAAAACAATACAAGCTGTGAGTTGCTCGATGAACCGAACACACACATACGCATTCTGTACCTATATTACTGCATATCCCCAGCTGTTTAGCCAGGCTTACATTTTTTAATCAATGAAATTCTTGAACCATTGTTTAACAATGCTATAGTTGAAAACTACATGATTTCAGAAATAAGTTTCAATAGCACTAGACATTCAACTAACATTTGTAACACAATAAGTACATGAAGAATAACATAATTCCATTTCCATCGATCATTACGCATAAACTTTTTAACTTTCTACAATCAGAAAACAAATAAATGTACTTACGTGACAGATGTTACACTTTCAATATGAGCATATTTAGCTTAGCCCTATAACTGTTTTGTACCTATTAAAAGTCACTATAACTACTGCACTGAGTTTCACATATTCTTTACTTAATTATCAATTCTTCACTAAGGAAATCGAGTATATCTAGTCCAGGTTTTTTCCTTACCCGTGTAAATCCATAGTCAGTCCATTTAGAGAAAAGCAGAGGAGGCTTAGACAGGACAACCGTGGTGAAGCTCCTGCCTCTGAGATATTCCTCCGGGCCCAGACCCAGAACAGCTGCCACGAAGTTCTTTGTCTTCGACGAGACTGACACAATATCTTTTCGGTATTCAGAGGCTACGGGCTGAAGTTTCGTAACTTCCCATACGCCCTTGGTGTCCGGCTCATCGGACTGCAGCTCCAAGGTGACCTTTTCAGCATTCTGACTAGCAGCACTCACGGAGAAGGCTGTAACTGTATCTTGCCTCATATTTTCCTGCTTGGGACTCACCCACTCCATGGGGTGACCGAAATCCATATTCAAATTTTTCGGTGCTTTTTCTGTAGTATATGTGGGTAAGTCGAGATTTTTGCGGCAAGCTTTTTCCATGCTTTTCGGAACGGGTGGTGATGACCTGGCCTGGAGTACCTCATTTTGACCATGTTCACTATACTCCAGGCACCGTTCCACCTTTAGTGACGCGCTCAGCGATGTTCCACCACGAGTATCGCGAGACCTTCGAGAATATTCTTCTTTGAGGACGGCAATCTCGAACGCCAACCTTTTTCCGATAATCTCCTTGTCTAATTTTGCCATGGCTTCAGCAGCTTTCAGCTCCAGCTTTTTCTTCCGAAGTTCGAAAGATCCCTTCGTTGGCGCCATGACCCTTTTTTTCGACGAAGTAGATTTTTCGGCTACGGTTGCACTACGCTGCCTACCTTGAGATGCACCAGTTTGTAACAAAAGTTCTTCCTTGGTGGAATGTACTACTCCATAATACCATTCCGTTCCGCCACGACTATGTACCATTCTGGGTAGCGGTGGAGTCTAGAACATTCCAGAAAGCGGTCGATTTCCATGAAGTGGTTCAGACTATCCGGCGCGAAGACCAGCTTATGTAGCCGACAGGAAGAGGGTGCAAATGAAAAGGCAGACTTCACTTAATGTCACCACGTACAGCACTTGCGTCTAGTTCAAGAATCGTCGAGCGAGTAGTGGTGGTATCCGCGGCCACCGCTATGTATGTGGAGCGCCCCTCCGCGCGGCAAACCTCACCCCGCGGTCGCCCACCCGCAAGTACTGTACGTTTTGAACCGTTTATTATATATACCTACTTCAACACATAAGTACATTAAGTACATTCCAAACCCTACTGCAACACTAGCGCCGTTTCGGTCCTTATTGGAACTGTTATTTACCCCATTCATCGGGACAGTTTATTACAATATTTAAGGGTTACATTGCGTCGCCAACAAGCAATATACGAATAGAACAAGAGTAAAAGAGAAGGTGTATGGACTCCGATTGCAAGTCGAGTACCTACTCTTGAAGTTTTGACTCACAACAGTGCTAGCAAGGCTGCTAATTCATAATAAAATAAAATCGGTGCGTAGGGCATGTCTACCTCAGTTTATATAGAAGTCTTTGGTCATAGAGTGTATAGCGGCTGGATTCCATTCATAACGTGGAATTTAGAACCTAGCTATAAAACACGAGGACGGAACTGTATCGATGACAATAGGCTCCATCTGACCCTCCTTCAGCACCGACAATTGTCAGCGATTTCCCTCAGACCAACGTACCACGTTCGACGACCCTAGAACGGTAGCCGCCGCAGCACTCTTCCGGCAACACGCCGGGTGTTGCGTAGCTACTCGCCGGTTACCACATCCACGCCGGGCGGAGGTGGCGCAAGGTTTGACGTACTCCACAGTACAAGCATTATAGTTTGGTTTATTGAATTTGAAGAGCTCGTAGTTAGCGGACTTAAGTGTTCTGTAAACGATCACTGCAGTGAGCAACTTGCGATATGACTGGTCCTCGCGTATGATGAGCGTTTCCATGCTTCGAAATCGGAAGGCACGTTGAGCTGTTGGTACCACAACCGGGACCAACAGCTTAACATGGCAGTCGGTACGCCAAATTGAAGACAGCTTGGCTTGTGCAATAAATGCTAACCACCACACCAGTCTTTTGATAAAAACAAAATGGCGAAATGTGGGCGTAAATTCCTCTGCCTACCTACATCTTCGTAAAAACGTGACTAATATTTATATGTATATGAATGTACGTAAGTAGTTCGTAACCCGATACAGATAAGAATGAGGACTTACAGTGAGAGAAGGGAGGAACCGGAGCACCGTGTCCAATTAGGAGAGTAATTTCGTCAAAATACAAGACGGCCACATCAGCTTTATTGGCTCAATTGTACGATTCCTCAACTCATTTAGTTAATTAGTTGACTCTGCCCCTTGGTACGGCCTCTCATAGTTCATATGAGTTTATAAGTATGCCATGAAAAAAAAAAAAAATTTGGTAGTCCTGGGACATCCTTCCGAGGGCTTACCCGGGGCTCCCAACCATAGGCTGTTGGGCGTGACGTGAGGTTTTTTAGTCGGTAGGAGTCCGGCATAACATCCATGAGGATTTTCCCTCACGTTAAACAAAAAAAAAAAAAAATGCCATGAAAAATAAAACTTTTTGCATTATTTTCATTACCCGTGGAGATCCACATGGATTCTATGCCGGATTCTTACTGGCGAAAACCACACGGAGTCCTATATCTGCCTACGACCGAGAGTCTCATGTAAGCCCTCGGAAGGATGTGCCAGGATTCCCGACAGACGGCCACCACTGCAGCCTCACCTAACGGTCCGGAACTATCTCCTGTCTTTGAGGGTTGGTTCAACTGTTATCCCGCTTCTTGAGGCGGAGGCTTGCGTGTAACCATTTTGTATTTGAACAAAAATTCCAACAGCCAGGACAGGACAGATGTTACACATCCACATAATACAATACAATCTGTGCGTCCAAGCATTACTACTCGTAAATAGTTATTGAACCTTAATCCGGTCAAGTCAAATAAACAGTCAGCGCTCATTCATTGACCGGCACACGCAAACATTGAGTCAGTTACTATTTCCACAACATTCTATTCTTACTAATATTGTAAACTAGATGATGCTCGCGGCTTCGCCCGCGTGAAATTCGGTACCCGTTCCCGGTTCCCGTGGGAACAAATTCCCGGGATAAAAAGTAGCCTATGTGTTATTCCAGACTATAAGCTATCTCCGTACCAAATTTCAGCCCAATCCGTTCAGCCGTTAGAGCGTGATTCAGTAACAAACATCCAAACATCCAAACATCCAAACATCTTCACAAACTTTCACATTTATAATATTAGTAGGATGCGAAAGCATTGAGTAAGGTAATGTCGATGGTTGTATTTATGCTTTAACTAGTTGATGCGCGCGGCTTCGCCCGCGTGAAATTCGGTTCCCGTTTCCGCTTCCCGTGGGAACATTTTCCCGGGATAATAAGTAGCCTATGTGTTATTCCAGACTATACTCTATCTCTGTACAAAATTTCAGCCAGATCCATTCAGCCGTTAGAGCGTGATTAAGTAACAAACATCCAAACATCTAAACATCCAAACATCTTCACAAACTTTCACATTTATAATATTAGTAGGATAGCTGAGCGGACCTTTATCCGTTACAGAGATAGATAATATCATGTGCGTACGGAACTATGGACAGCTAGGCCCCCAAGAATTTGCAAATTCGGAGCACACGAATGGATCCCTGGTCCAGTACCTATTTCGTATGATCGCTATCAAGCAAATATTGTTTGAGTAAATTTTACTCGTAAATCTAAATTCTCGACTGTGGTGTATAGAACATTTCATTTGACATGTATCGAGAAGGAAGAACCCAATCAATCATTCATTACTAATTAGCTGATTTTTTTCAGCAGATAAAGAATTAAGTAAGTTCCCAATTACAGGATAAATCACGGAAAATCATTACTTCATCTTCTAAATTATAATCTTGTGAGGAGGCAGCCTCTGATTTTGTTGACCTCAAAGTTAGGCAACTCTTTTTAGCGTGATGTAAAAAAAAAACTAGAAAAAAAAGACAAAGAAAAATATGATTTTACACTGAAATATTTTTAAGTGAAACCGACGACAAAAAACGGTATATTCAGGAAGTTTCTCAACAACAAAGCAAAGTTGAGAAACCTTGGGTCGGCTGATTTCAGGACCTTCCTGACTCCTGCCGATGTCCGTCTTTTTGCTTAAAGTAATTCGCCACTATGCATGGAGGCAAATACAACTGGCGGACTGTGACTTGTGACTTTTTTGCGTATGTAAATCCTGCTGGATGTCGGGCTGAATTCGAACCGACAAAACCAAGTGGTCCCTCTCCCAACCTATCGCTCTAGCGTCGAGCGCCACGGGTTGCTCTTCGGAAGGATGTACCAGGACGGAAGAATGCTCCAGGAGATCGAATTATTTGGTAAGGAATGCTTTAATGCACCTATTTGGGACTGTTCCTCATAACACGTCGGTGCTTACTGCAGTGCATATTCCGTCCTCTAACTAAAAATTGTTATTAACTAGGAAACTCGAGAAAGAGCTAGAGGCAATTATAGGTGTATTTTGAATGTATTCCCTTCCTAAGAACCTGAAATAAACTATTATAGGATCTGATCTAAATATTTGAGACCCGACCTTCACAATGGAGCGGAACAATAAGAGACCAGCCTCTGGAATAACTTTTCCTAGTGCAAACGAGTTCTGGAGGGGGAGACCGCGATTTGGCAAACGTATGGTAGGACACCCACCCGCCAGATGGACCGAGGATCTGGAAAAGGTCGCAGGCTGGGACTGAATGCGGAAGGCGCAGGACCGTTTTTGTGGCGTAAATTGGGAGAGGCCTACGTCCAGGAGTGGACTGCCATAGGCTGATTTGATTGTTTCCTAGTACTTGACTACCTAGTTCAGTCCACAATAATCCAACCAACAGCGTCTCAACTGAAATCTTTTTACACAAGATGTAGAATTCAGTTCACCACTACACACTTTCACTGGCTATTAAATTGTTTAACTAAAGAATGATACGCACCGTGGTGTGGCCACATGCGTGAGGTATGTTATCTGGCATTTTCATCTTTTTATAGCATTTTTCTACACTAGCAGACGCCAACGGCTCCCCTTACGTCAATTTTAATGGCACCAGTAATGCATGTGCACGATTTATAGGACAAAAAAGGTGCATCGCTATAAAACAAGGATTTATCGTATTAGCCTTCGGGACGGAAGAATGTCCTAGTACCTACACCAAAAGTTCATACCTTCGATAGGCGGACATCGTGGATTAAAAGCAAGGCTATATCTCTACTTACCTACTAATAACTCATTTAATTTGAATACTTGAAAAACAAACTTGATTCAAGTGCTAAGAGTTTTTCACCCCTAGTGCCAGCCCGTGATATCGTTACTATCCTCGTATTGATACAAAGCAAATTACACTTTGTATCCATACAGTTAAAGTACATAATATAATGTACACAAATGACTAGCGAAATGGAAAGAGAACGATCGATTTAAGACTCTATTCATGTATAGTGTAAAGATTGAATTACAATGTTAGGTGCCACAGACTAATTCAAAGGGGTTGTCTAGTTGCGCCAGCAATGGATGTATTTCAGGGTTCAATATGTGAAGAAAAAACTTTGTAGAGCTTTTACACGACTGGAGATAATTTGTAACGCATTAGAAACGTCAAGATGCCGCTATATTCTTACTTCTTACTAATCTTACTACTTCTTACTCCGGGAATAAGTTCCCGCGGGAAATAATTTTACGCGGGCGAAGCTGCGGGCATCATCTAGTAATCTTATAAACGCGAAAGTTTGTGAATGTGGATGTCTGGATATCTGAATGTTTGTTACTCTATCACTCTAACGGCTGAAAGGATCTGGCTGAAATTTGGTACATCGATAGATTATAGTCTGAAATAACACATTAGCCCGGTAGTAAGTTCCCATGGGAGGTGGCAACCGGTACAAAATTATTACAGTTTTAGTAATACAAAAAGCCAATGGCCAAAGATTTCTTTTCACGTTGAAAAGCGGAGCCCTCATTATCCACAATCTGGAGTTTAAAGAGTACCTGCTGCCTGTCCTACGCCCCTTTCGTTGAACAGTTCCATTCGTCATTTCTTTGACACAGCTAGTTAAGTTTAGCCTTGACTGCAGCGCGTAAGGTTTGACGGGTCGAGGGTGCGGGGTGGTTCCGCCCTCTCCTCTACTTAATTATCATAATAAGCCAATCGAAACTTGATTTGTGAATAAAAAAGACAATAAGAAGTAATTTTATTTCGATACAGCTACCATCAGACATTGTGACTACAAAATACCCCCAACAGCATGGGTCGACGCAATGTGTTGGCGTCTATGTTTCTGACGTCTTGGGGTTAAATGCGTCAAACGCCACGTCTAGAGGTCACGCATTATCGTTCAAGGGGTCTAAAATGAGTGAAAATAGAAAACTACTTTATTTTCTAATCATAAGGTTCAAAACACAATATCAACTGGTATTCCGTGACTGGTGACAGTAACCTCTAAGGATTAATGATCATTCTCAAACACAACTACATAGTTTGATGAGAGTTGGCGCCACAAATGGTAAAACTCTTCAACAACTTTTTCAACCATCAATCAGAAGCAACAAGTTACTTTGTGAATGGGAGCAGAGCAATAGGATAGGATATTTGTGACGGTCATCAAACGCCACATGAAGTCATTTTATCCGTAACTTCGTACGTTCGTACTTGGATGTAAGACGATATTGTATAGGTGCTCAAGAAGATTGGAATCGGTCAGCGCCTTTTTATCTTTACAAGGCTCATAGAGAAAGCTCTTAATAGTGGCCATGGAACCGCACAATTTTATTGGTTGTAGACGCTTGCACGAATCTAAGCCAGTTTCTATCAAAGGTTAGGATGGAAATTCAAGTCCGACAGTTTTATAATGACTTTCGGGGCTTCAGTCTTAACCGAAAAATGAAGACATCATAACGATTGTTAAATTTACAAAAAGAAAAGAATTGGCACGGATAGGGTGACGGGTCTATCGTGTGCAATGAGAGGTCAACAAGCAACTGACCGCGGCTCGGCTGTCATAAGCAAGTTGCAGTGCCCAAACAAGGTCCTTGAAATGACGGTTTGTATCATATCTTCACCTCCTAAGTTTGACATTGTAGATTTGGAAATGAAGATCTTATCTAAGTTTAGGAGAACTTCATATGGCGCATCAGAGCTGGCTCCCACCTTTTCCTTGACTCGCCCTCAACCTTCTTAGACTTTGCAGGATCGAGAACTTTCTTCCGATAACAGCACTCGCACTATTGCGACGATACTCTAACGGAACTATCCAACATTCAATTGTTACACGTACTACACAACATACATTTGTTATTAGACTTATTAGATAATCTGTCCGATTCGTTTAAGCTGCGCGTACGCACGCAAACCGAACATAATCGAAGTCAATACATATAAAGAAATTATGACACGGCTACACCGCTCATGTCGACACAACCATTTCCGATTATCAATACAATCGAAATTCGTTTCAGCGTCAAATAATTGCGCGAGAGTTGAGCAACTGTTGTTTTGCGTAATCCATTATTTTAAACAGATAATGACTATTTAATTATTCAAGATAATTAGTTCTGTAGACGCTCACTATCAGTTGTTTGAGGTCATCAGAGCTGAAATGGCGAAAATCTAAAGGCTTCGTTAAACATTCAAGTCAGTGGTTTCAATGCATCAAGTGCAGCCCATTAAGATTAAATGCCATTCCAGCTAAGTCTGGAACACTGTGCGCACGTGCAAATGAATTAGCTCTCTGCAACGTCCGCCAATAGGCTACTGCAGAACAAAGACCAATATGAACAATGACAACAAGAGTTTATGTGTCTGCAGACTGGTTTCGAACAAATAACTTGAGCCTTGAGTGTTCATGTTTGGACACAAACACACCGTAACGCCCAAGATACTTGTAATAAGATCTAGGAATCCAATTCTAGCTGACACCTGGCGAAGTGCCAGATGAGCCGACCTGGAAACGGTAATAGGTCACTGAAAAGTGGCACCAATGCCTTTAAACCCGATTTTCCCCTTCTAAATCTACAAGCTATATTAATATTAAACATTTTTGTATTTCGGAAGACACGTTTAGTTGCTGTCCAGGTAGCCACTAATTTGGTTCTCAGTAAGTGAAAATGAAGACTTTATGGCAGCTTGAAAAATAATAACAGCAGCAAGCCACAGATTGTCGCAGACGCTTGTAATTTCGGTTTTGCCGATGCCCTTAGCACAAATTACAGATAAGACAGATGGAAATCTCATGAATGTACTTTTTTTTCACACCTACCCTCTGCTACCTACCTACCTATACTCGCGCACAAATCAGCATCGAAAACTATCCTCAACCTCTCCTGACCGTATCTGTGAACTCTGTGAGCGGTGTCTATGTGTGTTCGTTGTGCCAAATATATTCACTGTTGTGCCTAAGCGAATTTAGTATTTAGGTTTCCAGCTGTACTATCTCTAATTTGTGTCCTTAGTGCCCATAGGCTGAGGTAACCACTCGCGATCAGTTGGGTTATGTGCTTGTCTCCCACCTTCAGCAGTTAATAGAAACCTGAATATGTACAGTGCTACAATGACATACAGTAGCTCGATCAATCATCCATCATTATTAAATACAACTTGACCTATTTACATAGGTTGACATCACGAGGGCGTCTCACACCATCGCGTCATGGGGGTCCACCCCCCGACCTCACGAAATGGACAGTCATTCGGTAATTACTCATCGAGCGATTTGGAAATAGGTGGCCCCGATATGTCGACACTACATTATCGATTTAGATTATCGAAAACGAGCACCAATTTATTTTTCGATAGAGATTGAAGAAGGTATAAAGTAGGAGCTGTTTTATATAATTTAGTTTGCCAAAGTGATGCTGACAGCTTGATTGAAAGCCACAACGATATTTAGCCAGAGATATTTGTTAAAGGGCAACTCTCACAGTCCTCAACATTATTGATATTGACACTGGCTTTTTTAGTTGACACCCCAATGATGTGCCCTTTCACGCTCTGTTTGAAAAATCCGGGCTTTTCAAGCCTTGGGACATACTTCCGAGGACTTGCCTGGGACTCCTCGTCGTATGCAGTTGCGCCACTGCAACCGGTAGGAGTCCGACATAACATCCTCGAGAATTTCTACACGTGTAAGAAAAGGACGCTTCCTTCCTACCCTTACGGAAAAAACAGATAATCAAATCACTGCTGCTCCTAGTAACCAATCAAACCAATTTTTAAAATGATTCAGTAGTTCCATAGTTTATCGAAAACAAATATTTCCTCTTTAAAATGTTGTCATTTTATTTGAAGTACCGCCGCTACAAAAAATGACTTAATAACATGATCTATTTCAAAGGATTTATGCTCTATTTGCGTGTGCGTGCCTGACAGCTACACACGCCTCGGCTGTCACTGTCAACTGTCACCTGCGTGACAGTTATAATAACATAGTGAGACACGCTAATAGCGCATAGCAGGGATCGGTTGCTAATTATAAGGTTAGTGAACGGTGACGTTTCCTAGGTAATCAGTTACACACGTGAAATAATGTTGAAGTTTCGTGCGTTGTTGCCAAGCCTGTATTATGTAAAGTGGATATAGTCTGTAAAATGTAGTTTGATGCGTATGACAGTTGTATAATGTAAACAAAAACAGACGTTATTGACCTTAGTAGGTCGAGTGGACCAACAATTTATCCAGGAATAATTTGCCTCACTAAAATAAATTAGGATGTGGGGAAAAGCTGACATAAAAATATTTCTTTCACTTTGGGGCAACTAGTGGGGAGCCTTGGTGGGGCACAGGGGAAGTATATTTTAGTCCAAAAGAAATCAGAAGTTCTTGCTGTCTGGAGGCTCACTGCTATGAGACACTTGTAGGGGAAGGCTACTATTTCTAAACAGATAGTATTGCTCCGTCAGACCACGTATATCTCTCAATCGACTGTTACGAGCTTACGACGCTATATTAGTATTTTGTCCCATGTATCCCTATTGCGCTATGGCACAAGTTTTGACATGGGCCTTTAACTGTGCTGCTTTGACTGCTATGCTACTTCCAACCAGCACCAACAATGTAACACCCCTTGCGAAGCACGAAATGCTCGTAGGAATGGGAAGAAATATTATAAAGACCATTCTCAGGACCAGACATAGCGTAAGAATCCAGAACACGGAGTAAGCGAGACTACGAGCACTTGTTTTTTTAAAAAGTGCAAATTCCCACATAAGTTTTACAACTGCTGGAAGGCTACCAAGTCAGATAGTAGGTATGGCTCCACCTGAACACAACTATCTCTCATCGACTATAACAACTACTCCAGAAAGGCAGCTTCATGACCGGGTCATTATCCCAACTGTTGGCAAATGGAGGTCATTGCCGCTGCGGACGTGACGTCACGTTACATATTTGGATCAAGGGCCGCGGTCGGCGCTACGGCCCGGGAAACCCGACTGTTCGCGGGCTTTACGACAGACAGCATAGAGCTAGGGCTGTCGCTAAGAGATTTGTCTGTAAAATATTAAATTTTGTCTGTTTACTTACTGGATTTTCTGTACTGTAATACTGAAAAGACAAAATATTTGTTTGATAAGATAATACTTTATGTCAGTAAAATGATCGAGTGAGTACACTCGTTATTTTTTACCCATAAACGCGCAGTCGAAATAACATTCGATTTAAATGATATTTTAAGCGTAAGTTACCCTGATCATATCGACACCAACTAAGAACGTATTTTTGAAAATTTCACCCTTATAAGGGTTAAATTAAGGGTTACATCGAAGTATGTCACGGGCAAAGTCTAGTGGCACAACTAGTTTGCTGAATAAATTCACACTTTAACGACTTGTTTACATAAATTGTTTTTCGCGTGCGGTAAGTTATTGTCCAACTGAACCTTGAGCATAAATTTCGGCGACTACGGAATCGATTGCGCTGTTTTTTGATTAAAGGTCTGGTGGGCAGTGGTGTTACGATAGGTATCATCTGCATGTAGTAAATAATGTTTGGCTTGCGGGAAATAATAAGTGTGGTTGCAGAAAACAAAGAACCCTTTCAAATTCAACAGTAATCCATTCAAAAAATAGCTTAATACTTTTGCTTTTACTTTGACACTTGAGAGTTATTGTAGAGCTGAAGGCCTGAGGACGGTGACTGGGCTGCTCACCGTCCTTACAGAAGCAGGCCCATGACGCAGTGTGTCGTGAGGGATTCACGCACGCCCCCCCCCCCCCCCCCTCCCACCTTAGAAGCGGCTATTGTAGAGCTGAAGAAGTCTTTACATAAAGACTTTCAGGAGTGTCAAGGCTCAAGGCCGCGTGATTTTTTTTGAAAAAAGGTACAAATATTTCCCTTCTTTGTCAAAATTGTGGCCGAAGGTAAATGAACATGCTTGCCAACCCTGCCGCTCATTAGCACCGCGTTACATAAAACCTGCACACGTTTAGCTCATGTATAATGTTTACTCCAATTTTACAGTGGCCTATTTTAATGTCGTTATTTTTAGGGTTCCGTAGAAAACAAAGCCCTTAGCGATCGGAGAAAGTCTAGCTAGAGGATCTGACGGCATTCTATTCCCACAATGCCAAAAAAGGGCCAATCATAGCTCCTTTTTTACACAACCGAGGTGGCAGATAAGCATACGACCTACCTGATGGAAAGTAGTCAGCGTACCCTATGGAAGTTACGTGGTGACCGGAGGACATTCACGCTGCCACCTGTGACGGCCCTAAAAGCTTACATACAACTGCTAACGTTTTGGGTGCAACTGAAAAAATTCTTTATATTTCTTCAGATTCTTCCTATCATTCAACTCTTGACAGACTTTGACAATGCAGTGATAGTTTACTGGGTAGGTGGGTAAAGAGCAATTCTACTACGTTGAGAGCAAAACATACATAGAATATATTTCCGAGTTCGGTACCTACATAGTAACAAAATATCATAGAAACCCTTAATTCGCGGCGCATAGTGACAGAAGTATCACGGGCGAGTTGCCAAGTGCCAAAAGTGACGTAGCGCAGTAGGTCAATAAGCTATGACTCAGGCGTAATACTGAATTTGTTGTGCTATGGCAGTCTTTCCCAAAGTGGGCGATAACGCCCCCTTGTGGGCGCTGCTGGTCTCAAGGGGGGCGGTAAGAGACCCAGAAGAAACTGGGGGCGTTGTGTAGAGGCGGGAGGGCGGGGGGTGATTTGTAACTTTATTTAGCTAAGAGGCCTCTTAAACAACAACTGCAAGAGCTCTCGACTCTCAATAACAACTTGTGAACATCAACTAATATGAATTAAAAGATTGCTCAAACTCGGTTCTATACCTATTTGTCTTCGCGTAGTTCATATATCTGTCCTATTTTATTTAATATAGAAAAAAATAATAGTTATTAGTACTCGTAGATATCTATCATGTTATAACAAGTTTTTGTTAAATAACCCGAATTGTGTATTCCTGTATCAGTCGGCTGGTTCATTGAATGCTTGTTCGGACTTGTTGAGTACGATTGAGCGTTGAATGAGATAAACGAGTTTATGCATGTTTGTTTTATTCCTGTCGGTGCATGCTGCTTAAGTCTATCATGTTTTAACAAGTTTTTGTTAAATAACCCGAATTGTAATACCCGAAGTAAAAAAGAAGAGACGGCAATACTCTGCGGAATATATTAAATTCGGATTTATTGAAAATCCCACAAACCAATCGTCGCTTTTGTGTCTTCTATGTCTAAAAACATTTTCGAATGAAGCAATGAAGCCTTCAAGGCTGCAAGATCATTTGAATAAAATGCATCCAGATAAGAAAGACAAGAATGTAGCATATTTTCAAGAACTAGAGAAGAAGCATAATACTCAGCCAAGTGTAGAAAACCATTTTCGGCGGCTGCTAAGCAAGATGACGACGGACTTCGAGCTTCGTACAATATCTCTTTGTTAATTGCTCAAAAAGGCAAACCACATAACATCGGAGAAAAGTTAATATTGCCAGCAATAAATGAAGTAATAACTACTGTGCTTCATAAACCGGCCGCAGATATTATCCGAAAAATTCCTTTGAGTAATAATTCTGTGCAAAGACGAATTGATGAAATGGCTGAAAACATTGAAGAATCATTGTGCGATCACCCGAGGACAAGTCAATCTCTCAATTCAGCTCGATGAGTCCACTTTACCAACTAATGAAGCATTGTTGTTGTCTTACGTGAGGTTTATTAAAGATGAGAAAATATGTGAAGAACTATTATCTGCTAGAAATTTAGAGACCGATACAAAAGGTGAAACCATATTCAATACATTGGAAAAGTTTTGCGATGAGAAAGAGATTCCTTTGAAAAATATTATTTCAGTTGCTACGGATGGCGCTCCGGCTATGACAGGGTGCCATAAAGGCTTCATAGCGTACTTAAAAAATAAAATTCCAGATGTCCTTGGTTGTCTATGAATAACGCAATGTGTTGTCTATGAATAACGCAATGTACAATTGCGTTATTCATAGACAACATTTAGTTGCTAGAAACTTAAGTGAAAAACTATTTCAATCACTGCAATATGTCATCAAAGCAGTCAATAAAATCCGCAACAGCTCTTTGAATGATAGATTATTTCATCAGCTTTGTATTACTAATGACGAGGATTTCAACCGTTTGTTGTTTCATACTGAAGTTCGTTGGCTATCAAGAGGCAATTGTCTGACTCGATTTTACAACCTGTTTGACTCTGTTATAGAGTTCTTGGAAACTAAAGATACAGAATTGCACGACAAGCTCATAACATCAAAGAATGATATAGCTTACATGACAGACCTGTATAAATATTTATTGTTAAAAATTACAGAGAAACATAATTATTACATATCTATATTTACATTATTACTATCTAAACTAAACCTAAATAAGGCCCCCGTGGCATTGTGCCCAAAAGACTAGCAGCATTCCCCCTTTGAATAGCAATACCAATTCGTTGAGCGAGAAAACTGCCAGCCCTTGGGTCACCAGTTGACTACACAAGGCGCTTTTTCAAATTCTTGAAAAATTTTTGCGCATTGGGACCCCATGGACCTAGGGTCTCGACACCGACTGGACAAAAACGATACGATGAGTCGAGACCCTTATATTTATTAATTTTAATATTTTCAGCCGCTTCCGCTGCGGCACTGGCTTTTAATTTTGTTTTAGGAAGATGGGACGGGGCTAGAGTGTCAACACAAGTTGCATCCCACACCAGGACCCGACCCATCTCCCACGGTATCAAAGTCATACCATCCGGTCTCTTGCCATCGTCCCTGAAAACGCCGTTTGGCTCTAAGAGCGCAGGCACATTGGCGGTGGCAAGAGCACGGCGGATGATGTCATTATATCCTGTATAAATTGTTCAACGACATGAATCTCCAACTGCAAGGCGATAAACTAAATTTAATTAAAACAAAAAACGTCGTTGCTGCTTTCGCAGCCAAACTGCTTCTACACAAAAAGAATCTGGGCAGACGTGAGTTTCACAATTTTCCAAATTTATCAGTATCATGCAGTAACGACGAATTGTTTGCCTACTGCCAACATTTGGAAAACCTCCACATTGACTTCACCGAACGATACCAGGACATTTTGAACTTGGAAATACCAGACTGGGTGTTGGATCCGTTTTCAAATGTCAACACAGCAATGTCACCTCAGCTGGAAGAAGAACTTATAGAATTGACAACAAACGAGGAAATAAAAATCAAGTTCAAAAATGGTTACCAAGAATTTTGGCTTCAAAAACCGATCCCTCAATTGTACCCTGGATTGTGGTCAATCGTTCAACGATTCTTGATAGCATTCCCATCGTCATATTTGTGTGAACGTGGATTTAGTGCTGTGACAACACTGCTTACTAAAAAGAGAAATCGTTTGCTTGTTACCGAACGTGGCGACTTGCGACTGTTCTTGAGTAAATTGGAACCTGATATCACAAACTTATTAAACAGCATCAGATTCATCCTTCACATTAGTTTTTATATAAGGATTGATTATTTTAGTTATATTTTTAATAAAAGATACTCTGTTTTAATACTATAAAGTTGCGCTCAATAATCATTCTTATTGGCAGGTGGAGCCCGTAAGAGTTAACTTGAGACCTAAGCGCCGTTGTATGTTACCTACTGCGCTCAGGTTTCAAGTTGCGGGTTATAGTAAGTTTCGTTTAGAATTCTCTGTTAATATACTTTTTTTTTTATTTTTTTTTACACAACATCACATATATAGGTCACAATAATTAATTAATTTAATTTGAAGTTATAGTGGTTTTTAAATAGGAGAAAAAATGGGGGCGCTAAAAAAATATTTATTCTCAAAGTGGGCAGTAGACAAAATAAGTTTGGGAACCACTGTGCTATGGTAACTGAAAAAGTGAGAATAGATTTAATAGATCATTGACTTCGCCTATGAACACATGAAAAATCTTGAAAAGTAATTTTAAGATCTGCAATTAAGTTGGGAAGTTTTCAAGACATCTTTAAAAGTTTAAATCTCTTTTTTAATGTTATACTCACATAAGTAAAGTAATCAGACCTTAGAGTATATATTAGAAGGTACCTTCTAATATATACTCTAAGAATCAGACGTTATATATATGACGGGAATCCCATTGTAGATTCCGAAAGATCCGATAAACCTTTGCACATTACCAACAATCTGGAGGGTAAGTCGTAGGTCTCATAATTCCTCCTAATTAACCTTGACTCTGTTGCGCTAGAATTAACGGATTTGGAGGGTGTCTCCTCCCTGCTCCTTGTTTAGAAAGTATAGCTTTTTTATGATAGTGAAACTGCAAGTAATAAAAAAAAATGTGTGCGTGTAACCTTTACGCGCGATTGAAGTAAAACTTCTTTGCCATTGAAGGCATCAAGTGTATTAATATCATTCATTCGAATTTTGAAACGTAGTTTCCGGTATTCAAAATTCAAATAGCGTTACTTCCGTCAGAAAAAAAATCTGAGTTACTCCCTAGTCGCGCCTAAAGAAGTTTTACTTCAAAAATGGTGCAAAACACTCACGCACGTGTTTCCCTATTCCAACCCCGGGTTCTTCAGGTGGTGCGTGAAGAGGCACATCATTGCACCTTCGAGTTAAAGGCCGCTGTCGATAGTCGTGGATTGTGAGAGAGGCCCTCAGTTCCCTAGGATTCTAGATGTAGCCACAGCTTTCCATCAGATAATAGACGGTGCGCGTCATTCTGGCGAGCTTCATACAAAAAGAACCCCTCAAACATGGATAGCATGAAGTCTGTTTACTCTACGTTATTTGTCACGCGCCGGCACTGCGACAACAAGCTCTATCGATTCGACACACAATCGATATATTGAACTGCCGCATTCACACATACAATACAATACAATACGTTACTACTTATGTATTACTGGGTGTGACTAAATTAGCTCAGCAACTTCGCCTCATTCTTTCTGCGAACACCTTTTCCAAATTTCTTTTAGAGAGGAAGTTTTTTATAACGACTTGTCCAAACCATGTTCTTATTGAACTCGGTTAGAAAACAAACCAACAGCAACTTTTTGAAGAACCCCATGCTGTAGGCGTATGGGAAAACCTTGTCAGACTCCTACCGGCTTAAAGCACAGAACCCCTTCCACCTGCTTCCAGCCAGGACTCCTGGGGTTCAATAACGAACTCCTCCTTTGTCACTTGCCACAAGAGACCAAGGCATTATACTATCCTAATTCACGCCATACATAAATCTCTCCGCTTTCCTTACTTTCGAATCATTAAATATAATCAATCATCCTCTAACACATTCTACCAAGCAATTTGCGCGCCACACAAGCTGCAACCTTTCCATAATACACTCGTATCATTGTACATCCATTAATATTCCATTGGGTTTTATTCAAACCTTACTATAGGTACTATAACCATAAAGTTTTATGGTTAGTACAAAATGAATGCTATAGAATTCGCCATTATTGTCGGTAGAAATGGAATGTTTAACAATGCAGCTCAATAGGAGGCGAAAATTCCATTAGTAATGTTTCGAATTTTCAGGAAAACAAGTCACGGACGCCCGCTAGAAGACATAAGCCCGGAGCTCAGAGGATTTTGGTTGTGAAAACTGTGGTTAGATTATACATATAGTCAAGCCTTTATCCCCAAAGGGGTAGGCAAAGGCATAGTATATAGGTGGTAAGCCTATTGCCGTGATGAAATGGACAGTTGAACTATTTCAAGCCGCCCATAAGGCCTTGCACTTGCACATCATTTTACTGACAACCGCATTTCATTTCGAGTTTTCTTTCGCTACGCAATGGATCGTTTTGCGAAAGTGTGTGTGTGTTGGAGTGGCGACATTTTGTACTCTTTACTAAGGTCTCAATAAGTGAAGAATGCTGTGAACAGACAGTCAATGGCCGCTATTCTGAGATAACAGCTAAATCTGGCGTACTCCTAGGCTTTGGATGAAAATGAAGTCGCGTAAGTCACAACGTAAGACTTATAAAAGTCAAGAAAATACTCTTATTTTTAGGGTTCCGTAATTAAGGAGTAAAAACCGAGCATGACTCGCACTTTGCCGGCTTTGTGTGATTTTAATTAAATTAGAGCAACATAGTGCAACAGTTAATAATGCCCGATGATAGATGAGACGACAATTGATAAAAAAGTGAAGATCTCGTAGATCCATTATCTCGAGTAGATATTAGCTGTGATTACACGAGTCAGTGTTGCGATAGTGAAATCTACGTATTAACACGCAATCAGGCACAGATTATGATAAGGCTATCTATGCTACCAAGTTTAAGGACCGATATAGTACCGAACCTACTTCTAGCTAATAGCTGGGTCAACAATCTACAATCAGAGGCAAATGACTCCAGAAAGGAAGCACATACAAACATACATAATGGTCACGCCTTTATCCCCAAAGGCATATTATACTATACGCCCATACGAGTATTTCACCTGTAAATTTTTGTCCATCGTAATAGGTGGTGTTGAAATGGACAGGCGCAGTTTGAGACTGTCAGATGTTAAAATTATTCAAGCCACGCAAAGGGCATTTAAATAGGGTCAACGACAGTCATTTTACTGGCAATCGGTACCAAAAGCTTAACATGGTTTCAAAAGCTCGGTAACCCTCGTAAATAGATAAGTCACAAAGTGGTCACACATTGGAGGAGCAGTCGAAGGTTGCTTACCGCAGTGATCGTTTACAGAACACTTGAGTTCGCGGGGCCACGAGCGCTTCAAACAAAGTATATCCATGTGTTATTCCGATAAATTAATTTCTTCAGGATCATAGTTGTCTACTTATAAACTACACAATAATGGAAACGTCATTTGTTACAAAAGTAAACCTTCGTCGCGTATTTGACTATGTAAATCTGATGTAATCGTGTTTTTTAACCACTTTACATCTCATTATGATCACTTTGAATGTTCTCAAGGCGAAAACAAAATATTTTTCTGATAATAAGCTCGCCTAAATGACGCCACTCGCCATTCCATCATGGAAAGCCATGAATACATCTACCGAGTTGAAGGTCACTATCACAGTTCAATATCAAGCCTACTATGTCTACACTATCAAGAACAACCAGCAAATAGGTACTCTGTGTCCAAGGATCCACCCTCAAAGAGGCAATAATCCAAGCAACGATTCTGTCTTCTACCAAAGCCACCGTGGTATGAAAACCGTTCAAGACTCAAGAGTTGACGGAGAAAGTTGAAGACGCTCTGATGATTTATGAATAGGTACCTACCTATAATATTGAATATTGTTGTTTACAACAAACTTATCAAGTTAGTCCGCCACAAGCCGAGGTCAGGCCGGGCGCCCACACAATTCGACGCCATCGCCTTAAAAGGGCTGAACGAGCGTTGTTAGCGCGGAACTCCTGCGCAAATGCCCTTGGTGTGTTAAAAGGTTGATACAACCATGATTCCACTTGCATGATACTCAAAGAAAATATTTTTGTCGGATTTTCATCGACCGAAAGAGAAAAGGACTTCTGTAAACGTATGAGCCCAAAACCAGACCGAGCTTGAACTCAGCAACAGTCCACGAGAAGTGTCTTTAAAGTCACATCGAACTAATCAGATGATAAATTAAGGGAATTCCTTCTTTTGCAAAGTGAAGACCAGGAAAATTCCTAGATCCTAGAGTTACAGAAACATTACTGAATACTACACAGGTCGGAAGAGATAAGTCTACGAAAGCCAGATGCCTCAGTATTCCGGATAGACTTTGTTGTCACCGCAGCATCGCATAGTGTTTGGAGGTTATCGATTCAGGTGTCACCTTGAAGAAGCTCTTACACCCTCGGAGTATTCATACATTCATCAGACGTTGGTGGGAAATCTACTCTTACAGGGCGGCTCTGTATACTTTTCTCTGCAGCTGACTGTACAACCCTTTCGTTTAAGAGATGACGCGACTAATCAAGAATGAATGCAGTATGACACTACTCATTAAAATTCCTGATTCACCATAACTCCTACGCGCGGATTCGCTTCTTACTTGCTATAGCAATTATTTTGTTTTTATAGCCAGTCACTGAGGATGATGAGCGTCTTAAATCTTTTGTGTAGACAGGCGTCGATATAATGATAATAATTGAAATCGGATAATGACGGCTACACAAAGGTGTCAAGCCCCTCTTTTTAGGGTTCCGTACCCAAAGGGTGAAAACGTGACCCTATTCATGAGACTTCGCTGTCCGTCTGTCCGTGACGAGGCTGTATCTCAGGAACCTTGATAGCTAGAGAGCTAAAATTATCACAGATGATGTATTTCTTCTCCACTTTTACAAAAAATACTAAAATCAAGAAAGGGGGAGGATTGGAGGGGGCTTCAATACATACAACAAACGCGATTTTTGCTGTTTTTCGGTACGGAACTCCTTGCGTGAGTCCGACTCGTATTTAGCCGGTTTTTTTTTACGTGTGGAAATCCTCATGGATGCTATACCGGACTTCTATCGACTAAAACCATACGATGCATTGCCATCTACGACCGTGAGTCCCGGGCCCGGGTAAAGCCCACAGCGGGTTGTTACAACCAGCGCCTGTCCATCTCAACACGGGCAATAGGCTCACCACCTATTACGTGGGACATAAAACTATAAGGTGAAATGTGTACGTAGACTATGCCTCTGCCTACCCCTTCGGGGATAAAGGCGTGACTATAACGCGCCGGTGCACGAGCATGCGTGAGCGTGAGGCACGGCCGAGTTCCGGCGCTGACTCACGGCAGTAGAATCAAATTCTCTAATTAGATTAGTGGTCTACCCGCTAACAGCTGCCATTGTAAGGGTGCTTTTCCACTAGCTGTGAAGTGCTATGGTGTGCGTTTGATATCCGCAAATATAAAGTTTCGTCGGTCCGCAAGTAACTGACCGCTTATATTGTCAAATTGTGCGACTCCCGGCTGTAGGCCGACGGAAGGGCACCATGAGTAAACATAAAAGAAAAAGGGATATCCGCCAAAATTACATAATGTGTACACGTCCTAAGCGTGAACTATTAGCACATTCATGACGTCACACAGATATCGCACGTACACAACAATGGCACACCTATCTTTGGAATATTACCATGTTTAGAGCATTGAGAGGTGAACTATTAAGTGCTCTTGCGGATGGGAGCAGGGTGAACTCTAGCTAGCTCTAGCCTCTAGTCTGTTTGATTCCATTTGGTCAGGCGCAGGGTCGGAAGCATCATACTTATACTCAAAGCCGGCATTTCATCAAACCATTCGACTAAGACTTGAAAGACTTAAAATTCGTTAAATTATAAAAGGCATATTCATGTTCTTACGAAAATTTCTCTCTTGTTCTGTTAGAAATCGAGTGAGGTTCGTTACATATCGTTCGTCTCAATGACTTTTTTCAGGAATAAGACGAAAAATCTTTCAAAATTTCATCACGTTGAATTAGAGTATCTACCGTAGTGTTTAAAACTTCCTTTGGGGATTGTCAACGTACCACAATTCTTTATAGGTTTAGTGCGAATCAGGCGTTATAATGACGAAAATCTATCATAATAAAGTAAATAAAGTAGAGGAGGGAGAGAAGCTATCTTTACCGGCTTACCGCACAATAATTTATAGCCCTGCCATATAATTATGACCTACTGGCATACAGGCTCAAAGTTTCAAACATCTTTGTTAAAAACAATTAAAAAAAAACCCCGGGAACCCAACTAAGGTGTACAATAAAAGCACAAGTAAACCTTCACTTTCCTATTACTTAATCCGGTGCAATGGTAATAAAACATAATTTAAATATATTATAGTTAGCCCGTTATGTAGACGAGAGCGAGACGCCACCACAGCGAGCCGAGGCACGGTGTTAAGTCTAGTTATGTAATAGTAAGGGTTTCCACACACTAGCTTTTCTTGAGCGTTGTTTGTGCGTTCGTTGTCTAGCCAGCGCTCGCGCTGCGTAGACGCTTTGGCGTCGCGTTAGGGCGGTGTCAGAGCAACGTTTATTTTCTTTTTTCATTTAAATAGCACACAATAATAAGTACAGAAAGCAATCTATATACAAAGTTCCCTCGGACTACGTACTAACTAATAGACACCGCTATCTGAGTTCACTGACACGAGGTCAGAGGATTTTAATTGTAATAAAATTGCGATACTGGTTTGAGCGCGAGAGTGAGCTGAGGGTAGGTATGAAAAATAAAGTGCAACCATGAGATTGCTTTCTTTCTGTATCTTATTATTTTATGAAAATAGTGCACAACACAAACATCGTAACCCGCTCCTTGCACTGCATCAATACTGTATGGGCGCGGCGCGGCGCTCACTAACCGATTACGCGCGAACAACACTAGTGTTTTGGAGGCCTAAGGGACTGTCCTCATCAAGACCTCACACTGACGTTTCTCTTGAGTGTTGTGTCGTCGTTTAGCCACCACCGAACAGCTACAAAACGCCGGGTTCAAGTAGCTTTTTGTACACTGCACTTATTCTAAAAAAAACGGCGAAGACGCTTAAGGAACACTAGTGTGAGGGATTCCTTAGTTGAGCCGGCGCACCTATGCTTGCTTCGCGCGGTACTGATCTGAAGCTGATACACTTTCACGCAAGTCTTATAAAAAAGATTAAAGCACTTTTTGCAGGCTTTAGATTAAATAAATTATTGTGAAATGGTAACATTCCTTTGTTTCACATCTTCATAAAAGCGTGTGCAGTTTTGTATTTTTATCATTTCTATGTGGAAAGTGCTTAATTACTGTACTTAAACAAAATGTTAGTCCGAGCTGTGAAGTCTACACTTAATGTCTGCAACTGCAGAGGTGCAAGCCCCTATGTCATTCTAGATAACTCCATTTTACCAGGTCTGCCCTGCAGCTACGCACTTGTGATCGTAATCTAATTAGACATTTTCAGGTCGTTCTCTAATTGAGGCTGACGCGCGCGTCTCTTAGCGAAGGCCCTCAGGTCACCGCAATTCATTTCTGGAATCCCACCTGAAAATCTACGATTGTACTAGAAGAGAAGACCTTTTATCATCCACTTGAACCACCGTACTTTTTCCAACTCTGTTGGGGTCGGCTGAGCTTCGATATTTTCCGTGAAGTGACTGAAATCTGAGCCGCCGGCGCCACAACCAATGTAAGAAGAAGAACCATAATATTACAGAACTTTGACATCGCCATGTCAAAGTTCTGTAACAGATATTATGGTTCTTACATTGGGGAAGCTTGATTTTTCACTGGGGGAGGTTCTTCTTTTGTATAAGAAGGGTCCTTTGTATTAGAAATTGCGAATATTCAAGAAGTAAGTGCTCTAATTTTTATACAAATTTTAACATGCAACGTTTGTTTCAATGTCGCACGGCGCGGTGAGTTCAGCGTGTAATTAAGGAAACCAAATTATATGGAAATGAATAAATAAAAATGGACGATGTAACGTCGTTAAATGTACAAGTAAACTATTACTAATTATAGTGCGCGCGGATTTAATTACTTCTCAAAATTCAAGTAGTTCTATCGAGTTAGTTAAAGGTCTCTGTACACTGCCGCGGCGGAGCAGTTAGAACTACACGCGCGGTACAGCGATACATGGACGCGAGTGATAAACATCAGTTTACCGTAGTTAAACAGTCCAAGGCTCAGGTCGATTTACAAAATAGTAAAGGTTAAGACGGTGTAAATAAATGGTGTAAGGTGTAAAAAGTATTCGTAATAAAACAGCCTCAAAGCAACCAGATCCCGCTGAACGTAATCAGCGTGCCTGTCAATTGTCAATTTTGCTACTCAGACACATACTCACTTTTCTGTGCACGAGATTCACTAAGTTTTTCTAGAATAATTCTGCATCTGTACTAATATTATAAAGAGGAAAGATTTATTTCTGTATAAAACGTGAAAAACTCTAAAGCTACTGGACCGATTTTTTTTTGTCATTAGAAAGCTACGTTATCATCACTGAATAACATAATGCCATCATACTTCAGCCCCGTATTCCCACCCGCGAAACCGCGTGTAATTCGCTATTCTGTTTAACAGATGCACAACAGTGTACGAGAACCTTAAAACTAATCTATTTTTCCACGTTTTTATGTGAGTAGTAAATAGTTTCCGCCTTCTACTTTCATCTACATCTCTCATATTAGCATCAAGTATGGGTCATATTGTTATTTTATTTAAATCGGCTTCTATTTGGTTGGTTGTCGTAATAACAATTATACAGTACATAGATTTCACAAGCGAACAGTTCACATCATACACTAAGTACTGGCTAACGTCTACGGCTCCGCCCACGTGATGTAGTTTTCCCGGATATCATGTCCCACAAAAACTTAGATGTCCTTTCCCAAGCACTATTCTATTTCCGTACCAAACATCAGAATCGTTTAGGGGCCGTCTACACGAGCGAGGAAATCGCAGTGATTTTATCTTCGTGACGTGTTAAAGGGTAAAAACGGGACACTTTTAATGAGAGTTCGCTATCCGTCTGTCTGTCTGTCATTCACGAAGCTGTATCTGAGAATCCTTGATAGAAATTTTCACAGATAATGTTTTTCTGTTGCCCCTATAACAACAAATACTAAAATCAGATACTTAAAACATTCAACAATAAACGTGATTTTGTTGCCTTTTTTTCGTACCCGGACCCTCCGTGTGCTAGTCCTTAGCAGGTTTAACTGATTGGTTTGTTTCATACAATCTCTCGTCGCGATAATATTTCTGTGTGTAGACAATATAAGTCATTCATAAAGAATGTATAGAAATACGTAGCACAACGATAATATCGCAGAGATTGGGCGCTTGCACATTGCACGATATCGTGGCACGATATCGTCCACGATATCGTACGATATCGTTCCACGATATTGTACGACATCGTTTCACGATATCGTACGATATCGTGGAACGATATAACCGAACGAAATTGACACAGTATAACCCACAGCTTATTATTCGGTTAGTAGCTTTGCGCCAGGAAAGGTAACCGCGCGATTCTTAAAGTTAGGTAATTAAAATATTAGAAGCAATAATGGCAGCAGTAAACAAGTTACGTTTACTTTATCTTTTATATTTACGGAGAAAAAAACGATACTGTAGAAGAACATTTTGGGTTGATCCTCTTCTACAAGTGCGATATTTAGAAGGAACTTATTACCTTCTCTTCTATACACTGTGTGCGCGAAGTGAAATGTTTAATATTTTTTTTCGAATGACCCAGAACACTTTCGAGTTCATACTGTGTCATTTGTTGGAGGTTTTAAAAAAACAAGACACTAACTTCCGGATGGCAATACCACCGCGGGAATGTTAGCAGTATCTATAAGTTACGAATCACGTGATAATTTTGCAATCCAAAAGGTCCGCCGCACCGTAATCACAAAATTTCGTGATGGATATCATTTAAGGGGTTTTTTCGAATGCTGAGTACGAATTACGTGATAATTTTGCAATCCAATATTCCCGCCTAAGCTATTTACAGTAGTAAACTAAAAAGATTTGCTTGTTAAGTTTAGGCATTCTGAACTAGCAATGCGAAATTACTATGACAAAAGATTTTTATTGTAAAATTAAGGCCAATTACATTAAATTGGTACCTAGCATACGAAAAAACCCTTAAACGATACCCATTATGGAATTTTGTGATTACGGCGCGGCTGCCATATTGGATTGCAAAATCATCACGTGATTCGTACTCAGCATACCAAAAAACCCCTTTAACGATACCCATCATAAAATTTCGTGATTACGGCGCGGCGACCATATTGGATTGTAAAATTATCACGTGATTCGTACTCAGCATACCAAAAAACCCCATAAACGATACCCATCATGAAACTTTGTGATTACGGCGCGGCGGCCATATTGGATTGCAAAATTATCACGTGATTCGTACTCAGCATACCAAAAAACCCCTTAAACGATACCCATCATGAAACTTTGTGATTACGGCGCGGCGGCCATATTGGATTGCAAAATTATCACGTGATTCGTACTCAGCATACCAAAAAACCCCTTAAACGATACCTGGAGCATGACTTGTAGCTCACTAGAAGTCATGCTCCAGGAATGTCACGGGTCAGTAGATGCGCACGTCTGTGTGAGTGAGCCGTTTCGCACGTTTCTATGAAGTTACTCTACTGTTGTAAGTATCTGTATATTGTTACGACAGTAAATATCGTCCACGATATCGTGCGATATCGTGCGATATCGTGCGATATCGTGCGATATCGTGCGATATCGTGACGATATCGTGGCAGTGTGAAAGCGTGTAGTAGTAATTGTATCAAAACACCGCTCCTACGATATCGTACGATATCGTGTCGTTACGGTTATCGTGGCAGTGTGCAAGCGCCCATCCTCTCATTCCTGAAGACGGCCTCTGCGGTTTAAGCTCAATTGTTTGAAAGCGCGACATTAGTAACTTTCTACATAAGTAGGGAAGGGAATAGTAAATATTGCAAGGCGAACTTGCAGTGGTACGAGCAGTCATGTTTATGCAATAAGTTGACACAGTTGCCTCAAGGTCGAGACGTCGAGCCGAGTATGGAGAATCGGAGGTTGGTCTGTGTCTTACTCAGGTACTGATTTACTGAACTAGTTTCACGCTGACTTGGATCTAACATCTGAACTGAGTCATATATGGAAGTTATCAAGGTCGTTACGTTGTAATAACGCTTTACTTGATGACGTCACATACAGCCAGATTTACCGACGACCTGGCAAAGTTCGAACTTTTCCAAGGCGTCGGCAACTAACTGAATGCTGAAAGCCCAGAACTATGTGTTTTGGTATAAATTGGAAGACCCCTATGTCCAATAGTGGACTGACATAGGCGGATTTAGTTGATCGAGAACTTTAAGGCATCCAAGAAGTACTCGAGACCTGTGCTGAATGCGGGTGGCACAAGAGTGAACGTTGTGGCGATACTCAGTGGAGGCCTATGACCAGCAGTGGGCGCCAAATCAGCTCAGATAATTAAGAGGAGTATTCTCAACATTATTAGGAGCAACTGCCGTCAGACTATTCAACCCCGCAATGTAATGTGGTCAGCAGGAACTTCACCAGCAGTTGAGGTTGGTGGTCCCGAAAATGTTGGTGGAACTAAAGTAGACTCAGTAACTTCTTGCATCAAGAAACTTAAAATAAAATTTCAACAGTCACGCCTGCTTCGGCAGCGCGTGTGTGACGCCTCTGGTGTTAAATAAGTATAAGGTTACGGTAACCAACCATCAGGGGGGCCGTAAGCTTGTCTGCCATCTTAGCCGTATAAATGAACCGATTTTCTGCCCGCAACTCAGCCGTAACGTAATGAGCGTCATGCCGCCTGCATAATAGATTTGCACCTATTCAATAAGACGATTGCGTTACGTGACTGGTTTCACAAATATAGACGTAGCACATATAACATACATTACCATGTCCAAATTGATTTATCTAACAGGTCCTAATGCAATTCAGTTTGTGATATATTGCGTTCAAACATAGAGCCAACTAGTTGCCACTCTACACCTTAAATAATATTTTTAAGGGAAAAGATTTGTGTGTTTAAAATAATTGATAGATCTGAAACTACTGAACCGATGTAGAAAATATTTCGACATTAATAAGTGAAATTATTCAGAAGTAACATATTGTATTATCATGCTACTTCCCAAGGGAGCGAAGCAGTAATATTATAAATCTCGCAAAATATTACAAGTTTCCATACATTGTTTTTTGTGTTTTGTTTTAATTGTACTTCATTGATATTATGTGATGTTTTAATGTAGCTACATATCTGAACCAATGAATGAATTCTATGGACACTGTCTGAAAATAAATCATTTTTATTTTATTTTTATTTATTTATTATTGTCGTAAATATATGGGTGCCTTAGCATGACACAGACGAAGCCGTGGGCACAGCTATATTAAAATGAAAATATCTTTATAGGTAGGTGAGAAAGTTATCACAAACATATTTACTGCCAAATTCGCAAAGCAATATGTAAAGCCGGAAAGAAAAGAACCTGACAATACTCAGGGCTATAATTTTTGTTGTAGGTGTCTATTATGTGTAATTGGTTATCAAATAGGAATGTGACAATGTATGAGTGTTTAATAAACAACAATTTCTTTCTTTCACAGGCAATAGCGCTACACAATGAAACCCGAATGCCACTGAACTAGGCACTTCTAGGTTATGGGAATGAATCAGTTGATACAACAATAGACGCATCACACTTTTTATTATCGTTTCCCACCACTAAGACTAAGGTCTCACACTGAACGTCAGCGGCGAGCGGGGCGAACGGCGATTACGGCGCTAGAGTATACAAGACAGTAGGTAACTTCAAACAAACGATAACAAATGTACAAAGAGCGGTTTGCTTGTGTGCCAACAAGCGCATTGCCGCCTGACCACGGTAATAGAATATACAGTAACATAACAACGAAAGAAGCGCGAGCCATAGCTACGCGCGGCGATGCCAGTATGTGCTTAGCACATCCGTACCCAAAGAGTACAAAACGTGACCCATTAATGAGACTTTGCTGTCCGTCTGTCTGTCTGTTTGTCACGAGGCTACAATAGGTATAATAATAAAACATTTCGTACGGTCTCAGTCCAAGCGCAAATATTTTTCGATGAATTTACCAATTTGTAAATAATAAGTATAATCACAAAACTAGATAAAAAGTCAAAGTAGGCACATGTTATCAAAATGCCATGGTGGGCACCCTTATGGCATGTTTATTTACGTACCGCGCAACTGTAGGCATTTATTTCTAAAATACAGCCCAGTCAAATACTTTTACTATTGTATTACGCTCTCGCCGTCGCCCCGCTCAACGCTCACAGCCAGTTTGTGGCCCAGCAATCCTAGCATACTTAAACACTTGATTGTGGAGCTGTGTTTAATGGTTTAGTGTTACTTGTGACACCTGCGGCTTCCACTATGTATAATTTGGTTATTGCACAGGTGCTTATAACCTGGATACAGGTCTATTGTGATTTCTTTATGCAATAAATAAAGAAACAGACGAAGGATGACTCGGGTTTGCTCACAAGATGTTTATTTGGTACCGAAAATGGTATAAAAAATATGTTTGTATGGGAGTATTTAATTAGTTGTGATGGCAACAGAAATAGATAATTATTTAAAACTAGCGGACGTCAGGCGGTTTCACCCGCGTAGTTCCCGTTCCCGTGGGAATACGGGAATAAAACATAGCCTATGTTCACCGCAGTACAGTGTAGCTTTCCAACAGTGAAAGAATATTTAAAAGCAGTCCAGTAGTTCCGGAGCCTATTCGTTACAAACAAACAAAAAAAACATATCTTTCCTCTTTATAATATTAGTATAGACTAGCGAATGTTACACCCGCATAGCACTCGCTCCCATGGGAATTTGGGAATAAAATATAGCCTATGTTACTTAGGGATAAGTGTAGCTTTGGAACAGTAAAAGAATTTTTCAAATCAGTTCAGTAGTTTCGGAGTCTATTCCATGCAAACAATCAAATCTTTCCTGTTTATAATATTAGTGTAGATAAGAGAATCAAACTAAGACTTACAAATTTGAAATTAACAAATTTACAATGCTGAAGTTGTAGGCAGTGGTCTGATTGCAACGGGCCCATAACCCAATGAACCAGCCCTACATACATTTTCAGTCCAGGGACATCCTTCCAAGGGCTTACCCGGGGCTCCCAACCATAGGCTATTGGGCGTTATGTGAGGTTTTTTAGTCGGTAGGAGTCCGGCATAACATCCTTGAGGATATTCCCTCACGTTAAAAAAAAAGCCCTACACACATTATTTTTTGACAGATAATTCTGTATTTTAATCTGTATAATATAATGTGAAATATCACTTTTATAAACATTTCGTCATTATAATATAAGAATCAAGTAGGTACTAAAATTGCTCATGAAAGTTACCTAACTACAGCTTTATCGAGCATTATAATATTTTGGTTTTGGAAATTGACCACCCATAGCTTATTATTAAGTAGAGCCCTTTTAATGATCATTTCACGTTGGGTCAGGATTTCATGTCAGTTTTAAGATTATTGAATGACCAATAACATTGCTGAATGTTTTGCCTTTATTTTATCGCATGATTTATAATTAAGCAAGCATGCATCAGAACTAACTAAAATTACCTACATTAAATCTTTAAAATTTTTAACTAAAAATAGAATCTGTTATACCTATTATTCCAATAAGATTCTAATAAGAACCAAAAGGATAAGTTCTGTTCACTTGTAATTTTACATTATTATAACTTTACAGCAAGTTTATGCAGTATCTTGCATTAAAATACTGATAACCAAGGTCTTAAATTATTATAAATTACAAAACTTTGTTGCATTTAGAAGTAAGAATAAAAAAATTAGGTAATGATGTTCATTTAAAAGAAATAAATATACAAAATCTTAGTATTTATGTTGCAAAATATGTACATAGTAATTAAATATGCACATAATGTAATGTGTTCAGAGAAATATGAGTTCAACACAATGCATGATGACCAAGCTAGGGCTTGGCATATTCAGTTAGACAACCAAGCAGGAGTTTAGAAACACTTTGTGACAATACGCAAGATTACGATAAAAACTTAAACCATGAATAGCAGCATTTTAAATGCATACAAATACATTAACGTTCCGCCTCCGTGCGTAACATAGACTGCGATTTCACATTTATTTCGACAAACGCTGATTGAGTTGATAGACTAGGGCCGTTTAGGAGGTTCTTTGGAGCGCAACGTTGCTTTGTCCCTACGTCTGACTCACGTACTTACCAGCAGTTGAGCTTCTTTATTGCAGTGAGATCCGACTGCTTGGATCTCGCAATCACCATTTCCTCAGTAAGCCGGGCCATGGTCACAACACAACTTTGCCACTTCACAGACACAGACTGCCACTGATGTTTGTATACAAAAACTGGTAGAAAACGAACACAGCGAGTATGTTATTCACGGCAAATATGTGCGAAGCTCATCGTGTCGAAAACACGACGGCAATCCGCCACGAGCGCGTCCAAATAACTGTCTGAAAAACAATACGATGTCGCATCACAGTCTGTCTATAGCTGTACACAGTCCGTTCACTTGATGACGATTTGACAGTCTTGACGTCGGCCGTCAACGCGATCGCTTTGTATATATTTAGCTTGCGCGTGTCCACTGTTCTACGTCATTAATTTAATTTGCATTTGCTTCATCCCTGACGGGGTAGGCAAAGGCGAAGTATGCGCCCGAATACCACTGTTGGGTTTTGATTTTGATGTGGAATGCCTATAGGCAAGGGGTAAACTGATTTTTGGCGAGCCTAAAACATTGTCACTAGTTGGGGATAGCAGAGCTAATAAACAATACATTTATTGTTAAAAATTACAGAGAAACATAATTATAACATATCTATATTTACATTATTACTATCTAAACTAAACCTAAATAAGGCCCCCGTGACATTGTGCCCAAAAGACTAGCAGCATTCCCCTTTTAAATAACAATACCTATTCGTTGAGCGAGAAAACTGCCAGCCCTTGGGTCACCAGTTGACTCCACAAGGCGCTTTTTCAAATTCTTGAAAAATTTTTGCGCATTGGGACCCCATGGACCTAGGGTCTCCACACCGACTGGACAAAAACGATACGATGAGTTGAGACCCTTATATTTATTAATTTTAATATTTTCAGCCGCTTCCGCTGCTGCACTGGCTTTTAATTTTGTTTTAGGAAGATGGGATGGGGCTAGAATGTCAACACAAGTTGCATACCACACCAGGACCCGACCCGACCCGACCCATCTTCCACGGTATCAAAGTTTTACCATCCGGTCCCTTGCCATCGTCCCTGAAAACGCCGTTTGGCTCTAAGAGCGCAGGCACATTGGCGGTGGCAAGAGCACGGCGGATGATGTCGTTCAGCGCAGCGTGGCGTGGGAAGCGGCCTGCGCTCTTTAAACATGAAAGACCATGATGCCCCAAAGTGTCAACGTTAAAACCGCAGGGGCATCGATGTGGAGCACAAAGCGTGACGCCTCAAACCAACTGAAATTCTTAGGATGTCCGGTTCCAAAAAAGTTCCGGTGTTGGCTGTAGCGAAAGCTTTCAACCAATCACCGGATTAAATAAGGAGCTCATAATGTGTTAAATAAGGAGCTCTGAATTTCAATTTTCTATTAAGTATGATTTTTTTCAAGTCACCTATACTATCTCCAATCTGGAATATTTGACTGCCTTCTGCAGCTATAGATTTACGCTATTTTCATTGTGGCTGGTCCTAAAATGTTATATTATCCGCGTCAGACCCGGATAATAACATTTTTGCTAGTGAGTCTATAATATTATTGCCTTTAAGTCTACTGAATTGTTACATCGACTGATATTACTTATTAATACAATAAAATCGTGTGCTGTTTGAAAAGAAATGGAAAGGAAATGGAAATAGTATCGCGGAAATGTCATTTTACAGGCTGTCACTTTTTTCTGCTAATGCGATCGGTTTCTCGCAAGATTTGTAATAGAGCTAAAATATTTTGAAACTTATTCGTGTATTGTGTGTCAATGGGAGGGGAGGGTCGTGTATGAATTTACTAAGCTGTAGGATACAGATGCCTGCGTACCCAGTACGAAATGAAAAGCTTTTAAAAGTTTTTGTAACCAAGCCATTGACTTCTAAAAAAAAATAAACCGATTATCTTAACCTGTCATTAGTGTCAATGTCTGTGAGTTTGACGACGTCAGTTCAAACTCGACACTTCATCACCTGCGTTTATTTATTTTCTTTTTCCGAAATAGTACTTAAAATAAATTTAAAAAATGGATGCAAGCGATATATTAGACGACAAAGATAACGGACCCGAAGTTCAGATAAACTTCCCGAGCTCTGTGATGTGCAGAATTGAAGAAATGATGGGCGGCACTGAGCAGTTTGATAGCACCGAAGTGAGTACACGAATTATACATCGATATTTGCGTAATGATGTCTAATTAGAGACCAAAGTACAGTACAAATATGTTCCTATATTACATTACAATGGTTATATCACTAAAACACTTTTACTAATGTTAAGAATATTGCTCAATTTATTGTCGGTTCAGTAATATAATATAAATTTGTTGACCAAAGCAAATAGTCGTATATCCAACGAATTCTAGCAGTAACATCTTACTTTTACAGTTTGATGCAGTAGCCTACATCAACAGGGTGTTCCCTACTGAACAGTCACTGTCAGGAGTGGAGAATGCAGCTGCGAGATGTGAGTTCCACCTAGCTGGTGTGGAGCATGACATCAGGAGGCTGGTGAGAGCACAGGCGGAGCAGAGGGATGCGGGGCAGACGGCCTTGTTGGAGGCACAACGATGTATTGCCGAGTTGGCACTGCAGGTCTGTAGGTCATCCTACAATAGTTATTTAGGAGGAATGTTCAATACTAATATTATAAAGAGGGAAGATTTGATTGTTTGCATAGGATAGGCTCCTAAAGTACTAGACCGATTTGAAAAATTCTTTCACTGTTTCAAAGCTACACTCTTCCCGGTGAACATAGGCGATTTGTTTTCCCACGGAAACAGAAGCTACGCGAGTGAAACTGTGTGACATCCTCTAGTTAACTCCTGTTTTTAATTAATAAATCTTGTGGAATGTTTGAACTTGTGCTATGAAATCAAGGCAATAAATATATTTATGTTTATTATTGTGCTTAGAATATGATCAAACTCTTAAATTAACCTTTACAAATCAAATTCATCAGTAGTAGATTTGTTAATGTTTATTACACTTGCAGCAAAAATGAGTACTTTAAATCACAGAGGAAAAAGCCTGAGATTCCTTTATTCTTTAGTGATATTAGTTGTACTAAAATTTTGGGCAGGTAGGTTCTACCAATTGTATGCCTTCAGGAATGGTTGGCCCAAAATGTCATCTAAATGCAAGAGTTATTGTGTTTGCCTGTTCCTATTAATAGGAATGGTGATGACAATACCAACAGACAGGGTATAAATAATAAAAATATCAAGCAAACAGAAGCAGCAAGAAACAGCAAGCAAATATACACAACCTCTAAATTTATGACCTCATCTATTCCAGGTAGCAGACATTAACAAAAAAGCCGAACGCTCCGAGAGCATGGTCCGTGAGATCACGTCAGAGATCAAACAGCTGGACTGTGCGAAGTCTAACCTGACTGCGGCCATCACGGCTCTGAACCACCTGCACATGTTGGTGGGAGGCGTTGACAAGTTGAGGACTATGACTCGGAATCGGCAGTACAAGGAGATTGTGTTGCCTATGCAGGCTATAATGGAGGTGAGGGAATCGAAATTCCACTAAAACTAATACCTACTAATATTGTACATACTGATTAATTTACTGTGGAATACAGCTGAAGAGTTTGTTTGTTTGAATGCTAAGATCTCTGGAACTAGGTACTGGCTGAAATTCAAAATTTCTTTTATTGTTCATGAGTCCATTTATGGAGGATAGCTATAAGCTATATATACCAAGGGCTCCAAAATTGCAGCGAAACCATGACTTCATGAAACTCAGTCGAGCCATTTCAAATTTTATATCAAAATATAATACAAAGTGCCCATAAATCAAGTACTGTGTAGGCCGTTTGTTGTAGAGCCCAAAACTGATTTGGATAGACACATAGAAAAGACTGTGATTATTATTCAAAACTCCACCTTATACTAATTAATTAAGATTTAGAATAACATGTCAATGAACGTAGGCCTCTCCCAAATTTCGCCACAATACGCGGCCCTGCACCTTTCGCATCCAGTCAGTCTCTGCGACCTTTTTCAAGCCGTCGGTCCATCTGGAGGGGGACACCCTACCAAACGTGTACCATGTTGCGTAGAAATGATAAAGCGAAGCGAAATGAAACCCTATACCAACACATTTGGCCCGCGTGATACAGTAGGGCCAATAATCCCTTCAAATATGAGAAGCCACGAAAATACCATGAGAGAGGTTATAACTCAATGGTACTTTGGCATGATATTATTGCTTTGAACATAAAATTTGCTGTGTACTCTTACACCCAGTACCACGCTATCGGCAGGTGCTCCAACACTTCGAGTGCTACCGCGAGATCCGCGAGCTGTCCTCTCTGCGGGACCAGGTTCACGCCATACGCACTGAGCTCGCCAAGCAGATTATGGCTGACTTTAAGGATGCTTTCACAGGTATGTAGCACGATTACACCTCCATTATTCTCCATTTATGGTTTATTTATTTTGATCTTATATTATTATTTTATTTACTGTTTGGTAATCTATTATATAAAAATAAGTCGGGTTTTCCTTCCTGACGCTATAACTCCAGAACGCACGAACCGATTTCCACGGTTTTGCATTCGTTGGATAGGTCTCGGGCTCCGTGAGGTTTATAGCAAAAAAAAATCAGGAAAAATTTCACATACAGCGCCATCGCGGGCGAAGCTGCGGGCATCAGCTAGTATAGAATAAAAACATCTTCTTTCATTCATTATAGAGTTAGATTCGAGAATATTTTTGGAATATTATCACATAACGCCATCAAGTCCATATTAAGCTTGTTCTAATCCAGCCAACTAACAATTTAGATAAATAAAAGAAGTGTCTTAGAAGGTTTTGACAGGGTTGGCAGCGCGAATGTAGCGCCTCTGGTGTTACAAACGCCCATAGGCTGTGGTGGCCACCGGTACATCTCGTGGGCCGTATGCTTGTCTGCCACCTTATTGGTATAAAAAAAATTATCTAGAGAGAGATTTCTCGAATTTAATTTTCTTTTTTGCCTTCAAATTCAGAATACAGAAATCTTCAGTAAATAGAAATTGAGTGGAGCACATGGTAGAAATGAAACTTTTATTCCAGTTTATCAATATTCTATTTTGTTAAAATAAGGAAAAATCGATGACACAGAAAGATGTGCAGTTATCTCTTTCCGTAGTTTTTCGTTTCATAAAATCCAATTTACACTGAGCATTACTTCAATAATTTCTCTTGCCCCCAGCCGGCAGCAAGAGCACAATATCTCACAGAACGCTATCAGAGGCGTGCGGCGTGGTGGACATACTGGAGCCCAAGGTGAAGCAGGAGCTGCTGAAGTGGTTCATCAATGTGCAGCTGCAGGTAAGCTCTTCACCTACCTTGTTCAATTGTGTTTTATAAAAAACTAGCGGACGTCATGCGCTTTTTCCCGTGGGAATAGGGAAATAAAATATGTGTCTATGTTCACCGAGGATAGCGTAGCTTCCCAACAGTGGAAGAATTTTTCAGATCGGTTCAGTAGTTTCGGAGCCTATATGATGCAAACATACAAACAGTGAATTCTTTACTCTTTATAATATTCGTAGATAGTAGATATAACCTGTTTTTGATCATTTGTGCACTGAAGGGAATAAACCTTGTAGTGTCTGTGGGAAACATGATGAATGAATGAGAGAGAGTGAACGATACATATAGGTTGTAAAGCCCCTCCTTACAACTTGTACGGAATTTGTACAGACGGAAATTGGAAATTGTTGAAGATGGGCGGTTGTATGAAAACCTCCTAAGTGATTTGCTAAAGTTATTAAGAGTATATTTTTATTTAAAAATGTTAAATCATGTTGCACAATCCCACATATCAATCCCGATAAAGCAGAAAGTCATTATGAAAAGCGTAGTCTCATTGATTTTTTAGTAGTTTCCAAAATGAGCCCACCCGCCTGATGGAAAGCCAATAGCGAATTGGGATTGGGAGCCACTCTCACAGTTTATAACACCATCTCATATCAGCTGACCATCACAGCCTGTACAAAGAAGCGACTTATGCCTTACTCTATCGAAGTCCAGATAATACTCCCGGGCCTCTCAATAGCCTCACTCTAAACATGTGTAACGTGTTCTAGAAAGTCACCCGTTAATCGTTTCAGCCTATGGTTTTAATAAGAGAGTGATCCTCCAGGTATCGTATGAATTGGTTGTTGATGATCAGCTCCAACGCCTTACAGATAACTGAGGTGGCGGCTATAGGGCTACATAATTGATTGGACCTTTTGTCCGTTTGTATCCTTCTTAGCCTTAACCACTTCCCCGTTGGCGCTGTAGATATGGCTGCACATTTACAGTGGTTTCCAAGGCAATCAGAGCGAATTCGCTCAGTAAACTGTAAGGGAAACTGGGGACACTTGATCCCCCCTTTTGTTTTTTATCCCTAATTTCTATATTGAGTATCCGTTTAAAAAACTGTTGGTACTAAAATACGTGAAATTTATTTGCTTATAATTGCTGTAAGAGCCAAAGATATGAATATTTAAATTTAGTAGTTATTTGACTAAAATCAATAATAAGGAATCCATGTGTCCCCTATATACGTAAGACTTGATCCCCCCGGTCTGGATGACTTGATCCTTGGGGAACAAGTCTCCCAATTTAGGGTCACATGATACCTTTACTAAGGAGTTAAATAAAAATGTCTTGTCTGTTTTCGAAATCATATATTTCTTCATATATCTATCTATATCACGGTTTATTGGTAGCGCTCGTGGCCCCGCGGTTTCAGTGTTCTGTAAACGATCACTGCAGTAGCGACTTTCACTAAGAGCCAGTCCTTGGATGGGTGACCATCCATGTGATCACTTTGTGACATTTATTTGAGCGTTTCCGTGCTTTGGAAGGCACGTTAAGCAGTTGATCCCGGTTGCCAGTAAAATGGCAGTCGTTAAGCCAAGTTGAAAGCCTTTTTAGGCGGCTTGAAAATTTTTAACAGCTCAACTCGTTTGCTCCACCGACCATCGGTTCTCCTACAGAGATGTGGCCAGCCCACTGCCATTTCAAGACGCATGCTTCTGCGAGCTATGTCGACCACTCTAGTACTCTAACGGAGAACATCGTTCCAGATTTTATCCCTCAGAGACATCCATAGCACAGCTCGTTCAATTGCTCGCTGTGCGACTTTAAGGGCATGGACTAGCTTTATTTTTAATCCCCGGGCACCATTTTTCGGACACCTTCCCTGGTTTTGTAGGCTCTTGGCATATTGTTCTGCATTAAATTGAAAAAAAAAAGGTAGAGGACACTTGAGCCAGGTGGATCAAATCTCCCATAATAAAGTGTACCAAGTATACCCTGAGCTATTTGAGGTTATAAACAAAAATATTTTCAAATGTCTATAATATTACCACTTTATTACGTAAAGAATTGCTAATAATATAGATAATGGCTCGTATTAAATGCATACACGGTATACCGTCACAATACCAGAAATCATAATGCCTTTACTTAAAATGCCCGAGCCCAAAATACCCGAAATCAAAATATCAATATTCAAAAGGCAAATAATTATAATATAAATAATTTAAAATGCCTTACAGTCGAATAACCGAAACCCAAAAAATAAATTTATCAAATACCTTATCCTAAAATGTTCAAACACAAAATACCTTTTTTTTAACATCATTTAAATCCTACATGGATGCTATATATCTGTGAATGGTTAACACCCCGACTCAGAGTATCTCGACTCGGATCGATTTTTTTTTTATTTTTCGTTAGCCCACTGTAGTACTTTTGTAACTCTGAATCAAAGTGTTTTTAACATGAGGTAAATCCTAAATGGATACTATGCCGGACTCCTACCGACTAAAAACCACACGTATCCTACATAACAGCCTACAGTTGGGAGCCCCGGGTAAGCCCTCAGAAGGATACCCAAGGGCCAACAGACCTACGGCTACAACAGCGGCTTCACTTAGGTGTGGGGGGGGTGGGGTGTAAATAAGTTAAAGACAAATAACAAAACGTGTGAGTGACAGTGACACATTGTATTCTATTTTCGGTATTTTAAATTTAGGATATTTGAAAATTTGTATTTTGAATTCTGATATAATAATTATTTGTATTTTAAATTTAGACATTTTACGGTAAGGTGTACTGAAATAAGGTATTTTGAATGTTAAGGTATTTCGAATTCGGGTATTTTGGTCTAATGCATTTTAAGTAAAGGCATTTTGATTTCTGGTATTTTAATATACAGGGTGAATTTTTCAAAAGGGATTGGATGGCCAAATCCGAAACTATAAGGAATAACGAAAAATGCTCAAAGGAGTCACGAGCCCGATTTTGATGAAACTTAAAACCTCATCATTAGATTTTTGAAAAACCAATAATCCTAGCTGGGAATCGAATCCATTGATTTTGAAAAAAAAAACACACCCTTTATTATTACACCATACGATAGTGTTGCTATTAAGGATCATATTCTGGGAAGTAATGATATACGGCAAACTACAGGAAAGAGCTCATCTTTAACAAAATACATTTTATTTTTCTTACGTTAACTGATTAATTGTTCAAAATCTTTGCAATACATAGCTGGATTCGAAACCTCAAGGAATAATTAAGGAATATTATTGATTCCGTTGAGAATATTCTCTAAAAAATCATTCTGAGCATAATTTAAAACACGGAATAGTTACGATGTTTTCTGGGATTTCGAACGAAACAAATTATGATACAAAATTTAGGTACATGAAATATGCATTCTATTAAAATTCCAAATGTTCCTTAAATTTGGCGTATATCATTACTTTGCAAAATTTGATCCTTAACAGCGACTCTATCGTATGGTGTAATAATGAAGGGTGTGTTTTTTTTTCAAAATCAACAAGTTCGATTCCCAGTTAGGATTATGAGTTTTTCAAAAATCTAATGATGAGGTTTTAAGTTTCATCAAAATCGGGCTCGTGACTCCTTTCATCATTTTTCGCTATTCCTTATAGTTTCGGATTTGGCCATCCAATCCCTTTTCAAAAAATCATCCTGTATAACCGCATACACACTTAACAGTCCTATTTTATATAAATGTTTAGTCACAATAAAAACTAATGAAAATTTTCTTTCTGCCGCAACAATTACTTGCTCACCCGCCATTTGCCAAAGTGTCAAATATGATAGGTTTACCATCTTTAGAAAGTTATCGTGTACCATATACAATCGATGTTGCCACTATAAAACTAAATACGGCTTATACAGGTTCTGTAAATCTTGTGTACCTAGTCTCCCGTAAGGATCAAGTATCCCCAGTTTCCCCTATACTTGTTTTTCCTCCATTACACCACAGTTCAGTGCCACGAAATCACGCATATATGATTAAAGCGAATTAAATAATAGGCCCGCCCACCTTGCGGTGGAAACCGACCTAGAATACTGTCAGGACCATTGGCTTCTGCGTCAAGACATTACCATCTCCGGGATTGTTTTGCTATGATTGGCAATGGTGAGTTTCATTAGCACCGGTATTGAGGGTAGTCTGTGCGTATGTGCAGGAGTACCAGCACCTGTTCTCCGCGGAGCAGGAGTGCGCCTGGGTGTCGTTCGTAGAGCGGCGCTACGCCTGGCTCAAGCGGCACCTGCTCGCCTTCGAGGAGGCGCGCGCGCACGTGTTCCCGCACGCCTGGCGCCTCAGCGAGGCCATCACGCAACACTTCTGTAAGGTCAGTGGTACAGCAGCAGTGCGCCTGGGTGTCGTTCGTAGAGCGGCGCTACGCCTGGCTCAAGCGGCACCTGCTCGCCTTCGAGGAGGCGCGCGCGCACGTGTTCCCGCACGCCTGGCGCCTCAGCGAGGCCATCACGCAACACTTCTGTAAGGTCAGTGGTACAGCAGCAGTGCGCCTGGGTGTCGTTCGTAGAGCGGCGCTACGCCTGGCTCAAGCGGCACCTGCTCGCCTTCGAGGAGGCGCGCGCGCACGTGTTCCCGCACGCCTGGCGCCTCAGCGAGGCCATCACGCAACACTTCTGTAAGGTCAGTGGTACAGCAGCAGTGCGCCTGGGTGTCGTTCGTAGAGCGGCGCTACGCCTGGCTCAAGCGGCACCTGCTCGCCTTCGAGGAGGCGCGCGCGCACGTGTTCCCGCACGCCTGGCGCCTCAGCGAGGCCATCACGCAACACTTCTGTAAGGTCAGTGGTACAGCAGCAGTGCGCCTGGGTGTCGTTCGTAGAGCGGCGCTACGCCTGGCTCAAGCGGCACCTGCTCGCCTTCGAGGAGGCGCGCGCGCACGTGTTCCCGCACGCCTGGCGCCTCAGCGAGGCCATCACGCAACACTTCTGTAAGGTCAGTGGTACAGCAGCAGTGCGCCTGGGTGTCGTTCGTAGAGCGGCGCTACGCCTGGCTCAAGCGGCACCTGCTCGCCTTCGAGGAGGCGCGCGCGCACGTGTTCCCGCACGCCTGGCGCCTCAGCGAGGCCATCACGCAACACTTCTGTAAGGTCAGTGTCACGTACCTTCGACTAACTGAGCTGATTTTGGCTCAAAATAACTTTGATATCATTTTTATGTCCCTATCAATCTGTCTATAACTCTTTAAAAAATGTCTACAAACGGAACTTACATTTTGCACGCTGTCTACATTGTCAAAATTCTGTCAATAACGTCAAATACGTCTGACAATCGATGACGTAATACAATTGGTGATTGGTTGTTTTTATAAACGTTTATTGTCAATTGGATACTGATTGGTGGTTCTTTTTAATTGATACATTGTCGTGTCTTCATTCTTTTTCTCATTTGCCAAACTATAGCTGAATAAAATATGTCAATTTTGTATCTATTTTCAACGCCGCCATTTTGAAAACAAAGACATCAAAATGGCGGATGATGACACCCACAATCTCGTTACAGATAACTCGCACCGAGCTGAGCAACATAATGGCGTCGCGTCGCAACGAGGTGGACGTGAAGCTGCTGCTGTACGCCATACAGAAGACGTACAACTTCGAGCTGCTACTGCATAAGAGGTTCACAGGTTATAGACAAGCACTTTTCACGTACCTAAAGATTAAAGTATGAGGTTTACTAGCAGATGCCAGCAGCTTAGCCCGCGTAAAATTTGTACCTGTTCCCACTTTCCGTGATAAAAAGTAGCTTAAATGTTTTTCCAGGCTATAATCTATCCTTGTACCAAATTTCGACCCAGTCTGTTTTGCCGTTAGAGTAGGAAAAAATATAAAACATCCACACTCACAAACTTTTACACCGTGTTACAACACCAATTATATTGTCCTATTTTTTTTTTGTCAAATAAAACCGCCATTTTGATTCATTTATTCAAAATAGCTACTTACTTTACGGTTTCCGAATGTCCGGTCTCGACTCCGCTTCGGTCAGCTTGTTATAAAACCATAACACATGGCACCGTCGTATGGTAACGTATATCCCGTTCGCTGTAAGTTTACTGCTGGCGTAGAGATTAGTGTAGACTGTAGAGGCGTAGTGGGGAGGCGACCAGCAAACTCAGAGCGAATGGGTAGTAAGTAATAGTATAAGATATGATTTACTTAGTATGTATGTGTTACAGGTACGGATTTGGGTGCTGAGCCAGTGGATGTTGACAAACAAACGGAATTCGACGCCACCAGTAAACTGGTGAGTTTCAAGAATGAATTGCTATTTATTTTCAGTTTTTGGAGATGTTCTGAGGAGCTCTTCTTATTGCCTCCTCTCCTTTTTAGGGTTTCGTAGCCAAATGGCAAAAACGGAACCCTTATAGATTCGTCATGTCTGTCTGTCTGTCCGTCCGTGTGTCACAGCCACTTTTCTCCAAAACTATAAGACCTATGCTATTGAAACTTGGTAACTAGATGTATTCTGTGAACCGCATTAAGATTCTTATACAAAACTAGAAAAAACGCAGTAAATTTTGGGGTCCCCATACTCAGAACTGAAACTCAAATTTTTTTTTTCATCAAACCCATACGTGTAGGGTATCTATAGATAGGTCTTCAAAAATGTTATTGAAGTTTCTAACATCATTTTTTTCTAAGGTGAATAGTTTGCGCAAGAGACACTTCCAAAGTGGAAAAATGTGTGTCCCCCCCCCCCCCCCCCTCTAACTTCTAAACTAAGAGAATGATAAATCTAAAAAGAGTATATGATGTACATTGCCTTAAAAACTCCCAACGAAAATTAGTTTGTACGAGATAGAGCTGGTAGTGTTTTTTTAATACGTCGTAAACCTCAATTTTCGGTAATAAAAATAAATAAAAAATAATAAATATAAGAAAAATCACTACCACTGCGAACGTGTTATAACATCAATCAAAGTTACAACGAACGTCAAGAACTTTTATACTATGTTACTTGCTGCTACGAAACCCTTCATGGGCGAGTCCAACTCGCACTTGGCCGGTTTTTTTGTATGGTATGTTCCACAGGTTTGGTTAAGATTAGACACCTCGCTGCTTAAGGGCCCATATACGGTACGATTCATCTTTACGATCCGTCGCATCAGACTGATCGAAACGACGGATCTGTAAATGTATGTTAACGATTTACTTGATCGCAGACGACATCGGGGATCGCAACCAAAACCCATGCAATCATGAATATCGTATTTTTTTAACCACTAAGGTAGCAGACAAGCATACGGCCCGCCAGAATTACCGGTGGTCACTTCAGCCTATAGACATTTGCGACACCGGAGGCGCCACAATCGCGCTGCCGACCCTGTAAAAACCTTCTAAGACCCCTTTTGAAGAACCCCATACTGTAGGCGTGAATCGATGAATCCATAGTGTATTGGCTCTTGCTATCAACAATTCGATTTATGTCTCTGTCGCTTTAATAGCCTTTTTTTTAACGTACACTTTTCTAGGTTTTCATGTTTTCTTCTGTAACATAATCAAAGTTACCGCCCACAGACGAGAAAAGAAGTTCGTTTTACATTTTACAGGGCACGAATTGAATTTTTGAGCATCTCTAATGAATAAATGATCGATCGTAACGACCAATCGCTCCGTGTATAAGCGGCAACACTACAGACCAGTCGTTTCGATCGGTCTGAAGCGACGGATCGTAACGATGAATCGTAACGTATTAGGGCCCTTTAGTCCTTCGTATTAATTTGTGTCACTGCCACACTGCGACGCGATAGCCACGCCGCTTATCAACAGTTTGCCTTCAAAGCGGCCAAATAACTGTCCTTCTATACACGTGTTATTCTCCCCAGAGCGGGACAGATTCCGAGAGCCTCTCGGAGCCGGGGGAGACCGAGGGTTCCCGCCACCCGCAGTCGGCGTGGGTGGGACAGATCGGCGCGTGCTTCGAGCCCTACCTGTCGCTGTACATCAGCTCGCTCGACGCCAACCTGCGCTCGCTCACCGACCGGTTCATACAGGTCAGTGTCTACTGCTAACTTGTGGGTGGGACAGATCGGCGCGTGCTTCGAGCCCTACCTGTCGCTGTACATCAGCTCGCTCGACGCCAACCTGCGCTCGCTCACCGACCGGTTCATACAGGTCAGTGTCTACTGCTAACTTGTGGGTGGGACAGATCGGCGCGTGCTTCGAGCCCTACCTGTCGCTGTACATCAGCTCGCTCGACGCCAACCTGCGCTCGCTCACCGACCGGTTCATACAGGTCAGTGTCTACTGCTAACTTGTGGGTGGGACAGATCGGCGCGTGCTTCGAGCCCTACCTGTCGCTGTACATCAGCTCGCTCGACGCCAACCTGCGCTCGCTCACCGACCGGTTCATACAGGTCAGTGTCTACTGCTAACTTGTGGGTGGGACAGATCGGCGCGTGCTTCGAGCCCTACCTGTCGCTGTACATCAGCTCGCTCGACGCCAACCTGCGCTCGCTCACCGACCGGTTCATACAGGTCAGTGTCTACTGCTAACTTGTGGGTGGGACAGATCGGCGCGTGCTTCGAGCCCTACCTGTCGCTGTACATCAGCTCGCTCGACGCCAACCTGCGCTCGCTCACCGACCGGTTCATACAGGTCAGTGTCTACTGCTAACTTGTGGGTGGGACAGATCGGCGCGTGCTTCGAGCCCTACCTGTCGCTGTACATCAGCTCGCTCGACGCCAACCTGCGCTCGCTCACCGACCGGTTCATACAGGTCAGTGTCTACTGCTAACTTGTGGGTGGGACAGATCGGCGCGTGCTTCGAGCCCTACCTGTCGCTGTACATCAGCTCGCTCGACGCCAACCTGCGCTCGCTCACCGACCGGTTCATACAGGTCAGTGTCTACTGCTAACTTGTGGGTGGGACAGATCGGCGCGTGCTTCGAGCCCTACCTGTCGCTGTACATCAGCTCGCTCGACGCCAACCTGCGCTCGCTCACCGACCGGTTGTTTTGTTTACAAATAGTACCTTAGATGTTGCCTCACTTGTTTAGATTCTGCTTTATAGGCTCACAGTGCAAAAGCGACCTTTTTAACCTCCCATGAAAACGAGAATCAATTTAAGAAGCCGATGTAACCGGGATGTCTCTTATTTGAAAATCATCTTTCACTTTCACTTATTCATCGCAGACATGTATACTGAGGGGCAAGTGCGAGTTTTTACACATTTAGACCCCGCCACCTAGCTGTAAACGCGGGAACTTGTCTCGATCCCATACAAATCGGTGAGAACGCGCTCGTTCGTGAATGTCGACAGGCGCTCACCGAAACTCGCACTTGCCCCTCTGTTACCTTGATAGTATTTCCACGACCTTGTATTCTACTACTGGCTGATGGATCAGCAGTCTGTGGGTTACTCAACTCCTCAGAAAATTATGGTATACTAGCTGATGCGCGCGGCTTCGCCCGCGTGAAATTTGGTTCCCGTTCCCGCTTCCCGTGGGAACATTTTCCCGGGATAAAAAGCCTATGTGTTATTCCGGACTATAATCTATCCCTGTGCCAAATTTCAGCCCAATCCGTTCAGCCGTTAGAGCATGATTGAGTAACAAACATCCAAACATCTTCACAAACTTTCACATTTATAATATTAGTAGGAAGTAGGACTAGAAGGACGTCACGCGCTTTCACTCGCGTAACTCCCGTTGCCGTGGGACTACAGGAATAAAATATAGGCTATGTTCACCGCGAAGAGTGTTGCTTCCCAATAGTGAAAGAATTTTTCAATTCGGCCCAGTAGTTTCGGAGCCTATTCAATTCAACACACAAACAATCAAATCTTTCTTCTTTATTATATTAGTATAGATGTAATGTACAATGTTTGAGCTAAACAGAATAGTTGAGGTTCAGCTATTTTTAAAACTGTCAAACTAACACTTGTTACTGAATTGTTCCATGCCTTTGTTCCTCTTATAGCAAAAAAATCTAGAAACAGAACAAATACTTTGCATGCTGGTCACATTGTCAAACTGCTGTCAATAACGTCACATATGTCAGTCAATCAATGACGTACCTAATACAATTTGATTGGTGATTTTAATTGACGTTTATTGTCAACTGGATACTGATTGGTGGTTCTTTCGGTTGCCATATAAACTGAACAGTGTTGACTCCATCGTTTTCTACCCTTTTTTGCAATATTTAGATAACTTAATGTTTTTCCCAGGACGCCAAGAGCCAGCCGTCGCCCACAGACACGTCACTGAGCACTCCCGGCGCCGTGATCTCCAGCTGCGCGGACCTGTTCCTGTTCTACAAGAAGTGCCTCGTGCAGTGCGCCAGGCTCACCACCGGGGAGCCCATGCTAGGTCACTGTTTACCTTATTGTTATTGATCTCCAGCTGCGCGGACCTGTTCCTGTTCTACAAGAAGTGCCTCGTGCAGTGCGCCAGGCTCACCACCGGGGAGCCCATGCTAGGTCACTGTTTACCTTATTGAAGTTATTATTATTCAAGGGATATTTACCATGTATTATTGTATTTCCGCGTTTTCGACATTATTTTCACAGAGACTGCACAGCTTTTGGACCTCACCGTAGCTTTATTTGGGGTCCAAAAGTAATAATTATCATCATTTATTTATTTGTGAAACATAGGTAGGTTACCGATCTTGGAAAATTAATCTTATAAGTTCTCTATGTCCTACCAATTGGCAAAGAATTGGCGGTTACTGGTGAATCTTACTTTTTTACTAAAGTTTGTGAGTGTTTGCAAAGGTTGTGAGTGTGGATGTTTGTAACGCTTTCACGCTTGAACTGCTGAACGGATCTGGCTGAAATTTGGTACAGGGATACATTATAATCTGGAATAACACATAGGGTACTTTTTATCCCGGGAATAGGTTTCTACGGAAAGTGGGAACGGGAACAAATTTTAAGCAGGCGAAGCTACGGGCATCAACTAGTAAACGATAAATGGATCATGTTTCAAACTTTAGTATATTCCAAGCGAGATGGCGCCCGCGGCTCCACTCGCGTGAAGTTTTGTTCCCGTTTCCCATGGGAATTTGTGCCCGAGATATAAAGTACCGTGTCCCCTGTGTGGTTCACCAACTATTACGTGTGACATAAAACTACAAGGTGATATGTGCCTGCCTACCTCTTGGGTGATAAAGGCGTGACTATATGTATGTACAACTACGTTGCTACGCCGCCAGTGTGCGCCGCGCCTTAGAGTGTCGAGTGGCGCGTGCGGTGATGTGGTGCCATTGTTTGTCAACTGTCGCACGTGCGCCGCTCTTGATAACACCGAGCACGTGTTTGTAACTAAACAACAACATTGCGAACCGTTCTATGTATGTATAGTGAACTTGGTGACTCTATCATGTCCCGCGGTTTCACCCGCATGCGCAGTGGATCTACGTTCGATTTATGACTGGATCATGTCCCGCGGTTTCACCCGCATGCGCAATGGACACACGTTCGATTTATAGGTCGAATCAATAAATAAAACCTACCGGATGAAACAGTGTGGCATCTGCTAGTCTTCTATATATAAAAATGAATCGCAAAATGTGTTGGTAAGCGCATAACTTCAGAACGGGTGGACCGATTTCACTAATCCTTTTTTTTGTTGTGTAAGGTATTGTCAGGAGAAGGTTCTTATGGAAGAAAAAAATATTGTATTCTCACGGGAACGGGAACTACGCGGATGAAACCGCGTGCCGTGCTCTAGTTGGTTATAAAATTATGTTTATAAACGGCGCGACGCGACGGGGGTAAATGCGACGGGAAACATGAATAAAATATAAGTAGTACCGTACCTCTCTGTTTTTTCTTGTGACATAAGTAACGCAAACAACGTTGCGTGGGTCCGCTAATCTATACTAATATTATAAAGAAAGAACATTTGTTTGTTTGTTTCGTTGCATCGAATAGGTTCCGAAACTACTGCACCGCATTGAAAAATTCTTTCACTGTTCGAAGCTACACTATCCCCGGTCGACATAGGCTATGTTATATTACCGTATTCCCACGGGACCAGGGGCTACACGGGTGAACACACCAAGACTCATAATTCAATTTCTCCTTACACTTTGGTCAACAGAGCTGGCAGGCGTATTCCAGAAGTACCTCCGCGAGTACGCCAGCGGGGTTCTCCAGGCCAGTCTACCGCGCGGGGGCGGAGTGCCCGGGGGCCTGGGCGCGGGGGGCGTGCCGGCGCTCGTCACCAACTTGCACGCGCTACTGAGGGATGAGGCGGCGGGGAATGACGCGCGGTCAGTGTGATCTCTTTTTAACTGAATTTCAGGTTTTTGCTGATAGGCAAGTGTTATTTTTCGCACCTCCACAAAACTAAACAAAAATAAATTTATTTCACTTAGGCATATACAGATGCACTTGTGAAACGTCCAGAATATAAACCAAAGAATTACCACCAAGTTCACAACGCGACCCACCTGGGAAGAACTAGCAAGAAACTCAGCGGGTTATTCTTTATAGTGCTCTATATTACAATTTTAAAGAATCTACAATCTGTGCATTTTTACAATTATTTTTTTAGAATCCAGCAGAGCAAGTCATTTTCAGGTTGAAGCCGTGTGAGATAGGACATTTGACAAATAACTTCTTACAGAACGATTTTTCCTTTAAAAATGTCTGATGGCTAGTTATACCTCATCAGGTACACGAAACAAGAGATCTCCAAGATCACGAGCGTCATCACCACGTCGGAGTACTGCCTGGAGACCACGGTGCACCTCGAGCAGAAGCTCAAGGAGAAGGTGTCCCCAGGACTCGCCGACAAGGTTAGTTTTAACATTATTATGTACCATCTTTATATCATACTAGCTGATGCCCGCAGCTTCGCCTGAGTAAAAATTCCCGCTTCCCGTGGGAACCTATTCCCGGGATAAAAAGTAGCCTATGTGTTATTCCAGACTATAATGTATTCCTTTTCTAAATTTCAGCCCGATCCGTTCAGCCGTTCGAGCGTAAAAGAGTAACAAACATCCACACTCACAAACTTTCGCATTTATAATATTAGTAACATATTATAATCCAAAGTCTTCCGCCGCGTCTGTCTGTGTGTCTGTCTCTGTGTTCGCGATAAACTCAAATGTTACTGCACAGATTTTCATTGTGTTTTCACCAACGAATAGAGCAGTTCTCAGGAAAGGTTTTAGTATATAACTTGTTAAGTTTTTGTATTCATTGACCAAAATATAACGATATTAGTTGGACGACGAACACGCTGCCTAAACGCTTCCAGATATAACAAAGTTAAATATATTGGAATTGTGTAATTAACACATCTTATGTTCTATTATGCTGTCATGGCGACATGGCGATCCGTGTAAGACTCACATGGAAATTTCTACATGGCTTCAATGTTACACGCGTTGCTTCGAAACGGTTATACTGATCCGGGAACGTACTACGGCATATTATTCAGGTCACCTAATAGACGTGCAACGGCACTTCTGGTTCAAGCCATCATCAAATCAATAGTATTATTTGATGAGTGTCCTAAATAAGCATTTTTTCATTCTTTCTTTTGTTTCCAAGGTGGACATGACTCCAGAACAAGACTTGTTCCACAAGATCATCAACAACTGTATACAGATGTTGGTTCAAGACCTGGAGATAGCCTGCGAGCCCGCTCTACAGGTACGGTATAAAGTTGTAATATTGTTGGAAATTTTGATGTAAATTATACGGTTTGATGTATACGATGGAAAACTACTGGAATACGATGAAGTAGGATAGAATTCCATGGAACTACTGGAAAAAAAATCCAGTAGTATCTTCATGGAACTAGGCAATGGAACTACTGGTATAAGACAGATTCATTGAATGCTGTTAAAGACATAGGTTTATTGCTTGTTTCATTGTAGAATTTAATTGCATTGTAATCGCTGATATGGTATTCTTATTTTCTTCTTCTTACACGGACTGATTATTGTAAAGTACCATTGTTAGTATTACTAACTAGTAAAAATTGTAGGTACATCGTTTTATTCATCAATCATTTTAAATGACACTGAAAATATAAAGTAAATTCGGAGTCTAATAAAATTAATGTTTCTTTCCTTACAGGCAATGACAAAAATATCGTGGTTAAATTTCGACAACGTGGGCGACCAGAGCTCCTACGTCACACAAATTATAATGCACCTCAAGAACGCGGTGCCCTACCTCAGAGACAACCTCTCTTCCTCCAGGAAATATTTCACACAATTCTGTATACGATTCGCCAATTCTTTCATACCTAAATTCATTCAAAACATATACAAATGCAAACCTATATCTACTGTGGGCTCTGAGCAATTATTACTAGATACTCACATGTTAAAAACAGCTTTGTTAGAACTGCCATCGATCGGGTCGGAAGTTCGACGCCCGGCCCCGGCAACTTATACCAAAGTTGTGATAAAGCTCATGACTAAAGCTGAAATGGTTTTAAAACTAGTGATGGCACCTTTGGACGGTAATATGGAGGGGTTTGTGGGACAATTCGTGCAGTTGCTGCCGGAGTGCACTCTGGCTGAGTTTCACAAGGTGTTGGATATGAAAGGTGCGAAGTTGTCGAAGGCTGCGCAGAGTTCTACGGACGCTATGTTCAAGCAGAAATGTAAAAGTGTTCACAGTGAGGCTGGGAAATAGTAGAGAGTATATACTATACGTAGGTAGGGATTTTTGAAGTGAAATAACTTCTAAAGTCGAATTTTTAATTAGACGAAGTAAAGTGACAGCAACTAATGTCATTTCTTCATAGAAATTAAGCAACATTGTATGTCATTCCCACGTCCTATTAACTTCAACTCACTCCTGACCTATGTTGATTCCCCCCATATATACATTGTATGTGATTACATCGACTCCTATAATATTAAACTTTAGAACATTGTGTGTCTCTGCTAAATTCATAACATATTCTGTGTGGTTTAATGTTGTATTTTTTTTTATTGTTCCATGTTACCTTCTACAACACGAATCTTGGATTTTGGACAATTAGTTTCTTACTTCCTAATTTTTTACCTTGAACACTCACAAAACTTTGATCCTTCTATTATGCGTGGACCGCATAAACACTTACCAAATCCACACTGAGTCTTTGGCGGAAAACAGTATCGCTATAAGAAAGAAAAAAAAAACATTTGTATGAAGAAGTGACATTAGTTGCTGTCACTTTACTTCGTCTAATTAAAAATTCGACTTAACGGCGCGTAGGAATTTTTGCATTGGAGAACAACCACACGAAATCGCGACATTTTACGTTTAACGTCATCTTCACATTGTTAGCGTTTCGATTTGTCGATTTCCAAAAATGAACTTGACGTCTCTAAATGACTCCGGGATGTTATTCGTTTTAGCCCCTCTTTATAAAATAGAGTGCAGAGCGGCTTATGGCAAGACTTTGACTCTGTTGCATTAAACTATGTCACTAGATCACGTGGATCATCTGTTCAAAGTTTTAAATAAAACAAAAATGACCACGTCAATCGGATTGAACTTTCACAATAAACGTGTTAGAGAGGGGCAGTCCGGTGAGAACGATCTCACGGCTTTTTTGTTTTTTAAAGAGTGTATGCGACTTTTGTTTCCGAATTAATGTATATGTTATCTGTAAATGGAATGGAGCAAAGATTATAGATCTAAAGGCTGATGTTGCTTACCGAACCAGAAAGTGAGTAAAGTGAGCGCTATAAAGCGGCAGTGCTACTCACTGTTCACGCGTAACGAGGGGTTTCTCATTTATCGTGACTAATGCCGTTATTAACGTATGACTGCCTCTGTGGCGTAGTCGATAATTATACCGCCCGCCTGCGGCGCTGGAGGTCCTTTGTTCGATTCCCGGGTCGGTCCAAACATTTGTGTGATCCACAATTCAATGTTTGTTTCAGAGTTTGGGTGTTTTCTTAATATAATATTTATTGTGTGTATCAGTTGTCTAGATCCCATAGCACAAGCTAAATATTGTTGGAAATTCTCACAGATTGTGTGAGAATTTCCAACAATATTTATTATTTTCTACCTTGGACTCACTTTCTTGTTAGGTAATCGTCATCTGCGTTTAGTTCTGTAACCTGAGGTTCGGAGTATATAGAAATATATCTCTGCTTACCCCAGTGGGACAAAGCCGTAAGCTTACGTAGGTAATAATTGTACAGTTTTATACAACAAAGGTGCAAAATATAACTCTAGTTTATACTTTTAATGTGTTGTCCGTCCTATTGAACATTGAAAACCAAAAATTGATTTATATTAATTTGTACTAAATTAATAAACTAAGCTCAAAATACAAGCCTAAATCTCGTTACTCTAAGAATGAATTGTATTATTTATAATTAACCATGTGATTATACTGACATTCCACTAATTAATAATTTTAGTATTTATGTGCCTAGGTTAAGTAATATAATAAATTGTATTCAAATTGTCAAGCTGTTTTTCTTGATCTGAATAGAATAGTATTTTGCTCAAAAACCCTCATAGCCGCTATTAATTCCGTTTATTCTCCGTGGTCCCATTAAATGTCCCATTGATGGACGACGCCGACGGAAAAACCGGTCAAGTGCGATTAGGACTCGCGCACGGAGGTTGGTTTACCAAAAAACAGCAAAATATCACGGTATTTTGTATGGGAGCCCTCCTTAATCTTTTGTCGTTTTCTGATTTTAATTTTATTTGTTGTTATAGCGGCAACAGAATTACATTATCTGGGAAAATTTCAGCTCCAGCTATCGCGGTTCTTTAAATACAGTCTGCGCCTCCGACGTGTCTTCGCCGAGGACTATCGGCCTCCATGACCGGGGGAGTGAAGGACGGTGAGAGGGCCGCTTACCGACCAAAGAAGCGGGATAGCACCCGAACCACCCCCTGGGCGAGGCCGCAGTGGCGGCCATAGGTCTGTTGGGAGTCCTGGGACATCCTTCCAAAGAGAATACAATACTACGTAAGACATCCTTCCGAGGGCTTACCCGGAGCTTCCAACCGTAGGCTGTTGGGCGTTATGTGAGGTTTTTTAGTCGGTAGGAGTCCGGCATAACATCCATGAGGATATTCCCTCACGTAAACAAAAAGAAAAAAAAGTCTCGTGATAGACAGACAGGGTTTTACCCTTTGGGTACAGACCCAAAGTACCCAAAGGGTAAAATCGGGACCCGGTTACAGTAATAGGGTCCCGTTATTAGTCGTTGGGGACGGAATCGTAAGAACCATTTAACCATGGTCTTCTGGCTAGTGGGAACAGTCCGGGAACACTGAACATAAGATTTACTCCAGTAACTGTTTTCCAGAACACCGTTACAATAGATTTTAATGTTTATTTTTTTTTTACCAACTGCCAAGAAGGGTTTTATTTCTGTTGTTGTGTCTAGTCTTGGCGAATCAGAGTTCTGCTAACGATCGAAGCGTTCAGCATCTTTTGCAATGGTTGTTCCATATATGGGATACCAGTTGGCAAAAGCGAAGAAAGATTCATTGTGGTAACGAGCTAGTTCTCCCCATAGAAAAATCAGAAAAGTAGGTATGGCTTCGCCAGTTGCAGAGCAGAAAGTGTTAATTTGTCGGCATGAAGGCATGAATATTATATTATCTGTGGTATTATAAAATGGGTCTATAAACCTTCATTATCATAAGAAGTACCGAAGCTTAGTTTCGATGGCAACCGAAGGCCTTTAGACGCGCCAAAGTTCAATTGAAATGGGAATTGGCAAATACCTACATCCCTTCTTACTCTTTTCTATACTCTAGGGAGAAGTAGCTATTCAATCTATGCACTTGTCTGAGTGCTCTCTACCCTCCCCTCTGTGTCTTCTTATCACGGCAAAAGGAAACCCCTTTCCTAGGTACTGTATAGGTGCTGATTGGTTACACAGAGCAACGCGCACCTCTTGCAATATGTACTATAAGAATAATTTAGATAGCATAAGAAAAATATTGTAATCTTGTAATATGTTTATGGTGTACAATAAAGCATATTGTATTGTATTGTATTGTAAAGTAAGGCCAAACATGAAACAATATTATCCAATGCGAGTAAGTATCGAACAAAATGTGGCCCGTGATGCTGTATGAATGTGGATGAATGTTAGCTTTGAATAATTTTTCAGGGGCTATTTTACCGTAGTGTAAAAATGTTAAAATATACATTTTAAAGTGGGTGATAAATAAAAGTGTTGTACGTTAAAAGTTCATAGCAGTAAAAATAAAATCCAACAGTTTCCTAATCAGATTAGGCTGAATGGTGTGTTTACAATTACCTTTCCTGTTTTAAAAATTAAAAAAAGTCAAGCTGTCGAAAATGTAAACAAACATGGTTGTCAACAAACGTCAAAATCAGTTGCTCATGGAGTGCCGCGTCTAGTGTACGTGTTGTTACATTGGACAATGGTGATTTTTCCTGTGAGAAAGTGCTTGCAGGTGGCTAGGGTAACTCTGTTATTAGTTTTAGTGGTGACAATACTTTCGTTATTCGAACAGTGGCGTGGTGGACAAAAAAATGCAGGTGCCGCGTACACTGACCCCCTAGAAGCCGCTTACGAGAGAGAAATTTTAGAGGATGAAGCTCGTATCATCCCTGGACTCGGAGAAGGAGGTCTTGCAGCACACCTCCTCGGCCCTGAGAAGAAGCTTGGTGAGGAATCGGAAAAAAAACTTGCCATCAATGTGTATCTGAGCGACAGAATTCCATACAACAGAACTTTAAAAGGTAAGTGTTGTTTCAATAAAAAAATACGATAAAAAGAGTAAAACTTAAATGAAATGTGCTCGTAAATAATCAATAAACATTTTCTATGTGCATGTAGAGTTATGGCGGTCTAGAAATGATAAAACTACCTAATATGTATTGTATCTAGATGGCTGAATGCAGTGTTTTAGAGAAAGTTGCGTGTGCTGTAAACGGTATCAACACCCGCCGGCTACTTAATTATGTATTGCACCTACGAATTATGCGCTGCATATCGGTGCATAATATTGAAATTATTAAATGTGTTCATGTATTACAAAGCAACATGCATTAAGTCATAGCGTGTATGGTTTTTTCAAGAAATTAATTGAAAAAATTGTAACTTATGATTTCTTTTCGTTTCATTATTTTTAGTGCAGTAATTTAAATTAGACCAAAATAAACTTCTACTACGAATGTACCAATAAGTATGAACTCTAAAACTTGTACCTATGTAAAGTGTCTTGGGTTTTGGAGGGCTAGGGAAAAGACAAAAAACTCATAAAATTTAAATTGTGCCCGAAAGCTTAATAAAGCATTAAAGACTTTCTAGAAGACGAGGCTGCCTGGCAGTGACACAAATTGCTCCTTTCTACATAATATAATATGTAATAAACAAAAACTGTATTAGATACTAAGATGAATTTGGGAGGAACCGGACTGAGTTTCTTGGGGTGTTCTTCTCAGTCTGTAGCATATCTGAACCCCCGGTAGTCACAAAATTTTTGACTAACATACCTAATTATTTTTTTTAATTTCAAAGAGAATAAATTTTAGTTTATTTTATTTTTGCCCCTTACCGTCAGTACTTTGACTGCCAGTCAGTCAAAAGGGTAAATTTTGTTTTCAGATAATCATGTTTCATTAAAAAAGAGTTCATAGTACTTAGTATGTGTGAACACAATTAATCGGAAATGTCAAGGAGGGCTCACATGGTATGCTCATGAGCGGTTAAGCCTGTTTTTGATGGAGTGATCTTTTATGATTTACCTATTTTATAATTCAAAATTATTGATGCAATATTCAAGTTAGGTGGAGAGAATATGTCCACTCAATTTTAATGATTTTATTGTTTTGGCCCTTTGTTGTCTATATCACTGAGGGTTCTGTCACTTCTGTCTGAGTAAGACAATGAAAAAGTAACTGCAACAGATTATTTCTGTAACATGCGTAATATCTGCATATTCTGATAAGAGTCTTCGCCAAGCTGAAATTGTTAAAATGATATCTCAGAAGTATAACCAAAGGATGCCTATGCCTGCTATGTGTTTAAAGGAGTTGAAAGACAGGTAGATAAAATACAGTGGGCATATATTGTCACCCTGAGAAACACCCTGTTTTATTCCTAATCCCAACAGTAGCACCCAAACAGATAACAGGAAATATTCAACTGTATTGTTCCAAACTGACTAGTTATTTAATTTTATTATTTTGATGAGACTTTTTGAAGTGTATTGGCTAAATACGAGTATTGTTGTAGTGGCCTATAAGCATTCTGTGACAACTTCTTAAAATGTGCCTTGATGCAAAAGCCATCAATATGGCTCATTGCTTTTGCCTCCGCTATTAGTAACATTTATTTTATTTTTATTTATGAATACACTTAACCCTTAAATGCATGATTTTTTATTTTTCAATGAAAAAAATATATGTATTATCTCAAGAGTACAGAAATTACTGGAAAAATAATAAAAAAAATATTTAAGAAGGTTAAGTCCATTAAATCCTTAATTTTTTCTGTGTAGGATGTAGCCTACATTATGCACTCCAAGTAAAAAAAGTATCTATGTAAGTAGGTGTATATGTCGCGTCATTTTCTTCAAAATTGAAACAATTAGATTTTGTGTTTCATTAATTTATTATGGTATTTCCTAAAACAATCTTTTCTCATAATGTAAGGTACATAAATATTTTTTTTTTACATGTGGTTTGGGTAAAACCAGAACACTAAGGCATTGTACATGTTACTTTTATCAAAAAAAAAGGCTAGAAAAGTAAAATCTTCATCTAAACTAATATCTTCTGATGGTGAAACCAGGGAAACACCTTTCTTCCTTTTCGCCCGTATTTCCTGTTCTAAAGAATAACCTGGTCTACCTATTTTTTTCCCCAAAAAGTAAAGGGTTTCAGCTACTTCAAAGAAGACGAAAGGTACCCAAGTTCTGGACGTGGACACCCTCTCGCTCAAGACCATGGTGCAAGCCATGGTCTCCAGCGGGAGTAAGTGGGACTGCTCCGCCTCTTTCTGCGAACAGGTCATGCTCGTGAAAGAGACGACGGGAAGGGAGCGTGAGTGAACTCTCCTACCCGAGTTTAGCAGTCAGCGGCGGCGAGGGTGCCGCCGACGTGTCTTCGTCCAAGACTATCGGCCTCCATGACCGGGGGCCTGACGACGGTGAGGGGGCTGCTCACCGTCCTTACAGAAGCAGGCCCATGACGGCAGCGTGACGTGAGGGATTCAAGCACGACCCCCTGAGGTTCTTAGTCGGTAGGAGTCTGGTATCCATGAAGGATTTTCCCTCACGTTAAAAGAAAAGGGTACCCAAGTTATAAAGCTGCCCACTTAATTTTAGGTTTTTCTGATAACAATTTCTTGTAAGGTTACCCATGAATTTATCATAACTAGGTCTACAAGGCCATGGAACAATCGCATACTACTTTCTATTTTTTGGATTTGTGATATTTTCTTATATACTTGCCCCATTAGATCTACGCCACTCAGGTAGGATCCTCTACACTGTGGTCTACATCAGCACCAGGAGATTCGTCTTCCAAAGGACCATCTACAGCTTTTTCAGATTTAAAGCTTGATACTCAGTCCGTATAATGAACCTGTTCCTCTTCATCATTCTCCTCACTGAAATCTTTTTCAGCACCATCTGCTGTTTCATTGTCATCGAAGACAGCTACGTAGGAGCTTATTTGGTAATCAAAACCAGTCCATCTTCAATTAGACATCTGAAATATATAATTTCTACCTCTATAATAAATATCTCATACAATATTCTACTTAGTACTGAATGCATAGTGTAGGATAAGTCCTACATAACAAAATTTCGAAAATTTGTGGTCATTCCCAATACAATTGAAACTTTTACTAATTACACCCAATATTTAACATTTTGATGAATAAAAGTACAATTTAAACAGGACAACTTACCTTGAAATTTTCGAAAAAAAATGTTCACTAAATACGTTCAATTACAACTTTTACAAATCGCGGTTCGCCAAAAAGTTTTAGCAATAAAATTTAAGTTCGAAATAAAAAACAGGACTGCAAACATAAAAATTTAGAAAATGGACCCGTTTTCGATTGACAAGCGATATTAAAAATTAATTTTAAGACAAAAGCTGATGACAGTCAGGCATCAGAGTATTGTGTAGTCTGAATCCTACACTATGAATTTAAGGGTTAAGACAGCCTAACAGTATGAACACATTCATCATTATAGTTACGACATGCAAGATTTGAGAGTTGCAATGAGTTTGTGGTATGTTCTAAATTGCATACCCAATGAGTATTTTAAGTAAAGCCTTGTCATCAGATCTAAAAAAATAAGGTAGGGCAGAGGACATCTATTATACTGTGATGCGTCTATAACAGCATGGTTATCCTGTTGACTTCTCACGCCCACCCAACATGCCTTTTGGGATGACTCTGCCAGGTACTTACTGTACACGCTGGACGCTATGCAAAAACGTGCTATCCGAATTATTGGTTGGCCTGAGACGACGGGAGGCATTGAGCCTTGGCGCAGCAAAAAATCATAGCATCCTCGGCTGCCTTCTCCGAATATATCACGGCGAGTATGCTGAAGATCTCTTCAACCATCCCGCCCTCTCCTTTCCGATCCCGAACAACGCGTGCCGGGCAAAGGTGCCACTCACACAACGTGGAGAGAATCTTCGTCAGAACTGAGCGTTTCAAAAGATCGTTCTTCTGTCGAACTTTAAAAAAATGGGACGACCTGCCTGCACACGTGTTTCCTTCATCTTACGACCCCGGATTCTTCTAGCGAAGCGTGAAGTGGCACATCACAGGGCCGCCAACTTGAGGACCACTGTCAGAAGTCTTACTGAGTGTGAGAGTGGCCCCCAATCTCTAGATGTGCCACGGCTTTCCATCAGTGGCGACGTCAATTTGGCGAATATAAAAAAAACCCTGGATGGAGATGTTGTACAGTATAGGTTCATCACAATTTGAACCTTGCTGGTTCTTGCGAATATCCGTAGTTTACAGTAAGCACTGACCATGAGGTGGACCGGCTTATACGCTCCTTATTGGCATAAAGGCGTAAAGCGAAGTACTACAAATTTTTAGGGTTTTGTACCCAAAGGGGAAAATGAGACCCTGTTCATGAGAATTCGCCGTCTGTCTGTCTGTCTGTCAAATTTTTGTCTCTGGTGAGAATCGAACCCACGACCTCGTGATCCGCAGTCGCACATTACGACCTCTGTGTGGGTGTGTGGTGGATTCCTCTCATTTTATTATCGTTCTCCTAATACTTATTTATGTCCACCCCTCAATCCCCTAAACACGTTACAGCATACCCACAGATCATCTTTCATGAGAACATTAATTACAAATGTTTCTCATAAAGCATTTCTATGAAATCGTGTTGTTTGCGTGAGAGAATAATAGTTGTTTGTAGTATGTACAACCGATCTCTCAATGGAATCTAGAGAGGAGAGACGATTCTTGAAACCCAGGACACAACCATTGAAAGTGTAGCATGGCATGACTAAAATTAAGGCTATTAATTAATAATGGAACATAGTAAAAGAGCCATCTAGCCATCGTTTTGGGAATCTAGTGCAGTAAGGTCCAAGAGCAGCATCGTTACGCGTACGATCAACAGGTAAGGTAGTATCGCATCGCACATGTAATATAGAAATCGGAAAAACTTTTCCGTCTTTGGGCACGGACAGGGTGTTCATCACACTTTGCGTCCGGAGCGTTCGAGTACGGTTAGATCCGATCAGGGCTATCTTCCGCGCACGGTTACATTGTGGAATTATCTCCCTACCTCGTTTTCCAAACGCCTACAGTATGGGGTTCTTCAAAAGGGGTCTTAGAAGGTTTTTAAAGGGTCGACAGCGCGAGTGTAGCGCCTCTGGTGTTGCAAACGTTCATAGGCTACGGTGACCACCAGTATAACGGGTGAGCCGTAGGCTTGTCTGCCGCCTTAGTGGTATAAAAAACAGACTTCAAACTGACGTCGTTAGTGAATTCTGTTTCAAGCCCAACTTATAGAACTCTACCTACCCCGCCAACTCCCTCCCCAATCCATTACTCGCTATTGTGTAACGCACAGTGATATAGCTACGAGTAATGAACCGTCTAGTGCTAAAGATAGTAGACTGCATACCCTGCCTACCTATCGTCGCTGTTTCGCGATCTGTCTGTAGATTTCTATCAACTAATCTAAAATGTTTTTTTTTATGAAGCTCGCTAAATTGACGTCACCAGCCTGATGGTGCGCCGTGGTGCATCTAGCGATTGGGGGCCACTCTCACAGTCCGTAAGACTTCTGACAGTGGTCCTCCAGTTGGAATTTTCACTGTTCTCACTAGCTGATCCGCGCAACTTCTTTGACGTCACTTATGAGAGAAATAAAGAGTTGAAAGAACCCAGAATTGTAAGGGGAGGGAAACATTTCGGATTAGTCGCTATGATAAATTCGGTTGAATGGCGGTCAAAGATCCTATTCAACGGTTCCGTCACCTTAGGCTTAGAACAATCAATAATTCGGAGAACTTGATACAGTTTTTGTTAATACCACTTGGGAGAGATGCAGCGGGCCATTAATATGATGTTGTGATGCTCAGCTAGTTCCATTTTCCCCACAGATTATCGCAACCCAGCGTGCTCTCGGCTAGTGTACGACGCGGAGCTGCCCTCGGCGTCCGTGATCCTGATCTTCCACAACGAGCCGTACTCCGTGGTGGTGCGCACCATATGGAGCGTGGTGAACAGCGTGCGCCGCTCCAACGCGTGGTTCAAGCGCGCCAACTTTGTCGACAAGCAGACCGGCCGGCTCACTACCATGGGTGAGTTGCTGGCAATACTCTTTTCTGTCGCGTAGTCTACTAAGGTACTGTCAAAATAGAAGTGCCTTTAGCCCCTAAATTTTTAAAGAATCACTGCGTTTAGCGGTCAGCAATTAACACTATCTGCTGCAGGCAGAGATTCGCTCACATTTCTCCATTTGCAATTTTGTCCCACCGTAAAAGGTGGTTACAGGCGCAGCTTGAGGTTCCCGGTTATTTCTCCCTCATAAGGTCTAAACATGGCTTAACGACTGAGCACCGGAACCTACGCGCTTAACGTCCTTCCGAAACACGGAAACGCTTATAAACGGAAATGCCACTAAGTGTTCACCAATCTCAGAGCAATCCATAACAAATGATGCTTAACGCCGACCATGCTTATTGATCAACGAAAATAATTAAAGAAATTCTAAAGTTCACGTTGTTTGTTATAATTCTATGTACCTTCCCCCAGGTTACCCCGGGCAAGATCCCAACTCCCCCTTCGTGTTCCTAAAGGAGATTATCCTGGTGGATGACAACTCCACGTTGCCCGAGCTCAAAGGAAAGCTGAGCCACTACATACGGACCCGCCTGCCGCCTGATCTAATACGGATTCTGCGGCTGCCCGACCGGTGAGTCAATTTTGATACTTGGTTGGGGAAAATCACCTTTTCAGTAAAATATTCTAACTTACAGACTATTGTTGAGTAGGTATCTTTGTGAGCAAAGTCCTGAATCCCACTCATTAATTTTTTTGGGGAGATGGGGATATTATATTCTCATTATCCCCCATCAATGGGTAAGGTGGGAACATTAATTATGCCGTGGTCCCACTGATAACAATTACCTACCATGACATAACGATCATGTGTTTGTGTAAATGAGGATGACGTGACACTTGTGCTTAGTTGTCTTTAATAAAATTTTTACTTTTCAGGTAAGGTCTTTTCTAGATTTCAGCAGATCTCTCTGTTAAAAAAGCTGAAATCTCCTTAAAGACAAATCTTGGTCTAGATTGCTTAATTAGGTTAGATGAAATTGGTATCTAAACAGATAAGATTTAGTGGAATGATTCAGTACCTATGCCTGGTTATGAATCATCATTACAAGATAGTTAGCATTTGTGTTTGCTAAAGTCCAACGAAACTTCACGAGACTGTAGAATTAAGAGAAGGTCCAGAAATATGTTTGTCAAAATCTCTAGCTTACAGTTATTATTTAGGCTCTTAGTTCTTGAATTATTGAACTTGAGAAAAAATTAATTGATCGTATTGGTTTCTGCTTCGCAATACAAAATAAGCACTTGATGAATTTCATCCCAGTTTATAAAGAAAAAGAACTTTGATTATAAGTGTAAATAATCAAAGTATGCGAATTTGGCCTTTTGTGTTCGTAACTGTGTAAACATTAGCAGCTGGCTGCCTATACAATGGGCGCGAGTATTATCTAAGAACTTCGTTGTCACTAGCCGGCAACCTTTATTGTACGCGCCACTAGCAGCTTACCTTCAGATGGGTTCGAGTTGCTTAGATAACAGATTGATTTCGTCAAATTTATTTCGTCTTTATGCAAGCAAATACATACTTGTTTAATATCTACCTATCTAAGGTATTAGCAGACATGAAGAGTGATATACGAAATATCGCCATCGTCATATACGATGACGTATTATCTACCGAAGATCGAAATTCTTTTGTAATTTCGGATCGCTCATCCTTTTGTATTACTGTCTTCAGGACTTGGCTACCTGTAAAATGAAATAATTAATAATTTGACAGGCGTCATATGGGTATCTCTACTTCATCGTAGTATAAACCAAAGTTCTTGGATAATTTCTTTCAAATAATACTAAACATCTTAGTACGCTTCAACGTGGTCTAGCGTTTTTGCTGGGAATAGACTATCCCACCAGACTCCAAATATCCCACAATCGAATGTTACGACTTGCCTACGGAGGTAATAAGTCGACGCCCTCAGCCTTCTCTGTATCTCTCCGGATCCGCACAAAAACTGCTCCTACGTCACAGTAGGTTAGTATAATAATAAGATTAATAAGACTCGTATTCAGAAAACTTAAAGCCGTATATTCGCACAGGGTAGGTCTGACTCAAGCTCGAATGAACGGGGCGAAGGCTGCGAACAGTTCCGTGATGATATTCCTGGACTCTCACTGCGAGTGTTTGCAGGACTGGCTGCGACCGCTCCTCCAGAGAATAAAGGACCAAAAGTCCGCAGTGGTGACCCCACTTATAGACGTGCTCGAACAAGACACCCTAATGTATCAGCCAGGGGATCCAACCACGTTTGAGGTGGGAAGCATATCAGGTCTGATTGGTGCTAGCGTAGATAGAGAGTATGTAGGTAATTGGGGGTATACTTTACGTTTCTGTAGTTCTCAGAGATGTACCGATTGATGGGTTAGGTTTCTGATCTATTAGTCGTTTCGATGTAGGTACCTAATCAAGAGAAATCGACTATTTGTTTGATTGGTGCAAATGTTTGTGTTAAATATACTAACTTTATTTGGTAAAAAGATCAGGTTGTAAACTTTTTAATAAGACTGTTTGGGTTCGTAAGAAGTATGACCTACGTACGTCTACTTTTACTGCTACTAAAAGCTGCCGAGCGATGCAAAGTTACGATGTGTTTTCATAGCTATTGCGATACGATATCCTTATCTGTCAGAGATTTCGGCGGCTCGATCCCGTCCTTAATTGCTAATTCTATTACTATCTAGTAGTGGATCCTAATCAAAGGATGTACATTAGATATTCAAAATATTGTGAATCGCGAGCCAGGTAGATTTTATCGACTAATTGAATGCGTTAATCTAAAGATAAGTATTGACGTTTGATAAAATCTTAGTAAGTAGTTAAGTGTTTATTTATTTTACTTTGCGTTTATCGACAATTATTAACTTCATGTCTACGTAAAAATCAAAACTATCTAAATTATACTTTGTTTAAAAACCGACTATTCGGTCAAATTAACTTATACCGACCGGGTAGTCGGAGTCGGTACATCTCTGCAATACAATTATGTTGCGGGAAAATTAATATCGCAAATAATTTCATTCACATAGTCTTGGTTTGCGTGAAAATTGATAATTACAATTTTACGTTGTTTATTAATTTTGATAACTATGGTTGTAGCTATAATTAGTTAGTTGCTGGCCTTAATGCCGAGCTAGTTACCTACGACGTAATGTATACATGCAAAAGAGTAGTAATGATTCTCTGAGGGTTTTCTAACTGTGGTAGTTTAAAGGGTATTTAGCGTAGAAATAGGAATTTTGAATCGTTGTCGGTATTTTTTTACTTATTTATGTCGTTTTCTTTGACTAATTCAACTATTTCATTACATACATTCTCGTTGAGTCTTTACTAATACATTTTTGTCGATTTGCCGGGTTGTTTGGAACGGCATCCAATATGCATAACGCAATAACGTAACACTTAAATTAGAATTCATGGTACGGGATTTCTTATAACTACAGTGTATAAACGAACACATACGACAAAGTGACATTATGCATAGTACTTAACAAAATGTGGGCAAAAGTTCGACAGCCATATTTCTGCCTAGTTTTATACAACTCTTAAGGGCTATTTGAAGGTTTTTATAGGGTCGGCAGCGCGAGTGTGGCGCCTCTGGTGTTGCAAACGTTCATTGGTTCTGGTGGGCCGTATGCTTGTCTGCCACCTTAGTGGTTTAAAAGAAAAAGAACTCGAACAAAATCCAACTAAAGCGAACCACAATACACATATTTTCTTTCTGACGGTATCTACAACTAGGTATTAAGTTACACAACCAATAGTCAAATTTTTTGATTACGAAGAGTCTGATAACAAGCTGAGTTTATAACTATATAAGAAGGCTACTGTCATCAAGCTTCAAGGCAATGAGTGAGGAAGAGGTGCAAAAATTAAAAAGATTGTGAAACTTTTACGTAGGCACAAAAGGGTCAAAGCTATTGCAAAGGTTGTGTGGTCCATAAGGCATGAATGGACCACCTAAAAATCTTTTTCCTCCCTGCTGCACAACCAAAAGGGTTGACATTTATTGCTAGTAGTTGAAGATTTTGACTTAACAAGTAATTGGAGTCTCTGTCAGTCCAAAACATACTGAGACACTAAGCCATTTCAAGGAACCTTAATCCATAAGTATACCAAGCAGACCTCACTAAGAAACTCTCCAAAAAACCCCTTGTAAACTTCAGGGTAGGCATCACTCGGGCCAAACTCGAAGGTGCGAGACACGCCGCTGCCGATGTCTTGGTGTTTCTGGACTCCCACTGCGAGGCCGGGCCGGACTGGCTGCGACCTCTCCTGCAGAGGATCAAGGAGAGTCGCTCCGCCGTGGTGACTCCGATGATAGACGTCATTCGCGTTCGATCCTTGGGCGTCAGTGGGGCGACACTAGTGGTAGTAGGCATTTTGATCTTATTACCAGATACACTTTTTAAATGCCTTGTATAGCGTAAATCGTATCGTAGAATCCTTCCTCCTCCGCATCCTCTTTGTCCTTATCCTCTTTGTCATATAATCAACCTTCCAATGATTCTTGAGTCTCAATTTGGATGTCTAGTTATGTTGGCTTTAAACCCAGTTCTAACAAAGTTGTGTAGATAAATGTGATATAAATGTATGTTACTGTGTTAAGAGCATGTATTTCAATGTCATATTTATGTGGGGTAAGAATACAATGACCCCAGCATGAATTTTATTATATTTAGAAAGGTCGTCCCTATAGCATCACTTAGGACTTTCGAGAGAAACAATTGATTATCTGCTCGCTTTTGGCGTCACTTTTAAGCTGTCATTGGGGTTTTCTGATAACATCAAATAAACGTATGACAATCCACTGTTGGATGTAGGCTTCTCTCAAATGACGCCGCAACACACGGTCCTACGCCTTCCGCATCCAGCCACTCCCTGCGACCTGCAGCAGGTCTTGTCGGTCCATGTGTCAGATCCGCCGTCTCTATTACAGCACTCGATGTAGTAGCAACTTTCTAATCGTAATTCACACTGGGTTCTACAGGGTTATACGCAGTTCTGTAGTCTAAATGTGTTTAACGAAAGTCGGTAGTCACCTTCACAGTTCAATGTTAACATTTATATTAGACACACGATATGTACTCACTTTAATTGTACCTAACCGAGGAATTAGTACACATACAGACATAGCGAACATAAAAATATGTTAGTCCCATTTGAAGAATATACTATGACGTTTTGAAGTATGCACAGTTCAACGGTGAACTGCAAAATTTCTAATTTTCCAAATACAAAATAGCATTCAGAGTTTTAAAATGAAAACTTTTAGATGAGTATCTAGGTGTATACCTACTTCATCATTCAGTTTGTTTAAATCACGCTCTACTATATGGGAAAACATTTCTGTTGTCCCTCTGATCTACGTCAAAAGAGTAAAGTTAACAAGCGGGTGTATGCGGTACAGTATCGGGCTGACCCGCGCGCGGCTGGCGGGCGCCCGCTACGCCACCGGCGACGTGGTCATCTTCCTGGACTCGCACTGCGAGGTGCAGCCCGACTGGCTGCGGCCGCTGCTGTCCGCCATCAAGGAGCGGCCGCACGCCGTGGTCGTGCCCATCATCGACGTCATCGAGACCAAGACCTTCTACTACAGCGTTGTGGACTCCAGCACCTTCCAGGTTGGCTGTGTGTAGTGGCAATGTTGGTTCTAGCTTGGTGCCATGTTACATACGGTTTTGTATCATTACTTGCGCTTTTGGGCATTCGTTTTGAAGCACTTTTCATTTTCATTATTACACTGTCTCAGTTTTTTTTTATTTTCGGTTTAAACACACATCTTAGATTTACGAGTCAAAACTAAACTAGAAAAAAATTGTATGCAGCATGGAATGAGTAATATGTTTTTAGAATTTGGTTTTAAGAATGTTTACCAAAACCAATATTTGGTAAAGTCATCTCGAATCCAAACACCCTTCGTTATGCCATTTACGATAACACTCCCGTAGCTTTATAAACACCGAAAACCTTTATAAACATCTAGTTTAAATACCTATCGTTTCTTTCTCGTAAATTGAAACAGTTTATTCGATTGCATTAAAATTCATATCACAAATACACTGATTATGGTTATCCGTTACCGTGTGCTGGAACTGGAACTGGAACTGTCGAGCCTTTCTCGGTGAACAGTTACATGTCGGCCTATTTCGAGAACTAAACATTTAGGTCCTCAAATATTTCTTCTTCGACAATTTGTAGCTATAACTAATGTTATCAGTTTTATACCTCTTGCGATCTATTTTGTTTTTCAATTTATAATGCACATACACTACAATCGGTAACAGTCAGACTAAACCGAAGAGTAACTTTAATTATGCTATTTTTAAGATATAGTGGAGAACTTTATACTGGTTGCTTTATAGCCATATTCTTACAATTTGTTAGATAAATGTATATAAATATATAACACAGTTCCACCTTAATCAAGACTCCATCAGATTAGTGCGGTATTCAAAATGATGAACAATACTTAAATTGTCGATAATTTTACGTACACATATATTATTATGTGTGATGGAGGTATTAATTTAAGGCACACTGCGGTAAGCACCCTTGGTCCAAGCTAAGACCAACATTTGCCTCTATACAGCCTGCTGCTGCGTGCTGCCTTTTCACCATTTCTCGATGCACTCTTGGTGTTCTCGCCTCGTGCATTATGGCACAAATACTATATGTTGATACTTTTTGATTTCCTTGGCATTTATTTCTATAATGAATTGTTTGCTTGGTGTGTGAGTGATGTTTGAGAGTTGTTTTGTAATTTTGGGATTTATCGGAAGCGTTTGAGAGCCTCACGCAAGAGGGTTTCTTCCTTGGGTAAACTAAACTATTGTGGTGTGAATATATCCTCAATTTACTATATCCTGGTGCAAGCTGATCTCTAGCATAAGTCGTTTATACTGAAACACAAACTGCACCGATAAAATATACCATGGATGGATTGTAGAGCAAAAATGCTATATGCATAAAAAATGGATTGGTGAGTTTTAAAGCACATGTTTCACAGAGTGTTATAGAGTGAATTGTAAACAATATTTGAACACTGCACTTTTGCACTATTTCTGGTTTCTTATAAGCACTGTTTTATATGTTTATATTTCTGCAGATGATTGATAAATACTTCCCATTCCGAATGTTACGTTTTTTTCATGTTTGGTTACAAGTGGATATCCGTCGGGTACATTTATTTACATACTTAATTTTGTTTGTTTTGAATATTCCTCGTTTGAGAGGTTAATTTTATCATGTTTCTTGAACTATTCAGATATTTATCCTAATGTTATTATGTTATAGTCTAGGTCCCTTACGATGCCTGCCTCTATTGAGCATTGTTTGAAGAGGTTTTCAGTTATCAATTTTCTATCCACAAAATCACAACCAAGACTGAAGCAAACTATTTAGATTTTTTAAACAAAGGTTCTGCACTTTTATTATTGTTGAAATATAGGTTTAGAACTGTAATCTTCATATACTTTTCCTGTCTTGCAATCCCGGAGACTTTATGTACAGCTTATCACAAAGTCTCTACACTAGAAACGTCATCAGTTGGTTCCATCAAAATAGCAAGGAGCTAGAAGTGGCGCTGAGTGAACTCTTTTGTAAAATAAGTCCATAATAGTTACGTAATGTAGTCTTACAGAAATGACAGGGTATGTACCTGTTAACATATGGGTATTAAATAGAAAAGATATGATTATTTTTGTGTACATAACATATTTACCTCAACCTGGTCACCGCAATTATCGACCAGTTCTGTGTACAATTATAAAACCTATTAAAACGACATTGCATTTTATCAATCATAGTAAATTTCTAATCTGCATGCTTACGTTACTACGAATGGTGCCACATACATTTTGCTTCATGAAGTTTGACCTATCTACCACAAAATAATAAGTACAGATGGCAATCTATATACAACGTGCGCTTAGGCTACGCACACATAGACATCGCTCACGGAGTTCACTGACACAAGGTCAGAGGACTTGTATCGTATAGCTCAGTGGATATTTATTTTTATTAAAATAAAAAGTGTTTTGCAAATCCCTGAAAAAGTATATTGATAAAGTATATTTTTCACTTTCACTAGGCTTTGTTATTTTCAATGAATAGTCTAATAATATGGTGGTGTTCCCGGAGCAACCAGCTACGGGTTGCTTCAATGCTGGTTCGCGATGTACACACACACTCCCACAGGACGCAAGAGATTTAAGTATTCGACTGTACTTGCGTATCGCGGTTTGGGGTCGTCCATTAATCACGTGAGGCTCGAAAGGGGGGGGAGGGGGTCTGACAAAAATCACGAAACATCACCAGGGGGGGTGGGGGGTGTAGTGAGATATCACGTGTATTTATTTCGAACAGCAACTTTACAACCCTGAATTTGAGATCACTGTAATTTCTGAAAAACAAAACCTACAATATTGAAACTTGTATGGAATAATTCATAAAGCACTTAATTCCTTTCTTACATCAGAAATTAATTGAAATCGGAATACCTATGCGTTGATCATACAACACAAAAATCATTTCGTTTTTCATCGTGTCTCCCAATCCGATCAATAATAATCTCAAATTATGTCAGTATTATTTAAAATGGTATTTTGGCATGATACAGAAAGACATACAAAAAAAACTATCTTAGCTTCAGTATCGGATGTAATGGAAGTTATACATTTTAGATAGAATGTCAAGTAAAAAAAAAATCTTGGAAAATAATTACCAAATATAGTATCTATTCGACGTACAGATTTTAGACTCTCTATAGCTTTATTATAAGTTAAATATATTAAGGTGGATCCACCATAAGACTAGCCGATGCACGCAGCTATGACCCCGTCCACCGATGATCATTAGGGCGAAGGCCCCTCTCCTTGTTCTGGAGATGCCTTCAGAGCCCACCCGCTCACCGCTCTCTACCCTCTCTGCTTCCAGAGAAGTGCTCGAGAGCGGTGCGATGCGGGCTAGAACCCCGGAAGTGCTGAGAGCCCCCGGCCAGGCCGGGCCGACGTGAATAATCTTTGGATATCCATTCCGGCTGTAAGATGAGGAGGGACACCGCGGGGCTTAGGGGATAGGACGGTCCCTTTTCCGACGGGACCGGGAGCGAACGACACAGACCGTCCCGGCTGCCCCCGCAGCTAGGATGATGTTGCCAAACCGCATTACCCCCGTAACAAAAAAAACATACCTCAGTTCACGTGGATATCAATAGTCGTTACCAAAAGCATAATGATCGCATGGAAATTCAACCTTTATTATTGTACTTTTGTTCATAACTTCGCTTCTATTTAGCCAACTGCGATCAAACCAACGTAAGATTTTAAGCTTGACAAACTAACACCTTCTTTATTAGCTCCAAAATAATGAATATTATATTGTAACACGACGGGAGTAGATGCAACGGGAAATATATTACAATATTCATACCATATCTCTCTCTATTATGTGACGCAAACGAAGTTGCGCGGATTAGCTAATATTCGTGTAGAAGTATGGATAGATTATAACATACCTAACCTACATTGTTCTGTGCGGACGCTTTTTATGAGTCGTGCGTAATTTATATTGGAAAAGTATAGAAATGTCAGCCAAATCTGTTGAAAATAGTGTGCGCGATCTTGTCAAAGTTGTTCTTGATCTTCAGAGCAAAGTGTCAGCACTTGAACAGACTATAATAAACCAGAATAAGCTGATAAATAAGTTGATTGGTGATAGTGAAAGTGCCTGTGTGTCAAAAGTTGGTTCAATTAGTGCATCGGAGGCGGGTAAAACTAACTCGCAGCAGCGGCAACAGCCAATGCGTGAAGCGCGCGTTCGTGCGCAGTCGGCGCTGTCCGCGTCTACTCGTACGGTGAGAGGAGCTAAAGTGCAATCCACTCCGACTAATTTGATTGCGAAACCGGCCGATTCTACCCGAACTTCCACGAGTCATAGCGCGCCTCCTACTTGTCCGCTATCGCCATTCGAATTTCCGCACAACCCTATGCCTACAACAATAAGGTCGCCGGTAATAGCAGTGACTCAAGCGCATAGCAACGGGGAGACTGGCAATATCGACGCGGATGATGACGTATGGACGGAGGTAAACAATCGTCGACGAAGATCTCATCGCGTACCACCTGCAAATGTTACCCGTGGTACGGCCGTCGCCGGGTCCACTTCGTGTTTACTATCCGCGGCCGAACGTAAAAGCTATCTACATTTGTATTACGTTCAAGTTGGTACTACAGTTGAACAAGTAACTGCACACTTGTTAAGTATTTGTGAAACTGATATCTGCTCTGTAGAAAATCTAAAACCGCGAGGAGATTATGCATCCTTCAAGTTAACAGTACCGTCAAAGAGTGTTGAAAAATATATGTCATCTGAACACTGGCCCAAAGATGTTTGCATTAAACGGTGGCGTAGTGGGTTTCGTAAGCCGCAAGAGACCGATACGAACCGCTAAGTGTTTAGAATACGCACTAGTTTATCAGAACGTCAGAGGCCTGCGTACTAAGCTTGATTTATGCAAAACATCTATACTAGCAGGGTCTGCGGATATTTATGCGTTAACCGAGACATTTCTGAATAGCGGCGTCGGTGACATGGAGTTCTGCCCCCCGGGCTATACGGTACTACGTCAGGATCGTTCTCACGATACGGGATGGGGCGGAGTTTTGTTGGCGGTTCGCAGCGAGTACCCGGTCCGTCGCATTGTTGATATAGACTGTTATACAGACGACGTCGAAATCGTAATAGGTTTAATTAGTTTTAAGTACAAGAAAGTTATTGTTTGTGTCTTTTATGTTCCACCCGGCTCAGATGATTTGAAATATTCGACTAGTTTTACTGTAGTAGAAAATGTCGTTACCAAATTTCCAAAATTAGAAACATTAGTATTAGGTGATTTTAATTTAAACTCTTGTAGTCAAAACACTCTTTTGCAATTTGAATACATGTGTACTTTTTGCAAATTCAAGCAATTTAATACTATTTATAATCAATCCGGTGTAATGCTTGACTTGGTACTAAGTAGTCTGGGCAGTGAGTGCATTGAGGTGAATGGCGATGTGGAGCCAATAGTTAAGCCTGACACTTTGCATCCCCCGCTAGCGGTGAACGTCCGGCTCGCCCGTCCAGCTGGCCCGAGAGACGGTTCGGCCGCCGCGGCGCGTGCGCGGAAGGCGCGGTCGGACTGTCACCAGCAGTCGGTACCGGAGTGGAACTTTCGTAAAGCAGATTTCCATATTTTATATTCCACCTTGGCGGCTGTGGAGTGGGACCAGGTATTTTCTACTACTGATGTAGATGAGGCGGTCCATAGATTTTATTACTTATTGGAAACCTGCTTTGGTACATGTGTTCCTTTGAAAAAACCAAAATCAGTACTTGACTCGCGTTACCAGTATCCCAGTTGGTACACTCCTTATATTATAAGTAATATCAAGAATAAATATTTCCATCTAAAGAAATTTAGAATAAATCAATCATTATTTAATAGAGAAATGTACAAATTTTATAGAATTCGTGTAAAGGAACTCATATATCTAGCTTATAATAACTACATAAAAAATACAGAAGCAAATATCAAACACAACCCTAAACTGTTTTGGAAATTTGTTAGAGATCAACGCGTATCGAACCAATGCGAGAAGGAGTTTGAGTATGATGGATCTACTGTTGTGGGCTGGGATGCAGCTAATGCCTTTGCACAATACTTCAGCTCTGTGTTTTTGGCGGATGATCCCGAGGTTGCTGCAAATATGGCTAATATTGGAGCGCAGTCCTCTTTGTGTTCGATGCGAGTTTCGGTGGACGACGTCACTTCTCAGGACCTATTTCTTGCAATCAGAAAACTAAAAGCGCATTCGTCAGTTGGGCCTGACGGCATACCGTCGTTTATTGTAAAGGACTGTTATGAAGCACTCAAATCGCCATTACTTTACATATTTAATCTTGCTTTACAAAAATGTACGTATCCTACCAGGTGGAAAGTGTCAAGGGTTTCACCCATACTCAAGGACGGTTCTGGGTCGAAGGTACAAAACTATAGGCCTATAGCTGTTCTGTCGGCATTCGGCAAAGTACTTGAGACTATATTGAACCGCGATATCACCCGCCAAATAAGTATGCAGCTCTCCGATGCGCAACACGGGTTTAGGACGGGTAGATCTACTTCCACTAACCTAATCAACTTTATAGATCAAGCTGTTTTGGATATGGATAGTGGCAAACAAGTGGACGTGTTGTACCTTGATTACAAAAAAGCTTTTGACCGCGTCCAAAATAATATCTTACTTAAAAAGTTTTCTAACATAGGTTTCACTCCAAATTTATTAAAGCTTTTTTCCAGTTATTTTTCGAACCGTACACAATACGTGCAGCTATCAGTATACCGTTCTGACCCATATATGACCACTTCCGGTGTTAGTCAGGGCAGTACCCTTGGACCTACCCAGTTCTTAATCATGGTAAATGACTTGCCGAATGTCGTCAGGTCAGCTGTGTGCCTTATGTTTGCTGACGACGTAAAACTTTATATGGGCGTGGAAAGTGTTGCGGACTGTGAGGCGCTCCAGAGAGATTTAGAGAGGGTTGTGACTTGGAGCAAACTCAATCACCTTGAACTGAATATCTCCAAATGCAAGACGTCAACATTTACCCGTCGTCACATGCCAATAGTCCACTCCTATTGTATTGACGGACAACCTCTGGAGCGAGTCACACGTATTCGTGACCTGGGTTTGATATTAGACACTAAATTAACACTATACGAGCATATTCTGGATCTGTGCGCTCGAGCATACAGATCTCTTGGTTTTGTCATGAGGCAGGCTAGGAGATTTGACAACAGACATACGATCCTAAGCTTATATTACGCATTTGTGAGGAGTAAGTTAGAATACAATTCTGTCGTATGGGATCCACACGAAACCAAATATATAGATATGGTGGATAAAGTTCAAAAGAAATTTGCAAGGTTCTTATACTTAAAGATCTATGGATACTATCCTTATCTATACCCATCTCTCTTTATAGGTGGCATGGTCGGAATTAATACTTTAGAGGTAAGACGCAAGTGTTCGATAATGATCCACTACTACTTGCTATTGAACAATAAGATAGACAATCCGATCGCACTGGCGCGTTGCTCTCTCATCACCGTGTACAGAACACGGCCGCGAATCGCTCACGGGCCGCGACCCCTGTTCGCTCTTCCCGCTGCGCGAACTAAAACCGCTGAGTACGCACCGACGAGACATGCCTTGGATATGCTCAATGCCCTGATTGCCTATGAACCAAACTTTGACATATTTTATATAAAAACTAATTTATTTATTGTAATCTGTTTACGATATTTCACTAGTAATTTGTAATTAAGTATTTACACCAATAAAAATGAACAATGTGGTGATTATTTTTGATCTGCATTATAATTTGTTGAATACTTAATTAATTTGTAATAATTAATTTTGTAAATTATCTTTTTTATAACAATAAATTGTAATAAAATTATCCAATAATAATGAACAATGTTGTAATTATTTCTGAACTGTTTATTAATTTGTAAATATTTGTTGAATCTTTGAATAATTTGTAATTATTAATTTTGTCTATTTTTATGTATACTATAGTAATTGTAATAAATATTGTTATGGCTTGATGTGCGACTTGGCTTTGCTGTAAGCGCATCAAGCACCTGAATATTAATAAATAAATAAATAAATAAATAAATAAATAACAATAGAGACTTCTATGTATAAAATTTTAAAAAACTTTGTAGTTACTAAAAATACACGTGATTCGGCCCAGGGGGGGAGGGGTAATCTGAAACCTCACCAAATATCACCAAGGGGGAGGGGGGGTCCAAAAAATGCCCAAAAATACCTCACGCGATTAATGGACGACCCCTTTAGACGTAAAAAAGAACGTGGACCCAAATCTTACAGGACTCTAATAGTAATTTGCGATACTTGTTTGTGCGTGAGTGTGCGTAACCGAGGGTAGGTATAAAAAGTAAAGTACATACATGAGATTGCTTTCTGTATCTTATTATTTGGTGTATGTATCTTCAGCGAAGGTTTAATGCGGGCGCGTTTGACCGGCGCGCGCAGTGCCCGCGGCGACGTGCTCATATTCCTGGACGCTCACTGCGAGGCCCTGGCCGACTGGCTGCGACCCCTGCTGCAGAGAGTGAGGCACAAGCGGGATGCTGTAGTCACTCCCGTCATCGACGTCGTGGACCAGACCACGTTCGAACTGCAGGCTGCTGATGCCTACAAGGTGGAACTCCTGAATGCTCCTGAATGCTGTTGGTGTTGAATGCCTGGAAGATATGGCCTGGAGAATAACAGCTTAGTTCTAAAATTAATATTCTCCACTCGTCCTTGATATTGAACTGGGACGTAAGCCAATATCCATTATCCATCCACGTGTTTTGACTTCTCTAGACTAGGTCTATTCCATTTTGTTTTACTGCTTCTCTTATAAATTTGATATTCTTTAAATCCCTACAATCCCATTAGACAAACAATAAGATTTTAGGCTATTACTAGCTTACCTTGTTATTCGTAGATTACTAGTAAATGTATAATTATGTATAAATACACCCTCGGCATGAATGCGAGTGTACACAGGGCACACAGGGCCCCGTCGCAACACAGGCTATCTTGCGGCAGTTGATCAAATACCTCAATTGACAAAAATAACTCTTTGGTTGCCCTTGGATATTGACTTCGTCTTCTCAGCTCACTTATTACTTATTAGCTTTTTTTGTAAAATTTGAAAAAAAAAAAAAAATTAACGTTAGGGATGAGTGGTAGAATCTATCTCGGCTGGACGGTGCAAAGGATCCACAGCATGACTGCGATTATAATGCGATTATAAACGGAATGAAAATCTGGCTTTTGCTAACTAACTGTGATAAGAAGAAGAGGCTAACAGCATACGACTAATGTACTGGAGTGAGAGAGAAGATATTGGTTGTGGAAAGTCTTAACCACGCATGGAACTTGTAATATTATGTAGAATAAAATTACTGCATGAAAGATCTCGAATGGAGGTTATAATTTTAAGTGGTTCTGTAATGTTCCCCAACATGCCTTTAGAGACCACGGTCCATTTGCAGAGACTGTCTGTCTGTCTGTCAAGTCAGTCAGTGGAGCCAGCAAGGTGAAGTTAAACATATCTGCATATTTTGTAATTTTCTTAAATTAGAAAGACATAATATCGTATCTCTTCTCTACTATTTATCTACAAAAGCTAGTATGGAAATATATTTATTAACATAATAACGTAATACAGAAAATTAATTTGGCGTACTCTTAAGCAAAAGTATCTTTTGGCCCCAAAATCCGAAAAACCTGAAATATAAACGGTAACTCAGGTTTATGGGATAGTAAAGTTGCCCTGTTGTCACACACAAGGATGATACCACCACAACTGTATTAGATACTAAGATGAATAAGAGGGACCGGACTGAGTTTCTTGGGGTGTTCTTCTCAGTCTGTAGCATTTCCGGTAGAGTCACAAAAATTTTGTCTGTAGCATTCCCGGTAGAGTCACAAAAATTTTGACAAACCTAAATAATTTTTTAAAAATTTCAAAGGAAAAAAAAATACACAGAATTGCACACGGGATGGAAATGGACATTTTAACACATTCATATTATAAAACAAGACAGGCATACTATTAATTAGGACAATAGGACATATTATTAAAAACTAGATGATGCTCGCGGCTTCGCCCGCATGAAATTTGGTACCCGGTCCCGCTTCCCGTGGGAACATTTTCCCGGGATGAAAAGTACCCTGTGTTATTCCAGACTATAAGCTATCTCTGTACCAAATTTCAGCCCAATGTGTACAGCCGTTAGAGCGTGATTGAGTAACAAACATCCAAACATCTAAACATCCAAACATCATCACAAACTTTCACATTTTATAATATTAGTAGGATAGTAGGATTATTACAATTGACTTTGCGACCGATTGTAGACAAACTACTTTCTCAATAAAACTAATATTATATAACCAACATCAATATAATGAATTTCGCCATGTAACGGTTGATTCCATTAGTTATCAGTACAATGATTGATAGGTAATTTTACTTTAAGCTGAAGCTTATACGTAATCAACCAATGGGAACGCATAAAATTTGGTCAGCTGATTGTAATCTGTGAATCTGTCTGTAAGCTTACAGAAGTGAATGATAGAAAGTACACGACAACGGTCATTTAATTATGCACTTTATTTAGTTGAGATAAAGTACATTTCATTTATTAGAATTTTTAGACAAAACAATTATGTATGATGCATCTATATTATTTCTACCTATTTAGATTGAAAAAATTCTAAGTTATAGTAATCTGAATAAAATTATAATTATTAGTCAACCTTCATAACAAAATTACTTAGAAGCAAAAACTATACCTAGCTTACCAACACTCAAAAATGGCAACGAAATGTCAGGCAATTGCCTTACTTATCATACATGCTATCATAGATAATTTCATAGAAATTCTTTTATTTTAAATGTATAAAAGATCTGCAGTTTAAGCCTTGATCTTCGTGCATGACGTGTCTCATTATAATACGTCGTTGCTTAGAAGAAATTAGTTTGTTATTTTGTATGGTTCAAACTTGAGTACAATTAATTACACAAACTCGTACAATCTATTATTAAATCAATTAAACACTTTAAACGAACATAGTCATTTTTAATTGCACCAATGCCACCAGCAAATACTATTATACAATAATAGGCATTACCATATCAGCAAAATGAACTGCCGTAATAAACACCATTTTTAATTACAAATAATTTTCTTTAATAACTTTTGATTTGTCCTGCCTTTGTCAAGCTTTGCTTTACCTCCATTTTAGCCTCTCTCTATAAAATAGAGTGCACAGGGGCTTATGGCGAGACTTTTTCTGTAGTCTGTGACTCTGTTGCATTAAACCACGTCACTAGGTCACGTGGCTTGAACAGATTCAAAGTTTGAAATAAAACAAATGACAACGCCAATCGGATTGAACTTTCACTTTCACAATAAATGTGTTACAGAGGGGTAGTCTGGTGAGGACGATCTCACGGCTTTCTTGTTATTCCAGAAATAAGATGGGTTCTAAACGTAAACGGAAATAATCAATTTGATAGTATTCAGTTAACCATGTTGGTCAAATTTTCTAAAACGAAATTGGAAAAACGTCTGAATTTACAACAGAGTCGGTTAATCGAAGTTACCCAAATGACTTCACTTTTACCCAAATAACTTTATTTTTATCTAAGTAACTATACTTACGAATTTTTAGATACTACTCAAGTAAATACAGCTATTGTAACAATGCCAGTCAAAGTACACCTTTATTGTAGTTAGATACTAACATATGTGGGACTTGGAAAATGTAAATATTGCTTTTACAACTAACATGTAAATTGGGGGTGTGTGCAATTTTGATATTTGGCATTGTATAGTTAGTTAATAATGGGCTTTTCTTAAGATATAAGTATACAATCCCTTACTACACAATTTTAAGTGATTAGACACTGTCAGTAATAATAATGTCAATGTTACTGTCATTTCTTCTTCAAGCAATGTCTTCATTCTAAGCGACTACGACAGTTATTAATGTCATTACTTAATCAAGTCAAGTCATAATTGACTGCCTCTGTGGCGCAGTCGGTAGTGATACCGCCTGTGGCGCTGGAGGTCGTGGGTTCGATTCCCACCGGAGACAAATATTTGTGTGACCCATAAATGTTTGTCTCAAGAGTCTGGGTGTTTCTATGTATAATATGTATGTATTTAAAAGTATATAAGTATTAATACAAGCAGGTTATTCCTAGCTTACTTTGGGATCAGATAGCGTTGTGTGAAATGTCCGTGAATATTTATATTTATATACTCAAATTATATAAAAAAATATTACTGATGGTGTATGATCTGCTTGTAACAGATGCACTAAATTAAATAATGATTTCTATTTCAGCACCCTGTATGTATACAGTACACACTTATCATACTACACGTTACAGCTCCGCGAACTAACCTATAGCAACTGCATCTTGCACTATCTGACAGCTGTATCTAATTAGAAACAATTTTGAAAAAAAAATAGTTTGCTACCCTTAGACCAAGTAATAGTATAGACGGGCCCGCGTCATCATTACGAACTCAAACAGTGACACTAGTTCACACACAAATATATTGTAACAACGACACGACATGCACACATACATTCTTATTTTCGAATTTAGGGTAGTGTTTTTACACTTCGGGAACGCACAGGAAGGCATCTTGCGTGAAAACTTATCTTGCCACACGTGTTTCACCTTCGAAACAATAAGACTGACTACGACCAAGTGAGCGCATGCGCTTACTTTAACGTCTTCAAAACTAATGTATGGATGGGCTCGACTATTACTTGGTCTAAGATGCTACCTACATCATTTATTTGAAAAATTGGAGACGACACTGCGGGTCAGGCGCCCTAACCGCTGGACCACTGTGATACTACTCTCAACCATCTCAACTGGCTCAACTATCTCTCTTGTGTTTACATAAAATTTGCGATGTTGCTGTATCTAATGGTGCTCCCACACTAGCTGTCACAACTGCTTTCCTACATGTTACACTATATGTTAAACAAAACACAGCATTTTATATTCTATAATATACTACTAAAAACATGTAATAATTTATGTCTAGTACCAAAGTTCGTTTGTAATATTCGTCATTGCGTAGGTGGGTGGATTCTCGTTCATGGGCCACTTCCTGTGGACCGACGTGCCGGAGCGGGAGAAGAAGCGACGGGGCACTGATATTGGGCCCACTTGGTGAGTTTATGTATGCTCAAAATTGAATAGAGTGAAGAGTATCTTTAGGCGCACACTGGGCCAACTGGGCGTCTAGATGCGGCGACAGTTTCCCCGAGTTGCGATTGTAAAACCTAAGAAGAAAACACAGAAATATCAGCACACTCGTTTATTCTCAACGACACAATGCACGTGTCACAGCTCGCTTACCCAATTAATTTATTACAAACCTATTACCGCGTGGCACAAGGAAAAACATTGCAACAGTGTCTGGGTCTTGCGACCCAATCTGCAGGTTTGAGGCGTTCACCTTTACAATGCGCATAACGCTCACCTTCCTCCGCCAACAATGTTCCCCATTGCCCAATTATACTTTTACGTTTCAATCTAGCGATGTGTAGTTTACGACTGACCTCCACAAAATGGCGTTGCCGCTTTTTATAAACATTCCTCGCCCCCTCATTTATCAATCTACCTTCATTGCCATTTTAAAAATTTAGGCAAAAACAACGAAACCTTTCACGATATAGACAGGCGAAGGTTGTGGCTACCCGCCGTTGAAAATTTTTAAATCGCCTATAAAGATTTGACTGCCTCGGTGGCCCTGGCTATCGAAACCAATGGCTTAAAGTGCCTTTCGAAGCACGGAAACGCCCGCAAATAAATGTCACAAAAAGGTCACGTGGTGGTCACCCATCCGAAGTCCGGCCATAGTAAATATTGCTTACTGCAGTGATCGTTTACAGAACATTAAGTCCGCGGGGCCACGAGTCTTTGTACAATCCTGAATCCACTAAGCAAGCGGCTTGAGAGCGGCGGAGGCTCTGGAAGTGGACAATCTAAGGACAGCTATGATTGACTGCCTCAGTGGCGCAGTCGGTAATGTAACCGCCTGCCACGTTTGAGGTCCTGGGTTCGATTCCCGGGTCGGACTAAATATTTGTGTGATCTACAAATGTTTGTTTCGGAGTTAGAGCGTTTTCTATGTATAATATGTGTCTATTTAGAAATACATAAGAATGTGTATCAGTCGTCTAGATCCCATAGCACAAGCTTTACTAGCTTAATTTGGGCTAGATGATGTTCTATGAGAATATCCACAAATGTTTATTTATTTATGTATAATATTGCCATCGGTTTGCATATATATTTTTACACTTCTAGGTCTCCGACAATGGCGGGTGGGTTGTTCGCAATAAACCGCGACTACTTCTGGGAGCTGGGCGCGTACGACGAGCAGATGGGCGGCTGGGGCGGGGAGAACCTCGAGATGTCCTTCAGGATATGGCAGTGTGAGTATTTGAGGCTGCAAGTATACCACTTAGTGCTGTTGTATACTGTGACCGCAAATTTCTACAGCTGCAGACAGACCTTTTCTCAAACTATTTGCCTGATCAGGAAGAAACTTGGCTTACCTTTTTGGATGGTTTTTAGCTACTTCCGGTTTTGAAATTCACATCGGCACGACTGGAAAGAGTCTAATATTATGCCCCTAATACCCTAAATATGTTTTTATACAAGGTGTAAAACAAAAGTGTTCCTTGATGAATTGCTAAATATCACAAAATTTTGTCACTTTCGATCGGCAGTAGGTAAATTAGATACTGGACACAAACCGAGGGTAGGATGGTATCATATCATTGACTTGAAGCCATGCTGTTGCCCCCTGCAGGCGGTGGCACGCTGGAGACGATCCCGTGCTCGCGCGTGGGCCACGTGTTCCGCTCCTTCCACCCCTACGGCCTGCCCGCCTCCTCCGACACGCACGGTAAGTCGCTAGCACTTCACTATACCTTGTAATCTAGGGTGGAAACACAATTGGGATGAGAAATATGGTACGAAATTGGGGAATATGAGTATAATTGTTTGTTTATATTATGTATTGCTGCTCAGCTCCTATTCGACTTAGCGTGATGTTATATAGCCTATAGCTATCCTCAAAAACCAGACTGCCGAACTATAAAATAATTTTTGAAATACAACATATAGTTCCTGACATCTTAGCATTCAAATAAACAAACAAATTCTTCTTCGTTTACAACAAGTTCCATCAAGTGCCAACAATCCAAAGTATAAATGCCAAAAATGTAGGCTTTGGGCGCTGCTAACCCTGACCTAATAGCTCTGATTACTTTTTGTAGAAATAAGTGAATTACCCCCAGTTTCCGAAAGGCTGATCAACGCTAAAATTAACTGATCGACTGTTAAAGGCGGATCCTCACAGAAGATCCAGAATGAAAATCCATTTACAAGGAACATAAGTGCTTCGTAAATATTTAAGAAGAATGTAGGTTGTTGCTACCAAAGCGATTCGACGTCGTTGCTGCACATGTGACTCCAAAGCGACCGAAAGTTCAACTGTACTATACTTAGGCGGATCAGTATGGATCGGTTGGAGCGTGTCGGTGGAACGCGGCGGGATCGCAAGAAAAGTTTTGTTCGTGGATCGAAGGAATTGGCGATCCATTTTGGATCTTCTGTGAGGATCTGCCTTCAAAAGCCGATTAGTTAATTTTAGCGTTGATCAGCCTTTCGGAAACTGGTGGTTAGTCTCTTTATTGTGGTACAGGTATAAACACGGCGCGTATGGCAGAGGTGTGGATGGACGAGTACGCCGAACTGTTCTACTTGCACCGGCCTGACCTCAGAGTGAGTATATACACGTGTATCATAGTGACGGCAAGTATCGCCATTTAGCGACAAGTGTTTCAGTTCCTCCGTAATCATGACGCTTGCATCAGTGCTGAAAAAGCGGAATCACTCAATAATACATGGCAAATATCCCTTTAATTCTCAAGGCCTCCAATTGGATTTTAACAACGAGCGGGGCGACAGCGATTGCGGTGAGAGCGCGACCCACCAGTACAGAGTGCCTAGTGTTAAGTTTTTGCGAGCGCTTACCGCGATTCACGGTGAAGCGCGTATTCGTAAATTTGAATGGAATCCACACATGTCTCGCGCTTACATCAAGGTGGTGGTGACTCGATTCCATACGAATCGGCGTTAACACACTCACCATAAATGTCAACAGGTGCACGCCAAAACTCGCAATCAGGATAGTATGCAACTTTGAACAAACGACAACAAACGCACCGAGCGCGGTTAGCTTGCGTGATACTCTTTTTGGGCTGCGCTCTGGCTGCAATCTCCGTCGCCCCGCTCGCCGCTGACATCCAGTTTCAGGCCAACTAAAACCATTATTATATGTATATGCAGAACAACCCGATAATCGGCGACGTGACGCACCGCAAGATTCTCCGCGAGAAGCTCAAGTGCAAGAGCTTCCAGTGGTACCTGGACAACGTGTACCGCGAGAAGTTCGTGCCCGTCAAGGACGTCGAGGGGTACGGCAGGTACGTGCCCCGTCCACGTAGTACGACAACTGTGTAGATAGATGTCTGTGTGTTTCAGCTATTTGTGTTTGACAAGGTACTGGTACTGACTGCCTCTGTGACTCAGTCGGTAGTGATACCGCCTGCGGCCCTGGAGGTCGTGGGTTCGATTCCCACCGGAGACTAATATTTGTGTGACCCATAAATGTTTGTCTCAAGAGTCTGGGTGTTTCTATGTATAATATGTTTGTATTTAAAAGTATATAAGTATTAATATCCGTGGTCTGATACCCATAACACAAGCAGGTTATTCCTAGCTTACTTTGGGATCAGATAGCGTTGTGTGAGATGTCCGTGAATATTTATTTATTTATTTATTTACTAGTTCTACGTACGGTTAAGGTTCACTTTAAATAGTATCATATCAGGAGTGTTACGATTACAGGTTCAAGAACGAGGCGACCCAGATGTGCCTAGACACGCTACAGAGGGAGGGCGAGAACGCGCTATTAGGTGCATACCCGTGCCACGGCGAGCTGCAGGCCAGCCAGTACTTCTCGCTGTCGCACCGCGGCGAGTTGCGCGACGAGACCAACTGCGCCTCAGTGCAACGTACCAGGTGACCAAACACGTAGTTACTGCCACAGAAGATGAAAACTACCTGCAGGATAAGGGTCATTAACAGTTTAAGATGATGAATTTTGGATTTCGTAATGCACCACCAAGGTTATGGGGACTTCAGTGCAGCGGACGACGTGAGTACCACAGAAGAAGAAAATCGCCAAGTGCGATTCGGACTCACGCATGGAGGGCTCCGTACCAAAAAACGGCAGCGTCACGTTTGTTGTATGGGGAAACCTCTTAAGTAATATTGTTTTTTAGATTTTACAGCGGCAACAGAAATACATCATCTGTGAAAATTTCAGCTATCATGATTCCTGAGATACAACCTCATGACGGACAGACAGACAAACGGCGAAGTCTTATGAATAGGGTCCCGTTTTTAACCCTTTGGAACCCTAAAAAGTACCTAAGGGAAAGGTCATTAACAGTTTATAATTATGCCTTTCGGATTTTGTAATACCCTGCCAAGGTTACAGGGACTAGAGGTATAGAGGCGTCTTTGTCCAAAAAGGTATAATGGTAAAATTATACAGATTTAAAAACTAACGGCGGATGACTCTTACCGAACAAGAAAATGGGGCCGAGAAAGCGAATATGATGATCCAACATATGGTTCGCCTCCATTCCTTAAGTACCTGTAAACTCGTCGGGGCATTGCATAGACCAAAAGTCATTATCTTAAACTGTTCCAGACCGTTCTGTTTTAGATAGTTTTCAGAGGATAACGAAACTTGTACAGTACGAAAGTAGTGTTCAATAAACGATTGAAGCGATAAGCAGTAGTAATAGGTAGGTACGTTGCGGTATGTTCTGAGATGGATCAATGTCCGTGGCTTGAAACGCCCCGAGTCTTGAAAGAAGCTTGGAAAGTTAATGAGACTACTAAACCTACAACATTTACAACTGGCCGGGCAAAATCAAGGCAATTTGTTTTTTAAATAAACAGGTATGATTGTGTTGTGCTGACACTTTTGGAGGTACCTTCTATAACCTGCTTATACTATTCTGGCTTTAGTAACTTCATTCTGTAGGCATTCGTCATTACTGCCGACAACTTTTACACTATATTAGTTGGCAGACAACCAGACCCGCTAGATCCAAAGATAGTTCTTAATACACTAGAAGAAATGTATGTAGCAAAAACATTACATTACATTTTGTTTACAGAATTTTCGAAAATTCTCAGAACTTACCTCATGTGCTCAACTTTTCGAAATTCTAACGACCAGTTGTTGTGATGCATGAAGTAAATACTGTAATAGTAAACTTATGTTTTTACTTTTCTTTTCAAACAGAGACAGTGCGTAAGTGCCACACAACGTTACTTGTTTAAATTTAGATAATAGTTTTAAATTACAGTTAACTGTCGCGGGACCGATTTTTCCATCGAGTTTACGTCGCACATTGGGGCAGCGTCATATAGGAAAGTGATATAAATTCAATTTTGAAAAGTGGGTATTTGATAAAACTAATGATGTTATGATAAACTTGACTATTAAGTGCATTCATTACTACCCTTTATAACAAAATATCAATTTATTTAGTACCAACAAATTACACTCGAAGTAAGACATAAAAATAATTAAGAATGTTGCAAATACTTTCAATAATTTATTTATAGTGGATCGCGAAACGAATTAATTATGTGTAGTATGGAGCATAGTGATAATGGTATGCAGATTATATTGCACTATTAAAACGTGAATGTTTAAACCCTACATAGGCTGTATGAAAAAAAAAACAATATTTACACTATATTTTTTTATATTTCTGCAATGAGTTCCTCATATATTTTACTAGTAGGTATATGATAGGGTAACTACTGTTTAATATAAAAGTAAAATAAAAAGTAGGGTAGGTATCATTGCAGAAATGTAAAAAATATATAAAAATAGTGTAAATATTGTTTTTTTCATACAGCCTATGTAATATTCACGTTTTAATAGTGCAATATATTCTACATACCATTATCACTATGCTCCATATTAGACATAATTTATTCATTTCGCGATCCACTATAAATAAATTATTGAAAGTATTTGCAATATTCAGTTAATTTTACGTCTTACTTCGAGTGCAATTTGTTGGTACTAAATAAATTGATATTTTGTTTTAAAGGGTAGTAATGAATGCACTCAATAGTCAAGTTTATCATAACATCATTAGTTTTATCAAATACCCACTTTTCAAAATTGAATTTATATCACTTTCCTATATGACGCTGCCCCAATGTGCGTCGGCAAAATATCTTTAAAAAAGTAACCTTATACATTATCTGTGAATGATCCCGGTAACCTATATCATAAAATAAAGTACATATATTGCCTATCAACGTGTTTTCTATTAGGTACCCAAAACAATCGATAGAAAACTAGTTGATAGAAAATGTGTCCTTTAAGAACCGCTCTGCTCAATACGGATATTTCTTTGATTTACGCAGTTCAGCCTCTGTGTCAAGACGGTGGTACAGACGGCAGTAAATTCACTATATTCTATGCAATAACTAAAAAAGCATACAGTAAAATTATTTACTTTAAATACTACTAAAGCGACAGGATTAAGAAACACCAGTGGTGTTACCGTACGTTCTATTCATAATGTGCAGTAAATTTCAATTCCAGTAAAGAACAATTACTGTTTGCGCGACATATGTGAGTATTATGGACAGGTATTATATTAATAGGGATTACAAAGAGTTGAGTTTCGGTGGCTGAGAGATTTAGTGTCTTGCACGGTATGCCAGAAGACGCAGGTTCGAATGCTGCTCGACACAGTAACATAGAAATTGCTTTTAAAATTATTAAACTCATACGTACTGGAATTGGTATACTCATAGTCCACTGTAATTTTATTAGTTTCAAAAGCTGTAAAATAATAATCTGCCTAGTTTATTCAGTTGTGCAGATTTAGATATATCAATTATGCAGTAGTCGCAACAAAATTAAACATTAGAGAATAATAAAATGTTATAAGACAAAATATGAACGGTACACCCTTTTCCCTTTGTTATCACATTGGTGTCCCACATGCTACTCATCAGCTATTATTCGCAGTTTACCGAAGCTTTGTTTCCTACTCGTATTACTTCACTATCTAATGTTACAGGCCGTATTTTGCACCTGACCAGTAAGTATTATTAGGGTTAACTAACTGCCACGTTCATTCAATATTTAATTAGACAAAATACTCGGTTTGAATTCACTATTGTATAATTCGCAAATGTTTCTTTCGGAGTATGTAAGAAATATATAAAGTAGCTCTTATAAAGAGTACATATCGGTCGTCTAGATCTCATATCACTAGCTTAAATTAGCTGCCAGATGTCGTTGTGTGAGAATATTCGATACCAGGCTTTGATCTCTCTTCTTCAAATGCGGTCTTAGTAAGCAACGGGAGCGGGAGTATAGTGCCTCTGGCGTTGCACCACTTTCTATCAAGTGGGCTGTAAGTTCTGCCACCTTAGTGGTATATAAATAAAAAAACCGGCCAAGTGTTGTTGGTCTCGCGCACGGACGTTTCCGTATCAAACAAGAAACCGTGAGACGGTCTCACCCGACTGCCCCTCTAACGTTTATTGTGAAGTGAACATTCAATCTGATTGACGTTGTCATTTTTGTTTTATTTCAAACTTTGAACAGATGATCCACGTGACCTAGTGACGTAATTTAATGCAACAGAGTCACAGACTACAGACACAAGTCTCGCCATAAGCCCCTTTGCAATCTATTTTATAGAGAGGGGCTAAAATGGCAAAAAGTCACGTTTGTTGTGTGAGAGTTCTCCTTAAATAGAAGTTTTATTTTCTGATTTATTATTTTATAGCGGCAACAGTAATACCTCCATTATCTGTGAATATTTTCAGTTCATGATATACAGACGGACAGCGGAGTCTTAGCAATAGAATTTCCTTTTTACCCTTCGTGGTGCGAAACTTTTAAATTGTAATAGAAGGGGCAATTTAACATTTCAGGACTCAGCTAATTACTTTATTCTCCGTATAGACACACAATAAATTGGGCAGAGCTTCGACTAGTTTCAGTATACAGTACAGAATGACCGACAAACATGGTCGCACTATCTTATATAGATGTACAGTCACCTCCAATATTGCATGGGCCCCTTAAGATCTATAATCTCATGCACATTTGAGTCCAAATTCACAAAGACTCCACTAGATGGCGCAACTTTACTCTAATATAATATTGCATAGACACCTTAGACTCACAAAAAAATGTACTAGATGGCATATTTACATTACTCAAAAGATTAATGAGTTGCTATTTTGACAATAATCACGTTCCTGTGTGAGGTACTAAAAAATCGACAACGCTAGATACGTGACTTCCAATGTTATCCGAGAGATGGCGTCAATTCTCAGTGCAAAGCAATTTCGTTTCGCATTGACCATGCATTCTCATATTCGTCTGTACACTTGGAAATTACGTCACTTCTTATGTCAACTGTCATCGTGATTTAAGGGCGGTGTTACAAAATATTAAATTTAACTCTCCTTTCCAGAAACAGCATAGAAGATGGCCAGCGAGACGCCATCCGTCCCGTGATCATGTCGAGCTGCCACGGCAAGCGCGACCAGCGCTGGGTTCGCCTGCCGACGGGACAGCTGCAGCACGTCGCCTCCAAGCTGTGCGTCACTGCGCCGCACTCGGTGTCCGACGTGGAGGCTACCGCGTGTCGCCCTGACTCCACGCTGCAGGTGTGGCGCATTGACTACACGGAGGATAACCAGTTTAGGAGGGACTGTGAGTGCTATTGATGATCTTTCGTTTAGAGGTCTATGAATATTGTCCATTTGATTTAGATTACAAAGTGATTTCGTGTAGAATTTGACTACTGTTGAGTACAGACATAGGCAAATTGAATCACATCACGGTAGTATGTACCGTAGGCAAATAATGTAGATTATACTCGTACACGGCCGCCGGCCTTAATTTTTTATGCGTTGAAGGCACGTTAAGCCTTTGAGCCCAGTCGTTAAGCCAAGTATAGGGACGTATGGGCGACTTTAGAAATTTCAACCGTAGTTCGCCACGCCTGCCTACTTATAAGTACGCTATAGCGTGGGACAGGAAATAATAATGAAATGTAGACTTATAATATAGCCCTGTCTACCCCTTCGGGGATAAAAGGGTGTCTAGAATCTATGTAGCTCTTTAAGTTTTTAAAGAATCGGCAGCGCGCTTGTGGCGCCTCTGGTGTTGCAAACGTCCATAGGCTGCGGTGACCACCGGTACATCTGGGGGGGGCGTATGCTTGTCTGCCACTCTAGTGGTTAAAAAAAAAAAAAGTAAAAACGCCTACAGTACAGGGTTCTTCAAAAGGGGCCTTAGAAGGTTTTACAGGGTCGGCAGCGCGAGAGTGGCGTCTCTGGTGTTGCAAACGTTCATAGGCTGCGGTGACCACCGGTACATCTGGTGGTGCCGTATGCTTGTCTGCCACTTTAGTGGTATAAAATAAAAGTGATAGAGATTAGTGCAAGTCCAAGTACATTACATGTACTTCATAGAGCAGCGTACATAAGTGTATCTGTTGCAGCAGCTGACGACATGAGTCCGGAGCAGGAGAAGAGGATCAGCAAGCTGAGGGGACAACGGTCAGTATACTCGCTGTACTATTTGTTGAAATGTGTGTACATTCCCACAGATGTCGTGCCGGACTCGAACCGATTAAAACCACACAGTTCACGACTATCCGTCTAGCGCGGTGACACTGAATAGTTCGGATGATATTCCAAATTTTAGGACGTGAGGCGTGCGTAATACCACAGGGCTGAAACTTCATACAAATGATTCGATTTCAATTCTGTCACACTAAAAACACGCTATGTTTGTACAGAACTTGAATGTGTCTGTGACCAATAGCAAGCCATAAAAGCAAACGTTCCCTCCTACTACCCTCCAACTATATGCCGCGTGTGTCGGGGGTGGGGAAGCTGGCTCAGTGGGGGGCAGGGAGTTGCCTATCTGTATCTAATACTGTTATATTATCTTTGGTAATACTCACGCCACACCGCCATTTAGAATGGCCGACCATTCTCTGTCCTAGTGAATTCCGTGCGAAATTGTGTTTTTTTCTTACACGCGTAGTTCCCAAACGATTTGATCGATTCGTTAACTTGATATAGCATATTGTTCAGTTCAATAGTAGACGTTGGTCGTATATCAACCGTAAGTCACTTACCTTGCTTTTGCTTGCTATTCAGTTCGCCGCAGATTTTTTGACATTTTTAGTTACTGTTTCGTTTTGTAGTATAATACATAGTCTATATCATTTCACATATTCATCGTAATTTTTAAAATTAGTGCAGCAATTTGAGAGTTTATTGAAATATTTCCTCTTTGTAGATAGTTAATGTAATTTATATTATTGTAGCGTTAAAGAAGATGATAGGCAGTCTCTACGGTGAGTTCACTCGCTACAGAACGTAGCTGTACCGTTTTATATAATTTTAAATTTGTTATTGCATACTGGAAACTGTTATTGAACCAAACATTTTGTGAAAATTCCAATGTCTAGCTATCACGGTTCTTGAAAATACTGCCTGATGATGCCCAGATAGAAGGCGAAGTCTCAGCAATAGTGTTCGGTTTTCACCCTTGTTTCCACCGCGAGCTGAACAGACCCATTAATAAATCCATTTGACTCATATCAGTATACTACATACGTGTTTTCCCGTCACCGCACTATAATACTGGCGCGACTTGACTAGATGAGAGCATTGGTTGCTGATCACAACATAGTCCAAGACCGTAATCAAATGCAAACCTATACAATTGCAGTCGCGAATTCTTTAAAGGCCCTGATCAGCTCGTTGTTTAAACACTAGATCCTTGAGGTTTTAATCTGCATGTTAGCGACGAGCGGCGGCGGCGGCGACAGCGGCGGCCAGAGTGCAAGAGAGTTAAGGTGCGGTTCCACTTAGGCGGAGCGAAGAGGAGCTGTGCCGCGATTCACCAATCACATGGCTTAAAATCCACAGCTCCTCTCCGCTTCGCCTAAGTGGAACCGCGCCTTAAGGCAACTTCGAACAAATGATAAAGCGCTTTGCAAACGACGGGCCGAGCCGGGACGGTCAGTTTCACAGCGAATGATAGCGCTAAGGGAATCCTATACTACTAACGCACATGAAGGGCAATAAGACCGCGCCGCTGGTGCCCTTCGGACACACATTTTTGCGGTGCGTGCACAGCGCTCGCACACAAGCAAACCGCTCTCGTTTCTTTCTATATATTTTTTTTTATACCACTAAGGTGGCAGACAAGCATGCGGCCCACCAGATGTACCGGTGGTGACCGCAGCCTATGGACGTTTGCAACACCAGAGGCGCCACACTCGCGCTGCCGACCCTGTAAAAAATGTGGAACGCTTCACGATTTTGCGTGTCATCCTTGCCCAGGGTATTATAATATTGTCTTCTCTCTTGTAATTGTGAGCCGCGCTCTCGCCGCAATCGCCGTCGCACCGCTCGTCGCTGACATCCAGTTCTAGGTCTGAAGAATGACACGACCCAATAGCCGCACTCTTCACTCCACAGACGCATCTCTCGCTCGCTCATGTCGTACTCGGACTCGAACCCTAACACCAACCAAGGTCCGGTGTGGGACGGGCGGAGAGACGAGGGTGGTCTGCCCGACAACAGTACTGTCAGGCGACACACGCATAAGGTAAGGGGGGAGACCCACTTTTCCTCATAATATAAAGATAGACTGTTAAACTTCTATACGAGCCTCGTATAGCGACAAATATTGTACATCATGTTGCGTGTAGTCAACAGAATACCGACACATGGAACCAGTGCATCGTCAACTACCATTCCGTTCGGTACTCACGTACTTGCTTTGGCAGTTCATATACTAAAATTGGAACGATACTACGATACGATTTTAGCATAACTTAAGACAATAATACCGTTTCGGTCCCTGACTGATGTTCTAATATTGCAACTCAATTTGCCCAAATTTTCCCATACCCATACATACCATCTCCAAAGTACATACCACTCAAAAGGAAATATTGAGTTTGCTCCTAACGTATTGTTTTTAGATTTATTATTCCAACCTGATCAAAAATAATGATCATCCACTTTGCAGAGCAAGCATCACAAGCGTCACGGCCGCAAAGGCAAGCACAGCACCAAAAAGCGGACCAAAAACAAGTTCATTTTGAAAATCGTCCGCACTTTGATGAACGGCACTGAAGACCACCTTGAGGTGGACATCCACTGCAAGCATCGCCAGCTGTTCCCGAACAATACGTTTGTGAGGGACCTCGTCACTATACTCAATGAGAAGAACGTCAAGGTAAGTGAGCGAATTGTATGAAATGGTGAAGTGAGCGAATTGTATGCAATGGTGAAGTCAGCGAATTGTATGGAATGGTGAAGTGAACCAATTGTATGAAATGGTGAAGTGAGCAAATTGTCTGGAATGGTAAAGTGAGCAAATTGTGTGGAATGATGAAGTGAGCCGCGAGCAAAGGGAGTCAATAAACAGTGAGCGAATGTAGTAAATTGTGTATTTATTCCAGAAAAAACAGATACGTACTGCAAACTGAGTTGCCCTATATTGCTCGACAAAACAATGTTTCGCATATGTAGTTACCCCATAATGTTTTGAAAACCAAGTAACCCTCTCAATGTTCTGCAAATGAAATTACTCCTGTAATATCCTGTACATGTTGTACTTATATAAAGTTATGATTTAACTCTGCTTTAGGAACAAATGTTAATCTTTGGCAGTGGCTCTTTATTGGGCAAAGTTTTGACAGATGCTGTTGTGTTGCTTTAAGAATCCAGGTTTGTTGGAGAAGGTAAACATGTGTTAATAAATATTATTTAACTAAAATAAAAGAAAATAAGACGTGTTCCATTTTAAATAACACGTTTCTAACAATTGTGCCACTCTCATGCAGTGGATAGAATCTTTGCCAGAGAGATATTTAAATCCTCTGTCGAATTATAAAATACTTAAAACAACTTGCCTACACACGTGTTCCCCTCCTCTTACAACCCCAATAGCCTTAAGGGGCATTCCGCTTTTAGAACCCGGGGTTATACGAACAGGCTTATCACAGGGCCGCCAACCTGGTGAACTGTGAGAATGGCCCCCAACCGCTAGATGTCACTTGGGCGATTCATAACCCTTTCTTCTGTACTCCGTATAGGTGATAAACAACGGGCGCGTGTTCGAGCGCAACAAGGTGACGGACGTGGACGCGACGCGGACTCAGGCCGGGGGTGGGGCCGGGGGAGGGGGAGGGCGCGTGCTCAACAAGCTGGACATCGAGGACGCCGCGCCCCTCGCGCCGCCCTCGCAGCCCGTGCACTCGCTGTCGCCCTCAGGGGTGAGTACCACACTCCAAAACACATTTTTTTCGTGTTCCCATGGGAATACGGGAATAAAATATAGCCTGTGTTCACTGGGGATAGTGTAGCTTCACAACATTGAAAGAATTTTTCAAATCAGTTTAGTAGTTTCGGAGCCTATTCGATGCAAACAAACAATCAATCAAATGTTTCCTCATTATAATATTAGTATAGATAATCCAAATACATAGACACTTATGAAACATCAGGTACACAAAACAGAAGTAGTAGGTACCACCAATTCAAACGCTATCATTCAGGCTAAGAAAATTAGTGTTAAACCAATATACTATTTTTAGGACTGCATTGTTGACATCTTCATTGTTATCTAGTGGCCTTTTAATTCTGAAAATTAAGGAAGTGTCGTCTGCAAACAAAACGAACACATTGATGTTCCCTACGTAATAGGGAAGGGCATTAGTATAGACATACATTATAAATTAAAATAACCCGAGTATCGAACCTTGCGAAACGCTCATAGTAAATACTGATTCCTCTGGAGATGTGTCACTAACATCGACCCTCTGAGTTCTATTGTTCAAATATGAAGTCAGAAGATCGAGAGCCTTGCTCCTTATGCCATAATGATATAATTTCCTGATCAATGTTTCATGTTGGACGCAATCAAGGGCCTTAGACAACACACCAAGCTCATCATGTTTATCCTCCCAGGCCTCATGAATACACTTCAATAAATCAACACCTTCAATAAAGCTACCTGTATTTAACTTCATACAATGGCAATTTCTCACAAAGGCCAATTTCTTGAAAGAATTTGGCGCCAAAACTTAGAGAGAGGCGGATGCCATTCCTTTGTATAATTCTTCTAAACTATTGTACTTTTGAGTGTATTGTATAAAAGATTATTTAAATATTGATTGTACAAAATATTATGAGATATTTATTGTATAGAATATTATTAGATATTTATTGTATAAAAGATTCGGCGACCTACACAAGTGTTGGGAAATTCGTCTTTTTAGTGTCGCGACAAATTCCATAGATAACGTCAGAAAAGCTTCCACCGCTGTTCTGGAGCAAAACTGACTTTGACTAAGGGCTGTACTTGGCTGGGATTTAGAGTAAACGTATTTTGACCTATTTATTTATGTGTTTGAAGAAATAATATTATAAGAAATGAAGATTTGACTTAGCAACTAAGCCCACAACAATTTTTAAAAAAATATCATAAGGGCAATATAGACTACTACTACTGTGTTGTATACTACTAAAGCAGAAGAGAAGCTTACGACCTACCTGATGGAAGGGAGGTAGTCTCCATTGTAGCTTGTGAACGTTTGCCACTACACTCCTTATAATCTAGCTCAAATGTTAATAAACTCATGGTATAAAATGAAACCTAGTAAATGCAATAAAGCATTGTGTTCTTTTCCGCAGATGATGAAGGGCCACAAGAAGGGCAAAGCAGCCCTTAGCGCCGGTCAGGGGTCACCACCGGCTTCGAACCCTGGGCGAAACAGAGGTAACGTTGTCTTATCATACTGTAGCCATACCATACCATACCTTGCCAAACCATATATCTAATACCACGCTATACCATATCGTCAGAAGACAGTGATAACCACGAATGCTCTGATTTATATTGTTACCCATATAACCCACCTCAAATCTTCTCTGTGACCATCATGTGACCACTTTGTGACATTTATTTGCGAGCGTTTCCGTGCTTCGAAAAGCACGTTAAACCGTTGGTCCCGGTTGCCAGTAAAATGGCAGTCGTTAAGCGAAAGTTGAAGAACTTTATGGGCGACTTGAAATTTTTTAACAGCAAACAGTTACAACCTGCGCCTGTACATATCAATAAGGCTTACCACCTTACGAGGGAAAATTTATAAAAATGGTGAAATGGGCATATAATATGCCTCTGCTTACCCATTTAGGGATGAAAGGCGTGATTATTTGTATCAAATTTTTCCAATAATTTCATTAGTATGTATGTGTGGGTGTGTCGCAGGTCACCGCGTGGTGTCGGAGGCGCTGCCGCCGCTGGGCGCCGGGTTCGGGTCCGGGTCCGGGTCCGTGGCGGAGCTGCCCACCACGGACAAGAAGCTCATCATTGAGGACTTCGTGGAGGTCAAGCGGCTGCACTCTACCGAGCCGCCGCGCGTGAGTTAACCATTACTTCACCTTTTCAGCCCCGTGTGGCGTTTGGGGAGTACAAAATGGCACCACTCCAATTCATCTCAAGGATGAAAGGATGCCCTCAGGCGCCAGGGGTCTACTTCGCAAATAGCAAACTTCTCTTTAAACCTACTTTTCTGTTTTCCTACTTCGCAAATCGCCTACTTATCAAACAGTCTAATTCGCATTCAGCCTAATCTCAAAGAGACCACTTCGCATACTGCCTACTTGTCAAAGAACGACCTAAGTACAGACAAATAGAAAATTGTTCGTTGCATTACCAGAATTTCAGCCAATTTCAACCTACTCGCGACGGATTGGGTTTGCGAAAGGCGACTAGGGGTTCCCCTAGTCGCCTTTCGCAAACCGATCCTTTTCGTGGGGAAGGAAAATTCGAAATGAAACTCGGTTGTCAGTAAAATGACAATCATTGGATCTGGTTGAGGGCCTTACATGCGACTTGAAGAATTTCAACTGTGGGTCGTCACCGTCTATTTCGATAGCGAAAAGCGTGATTACATAATTCCTAGCTTCTCATATAAGCTAACTAGTTGCAGTTTCTGCATTATGTATCTCTCTCATTAAACCTAAAAGTGTTAAAAGCGACCCTCAAATTAAGTACCTATGTACCCCAGGCTCACCCGCTGGGCGCCCGCCACAAGCGCAAGCGCAAGCGGCACGGCGCGCGCGCTCCCGCCCCCGCCGCCGCTCCCGCTCCCGCTCCGCCCGTGGCCGCTCCGCTGCAGACGGCACCGCCGCCTCCGCCTCCGCGCGTGCACCACTCGCAACACAGGTATTACACTTAACGTACATAATTATAAAGAGGAAACATTTGATTGCTTGTTTGCATCGAATAGACTTCAAAACTACTTACCGATTTGAAAAATTATTTTACTGTTGTGAATCTGCACCCGGGTAACATTAGATATATTTTATTTCTAAAATTCCCATAGGGACGGAAGTTACGCTGGTAAAACCGCTTAACGTCCGCTAGTTTTTACTATTATTCAAATGTAAGATGTTATTAGATTCGTATTTACTCCAAAATTGTGTTATCAGCCAATCGAAAACATATTTTTAATACAGTTGCTCAAAAAGTGGCATATTACAGGGACGTTTAGCGTTCGGGATGTGGGCTATTACACACTCGTGCTTTTTCTTTACCTTTCCCGCACTAGTGCGCGTTCTTTCCCAATTGTCAAAATAATGTCTGTGATTCATGCAAATATTTCAAAAAAAGATACTAACTTGTTTCAATATCAGATTAAAAGTAATATTAATTAAAATTTAAACATAAATTAATATAAGTATCGGCCAAATTAAATTTATAAATATAAAAAAAGTTGGCTGTATGAAGTGCACTGCCATAGTCTCTGCTTAGGTAGGTATATATTCTTTTACGGTTGCCGCCATTTTGGACAATTCAGGTTTATTGTGTTTTTATTATTTTATTAAATTGCTTAATTTTTTCGCAACTGTATTAAAAATAGTTGTTCAATACAACGTGTGGGTTTGTTATTTCAACTCGTTCCGACTGTCCACCCTCGCCTTCGGCTCGGGTCAACATCTGTCGAAACTCGTCGTAATAACAGAAATCCCACACTTGTATCGAAAACTACTATTTTAATACAGTTGCTCAAAAAGTGGCATGTTACAGGGACGTATAGCGTTCGGGATGTGGGCTATTACACACTCGTGCTTTTCCTTTACCTTTTCCGCACTCGTGCGTTTTCTTCCCTAACTGTCAAAATAATGTCAATTAAAAATAAAAAAAACCAACCAAAATTCATAGAAATTTTAATGATTCATGCAAATATTTCTAAAAAAAGATAATAACTTGTTTCAATATCGAATTAAAAGTAATTTTAATTAAAATTATCGGCCAAATTAAATTTATAAATATAAAAAAGTTGGCTGTATGAAGTGCACTGCCATAGTCTCTGCTTGGGAAGGTATATATTCTTTTACGGTTGCCGCCATTTTGGACAATTCAGGTTTATTGTGTTTTTATTATTTTATTAAACTGCTTAATTTTTTCGCAACTGTATTAAAAATAGTTGTTCAATACAACGTGTGGGACTGTTATTTCAACTCGTTTCGACTGTCTACCCTCGCCTTCGGCTCGGGTCAACATCTGTCGAAACTCGTCGTAATAACAGAAATCCCACACTTGTATCGAAAACTACTATTTTAACAGACTTTTTTTATGATTGACTATGAATTTCTTGCACGTTGTACGAGTAAGATTGGTTGTAAAAAAATTACCCTTCAAATTTTGTGAGATTAAACAATTACTGGATATGTATCGGAAATAAAAAAAAATTGCTTCAAAATTTTACAGGAACGAGTGTTGTTTCGAAACGAATTTACGGTTAAAGTGCTCATCAGATTTTTTAATTTTGTAATTCTTTTACTGATGCTCTGTAACTTAACGATTTTTTTTAAAGTTTTGACTTATACTTACCCTGATAAATGTGGTATATGACTTTCTTAAAACTTTTTGACGTCAATACGTCTTTAAAATTACTTCCATAGGGACGCAATCCATAAAAACGAATGATAACAAAATCGGGGGATACAGTTTAGTGTAAATAAAAAATAAAATAAAATAAAATTTATTCCCTTTGAAATTTTTAAAAAATTATTTAGGTTTGTCAAAATTTTTGTGACTCTACCGGGGGTTCGGAAATGCTACAGACTGAGAAGAACACCCCAAGAAACTCAGTCCAGTCCCGGCCCGTGTTGTAGCTACATATCTATCATCTCCATCCAAATTTCAGTTACACCACCGGATAGCTAAAGAATCAAAGAATTTATTACGCTAAGTAAGGACTGTAACACATAGCGCGCGGGGGAGGGGGCAGCCCCGCCATTTTGATGGTCATTTTGCTGCGTCTCGTGATTTCCATTTAGTATAACTTTCGACTCGGTGAAGCTACGACGTTCATTCAGGTTTCAATCGTCAGCTCTCGTCAAAATCTATCGATTATATAGACACACATCAACACCGTCTAGGGATATTTTTTAAAAAGTTCTGCATCTCAAAAAATACTGGCCGATTTTAAAAACTTTTGATTGAATCTTATTTTGTAGGTATATTTTAATGGTTCCAAATTTGAAATTAAAAAAAAGAAATTAAAACAAATGATTTGCGCGGCATTAGTATAGCGAAGATCGAAATTTTAATTTTACCGACGATAGTTAATTGGTATTTGTTTTGTCCAGTTGAAGTTTTAAAGCTAGTTATCGATTAATTACGAATTTATTTCATTGTGTAAGTCATGCAGCGACGCCATTTAACTAGAGAAGAAATGCTAAGGGTAGTAGGCATGCTCCAAGCTGGGGCTACTCAGCGGAGTATTGCTGAGGAGATTGGAACCAGGCAAAACGCAATGATATATAAAAAACTATAGATACGTTACCAACACTGAAAAATGGCAACAAAATAGTCAGGCAATTGCCTTAATTTTCATACATGCTACCATAGATAATTTCATAGAAATTCTTTTTTTGAATGTATAAAATATTTGCTGTTTTTGAAAGCCGTGATGTTCTTGCATGACGTGTCTATAATATAATACGTCGTTGGCAAAACGTTATTTCAAGATTGTGGTCACGTTATCGTGCAACCGGGGAAGTGGCTGAAGGAACACAAATTGCTTGTCAGTGACCAAACCACCAATTGCTTGTCAGTGACAGAACACCAATTGCTTGTCAGTGACCAAACTGTGAGGAGGAGACTGCATGAAGCTAACCTTCATGCTCGCAGGCCACTTCGTACTCCAGCACTACGCAGAGGAAATCGTGGACCAAGATTAGAGTGGGCTCGTGAACATTTGCTTTGGGAAGATAACCAGTGGTCTGTAGTATTGTTTACCGATGAGTTTCGATTTGGTTTTCATCCCAAAATAAATAAATAAATAAAATAAAATAAAATAAAATTTATTCCCTTTGAAATTTTTAAAGAAGTATTTAGGTTTGTCAAATTTTTTGTGACTCTACCGGGGGTTCTGAAATGCTACAGACTGAGAAGAACACCCCAAGAAACTCAGTCCGGTCCCTCTTATTCATCTTCGTATCTAATACAGTTTTTTTTAAATGTAGAAAGGAGCAATTCGTGTCACTGCCAGGCAGTCTTGTCTTCTAGAAAGTCTCTAATGCTATAATAAGCTTTCTGGCACAATTTTGGTTTTATTAGTTTTTTAAATTTATTAACTGACAAACCTGTTATGGCTGTCGGCAATGTATTGTACATTCGAATACAATTGCCCACAAAACAATTGCTTATTTTATTAAGCCTAAATCTAGGTACAGCCAATTTATTCTTATTTCTTAAGTTTAGGTTATGGATATCACTATTTTTAATAAATTTACTGTTATTTTTATGAGTATATAATAAGTTTTCATATATGTACTGTGAATACACAGTAAGGATGTTGATATCCTTAAACTTTTCTCTTAATGACTCCCGAAACCCCATACCAAAGATAGCCCGGACAGCCCTTTTCTGCAACACAAAGATACATTCGATGTCGGCAGCGTTACCCTATAATAGTATGCCATAGGTCATGACACTGTGGAAATAGCTAAAGTAGACAAGACGCGCTGTTCTAATGTCTGTCAGTTGTCGGATCTTTTTAACGGCATAGGCTGCAGAGCTCAGTCTGCCCGAGACTTTCTCGATATGAGGCCCCCACTGCAAGTTGGAGTTTAACTTTATGCCCAGAAAGACAGTTTAATCGACCAATTCTACTTGATCATCCCTAATCCTTATACTGGTGTTGACGAGCCTAACATTTGGCAAGGTGAATCTAATACATTGTTTTAGTTTCATTTAACAATAAATTATTTGCGCTAAACCAGTGGACTACCCTAGAGAGGCATTGTTTACTTCGTCAAGATCGCGTTGTCCACGTTCAACTTTAAATATTAAAGATGTGTCATCAACAAACAAAACTACCTCATGATCGTCTCTTATAAGGTGAGGGAGATCATTTATGTACACTAAAAATAGAAAAGGTCCCAGAATTGAACCCTGAGACACCCCCATTGTTACAGCAAAACCATTTGACTGTTTACCATTTATAACTACTCTCTGTACTCTATCTCTAAGGTAAGAACTAATTAAATCCAAGGCCGATTCACGAAGAGTACGCGTTTGGCGAGTTCCTGGTCGTGAGAGTCGTCTGCAACACCCCCAGGTCGTCCATCCATACAAGGGCGGGACAATTATGGTTTGGGCGGGAATTCGTTTTGGTGGAAGAATGGACCTCGTTTGGATTAGAAACACCATGACCGCTAAAAAATACCGCGACCAGGTGCTTGTACCCATTGTCTACCCTCATCGACTTCAAATGGGTCAAGAATTTACTCTCATGCATGACAACGCCCGTCCGCACACAGCGCGAGCGGTGACCAGCTGGCTGCAGGACCATGACGTGTCGGTTTTACCCTGGCCGGCGCAATCGCCTGATTTAAACCCCATCGAGCATGCGTGGGACATGCTCCAAAGAAGGGCTTATAAGAATTATCCTGCAAACATTGCGACTGAAGAGCAACTTTTTTTGCATCTTAGCAGAACTTGGGACAATATCCCGCAGCGAGACTTTGATAACTTAATTCAAAGCATGAATAAAAACCGGCCAAGTGCGAGTTGGACTCGCCCATGAAGGGTTTCGTAGCAGCAAATAACATAATATAAAAGTTCTAATAGTTCGTTGTAACTTTGATTGATGTTTTAACACGTTCGCAGTGGTAGTGATTTTCTGATCGAAAATTGCGGTTTATGACGTATTAAAAAAAACTACCAGCTCTATCTCGTTCAAACCAATTTTCGTTGGTAGTTTTTATGACAATGTACATCATATATTATTTTTAGATTTATCATTCTCTTAGTTTAGAAGTTAGAGGGGGGGGGGGGGACACACATTTTTCCACTTTGGAAGTGTCTCTTGCGCAAACTATTCACTTAAGAAAAAAATATTTAGGAACCTCAATAGCATTTTTGAAGACTTATCTATAGATACCCCACACGAATGGGCTTGATGAAAAAAAAAATTTTGAGTTTCTGTTCTGAGTATGGGGACCCCCAAAATTTACTGCTTTTTCTGTACTTTTATATAAGAATCTTAATGCGGTTCACATAATACATCTAGTTACCAAGTTTCAATAGCATAGGCCTTATAGTTTCGGAGAAAAGTGACTGTGACACACGGACGGACAGACAGACAGACATGACGAATCTATAAGGGTTCCGTTTTTGCCATTTAACTACGAAACCCTAAAAACCGTTGCAGGACCGTGGTTAACGTCATGGGTGGTTTTACTGACTACTGATTTTTCCTATCAGTGCAAAAAATTGAAAAGAAATTACTTATTTTTTTATTTTTTCGTAAATGACACATTCATCTTTAGTTGCACTATTTTTTTACTTTTTGTTTTCATTTTAATAAAATTTTATGTATGTCGAAAATATATTTTTATTTTATTTTAAAATATAGTCTGAAAAATGGGCTTCCTAAGAACATAACATTGTTGCATAATATGCAACAATGTTATGCAGTGGCGCAGAGTGATTATTTTTAAAAGGGAAGCCGAAAATAAAAATAAAAATATGGGGGTATAACTAGGTTTATTTGCTACTAAGGGCAAGACCCTTAGTAGCAAATAAACCTAGTTTAGTTTAGTAGATACTAGATACACCTGCCTCTTCGTACATGTAATGTAATTGCGATCCATTAGGTCATACCCCGATGTTGCGACTTTGCCACCTCCACTTATACACGACAATGTCTTACGTGGCATGATAAGAGCAGATATAAAAAACCTACTAAATGCGAAGCGGACTCGCGCACCAATAAACTACAAAAATCACGTTTGTTGTACGAGAGCCCCCTAAAATGTCAATTTTATTTCAATGAAATCATTTATATTTTATGAAAATATACAGCTCAATGTTCTGTGATCATGTCAAGCGGCTTCTTGTTGCCGTTTTTAATATAAAAAATAGAATGGCAAAAAATTACGTTCGTTTTAAGAGAGACCCGCTTAAATATTATAATTTTTCTGTTGTTAGTATTTGTTATAGCGGGAACAGAAACACAAAATCTGTGAAAATTTCAGCTCTCTAGCTATCACCGTTTTCATAAGATACAGACTCGTGACGCGTGACGGTCCGTCGCGTCGGTCTGTAAGTCACTGACGGACAGACAGACAGACGGACGGCTAAGTCTTATGAATAAAAATAGAGTCCCGTTTTTTATACGTTCGTACCCATGGTGGATAAAAAACGGGACATGGATATGGAACCCTAAAAAGGTCAAAAATAGTTTCTTAATTTTAAAGTTTCTTATATCCTCGCAATTTTTCCTGCCGATCTATCGCGGGAGGAAATAAGGTTTATAAAAACACAGTTCTAATGAATTGTACTTAACCCTTCAACACACTAAAAAAATATATAGTAAATCGGTAATCGCAAGGACCTATTTCCACCACCCTAATAAACATCCTCAAAATCCCACTACAATTGTCCAGATTGGTACTCCGCGAAACATCACTGGAAAACTTTAAAAATCACTTCCTGTGCACCACTCCGATTTTCTTTACTCATTTCTCAAACCTTTATGCGTAGTTTGGTCTCAATTTGTTGCAGTTTAATCCAAACATTAAAGTTACGTGAGAGAGTAAACGAAATTCGACGATAGCATTGACAACTGACGTACTTATGTTTCTTGTTGCCAGTGTTGCCACACACATAACTATTTTTAGTTCCTCAAACATTCATTTCACGACTTTATAGACAAGCTGTACGAATAACCAAGTTATTATATATTATTGTAATACTTTAATTAATATTTTGTTGTTTCAACATAAAATACACAATACACTTTGAAACACAACAAACAAGGATGAGTGACTTTGACAGTGATGACATTGATTGACGTCAAGTATCTTTTTTTCTTCCCCTCTTTTTTAATACTTAAATCTAACTTCGGATCACGAAATTTGCACAACCAAACCAACCATAGACTGTTTTTTGTTTGTTTAATCTTCTTTTGGCTTTGTGGTTAGACAATACAATAAGCATTATTCACGTGACACGGGCTATCTCTCTATTATTTAATTTTACTAGAGTTAAGTATTTTATAAATGGAGGCTTGTCATTAGCAACATTTTAACCTATTTGTACATATATTTTTTATATTAGTCTGTAAGCCTTCTACAAGAGTAAATAAAAAAAAATATAATATTAAAGCAAAAATTGTAAACTACTGCAAATTGTGGGTAACTATGAGGTTATAAGGCACAACATAGAGGTTTTTAGGAACGAGTATGGGGGTTACTCGGAACGACGTTATTATTAAATAGGCACGTACAACAGTTATATAGGGACGGTAACATACGACTTGGAACAGGGGTGTCACTTGTTGAATTCAGAGTAAAATATTTTTTTTATTAACTTTTGAATTTACTTTCTTTTCTACTTTTATAGGTATATCGAGTACGGTTGTCGTAGTATTAATTTACTTTTTCAGATAATATTCAAAATGCCGTGAACTTATAAACATAGTGGAATTCGGTTTAAATTTAATTTTCAGACAGATGACGTTAATAAATAATGATTTAATTTTAAAACATTAATATTAAATTGTTTTTATTAAAACTGACGTAATGACAACTCTATGCGCTTGGTCCTATTCTCTCAAGTACGGTTCCTATTGACCCGTTTCTGTTTCAGTAGAACCTGGCTATATTTTATCGATTTATGGAAAATCAGCAGCATATTTTCAAATTTTTTTGTATATTTCAAAATCTATTCAACTCGACTAAAGTTTTCATATTATTCAACCTACTATTTATACCGATGATGTGGTTGTCTTCGTCCTATAAAGATAAAAATCATTCCGATACGTAATATTACTCGTACGTGTTTGTGTATTTATGTGTATATTATGTTGCTGTGTGTGTACATTATTCTTTATTTATGAATTTATTGACATGTATGTGTTGATGACGTGAACTTATAAACGTTAAAATTTATGACGTGTTCATAAGTAAATCATATACGAATTCTCTTCACACTAATAACGACCTATATCCTGTGATTCTTAACAGTCTTTTCATCATCCAAAGGTGTAGGAGATTGCTTTTAGCGATAAGGCCGTCCTCTGTACATCAATCATCAATACATATAATAAAATCGTAACAGGTCGCTGTCTGTACATGGAAGATAAATAAGAAAAAATATTATAGGTGGGCTTTATGAACGCAATAGAACCCAAAACAATGATTTTTAGAATTTTTGTCTGTTTGTCTGTTTGTCTGTATGTCTGTATGTCTGTATATCTGTTTGTCTGTACGGTTGTGCACGCTAATCTCAGTAACCGCTCAACCGATTGCAATGCGGTTTTTTTTATTGTGTTGAGGTTTGCTTCAGTTAACATTTAGCGTTTGTTTTATGTAAATCGGTTTAGAAATAAAAGAGTTATAACACTTTTAAGAATCAGATATTTTGAAAATTTTAATTGTAGGGGTTTCATTAAGCTCTTTTATGATTAAGCAAACAGGGCAGTTTCAGACGCTGCTTGATGACTCTGATGAAGAAATACCTTCCCTTTCATACACCTTATGTAACGTAAACGAAGTTGCGGGCTCAGCTAGTTTATAAAATATTTCTCGTCTGTATGTTTTATATTGGTGTGTAAAGTTTATTTTTACCTATTCTATTAAAAGAGATTTAAGACTCGGGATGCCCACGCCCGGTCATATCTGGTAATAAATTAAAAATTTAAAAAACCCCCGACTCACAAAAAAAGAACAATAAAAAAACCTGTAAAAAGTATAAAAATAACTATTATATTATGACCTATCTACCCTAAGTATTGAACCTGTATTATTATTATAGGTAGCTATATTATTTACCTATTCATATTTTTAACTAACAGTTTGTCTCGTCGGGGGGACCGCTCTATACCTAAACAGAGGCAGACGAACGGTTAGGTTATGATTAGGTGAGCGGTCCCCGACGAGACAAACTGTTAAGTTAAAAATATGAATAGGTAAATAATAAAGCTACCTATAATAATAATACAGGTTCAATACTTAGGGTAGATAGGTCATAATATAATAGTTATTTTTATACTTTTTACAGGTTTTTTATTGTTCTTTTTCTGTGAGTCGGGGGTTTTTTAAATTTTTAATTTTATTTTATTTTGCTTTTTATAGGGGTTTTTAATGTCAACAATGACAAATAGTCTATCAACAATTATTCAGAGCTAATGCGAATTTGCTCGGAGTGTGGTTACAGAATTAGCAATACATTCCACTCCTCATATCTTTCGAATGGCTTAATTAACCGATTTTCATAAAACTTGCAGTATCCTGATGTATAAGATATGACCTTTCATTTGATACCCAACACGGGTATATTTGAACACATTAAATTTTTCATCACCACTTTCACCCCTCATAGCTTTGAAATGGCTTAACCGATTTTTATAAAACATAGCTAAGAACACTCTCCCCTAATCCATCTTTCAAACAAAAGAAACAGAATCAAAATCGGTTCATCCGTTTGGGAGCTACGATGCCACAGACAGACTTACACACACACACACACACACACACACACCCACACACATGTCAAACTTATAACACCCCTTCCGGGTTTCCGTCGGGGGTTAAAAATGAAAAAAGATTTCCCATTTTCCAAAAAAAAAAATTTTTCTCACTTACCAGACCAAATTTTACGATTCTGAGCAGCAACCGGATTATTGATAAATTGTTTATTTTACTGTGTAGAATAATAAATAATAATGAAAACACATCTATTTATATAATAAAACTGTTGAGGGTCGAGAGTCTGTACATGGAAGATATTTTGAAAATTTTAATTGTAGGGCGTTCTCAAATCGATACTGAAGCCGAAAATGTAATTAAATTTTTTTATGTCTGTCTGTCTGTCTGTCTATCTGTCTGTATCCCGAATAAGTATCACGCAAAAACTACTGAATCGATTTGAATGAAACTTTGAACAATCCGAGCTTATGATCCGAGAAAAGTTCTAAGATACTTTTGATCCCGATATTTTCCGCAGTTTCATTGGGAGAGGGGATGATAAGATAAATGGTTTTTTCGTCATAAGTTCCAAATGCGTGGTCCGATTCCAAAAAAAATTTCAGTGTCTTAAAGGGAGTACTTTAAGGATTGTTTCACACGAGTTTCAATGTTGAGGGTTTTGTGGTTTAGGAATTAGAGAAACGTCAACTATCGCAAAACCTAGAATTCAACGGTTCCTTCGAATTTGTGGGTAAATCTAATTTATACTAAAAAACAAAACACACACGCACACACGCACTTGGTACACACGCACTCAACACAAAAAAACCCTTTATTACTCTACCACCACACCATATTTTACGATTCTGTAAACACCAACCGGATTATTGATATATTGTTTACTAGCTGTTACCCGCGACTTCGTCCGCGTGGAAATTATGTTATAAGCAAAGTTTGAACCGTATTCTATTTGAGCCTCTAGGGTAAGTCGTAACCAAAATGTGGGAACATATTTAGGACATCCTCCAACTTACCCGGGGAGTTATGCGCTAGATATATTTTTTTAACGTGAGGAAAATCCCACATGAATGTACTATGATTCCCACTGACTAAAAACCACACGTATCCTACCTAACAGCCTACGATTGGGAGCCCCGGGTAAGCCCTCTAAAGGGTACCCTAGGACTGCGCTAGATGGATAGGAAGAGACCTCATGGTTTTAGTGCGTCCAAGGCCGGTATGACGTACGTGTTTATTAATTAGCCCCTTTAATAAAATTATAAGAGTAAGTAGTATGGTGAAGCGCGAATACGAAACGTTTGTTAGATAAGGGCCACAGACTGAAAACTTTACGCATAATCGGAAGAGTTGAGACGATAACACTAACGCTAACGGTAGCCAGTAAATGGCAGTCGTTAAACCAAGTTGAAGACCTTATAGATTTAATAATTTTCAAAAGTGGTCAGTACTAACGCCTGTCCATTTCAACACGGCAATACTCACGCCTGTCCATTTCAACACGGCAATGCGTAAAATTGCTTTAGAATAGACTTCACCTTTAAGCTCTTTTTTGATTAAGCAAACAGGGCAGTTTCACACGCTGCTTGATGAGTCTGATGAAGAAATACCTCTCCTTTCATAGATCTTATGTGACGTAAACGAAGTTGCGAGGGTTAGCTAGTCTATACATATAGTAAAACTGTTGAGGGTCGAGAGTCTACTGAAGCCGAAAATGAAATTACATTTTTCATGTGTGTCTGTCTGTCTGTATTCCGAATAAGTATCACGCCGAAGTTACTGAATGGATTTGAATGAAACTTAGTACAATCAGAGCTTATAATCCGAGGAAGGTTCTAGGATACTTTTGATCTCGATATTTTGCGCGGTTCCTTTGGGAGAAGGGATGAAAGACAAAACGGTTTTTTAGTTGTTACTTCTCAATGCGTTTTCGGATTCCAAATTTTTTTTTTAGTGTTAAAAGGGAATACTGTAAGGAATGTTTCACACAAGTTTCCATGTTAAAGGTTTTCTAGTTCAGGAATTAGAGACATCCCAACTTTCGCAAAACCTAGAATTCAAGGATCCCTTTGAATGTGAGGGTAAATTTAAACTGGCGTGTTGGCTTAATCAGAAAAGAGCTTAATGATTAAGGCTATTGTAAATTGTAAAGATCCTACCTCTAGATTGCTATTCAAATAAAAGATTAATTAAAATTATTCAGTAATTTCTGTATTTTGCAAAAATATACAAACAGATTTTCATTGTTCTCTGCCGAGCTCCTAAAAAATTTAGCGTAATAATAATTGTTGTCTGAGTGTAAAACCTATCTCCTACTAATATTCCTGCTACGTTTTAGTTAAATCAATCCAACGGTTTAAACATTTCATTGCTCTCTGCTTAGCCCCTAGGATATGTGGCGTGATAATATATAGCCTATTTTAAGACCACCCCTAAGTAATATTTGTGCAAAATTTGAACCAAATCTGTTCAGTACTTTTCGAGATCCTTCCGGACAAAGCAAAGCAAACAGACAAACAGACAAACAGACAAAAAAAAATCTAACTATATTTTCAGCTTCGGTATCTTATGTAGAACACCCAGCGAGTATTTTTTTGTTAATATTTCCAATGTACAGTTTTGGCTTTTCTATCATTTTATTATATGTATAGATAGATAGATTTTTGAAATATATAAGTATGTATATCAGTGGTCTGGATATCATAGCAAACACAGGATTTAATTTTTCTCTATCGGGCCTCCAAGATATTTAGCGTGATAATGTAGCCGGTGTGTAAAACCGATCTCTTACTAATATTCCTGCAACGTTTTAGTTTAATCAATCCACATACTTACATATGGCACTACCCTCTGCCTAGTTCCTAGGATATGTAGCGTGATAATATATAGCCTATTTAAAGATGCTACCTCTAGATTGCCCTTCAAGTAAAAGATTAATTAAAATTATTCAGTCGTTTCTCTATTTTGCAAAAATATACAAAAAGATTTTCATTGTTCTCTGCCGAGCTCCTAAAATATTTAGCGTAATGATATGTTGTCTGAGTGTAAAACCTAACTCTTACTAATATTCCTGCTACGTTTTAGTTAAATCAATCCACCGGTTAACACATTTCATTGCTCTCTGCTTAGCCCCTAGGATATGTAGCGTGATAATATATAGCCTATTTTAAGACGCCACCCCTAAGTGATATTTGTGCAAAATTTGAACCAAATCTGTTCAGTACTTTTCGAGATCCTTCCGGACAAAGCAAAGCAAACAGACAAACAGACAAAAATTTTTCTGACTATATTTTTGGGTTCGGTATCTTACGTAGAACACCTAGCGAGTATTTTTTTCTTAATATTTCCAATGTACAGTTTTGGCTTTTCTATCATTTTATTATATGTATAGATTTGACTGTGTATAATAATAAATAATAATGCAAACACATTATTTATAATAAAAACACGAAACACACACGCACTACACAAACGCACGCCATCCATGCGCAATCCACTCTCAACTTCAACTGTTCGATTTTTGTAAAAAATTCTGGCCCATTGACGTCATTTTATAAGATTCCAAAAACAAGAAAATGTTATAAACTACACATACAATAAACTTGTTCATAGAAAAGTAGGACGTACGAAGGCTAAATTTAAGTTTAAAGTCGTCTGGGTAGGTGCGGCCACCGGTCGCCGGGTCTCAACGGAAAAGCTTGATTATTATGGCGGCGACGGGTCGCCGCGAGGGGCTCTAAGTTAAAAATAATTCTTGAGTAGTCATAAGGTTGTGGAGACTCTCAACACCGACTTCTATAATTTTGGCTGGCGCCATCTAGATTTAGCTATGTTAATTAAAATGCCTCAACATTATCAATGCAATGAATAGGCATCTCTAATGTTTTCAAGTAACAAAAGAAGATACTTATCCTCTCCTACTTCTACATCACCACACTACACTCCGTAAGCAATTTTTATTTCTTGTAACTTATACTTTAATATAATTTATCTACTCTGATACTATAATACAAAGATTATAAAATTGAAATCAATACTATTATGACAAACATTACGCACAAGCCAAAAAAAAAGTTTTATTACGATACAGGTCTTGTATGGACACCTATATCATAATAAAACTTTTTAATCATTACGATACACCATAAACAATCTCCAGCTGAAAAAGAAGTTTGAACCTCAACTTTAAAAAAAAATTGTGTCTCCAGAGTAGCGAAAAATCCTAAATCTATGGTCTCCGCAGCCTAAAAAAAAAAAGAAACACGCATGCGCAATCGATGTTTGCGCCTTGGCGCCAACATTTTACATTTAAATTAAACAAAGTTTGGTTTTGTTTGTAAAATAAATTAGTTTTTGTGAAAAACATGTCTTAAAGCGAGGATGGTGGTAATTGTACACCACCAGACATTCTGGAAACTGCGTCCAACATGACCATGAACCTGTTACCGGCGAAATCAAGGAGCAACTATATATCACAACAAAATGAAATCAGGTATTATAGTATGAGAGTAGATAAAGTAGTGTATGACACTGTACATAACTTGGTCTTATAACACTCGTGTGATACTATAAAAAAACTCGCCTACGGCTCGTTTTTTTAAAACACACTCGTGTTATAAGAACCCTTATTATGCAACAGTGTCATAAACTACTATTTTAATTCTAGTTTTATAAAATTATAAATATTATTTATTAGATACAATAAACAAACAAGCAGCCGGCGAGTTTCCTGCAAAAACTGCTTGGCGCCGTCAATAAGTCAAGTGACGTCTCTATCTCATAGCATACAAATGTACTCTGTGGTTGCAGTTACTGCAGAGCACATGCGGAGAGAAATAAGCTATGTCGTTCCGGCTTTCACGCACGCTCCTAGCGCCGCCCTTTTCGCTAAGGAGAGCGTGGTGCGTTAATTTATGGAACAACGCGAGTCATGTACTGTGGTAGTATGAGTCTGTAAGCCGGATTATTTTCGCGCTCTTGTTCGATCAAACGTCGTGGTTTACGAATATCGATTAATTTGGAGTAGGTGTCTGATATATTTTTAATGTTTTTGGTATATTTAATGAAACTTCGTATATTTGAGTGCATTTATAATCTAAGTAAAATGAATATTTGAGATTAATTTAGGAGTATAATTTAAAATCTATATACGTTGCTGTCAGTTCTGAAAAGGGAAGCCAGCGGGAATCGGCTTGTATGGAGCCTCGCTCCTGATGTTACGTTATAATATTATTATTCCTAACAGATTTTCTGAAAATTGAGAAAATGTGAAATATCCCTAGACGGTGTTGATGTGTGTATAACATTACTGTAAAATTGTAACTGTGAATATAATAAGGTGTTTAAATAAAAAAATAATATCAAAAAATATATAATGTCGGCCTATATGCGTGGAAAAGCCAAATCGAAATACAGCGATCGTATACGGTTGGAAAGGGCATCTCAACAGCAATCGAATGGTACCAATAAAACACCATATGATCGAGTCAAGCAGTGCCGGCAACGTAAAGTAATGAATGCGGCCGAGCGGATCAACGACGGTGCCAGTACATCTGCAGCTGGTTCGGCTGGAATGGTTCGTGACGAGACGTATTCACGTTAAAATCAACGGCCGTGTGCCCCGACACAGCCACACCCGTTTTTTTTAAGTAAAACTTCTTTAGGCGCGACTAGGCAGTAACTCAGATTTTTTTTCTGACGGAAGTAACGATATTCGAACTTCGAATGAACGATATTAATATAACATTATTTTGATGCCGTTAATGGCAAAGGAGTTTTACTTCAATTGTGCGTAAAGGTTACACTACACGCACACACTTTTTATGTTTGTAATTAATGTGAAAATAAAATAAAATTAAAATTATTCCCTTTGAAATTTAAAAAAGAAAAAATTATGTTTGTCAAAATTTTTGTGACTCTACCGGGGGTTCTGAAATGCTACAGACTGAGAAGAACACCCCTAGAAACTCAGTCCGGTCCATCTTAATTGACAAATACCTTGTCCTGTTATTTAGCAAAGTTTGAAGGTTTAATGTAGTTCCACTTCACGTAGGTATTTTGACGTTTCCCCCAGTCCGGCCGCGCTCCCCAAGCCGCCGGAGAGCGCGGAGACTAAGGTGGAGGAGGTGCTGGAGGAGGCGAGTGACTCGGCCGCACCCGACGCGCCGCTCATCGACGACAGCGGGGACACCAGGGACGACTGGGCGCTCGGTCAGTCATCTAACTATATATAGTCCAGGGTGGAGGTGCTGGAGGAGGCGAGCGACTCGGCCGCGCCCGACGCGCCGCTCATCGACGACAGCGGGGACACCAGGGACGACTGGGCGCTCGGTCAGTCATCTAACTATATATAGTCCAGGGTGGAGGTGCTGGAGGAGGCGAGCGACTCGGCCGCGCCCGACGCGCCGCTCATCGACGACAGCGGGGACACCAGGGACGACTGGGCGCTCGGTCAGTCATCTAACTATATATAGTCCAGGGTGGAGGTGCTGGAGGAGGCGAGCGACTCGGCCGCGCCCATAGCGCCGCTCATCGACGACAGCGGGGACACCAGGGACGACTGGGCGCTCGGTCAGTCATCTAACTATATATAGTCCAGGGTGGAGGTGCTGGAGGAGGCGAGCGACTCGGCCGCGCCCGACGCGCCGCTCATCGACGACAGCGGGGACACCAGGGACGACTGGGCGCTCGGTCAGTCATCTAACTATATATAGTCCAGGGTGGAGGTGCTGGAGGAGGCGAGCGACTCGGCCGCGCCCGACGCGCCGCTCATCGACGACAGCGGGGACACCAGGGACGACTGGGCGCTCGGTCAGTCATCTAACTATATATAGTCCAGGGTGGAGGTGCTGGAGGAGGCGAGCGACTCGGCCGCGCCCGACGCGCCGCTCATCGACGACAGCGGGGACACCAGGGACGACTGGGCGCTCGGTCAGTCATCTAACTATATATAGTCCAGGGTGGAGGTGCTGGAGGAGGCGAGCGACTCGGCCGCGCCCATAGCGCCGCTCATCGACGACAGCGGGGACACCAGGGACGACTGGGCGCTCGGTCAGTCATCTAACTATATATAGTCCAGGGTGGAGGTGCTGGAGGAGGCGAGCGACTCGGCCGCGCCCATAGCGCCGCTCATCGACGACAGTGGGGACACCAGGGACGACTGGGCGCTCGGTCAGTCATCTAACTATATATAGTCCAGGGTGGAGATGCTGGAGGAGGCGAGCGACTCGACCGCGCCCGACGCGCCGCTCATCGACGACAGCGGGGACACCAGGGACGACTGGGCGCTCGGTCAGTCATCTAACTATATATAGTCCAGGGTGGAGGTGCTGGAGGAGGCGAGCGACTCGGCCGCGCCCGACGCGCCGCTCATCGACGACAGCGGGGACACCAGGGACGACTGGGCGCTCGGTCAGTCATCTAACTATATATAGTCCAGGGTGGAGGTGCTGGAGGAGGCGAGCGACTCGGCCGCGCCCGACGCGCCGCTCATCGACGACAGCGGGGACACCAGGGACGACTGGGCGCTCGGTCAGTCATCTAACTATATATAGTCCAGGGTGGAGGTGCTGGAGGAGGCGAGCGACTCGGCCGCGCCCATAGCGCCGCTCATCGACGACAGCGGGGACACCAGGGACGACTGGGCGCTCGGTCAGTCATCTAACTATATATAGTCCAGGGTGGAGGTGCTGGAGGAGGCGAGCGACTCGGCCGCGCCCGACGCGCCGCTCATCGACGACAGCGGGGACACCAGGGACGACTGGGCGCTCGGTCAGTCATCTAACTATATATAGTCCAGGGTGGAGGTGCTGGAGGAGGCGAGCGACTCGGCCGCGCCCGACGCGCCGCTCATCGACGACAGCGGGGACACCAGGGACGACTGGGCGCTCGGTCAGTCATCTAACTATATATAGTCCAGGGTGGAGGTGCTGGAGGAGGCGAGCGACTCGGCCGCGCCCGACGCGCCGCTCATCGACGACAGCGGGGACACCAGGGACGACTGGGCGCTCGGTCAGTCATCTAACTATATATAGTCCAGGGTGGAGGTGCTGGAGGAGGCGAGCGACTCGGCCGCGCCCGACGCGCCGCTCATCGACGACAGCGGGGACACCAGGGACGACTGGGCGCTCGGTCAGTCATCTAACTATATATAGTCCAGGGTGGAGGTGCTGGAGGAGGCGAGCGACTCGGCCGCGCCCGACGCGCCGCTCATCGACGACAGCGGGGACACCAGGGACGACTGGGCGCTCGGTCAGTCATCTAACTATATATAGTCCAGGGTGGAGGTGCTGGAGGAGGCGAGCGACTCGGCCGCGCCCGACGCGCCGCTCATCGACGACAGCGGGGACACCAGGGACGACTGGGCGCTCGGTCAGTCATCTAACTATATATAGTCCAGGGTGGAGGTGCTGGAGGAGGCGAGCGACTCGGCCGCGCCCGACGCGCCGCTCATCGACGACAGCGGGGACACCAGGGACGACTGGGCGCTCGGTCAGTCATCTAACTATATATAGTCCAGGGTGGAGGTGCTGGAGGAGGCGAGCGACTCGGCCGCGCCCGACGCGCCGCTCATCGACGACAGCGGGGACACCAGGGACGACTGGGCGCTCGGTCAGTCATCTAACTATATATAGTCCAGGGTGGAGGTGCTGGAGGAGGCGAGCGACTCGGCCGCGCCCGACGCGCCGCTCATCGACGACAGCGGGGACACCAGGGACGACTGGGCGCTCGGTCAGTCATCTAACTATATATAGTCCAGGGTGGAGGTGCTGGAGGAGGCGAGCGACTCGGCCGCGCCCGACGCGCCGCTCATCGACGACAGCGGGGACACCAGGGACGACTGGGCGCTCGGTCAGTCATCTAACTATATATAGTCCAGGGTGGAGGTGCTGGAGGAGGCGAGCGACTCGGCCGCGCCCGACGCGCCGCTCATCGACGACAGCGGGGACACCAGGGACGACTGGGCGCTCGGTCAATCATCTAACTATATATAGTCCAGGGTGGAGGTGCTGGAGGAGGCGAGCGACTCGGCCGCGCCTCCGCCAACTATTTTAGGTTTTCCTACGCAAAGGGCAACTCGACAATAGGCTCACCATCCTATTACGTACGACTAAAAACAAAGATAATATAACAGTATTACATACGGATAGGCAACTCCCTGCCCCCCACTGAGCAAGCTTCCCCACCCCCGCCACACGCGGCATATAGTTGGAGGGGTAGTGTGAGGGAACGTTTGCTTAGCCTTATTGTTCACACACACATTCAAGCTCCGTACAAACATAGCGTGTTGTAGTGTAGGTGACAGAATTGAAAACAACTTCACGGAATTTTCGCACTGTGCTAAAAAAACTATAAAGGTAATGTGGGCATATATTATGCTTCTAAGACGTTACTATATGTATGTAATCAAAGGGTAAAAATGAAATGTATTTCATGAATCATGGAAGCTAGATGTTTGCAATTTTTACAGATGGTATATTTCTGTTGCTTCTATAACCACAAATAAGTACTAAAACAATATGTGGGGGGGGGGGCTCTCATACCACAAATGTAATTACTAAGGTTCCGTACTCAAAGGGTAGAAACGGAATTCAATTATTAAGACATGCTGTCTGTCTATTTGTCACCAAACTGTATTTTTACCGCATTTTGATATGATACCTTTCGTGGGCGAATCCAACTCGCATCTCACCGGTTTTCTTTTCAACAACAAAGACAATAACTTGACTGCCTCCGTGGCGCAGTCGGCAGTGATACCGCCTGCGGCGCTAGAGATCGTGGGTTCGATTCCCACCGGAGACAAATATTTGTGTGATTTATAAATGTTTGTCTCAAGAGTCTGGGTGTTTCTATGTATTATATGTATGTGTTTAAAAGTATATTAGTATTAATATCCGTGGTCTGATACCCATAACACAAGCAGGTTATTTTATATATAGCGTTGTGTGAAATGTGCGTGAATCTATAATAATATTATAAAGAGGAAAGATTTGTTTTTTTTTGTTTGTTTGATTGTAACGAATAGGCTCCGGAACTACTGGACCGATTTGAAAAATTCCTTCAGTTGTGGGAAGCTACACTCTTTGCGGTGAACATAGGCTATATTTAAATCCCATATTCCCACGGGAACGGGAACTACGCGGGTGAAACCGCGTGACGTCCGCTAGTATTTTATAACCACAATAGTACGTGTGCAGGCGCGGCGCGCTACCGCCGCAACCGCGCGCAGTCCGCGCCGGCCCCGCTCCGCCTCTCCGCGGCCGCCGTGCCGCGCCACGTCGGGCTGCTCACCGGCACGGCGGCGGGCGGGCCGCAGGACCTGCCCAGCGGTGAGTACCGCCACGCTTTTAAATTATAATCATGTATTTATTTTTAGGCAACACGAGAAAAGTTACAGATTGTAATTTAACCTTTTTTTTTGAAGTGAAATTTCTTTATCGGCGTTGGAAAAAATTTACCGTCATGTCACATTTTTCGGTTACGTGTCACATTTTTTGGTTATGCGCCATCTTTTTCTCGTCCCCAACACGGTCAATTCGAATAAAGAGTACTTTCTTTCATTATATACATATATATGTATAGAAGATGAAAATAAAGGTGAAGGTGAAGATGCAGATGAAGGTGAGGTGGGGTAAAGGTGAAGGTGAAGTAAGGTGAGGTGAAGGTGAAAAAGTTTTAAAACCCCTTTTGAAGAACCCCATACTGTAGGCGTTTGGGAAAACCGAGGCAGGGAGATTTCATTGCATTCCACAACCTAAGCGTGCGCGGAAGAAAACCCCTATCGGATCTAACTGTACTGAAACGCTTATTCTAAGGCCCGTGGATATGCTTTAAAACTACATATAAATATAACATGTAGTATTATAGCTTGGCAAATTTGTGCACACCTCTCACGCCGTGACGTGGTGCCCACAGACAACACGAGTTACGATACGATACGAATTTATCTGTAGTTTCTGGTAACACAATAGTAGATGGCGCCTTTCTCAGTTTTTTAACACTAATTATTTGATTTAACTCGTTCGTTGCGTGGACATCGACATAAATAAAATGTCAACCTGAAGCGGATAACGCCTATAGGCTTCATTGATATTATCATCAGAACTTGAGTAATCCATAACAATATAATAGAGATGGAAGATATGTATTTTTGTATCTAACGAATATACTCAATACTACTGGTACAGTTTCAATTTTTGTTTGCCTTTAAAAAGATGTTATCCTGTTACGACATCACTACTATAATTCTCATTTATTCCAAATTTAAATCTTCCCGCCACTCAAAGTCTCAAAATCCTAATAGCCGCGCCGCGCGTTATAAACTAGTGGAGCGCGGTAGAACAAAAAAAGTTGTTATGGCCGCCGCTGTTGAACGTACGAACTCGCGACGCTCTTGATGTGCGAAAAATAAGTCGAAAACTTGCTGGTGATCGTCAATTAGCCCTCGTTCGGTATTTCTAACGGTCAAATCATACGGAGATTGTGGAGTTCTGGTCTACGGTCAAGAATCTCAAGAGTTGGGTGCACCCAAGTAGGTAAAGGAAACCTCCGTGGCGGTAAGTCCCTTAATTTCTTAATTCTTCAGTAGTGCTAGTCAACGACAGGTCTACCTACAGGATTTCCTAGGATTTGCAGGGCGTAAGAGGCTTGGGTCAAAGGAATGTTCAAGTTTGCTCGGCTTCGCGGTTTAACCAATCCCCTCCATTAGTGATCCGTTACGAGCCGGATTATTCAATTTTCAGTGCCTATGCACACTAAAATCTATATTTCTCGTTTTAATCTCATAAATTACGTAATAATATTCCGTAATAAATAACTATTATCTAGTTTTTCTAACTTTGAAACATACAATTTCATTGTGAAAGGTACATACCTACATTTACAAAATATAAATGGTTCAAATGGAACATTCCTTTTACCTAAATTGATTTTGTCTAAATGCTATGCTATAGTTTGTGCTCAGAATTATAGTTAGGTATGTCTACCTAGACTACTAGATAATTATATTGGTAAATTACATGAGAGACATTCCTAGTACATTTATTTAGTACTTAGTAGGTCCATTTAAACAACTTGTACTTGCTAAGTCTTGTCTTTTATCTGTAACTTAAATCTAAAAATACTTGTTCAGGTAATGTCTTTTATGTGGTCATTCTATTTTTAGATTCCACTCAAATACTATTTATCTCTTGTTCATTTTTCACAAGTTATTACTTCTACCAAAATTTCATAGGTAAAATAGCTTGTTAAAGTAAAACTTGTTAAGGCTCAGCCATTCATTAAGGCGAAGTCTTCCCGTTTTTTATTTTTTTTTAACCTAAAATAAAAGTATTCGTTTGAACGTTTCGTAAGGCGAAGTACTTGTTAAGGCTCAGCCATTCAATAAGGCGAAGCCATTTTTCTAATTATTTTTTTTAACCTAAAATCAAAGTATTCGTTTTTACTTTGTGAAGTTAAGGCGAAGTATTGTTAAGGCGAAACCTTTCTTAAGGCGAAGTCTTCCATTTATATAATTAATTTTCAAAACTACATTTATTCGTTTAGACTTCAGAAGTTAAGGCGAAGTACCTACTCATTAAGGCGAAGTCGTCGTTAAGGCGAAGTTTCCCATATCTCTTATTAATTTTGAATTTCCTTTTGATATTTGAACTTAAACCAAGTACCTACTTCTAAAGACGAAGTCCTACTTAAGGCCAAGTTATACTTCTCAGTTTGAAAATTACTTGTTTGGTTTTACATATTCAGCTTGTAGTTGCAAACTATTACTTGCGTTTTTAATTTATTATAGCTATGGCTACTCTAAGCGAAAGGGACATCACTAAGATGGAAGGCCAGATTAAGGTACTTTCAAGTAGACGTGAGCATGACTTTAAGTCTATGCAAATTTTATTTGATTTATCAAGGGAAGTGCTCACAAATAGCTCAAAACTGTCTGCATTTCGTGTTAGATTCAAAAAGATTGAGGATCTGAGAGCGAATTTTAGCGAAATTAATATTCAAATAGTGTTAAAAAAGACAGAGTTAGGGCAGTCTATTGATAGTGATGCTCAAAAATTATCGTCGTTTGATGAGTTGTACTATAGCGTTTTAGAATTTGCCGAGTCGTTAGAAGATATAAATAACTCACCTACTAAGGTTGAGAACAAGGACTCAATCTCAGTTCGTTTACCAAAGTTGCAAGTGCCTACGTTTGACGGGAACATTGAAAACTGGCAAACATTTAAAGACAGCTACTTGTCTTTAATACACAATAAATCATCTTTATCAGATATTGAAAAATTCCATTATTTAATATCATGTTTGTCTGGTTTTGCCTTAACTATAGCCAAAGGAGTTCCGTTGACCGCCGCCAACTACAATGTCGTTTTCAATGCTTTGATGAGTAAGTACGACGACAAGCGCGTGCTGGCCACTGCATATTTGGATAAAATTTGTAACCTCGTTCCTTTAAATAAACCTTCTTTGGAAGGACTTAATAAAATAACGAACATATTGTACGAAAGTGTAAACGCACTTCGCGCTTTAGATTTAGATTTTCTCGGTGAATTTGTATTATTCTATCTCGCTTCTCGTACGTTGGATGATGACACTCGTAAACGTTTTGAGATACAGAACAGTAACTCGATACCATCATTCAACGATTTATTGACTTACCTTCAAAATTATACAAAGGTTTTGGAAGTGAGTAAAACTAATACGTCTACTACTCAATCGCATTCAATTAAAGCTAATAATAATATAAATAAGTTTTCTCATAAAAATAAATCTAATTACAGTCCACTTACGAAAACTACTCTCGTCACTTCTAATAATTCTAATTCAAGGGATATGCATCTAGCACACCCTTGCCCGTGCTGCAATGCCCCACATAGCATTTATAAATGTATGAAACTACAGTCCATGAATGTGTCTGCGAGACAGAAACTTATTAAAGACCTGAAGCTCTGCTCGAACTGCTTAAGAACAAACCACAGTGTAAGTGATTGTCAGTCTAAATCTAATTGTATTATTTGTGGTTCAAGGCATAATACTTTGATTCATGTAGACTCGCCGGTTGCGACATCCACACCTACTCTGGTGTCCAAGGGTGCTTCAGCTAACTTGTTGACATGTTCAAACGAGTTGATCTCAAAAGGTAGTTCTAACGATTCAGACTCGACTACTCTTACGAGTGTCGCTACAAATAGCAGTGCTGAACGGTCAACTAAAATTTTAGGTTCTGCCGTAGTACGCGTACTCGATGTTCACGGATCTTCTCATCTCGCTCGCGTTCTGATCGACAGCTGTTCGATGGATTGTTTTATTACTAGTTCCTGTGCCCGTCGCCTTGGGTTACCGGTGCGCCGTTGCCAAGTAGCTGTCGCCGGTCTAGGACAAAGTAGTGTTCATAACATTAAGGGTGCAACATTTTGCACTATTAAGCCACGTTACAATGAAGCCCCGTGCTTTGACTTACCTTTTGTTATTTTACAAAAAATCACTTCTAAAATGCCAGTTTGTCATATACCTGAAACTGTCAGTACACATTTCCAGCATCTCGAGTTAGCTGACGATACCTTTGATCGACCTGGTCATATTGATATGCTACTCGGTGTTGAATGTTTCGACAAAATATATGACGGGCCGCGGTATTCACCCTCTCCGAACTTACCTTGTGCACTCTCAAGTGTGTTTGGTTGGGTTATCACTGGTCAGTTCTACAACCCTGACCATGTTCAAACTCCAGCTCACGAGGTATCCTCTCTCATCGCGTCCACTTGTGCGCTCGATGATATTGTTCAACGCTTCTGGGAAGTCGAAGAACCACCAAAGGCTCGCATCTTAGTACCTGAAAATGATATCTGTGAAGATATGTATAAAAGGTCTACTTACCGGAAACCTGATGGTCGATATGTTGTCCCACTCATGTTGAAGGAAGATGCGCCAGCTCTAGGTGACTCATATAGAAACGGATTAAATCGGTTTCTAAATATAGAAAAACGTTTGTCTCGAGAACCTGACTTGAAGACAGAATACGTTGATTTCATGCGTCAGTACGAAGATCTGGGACACATGCAGCCTTGTACTACTTCGTCTACTGATCATGCCTATATTATACCCCACCATTGTGTTGTGAGACCAAGCAGCTCAACAACACGTCTTCGCGTTGTGTTCGACGCTAGTTGTCGCACAACTAACAATGTCTCGCTAAATCAAATTGTACACGTAGGTCCTAAACTACAAGTAGAAATTGTCGACCTTATAACTAAGTTCCGTCTTCACTCTGTTGTATTTACAGCCGATATATGTAAGATGTATCGGCAAATACTCATTCTACCAGAGGATCGCCAGTATCAGCATATCTTGTGGCGAGACACTGCCGATGCTCCTTTAAAAGAATATGTTCTAAATACTTTGACATACGGTGTCAGTAGCTCACCTTATTTAGCCATTCGAACACTTCGTCAACTGGCTAACGACCATGGTAAAGAGTATCCTCGCGCGGCTCAAGTTCTCTGTGAAGAAACCTTCATGGATGATGTCACTACTGGTTGCTCATCCTTTGAGGATGCAGTACATCTCAAAGATGAATTAACTGCGTTACTCAAACAGGGTCAATTCGAGTTGCGAAAATGGAGCAGCAATCAACTAGAATTGTTAAAGGATATACCAATTGAACATTGTCAATCACCCAAGTTGTTCGATCCTGACAATGAACATGAGATGAGTATATTAGGAATCAAGTGGGATCCATGCAACGATCAATTTTCTTATTCTATCGCCGACAATGTCAAAGTCGAGTTCACTAAAAGGTCAATTCTCTCCGTTGTGGCAAAGGTCTTTCATCCGCTCGGCTGGATCTCCCCAGTGATCATGTCAGCCAAGCTTTTGCTTCAAGAGATGTGGCGTCTTAATCTCACCTGGGACGAGCCAATTCCAAAAGTCTTAGCAAAGCAATGGCACATTATCGCTGCTAATTTAGCAGATTTAGAACAAATCAAACTACCTCGTTTAGTACTACCTCCGGATCCTACTCAAATACATCTCGTAGGATTCTGTGACGGTTCCTCAAAGGGATATGGCTGTTGTGTCTATCTTTGTGTAGTAACTCCCCATGTCACTAAAACTAGTCTATTGATCGGCAAATCAAAGGTAGCACCTTTGAAACCGCTGACCGTCAATAGACTCGAGTTATGTGCAGCGGTGCTTCTAGCCCGTGTGCTTAGCCACATACATGATGTTCTTAAGAATAAAATAAAAATTCATTCTGTATCTGCTTATTCTGATAGCACAACTGTGTTATCATGGCTTCAAACTCCTCCACATCTTCTTAAGATGTTTGTAGCAAATCGTGTCGTTCAAACAACCGACATGATCAACTCAGATCATTGGTATTATGTGCCGACCAATGAGAACCCGGCTGACTGTTGTAGCCGTGGAACGACCTGTGTCGAACTCGCCACACACAAACTATGGTGGTCCGGACCGCAGTGGTTGAGCGAGCCTCTACTATGGCCTAAACAGAAACCCTCATTATCTCAAAATTTATCCGAATTAAAGTCTTCTACAACTCAAAGTCTACTAGCAATAACATCGGATAATCTCATTAGTGAATTAATACTAAAATATTCATCACTAACTAAACTACAAAGAGTATTAGCTTGGTGTAAACGTTTTATCTTTAACTTGAAATCGAATTCTAATGATCGTATTACTTCAGCCTTGTCTGTAACCGAGCTAGATCAATCGTTAAACATTATTCTAAAACATACTCAAAACATATATTTTGCTCAGGAATTACACCAAATCAATAAAACCAAGCAATGCTCAAATAAATCGATTCAAAAGCTTTCTCCGTTCATAGATGAGGCCGGAATCTTGCGAGTGGGGGGACGCATAAGCAATGCTCTTATTTCAGATGCAGCAAAGTATCCAGTTCTTCTGCCAAAACAATCGCCTTTATACGTTTTAATTATTGACAAGGATCATAAAACGTATTTCCATTGTGGCCCTCGGACTTTGCAATCGTTAGTTCAACGAAAATTCTGGATATTAGGGTTGCGACTTTTGATTCGATCTTACATCTCTAAATGCGTTATATGCTTCAAAGCCAAGCCTATTCCGTGTCAACCGTTAATGGGTAATCTTCCAGACTTTAGAGTGCAACCCGGACGGTGCTTTAAAACTATTGGAATCGATTTCGGTGGCCCATTCATTATTAAAGAAAGCAGACGGCGTAACGCACGCACATATAAGGCTTACGTGTGTCTATTTATTTGTACAACTACTAAAGCTATTCATCTCGAAGCTGTCACCGAATTATCCGCAGAGGCTTTTCTAGCCGCTCTCGATCGATTCGTTTCTCGTCGCGGTATATGTCACAAGATAATTTCGGATTGTGGAACCAACTTCATTGGTGCAAATCGGCTTCTTAATGAAATGTATAGCTGTCTTACTCAAAATTTCAATCAAATTTCGGATGGTCTAACCGAGAGGCATATCATATGGGAATTTAATCCACCAGGAGCGCCACATATGGGTGGTATATTTGAACGCGGAATTAAACAAATGAAATATCATTTAAAGCGCTCAGTAGGCTCTCAGACTCTCACTCTAGAAGAAATGTTTACTGTACTAGCAAAGACAGAAGCGATTCTTAACTCTAGACCTTTGTGTGCACTTTCTTCTGATCCGAAAGAAATTGATGTCTTAACTCCAGGACATTTCTTGGTTGGAGGTCCACTAGTGGCTCTACCTGATGTTCCTGTCGAGGAAATATCCTCTTGTCCTCGATCTCGTTGGCAGATGCTACAAAAAATAACTCAATCGTTTTGGCGCGTCTGGCAGCGTGATTATCTGCATACTTTACAGCAGAAACATAAATGGTTTAAATCATCTCCCAATGTCAAAACTGGAGATGTAGTAATTATTATTGACTCTAATCTTCCTCCGTTATTATGGCGACTAGCCAAAATAGAAAATTTGCATCCAGGAAGTGATAATGTTGTCAGGGTAGTGACAGTTAAAACAGCGAACGGTCATGTATTCCGTCGGCCTGTGGTCAAAATATGTCCACTACCTTTAGTATAAAATTTGTATGTTAAAAACCTTCTTAGATGCTAAGTACTCTAGTTCTAAGTTTCAATTTATATCTCTAATCTTATGTAGTTTACTCTGAGCACGAATTATCTCTTAGTGTTTGAAATCCTAGTGAATTTCAAGTGGGGGGAAATGTTACGACATCACTACTATAATTCTCATTTATTCCAAATTTAAATCTTCCCGCCACTCAAAGTCTCAAAATCCTAATAGCCGCGCCGCGCGTTATAAACTAGTGGAGCGCGGTAGAACAAAAAAAGTTGTTATGGCCGCCGCTGTTGAACGTACGAACTCGCGACGCTCTTGATGTGCGAAAAATAAGTCGAAAACTTGCTGGTGATCGTCAATTAGCCCTCGTTCGGTATTTCTAACGGTCAAATCATACGGAGATTGTGGAGTTCTGGTCTACGGTCAAGAATCTCAAGAGTTGGGTGCACCCAAGTAGGTGAAGGAAACCTCCGTGGCGGTAAGTCCCTTAATTTCTTAATTCTTCAGTAGTGCTAGTCAACGACAGGTCTACCTACAGGATTTCCTAGGATTTGCAGGGCGTAAGAGGCTTGGGTCAAAGGAATGTTCAAGTTTGCTCGGCTTCGCGGTTTAACCAATCCCCTCCATATCCTATTCATGTTATACAAAGTATACAAGTTGAAGAGATAATGGACGTGAAGTGGAGACGCCTTCCCCTCCGATCATTCACTCTAACTAACAGCTGAACGAATCTGGCTGGCATTTAGTACAGGGATAGAATATGTTCTAAAGTAAAAGGTAGGCTACATTTTACATCACGAAAAGGTTCCCACGGGAAGCGGGAACGCGAACAAAATTAACTAACATTTACCATTAGTTTGTAATAATTCAGCAATCTAAATTGCTTATCTATATAACTCCCAACCCACGGGTCGTTCCCAGAGCGCCGCGACACCACGTTAGCAGACAGCACCCCGGCGCGAGAGGCTCCTCCCAGCAAGCACCACCCGCGGGAACACAGTCGCCCGCGGGGACGCGCCCGGGAACGGGACTCCGGCACCGACTCCGACACCGGCAGGGATGAGGTATGGCTGTACTCTGACCCTTTAATGTTCTTCTTTTGATTCCGATGCCATTTATCATTACGACAGATGTACGCTAAACATAAAAAATATATAACTAGCCAATGTATGCGGTTCTGCGCGCGTAAATGTCGATTATAGTGACTAGCTAGCAGAATAATGATCGCACTGAAAATTGTTTTTATCATTCTATTTTTGTGAATAACTCCACTTTTACTTAACCGATTGCGATGAAACAAACTTAAGATATTTAATGTAACCTCGATATTTCGAATAAAATGTAATAACCTTACTGTACGTGCAGGGTCGCAAGTCAAGCGGAGAGCGGCCTGGAGCGGCGGAGTCGCAGCGCGTGGACGAGTCCGCGCCCGTGAAGCTGGTGATGCGCTCGAACCTCACCTTCAACCTCGGGGACGAGTTCTTCTCCTGGAAGAACCGCGCCGCCGACGATCTCGTGTAAGTGTTATACCTAACTAGTTGATGCTCACTGCTTCGACAGTGAACTGTCTAGAACATGCTAAATGGACAAAATTATTTTTGGATATTTAAGGGTTCCTCTACATACATTTAGTGATGTTAGGACAGTAACGTTGTTATTCTGTATCATTTTATAGTAAAAAATCAGGATAATAAAAAAAAATAAAAAAATATTTGTAAAAAATTAAGTATAAAAAAGAAATCAAGAACAACTTAACCTAAATTATCAGCAATTAAGATTAAATACAAAAAAATGGAATAAAGGAAAACCTGGCTTTGGTTTATCAACGATAAGCCCCATCTCATTTTTAAATTTATTTTTTATTTCGTCTGAGAGCATCTTTACACTTGCTTTGTCTTCGTCACTTCTAGACTGCCATTTCTTTATACCCAATTTGTAGCTGATGTGTAAAAGGCATTCCAAGCAACGTATCCAAGCATGTAGTGTAGATAAACCAAAACCAAAATGTTCTTGGTTACTATTAAACTCCGCGGGGTCATCGTTCATAGTCTGAGGAGTGGCACCACAGATGAAGCACTTTTGAGATGAACGAGTTTCGGTTAAGGCGTTACAAACTTTACCGTCAGTCATTGTCAACAGAAGTTCATGTTTGACAGAAATTTGAGAACCGTCAAAATGGTAAACAGAAGGCAGTAACTCGTTTATTTCTCCCAACAACTTATTTGTCTCTGCTAACGTAAACTCGTTACTTTCTAGCAAAAATAAATTTTATTGGACGGCAATACATTGTCGATGATGGTCGGGGATTTTGCCAAATAATTTTGGTACCATTGTGTAATCGAAGAGACATTAAGCAAAATACAAATAAAAATTCGTCCGTATCTTTAGTATTCTCAAATTTCTGTTTGTAGGTGCTGTGACCAGAACTACCATCACACCCCCATTTACTTACAAGTGTAAATGATGAGGTTGTTGGGAGCACACTTCTTATAACTTCACTCTGAGCTTGTACTAATCGTTTGACGGTTTTATTCAATAAAGCTTGCAATTTTATTTCAGCACGAGTTTCTGTTATTGTGAGCTCCTCTGCTGCGGGATAACAGGCTTGTTTCGACTTAACCAAACTACAATATGATGGAAATACTTTATGTCCTGCTTTCAAGGACCACTTTCTAGTTTGCTTATAGGAATGACTAGTCGACTTAGAGTCTATATAATAAGCTAACGCTTCGTCACTACTTAATTGCCTAGAATCACTAATTGATTTGGTATTTTTGATTGTAACATTTTTTTCTGGGCTTTCACTAATGTCTTTAATTACACTAGCAATATTTCTTTGCCCTGTAGAACGTACAGCTATCTCAGCAGCAGTCACTAATTCGTCTACACTTCTAGAACTTATGAGATCCGCGAGGCGACGCTTTTTTGTCTTAAAAGACGATTCTTTAAAAATTTTTTGCGGCCTACCCGCAAGAGTGTCAGCTTGACATGACGTAGAAGGTTGTGGCTCATTAAAACGTACAATAAATTGTATGTTCTCTCCATCCAGCCAAGTATTATTTTGTTTATAAAACGCTCCTTCGATTTTCCTGAAGACAACCATTTCGAAGCAATCTTGTTAGAAAAAGTGGCTATTTTTAGCTTTATTTCTTTATGGCTGTCCTCAGTTAAGTCGCTGCACTGAAATTTTGAAGAAATAAATTCAAATAATTGTGAGTTTTTATCATCTTTCGCATGATTCAGCCACTCTTCAAAAAACGCTGCTCTTGAAATATAGTAAACGTGTTCTGTAAGAAAAATAAAAAAAAATAGTTGTACTCAAGTGTGCTGGCTAAACTGTATATTTTTACAAAGAATATGGTTGTAAATATGATATACATAAAAATTGGAGCGGAAAGAGGTGGAAGTATTCTTTTTTTGGACTTTCAAAGTTTTTTTAGGACTAAAAACATAACATTTTCATTGAGCATTTTTTAAAGCTAACTGAAATATTAAATAAAGGGCAATTAAAAGTTAATAATGTATATAAATGTTAAACTTACCATCAGAAATAATATCCAGCACAAAAAACTTTCACTAATTTAATATTACCCACTGTAAGATGTGCACGAAAGTGTTGCTAAATTGCAACTGATTGACGTAAAATTTTGCATATAACTAATTACCTGGCTTATGACCCCAGTAACTCATCACTCGGGAATGTTACGCAAAAACAATTATAGTAATTTTGAGTTTGGGGGTGTTGTTTACGTTATACGATTAAGATTTTCTGGAAATTACGACATGAATTTTGTCCAGCTAGCATGTTCTAGGCGATTTACTGTGGCGACGCCGTGAAATTCGGTTCCCGTTCTCACTTCCCGTGGAAGCTGGTTCGTGGAATAATAAGTTATGTTTATTCCAGACCATATCTATTCATGTTCCAAATTTCAGCCCGCTCCGTCCAGCCGTTACAACTTGATTGAGTAACAAACATCCAAAAGTCATCACAAACTTTCAAATTTATTATGTTAGCAGGATCAGCCTGTAGCAATACACTGTTGTACGTAGGCCTCTCCCAATCCACGGCACAACACACAGTCCAGCACCAAACGTATCCAGTCCCTGTCTGCGACCTTTTATGTTGTCGATCCATATTGATAAACATCCAAACTCTGAAAAATGATCGAAGAAATATTAATTGTTCCAAATCCGGGATTTCACAGAAGCATTTTTAAGGTTAGAAGGCTTATGACAATGGCTCAGTTCAACTAGGTCTTAGTTGGACTGAATCTCAATTCCACAAAATAGTAAAATTTGGCAGCAATGATTTCGTCAGATGACCTTTTGGTTTAAAGAACCGCCCATTCATATTCCAAGCATAAATCTCATAACCCAAAATCTATAACTTAAAAATACCTTTTCAATTTCAGGAACGATTTCCTAGGCGAGCTGACGATACCCTCAAACGATACAGAGTACAAATCGCGAGGAAAGCACGACGACAGTCGCCCTCACCATAGACCAAACGACAACCAAATATCCACCAACGACCTACAAGACCACGCCATCAGACCTGAGGCCCCCACACGCAACCAAATACGTACCGAAAATACTCAGAATCAAGAAATTCGCTCCGATTTTGAGGACAACCCTGTGCGGACTGAGGACACTAGGGTCCGAGACCCTACGCTCGTAGACCCAGATGTTGTCAAAGAACCCCATCCTAGTTATTCCCATCAGTCAGTACCAGAGATACAGCAAGATACTCCTAAAGAGTTCCCGGCGGATAATAAAAATGACAGTAGTTTCCAATCGTCCAGTTCTTCTGAGAGTAGTGGCGAATGATGACGTATAATGATTGCTTAAGATATTCCATAGGTCGGGGGAAAAAAGTTTTATAGCCCACAGATTATAGAACTAAATGCAGATGACGCATGTCGAACAAGAGAGTTAAGCTCAAAAAGCAAATACTAAATTAGAAATTGAGTACTGTACTGTAGAGTCTAGAAGTGATAAATGATAACCACTAGCTACACAAATTAGAGATAGTACAGATGGAAAGCTACACACTAAATTCGCTGAGGCTACGCACACATACACACCGCTCACTGAGTTCACAGACACGAGGTCAAACATTTCCATAGTAGTTTTCGATACTGTTTTGTGCGCAAGTGTGCGTAGCAGAGGGTAGGTGTGATAAAAAAAGTACATACATGAGATTTCCATCTGTACTATCTCTAATTTGTGCTAGTGACTTGTGAACAGTGTCTAGCACTGCTTCGCTACAGTACTCACTTTCTGATTTAGTATTTGCTTATCTGGCCTCACTTTCTTGTCCGGTAAGCGCCGTCTGCATATAGTTCTATAATCTGTGTTAAAGTAGGTACAATATAACTTAACGTAAACAAAACTAGACTTTATTACAACGGAATAAAGCTTTGGTGGTTGAAATACAGTGAGTGCGAAAATAGATATCCAAAATTTAAATAACAAGCGGACGTGCGCGCGGTTTCATCCGCGTAGTTCCCGTTCCCGTGGGAATACGGGAATAAAATGTAGCCTAAGTCACCCAGGGATAGTGTAGCTTCCCAAACAGTGGATTTTTTTTAAAATTGGTTCAAATACGAGAAGTTTCGGAGCCTATTCAATATGGATAATCAAATCTTTCCTCTTTATAATATTAGTATAGACAACCTTATGCCTTTGAAATAAAGTCTATTTTTGTTAACGAATCATGAAGTTATATTTTGCAGACATAACATTACTACTTGGAAAATAAGGGTTTTATGTACATATCTTTAAAATACACGGTGCTTTGTACATATAAGTTAGAGGTGAAAATTGCTTGATAAGCTCTCAAGTTTCATTTGGTTTTTGTACAGAATTTTAAGTTATGTGAAAGCAATATTCACTCTTATAACGAATCATCGCCATATTTACCTGGTCTTACACAAAAAGGGTAAAAATTTTACCTGTCTTTACTTATGTGGTTAAAATTTTACCTGGTTTTGCTCAAAGTATTACTGAAATTGAAATGCAACAGTATTGGTAAGTAGGTACGTCTTTTTTGTTAAATTATATTTATTTACTAATTTGTGATGTTTATAAATGGGAGGTTACAGGACCTATTTCTTTGATAGGAATGTACTTAGAGATTAATATAAAAGAGATTAGAAAAAGTATTGACTTAAATTGACTTTTTAAGTATGAGCAGTATCTATTCAGAAAATAATAGTATTGTGTACGTATTATATAGTATACTGTACTTATATTTCCATTAGATCTCTATTTTATTTATTATTAGTTTTATTATTATTTAATGTCCAGTGTATTAGTAAAGTAACAATTAAAGGAATAGTTGAGGCCCGTTTTTACAATATTTATGGGATAATTCACTTTTACGTAAATGTACGAGAATTTGCACATACATTCTATTTTATTTATTCTTATTTTTTAAGTAAACATTTTACAGGACAGTCTCACATAATTATAGCTTGGCAAAAAACGTCTTGAAATAATATTTAGTACGCTGGCTACATTGTCAAAATGCTGTCAATATCGTCACATATGTCTGTCTATCAATGACGTAATACAATTTTAGGTGGTTTTGATTGATTGGTGGATTTGATTTTGGTGGTTTTTGTTGACGTTTATTGTCAACTGGATACTGATTGGTGGTTTTTTTCTAACAGGTTGTCATATGAATTGCACAGAGGCCGTGAGACATAACATACATACATAACATCACGCCTGTTTCCCAACGGAGTAGGCAGCAAAAACATAAACAAAGAAAACAGTAGTTGCCGAACAGCCGAGTGGGGCGAAAAATGTATTGCGTGTTTAATAGATAAAAATGTGGAAGTAAAATAAGACTAAGCAGGCATCTTCAACATGCCGTCTATATTTAGTTTAGTGTGAAAAGTAATAAAATTTTGTCTCACGTCCAAGTAAATACGGTATAGTCTTTTTTGCCGAGCTATGTCCCGCGTTTCATGAATGTGTAATTCTACTTATATTTAGTTTAATAAATGAATGTTATTATAGTAACAATGTACCTACGACGTACGGCTCCTATAAAGTTCCTTGATTTTATCTAAAGTTCTAAGCTCAATCGTAGCATAATAATGTAAATAGTAATAATTATTAGTCCGTCCATATTTGTCGCCCAAGAGAGTGGCACGCGGCGCCTGAACACTATTCGATGTTATTTGTACTAGAGACAAGCATTGCTGCTTAACAGGTTTCATTTTTGGTGTGAAAAATAACTCAAATTGCTCAATTGATTATTTTGCAAAATGCTGACTTAAATATGACCTAAAGCGGTATCGAAGGTTGCAGTGGGAACATAAATAGGTAATGTTTCTATAATAATTTGAAAAGGGTTCGCTCAGTGGAGGACTTTTTTCTCGTTAGAACCGGTTTATGTTTCAGAAATTCAGCTTTTTCTTAGCTCATATCTTAATTTGTAATTTTTGACATTGAACAGAAATATTTATAATTTGAACAGAAATCATAGCTAATTGTTGTCTGTTATTTAGACGTTACACAACACAGACACTTCTATTTATACAGTTAAATACAAGAAAGCCGTGAGATCGTTCTCACCAGACTGCCCCTCTCTAACAGGTTTATTGTGAAAGTTCCATCTGATTGACGTTGTCATTTTTGTTTTATTTCAAACTTTGAACAGATGATCTACGTGACCTAGTGACGTAGTTTAATGCAACAGAGTCACAGACTACAGACAAAGTCTCGACATAAGCCTCTATTTTATAGAGAGGGGCTAAAAAGGGTATATTAGGTATTAGCGTAGACACGCTAGAGTGCCTAGCTCCTGTGGGTGACCGTTGTGTTATAAATATGAATGGTTCCATGTGTATAATGTAGCTAACAAGACGCGGTGAGGATTCTCTTTTATACCACTAAGTTTGCAAACAAACATACGGCCCACCTGTTCGTGTGTAATCGCCTTTGGAGCTTTGTGACACTAGAAGTGTTACAACCCTGCAAGAACCTTCTAAGATCCATTTTCAGGACTCAGCAGCGAAAATGTTTTTTTAATACAGTTGCTCAAAAAGTGGCGTATTACCGGGACGTATAGCGTTCGGGATGTGGGCTATTACACACTCGTGCTTTTTCTTTACCATTCCCGCACTCGTGCGTTTTTATTCCCAATTATCAAAATAATGTCTGTGATTCATGCAAATATTTCTAAAAAAAGATACTAACTTGTTTTAATATCAGATTAAAAGTAATTTTAATTAAAATTTAAGCATAAATTAATAAAGTATCGGCCAAATTAAATTAATAAATATAAAAAAAGTTGGCTGTATGAAGTGCACTGCCATAGTCTCTGCTTAGAAAGGTATATTTGCTTTTACGGTTGGCGCCATTTTGGATATTCAGGTTTATTGTGTTTTTATTATTTTATCAAATTGCTTAATTTTTTCGCAACTGTATTAAAAATAGTTGTTCAATACAACGTGTGGGACTGTTATTTAAACTCGTTCCGACTGTCTACCCTCGCCTTCGGCTCGGGTCAACACCTGTCGTAACTCGTTGTAATAACAGAAATCCCACACTTGTATCGAAAACTACTATTTTCTGAACATTACTGACCGGTTATTTTATAGATTTTACGCCGCTAAAGAAGTGTTAAATAGTTACACTTCAGGAATAAAATAAAACTTGAAATTACAACTTTACATTTACATTTATTTGAGCAGCGTTACCGCCTATCTAAGCGTTCAGAATGAATAGCGCTCCCAATGATCTTACCGCCATTTTATACATTTACCCCCAGAAGCTGCTAATTAGACAATACCATTTAATTACACAATAGTATACAAAACTAACTTAGCAATATGGATAATTATAATTAAAATTTTAGGACTCGATATAATACAAAACACATAGTTGTCATGTAAATTATACACTTAAATAGTGATGTTGACTATGTTGGGGTAAGCGCCATCTATCATTGTTTGTATTCTGTAACAGTAGCTTACAAACTCCAAAAGATAAACCCCTCCCCGCGTCCTCACAGTTAGGGGGGCCAACTCGTAAACGGTATTGCATTTCTTAGTTCTAACTCGCGTTGTAATTATTTTATATTATGTAAGTCAATGTTAGTTAAGCGTTCTTACGTTGCCGTGGTCGGTGCCGACCAAACACGAATAGGACTTGCACTTTTGAAAAGGTAATTTGGAATAGAGTTCCTCCTTTTTGAAGTCGATTTATCACGTGGATACTGTATGTGTGTCTGTTCCAAACTTCTAAAGTACTTAGCAAATCCGTTAAGATTTTGAAAATGAGAATATTTTTATTCATTTATTTTACAAAGTAACACTTATGTACATCAAAATTTTTGCTTCTACATTTACATTTACTGCCAGATTCGCAATGCAATAGGTAGATCCTGTGAGGAAGAACCTGGCAAGAAAACTCACGGCCACTCTTTTCAAATAGTCTATTTTGTGATACACCGCTAAATAAATTCGTATTGAGTCATATTTTTGTTAGTAAGAAATTGTCCTCATAGGTGAGATCACGTGAATGTAACGTCACCAATCACAGACAAATTGTTTGATCCATGCGTTCATAGTGACCACGCTGTAAATACAACCATCATTAGACATGCACAGAAGGACAGCTCTAATGACCGCTCTGAAGAAAAACTTTCAGCGACTCAAACTGTCGCTTGGCATCTCTCTCTTACCTATTCACATAACAGTGGGAGAAAGAGAGCGCCTGTCCTCGAACTACGCTAGCTGGGGACATGTCCCCAACAAAATTGGCATCAGAAATCCTTACGAACTGTCCTTCATTGCACTTCTGAACTCGTACGGGCGGTTGACGCGTCCATTGGTTCCGGCACCGACCACTCAAGTTTATTTATGTATTGGTGGTGTTAAGCGATGATATGATATTTTTGTATAAAATGTACATTACAACCTGTGGTTTTATTTATATTTTGAACTCCACCCCTCACACCCTATGATAGGAACTACTACGTCATACCGCATGAGCTTCTTTCAACGATGCAGGGAAGAAAGATGCTAAATGGCTTCTCTTATTACCTATTAATGCTAGATGGCGCTGCGCCGGGAGCTCCGCTTCACGAACAGTATTTTCATTAAAATCATACCCCCTGTCCAGAAGAGGCGGTAATTGTCGCGCGTATCTGTCAGTGTCAAATGCATACCTACATCCTACATCACACGCGCGACATCTTCTGGACGCAATGTATGCATACTCGTAGAGCAACACTATCTATGGCGTTTACCGTGAGGGGAGGCGCTATATTGTGAGGTATACATACCTCTTTCAAAGTGGGTACGTAAAAGAGAATATATATCCCTACTAATATAAATGCGAAAGTAACTCTGTCTGTCTGCCTGGTACGCTTTCATGCCTAAACGGCTGGAGCGATTGAGATGAAATTTGGTATAGGGATAGTTCGAGGCCCTGGGAAGGACATAGACTTTTTAACCGACTGCGCAAAAGGAGGGTTATAATTTTACGATAAAACGACTCTTACGCGATGCCGACTTCTACGCGGTCGAAGCCGCAGGGAACAGCTAGTAATATATAATCACTCCTTTCATTCCCGAAGGGGTAGGCGGAGGCATATTATGTGCCCCCATTTCACCTATTTAGAAATTGTCTTACGTAATAGGTGGTGAGGTGGACAGGCGCAGGTTGTGACTGCCTCTGCCTGCTGTTGAAATTTTTCAAGCCACCCATAAAGGCCATCAACTTGGCTTAATTCAATTCAAACTTTATTTGCATCCATGTGTACACATACAGTTGTTTCTTATAAGTAGAAGGTTTCAACATGAAGCCCTGTTTGGGCACAGCAATGATAGGTAAGGTTCTTATTACATTACTAGCTGACCCGCGCCACTTCGTTTGCGGCACATGAGAGTTAGAAAAAGAGAGGTATGGCATTAATATTTTGAGTAATATAATGTTTCCCATCGCATTTACTCTAGTCGCGCCTAGTCCCGTCGCGTCGCTTATATACTTTAGAGCTGACCCGCACAACTTCGTTTGCGTCACATGAGCGAGAAAGACAGAGACGTAGTATTAATACTTAAGGTGATATAATGTTTTCCTTCGCATTTACTCTCGTCGCCTCGCTTATATTCATTAGAGCTGACCCGCACAATTACGTTTGCATCACATGAGATTAAGAAGGAGAGAGGTGTGGTATTAATATGTAAAGTGATATAATGTTTCGCGTTGCATTTACTTCCAACTGTCCTTTTTTTGGTACGAAGCTTATGTGTGTCCGACTCGCACTTGGCCGGTTTCTATCGTTCAGTTGATTGGCTACCACTGCAGACCACGTTTACCTACTCCCGTCGCGTCGCTCGTACTTCAAATCTTATTAAAAGGGGTTATTGTAAGTGAACCTTAAAAGATAGGCATATGCTGTTGACGACATTATTTTGTAACTTTTAAAGGGGAACATTTTTGTAATCGAAAACTTTCACGTAACTTTAACCATTTACGCAACGGACGCAGTGGAAGCTCTCAAAAGAAAGAATTTTTCCCCGTTCTCGAAACATTATTTATGGCTGCTCCGCTCCTATTCGCATTAGCGTGATTTTATATCGCCATTAGCCATCCTCAATAAATGGACTATTAAACTGTAAAATAATTTTCGAAATGCAACCAGTAGTTTCTGAGATCCTAGGACAAACAAACTCTTCAGTTTTATAATATTGTGAGCGAACCTTAAGAAACAGACAAATTAGGTTATTGTGAGCGAACCTTAAGAGATAGACATATGCTGTCGCGGAATTTTTGTTAGAACTTTTTAAGAGAAACAATATTGTAATACACAATTTTTACGTATCTTTAACTATTTACGCAGCGTACGCCTCGGAAGCTCACCGACGGTAAAAATATTCCCCGTTTCCGAAACATTATTCATTGCTGCTTCGCCCCTATTCGTCTTAGCGTGATGTTATATAGCCTATAGCCATCCTCAATAAATGGACTATCAAATTGTAAAAAAAAATCATAAATCCAACTGGTAGTTCCTGAGATCCTAGCGTTCAACCATACAAACAAACAAACAAACAAACAAACAAACTCTTCCGCTTTATAATATTAGTATAGATTACTCATTACTCTTTCATAGTAGGTAGATATTACTACAGATTAATGAATAGTTACTACATATTACTGTTGCTACGTATTACTAGGTAATGGTATTACATTACGTAATTAATACCTATCAATTCTTTAAAAATGTTATTCAATTACACATTATAAAGTTACACAATTACAAAATTATTATAGGTATTCTGACAATTATGTATTTTGACTTAGGTACCTCCATATTTGTATTTCGAGATACAATATAATATTAAAACGACTGCCATTTTAATGGCATATGGGACCAACGGCTTAACGTGCCTTCTGAAGCACGGAAACGCTTGCAAAGAAATGTCACAAAGTGGTCGTGTGATGATCACCCATCCATAACCGGCCACAGTAAATGTTGCATACTGCAGTGATCATTTACCAAACACTGAGTCCGCGGGGCCACGAGCGCTTCCACACATCACAGATTTCTCCCCGTTTATTGGTGTTCATACTGGCATGTCATTCTGATATGACCAGTGAGAATCGCTTTTACAGATCGATAGTCCGTTTATTGAGGATGGCTATAGGCTATATGTATAACATCACGCTTTGACACATAGGAGCGGAGCAGCAATAAAGAATGTTTCGAAAACCGGGAACATTTTTATCACGTCTGAGAGCTTCCGAGGCGTACGCTGCGTAAATGGTTAAAGTTACGTACTCGTAAAAATTGCGTATTACGAAATTGTATCTCTTAAAAAGTTCTAAAAAAAAGTCCGCGACAGCTATGTCTAGGTATATTTTAAGGTTCGCTTACAATAACCTAATTTCTTAGATTATAATATAATTTATATAAACACGTGTTTATATAAAGAATAAAGAGTGTTTATAAGTTTTGTCTGTGCAATGTATGTGAGAATACACGCATAAAACCCTTCATCTGGGCAGGGGGCTAGCTGCGTGAGTATGAACAGTGCTAACTCTGTACACACGCAGCTTTAGGAGTTCCTCTTTCACGCTCCAACGGCTGAACAGATCTAGCTGAAATTTGGTACAGGGATAGGAGCAACAAGCACCATCTAGTACGTAATATTCCTGAACAGACTGCTTGAGTAGTGGCGATGGTGTGCGTCCCTGGGGGTTCTCGCTGTTACCTTGGCTAGCAGAAGGACGACGCTACGGTACGGTGATGATTTACCTGCCACTAAATGTGTGGTCTTCTTTGTTAATATAGGTACCTATCCAACGATTTTCAAAGTCCTCGTGGCCCCGCGGACTCAGTCTTCTGTAAACGATCACTGCAGTAAGCAACTTTTACTGTGACCAGTCCTTGGATGGGTTGGCCTTTTTTAAATTGGTATTTCGATTTCGGGTATTTTGGGCTCATTAGCCCATTATAGGGATTCTGATTTCTGGTATTGTAATATACTTTTATGCAGTTGTTAAGAATCTCGTCTTCGCCAAAAAAGGATAGATAAGGATTATTATCCTATTTTTGGCGAAATAATTATAATTAACTAGCTGATGCCCGCAGCTTCGCCCGCGTAAAATTTGACTTTTGAAAACATCCACACTTACAAACTTTCGCATTTTTAATATTAGGTGCTTTTTTTTTTTTTTTTTTTTTTTTTTTTTTTTTTAACGAGGGAAAATCCTCCTAGGATGCTATGCCGGACTCTTACCGACTAAAAAACCTCACGTAACGCCCAACAGCCTATGGTTGAGAGCCCCGGGTAAGCCCTCAGGAAGGATGTCCCGTGACTCCCAACAGACCTACGGCCGCCAATGCGGCCTCGCCCAGAATGCGGCCTCGCCCAGGAATATTAGGTGCTTACATATGAAATTGGCGTTTTGTATAGGAGGAACAAAAAGTCGATCACGAAACGACCACATCATGAAATTTTGTGACTACGGCGCGGCGGCCATATTGGATTGCAAAATTATCATGTGATTCGTACTCAGCATACCAAAAAAACCCCTTAAACGATACCCATCATGAAACTTTGTGACTACGGCGCGGCGGCCATATTGGATTGCAAAATTATCATGTGATTCGTACTCAGCATACCAAAAAACCCCTTAAACGATACCCATCATGAAATTTTGTGACTACGGCGCGGCGGCCATATTGGATTGCAAAATTATCATGGGATTCGCACTCAGCATACCAAAAAACCCCTTAAACGATACCCATCATGAAATTTTGTGACTACGGCGCGGCGGCCATATTGGATTGCAAAATTATCATGTGATTCGTACTCAGCATACCAAAAAACCCCTTAAACGATACCCATCATAAAATTTTGTGACTACGGCGCGGCGGCCATATTGGATTGCAAAATTATCATGTGATTCGCACTCAGCATACCAAAAAACCCCTTAAACGATTCCCATCATGAAATTTTGTGACTACGGCGCGGCGGCCATATTGGATTGCAAAATTATCATGTGATTCGCACTCAGCATACCAAAAAAACCCCTTAAACGATACCCATCATGAAATTTTGTGATTAGCGTATGGGAATTCCAGTGAAATTCCTTCGTCACTCAGGAATTGAGCTGATGGTCTTCAAATTTTATAGCTGAGTACCAACCTGGACACATTGACTTACATCAAAAAACCGCATCAATATCGATTCACCCCTTGGTTGGGCCGCGACGAATCCACAGCACAGGACAGAGTTGGTAATTATGAGTGTTGGTTAATTGAATTAATGAGTAACTAGTTGCAATGTAATTAGATTAACGTGTAATTCCATTACTCATTAATTAGTTACTGCTAGTACTCATTGTAATTAATTACTCAAGTAATCTGTTACAGAGTAATTGAATTAAGCATTACAAAGTAATTATAATTTGTAACGGTTAATCTAATTACATTTTGCCCATCACTGGGGTTAACTATGTCCCAGTTTTTTTTTGTTATATTTAGCTCTCCAAATTGACGTCGCCACCAGCCTGAAGCTAGTTAAAAAAGTATGCTACCTACTTAAAGCGGTTGATATTACAGAAAGAAATTAATAATGCCAAGTCAAAGCTAACTAGCTAACAGCTTATAAAACCGATTCCAGGATCAAAATCTACATATATGTTGATTGATTGACATGATGTTTTTAAATAATTAAGTCAACTTATGAGATAGACCCGCATAACAGCCAATTGTTTTAATTATCGCTTATCTATTTATTACCCAATAAGTACACTAAAATATAAATGATAAACGTATTGTTTTGTCAAAACATAGTTATCAGATACTATATTCCCTCTTATCTTTCAGATAACGAGTAGACGGCTGGCTCACTCTCACCGCACACCGCTCAATGAAATACAGCGAAAATGATCACTGTAGCCATTGTAGTGTTTGTAATCATAGCAATTTACTTCTATGGCACTAGAACTTTCAAATATTGGGAGAAGAGAGGCGTCAAGCACGACAAACCAATATGTCTGTTCGGCAATAACTTGAAAGGCAGCTTGTTTATGTCGAGCATGACAACAATGGCCGACGAACTGTACTGGAGGTATCCCAACGAAAAAGTGGTCGGGTTCTATCGAAACACCCGCCCGGAGCTACTCATCAGAGATGTGGATCTCATCAAACGAATTTTGATCACAGATTTTACATATTTTTATGAACGTGGGTTCACACCAAAACATACGGTGTTTGAACCGTTGATGAACAACTTATTTTTTGCCGAAGGTGACGTTTGGAAGCTCTTGAGGCAAAGAATGACACCCACTTTCACAACTGGCAAGTTAAAGGCAATGTTTCCGTTGATAGTTGAGCGCGCTGAAAAGCTGCAAGCTCGCGCGCTCGAAGCTGCCGCCGACGGCAAGTCCTTGGATGCTCGGGACCTCATGGCGAGGTACACCACGGATTTCATAGGCGCCTGTGGATTTGGCCTCGACGCTGATTCACTGAAAGAGGAAAATTCACCCTTCAGACAACTCGGCTGGAAAATATTTAATCCAAGAACCATAGATATTGCGTTTGTAATTTTAAAACAACTTTTTCCAACCATATTTTATAATTTGAGATCGTGGGACCGTATCGATAAAGATATGAATGAACTAGTTGGAGAAATTATGAGGATGAGAGATTACAAGCCCTCCGGAAGGGGAGACTTCATAGACTTGATGTTAGAATGTAAGATGAAGGGGACCATCGTGGGCGAGTCGCTGGAGCGACACAAGCCGGACGGGACGCCGGAGGAGGCGCGCCTGGAGTTCAACGACGGGCTGATCGCTGCGCAAGTGTTCGTCTTCTTCGCGGCTGGTTTCGAGACGTCGTCTTCAGCGACGAGCTTTACACTGCATCAGCTTGCTTTTAACCAGGACGTTCAGAAAAAAGCACAGGTATGGATATCAAACTCTTAACAAGATATTAATATCTGAATTAACTAAAATCTGGTTTACGAGAGTCATGAACATCTTCAGTGCTCCTGACTATAGCATCAGATCAGATTCTCGTGCCGGCATTCAGAGAAAGGACATTGTCCCAGATTAGCTTCCTCTGTCTTCGGAACGGAACAGTTGAACTATGTTTACCACCACGAGTATGGCCGACGCGGTATAGTGAACCTTCGCTATCGTTTCCCATGCATGCTCATGTTCTTCAGTCTTATTCATATTCATCTTCTCTCTATATCATATTCTCTTACGGTTCGGCCACGTAGACCGGTCTTAGCGAATTGCGGGGCGGCGAGCGGAATGGCCGCCATGGCGGCGGTGGACGTACTCAGAACGTGTCAAAACCATAGAGTTAGGATGAATTCCTAATGGGCTAGCGACACGGTCAATAATATTGAGTCAAGTCTGATATTTATAAATGAAAGTTCCTTCAGTGTGCGTGATTTCTTTGCATGTAAGTGTGTGCATCGACGTGTATGTACACAAGATATTGACGAGGCATGACAAGTGCAGTTAGACCATGTATCGGGCCCATAATGGGCTCCCAGCACTTGACAAGTCTGATAATATGAATGAAATCAGCTTCAGTGAGCGTGATTTCTTTACGCGTGATATTGACGATATATTATATTTATTTGCACTAGGTTGAAACTTGAAAGGTTATAGACACATTTATTTATTTTACTACCTAATAAAATGGACTCGCAAATATGTGTGACGAGATGGGAGTGTGCGATTTAAGTCACTTCAATATGGGCATGTATAGTCGATAGAGATGTAAACCTTTGAGGAAGTAATATAACTGAACGGACTATAACAACTCATTACATAGGCATAGGCTGCCTCTGTGGCGCAGTCGGTACTAGTAGTCGGTCTAGGTCGTGGGTTCGACTCCCACCTGAGACAAATATTTGTGTGACCCATAAATGATTGTATCAAGAGTATGGGTGTTTCTATGTATGATATGTATGTATTTAATTAAAAAGTATATGAGTATTAATATCCGTGGTCTGATACCCATAACACGAGCAGGTTATTCCTAGCTTACTTTGGGATCAGATAGCGTTGTGTGAAATGTCCGTGAATATTATTATTATTATTACTTGTCAAATAACTACCTACTAAAGCTGCGGTTCCACTTAGGCGGAGCGGAGCGGAGCTGTGGATTTTGAACCATGTGATTGGCTTAAAATCCACAGCTCCGCTCCGTTTCCCTCCCGCCTTAAGGTACTCCGCACCGTGATTGGTGAATCGCTGCACAGCTCCGCTCCGCTCCACCTAAGTGGAACCGCACCTTTATAGTCAGTTCACGGATATTTTACATCTGACAGCTTCTCATTGTACGATTTTCTGTGTACATATCGTTGTCGCCCTATGAGTGCCAGCGTTTTACCCAGCCACAGCCCATTTTACCGAATATAAGTGGAGATTTTAACATCTAACCGTAAGCATAAAGTTATTTTTCATGTCATAAATAGTCATAATATGCTTAAATTAACTAAAACAGTGTTTCTTTTATTATACGATTGTATAAGAGTGTTACTTTTATATTTATTAGTATCGGAAAAGAACATTCAGTACCATCACGAACGAAGGCAAAGTGGTTGGTTGCAATAGATTTTTTTTTTTGTAACACTATCGGTGTACAATAAAGAATTATCTATCTATCTATCTATATTAACTGTCAACGGACTAAGTACAGAAACAAACCCACGAGCCACGTCGCTAGCTACCTACCTACTTATTAGAGACAGACTCAATACTTATCAACTTCATATATGGGAACTTATGGGCAAGTACTTAGGTACTATATTTTTATGTTAACATACTAAAGTAGGTGTAAATTTTTATGTTACCATCCATCCATCCATATGGTCACGCCTTTATCCCCGAAGGGGTAGGCAGAGGCGTATTATATGCACGCATTTTACCATTTTAGAATTAGTCGTGGTGGTGAACCGATGTTGTGTTGAGATGGACAGGCGCAGGTTGTGACTGCCTGCTTGGCTTAACGACTGTCATTTTACTGGCAACCACTACATTTTATGTTAACAATTAAAATTAATACTAGCGTCAGCTAAAACGAAATAGCGAGGGTCACCTCGCTATTTCGTTTAGAGATAAAGCCCGTCGCCACACTGGGGCCGTCCCCGTAAGGAGACGAGGAGCCAAAGGACGACAAAAGTCCAAAAGTCCGAAACTCCTACAGTCCAAAAGTCCAAAGTCCAAAACTCCAAAGTCCAAAAGATTTTAGCCTTAGGAACTTAGGCCATTTAAGAAAGTACTATTTATTCGAATCGACGGTGGTGGGGACGACAAAAAAATAGCGCGTAACGAAAAAATGTGACGCGTAACCCAAAAAAATGTGACGGATTTTTTTTTTCCAACGGCGTTTAAGAAGTTTTACTTCAAAAAATTGTTGAAGTTTTTCAATCCAACGGAATGTCAAGTTGGCATTAATTCAGAAAAAAAATCAAGTCATGGAAATTAAGGAAAAAATTGAAATTTTGGCGAATTACTCATTATTTTTTTAAAATAACATTTCATTCATATAAATGCGTGTTGATGCAAGGGCGTAATATTAAATTGTCTTGAAGAAATTTGGTAGCAGACTAACTCGTGACTGGACCGATATACAACTATTTCAAAATTTTATTCTAAATTTCTTGCTCCTTACCTTTAAGCGTACCTTTAGACTATTTGTCTCGAACCAAAAAGTGCTATTCACTGCGTGATTCCTTGAGAACATGAAATTAATCGCACTCTTACTAAATTCATATAAAAATGCTATTGGCGGAATAATATTTCAATCAATCAATCAATTTAGCCTATAGCAGTCCACACTGCTGGACATAGGCCTCTCTCATATTTATTTCCAGTCATCATATTATTCAGCCATATATTTATTATCTCACACTTAATATTTAGAAAATAGCGACTATGTCTTTTTTCATTTTGCCTGATGATATTTACTTACAATATTTTAGTTATTATCTCTGTGCTGTAAATTATCATTAGAGTTGAGTCTGGGACCGGTCTACTCAATGTGAAATGAAGATATTTTATGAAATAAGATATGGCATATCATGTGTGTAACCAAAGCCAGTCTATATTAACATAAAAATTAAAAAATCAATATTTTTTCGTCCCTGAGTTCGTCCCCTTACACCGCTGTCTATGCCGCGGATTCGCTGGAGCGGCGGGTCGTGGCATGCTTCATACAACTCAGTACATTTGATCTTTCCGCTCGCCGCGCCGCACCTAGATTTCGCTCGAGCGGATTCTGCGTGGCCGAACGGTTAAGCGCTCGTCGCCCGCGGACTCAGTCTAAACGATCACTGCTGTAAGCAACTTTCGCTATGCTATGGCTGGACTTGTGATATTTTCCTTTTGCGAGGGTTTCCGTGCTACTGTCGGTTGGCACGTTAAGCCGCTGGTCCGGATTGCCAGTAATATGGTTTGAAAAATTATAACAGTGGATAGAAACAACCTGCGCCTGTCCATTTCAATGCTGCAATGAGGCTCATCACCTATTACGTAGGACAAACTAAACGTGAAATGTAGGCATTTAGTACCTATGCCCACATTTCACGGCACTCTACCTACCCCTTCGAGGATAAAGGCGTGATCATTGTATGTTTGTATTCTCTATTATAACTCAATGGCCAGCAAGAAAATCAGGACTATCTAAATGAAAACCTTTTTCCCAGGATGAAGTGGACCGCGTGCTAGCGAAGTATGATGGCAAGCTGTGCTACGACGCAGTGAAGGAGATGACGTATCTGGAGTGGACCTTCAAGGAGGGCATGCGCATGTTCCCTTCGCTCGGCTTCCTCTTCAGGCAGTGCACGAAGCCCTACACCTTCCCAGAGCTGAATCTGACCATCGACCCGGAGGTCCGCGTGCTGATACCTCTGCAGTCGATACATAACGACCCCAAGTACTTCAAAGACCCGCAGGAGTTCCGACCAGAGAGGTTTAGTCCTGAGGAGTTCGATTCCAGTTTGAAGTACGTGTATTTGCCGTTCGGAGATGGACCTCGGGCTTGTATAGGTAAGTCATAACTCAGTTACTGGTTAAAACTATTTTGCAAATCTAGGTATATCTATATATATAAAAATCAATGCCACTTTTCGTTGTAATTTTATAACTCAAGAACGGGCTCACCTATCCAAACCAAATGTTTAGGCTTTGTTCGGACTATTTAGTAGATGGTTTATGTGAAGTTTGCACAAAATCGGTCAAGTGGCTCTTCATTTATCACGCAAACAAAGTTGCGCGGGTCAGCTAGTAGTTATATAAAAATCAATGCCACTTTTCGTTGTAATTTTATAACTCAAGAACGGGCTCACCTATCCAAACAAAATGTTTAGGCTTTGTTCGGACTATTTAGTAGATGGTTTATGTGAAGTTTGCACAAAATCGGTCGAGCGGTTCTTCATTTATCACGCAAACGAAGTTGCGCGGGTCAGCTAGGTAAATGCAGGTATTACCGACCCTGTTAAGACAATTTTAAAATTGATGATAGTTATTAAGAATGGTGATTGAGTTCACACCCAAAGTTTTGATTTTATATGAAACTTTAGTTTGTCTAGTTTATGTTTAAAGCCCTAAATTGCCCTTAAACACAATACTAATAAAATAAAAAAATTATTAAGTGATCAAGTCCATTGTTTGTATCAACGACCCATACGAAAGGCTATGAAGCTATTTACCGATTTTTATGAACCTATTACCGACTGTTAACCCTAGAGTAGTCGCGCCTTTTTGTGGAACGTGAGTGGTCGCGAGTGTAGTATTTTGCCGCGCTTACAAATAGGTGAATATTTTACCTAATTTACATATTTTTCTAAAACTATGGATATTGTACTATTCAATGAAACATCAGTTTTAGGAACAATCAAACAGTTTAATTCAGTCTCATAATCAGCCTCAGAAAAAATCAAATAACAATAAGTTTAGAAAAAAAATTCTCAATTGGAACTTCTTCACATAATGTCTTATAAAATAAAAAAAAACGTAACAATCAAACAAAAATTAACTTTTTAGTTATCTTGACCATATGCTTTACTAAAACAACCCTGGCACATGTACACACAATGTTCATTGCACAGTAACTTTGAGCATACATTGCACCCTTTTTTTGTCCGTCGATTTTTCCTAGATGGACATATCGTACAAATTCCCTCTCGTTTTTCAGCAGCGCTTTGATTTTCTTATGATACAAAGCAAGCAATTTGGCTTCATAATGGCATCTAAATAGTTTTTATGCTAGATCTCTTTATTATATGTGGTCTGAAGGTGTTCTCTGGAATGTTGTAGGGGAACGACTGCGGCTGTGGCTCGCTGCTGCAAGCCATGAGTGCTGGTTACATATTTCCATAGAGTCATCCCCGGACTGCTCTGTATCAGTATTATATTTTAAGCATTCACTGTCTCGATCGCTTTCAGACATACTTTCGTCTAAGGTTTGCAATGCAGCTTCTTCCTAATTTTTACTCCTCCAACCAGGACATAATTTGCGCGTTGTTTTTATTCGTTTTGATAGATCTGAGAAGTGAAAAATTACAAACCATCTGTAAATATAAATAAAAACATCTGATATATGTGTTTATAGTATCTAGAGAAACAAAATATAATAATAATTACCGATATGTAATGTGAAATTTCTTTAAAAACAAGAACAAAAACATATCAATTTTACTTACGTAAGTGGTCGCGTACTTAGCAATTTGCCGCATCACAGGTCACCCGCGCAACAAACACTTCTTCCTGCAGTCGCCTGCGGACTGATTTGTTTGTATTTACTACCAGGGGCGCGGGAGGAGTGGGCACGCAGCTACTGAGACGCACAACCAAGAATAGGTAACTAGTAAAAAGTTATGAATCATTTTTTGACACGGACGGCAAAATGCTCATAGCGCGACCACTCTAGGGTTAAAAACAAGAAGAATGTATAGGCAGGTATTTTGTTTAATTAAGAAGAAACACATTATGGTGTTTTTGCAGAAAATCATGTAGGTTTGCTCTAAGTCCTTTCATACTACCTTTCATACACTTTCATTTTATACTTCATAGGAAAAGTCACTTAGATACTCTGGTCCATGCTATTTGACTAAGACATTATGTTGTAAAAGAGCTTTTATGGTTTTTTTTATCTTCAAAATATTGTTTGGATAATAAGCTAATATTTCATTAAACTAGTGTTATGTTACATAAACGACCAGGATTTGTATAGAATCGGCAATAGCTTCCCGTACTTGCTATCACCGACTCATATAGATCGGTAATAGTCGATATAATACATAATTACGAAATTGTATGGCCGACTCATAAAAAGTACCTAGATTATATGTATTTATTTGATTTTTGTAGCCATAGCAGAGATTATAAATAAATAGTGTTGCAAATAATATTAATTAATACAAACATTGTAATGCAATAAAAAGTAATTTTATATTGCTCCTTTATAATGACAATGAAAGATTAAAGTTGTATTTCGTAGTAAACAAAAAACGATTAAATAAGAAAACTAGACCAAATAGTATAGATCGGTAATTGTGTGTTACAAAGGCTGACTGTATTAGATTAAGAGGTCATATTAAAATAATTGCTTTATTGTCGCATATCGGCGAGAAAGAGGTAAAACAAAATTTAATATGCATCGCAATCACCGGCCCATGAGTCGGCAATAGCTGCTACTATTAAAATAATTGAAGGTATTACCGCTTTAATTAAATGTGAAGTCTTATAGTATTTAATTAATCAAACTTTATGAAATACTGTAAGAAATTAAGACCTCACATCTAAATGAACACATTCAAAAAAACAGAACAATCATAGGTTTCATACAATTCTTTAAAAACTGTTAAACGAAGTTTTGGTGTGCTTATCTGTAAGATTAAGGATTTGTACCACACGATCGGCAAGTTTACTATCATCATAGAAACAAACGAATTTCGTCTCTTTCCCGGAATGCCACGCACACTAACGTAAGTATTTGCGACACTCAATGAACAAATGTGCGTATTTCGTCAAATGTCTCTAGCATAAACTGTTCCAGTAACGTAAAAATTGCAGGTTAATGAAATGGATCGGTAATACCTGCGAATTTTCGATGGGTCGTTAATAGCTGCGTTTACCTTAGTGTTTCATAATTTAAAAGAATGACCTGCATATTTAAACACTTGTCATGGTCCACCGACCATACTGAATGGGTGTACGAAGAAGATATCTGTTATTATGACGACTGCCACTTATTCTGACTAATAGCATCGTGCCTATTAACACCGGTCTTGTTTAATCCCAATACGCTCTGCGCCATTATTCGGGATTAGCCTGTAAATAAACTGCCTAACAAACTTTAGGATAAATACCTAAAAAGTAAAATAAAACGTGAAATCAAAAGCAGCGACACTGATAGAAGTTTAGCAATCTGGTTATTTAAGTAGACGGGGAATATTACTGGCGGTTCAAATGAGCGCTGACGCAACACAAGAAGGTCTTCTGTAGGCATGAAAGCAAATAGGTATTAGAAGTGAAATACGTGAATAATGCCGTCATTTTATTGAAGAAAAATAAGAAATTACTCGTTACGTGTGAAAAGTGTAGTACCTATACCTACATAAGCAATATTTGATTTATGTTATTAGTCCATTGAAATGTTACAATTTATGGACCGAATATTGCATTTCTTAGAGGACGCAATTTTATTTTTGGGACATGTGTGGGGGTGCAATAGAAGCTTAACCTCAAGTTTGTGGGGTCGCCACCCTTGTCCCCCGGCCGCAATCTTAAAAAGGGGTGAAAACACTTTTTTCCCAATATCTCGGAAACTATGAGTCTTACAAAAACTTTGGTTAGTCATAATTTGTAGCAAATTGTTTTGCCTACAAATATGTTAAACTAATTTTTGCCCTAAATTAAAAATTAAAGATGTTATAAACAAAAAATTTAAAATAAAATTATAAAAAATTTATTTTTTGCTCTGTGGCGTTTTTTATATATATTTTACAAAAATAAATACCTCAGACCAATCTTGTAATGATCTTTTGAGGATTTAAAAAAAAAAGTTATAGAGCAGAAAAGAAAATTTTTATAAAAAATTTCTCAATTTTTTGTAATTTTTTTTGTTAAGTTATACTGGTTGAATTTATAGTCGTTCTGGAACGAAAAGGTTTAGGCACAGTTTCGATAACAGAACCGATCGGCACTGTCAATTTGAAAATCAACGAAAAAAAATTACGAAAATGTCAAAATTTATATCGTTTGCCGAAGTCAAAATGAGAACTTGTGGTTATTCCTATAAATTTCACGGAATACGCTTACTACTATTTTCTACTATAATTTTTCATTCAATGTTTAACGTTCCAATCACTAAGACGAGCTGCCGCGTCGGGAAAATTCGACCAATCACACGCATGATCCCACCGCAGTCCACGTGGACCCGTTGCCAAGTAACGTAGGTACTCGACTAGTTACGTCTTGTAGGTACGTAACGCGCTCGGCCGCTCGCTCGGCGGCGCGGCGGCGCGCAGTAACGCCGCGACTCCCGCGCAGACAGATCGTTCGTTACGATTTTCGAAAATGAGTCGTCGTCATTCAGTGCGAAATATTCAAACGAACAGTGCGTGTTTAGTAGTTAACGTGAGGAAAATCCTACATGGATGCTATGCCGGACACTTACCGACTAAAAACCACACGTTCCGTACCTATGCCTACGGTTGGGAGTCCCGCCGGGTAAGCCCTCGTAAGGATGACTCCCAGGATTCCCAACAAATCTTGGCTACCACTGCGGCTTCATGTAGGGGTTTGGATGCTAGCCCGCTTCTTTGGGGGGTTGTTCGGCTGTTGCACATCATGAGTTTCGTACTCCTGAAGTAGGAAACTTGTGATGAATTACGAATTACGCAGTGTGATAGAGTGGACCCTTCCGGACTGTTGACTGTTGGCCTTTGAAATAGTGAAGGCAATAACATAAAACGTGCCCGTTTATGTATCATAAGTTCTGGACTCCATTTTGAGCAGTCGCCGGGGTACTCGGTAGCGTAAATAAACTGTAAATAGGTAGGTCTAGATTTAAGTTCATTATTTTGTTCGCGTTTATTTTCGTTACCTATTAGTACAATAGACCTTATTAATTTATCGTTTGACCGCGAAAACAGCACAATACTAAAGTATTTCCGACGGCCCTAAGCCGCCCGTGTTGAGTATGAAGAGAAATTGGAGTCCTTTATTAATCGAATCGAATGCTTTCGGTCAATGAACTAATCACATGTTCCGGCGTTTCATTCACTGAAGAATGTCAATGAATAATCGAAGCGCTACTAATGTTTCAACTCGAACGAGTGAAAATGATAACACAAAAGTTTTTTTTTATTATAGCCTGTACAACACTTTTGACCCCCCATAATTGTTCCATGCTTGATTCTGAGTAACCCCCTTTTGGGTCCAGAACGACTATAAATTCTACCAGTATAGATACATATTTGTAGGCAAAACAATATGCTACAAATTATGCTTCTACAATTTTTTTGTAAGACTCATAGTTTCCGAAATATTGCGAAATAAGTGTTTTTTTACCCCCTCTTTTCAAGATGGCGGCCGGGGGACAAGAGTGGTGACCCCACAAACTTGAGGTTAAGCTTCTATTGACCCCCCACACATGTCCCAAAAATAAAACTGCGTCCTCTAATAAATGCAAAGCTCATGTAACATTTGAATGGACTATAATATATGCTGTTCTGTTCTTACTTTCTGCCATCTGATCCTAACACTACGAATCCGTGTGTGACCAGGAGAGCGTCTCGGGCTGATGCAGTCGCTGGCGGGTCTGGCGGCCGTGCTGTCCAGCTTCACGGTGCACCCCGCGCCGGAGACGCTGCGCCGCCCCGCCGTCAACCCCACCTCCAGCATCGTGCAGAGCGTGCTGCACGGCCTGCCGCTGCTGTTCACCGAACGCAAGGCTGCCAACGGCCAAGTCAAGCACTAGTGCCTAGTACCAACAGTTTGTGGAGGAAGTAGCTATTATATATTATAGTAGCTGACTGCCTCTGTGGCGCAGTCGGTAGTGTGATATCGCTTGCGGCGCTGGAGGTCGTGGGTTCGATTCCCACCGGAGACAAATATTTGTGTGACCCATAAATGTTTGTCTCCCGAGTCTGGGTGTTACTATGTATAATATGTATGTATTTAAAAAAAAAAGTAAATAAGTATTAATATCCGTGGTCTGATACCCATAACACAAGCAGGTTATTCCTAGCTTACTTTGGGATCAGATAGCGTTGTGTGAAATGTCGGTAAAAAAAAAATACACTAACGAATGTCACGCGTAGCTCTAGTTCCCTTGGTAATAGCGCAATAAAGTATAGCCAATGCAAAAATAGCCAACCCAACAGTGAAAGAGTTTTTTTAATTAGTTTAGTAGTTTCTGATCTTTAAACGAACAGACAATGAAATTTTTCCTCATTATAATATCTAAGTATGTAAATAAGCATAGATAAGGTTGTTATAATTCTATATAGATTTCGGGTTATTTTGGCGTATACATAGGCACGACCGTGAGTAGATTCTACTCGCCCTAGTTAATATTGCATTACCTATAGCCTTAGACCATATATCACAGGTTCAGGTTATCAGGTATCAGGTTAGATGATCTAAGCCTATAGCCGATACGTCGAGATGAGCAAAGTTTTTTAAGTATGTATAGTATACGCGAAAAAGAGCCCAAATCCATGAATAGTAGGTATAAGTCGTGTAAGTTTAAAGAGCTTGTTATTGTTTACTAAGTACCTATATATGTAATTAATAAGTTAATTTAAGATAAGTATTAATAAACTACTTTTACAAAATGACTGCCTCTTTTTAATGAAAATAACATCAAAGTAGATAACTGTCACTGAAACCATTAAAGAAAAACTATCCCGCTGACTGACTGTTTGTGGAACGAGCATATGAAGCTGGGACTAGCGTTCGAAGGATCATGATTGTCCCACTGCTGTTTCCATACATGCATATAGACACGCTTTTAATCCCGAAGGGGTAGGCAGAGGCATAGTATACGTCAACATTAAACCTTAAAGTTTCACGTAATAACAGGTCATGAGCCTATTGCCGTGTTGAAATAGAAAGGCGCAGGTTGTGACGACCCGCCATAGAGCAACACGATCTATAATGACGATCTTGTACTGGTCGCGTTGCGCGTTGCTCTGTGCGACCCGCAGTTGACATTTTTTGTCATTTCACTGACAACCGAGTTTCATTTCGAGTTTTCCTTCTGTACGCAATGGATCATTTCGAAAAGTGTTCCCTTAGTCTAACGACGAGTCGTCGACGACACCCTCGGGGTGGCGAAATTTTGTACTCTTTCCCGTCGCCACACGGAGCCCCGTCGCCACATGGATTTCCATATTGATCTATAATAGAACATACCCACTTACCTTATTACCATCCATACATTAATGCATAAAGAATACTGACGGCCAGCTGCATCATCCGCAACATTTATTTTTAACGCACCTACCTACTGAAGTATAAGGAACGCGGTATTTTGGTGAATACGGTTTTTGATGGTGTCGGAAACAATGAAGCAGCTGCATTCTGTTGGGTTGTTCTATTTAATAATCATCAGCCGGTGCATAGCGATTCAGGATTGTTTGAATGTCGAACTTCTATTTATTTCTTCTTGACAAGTGCCGGTTTCTGCATGCATCACATAGTTTATACCATAGATTTAGAATTTTTCGCCACTCTCTAAATCTATGGTTTATACAACACTTTTTACCTACATCTACATAGGTTGAAAACAGATTTCTAAGAAACAAAAAAGTGAAGAGACGGTTACTTATCTGAAAAAATCAATTTCGGTACTTACTTACCTATGCGAACTATTCATATAATATACTTACCTATCGAATTATTTTGCCCGCTCTCCTTTGTGATTATAGAACTTGCTATGTTGCTACTGCGTGTCATTTGACTCAATAAATAAATGAAGTGGTGTCTACTGTACCTACAAGACCCAGATATTATTTATTTGTCCCCGGGTCGAACACTGTACTCTATTTTTTAACCGACTTCAAAAAAGGAGGAGGTTACTCAATTCGACCGTATATATTTTTTTATCCTCGCGTCAGTCGCGTCGGCCCGTCAAACGCGACAAAACAGTTGCATGTCCGGTACTTCCCGGCGACGCGAGGGACGGCGCGGGCGAGTGTTCTTCAATCGACGATATCTCATAACTTTTGTATAGTAATAGTACCTCTAAATGATACTTATTTCACTTTTCGGCTATTATCATTTTGTTTTTTATTGTTTTTATAAAAAATAAATACATATAATCAGAAGTTGAGATTTTTTCCCCATTTTTTGGCATAAAAGTAGTCAGTATGAAAAACCTTAACCGATATTTGGAATTTTATTTAGACACTTTACTTCAATAGGCATTATTTCGCAATAATAATAAAAAAAAACATAGTTATACATTTTTGAAGTGAAACTTCTTTATCGGCGTTGGAAAAAAATTTGCGTCACGTCACGTCACGATTTTTGGTTACGCGCCATCTTTGTTCTGTTCCTCACCACGGTGGATTCGAATTAAGAGTACTTTATCCAGGGATAGCATGTCATTTAAGGGTTTTTGGACTTTTTGACTTTTGGGCTTTTGGACTTTTGGACTTTTGGATGGGACCTTGGTACTTTGGGACTTTGGGACTTTGGGACTTTGGGACTTTTGGACTTTTGGACTTTTGGACTTTTGGATGGGACCTTGGTACTTTGGGTCTTTGGGGCTTTGGGACTTTGGGACTTTTGGACTTTTGGACTTTTGGACTTTTGGACTTTTGGACTTTTGGACTTTTGGACTTTTGGACTTTTGGACTTTTGGACTTTTGGACTTTGGGACTTTTGGACTTTTGGATGGGATCTTGGTACTTTGGGTCTTTGGGACTTTGGAACTTTGGGACTTTGGGACTTTGGGACTTTGGGACTTTGGGACTTTGGGACTTTGGGACTTTGGGACTTTGGGACTTTGGGACTTTGGGACTTTGGGACTTTGGGACTTTGGGACTTTGGGACTTTGGGACTTTGGGACTTTGGGACTTTGGGACTTTGGGACTTTGGGACTTTGGGACTTTGGGACTTTGGGACTTTGGGACTTTGGGACTTTGGGACTTTGGGACTTTGGGACTTTGGGACTTTGGGACTTTGGGACTTTGGGACTTTGGGACTTTGTGACTTTGTGACTTTGTGACTTTGTGACTTTGTGACTTTGTGACTTTGTGACTTTGTGACTTTTGGACTTTTGGCCTTTGGGACTTTTGGACTTTTAGATGGGACCTTGGTACTTTGGGTCTTTGGGACTTTGGAACTTTGGGACTTTGGGACTTTGGGACTTTGGGACTTTTGTACTTTGGGACTTTGGGACTTTGGGACTTTGGGACTTTGGGACTTTGGGACTTTGGGACTTTGGGACTTTGGGACTTTGGGACTTTGGGACTTTGGGACTTTGGGACTTTGGGATTTTGGGACCTTGAGACCTTGGGACTTTGGGACTTTGGGACTTTTGGACTTTTGGCCTTTTGGACTTTTGGACTTTGGACTTTGGACTTTTGGACTTTTGGACTTTTGGACTTTTGGACTTTTGGACTTTTGGACTTTTGGACTTTTGGACTTTTGGACTTTTGGACTTTTGGACTTTTGGACTTTTGTACTTTTGTACTTTTTGACTTAATTTAAGGTGAGGTGAAAATTAAGTTTATGAAGAAGTTTCACTTCTTACGTGTGTACACTAAGTACACGCAATTTTTTTTTATCTACCTGACCTTTTTATATAACGGTCGAGTACTGCCCGCCGCGGCCCCACTTCACAATAACAAACCTTAAACACTCACCACTTGAAATCAGAGATAACTGCAATCCGAATCGCTTGTTGATGTTAACAAAACATTTGAAGCACTTAACACTCTTAAAAGAACAGTCTCCACTTCAATATGTGGGTTGTTTATAAAATATGAGATTGTTATCAAAACATTTTACATCACTTCACACCGTCATTTTTTATAGGTACTCTCGAACTTTGACACGCGATTTTTATACACTTATTGATTTCTCTTTCAATAAATAACTTCACTAATCGATTAGCACATAAAACAGGAACACTGCATGGTAAATTTCTTTTAGAAAGAAATTAATTACGTAAACAATAGACGCCATTAACGCTTAGACCATATATCACATTAACGTCGGCGCGCGGCGAGTAACTTTTAAGCTAAATCCCCTTTCCTTTCTCTTCAGACTGTGACAATTTGTTTGAAGAAAATTCTTATCTTGGGCCATAGACTTTCATCGTGAGCTCAGCAATAAAAGAAAGCTGTATCGGGTTAGAATTCCTGAAAAACCTGGAGAGTCAGGCCCGGACCGGCCAGGAGGTGTAGTGGTGCTCGCCGGAAGTCGCACGGCTGCGCATAGCGTGCGTAACCACGCGCCGCCGGTGCACCTGATTCCGCCAGAGGCATCGCGGCCCAGATAATGCGAAGGCACGAGAGACAAAGCTATACGAGGGGTACAAGGAGGCCAAAAGTGCTACTGGAGACCCTGGAACAGAATCCATTGGAGGCCTCTAAATTTAAATTAGGGGCAAACTTAGTCCTAAAGTGCCCCCAGTGACCCAGCGGAAAAGGTTTTGGTTTCCCTTTTCCCATCGAGAACTGAGAAATATATTCTTCCGCGTATGGTCTTGTCTCAAACGCCCGATGCGAATTATGCGGAGTACGAATGCACGAAGTCAAGGTAAGATAGGGAAGGTAGTGCTGCGGCTTTAATCCCGCAAGAGCACTGCTCCCGGACTTAGACTCGACTGGGCTCTTGAGCGCATGTCTCGAAAAAGGCTACCTGCCGAAAGTAAGGAAAACGTGAAAACTGGTCCGAAAGGCGAAGTGGTCGGTGGCCTCACCATCCGGATACCGGCCGATAGTGTTGCTCGACGAGGTGTACTGGTTCTTTGCAGAGTGCCTCGTCTAGCACCTCACATGCAAGGGGCTCGATTTGGCGGATTACCAGTTCGGTTTCCGTCGGGGGTGCTCCACTGCGGAGGCGATGATGCGTGTCAGGGTCTTGACAGGGAAAGCAAATTCGCGGGGCGAGGTGGTGAAGGCTGTGTTCCTTGATATCCCCAACGTCTTTAATACCTTGCTGTGGAGTTGCGTTAGGCAGGCGCTCAATTATCACGGAGTGTCTTCCTACTTCTGTCGGATTATTGAAAATTATCTCTCCGATAGGGCCATAACTTATCGAAGCAGCTAGCCAGGCTGACGAGAAGTGTCGTGCGGTGTTCTACGGGATCTGTCTTAGGACCGCTTCTGTGGAATATCGGCAACGATTAGGTGCTGCGTGGTCCATTGCTCAGGGGTGTTGGTGTAATGTGCTACAACGACAACAACACCCTCGTCATGGCACAAGGAGCAACCATGAGGCCCACGGCAGGTGTTGCTCAAGTCGTGCGTCAAATACGGCGGGTGGGTCTGGAGGTAGCCCTACACAAATCCGAGGCTGTATACTTGCACGGACCGGAGTTAGCATCGCATCGCGATGCGATGCTAACTCCGGTGCTAACTAGGGTTCGATGCCGATGGCGATGCATCGCCATCGGCATCGAACCCTCGATGAAGTATTTGGGGTTCATACTCAACAGCCGATGGAACTAGATCGCACGGCTTTCATTACCAACAAGTAGATCTCGGGTCTGACGCAGTTGGCCACCCCTGGTAAACAAGATAAGATAGGAAGTATGGTTTCTGACCTCAGCCTGTTCTGTCTGGGTGGAAATAAAGAAAAAAAAATAGTCCAAATAAAGTGTCAAAATGGCGGTACATGAATAAACTTTAAAAATTTGATCTAATCTCACTGTCTACCGCTACCCACAAACTCAACAATATTATGAACAAATAAATATAGTAGCTTTGGACTGTGTGCCCGTGTAATAAGTTTACAAACTCCTGAAAATATTATAATGTGAAATTGTGAAAAGGTAGTTTCTAACTGAACAGCTGAACTTGTTGTCGAAGTCATTTACTGTCCAAACTATGGCTTCCAGATCGTCTAGTAGTGGCCATAAGTTTAATAAACCTGAGTTGGTAGCTATATATCGCTTGGAGTTCTATAAAAACAAAAAGAAATGGAAATTCAGCAATGAGAAGAAGACAGAGCCGCCACAGCCGGCTTGCTTGGAGCCGAAAACTGATCCTAAAAGGTAACTCTGCCTACCACCACCTAGGTCTGCCTACTACCATCTCTTTATTGATTACGTCACGCGGTTTCACCTGTGTAGCTACCGTTGCCGTGGGAATATGGGAATAAAATATAGCCTATGTTACCCGGATATGGTGTAGCTTCCCAACAGTGAAATAATTTTTCTAATCGGTACAGTAGTGTCAGAGACTATTCGATACAAACAAACAATCAAATGTTTTGCTCTTTATAATATTAGTATAGATAAATAAGATAAAAAGAGCTATTACTTATTTACCTGATTTTGACCACAGTCTGTCAGCTCTTTCTATGTGAGATTACTATTTTCCTCTGAGCCTGACCTTTATAGTCTCAATATAGTAACTCTGTCATCAAATGCATGAACTTGCCTAGAATAGCCTGTTTCTTGGCGGGATGCCGGCACTGCCAGGTGTATGATCCCAACGTACTGCTTGCCACCCACTTCATCCAAAACTACACCTTTTGTATCTATACTAATATTATAAAGAGGAAAGATTTGTTTTTTTGTTTGTTTGTTTGTTTGTAACGAATAGGCTCCGGAACTACTGGACCGATTTGAAAAATTCTTTCACTGTTGGGAAGCTACATTCCTTGCGGTGAACATAGGCTATATTTTATTCCTGTATTCCCACGGGAACGGGAACTACGCCGGTGAAACTGCGTGATGTCTGCTAGTAAAAAATATTTTAGACGTTGACCAAATTAGTGTTGATAAATCTTAATAAGCTATTCATAGTAAGCAGAGACTGTGTTCAAATTAATAAACAACTAGATGAAGCATGCTTTACTTGACTGGAATCCTGTTATTCTAGACTACAATCTATACCTGTGCCAAATTATAAATGTACTTCTATCCTGTTCTATCACTACACACTCTTACCTATCCTTCTATTTTTTCCCTTTCTAATTGCCTGTCTGTTGGTATTTATATGTTTTAGATCTATGCAGTACCATTTTGCCTATGTTTCCTTTTACCCAAACACCTACACTATGGGGCTGTTCAAATGAGGTCTTAGAAGGTTTTTGCAGAAGGTTGACAGGTTCTGGTGTTGCAAACATCCATAGAATATTGTGACCGCTTTGTGGTCCCATGAGCTTGTCTACCACCTTACCGTAGTGGTATAATAAATTAAATATGTGGTTGGTGGGTTCCGTTTAGAGTCGAGGTTCTCTAATATTTTATTTCTAGTCAATGTACCTATCAACTTGTATTTATCAAAATTGTAAATAAGGCAGTGCCTACTTCATTCAAATCTAGATGGTACATTTTGGTGTAATGCATTAGTTTTTCTTATATTTTTACTATGATGCCATTGCTATGGAGGCTAGATTCACAAGAAAACACAAAATATCAAATTCTTATTAGTCAGTTGACTATTTGTATCTTGCTATACATCCTTTTTTACTGTGAAAACATCATACTGTTCCACTTTATAAGGTGGCAAACAAGCATTTGAGTAATCTAAGAAGTGTTTATTATTTACTCTGCCTCTATCATTACATTTATGTAATAGTGTTCATAGTTATTTAATTTAGCACAACTGATAGTTCTCACAGTGTCTACAATAACAATATTCTCAACCTAGTGTTCATTGCCTTAGTAAGGTGTACCTCAGGGTAGTGATATAGATCCATTATGAATCTATATCACAGAAACATAGTGATTTTTTTTTAATTGCTCTTGTAGAAGGCTTACAGACTAATATAAAAACTAATAATACAAAATGGAATACAAAATTGCTATTAGATAACATTATTATAGCGTTACTCTAACACTTGTGCAGTGAGGACAGCTGGAACGCGACTTACGAGGTGAACTCCAGCTCAGACAAGGATGTCTCTCCACTGAACAAGGCTTTCATGCACGAAAGTTGTAAGTGTTTTTACTATTTTGTATCCAATGAGCTGTTATATTAGGGTTGTGTATCCTTTTTGGTTAGGGTGGTTTAAAATTTTCATCCAACTAACTTGGTCTGTCTGTCAGTTACATTTTCACGCCTAAACTGCTGAACCGATTTTTATGAAATTTGGTATAGAGATAGTTTGACTCCAAGAAAAGGACATAAGCTACTCTTGCACAAAGGGCCCCATATATCACAACACCACCCGGGCCGGGGTAATCCCTATACCTAATACCTTCGACCAAGTAATACTATAGACAGGCCTACGTCATACATTACGAACTCAAAAACGGCCCTTGCCTGTGACGCTCTGCCACGCTGTTTCAAATGCGTGGCGGAGGGCAAGGAGGCCGACCACCGGGCGGGCAGCAAGGCCTGCGCTGCCTCAAGGCCGAAGACCCGTCCGTCCGCACGGGTGGGTGAGGGTCCACGTTTGCGGCAGGGTGCGGAGATGGATGTTCATTAATGGACACCCATATTCGCATCCTGCAGGTGATCAGGTTCACTGCTCTGGTGCTCAGGACCTTCTGTACCAGAGCATCAGGCAGTGGTCCATCAATGTCGCCGTTGTCGCCGAGCCGTCCGGTGGATCTGGACGGCCTGGCGACTGTCTTTGGGGGTACCGGCGCGGACGACTCGCGCCTAGCGCTTATCGCTAGGGGCCCGGGTTGCGTCGCGGCGGAATATGAGGGTGTGGCTGTCGTGGCCGTTTACATCACGCCGAGCTTCGACCAGCATCAGTTTGAGCTATGGCTCCCTGAGCTGGACGTCGTTCTCGCTGCATGCCGGCCTCGCCCTGTCTTGGTCCTGGGAGACTTCAATGCCTGGTCGCAGGCTTGGGGCTCCCGGGAAACCAGAGATAGGGGGAGGATACTGGAGGACTGGGTCACTACACGTGGCCTAGTCATCCTGAATCGGGGGAATGTCGCAACCTGGACGCGGTGGGGGCTCAGCTCGGTCATAGACGTTTCGTTTGCGACCCCTGAGCTTGCCCGCCGTGTCCAGGGATGGCGTGTGGTGGAGGAGCAGGAGACGTCGTCAGATCACCGATATATTCGGTTCGACGTCTCCCCTCCACATAACCTGCCACCAGCAATCGCGAATCCCCCGGAACCGCGTTGGGCACTTACCGCCGGTACACCAGGTTCCGCCGGAGGCGTCGCCGTCCAGACGAGGCGGCAGCCCGAGAGACGGAGCTCTACGGTGGGTACAAGGAGGCCAAGAGGGCCCTCCAGACGGCCATCAAGCGGTCCAAAAAGTTGGGCCGCGAAGAGCTGATGGAGACTCTGGAGCGGAATCCGTGGATGCGCCCGTACCTTATGGTAAGGGGAAAATTACGCCCTAAGGAGCCCCCACTGACCCAGAGTCTCCAGCCGGAGCGGCTGGAGGGGGTCCTGGACTCCTTGTTCCCGTCGAGAGCGGAGGAACACATTCCTCCGCGCATGGCTCCGTCTCAGGCGCCCAATGCGGAAGGCAGCGAGAACGACGTGCCCATAGTCACCGAGGGTGAGTTAGGGGCGGCTGTACTGCGGCTTAAATCCCGCAGAAACACCGCCCCTGGACCCGACGGCATTCCAGGCCGAGCGTGGGTCCTGGCTCTCGAGGAGCTTGGGCCTCGACTTATAGGTCTTTTCAGCGCATGCCTCGAAAAAGGCCAGTTTCCCAAGGCCTGGAAGACAGGGATGGTCTTGATTCGAAAGGCGGGGCGGCCGGCAAACTCCCCATCAGGGTACCGGCCGATCGTGATGCTCGACGAGGTGTGCAAGCTCTTTGAGCGCATTATTGCACAACGCCTCGTCGGGCACCTAACGCGTGTGGGGCCTGATCTGGCGGATAGCCAGTTTGACTTCCGTCAGGGGCGCTCCACCGTGGACGCGATCATGCGCATTAGAGGTCTGACGGAGGAAGCAGTCTCACAGGGTGAGGTGGTGATGGCGGTGTCTCTTGACATCGCCAACGCCTTCAACACCTTGCCCTGAAGCTGTGTTAGAGAGGCGCTTATCTACGTGGGGAACAGCTAGTAGAAAATATATCCCTGTTGCTGCTATAACAACAAATACTAAAAAGTGAACGAAAAAAGCCATTATTTAAGGGGGGCTCCCGTAAATCAAACGTGATATTTTGTAGTTTTTGTAAAGAACCCTTCCTGCTCCTGCGTGAGTCAGACTTGCACTTGGACTGTTTTTTAAAGAAGTATGAACCTTTTATGGGCTATTATACTAATCATGTAATGTTTGCTTGCTCAATTTTATTTCTTTAGCGGATGATATAGATGAAATCCTCGCGCGGCCCTCGACACCACCACCGAACGAAGATGTTTGGCCAGATGAGGCGGCGCCACCAGGCCTTAAAACATGTCCTGCTGACATTAGGACCAGCACTAGAGCATCAACAGACCCACAACCAAAACTGCTTGAGGCACAGGTAACAATATTGCCACTAATGACCGAATTCGTGACAATATCACTTCTTATTTTCAATTTTACCCGAATGTACACAGCTCACAGCATGGAATTCAAACCAATGAAATAAGGCAAACCAGAAGACGCAGGTTCTAGTCCTGCTCGAGACGATATTTTTTTCACATAATAATTTGTGCATTTAATTTGTTGGAGTTTGTGATTAAGTTAGCATACTAGGTAATTGCTTTTCAAAATTATCTCTAGCTAGCTGTTCCCCGCGGCTTCATTCACGTAGAAGTCGTTATCGCGTAAAATCATTACCCTCTTTTTGCGTAGTCGAGTAAAAAGCAGCCTATGTCCTTCCCAGGGACTCAAACTATCTCTATTTCAAATTTCATCTAACTCGCTTCAGCAGTTTAGGCGTGAAAGCTTAACAGACAGACAGACAGAATTACTTTCGCATTTATAATATCAGTAGGGATGTTTGGGCAGGTATCGTCACAAATCGAATGATCATTTTAGGTGCAATACTAAACATTCAAGCCATGCAACTTAATTAAGTTGCCGGTAGACGGTGCCTACGTCGCCCCAAGATGTAATGTGGTCAAAGAATTTGACGGCCGAGAGTAGTGTCGCGGTGGTCCAACCGTTAGGGCGTTTAGTCTGGCAGATCAGAAGACACAGGTTCGAGTTCGGCGCTTGACCAAATTCTTTTCACATTTTGTGTTTGAGTTAGCATACTAATTGCTTCTCAAAATTATTCTACTATGGAATTCTTCAACAGGGATCTTAAAAGGTTCTTACAGGGTCGGCAGCGCAGCGTGAGTCAGCGTCAACTTGAATGAGACTTGAGTCCTGAATACCCCGGTACATCTATTAACTAAACAATAACATGTTACAACGTAATAGAAATAATTTTGTCGGCAGGCTGTTCAATCTCCCAATCAACCACAAACTACTAGTACACAGCAGTCTGGAGTAACTACATGTAAGGACAAACATAAACCAGACGACAATCGGCTATGGTTACCTAAACCTTCTGACCAGAGACTTGCCAAACATGAATTATCGAATAATCAAAATAGTGGTCAACAGCCATGGCCGCAATCCACAAATATTTGCACTAGTGCACCAACATTACAATCGACAAAGCATCAGCACAAAATCAATGAACAGCTGTGGCCACCAACAACTAATATTCCCACCCATGAATCTACACTAGAATTTCGAAACAACCAAGAAAATGTCGACCAAGAGCTATGGCGATCAACGAACAATATTTGGGGCAATGTAGATGTACCAAATAATCAACATAAGATTGATCAAAAGCAGTGTCGTTCCACAATCGATATTTGGAATGAACCAACACCAGATTCTCCAAATAACCAACATATACTTGCCCAAGAACCATGTCGTCCAACACCCAAGATTTGGGAAAATAAACCTCCATCTGCACCTCCAAATAACCAACAAAATATCGAACAACAAGTATGGCCACCAACAACCAATATTTGGACTAATAAACCAACACCAGATAGTGAAAAGTTTAATTTTCCGATGCAATTTACTCATCCACCTCCACCGATAATAAATAATGCACATCTTATACCTCAAAATGTAAGCCCTAAAGAAATGTCTCCTACCGCTCCTGTTCCCATCAACCCAATCCCACCAATACCTAACAGCAAATGGAGTGTTCCACCACCCTCCTTGCCTGACCCTCTTCAACAGAAAGGAATGTTAGCCAGTCTTCTAAAAAGACAAGCTGAAACTGATTTGTACGACAAAATTGAAAAGGGATTACAACCATCGCCTGCCAACTGTCTCCAGATGCTGTTGTGTCCAGATAAATGGAAGAAACAAAGTATTCCAGATGCTGGGAATTTCGAAGATCAGTATCTAAATCCTCCCATAACAGATGCAGCTAAAATATGGCCTAGCCCACAATCAAAACCTGAACCAGAGTTTTTAAAACAAAGAGAGTCGTATGATCAGCGACAAATGTATCCAAATCCTTCTATTATTAAGAGACAAGCGCCATCGACGCCACCTTTCAGCAAAAGTTTAATTCCAGCCAGTCGTAATAACAAGGAAAGTATTCCATATCCGATTCTGAACTATGGTAATAACAATCATAGTATTCCAATGTCAGACAACAGGAACCACAAGCGAAATGATAACAACGAGCAAAGTACTCCATTTCCGATACAAGGCAATGGTAACAATTCGCAAAGTATTCCGATTTCGTTACCAGGCAATAATAACAACGAAAAAAGTACTCCATTTTCGTTACCAGCCAATAGTAACAACGAAACAAGGAACCCATTTCCGATTCCAGGCATTGGCAACAACAAGCAAAGTATTCCATTCACAAATAGTTGGAACAATAGACAAACAGTTCCAGCTCCAGATATCTGGACTAACGAACTGATTACTCCTGCTCCACACGCTTGGATAAACAAGGTCACCAGTTCTCCACCCAGCAATTGGGACTATAGGCAAAGTACTCCAGTTGCAGGAACTTTGGCAAATTATCCGCAGAAAAATTCTCAATTCTCCTCTCGTGAATCGTTTGCCAATCGACCTCAAAATTTGGAACAGCCAATATACGGAGATACTTGTCAAACGAAAGGCCCAAACATCAGGGCACCTCCGCCCAGTCCAGAGGTATTCCCGGCACACATTTGGTGCGATCCTCAGAAGGTACAGAACGTGTGGACCAATCCTGGTCTTTCGCGGACCGCTGAGACGCTCCAACGTGATGTGATGTTGGAGAAGCAGGGAGATGGGTGGCAGGATCGAGATCAAGTAAGATTCTAATATTTTTATTAATATGTTTTTTAAATAAGCTGGCCAAAATATGCCTCCTGCCTGATGGAAACCCGATTAGGGGCCACTCTCACAGTCCGTGAGAATCTGACCGGCAGTTAGAAGCCCCACGATGTGCTTCTTCACGCTCTGCTTGAAGACCTGGGGTTTGTAGTGAGAGAGAAACAGGTGCGCGGGCAGGTCGTTCCAAGTGCTTATGGAAAGGTGAAATGTGGGCATATAATATGCCTCTGTCTATCCTTTCGGCGATAAAAGCATGTCCGTATGCTTGTCTTTTCTCCTAGGCTTTAAGGCATAATTTCTGCAAAAAAATCTAGCTGTACAGCTGTTTGTTAACACTCGTAAATGTTGGCTGGCAGTAAGCAATTGAGTGGACAATGTCAAGTAGGGTAAACCACCCAATTATTGGCACTTTTAGAATGAATTATTGGCACTTTAGTTAAGAGTATATTTCGAAAAATAAGGGAAACCTAGTTTATTTCATTTCGGTGTTGCCCATTATGTAGTTGTAGGTATGCATTAAAAAGTAAAATAGCATTTTTTTTCTGTTAGAAATGGGAAAAATTACCTAAAGTGCCAATAATTGGAGGAGTGCCAACGATTGGGTGGTTTACCCTATATAGCTTGGCCAAGTGTAGAAATGGGACAGTGGCGCCCCTAATTCATCATCAGTAATTGAATCTATAGTTCAGCACAAAAAAGTACAATATAATGATATTGTACTTTTTTGTGCTGAACTATAGATTCAATTACTGGTGATAGATAAAAGCAAACGTTTCCAGGATTGGGATCACCCCGCGGCTGGGGGAGAAGACGCACTGGACGGTGACGGCGGCGTTCTGTACTCTGCAGGTAAGGTATGTTCCAAGGTAAACTGCCCGCATTGCACGCTAGTTAAAATTTTCCAATGTTCAATCTACACTCGAGAGCAATGAATCCGGGTCACTTAAAGAATCCTAAAAATCTCGGAAACTAAAAATGCTAGGTTAATGCAATAAATTGTATTTAATAGACAATGTAATACTCCTTAAATGAAGGTATTAAAACTTCTTAGTTATTGTAAAGTTATATCATAAAAAAATCAAATTTGAAAAAGGGCCACTTTCGAAGATGGAACTACGAAATTACAGCATTTGGTGTTGCTTTTGTTTGTAATCTGTTATTTATGTGGGTACATAAACCATGTTGATAGTGCTCTATATTCATTAATCAAGCTGAAATTATGTCGCTTACGCCTGAAGAATGCACCAGAATACTTACAATGCTGGAAACCGGCCGGAGTCAGCGCGATACAGCCAGGACTGTCGGTGTGTCGCTGTCAACAGTACAAAGAGTTCTCCGACGTTACGAAGAAACTGGTTCTAACCTACGCAGACCAGGAACGGGCAGAACCAGGTGTACCACAGCACGAGAAGACCGATACTTGGTGAACACCATGCTTCGAAATCGCTTTCTCACAGGAACTGAACTCACCAATCAGTTTCGACGCCTCGGAGGAAGTAACCCAAGTGCATGGACAGTAAGACGTCGGCTTGCTGAATCTAACTTAAAACCCCTTAGACCTGCAAACGGCCCTAAACTGGAGCGTGGGCATCGTATTTCGAGACTAAGGTATGCCCAGAGCCACGTAAATTGGAGTATTGAAGATTGATCAAAAGTTATGTTCTCCGACGAATCAAAATTTATGCTCTACAAGCACGATGGAAGACACAGCAAGCATGCATCGAAGAAAAAGTAGCCTACGGTGGTGGGTCTGTACTTGTGTGGGCCGGAATTTCTTCTGAAAGTCGCACAGAGCTGGTGATCATAGAAAACGGCTCTTTAACTAGCGTAAGATATGTGGAAGAAATCCTCAATGATCACGTTGGTCCATTTATGGTCAATTTAGGTGAGGATGCTATATTTATGCATGACAATGCCCGACCTCATACAGGTAGGATTGTGAATTGTGAATGACTACCTTCAAGAGATGAACATTACTCGTATGGAGTGGCCAGCGCGCAGCCCGGATATCAACCCGATCGAGCATGCTTGGGACGAGCTAGGCAGATGCGTAAAACAACGAAACCCTCCCCCAATCACGCTTCGTGAGCTCAATATTGCTCTCACAGAGGAATGGGAGAATATTCCCCAAAATCGTATAAGGAACTTGGTGTACAGCATGCCAAACCGCGTAAACGCAGTAATGGAAGCACGAGGAGGCAATACGAAGTATTAAAATTCAAGAAAATCGTAATAAAGTTCAAACATTTCATGTTTCCTATTTTTGTTTTAAGGAGAGATCGGCAGTTTTTTCTTTATGTAATTTTGTGTTAATAAAATGTATGGTGACTCATATTTTTTTTACTTTCATTTAAGGAGTATTACATTGTCTATTAAATACAATTTATTGCATTAACCTATCATTTTTAGTTTCCGAGATTTTTAACATTCTTTAAGTGACCCGGATTCATTGCTCTCGAGTGTAGTCACATCGCGTATTCCACCCAAATAATATTTTGTAGTAGTATCGCTTGCATTGTCTAAAAAATGTATGAATTTTTCAAAAGGCAATTTGTTCTTAAAGAGTAAATTCCAAAAAAGTTGTAAGAATAGGACTTGTCATTATTAGAATTTTGTAACTTTGTAAATCCCTAGCACCCAGTATATTCACCTTATTTATTGTGTCCCACGCCACGTAATAGGTGGTGAGCAGTATTGCCGTGTTGATATGGACAGGCGCAGGTTGTGACTGCCTGCTGTTAAAATTTTTCAAGCCGCCCATAAATGGCTTCAACTTGGCTTAACGACTGCCATTTTACTGGCAACCGGGACGTACATTCCGAAGCACGGAAACGCTCACAAAGTGGTCATGTGATGGTCATCCATCCATAATCGGCCACAGTAAATATCCGCTGGGCCATGACCGAGATAAATAGGATGAGGAGTGTAAATTTGTAAATTCGTTGTACGTTAGATTGTAATTTATGCATTATGCGTCATGTTTGTTCCTCAAGTCTTGATCTCCGGTCACCGTTTGCAGCTAACCAAGACACGCTCAAGTCGTGCGGCGAGGTAGGGGAGACAGAGGGACAGGGTGTGGTGGAGGGACAGGGACAGGGGGAGGAGGTAATGTCTCCGGCGCAGATCCGCCAGAACGCGTACGAGTGGGTGCGGCGACTGGCGGCGCTCTACCGGGACCCAGACGAGACGGACTATGACTATCAGGTACGGGGGACATTGGCATTACATTAAATAAATAAATATTTATGGAAATTCTCACACAACATCATCTAGCCCAAATTAAGCTAATGTAAGCTTGTGCTATGGGTCTAGAGCTAGACTGATAGACATACGTATCATACACAGATAACAGCCGAACTTGAAATGTTTTTTGAAGTGAAACTTCTTTATCGGCGTTGGAAAAAAAATTGCGTCACGTCACGTCACGATTTTTGGTTACGCGCCATCTTTGTTCTGTTCCCCACCACGGTGGATTCGAATTAAGAGTACTTTATCCAGGGAAAGCATGTCATTTATGGGTTTTTGGACTTTTGGACTTTTGGGCTTTTGGACTTTTGGACTTTTGGATGGGACATTGGTACTTTGGGTCTTTGGGACTTTGGAACTTTGAGACTTTGGGACTTTTGAACTTTTGAACTTTTGAACTTTTGGACTTTTGGATGGGACCTTGGTACTTTGGGTCTTTGGGACTTTGGAACTTTGGGACTTTGGGACTTTGGGACTTTTGGACTTTTGGATGGGACCTTGGTACTTTGGGTCTTTGGGACTTTGGGACTTTGGGACTTTGGGACTTTGGGACTTTGGGACTTTGGGACTTTGGTACTTTGGTACTTTGGTACTTTGGTACTTTGGTACTTTTGGACTTTTGGATGGGATCTTGGTACTTTGGGTCTTTGGGACTTTGGAACTTTGGGTCTTTGGGACTTTGGAACTTTGGGACTTTGGGACTTTGGGACTTTGGGACCTTGAGACCTTGAGACTTTGGGACTTTGGGACTTTGGGACTTTGGGACCTTGAGACCTTGGGACTTTGGGACTTTGGGACTTTTGGACTTTTGGCCTTTTGGACTTTGGACTTTTGGACTTTTGGACTTTTGGACTTTTGGGACTTTTGGACTTTTGGACTTTTGGACTTTTGTACTTTTTGACTTAATTTAAGGTGAGGTGAAAATTAAGTTTATGAAGAAGTTTCACTTCTTACGTGTGTACACTAAGTACACGCAATTTTTTTTTATTTACTTGTTATTATAATATTGGGTCAGGGCGAGTGGAACGAGAGCGCCAACTTCATCCGCGAGGCGCACGACGTGCCGCACTCCTCCGAGATGGACCCCGACGAGACTAGAGGTGAGGACCCACACAGACACACACACACGCGCATCCGTATACAAACATACACACATGTAACAGCATTCTACGATACTGAAAAGCTCTAAAAAAACCTGAGATGTGTCAAGGGACACCCGGATGGAACGAAGTTCCTTTCGATTAATTAGTGAAGGAATTGTAATAAAATTTTATTTTTTTTATTATTAACCCCCATTTTATTACCCCCCCTTCCCCCCCCCCCTCATCCCCTCCCCCTTCCCCCCCTCTCGGTCGGTACCTCTACCCTCCATACTATAGCTATAAGGAACTTCGTATCAAAAAAGTGTCGTTACAACTTTTCGTGAGATTTTTTTCCGTCTAGCCCCCTTTCACAAGGCGCGATAAGGAACTTCGTTCCAATAAATCACTCCCTGTCCTTTACGATTCTGATTTGTACAAGACGCAAATTCGCTCCTGAGCTGGACGCTATGCAGAGACGTGCTATCCAAATGATCGATTGGACGGGAGGCCTCGACAACCGCAGCGTCCTTGGCTGAATCCATCGCCGCGAATGTTCTGAATAGTTGTTCAGTTTCACCCTCTACTATTTCAATCCCGAATAACGCGGGTGAAGAACCTTTTGCTATTCGAAGCGTTAATAGCGGGCTCGTTATTCTGTTACGATTACTGTAAGCAACTATTTACCTTTAACGTTAGTTACTTTGTGATGTTTATTTGCGAGTGTTTCTGAAGACATTCAAAATTAGCTTCATCGGTTTCAAATCGATTCTTCGTCACGAGAATGTATCTCAGAAATCGTGATAGCTAGAGAGCTGAAATTTTCACAGAAGATGTATTGTTGTTGCCGCTATAACATAACAAATACTAAAATTAGAAAATAATTATTATTTGAGAGACTGTAAAAAATTATGTTTTTTGTATGGGAGTCCCATTTTTTTTGTTTTTATTTTATAACGTGAGGAAAAATCTATCATGGATGCTATGCCGGACTCCTACCGACTAAAAAACCTCACGTAACGCCCAACAGCCTACGGTTGGGAGCCCCGGATACGCCCTCAGAAACATGTCCCAGGACTCCCAACAGCCCCAGCCCAGGGGGTAGTACGGGTGCTATCCCGCGTCTTTGGGGGTTTCGGGTGTGATCCCGCTTGTAAGGGGGGGCGTGCGTGGCTCTCTCACGTCACGCTATAGGAGTCTAGTCAATAAATGCTCACAAGGAGGAGATAGATACAAAGTGTTAAAGACAAAGTTGTAGAGAATTTAATTAGCTTTTATTATGTCGTAAAACACAATTTCGTACAATGCACCGTTTTCGATAACTGAGCAAATAACCAAAAAACTGGACCTTCTTTGTTTTCTCCTCCTCCCCCCCCCCCCCCCTTGGGCTCAGCTCGGAGGTGTCAGGATTTTTAGTAAGTATGTTTATCTTTTTTTTTTTTATACTACTAAGGTGGCAGACAAGCATACGGCCCGCCAGAAGGACCGGTGGTCACCGCAGCCTATGAACGTTTGCAACACCATCCAGAGGCGCCACACTCGCGCTGCCGACCCTGTAAAAACCTTCTAAGACCCCCTTTAAATCCCATACTGTAGGCGTATATTTATTGTATATCTCCTAGTTTAAACAAAGTTTCTGCTTTCGACTTTTCCATCCACAAGTTATTCGTTTACTAGGCTAGTCCCATACAAGAAACATATTGTTTTCCCGTTTTTGGTGGTGAATACGATACTCGCTCGTGTGGTGTCTGTCCCCAGAGTGCACAGAGTGCGTGTGCGGCCCGCTTCCCGCCGCCTTGTCCCCGCGCCGCCTCGCCGCCGCGCTGCGGGGGGGAGCAGAGGCGTTACGAGTCGCTCTACGGGAGCAGCTGCTGCGGGACCGACTGGTGAGTGAGGCACTACACTGGCTTCAGTGGCCGTGAAGTGGTTTGGTTGTAGATGTACCACTTACTAAGTACTTGCAACTTCAGAGTATCGACGGGCAGAGGTATTAGGTAGATAAAATTACACGCGAAAGCAGAGAGTAGAGTGTATTTATTTCATCCAAAACATTGCTTTTATACCTAGTCCTAAACAATAGAAATAATAAAGTACAAACTATCACAATGCATCAATCCGGAATACACCGGTTAAGATATCGTTACACGAGGCGAGCGACGTCTGTACCTGACGAAGTAGGCGTGGCTATGCTGCATTCGGTGTGCAGAATTAACTTGCACGCCTACTCGCTACAGCCGTTCTTGTTCACTATCAAATCAGCCTATAGCAGTCCACTGCTGGCTGGATTCTCGAAATATTTTTTAAATGCATAGTTGTATTCTGTAAAATTGTAAATAGAGCACTTTTTAAAAAGAACAACCCGCTGAGTTTCTTGCCAGTTCTTCTCAGGTGGGTCACGTTGTGAACTGGTAGTAGAGTTTTATTTTATATTCTGGACGTTTTACAAGCGCATCTGTATAATGCCTAAGTGCAATACTTTCTATTTTGTACGTAGGCCTCTCCCAAGTTACGCCACAACACACGGTCCTGCGCTTTCAGCATCCAGTCACTCCCTGCGACTTTAATCGGGGACAGCGGAAGTGCCGAGAACTGGGGACCATACCTTTCTGTGACTGTTCATTATTGGCAGGGATTATTGGCCTTACTGTACAGTCGACTGCAGAAAAAAGTATACAGGGCAATAAAAAAGTTATAACACTTTTAAGAATCTAATGCATCGAAGATATTTTGAAAATTTTAATTGTAGAGGTTTCTTTGAATGTGAACGTAAATCTAAACTGGCGTGTTGGCTTTATCATAAAAGAGCTTAATGATTAAGGCTATTTTAAAATAATTCAGTCCGCTCCGCAGGCGCGGACTGAATTGTCTTAAAATTGACTTAATCTTTAAGCTCTTTTATAATAGGCTTGTGTCCTAAATTTCAAAAATCGTTTATTTTTGTAGCTTTATATCTACATGATCACAAAAAAATATATTTTGATTTAAAACAATCATTTACATAGTTTATTTTGTGATTTAAAAAATGAATTTCAATTTGTATCGAAAACGCTCATGGCGCCTTGTGTGACGTCACTTGATGCCAAACAAAAGTAGTAGTGGTTTTATTTATCCATTTTCGGATAGGCAAAGGCAATTTGAGCCATACAGCCAAGTCTTGTATATTTATTATCTCTTCATTTTGCTTTAAAAAGTCACAGTCCTCGTCCTCTAAGTCCAGTCAAAGTCAAGTACATCATCCCTAAGTCAATGTCAGTCTTCCTTCAGAAAAGCGGTGGATACATTTCTAAAAGTTTCTTTGGATTTTTGTCACTGCAAAGTTGCGATTCACTGCGTTTTATCACTTCCCAACACTAGTGCACGTTGTCAAACGTTTATGTTTAAGAATCCACCATTGATATACACAAAACACTCGAAATTACACTAATTTTGCAAATTTACAGAACGATGCGATACGATTCCTTCCAGTTCCCGCCAAAGAATCTCGCCAAACAAAACAAAAAGAAAATGTGTATTTTTTTATGAGCCCTTTCAATGATTTGTTTTGAGATTAAAAGTTATACTAAAAAAAATAAACGTTTAGGGGTTTTAATCGATATTTAGGGAAATCTGAGGAATTTGAAGTTGGTTTTAGAGGAACATTCGGTAGGAGTTGGCATCACTTTGGCATATGGTCTAAGTAACCAAAGCCAGTATAAATTAATTGAAAAAAAAAATTGCCATTGACATCACTGTTTGACAGGTGTTTGACAGTGCTAAGTAATGCGTTCGTCTGCTTTCCTTATTAATTTAAAACGTAGAGGGAGTATTCTCCCTCTACGATTTAAAATGTTCTCTGTCTACGGTATTTTATGACACAAGATAACACGACTTGTGACACAAGATGTCAAGACTCGAGACTGCCAGAGTGTGTCAAACGTCAAAAGCAAACTGTGACGTCACACCATCTGATAGAGGCTTTGACTATCTAACTATCGGGACTAGCCTTACGTGAACCGCCGCATACAAAAATATTCTGCTAGTCATAGCGGGTGAAGGGGAAAACACAAACACATAGAAAATTTACTACATAGGTTAACTATCTCATGTAATTACAAACGCACACAATAAAAAAATATATCTCACTAAAACAATTTGAAACACACTACAGTAAAAATGTTATCTGTACATTATTTTCTATTCTCGCCTACAAAGATGTAACGTTGTGTGTGTGAAAACAAGTCATAGAGGTGACCATGTCGATAAACATATCGATAAAAAAAACATTTTTATGCACGTATTTTTTATTGGTGGGTGGTAGATGATTATACATATAATAATATCTAACAGTACAATTTTAATGTCTGGTTATATTATTTAAAAAAAACACTTAAATGGCGTAGTGCCTACTTCTTAATACGTGACTAAAGTTGTCTTCAAGGACTGCCATAGGCTGACTATTTGACGGACATATTGATTGTTCCATTCGAAACCCATATTGAATAGAAAGTTTTTAGCCTAGATAACGTAATAGGTGCCGACTGTTGGAGTCAATATGTCTAAGAGTAAAAATGGGATCCTATAACTGTCTCCGCTGTCCGTCTGTCTGACATGACTCTGTATCTCATGAATGGTGATAGCTAGAGAGTTGAAATTTTTACAGATTATGCATTTCTGTTGCCGCTATTCCAACAAATACTAAATACTAAAAAACATAATTAAGAGCGTTAATTCGGTTTTCAAATTTCTTTACGATCGTAAGAAATCAGCGCGGCGCGGCGCATATAGCCGTATAGTGCCAATTGTTGCTACCAACAAGTTTGATACTTTTGTTTTCCTTGATGTATTACCGGTGTCATATTCTTAGTCTAAGCGTTCAATCTTTTATTTTAATTTTTATGTTAGTAATGTTAGTTAATAATTATTGATTATTTTTATACAAAACGGGATTTCGCGTGGCACTATTTTATTATTAATTAAAGGTTTCGGTACCTTCACTTTCCTCGACGTTTCGATAGGGTTACACCTATCGTGGTCCCGAGGTCGCCTCGGAAAGTGAAGGTACCGAAACCTTTAATTAATAATAAAATAGTTCAACGCGTGTTAGTTTAAAACAAATATTGATTACTTTATTGCAAAATTATTGATATTTAGTAGTGTGTGTGTGTGTCGAGACCCTAGGTTCATGGGCATAAAGTTTTTTAAATTTTGAAGAAGCGCCTTGTGGAGTCAACTAGTGACCTAAGGGCTGGCAGTTATTTCTCCCAACGAATAAGCATCGCCGTTCAAGAGGGGAATGCTGCCAGTTTTTTGGGCACAATGCCACCGGGGCCCTATTTAGATTTAGTTTAGTTTTATTCATATTGTAAATAGTTATTATGCTTTATTGTAACATTTGTCTCAATAAATAAAAGAAATATTTCGACTCTAGTAGTGATAGATACTGACATCAATAAAATTAATAAAGTTGACATTTATTTACCTAACTAATATCAATATAGAAATTACAAATACACACATACATGACAACGGTTTCATAAGTTTATTTTTAAAGTATCTAAATATACGAAAATTGTAGAAAGTAATGGACAATATTCTATTATACACTATAAATATTTAAATTTGACAATACACATGGTTAAAAACAAATAATATTTACGTAGCAATGCGCAGGCGCTTGGCATGGTCCGATGTTTTGCTGCCTACTACAGATTCAGTGCTGGCAGGAACATTAAAATATTTTAATAAATAATTCATAAATATTGTTGGATATTCTTACACAACATCATCTAGCCCAAACTAAGCTATAAGCTTGAGCTATGGGATCTAACTCTAATCTTAATATTGATAGTAGGTGTTTTTTTATTTACAATAACCAAATATTTATTAAGAGGCATGTGCATAACAATGCACACCGCCAAGAAAAATGCTAAATAATTAGCCCTTCCGTATCGGCATTGATCGATTATTATATACCTACTAAGATGAATTTTGGGAGGGACCGAACTGAGTTTCTTGGAGTGTTCTTCTCAGTCTGTAGCATTTCCGAACCCCCAGTAAAGTCACAAAAATGTTGACAAACCTATTTTTTTTTAAATTTCAAAGGGAATAAATTTAATTTAATTTTATTTTATCGACTCTTTCTGGGGTTAATCATTTTCGGCAACAGACATTTGTCGTAAAAATTTAACAATTTAGGTTCCATCCTTGTAGTCCAGTACTCGTCGTCTTTCGAAATATTTACTGTGCTTATGGGCAAATTAGTGTTCAGTCAAGCCAACATTTATCGATTTGCGGTGTACGCAAATCGATAAATGTTGGCTTGACTGAAAGTAATTTTTAATACAATTCATTAAAAATATTTATTATATACACAAGATCACTAGAAGATAAAATAAACGCAGCTTCTCACTTGAATTGAAGTCGGCCTTGGATTTTAAAATACCAGTCATGCTTTGTATTAACAGATCCGTATTTTCTCCATAATTTAATTTTACCATCTGCTTTGGCTTGTTCCACATCCATGTGTATAGGGACAGTTCTAGGTAAATTGATTGATTGATTGGTTATTAGGTCGTCTACAACAAGGTTTTTTAGCAGTGGTGAGACCCCGCCTTCTTCTGGATAACCTTTGGCCATGGCTGCGCACTAGTTTCCGCTTGTCTGTAGCTTTAAAATGAGTTATTTAGCATGTTATCTATCTATTCACTGACATCGTGTATACTCGGTGTTTTGCCAGTGCCGTGGTTATGCTTCTTTTTTTGAAAGCTCCCTCTATGTTCATGAAAGTGCCGAGGCACATTGATTGATTGATTCTGGATGACCTCTTCTATTTTGTGTACCACTGCATGTAGTGCTGAGTCTGTAGACTTGCCGGGGGCAATATGCGCGTTGGTTGGAATGCAGTGTCTTATTTTGAAGGGCCGTCTCTCTGTCACACAATCTTTCCAGAGTTTTTAGCAGGAAAGACGAAGGGCTTATCGGTCTGTATAACCAGAGGTCCGAATCACAAATATAAACCCTTTACCGGGTATTGGTATAAAGATCACTTAGACCTCTCTCCACAGTCAGGGTCACAGTTCCATTCATTGTCTGGCGTACAGATACTAAGTAGCTGACAATATCAACTTGTGTCCTCCGGCCTCCCCCATTTTATCACTGCAGGGAAGACTTCATCCTGTCCTGGAGATTTGAAGGACTTGAAGTTGTTAATTACCCATTCAGATTTTTGTAAGTTGACAGAATAGAATAGAACAGGTCTTGCGAGCTCCCACTGGACTTCTTTTGTGGATACGTATTCCACCAGCCACATGAGTGTCTGCAGCAATTGGCATCCTGTGAAGTGCGTTTGAATCAAAATACTCTCGGCTTCTTTTCATGATAGTTTACGTTAGTAGAATGATGTAGTGGTAATTTATATGTTATTAATTTATTGTTTTCGAGTAATTAAGTGATGTAGTGGTCATTATATAATGTTAATTTGCCTTTGAAAATTGCCGAAAGGCGAAACCAGTCAGGTGTAAAATAAATAAATGTTGTGGAACAGTACAAGTGCCGTTAATGAATATGTGCAGCAGGTTCCACCAAGTGCCATCCATCAACAGTATAAATAATTCTTTTCATGGGTTGGTCAGGCCGCCGCGCCGTCAGGTTTCTTTATAGATACGGACAGCTCTGTCTCTTGTTTGGCCAGTATTAGTCTGACTCTAGCAGAAGTTTCTCCAAGACTTGGTACTTCTGTATCTCAGTCGCTACTTGTATTTTGCTTTAGCGGCTTTATAGCCGTCCCAATCCTGGTCTGGTTCCTCACAGGTGTTCCATAATTACCACTTATGAAATGGGGTGTTAATATGTTATTATCAATACCACACGAATAGTGACTACCTGCCTTGCGTATAATACCTACACCTACGCTGTTCGTGAAGAAAATAGTGCAACTGTAATAGCTTATAACTTGGTCAGTTTTCGTTAGATTCATTTAATTTTTTTTATACAGTATTTTGAAGCGAAACTCTAGTCGGGGTGTCTGAGCTTTGCACTATACAAAAGTTCACGTTGTATATCGACCATAAATATTTATATCCTACTATCCTACTAATATTATAAATGTGAAAGTTTGTGAAGATGTTTGGATGTTTGGATGTTTGTTACTCAATCACGCTCTTACGGCTGAATGGATCCAGCTGAAATTTGGTATAGGGATAGAGTATAGTCTGGAATAACACATAGGCTACTTCTTATCCCAGAAAATTGTTTTCACGGGAAGCTGGAACGGGAACCAAAATTCACGCGGGCGAATCCGCGCGCATCAGCTAGTATATTATATTATACGTCACAAAGTACTAAGATTGTTTGGTCACGCTAGAATTAGACTATTTTTGTTAATTTTTTCGTATTCAAAAATGGAACATCGAGCGACATGACCACTCTCTGAGAGCCTCTCGGCGGTACTAAATCGTATTTGTTCGCGTATCTGCATTTATAGGGGTTCACAAAATACTTTGTAAAAAAAAATCTGTATCTAGTTACTTATAAAGAAATATTTTTATTGTCAGAGGTGAAGTTCTGACATAATATTACATAATTATCATAATGATTTAAACTACAGAAGCTGGTGAAAAGACTACTTTATTGTGGTGAAAATTCTCAGTATTTGAGCAAACTTGACAGTCATTTTTCTCCAAAAAAAGGAACCTACCTGATATCAGGTTATTCTACAAACAGATAGCCTAGGCCTTTTGCAATTGCTTCGTATACCTTGCTCATTAAATTTATCAGCTATTTGACATGAATTTAAGCATCGAAATCGATGCAAATCGTATGATTTGAAAAACCTTGTTCACTTTCGTTGATATTAACCATATGTAATCTGTTGTTAGGTAAAATATGTTTTATAAAACGTTTAGAGCGCTAAATTTTCTAAGTATGTTAGTGAATACCATGTTTGTACGATAAATATTTAATGACTTTAAACGCAATGAAAAGTATGGTTTCTGAGCAAAACGTGGGGCGAAATATGTTAACCCTCTTAAGGGTGGCTACCATACAACATAGAAATGACATGAATGCCTTACAATTTTTTTTTTAATATCTTACATGTACAGATTCTCGACCCTCTACAATTTTATTAAGTACTAGCTTTGCCCGCGACTTCGTTTACGAGATGATTTTAACAAATAACCAATCAACTTTGACCTGTCCAATGCAAAGGCTTCTAGTAAAACATAGGTCAAGCTGTATAATCATTTCCGCTGAACCGATTTTGATGAAACATACAGCGATATTTAAGTTTAAAAATTCCTACAAAATCCTAATAATATATGATCAAGCTACTGAATTTTGCTCCAACCTCGAACAAATAAACAAAAAAACAGACATGAAGAAAAAATATAGATTTGGATTCAAAAGTCTTAAATTAGTCGATTACAGTTATTTTTTTATTTATTTATCTGAAACTAGTTGTTGGAATTCAAAAGTTCTTTTATAAATTATTGATTTTTAAAATGAATTAATTTGGAATAAATATGTCTGATACATTTGTCTGCGTTATTTTTTCTTGCAAGATATGCAATCCTTGTATCAGTATATTTAGTCATCACTGCTTTGGCAAGTTCAATTTTATGAGACACAAACATATCAGTGTCGTGAAATTCGAAATTAGGAAATAAATCAGTATTTATACAACGGAGAGCTTTAACGATGACATACACGGTTGTGTACTTAGTATCTAGTTTTCGTTTTTCATCAAGACCCTGTCTTATAATTTTTTCGCATAGACGGCACAGCATTACCACATCCTTTGATGCAAATTTTAAGTACCCACGAGTTTTGAAATGTGTCAGGCTTGTATCGTCACTTGGACCAAACAAGTTTTTAAGACATTCATCACATTTAATTTTTGTTGAAAGACAGTGAACCACAAAACCTGCTATATATTCTACTACTTTATTCCCAAATGGTGAAAGATACAATTGACATTCAAAATCTAAATTAGAGTCCAGTGTAGTTTCGAAGCTTTCTATATTTTCTTGTTTCGTAATATTTTTTCGACTTGACGTATGATTAATTTTGTCAGTAGAAGAGCAATTTAAAATACTTAGATTTTCCAAGGGTAGACAATTAGTACCTGTTCCAAAAACTGTCAACTCATTGTGAATGAGAAGTTTTCTATATATTGCCTCGAATTGACGCGCTGTAGGATTGTCTGAAAACCCACCGTGACTACGAATCTTAGAGAATAAGATTTCAATATGGTCTTGGCTAATTTTGTGCAATGGTAAATAACTTATCGATATCTCAGGATTTAAAACTAAATCTTTAAATAATGATTTTGTGCTTTCAATACATACACAAAATCCCAAGAAACCTGTGTAACGAGGACTTTGCATGATATTCATCCTCTTTGAATTATTGTTACGACTTGGTACATCGACACTTAAATTACGTATGCAATACTTAGCTTCATCTAACTTGGTAAATAGTTCTTGGTAATTAATTTGATTCACTGCTCTTTTGTAACCGAAACTATGAGTTTTAGAGTCTAATATATCAAAGATATCATTTATCAGTTTTAAAAACTTTGCAGTAGGACCAACTTTTTCAAAACCGGGTAATTTGAGACTTTCACAAAATAATAAGGCATCAGCTACACTCTGGCTGAAGAGTTGGGCTGCTAGGCGGACATATAATTATAATTAATAATTTATGTTTTAAAGTAAATGTGATTTGATCTTAATTTATTAGCCAAATAAAATAGTTCTTCTTCTTGCAATTGATGCAATTTTAATATAAAATTCCATTCAATTCTGTTGTTTAAGCTGTCTATGAAGTATTTATAATGTTCAAATGTATTGCGGATTAATTTTAACATGTGGCAAGGGTCTAAAAAGAAATAAACACGTTGACCGGATACTGGATCTAGTATTGTGGTCTGCATGTTATCAGGATCCATGCAGCAGCCCAACTCCTCTGCCATAGCTATATTACATTTAGTGCCGTCACAGGTCAATGCCTTAATTTCAACTCCTGTGTTACTAATGAGCTGAAATGCCATAGTTACCAAACGGGCTTTAAGAGCAGCTGATATTCCTTTTATTAAAAAGAACCCTATGGGTAATTTCCACATTGTATTTATACCTACTAATAAGAACACTAGAGCATCAGTAGCTTCTTCAGTCGTGTCGGTTATATTATCAAAACCATAATTTATGTATCCGTAGTACCTTTGTGATTTGGGATGCCATTCAGGACAAGTTTTTATTTTCATTTCATCAATGACAAGGGTACAGTAAATTTGACTATTATTTTTCCTGTATACATTTCAAGGTATGAAAAGCTTCCTGTGTAAAACCAGGCTGGCCGTTTATGGTAGCATACCACTTAGTCAACGTTCGAGGATGTGGTAATGCAGTTGAAAATGTTTTCCTGACGTAACAATACGCTTTGGGCGAGTAATAGTTCAATGTTAGTGCAAAACACCGCAGTTCAGGAGAAAAAGGTTTACGAGTTATTTTCCCTGCGGTTGTGTTAGTTATTTGTCGTTTTAAAACTTCAGAACTGGTAACTCCAATGTTATTAAGTATTAATTTTTGCTCTTTATCTATTAGTGAATTTTTGTTTAACGTTGCTAACATATCTTGCAGAGAAGCTACTTTCTTTTTTAAATATCTATTTTTAGAATTCAACCTTTTAATGACCTTTACTTGAGTTTCCATTTTCAGTTTCATTTTTATCTTTCTTGGCGTTAATTCGACACTTGAGTGTGGTATAACATCACTGATCTGGCTTGTTGACTCTTCTTTCTGTGATTTTTTTAAGTATTGTTATAGTTTCCCGTGACGCTTGGCACAAGGCGGGATATGTAGGGACAATATTTATGGTTTTATGACGAACTTGAGATACTAATTTATATGCCATTGACATACATACATACATATGGTCACGCCTTTTTCCCCGAAGGGGTAGGCAGAGGCATATTATACATTTACCCACATTACACCTTTTTAGAATTGGTCCCACGTAATAGGTGGTGAGCCGTATTGCCGTGTTGAGATGGACAGGCGCGGGTTGTGACTGCCCACTGTTGAAATTTTTCAAGCTGCCTAAAAGGCCTTCGACATGGCTTAACGACTGCCATTTTACTGGCAAACCGGAACCAACTACTTAACGTGCTCGTGTTTCATAGTCACTGATAGTTCTTATTTATGTAGAGATAATAGAGAATGTATTATAAAACGGGATTTTATTTATAACTAGCTGACCCTTGCAACTTCATTTACGCTACATAAGGTGTATGAAAGGAGAGGTATTTTTTCATCAGTCTCATGGTAGCGTATCAAACTGCCGTGTCTGCTTAATCATAAAAGAGCTTAAAGATTAAGTCCATTCTAAAACAATTCAAACAACAACTGAATTATTTTAAAATAGCCTTAATCATTAAGCTCCCAAACCATCCTAGGGTAGTAGTATCGTTCACAGTGTATTATAATCGCTCAGTAGCGGTCACTATCTTCTTTTTATGTTTTATGATGGTGTGGACTTGTAGTTTCTACACATCATTACGAATATATTCCTTCATTCATTGGTAATTTTAACCAAAATAAATATTGATTATTTCGAGCAAAATCTGCAAAAATGTTTTTGTCAAAGTTCAATGGACCTTTTAAGAAAAGCTTCATAATTTCAAAACCATTTTTTTTTTAATTTTTGATGTGTCATATGCTGTACTACGTTTATATCTAACGTTATTGGCCATAAAGAGAGAGTGACCGCTACTGAGCGATTATAAAACACTGTGCGATTGTTAGATTGTTAGATAGATTGTTAGATCTTTGGATTATGAAGCTCGATCCAATGATTGGGTCCCTCATTGAGTAAGTGTTCGGCAATGGCTGACTTATTTGTTTGAAGATTATTAACGAAATCCCGTTCTATAAGACATAATGTGTGTAAGTTCAAAACAAATGATGCACAGAGAAGCCTTGTTTTTCGAAAGTGGTCTCTTGGTACTTATCAAAATAATATAGATTTGTACTGAATTTACGTACATCTTGCGTTAAGTACAAACTTGGTACAGCATTATCTACACTCGAGAGCAATGAATCCGGGTCACTTAAAGAATGTTAAAAATCTCGGAAACTAAAAATGATAGGTTAATGCAATAAATTGTATTTAATAGACAATGTAATACTCCTTAAATGAAAGTAAAAAAAATATGAGTCACCATACATTTTATTAACACAAAATTACATAAAGAAAAAACTGCCGATCTCTCCTTAAAACAAAAATAGGAAACATGAAATTTTTGAACTTTATTACGATTTTCTTGAATTTTAATACTTCGTATTGCCTCCTCGTGCTTCCATCAGTGCCGGATTAGCCACGTAGCAAGAGTAGCAAATGCTACGGGCCCCGCGTTTTTGGGGGCCCCGCACTCCAACGCCTGTCTGACCGTTTTAAGCGCGAAGCGCTTAGGCTATGCTTTACTTCCACTTGAAAATCTAAAACTCGATTTCGACACGTTTAATCGTAAAAAAAAGATGGTATTTAACGATTTTGTTTTCGTTAATGTTCTAATGTTTAATTATAATCGATATATTTAGACTAGCATCTGTACCACGTTTCTACTCTTCAGGCGGCTTGATTTTTAATTTGTTCATATAGGTAAACCTTTATTTTGCGAGTTTACGTAACAGGCGAACTATTTAAATTTGGGTGCTAATTAAACGAACTTCTTTTTAATAGCATTATTGGCCTCCGAAAAAATATTTTGCCCCCCAAATTAATAAGTCAGCCACAATTAATGAGCGTCAGTATTTTTAGATTCTAGCCACCGTTAAACTTCTTTATTAGCCACTGTTAATATAATTCAGCATCGTGATTATTTTTTAGCATCTAATTTTGTAACATGCATTCAAACAGTGAACTCCTAAATTACTAAAAAATGGCATCAAAATAGACATTATTTATTAATATCTTAGCTTCTAATTTCTTAATTCAGCATGTTTAAAATGTAACTCATCCCACATTAATGGATTATCAAAGTTAAATAAAATTGCCATCAAAAAACAAATTATGGCCACTAATATTACCTAAATAGCTAGAACCACTTGTAGCCACTGACTCAGTCTTTTGTAAACGATCACTGCAGTAAGCAACTACCGCTATTGCTGGTGCTCGGCTGTGTGACCACTTTGTAACATTTGATTTGCAAGAGTTTCCTTGCTTTGAAAGGCACGTTAAGATGACTGTATGGGGAGTCACAATCTGGTGGTGGAAATGGACAAGCGAGTTCGTTTCAACACGGGAGCGTGGGACAGACCTGCGGGCATAAATGCTTTTATTTATTATAATGTTACCTGCAGTCTTTATAATTTAGATATTCTATACAATACCTGCATTCTAAGGAATACCTGTCCCAGACTCCAGACACCCCGTCCAAGCAATGTATGAAATGTTTTGAATGAGTACATATTATATGATTGTTCATACTTTGTCTAGGTATTGTACAACATTCGTAGGGATTGCATAGAGTACCTGCTGGTACTTCGGCAATGTGTAAAATAAATAGGTATTTATCACATTGCCGGTGCACCATAAAAAGTCAAACAATCAATATAGCCTATAGCAGTCCACTGCTGGACATAGGCCTCTCCCAAACCTCGCCACAACACACGATCCTGCGCTTTGCGCATCCAATCAATCCCTGCAACCTGCTTTAGGTCGTCGCTCCATCTGGCAGGGGGTCGTCCTACCCCACGTTTACCAAGACGCGGTCTCCACTCCAGAACTCGCTTGCTCCATCGGCCATCAGTTCTTCTACAAATGTGGCCAGCCCACTGCCACTTCAAAACGCATATACTCATAAAATTGTAAATACCGCAAAATTATTAACTATCGAGAAATTATACATTGTTACAGAATGCTAAATATTAAAATTTTGACATCTAGTACTCGGCGGCCGCTGCCACTGCATGCTCGCTTCACTCGCTCGCCTTCGCACGTCAGTGGTAACTGTTCCAACCTAACCTAACCTTCGCAAGCAGCAAATAAACCTTCCATACTCTCGTATATAATTATTTCATACATTGCCTTGCCTGCAAGTTTCAGGTACCTATTCTATAGAATGCTCAGACATTATACAGATTTCGGTCGGTGACGTTATGTATGCATGTAATACAGATTATAGAACTAAAGACAGATAACGCTCACCAAACCAAAAAGGAAGACCAAGAAAGCAAATACTAAACTCAAAAGTGAGTACTATAACGTAGCAGTGCTAAACACTGTTTACACGTAACGAGTAATTTCTAATTAATCGTGAAATTTATGACGACATTATCCACATGTTCACTTAATGTATATACCTATATTAAAGTCAAAGTGTATAATGTATTATACATTTTTAAGTTTAGTATTTGCTTTCTTGACCTCACTTTCTGGTTCGGTAAGCGTAATCCGTTTTTAGTTACAAAGTGACATCAAATAGCGGTCTCTGATTGATGCAAATGGCCGGTCGCTATTTTCACGAAAAAAGAATGTGATATATTTATTTTAATGCCAAGTTATAAAAACTGATGTTGTCTGTGGAGGCTTAAATTGTAATTTTTTGAGGCTCTCTATTTGAAGCTGTAAAATATAAAATGGCGATTACATATAAAATCTGTGGCTGAATTAGTAAATTAGGTGTTAATATATTAATACGCAGGACAAGTTAAAATAATTGTTGATCTTCATTTGATGCTCATTATGGATTTTTTTAGGTGACGTTGTAAAGAGGACGAATTAGCATATTAGAGGCTATTTCATTTTCGCGTGGCTTAGTTATTAAATCAGATGCTAAATGCTGTGGCCGATAAAAACTTTTGAGGCTCGGTTTATTATATCCCTTTAAATTGTAATAACTCAGTCACGATCCAATCTACTGTGATTGGTTGATTTCTTATTTATTTATTTGTTTATTTTCATTATTGATAACGTACTGTCTGCTTTTAAACGTATGAAAGCATATCATAAGATTACTAGTGCTTTTGAAGTATTTCGACAGCTAAAATCTCTTACAACAGAAGAGATTTTTGAAAAATCCTCAAGTATGGTCAGTGCTTACGAAGATGATTTGGAGAACAGCCTAGGGGCAAATTAGTGCAGTTCGCAGAGCTGCTGAAAACAGATGTGGCTACTGTTATTGACAGCAAGAAACAGGAGCCTCTGGAACTGCAATTTTATAAACTTTTATTAAATTATTCTTTAGAATCGTGTTTCCCAAACTTAGAAATTGCCTTGCGCATTTACTTGTCTCTCATGATCACTGACTGCAGTGGCGAAAGTTATTTTTCAACATTAAAACGTATTAAAATGAATTAATTGAAGCTTACATTTGAACGCGAATAAAACGAAAGTGGTGGTATTCGAAAGAGAAGAGGACTGAACGAATGCCAGGATATCTGTAAATGATGTAGTGTTGGAACTGGTGGATGAGTTTGTATATCTTGGATATGCATTTAGCAGGGATAGACGGTACACCGCTGACGTAGAAAGGAGGGTAACTGCGGGCAATAGTGTGAATGGGGCGTTAGGCAAACTTTTAGGTATCAAAAGCTTAAGTCAAAAGGCCCAACTCGCTGTACACAGTGCGGTGCTGATACCTACGCTAACGTATGGAAGCGAGAGTTGGGTATAGTAGAGAACGCATGAAAGTAGATTAAACGCGGTCGAGATGCGCGCGCTACGCAAAATCTGCGGAGTAACGCTCGCAGATCGCGTTCGGAAGAGAGTTGGTCTGGACGAGAGTGTCGGTGTTAAAGTTAGGAAGGGCATGCTACGATGGTTCGGGCATGTGAAATGAATGGGAGATGAAAGAATGGCAAAACAGATATACAACGTGAAAGTGGATAGACGTAGGAGTCAGGGAAGGCCACGATATACCTATCACGACCAAATTAATCGTGTGTTAGCAGAAGGTGGTGTCTAGAGCCGAAGGAACCGACGTACATGCATGAAAAGAAAAATGAAAGTTGAAGAAGCAAGTGAGGTGTGTATGGACCGTGCCGTGTGGCCCTCGGTTATTTCTACCTACCCGCAAGGGATTTGGCGTGAAGATAGTATAGTATAGTATAAAAATGAATTAAGGAACACGATGGGCCAAGAACGTCTTTATCATCTCACTTTGTTGAATATAGAGCATGATTTGCTTAGAGAAGTCGATATTGAAAGTGTTATCTCTAAATTTGCCATATTAAATCTAGAAACGTTTATTTGTAACAGTTTTGTTTTATTTAATAGGTACCCTAAACTTGAGAACCTAAAGCAAACCAAGGGAAGGGCCCCTTGACAGAATTTGCTACAGGCCCCGCGCTGGCTTAATCCGGCACTGGCTTCCATTACTGCGTTTACGCGGTTTGGCATGCTGTACACCAAGTTCCTTATACGATTTTGGGGAATATTCTCCCATTCCTCTGTGAGAGCAATTTTGAGCTCACGAAGCGTGATTGGGGGAGGGTTTCGTTGTTTTACGCATCTGCCTAGCTCGTCCCAAGCATGCTCGATCGGGTTGATATCCGGGCTGCGCGCTGGCCACTCCATACGAGTAATGTTCATCTCTTGAAGGTAGTCATTCACAATCCTACCTGTATGAGGTCGGGCATTGTCATGCATAAATATAGCATCCTCACCTAAATTGACCATAAATGGACCAACGTGATCATTGAGGATTTCTTCCACATATCTTACGCTAGTTAAAGAGCCGTTTTCTATGATCACCAGCTCTGTGCGACTTTCAGAAGAAATTCCGGCCCACACAAGTACAGACCCACCACCGTAGGCTACTTTTTCTTCGATGCATGCTTGCTTGAATCTTTCCCCTGGTCTTCGATACACTCTGTGTCTTCCATCGTGCTTGTAGAGCATAAATTTTGATTCGTCGGAGAACATAACTTTTGACCAATCTTCAATACTCCAATTTACGTGGCTCTGGGCATACCTTAGTCTCGAAATACGATGCCCACGCTCCAGTTTAGGGCCGTTTGCAGGTCTAAGGGGTTTTAAGTTAGATTCAGCAAGCCGACGTCTTACTGTCCATGCACTTGGGTTACTTCCTCCGAGGCGTCGAAACTGATTGGTGAGTTCAGTTCCTGTGAGAAAGCGATTTCGAAGCATGGTGTTCACCAAGTATCGGTCTTCTCGTGCTGTGGTACACCTGGTTCTGCCCGTTCCTGGTCTGCGTAGGTTAGAACCAGTTTCTTCGTAACGTCGGAGAACTCTTTGTACTGTTGACAGCGACACACCGACAGTCCTGGCTGTATCGCGCTGACTCCGGCCGGTTTCCAGCATTGTAAGTATTCTGGTGCATTCTTCAGGCGTAAGCGACATAATTTCAGCTTGATTAATGAATATAGAGCACTATCAACATGGTTTATGTACCCACATAAATGACAGATTACAAACAAAAGCAACACCAAATGCTGTAATTTCGTAGTTCCATCTTCGAAAGTGGCCCTTTTTCAAATTTGATTTTTTTATGATATAACTTTACAATAACTAAGAAGTTTTAATACCTTCATTTAAGGAGTATTACATTGTCTATTAAATACAATTTATTGCATTAACCTAGCATTTTTAGTTTCCGAGATTTTTAGGATTCTTTAAGTGACCCGGATTCATTGCTCTCGAGTGTATTAATTTACGCCGTTTACTATTTATTTCGAACGATGATGGTTCAAAATGAGCTGAGCAAATTGTACTTGTTCGGGTGGGCTGCCAACTGCGCTTTCTGTTGCAGCATTGGGTCCACTTGTTTTTTAAGAAAACTTCTTTAGGAAAGCTGAAAAATATATGCCTACTCTTAATAAAACACACGGAGTCGCGAAACAAAACAAAATGTATCTATCGTAATTTTAATTTGTATGCCACCAGAAATAACACTCGACGAAGAATAACACTAAAAAGGGCTCTCTGATAAGAAATGTCCACCATGTTTTTTTTATTTATTGTTTGCTGACCCCGCAACTTCGTTTACGTCACATAAGGTGTATGAAAGGAGAGGCATCAAGCAGCGTGTGAAACTGCCCTGTTTGCTTAATCATAAAAGAGCTTAATGATTAAGGACTGCCTCTGTGGCGCGGTTGGTAGTGATACCGCCTGCGGCGCTGGAGGTCCTGGGTTCGATTCCTGGGTCGGTCCAAATATTTGTGTGATCCACAAATGTTTGTTTCGGAGTTTGGGTGTTTCTATGTATAATATGTATGTATTTAGAAATATATAAGTATGTATATCAGTCGTCTAGATCCCATAGCACAAGCTTTATATCTTAGTTTGGGCTAGGTGATGTTGTGTCTGACTGTCCAAAAAAAAAAATTATATTAATTTTTTTTAAAATTTTAAAACAATTCAATGCATTGTTTTAAAATAGTCTTAATCATTTATTTTAATATAAATCATTTAGTTTAATATAACACAAATATAAATCATTTATTTTAATATAAATAATAATAATTGATTTAAAATAGACTATAATATACTATTATATTTATCGTAGATTTGCACGCTGTACGGACCAAGTAAAAATAACATAGTTTAAGGCATACTGCCAGAGTCTGTACACGTGTAATCTATGGGCGCACTTCGCGAAAAAGTCGCTAGATGCCCTGCGCGTTCAATATAATAATGCTTTTAGAGTGCTGTTGCGAATGCCTCGTTACTGCAGTGCATCGACGATGTTTGCTCGGAACCATACGGATGGTTTCTGGGCAATTGTTCGCAAACAAACGGCATCCCTGGTGAGGAGGGTGCGAGACAGTCGAAACAGCATTCTGCAAACAATTGCGTGGAGCTACAGGCCTATAATGAAAGCTTTAATACAGCAAACTATTACAGTTACTAACACTAGGATATAAGTTTTATTTTTGTATAACTAACCTATATGGATTTATATTATGGTCCGAAATAAACAATTTATTATTATATTATTATTATTATTTATACGACTATAATATTTATTTATATGTCGCCGTGTCGCCGCACTCAGCGGGCCTGCGCTTTTTAAAAAACAGCTGGCGCGTGTCTACTCCGACATATACTATAATATAAATAAACATTAAGTCTATTTTAAAACAAAAATTTTTAAAAAAATACTCTTAATCATTAAGCTCTTTTATGATTAAGCCAACACGCTAGTTTAGATTTACACTCGCATTCAAAGAAACCCCTACACTACCCCTAAACAGACAAAAATTCTAAAAATCATTGTTTTAGGTTCTATTACGTTGATAAAGCCCCCCTATAACATTTTTTCTTATTTATCTTCCATGTACAGACAGCGACCTGTTACGACTTTTTTATATGTATTGATATATTTTTAAATTTACCTCATATAAACGAACCAGATGATGCTTGCGGTTTCACCTGCGTGGAATTCGGTTCCTATGTGTTATCGCTGTACCAAATTTCAGCCAGATCCATTCAGCCGTTAAAACGCGATTGAGTAACAAATAGCCAAACAATAATCTTCATAACTTTTCACTGTTATAATATTAGGTAGGATAACCTCCATAATCATGAGTTTTATGAAAACCACCGTATTATCTAATACAAAAACATTGTATGTATATATTTTATGCAACACTATTCGTATTAAAAAGGTCTACCATTCGCTGTTATTATTATCGAGAAAAATTGGCATGCAACAGGAACGGGAACTAAATAACACGCGAGTGCCGACGCACACAACAGCTAGTTTTTTAATAAATATATGATAAGCCAATGTAAAAAACTTACATGTGAAATGAGATTCCATCTTTCTTTAAACTAAAGGTGCCTGAACGTTTTTTACAGATATTAACAGCACACGTCGGCATTTTATAGCATTCAGAGGGGCTAAAAAATCAAAACATACTTTCACTTTATCTATGATTTTTGATACAATAAATAAAACACTAGTACTTAATATAAATTTCAAATTAAATAACAGCTCCATGTGTAATTATAAGAAATACCCTGCCTATCGAAATTATGATACTTCTTCTTCAACATTAATAATTGCCTGCCTATATTACGTTTAAAAATCATAAAAATCTTTAAAACTCCGTTCCGGAAAATGTGTCTAAAGTCATTTTCAATTAATACAGAATATTAAATAAATTGGTTGAACGCATACTTGTCTGTCCCCAGTAGTAATTACAAAGTATCGATAACAATTTATTGTCGCAGTTGAACTCTCTAGCGTGTGTGAAATGTTACTTGTGTGCTACTAGTCTCGCAAATTTTTTGTTAATTTTGACAATCAAATTTTCACTTTGTCTTAAGGAGTAAATAAAGTTGAAAATAGATTAAGAAAATCATGATTGATGACAGCTAGTCTCGCGAGGAGTGCCGTTTTGAACTTGTCGCGAGACTACTACCTACTACTGTCTTTTGCATGACAGGCTAATTTGTTTTATAAGGTTTAGGTTTAAGGTTGATATTTATTAGCCTTTCAATTATTTGTTAAAGAAATGATTCGATTATTTTGATAATCGATTTTGCAACTGATGTTCTCGATTCCTATTCATAGAATTTACTTATTGTGTTGTTTAATGAAAAAGCAAATGTAATTAGGAAAAAAGTACTTACATATAAAAAATGATTCTATCTTTCTGTAATGTTGAGGTATTTGACTGTATTCAGTAGTTATATACGGCACACGTCGGCACTAATCTGAGGACGAAATGCGTCCGCACGCAGCTATAACGATTATAATAGTGAATCAATCGATTCTTAAATGCTTTTTATAAACCATCTTGACCAAATGGACAATTGCCTTGGCAGAGGGGAAAGCTTATGTAAGGCGTGTCCTGTTAGTTAGATAGTCAAAGGATAGAGGTGTTTGATGTCACGTGACTGATTGCCTATTTTTTCCAATCTTATTTTCTAAAAATAATAGTAATCCTTAATTTGTGCACCAATATAAATTACTTTTTGTTATTTATATACCGGACATAGTCGTTAGAAACACACATCAATCAGATTTATTCTTAGTGGACACAAGCCTATTAAGCAAACATGGCAGTTTCACACGCCCCTTAATGAATCTGATGAAGCCTCTCCTTTTATTCACCTTATGTGACGCAAACGAAGTTGCAGGGTCAGCTAGTCTTAAATATATTTTTATGAGATCTTGTATAGTTATAGAATTACCGTTTTTACAAAAATAACAATAGCAAATTTCATAAAAATATATGAAAGAGTTTTTGAAAAAAGTCAATGCTTACAGGGCGGCCCTGTATCTTTTCTCTGCAGCTGACTGTACCACGCTGACAAAACGGGTTGGTACAGGGTTTCATTTAGAGGTCCCTTCTCTACGCCACGACCTCGTCCGTTGATCGGCAGGTGCACCACTGGCAGGCGAGGCTGGCTTGGACCTCGGGGATGTTGGTAGGGACCTATTACCTTGCAACTCTGCCAGTAAATGTACAAGCAACCATCTTGACGTTCATAAGTGTTACTTTGCAACCTACGTGAAGTACAAATTTAGAATTTTTTCCCACAAATATGCACAGATTAGAAATCTGATCCCGTTGCCCCGAATCCTTCGATTTCGATTGATCAACCAGAAGTGGTTTAGTTTCGTGGTTGTTACACGTGAAGCTCCCTAACTGTTTAACTAGATATGACATATCGCACATCCATATCTAAAGAGCTGCAACTCAAAAATCGCATTTTTTGAGATAAGCACACCACCGCATTCTTTATCCGAATACCTATCCACCAATAAAACAGACTTAAAAATAAGTCCACTACTCGCTGCTAGATAGCACCAAGTGTCCCTTTAGTTACACGAGGGAGCCCCGCTCCCTTCCGCCAAAACAGAGACATCGCTAGTTGCGGCCTAAACTACAAGCGAATTACACGGGTCCATCGTAAACAAAAGGGAATTATTTTGAGTTCTATCTGTACCGTTGAAATTTCAAGCACTATTTATTTTGAGTTGCCGACTTTTAGACGACTTTTAGACGTTTAGTTGCTCAGTAAGTAACTACGCATCTTGAGTTAAACCCGTATAGCTGGCAGGGTAAGTAAAAGTTTTAAGTTTATTTAGAGTTCTTTCCATACTGTTGCTACATTTTTGAATTTGTAGTTGTGTCCGTTTAGTTGAGTCATATTTTAAAGCGTTATATTTCTTTAAAAAGCCATTTAATTGAAACATTTTTGCTATTGGCGGTTAAAATCTTGTAATCTTATTATAATTTCATTTTTATAACAAGAATTTCTATAGCATTTTACTCAATTACTGCATTTTTTTTAGTTACGTCTCTTTAGTTGGATTTTGCCAAAATAATTTCGCAATATCGCTAATAACATCGAAAATGTTCTTTTGTTGACTCTTTTAATGCGATTTAATGCACAAGACCCTATTAATAAGTAATAAAAACACATTTTATTACAGGTTAACAACGAAACGTGGTCAGTTTTTAGTCAATATGATAGAGGAAAGAGATAAAGAAAACTCTTCACCAATGCGCTGGAGGACGTCTTTAAGACGCTGGACTGGAAAGCATGGGCATCTCGCACCTTCGATTTGCCGGCGACATCGTCATAGTGGCGGAGACGCTGGAACAGTTTAGTGGAATGTTGCCCAGCCTAAACGTTGCGTCTCGACGTGTTGGTCTCGGCATGAACTTGGAGAAAACCGAGGCCATGTTTAATGAGCACGTCACGCCGCGCCAGGACCAATCTACGTCGAAGGATCGAGGCCTGAGGTTGTCCAGGAGTATACAGATCTTAGGCACGTTATCACGTTAGACAAGGGCAATCTGGACAAGAAAATCGCTAGAAAGATCCGTTTGGGTTGAGCAGCGTTTTTTCAATGCGCCTATAGCACAGTGCGTGAAGACGAAAGTCTACAAACAACCAGTGCGTCCTACCAGCTATGACATACGATGCCAAGACGTGGACACTTACGGTGGGGCTAGTTTATGCCCTTAAAGTTGCACAGCGAGCTATGGAACGAGCCATACTTGAAATATCTCTGAGAGATAAACTCCGAAGGTTTTTCGGCGGAGAGCCGGAGTGGTCGAAATAGCTCGCAGAATAAGCACATTAAAGTGGCATTGGGCTAGCCACATCTGTAGAAGAACCAACGACCGAATGGAGCAAACGCGCGACCAGAGACCGCGACCGCGACTCGGTAAATGTAGGGTAGGACGTCCACCCGCTAGATGGACTAATGACCTGGTAAAGATTGCAGGCTGGGACTGGATGCGAAAGGCTCAAGACCGGGTACTGTGGCGTGAACTGGGAGAGGCCTATATCCAGCACTGGACTACTATAGGCTGCTTGATTGATGATTTTTAGTACATATTTTAGATATCTACTTACAGTTTATTCTTAAATGTAAATGATTTTTGATGTGCATATAAAATTGTTTTCCACAAAAAGGAAGTTTTTTTTTTTTTATTTAAAAGAAAAATATGTTTGTTGCTAAATATTTTATAATTAAAAGGTACAAAAGTGACTTTCATTAGTTGTTTTAACCACTATCAATAATATATTTACACTTACAGAAGTTAACTAATCTTTTCTTCCTCATTGATCATCCAATATACTCCTATTGCTGACCTCAGATCACTCTATTAAATTGGACTAATTAAAAATAACACATAATGCTATTACGTTTTGAGTTTATAGTGTTTCGTCAAAAGAGAGTTAAGTACAAATTTAATTCACCTATATAGACTCAACTCAAAATAATATGACAAAACACACCTACCTTGTCAAGCAATAGGGCAATTACTCGAAAATTCCAATTTTCAGCCCCAAAACATTATTAAAATGAAGGAATCGTACAATTTTATTCAATCTTGCTGCGCACAGAAAACATAATTCTATACAGAACACTTCTACAGTGCATAGGGGTCGAGCAATCAGTTTTTTGCATTTTCCCAAAAAAGTGCTTTTTTGAGTTATGCTCTCTTTAGATCTAGGTGTGCGATATTTTAAAAGCAATTGGAATAGGTCAACCGTCATTCACATGATGTTATGTTTACTTGTCAAAGCTCAGGTACATTTACCTGTATTTTTCGTTCCATTTCAGAAGAGCCAACCCGCAGAGAGCACGGTAGAGTACCCGACCCGGGACTCGAACCCCTTCGGCGGCGAGTTCGTGGTGGGGGGTTCACACATAAGCCACCCCACCGCACAGTTGGCGGCCACGCACAGGGTTATTAAGATTGATATGGGCAGGCCCTATAGGCTGAGGGAATGATGATGTTGCAAAGAATTTATATTAAAATGTTAAAAGCACAAATTATAAAACTAAAGGCTTAGACCAAGTAATCGTATAGACCGGCCCATCTATCAATAATTTTAAAGACGGTAAAGTGAGCGCTGCGCTCACTCGGTCGTAGTCGGTGTTATTGTTCCGAAGGTGAAACATGTGGCAAGATAAGACAATTTACGCAAGATGCCTTCCTGTGCGTTCCCGAAATGTAAAATCACTCACCTAAATTCGAAAAAAGAATGTATGTGTACATGTCGTGTCGTTGCTGCAATATCTTTGTGTGTGAACTAGTCTCACTTTTTGAGTTCGTAATGTATGACGTGGGCACGTCTATACTATTACATGGTCGAAGAATAAAGGCAGATGACACTTACCGAACAAGAAAGTGAGGTCAAGATAGCAAATACGACGTGACTAAAGTGAATACTGTAGCGCGACAGTGATGAACACTGTCTACACGTCGCGAGGGATCTCTCACTTGTCGTGAATAATGCCGAGTGCCGACATTACTAACGTACCTACCTATTGCGTTCCAGGTTCCAGCACGGTAACATCCGATAGGGGCACGCTTAGCTTGTGGAATGATCTCCCTGCCTCGGTTTTCCCAAACGCCTACAGTATGGGGTTCTTTCAAAACGGGTCTTAGAAGGTTTTTACAGGGTCGCGTCGGCAGCGCGAGTGTGGCGCCTCTGGTGTTGCAAACGTTCATAGGTTGCTTATTATTTATACTGTTGATTGACGGCACTTGGTGGAACTTGCTGCACATATTGAAAACGACACTTGTGTAATAGTACAAGTGTCGTTTTCAATATTCATAGGTTGCGGTGACCACCAATACTGGTGGGCCCTATGCTTGTCTGCAACCTTAGTGGTATAAAACAATTCACTACTAGAAGGTCTATGCCTCACTCTCTTGTTCGGTAAGCGTCATCTGCCTTTAGTTCTATATCTGTGGTTAAATTATATATTTTTACTTCGATGTTAACATATTTGTTTCTAGTTTATTGTTAAAATAGTCACTATAAAATAGTACTAAATCCATTATCTCAACTTTTACTTTAATGTCAAAATATTCATAGCAACTGATTCTTGCATGTACGATTTGAAATTGATTGAATGGAAAGATCGAAATGAATGAAAATGCAAATTAACAAAAGTAGTATGTTAATATTAACCAAGTTAAAGTTGAAAGGCCTAACTGGTCTTTTGTTGCTCACAATTTTACTTAAATAAACAAGAAGGTACCAAATTCAAGGAAAATATTCATGACTTAAATGTCCATAAAACTCCATCTCTAATTGAATGAGAGAGTGAATGAATGAATGAAAAATTCAATATTTAAGGTAAATATAAGCACCAAAGTGGCCAAAACTATTCCTAATAAAAGTATTATTATAGTTATTTTTGTATTCAGTATTAATTGAAAACTCGTCCAATAGGAATAAGTTATGAGACTCACTATTATGATTAATGTTTAACGAGTGTAAGGTGGTAAGCAGAGATGTTGTCGTAGAGACACAGTATTGACATTTTAGCTTTTTAGAGAATGTAATTATACATTCAGTAGTCTTTCAAACCGTGACCAGTATTTTTTCATTTTCCTTTATAGTGCTTCAATAAAACTTGGGCAAGTATGCGAGTACATAGAGAAGTAGTTTTCGAGCTACATATTTGTAGAAGAGAAATTGCTAATAATGTACAGGTGTACACGGCTATTGGCACTTGGCACTCGGCAACTGTACATTAAAGGCTGGTTCCATTATTGAATCCGCTTAACTTGCTCCAGTAAACTGCGGTGTGGTGTGCGGTGGAACCACGTATGTAATTCAAGAAACGAGTAACTATGCAGTTTGTTGTTGTGAGTTAAGCGGATTGTTTAATGGGCCCGCTTAGCTCGCGGTGCACGGTGGGAACCGGCCTTTAGTGGTGATTCGACCAATATATTTTTATAGTTGTCAAAGGCCCTATGTTTATTGGTCATTGTAACGGTATATTTGCTCGCACTGTAATATTGCCAAAGTGCAATATAAGTATTATTTGTTTACATAATTCAGTAGAGTTACTTAAGGGACTCCGGAGGCGATCAATGCTACTTGACAAGTCTATTGATAAAAAGTGAATGAAAGTAGCTTCAAGTGTGCGTTGTTTGTTTGCACGCTTGTGTGCGTACACGTGAGGCTTGTCAAGTTGCATTGATCGTCTACAGAGCGTACTTGTTGGTTTTTAACAAACTTACAGCCTTACAAACCTAGTGTTGCCAATGTTTAATTGTTGATTACCTTTGTTTTGTTTGTCAGAGTATATTGATTTATATTATGTTCCTAACGATAGGGACCATGTCATTGTGATGTTATTGCAACGATCTGAGCGATGGTTGTGAATTAGAATTGATCTAGTTTAGTTGTGTTACTGTGTAAGGTGTATGTTGATCGATACAGAATATATCTTGTTGGAATTGGTTATATTTGTGTTTATTGAGTAGCCCCGTGTGCCGTGTGGCGACGGCGAAGAATACAAAATGTCGCCACCCCAATTTATCCCAAATGTGTCGTATGAGGGATTAGTAAGTTAATCCACCCCATGGGGTGGATAACCGGAATTACATGTCATGGTATGTCCGGAATTCCACCCAAGGGGTGGATTTCCGGATCTATTCATGATAAATAAAAAAGATCAAAAAAACAAATGAAGATCGAAAAATCAAAAATAAGATCGGCAAAACAAATGAAGATCGTCTAATCAAATGACGGTCGGATAAACAAATGACGATCGAAAAACAAATGAATATCGGCAAAACAAATGAAGATCGTCAAAACAAACGACGGTAGGATAAACAAATGACGATCGAAAAAACAAATGAAGATCGGCAGAACAAATGAAGATCGTCAAAACAAATGACGGTCGAATAACCAAATGACGATCGAAAAAACAAATGAAGATCGGCAAAACAAATGAAGATCGTCAAAACAAATGACGTTCGAATAAACAAATGACGATTGAAAAAACAAATGAAGATCGGCAAAACAAATGAAGATCAAAAAAAGAAAATAGAATAAAATAAATATATAAAACAGAAGAAAATAATCTAGCTGCGATTGCCAATGAAAAAATAGGTGCAAGCAAATCTCGACCTTAATAACGCTTCTCTAAAAATGTGCTTGTAGACATCACTGATCACGAGTATACTGGTTGAATTTATAATCGTTCTGGAACGAAAAGATACACTTCCGACAACAGAACCGATCGGAAGTGTCAGTTTGAAAATCAACAAAAAAAAACGAAAATGTCAAAATAAGCAGTACCATTATTTATCCTTTTATTATTGTTATTTTTACTTTCCTAGTGTGTACATAAATGAATAAATATATAAATAAATCTACAGTTTGTCTATAAAGTCGTGACATGAATGTTTGAGAAACTAACAATAATCATGTGTGTAGCAAAACGAAACATAAGTACGTCAGTTGTCAATGTTATCGTCGAATTTCGTTTGTGGAATAGTTTTCTTCTCACGTAATTTTATTGCATGGATTAAACTGCAACAAATTGAAACCAAACTACGCATAAAGTTTTGAAAAATGAGTGAAGAAAATCGGAGTGGTGCGAGGAAGTGATTTTTAAAGTTTTCCAGTGATGTTTCGCGGAGTACCAAGCTAGGCAATTGTTGTGGGATTTGGAGGATGTTTATGGGCGAACAGCATCTTTGGTGGGTATGTAATCGTGTTATTGTTTGTTTGGAATCTGTCTAAAGTTACAAATTTACTGAATTTACGTTTTGGAGACAAAAAAAGGCATTGTTTACGTTGCATATTTTTAGGTTAGAATAACATAAGTAGATATACTAAAAAATATTTATTTAGTAAGTAGTATAAATTGTATTTTGGTATTACAATAAAGAGTATCTATCTATCTATCTATCATTGTTAGTTGGTTATTTTATACTACGATCTAAATTTTTGATACGTTTGTACTCAGTTCAATCTGGTTTTCTACCAATTTTTTATTTTGAATTAATTGCTTTATGTAAATATGTAGTTTGTTTCCATTCAGTAATTAATTTTTTTTTTTACTCTTTTCAGGAAAATCAGAAAGTACAGTTAGGCGGATAGTTAACGAAGGTTTTAATAATGATGGAAAGTTTAAAACTCCTGGGAAACACCAGAAAAGGTCGGCAAAGAAAGAAATAGACTAAAGTCGGATTATTAATCTCAGTCAGTAAAATGACAAGTGCAACTGTCACTGATACAAAAAAGGGTGACCCGCTACAATAGTGATGTTCGACAATCAATAGACTTAGACATTTTAGTCATTCTTTATTTTATTAGGTGTAAAGGTGTTTTTGTATTGTATTTTAAATTTTATATTGTAAATATATAATATCTATCTATTACACCTAACTCCATCTCTAATTGAATGAGAGAGTGAATGAATGAATGAAAAATTCAATATTTAAGGTAAATATAAGCACCAAAGTGGCCAAAACTATTCCTAATAAAAGTATTATTATAGTTATTTTTGTATTCAGTATTAATTGAAAACTCGTCCAATAGGAATAAGTTATGAGACTCACTATTATGATTAATGTTTAACGAGTGTAAGGTGGTAAGCAGAGATGTTGTCGTAGAGACACAGTATTGACATTTTAGCTTTTTAGAGAATGTAATTATACATTCAGTAGTCTTTCAAACCGTGACCAGTATTTTTTCATTTTCCTTTATAGTGCTTCAATAAAACTTGGGCAAGTATGCGAGTACATAGAGAAGTAGTTTTCGAGCTACATATTTGTAGAAGAGAAATTGCTAATAATGTACAGGTGTACACGGCTATTGGCACTTGGCACTCGGCAACTGTACATTAAAGGCTGGTTCCATTATTGAATCCGCTTAACTTGCTCCAGTAAACTGCGGTGTGGTGTGCGGTGGAACCACGTATGTAATTCAAGAAACGAGTAACTATGCAGTTTGTTGTTGTGAGTTAAGCGGATTGTTTAATGGGCCCGCTTAGCTCGCGGTGCACGGTGGGAACCGGCCTTTAGTGGTGATTCGACCAATATATTTTTATAGTTGTCAAAGGCCCTATGTTTATTGGTCATTGTAACGGTATATTTGCTCGCACTGTAATATTGCCAAAGTGCAATATAAGTATTATTTGTTTACATAATTCAGTAGAGTTACTTAAGGGACTCCGGAGGCGATCAATGCTACTTGACAAGTCTATTGATAAAAAGTGAATGAAAGTAGCTTCAAGTGTGCGTTGTTTGTTTGCACGCTTGTGTGCGTACACGTGAGGCTTGTCAAGTTGCATTGATCGTCTACAGAGCGTACTTGTTGGTTTTTAACAAACTTACAGCCTTACAAACCTAGTGTTGCCAATGTTTAATTGTTGATTACCTTTGTTTTGTTTGTCAGAGTATATTGATTTATATTATGTTCCTAACGATAGGGACCATGTCATTGTGATGTTATTGCAACGATCTGAGCGATGGTTGTGAATTAGAATTGATCTAGTTTAGTTGTGTTACTGTGTAAGGTGTATGTTGATCGATACAGAATATATCTTGTTGGAATTGGTTATATTTGTGTTTATTGAGTAGCCCCGTGTGCCGTGTGGCGACGGCGAAGAATACAAAATGTCGCCACCCCAATTTATCCCAAATGTGTCGTATGAGGGATTAGTAAGTTAATCCACCCCATGGGGTGGATAACCGGAATTACATGTCATGGTATGTCCGGAATTCCACCCAAGGGGTGGATTTCCGGATCTATTCATGATAAATAAAAAAGATCAAAAAAACAAATGAAGATCGAAAAATCAAAAATAAGATCGGCAAAACAAATGAAGATCGTCTAATCAAATGACGGTCGGATAAACAAATGACGATCGAAAAACAAATGAATATCGGCAAAACAAATGAAGATCGTCAAAACAAACGACGGTAGGATAAACAAATGACGATCGAAAAAACAAATGAAGATCGGCAGAACAAATGAAGATCGTCAAAACAAATGACGGTCGAATAACCAAATGACGATCGAAAAAACAAATGAAGATCGGCAAAACAAATGAAGATCGTCAAAACAAATGACGTTCGAATAAACAAATGACGATTGAAAAAACAAATGAAGATCGGCAAAACAAATGAAGATCAAAAAAAGAAAATAGAATAAAATAAATATATAAAACAGAAGAAAATAATCTAGCTGCGATTGCCAATGAAAAAATAGGTGCAAGCAAATCTCGACCTTAATAACGCTTCTCTAAAAATGTGCTTGTAGACATCACTGATCACGAGTATACTGGTTGAATTTATAATCGTTCTGGAACGAAAAGATACACTTCCGACAACAGAACCGATCGGAAGTGTCAGTTTGAAAATCAACAAAAAAAAACGAAAATGTCAAAATAAGCAGTACCATTATTTATCCTTTTATTATTGTTATTTTTACTTTCCTAGTGTGTACATAAATGAATAAATATATAAATAAATCTACAGTTTGTCTATAAAGTCGTGACATGAATGTTTGAGAAACTAACAATAATCATGTGTGTAGCAAAACGAAACATAAGTACGTCAGTTGTCAATGTTATCGTCGAATTTCGTTTGTGGAATAGTTTTCTTCTCACGTAATTTTATTGCATGGATTAAACTGCAACAAATTGAAACCAAACTACGCATAAAGTTTTGAAAAATGAGTGAAGAAAATCGGAGTGGTGCGAGGAAGTGATTTTTAAAGTTTTCCAGTGATGTTTCGCGGAGTACCAAGCTAGGCAATTGTTGTGGGATTTGGAGGATGTTTATGGGCGAACAGCATCTTTGGTGGGTATGTAATCGTGTTATTGTTTGTTTGGAATCTGTCTAAAGTTACAAATTTACTGAATTTACGTTTTGGAGACAAAAAAAGGCATTGTTTACGTTGCATATTTTTAGGTTAGAATAACATAAGTAGATATACTAAAAAATATTTATTTAGTAAGTAGTATAAATTGTATTTTGGTATTACAATAAAGAGTATCTATCTATCTATCTATCATTGTTAGTTGGTTATTTTATACTACGATCTAAATTTTTGATACGTTTGTACTCAGTTCAATCTGGTTTTCTACCAATTTTTTATTTTGAATTAATTGCTTTATGTAAATATGTAGTTTGTTTCCATTCAGTAATTAATTTTTTTTTTACTCTTTTCAGGAAAATCAGAAAGTACAGTTAGGCGGATAGTTAACGAAGGTTTTAATAATGATGGAAAGTTTAAAACTCCTGGGAAACACCAGAAAAGGTCGGCAAAGAAAGAAATAGACTAAAGTCGGATTATTAATCTCAGTCAGTAAAATGACAAGTGCAACTGTCACTGATACAAAAAAGGGTGACCCGCTACAATAGTGATGTTCGACAATCAATAGACTTAGACATTTTAGTCATTCTTTATTTTATTAGGTGTAAAGGTGTTTTTGTATTGTATTTTAAATTTTATATTGTAAATATATAATATCTATCTATTACACCTAACTCCATCTCTAATTGAATGAGAGAGTGAATGAATGAATGAAAAATTCAATATTTAAGGTAAATATAAGCACCAAAGTGGCCAAAACTATTCCTAATAAAAGTATTATTATAGTTATTTTTGTATTCAGTATTAATTGAAAACTCGTCCAATAGGAATAAGTTATGAGACTCACTATTATGATTAATGTTTAACGAGTGTAAGGTGGTAAGCAGAGATGTTGTCGTAGAGACACAGTATTGACATTTTAGCTTTTTAGAGAATGTAATTATACATTCAGTAGTCTTTCAAACCGTGACCAGTATTTTTTCATTTTCCTTTATAGTGCTTCAATAAAACTTGGGCAAGTATGCGAGTACATAGAGAAGTAGTTTTCGAGCTACATATTTGTAGAAGAGAAATTGCTAATAATGTACAGGTGTACACGGCTATTGGCACTTGGCACTCGGCAACTGTACATTAAAGGCTGGTTCCATTATTGAATCCGCTTAACTTGCTCCAGTAAACTGCGGTGTGGTGTGCGGTGGAACCACGTATGTAATTCAAGAAACGAGTAACTATGCAGTTTGTTGTTGTGAGTTAAGCGGATTGTTTAATGGGCCCGCTTAGCTCGCGGTGCACGGTGGGAACCGGCCTTTAGTGGTGATTCGACCAATATATTTTTATAGTTGTCAAAGGCCCTATGTTTATTGGTCATTGTAACGGTATATTTGCTCGCACTGTAATATTGCCAAAGTGCAATATAAGTATTATTTGTTTACATAATTCAGTAGAGTTACTTAAGGGACTCCGGAGGCGATCAATGCTACTTGACAAGTCTATTGATAAAAAGTGAATGAAAGTAGCTTCAAGTGTGCGTTGTTTGTTTGCACGCTTGTGTGCGTACACGTGAGGCTTGTCAAGTTGCATTGATCGTCTACAGAGCGTACTTGTTGGTTTTTAACAAACTTACAGCCTTACAAACCTAGTGTTGCCAATGTTTAATTGTTGATTACCTTTGTTTTGTTTGTCAGAGTATATTGATTTATATTATGTTCCTAACGATAGGGACCATGTCATTGTGATGTTATTGCAACGATCTGAGCGATGGTTGTGAATTAGAATTGATCTAGTTTAGTTGTGTTACTGTGTAAGGTGTATGTTGATCGATACAGAATATATCTTGTTGGAATTGGTTATATTTGTGTTTATTGAGTAGCCCCGTGTGCCGTGTGGCGACGGCGAAGAATACAAAATGTCGCCACCCCAATTTATCCCAAATGTGTCGTATGAGGGATTAGTAAGTTAATCCACCCCATGGGGTGGATAACCGGAATTACATGTCATGGTATGTCCGGAATTCCACCCAAGGGGTGGATTTCCGGATCTATTCATGATAAATAAAAAAGATCAAAAAAACAAATGAAGATCGAAAAATCAAAAATAAGATCGGCAAAACAAATGAAGATCGTCTAATCAAATGACGGTCGGATAAACAAATGACGATCGAAAAACAAATGAATATCGGCAAAACAAATGAAGATCGTCAAAACAAACGACGGTAGGATAAACAAATGACGATCGAAAAAACAAATGAAGATCGGCAGAACAAATGAAGATCGTCAAAACAAATGACGGTCGAATAACCAAATGACGATCGAAAAAACAAATGAAGATCGGCAAAACAAATGAAGATCGTCAAAACAAATGACGTTCGAATAAACAAATGACGATTGAAAAAACAAATGAAGATCGGCAAAACAAATGAAGATCAAAAAAAGAAAATAGAATAAAATAAATATATAAAACAGAAGAAAATAATCTAGCTGCGATTGCCAATGAAAAAATAGGTGCAAGCAAATCTCGACCTTAATAACGCTTCTCTAAAAATGTGCTTGTAGACATCACTGATCACGAGTATACTGGTTGAATTTATAATCGTTCTGGAACGAAAAGATACACTTCCGACAACAGAACCGATCGGAAGTGTCAGTTTGAAAATCAACAAAAAAAAACGAAAATGTCAAAATAAGCAGTACCATTATTTATCCTTTTATTATTGTTATTTTTACTTTCCTAGTGTGTACATAAATGAATAAATATATAAATAAATCTACAGTTTGTCTATAAAGTCGTGACATGAATGTTTGAGAAACTAACAATAATCATGTGTGTAGCAAAACGAAACATAAGTACGTCAGTTGTCAATGTTATCGTCGAATTTCGTTTGTGGAATAGTTTTCTTCTCACGTAATTTTATTGCATGGATTAAACTGCAACAAATTGAAACCAAACTACGCATAAAGTTTTGAAAAATGAGTGAAGAAAATCGGAGTGGTGCGAGGAAGTGATTTTTAAAGTTTTCCAGTGATGTTTCGCGGAGTACCAAGCTAGGCAATTGTTGTGGGATTTGGAGGATGTTTATGGGCGAACAGCATCTTTGGTGGGTATGTAATCGTGTTATTGTTTGTTTGGAATCTGTCTAAAGTTACAAATTTACTGAATTTACGTTTTGGAGACAAAAAAAGGCATTGTTTACGTTGCATATTTTTAGGTTAGAATAACATAAGTAGATATACTAAAAAATATTTATTTAGTAAGTAGTATAAATTGTATTTTGGTATTACAATAAAGAGTATCTATCTATCTATCTATCATTGTTAGTTGGTTATTTTATACTACGATCTAAATTTTTGATACGTTTGTACTCAGTTCAATCTGGTTTTCTACCAATTTTTTATTTTGAATTAATTGCTTTATGTAAATATGTAGTTTGTTTCCATTCAGTAATTAATTTTTTTTTTTACTCTTTTCAGGAAAATCAGAAAGTACAGTTAGGCGGATAGTTAACGAAGGTTTTAATAATGATGGAAAGTTTAAAACTCCTGGGAAACACCAGAAAAGGTCGGCAAAGAAAGAAATAGACTAAAGTCGGATTATTAATCTCAGTCAGTAAAATGACAAGTGCAACTGTCACTGATACAAAAAAGGGTGACCCGCTACAATAGTGATGTTCGACAATCAATAGACTTAGACATTTTAGTCATTCTTTATTTTATTAGGTGTAAAGGTGTTTTTGTATTGTATTTTAAATTTTATATTGTAAATATATAATATCTATCTATTACACCTAACTCCATCTCTAATTGAATGAGAGAGTGAATGAATGAATGAAAAATTCAATATTTAAGGTAAATATAAGCACCAAAGTGGCCAAAACTATTCCTAATAAAAGTATTATTATAGTTATTTTTGTATTCAGTATTAATTGAAAACTCGTCCAATAGGAATAAGTTATGAGACTCACTATTATGATTAATGTTTAACGAGTGTAAGGTGGTAAGCAGAGATGTTGTCGTAGAGACACAGTATTGACATTTTAGCTTTTTAGAGAATGTAATTATACATTCAGTAGTCTTTCAAACCGTGACCAGTATTTTTTCATTTTCCTTTATAGTGCTTCAATAAAACTTGGGCAAGTATGCGAGTACATAGAGAAGTAGTTTTCGAGCTACATATTTGTAGAAGAGAAATTGCTAATAATGTACAGGTGTACACGGCTATTGGCACTTGGCACTCGGCAACTGTACATTAAAGGCTGGTTCCATTATTGAATCCGCTTAACTTGCTCCAGTAAACTGCGGTGTGGTGTGCGGTGGAACCACGTATGTAATTCAAGAAACGAGTAACTATGCAGTTTGTTGTTGTGAGTTAAGCGGATTGTTTAATGGGCCCGCTTAGCTCGCGGTGCACGGTGGGAACCGGCCTTTAGTGGTGATTCGACCAATATATTTTTATAGTTGTCAAAGGCCCTATGTTTATTGGTCATTGTAACGGTATATTTGCTCGCACTGTAATATTGCCAAAGTGCAATATAAGTATTATTTGTTTACATAATTCAGTAGAGTTACTTAAGGGACTCCGGAGGCGATCAATGCTACTTGACAAGTCTATTGATAAAAAGTGAATGAAAGTAGCTTCAAGTGTGCGTTGTTTGTTTGCACGCTTGTGTGCGTACACGTGAGGCTTGTCAAGTTGCATTGATCGTCTACAGAGCGTACTTGTTGGTTTTTAACAAACTTACAGCCTTACAAACCTAGTGTTGCCAATGTTTAATTGTTGATTACCTTTGTTTTGTTTGTCAGAGTATATTGATTTATATTATGTTCCTAACGATAGGGACCATGTCATTGTGATGTTATTGCAACGATCTGAGCGATGGTTGTGAATTAGAATTGATCTAGTTTAGTTGTGTTACTGTGTAAGGTGTATGTTGATCGATACAGAATATATCTTGTTGGAATTGGTTATATTTGTGTTTATTGAGTAGCCCCGTGTGCCGTGTGGCGACGGCGAAGAATACAAAATGTCGCCACCCCAATTTATCCCAAATGTGTCGTATGAGGGATTAGTAAGTTAATCCACCCCATGGGGTGGATAACCGGAATTACATGTCATGGTATGTCCGGAATTCCACCCAAGGGGTGGATTTCCGGATCTATTCATGATAAATAAAAAAGATCAAAAAAACAAATGAAGATCGAAAAATCAAAAATAAGATCGGCAAAACAAATGAAGATCGTCTAATCAAATGACGGTCGGATAAACAAATGACGATCGAAAAACAAATGAATATCGGCAAAACAAATGAAGATCGTCAAAACAAACGACGGTAGGATAAACAAATGACGATCGAAAAAACAAATGAAGATCGGCAGAACAAATGAAGATCGTCAAAACAAATGACGGTCGAATAACCAAATGACGATCGAAAAAACAAATGAAGATCGGCAAAACAAATGAAGATCGTCAAAACAAATGACGTTCGAATAAACAAATGACGATTGAAAAAACAAATGAAGATCGGCAAAACAAATGAAGATCAAAAAAAGAAAATAGAATAAAATAAATATATAAAACAGAAGAAAATAATCTAGCTGCGATTGCCAATGAAAAAATAGGTGCAAGCAAATCTCGACCTTAATAACGCTTCTCTAAAAATGTGCTTGTAGACATCACTGATCACGAGTATACTGGTTGAATTTATAATCGTTCTGGAACGAAAAGATACACTTCCGACAACAGAACCGATCGGAAGTGTCAGTTTGAAAATCAACAAAAAAAAACGAAAATGTCAAAATAAGCAGTACCATTATTTATCCTTTTATTATTGTTATTTTTACTTTCCTAGTGTGTACATAAATGAATAAATATATAAATAAATCTACAGTTTGTCTATAAAGTCGTGACATGAATGTTTGAGAAACTAACAATAATCATGTGTGTAGCAAAACGAAACATAAGTACGTCAGTTGTCAATGTTATCGTCGAATTTCGTTTGTGGAATAGTTTTCTTCTCACGTAATTTTATTGCATGGATTAAACTGCAACAAATTGAAACCAAACTACGCATAAAGTTTTGAAAAATGAGTGAAGAAAATCGGAGTGGTGCGAGGAAGTGATTTTTAAAGTTTTCCAGTGATGTTTCGCGGAGTACCAAGCTAGGCAATTGTTGTGGGATTTGGAGGATGTTTATGGGCGAACAGCATCTTTGGTGGGTATGTAATCGTGTTATTGTTTGTTTGGAATCTGTCTAAAGTTACAAATTTACTGAATTTACGTTTTGGAGACAAAAAAAGGCATTGTTTACGTTGCATATTTTTAGGTTAGAATAACATAAGTAGATATACTAAAAAATATTTATTTAGTAAGTAGTATAAATTGTATTTTGGTATTACAATAAAGAGTATCTATCTATCTATCTATCATTGTTAGTTGGTTATTTTATACTACGATCTAAATTTTTGATACGTTTGTACTCAGTTCAATCTGGTTTTCTACCAATTTTTTATTTTGAATTAATTGCTTTATGTAAATATGTAGTTTGTTTCCATTCAGTAATTAATTTTTTTTTTTACTCTTTTCAGGAAAATCAGAAAGTACAGTTAGGCGGATAGTTAACGAAGGTTTTAATAATGATGGAAAGTTTAAAACTCCTGGGAAACACCAGAAAAGGTCGGCAAAGAAAGAAATAGACTAAAGTCGGATTATTAATCTCAGTCAGTAAAATGACAAGTGCAACTGTCACTGATACAAAAAAGGGTGACCCGCTACAATAGTGATGTTCGACAATCAATAGACTTAGACATTTTAGTCATTCTTTATTTTATTAGGTGTAAAGGTGTTTTTGTATTGTATTTTAAATTTTATATTGTAAATATATAATATCTATCTATTACATATCATCAATCAATACATATAATAAAATCGTAACAGGTCGCTGTCTGTACATGAAAGATAAATAAGATAAAATATTATAAGGGGGCTTTATGAACGCAATAGAACCCAAAACAATGATTTTTAGATTTTTTGTCTGTTTGTCTGTATGTCTGTATATCTGTTTGTCTGTACGTTTGTGGGCGCTAATCTCAGTACCCGTTTAACCGATTACAATGCGGTTTTCTTTATTGTGTTGCGGTTTGCCTTACTTAACATTTAGTGTTTATTACATGTCAATCGGTTGATAAATAAAAAGTAAACACACACAACAAGTAAGGTAAACACTTTTAAGAATTTATTACATCGAAGATATTTTGAAAATTTTAATTGTAGGGGTCTTTGAATGTGATGGTAAATCTAAAATGGCGTGTTGGCTTAATCATAAAAGAGATTAATGATTATGGCTATTTTAAAATAATTGACTTAACAATTGAATTGACTAGACTGAATTTTTTTTATAATAGACTTAATCTTGCCGTGCACTGCCGCAGCGCTATGTCATCGCTGCGGTCCTCGCAGTGCTGTGGATTTCCGGTGTCTTCGCCACAGATACTTACCGAAGCTACCGTGCCCGGTATCTGTGACAACCGGTAGGAGAGAGCACCGTCTCTTCTCTCCAGCCACTCGTACATGACCGGTCTGACGGCCGCGATTGTGGCGGATCCCCCCTTTGGTTGCTCAAGTCGCACCTTCCATATCTCCACGTTTTCCTAGTGGAGCAGGGACCGCTCGGCCTCGATTTCTCGAGACGCAGACCCTTGGCTTTTGCTTCCAGGTCCCATGGAGGGGTCCCAGCTAGGAGGCATGCCACCTCACCTGAGATCGTGCGGTATCCCCTTATCATCCTAACGGCCATCGCCCTATGCGGGCTCAGCTATCTAGCCACATTGCTGACCATCAGGGTCTCCGCCCATTCTTCCGACTTGTGGTTATGTAGTATGCAAATTACCAAATGGTCGTAGAAAATAGTAGGTTGTATAACAAGGGAGCAAAATAGTATTTTGACGGCGACGCACGGCGCTACTTTGAATCACGAAGCAAAGCGAAGGATTCTCGAATAGAATCCCGAGCTCAGCGAGGGATTCTAACTTAGAATCCTGTGCGCAGTGAGGGATTCAAAGTACACCGCCCGAGGGCAAAATAATTTGCTCTTATGTAATATATTCTACTTTTCATCCACTTTCTATGAGAAAAAATGAGTTTTGTACGACGTAGTTAGCTTCTAATAGTCATTCAGGAGTTAATGCATGGTCACTGTCATAATTCGACGTAGAATTCATTATATTTGCAGAATACAATAAAATGATGTAGGTATTCTGATTCCGTTATACTTATGTAGGATTTCTATGAATGTTATAAATTCAGTTCCAAGTTCCAAATTCAAATCACTTTGCCGCCCGCTAAAAGCTCTTAACAGAAAAGATTATTTATATTTTGCGCCCTGTTATCGTGGTGCATAGTGATGCTTTTCGAATAGATGGGATGAAAAAATAATTTAAGGACAAGCAAAAATGACAGTTTTAACTTTTTGTCACCAAAGTACATACTTTTCATGAAATTATTTTCAAGGTAAATTGGTGTAAAATGTTTGTATAAAACAAACTATGGTTCCTAGAAAAGCGATTAAGTATATTTAAATGTAGGGAAATAATTATGGAGCAATCGAGATCCAAATTGTTTGTTTACTGCATTATTTGAATGAGTTGAAATACGGTATAGGTGGTTTTATGTAATATTTAATTACTGTTTGATATGGAATTAAAAAATATAATCTCGACTAACTTTTAATTGTAAAACTCGATTCAACCACATCACTATTTATTTGTGACAAAAATCCCGCAACACTGAAAATGTCATTTTACTGACTCGAATTAAAAATCGTAGTATAGGTACTTTATTTTTTATTTTTTTTATAGTTAAATAAGTTTATTCATTCATAAACAATAATAATAAAATCAATTAAAACTAATATCATCACACTATTAGGGTTATACAAAAAACATATAAAATTATAACTACTTAAAATAAAAACTAACTAACTATCTATCAATATACAAATTGGGTCCCTTCGGTAAGGTACCTATGACGCAGGCAGCATTCCCACGCTGAATAGCTATGGAAAGCCTTTGCGCTAAATAGCTACCTGCGTGGGGATCACGCGTTTCTTCCCTCACGCGCTTACTCAGTGCCGTGAAAAGACCCTGTGCACCGCGACCCCATGGACCCAGTGTCTCGACACCAAATGGAACGAATTCATATTGGGCACCGAGACAACTGTACTTGCCGATCTTTAACCGCTCACGCGCATTAGCCGCCGCACCAGCTCTTTTGCTAGTGGCCGGGAGGTAGGACGCCGCAAGAGTGTCCTTGCAAGTGGCATCCCACACTAACGCACGTCCCATTCTCTAGGGTACTAAAGTCATCCCGTCGGGTCGCTTACCATCATCGCGTATAATTTGGGGTTCTAAAACCGCGGGAATATGAACGGTGATAAGTGCCCGTCTCAGGATGATATTAAGAGCGGCGTGACGGGAAAAACGGCCAGCGGAAAATGAACAAACAAGTCCATGGAGTCCTAGGCGGCACACATGAGCTCCACACGATACACACGAGTGTTCAACACACAGCTTTGCACCCAACCGGAGACCGACCGCTATGCGGAGTGTAGTGGGGTCAATAAAAGTACCGGTATTGGGAGAGGGATATGCATGCAGCCAGTATCCAGACTCGGGTCGAGAAACTGCCAAAAGTCTGGCTCGATTGATGCCTGATGAGTTTTCAATGATTTCATTGAGAAGAAAAGAAGAAGCCATAGGTAGAGTCCCAGGCCCTTTGTTTTTTGGGTGTGGAGGGTAAATTTAGACTTGGTCCAGCTAGCCAAGCGTTCAAGGCTTCGTCCAGACTCGAAACCTCACAGTTTGAGACTATAGAAGCCTTTAAGACTTTACCTGTGAGGTCACGAGTACTGAATATTGAAGACAAGAAAGCCGGTAAAGCTACACTAGAAAGTTTTCGGGTACCCAATCCACCGAACCTAATAGGTAAGGAAGCTTGAGTCCACGCTTGCTCGTTCAGCTGAATGTTCAAAATATTTTCAACTTGTGATTTTTCAACAATTTTAAAACATTTTCAATTGGTAACATAAGATTAGGAAATTTCCAAATGGGGCAGCAACGGAGTAGGTAAGTAAATTTAGGTAAAAATAAACAAAATTTTAGCATAAACAAAGCAGAGTGACTGCTAATTTTGAGAATACGGTCTGAATATTTATTAAATTTTGATACCGACTCCCTTAAGAGAGGAGGAATGGCATCGCCGAAAATTGGGGATCCCAGGAGATACAGACTGTCCTTGGTTAACATTTTAATATTAGGGCAAACCAAGTTAAAATTTTGATAAATTTGAGAAGCCAAAGAAGTGTCGATTTTATTTGAAATGTATAATTCACATTTCTCAAAATTTAAATTTAAACCAATGGTATTAAATTTGTCTATGATTACAGTTAAATCTGTGAGAACAGTCTGTGAATCACCACCTAAGGTCCCATCATCTAGGTACCAAACGTTTAATTTTGTATTTAGATTATGGATAATAGAATTTATTACCAAACTAAACATAATACTTTAATATTTGTGCACTGCGCCAAAAAAATCCTCGTCAGATGGGGGAAAGTCACTGATAAAACATGTAATTACATGATTGTGGCGAAGCAATTGGGACTACTGGGCACCTGCTGGTGGGTTGTAAGACGCTATTAGACCGGGGCTTCTGGATCTGGTTCAATAACTTTATTCTGGATCTGGTTCAATAAAACAGAAAGAAAATTATAAATGTATATGTGTTTTATTTATTAACTCACTGCAGCGTCGCCCGTATCAAATTTGTTCTCGTTCCCGCTTCCCGTAGGAACTTTTTCCCGGGATAAAAAGTAGCCTATGTGCTATTCCAGACTATAATGTATCCCTGTACCAAATTTCAGTCAGATCCTTTTAACCGTTCGTGCGTGAAAGAGTAATAAACATCCACACACAACTTTCGCATTTATAATATTAGTAATGCTTCCTCCACATTACTCGCGAAGTTGCACGAAGTTCATCGGCGAAGTTGCCCGAGTCAAAGAAAAATTTTGACGAAGTAGGCCGAGGAACCCCTCTACACTATTCGTTCTCGTCCAACTTCGCGAGTAATGTGGAGGGAGCATAGATTTTACTTGGAACGAACTCCTCGTATCAAAATCATTTTGGTCGTACTATATAGGGTTGCTACATGCATTCAGCAGCGCCCTCATTTATTTTTACGACTTTATAAACAAACTGTACATCGTTTTCCGAAATCAAAATGAGAACTCGTTGTTACTCTTGTTTGTTGTTAAAAAGTAAATAGATATTATGTATGCTCAATGCTCATAATGTCGTTTGCTATCACCCATTTCATTTTTATCAAGATGCGATAACCATCCAAAAAAAATAGGTACCTACAAGCAATTCTCGATGTTATTAACATGCATAATATTTATTTATTTTTTACATAGTCGTGATCAGTAATGTCTGTTATCGCCTAAAAGAACATTTTTAGAGAAGTGTCATTAAGGTCGAGATTTGCTTGCACCTATTTTTTTGAATGGCAATCGCATCTAGATTACAAAATATGGCTGCAAGTAATCTTTGACCATCAAAAATCAACAAGTCTGAAAGCTCAAAAGTCAGAACTCAGAACTCAAAACCCAAAACTCAAAACTGAAAGGAAAGCTCATAGGTAAGTCTTTTCCTTTGTTTTATTGATCTGCATAATGTTTTATCGGTTTTCATTTGTTTTTCGATGTTCATTTATTTTGCCGATATCATTTGTATTTTTGATTGTAATTTGTTTATCTGACCGTCGTTTATTTTGTCGATGTTCATTTGTTTATCCGACCGTCATTTGTTTTGTCGATCTTCATTTGTTTTTTCGATCGTCATTTGTTTATCCCACCGTCGTTTGTTTTGACGATCTTCATTTGTTTTGCCGATCTTCATTTGTTTTTCGATCGTCATTTGTTTATCCGAACGTCATTTGTTTGACGATCTTCATTTGTTTATCCGACCGTCATTTGTTTTGTCAATCTTCATTTGTTTATCCGACCGTCATTTGTTTTGTCGATCTTCATTTGTTTTGTCAATTTTCATTTGTTTTTCCGACCGTCAATTGTTTTTTTTTTTATTCATTTGCTTTGTCGATCTCCATGTGCTTTGTCCATCTTCGAAATCCACCCATTTCATGGGTGGATTATCGGACTATTTTAATTAATAATATATAATTCCGGAAATTCACCCAAGGGGTGGATTTTCATGGGTGGATTAACGGACTAATCCCGTATGAGGCGACTAAGGGACCACTTTCGCTAAAAAATCCACTGCGTAGAGAAGGAAAACTTGAAATGAAACCTGGTTGTCAGTAAAATGACAACCAGTCGTTAGCCTAGTTGAAGGCCTTATCGGCGCTTTAAAAATTTCAGCTGCGAGTCTTCATAACCTGTGCCTGTCCATTTCTACAAGGCAATAGGCTCACTACCTATTACGTGGGACGTACATACAAACATATATCACGCCTTTATCCCCGAAGGGGTAGGCAGAGGCATAGTATACGCCCATATTTCACGATTGAAATGGACAGGCGCAGGTCCTTATAGGTTCACGTTGGGACAGAACTATAAGGTGAAATGTGGGAGTATGTTATGTTATTGAGTACCTAAGGAAACGCTCATAGCTAGGGAATGCAATCTCGATCTCGCGAGATCTCGAAATCGCGAGATCTCGGCCTTTTTATAAGAGATTGATCTCGGCCGAAAAATAGGCGAGATCTCGCGAGGTTAACGAGATTGCACAAACATAAAAATAATTGCGCGTGAACGCGAACTGCTAGATGCAGAGCATGTGGGCATTATTGAGAAAGACAGGAAATTGATGACACTTTAAAAGATCACCTAGTAAAACGAATACTCTGCAAATTACATGAAACAAGAATTTGGAAAGATATAAAGTTCTAACTTGATTGTAGAACCCGTTGGCCGAGCCTAGAAGACATGATTTCTACTAGTATAATAGAGTCAAAAATTTGAGTGCGGAATAAATTGGGGTTTTAGTAAACTTAGACAAGGCATTTCAGCCTGTAAAAAGAACTGATTACTGCCTTCGATCGATGGTTCCCACTAGAATTGAATCGGAAAGCGCCCTTTCAGTGGCTGGTTATCTGAACAGCAAAATAATAAGCCGTTTAACACATTCTACTCTAAGCTCATTGTGTTTTTTGAGGAGCTACTTCTAAAATAATTCATAATAATTTATAATGTTTAGACATTATTTATTATTTATTTATTTATTAGTTTATGTACACACAAATTACAGTAAACAGAGAAAACAAAATAATGAAAACAGTATTGTAAAGGATATTCTTTTGTAAATTAATATTATACATAGTATGTTTGTTAATAAGTCTCTAAACTTCTAGTATATCGCTCACATATTTGATGTTTCAAGTTTATTTTTAACCCCCGACGGAAACCCGGAAGGGGTGTTATAAAAAACTATGTAGGTACGTCAAATAATGTAGATAAGTATAAAAAGTAATAGTTGATATACTTTTTTATAAATAGGTAAGTACTTAAATGTTTATTTCACAAGAAGTACCTACAATACTCATAATTTTTTTCCTATTTTTACTCAAATATTGTGATTATTTCAAAGAATAAACACACACAAATGCCAATCTCGCGAGATCTCGTAATTTGCGAGATCTCGCGGTATTGTTATCTGTAATCTCGAAGCAATTGGGACTACTGGGCACCTGCTGGTGGGTTGTAAGACGCTATTAGACCGGGGCTTCTGGATCTGGTTCAATAACTTTATTCTGGATCTGGTTCAATAAAACAGAAAGAAAATTATAAATGTATATGTGTTTTATTTATTAACTCACTGCAGCGTCGCCCGTATCAAATTTGTTCTCGTTCCCGCTTCCCGTAGGAACTTTTTCCCGGGATAAAAAGTAGCCTATGTGCTATTCCAGACTATAATGTATCCCTGTACCAAATTTCAGTCAGATCCTTTTAACCGTTCGTGCGTGAAAGAGTAATAAACATCCACACACAACTTTCGCATTTATAATATTAGTAATGCTTCCTCCACATTACTCGCGAAGTTGCACGAAGTTCATCGGCGAAGTTGCCCGAGTCAAAGAAAAATTTTGACGAAGTAGGCCGAGGAACCCCTCTACACTATTCGTTCTCGTCCAACTTCGCGAGTAATGTGGAGGGAGCATAGATTTTACTTGGAACGAACTCCTCGTATCAAAATCATTTTGGTCGTACTATATAGGGTTGCTACATGCATTCAGCAGCGCCCTCATTTATTTTTACGACTTTATAAACAAACTGTACATCGTTTTCCGAAATCAAAATGAGAACTCGTTGTTACTCTTGTTTGTTGTTAAAAAGTAAATAGATATTATGTATGCTCAATGCTCATAATGTCGTTTGCTATCACCCATTTCATTTTTATCAAGATGCGATAACCATCCAAAAAAAATAGGTACCTACAAGCAATTCTCGATGTTATTAACATGCATAATATTTATTTATTTTTTACATAGTCGTGATCAGTAATGTCTGTTATCGCCTAAAAGAACATTTTTAGAGAAGTGTCATTAAGGTCGAGATTTGCTTGCACCTATTTTTTTGAATGGCAATCGCATCTAGATTACAAAATATGGCTGCAAGTAATCTTTGACCATCAAAAATCAACAAGTCTGAAAGCTCAAAAGTCAGAACTCAGAACTCAAAACCCAAAACTCAAAACTGAAAGGAAAGCTCATAGGTAAGTCTTTTCCTTTGTTTTATTGATCTGCATAATGTTTTATCGGTTTTCATTTGTTTTTCGATGTTCATTTATTTTGCCGATATCATTTGTATTTTTGATTGTAATTTGTTTATCTGACCGTCGTTTATTTTGTCGATGTTCATTTGTTTATCCGACCGTCATTTGTTTTGTCGATCTTCATTTGTTTTTTCGATCGTCATTTGTTTATCCCACCGTCGTTTGTTTTGACGATCTTCATTTGTTTTGCCGATCTTCATTTGTTTTTCGATCGTCATTTGTTTATCCGAACGTCATTTGTTTGACGATCTTCATTTGTTTATCCGACCGTCATTTGTTTTGTCAATCTTCATTTGTTTATCCGACCGTCATTTGTTTTGTCGATCTTCATTTGTTTTGTCAATTTTCATTTGTTTTTCCGACCGTCAATTGTTTTTTTTTTTATTCATTTGCTTTGTCGATCTCCATGTGCTTTGTCCATCTTCGAAATCCACCCATTTCATGGGTGGATTATCGGACTATTTTAATTAATAATATATAATTCCGGAAATTCACCCAAGGGGTGGATTTTCATGGGTGGATTAACGGACTAATCCCGTATGAGGCGACTAAGGGACCACTTTCGCTAAAAAATCCACTGCGTAGAGAAGGAAAACTTGAAATGAAACCTGGTTGTCAGTAAAATGACAACCAGTCGTTAGCCTAGTTGAAGGCCTTATCGGCGCTTTAAAAATTTCAGCTGCGAGTCTTCATAACCTGTGCCTGTCCATTTCTACAAGGCAATAGGCTCACTACCTATTACGTGGGACGTACATACAAACATATATCACGCCTTTATCCCCGAAGGGGTAGGCAGAGGCATAGTATACGCCCATATTTCACGATTGAAATGGACAGGCGCAGGTCCTTATAGGTTCACGTTGGGACAGAACTATAAGGTGAAATGTGGGAGTATGTTATGTTATTGAGTACCTAAGGAAACGCTCATAGCTAGGGAATGCAATCTCGATCTCGCGAGATCTCGAAATCGCGAGATCTCGGCCTTTTTATAAGAGATTGATCTCGGCCGAAAAATAGGCGAGATTTCGCGAGGTTAACGAGATTGCACAAACATAAAAATAATTGCGCGTGAACGCGAACTGCTAGATGCAGAGCATGTGGGCATTATTGAGAAAGACAGGAAATTGATGACACTTTAAAAGATCACCTAGTAAAACGAATACTCTGCAAATTACATGAAACAAGAATTTGGAAAGATATAAAGTTCTAACTTGATTGTAGAACCCGTTGGCCGAGCCTAGAAGACATGATTTCTACTAGTATAATAGAGTCAAAAATTTGAGTGCGGAATAAATTGGGGTTTTAGTAAACTTAGACAAGGCATTTCAGCCTGTAAAAAGAACTGATTACTGCCTTCGATCGATGGTTCCCACTAGAATTGAATCGGAAAGCGCCCTTTCAGTGGCTGGTTATCTGAACAGCAAAATAATAAGCCGTTTAACACATTCTACTCTAAGCTCATTGTGTTTTTTGAGGAGCTACTTCTAAAATAATTCATAATAATTTATAATGTTTAGACATTATTTATTATTTATTTATTTATTAGTTTATGTACACACAAATTACAGTAAACAGAGAAAACAAAATAATGAAAACAGTATTGTAAAGGATATTCTTTTGTAAATTAATATTATACATAGTATGTTTGTTAATAAGTCTCTAAACTTCTAGTATATCGCTCACATATTTGATGTTTCAAGTTTATTTTTAACCCCCGACGGAAACCCGGAAGGGGTGTTATAAAAAACTATGTAGGTACGTCAAATAATGTAGATAAGTATAAAAAGTAATAGTTGATATACTTTTTTATAAATAGGTAAGTACTTAAATGTTTATTTCACAAGAAGTACCTACAATTCTCATAATTTTTTTCCTATTTTTACTCAAATATTGTGATTATTTCAAAGAATAAACACACACAAATGCCAATCTCGCGAGATCTCGTAATTTGCGAGATCTCGCGGTATTGTTATCTGTAATCTCGCGAGATCTCGCCCGAGCCGAATCTCGCGAGATTTGCATTCCCTACTCATAGCGTCATAGCCCCACTAAGGAGGGTGTTCTGTAAACAATCGCTGTGGTAAGCATCTTAAACTATAACTGATAGCAGAAAGATATTTCATACATACATGTGGTCACGCCTTTTATCCCCGAAGGGGGCAGAGACATATTAAATAGGTATGCCCACATTTCACGCAGAGTCGTATTGCCGTGTTGATATGGTCAGGCACAGCTTGTGACTGCCCCCTGTTGAAATTTTTCAATTCGTGCATAGATGCCTTGAACTTGACTTAACGACTGTCATTTTACTGGCAATCGGGACCAACGGCTTAAAGTGCCTTCCGAAGAAGTGGTCATGTGTTGGTCATCCATCCATGACCGGCCACAGTGATCATTTACAGAACACGGAGTCCGCGGGGCCCAAGCCTAAAGCCCGCCCAAGCTTTGGTCCCAGTTGCCAGCACACTGCACAGGGCCCCCTTGCTGAGGGACAAGGTGACGCACAAAAGTAATCAGATTCTCAAGTGGTTGAATACTAATTTCCTTTCTCAGAAAAAATCTTGCAACTTGTCAAAAACGGATCTTGATAGACTTACATTGCTAGAAGACACGTAGGTACGTGACGGGACTGGTCAGATATTTGAAAGCACATGATTGATTCACTGCCTCAGCCTCAGTGCCAGCGATGAGCGATAATCGGGTTACTTTCTAATGTGGAGCTGCGACTTTTTGACGTGGGGCTAATCTAACGAAATAGGTACGTATTTTTTTATTAAGCTCGCCAAACTGACGCCGCCCCTTGATGGAAAGTCATGGCGCTTGGGGGTCCTTACATGTGCCTCTTCACGCTCCGCTTGAAGAACCCGGGATTGTAAGATGAGGGAAACACGTGTGCGGGCAGCGAGTTCCAGGTTTTTATAGTTCCGATAGAGGAACGATCTTTTGAAACGCTCTGTTCTGGCGAAGATTCTCTCCGCTGTGTATGAGTGGCATCTCTGCCTGGCACGCGTTGTTCGGGATCGGAAAGGAGAGGGTGGGATCAGGTTGAAGAGCTCTTTAGAATATTTACCGTGATACATTCGATAGAAGGCAGCCAAGGACGCTATGGTTCTTCGCTGCGCTAATGGTTCGAGGCGTCCCGTCACCTCAGGACAACCAATGATTCGGATAGCACGTCTCTGCATAGCGTCAAGCGCGTCTAGTAAGCACCTCGCGGAGTCGTCCCAAAGGTGAGAACAATACTCGACGCAGGGGCGAATCTGCGTCTTGTACAGTAAACATCTCTGATGTGGCGTGAAGTACTGTCTCACCTTATTTAGAACTCCCGAGTTTCCGCGAGGCCAGCCCAATACATGTCTCTATGTATTTGCGATTTTGACTTATGGTCAGAAACTAGGAATCCTATTAGGGTTGTTTTCAAATAATAAAAGCACGTAAAACTAAAGAGTATTTATTACTAGGCGAGGGCGGGCGCTACAGGCGGCAGTGTCGGTAGTGTCGGTAGCGTCGGCGCCAGGGAGCGGATGTCGCTGGTGGGCTCCGTGGGCGCGGGCTCGTCCTTGGGCTCGGTGACCAGGATGTGGTCCGGCTGGGGCTTCTTGGGGCCGTTCTTGCCCAGCTGGTCCCACGGCAGCATTATCTTTACCTGCGGTTACACATCATGTTAAGTTAATTTACTCTTGATAGACTAGGAAATGGGAAGAGACTTGCAGAGAGCAATATGATTCACGGAGGACAGCATTGGTGTGGTCACGGATATTATGTAAAGATGAGTATTTAGGCAGGGCACACCCGTCGGTTCCAAGTAATAAACCTCAAATATGTAAGTAGGGTGGGTGCACCAGTGGCAAAGCGATTAAGCGAGAAGTTGACACATTTTTACATGATGTGTCTTTGTTATTGCGACAATTATTGCTAAAAGCAAGGAACATACTCTTTATTTACCATAGAATCATGTAGCATATTTTATTTTACTTAGCAGCTATTAAGTTTTATTTTATTAAAAAAATAATGCGGGATCTCCTAATGTGCCTAAGTTCGACCAGACGGCACCAGTAACAAACCAGGCATTGTGCCAATAGCAAACCAGTAAATATAACAAATGTTTTTAAGGCATAATTACTTTTTAAAGTTAATTAAGCTTTCGTACTTAGTAATTAACACATTTTAATCAGTCTACAAGTTACGTATAGGGTATATGTAAATGTTTATTTAATTCAATCACTACCTAATTAATTAGTTAGAGATCCATGTGACTGGTGTTATTGTTTGTTATAATAAAATACTCATAAAATTTCAATTACTTAAAAAATAAAATGTTAAGGTTCTAAACCAATAACTAGGCAACGCATGTTAAATATTTGGCTAAACTTATCAATTTTAGGAAGTAGGCATTTCATTACTCCCTAGCCTATTATTAAGATTAATATCTCTGACACAACTGTTATTATACTTATTTTAACTTCTTTGAATAAAATAGAATAAAAATGAATTATCATCAGTTAAAATATTAGAGTTCTAAATAAATTCTTAATTAGGTTTAAAATATACATATTCCTGACACAACTGCCAGTAGGTAACTGCTACTATCAGTTAAAATCCTACATCTACATTTTAGTATTTTTGTGTGAATGTTTGTAATGAATAAACTCAAAAAGTTCTGCGCCGATTTAAAAAAATATTTTACCTTTAGAAAGCTATATTCACCCTGAGTAACATCGGCTATATTTTATTCCCATATTCCACGGGAACGGGAGCTGCGTGGGTTAAACCGCGTGACGTCCGCTAGTATATTATAAATGTGAAAGTCTGTCAAGATGTTTGAATGTTTGTTACTCAATCACGCTCTGGCTGGACGGACCGGCCTGAAATTTGGCACAGGGATAGATTAGTGTTGATTAACAAATAAGCTACCTTTTATGCCGGGAACATGTTCGCCCTGGAAGCGGGAACGGGAACTAAATTACAAACGGGCGAAGTCGCGAGCATCAGCTAAATCAATTTTCAATTATTAAGATTAGGGTCCCTTTCACAACTAGCTTTATTTTATTTACTAGCTGTTGCCCGCGACTTCGTACGCGTGAAAATTATGTTATAATGACTATTTAATTGCTCTCTGCTTAGCCCCTAGGATATGTAGCGTGATAATATATAGCCTATTAGAAGACCCTACCCCTAGTTAATATTTGTGTAAAATTTGAACCAAATCCATTGAGTACTTTTCGAGATCCTTCCGGACAAAGCAAAGGAAACAGACAAACAGACAGACATTTTTTTTCTAACTACATTTTCGGCTTCGGTATTTATTTAGAGCACCCGGCGAGTATTTTTTTTAAATATATCCAATGGACAGTTTTGACTTTTCTATCATTTTATTATATGTATACAGGGTCATTTGTAAAACACCAGCAACCTGCTAGGACTGGATTATTGACACCATCAGCAACAACATTTGGTCTACCACTTCCAAGATACCCTGATACACTGAACCGTAGAACCTCGTATTTTGTTTACGTCGTCGTAATCTTTGGGATGCGCATAGTATAAAAGATTTAAGCACAACATTAGATTAATATTTTTTTTTGTATGAAAAAACATGTATCGAATTATCAAAAATGGTGTATCACATGTTGTTGTTTATGATGGTAGCTATCTAGTCCTGGGAGGTTGCTGGTGTTTTACAAATGACCCTGTAGATGACGGCCGTATTATATTCAAAATGTATCTCTTATTATTCTGCACCTTTGCGTATATCGTCTGTAACTTTTAAGACATCTTCCTCCTTATACTTACTTGAATAATATTCTTTTCGGTGGCTAATAATCTAATTAATTGTATAAATTTTATTAGTATAAACCAGTGGTCTGCAACTGGAAATGTATCAAAAAGTTTAATTACCAGTTGCAGACCAACTGGTATGCAACTGGAAAATTGTTCATTTTGTGTTCCAGTAGTTAACCATTGAATATTAAAGCTGTTTTTAAGCATTTTTTGATAAAATAAAACGTAATATTATTGCTATGTGTATCAAACAGTAAGGCAAATTCGGAAATAAATTACAATAATTGATTAAAACAAAGACACAGAAAGATGTTCAAACTTGCCGCAGTACGCGTAGCTTACTATTATGGCCGCCGGCAGCGAAATTAACGATTGTCGTTCTAGATTATCTGTTTTCACTGAAGTAGGTGGCGTGTGTATAGCTTTTAACGGTGATTATATGATTGGTAGGAATAAGACAAGCCTGCCAATCGCAAAAAAAATGGCGGGATATTGAACCGGAGCTTAACATTTCTATGTAAAGTTTGAAATGGTGTGCCACTGGTTCCTGGTGTGGCACTGGTGCACCCACCCTAATGCTATAATTATGTACAAATGTTAGTTTTGGAGTTTGGGTGTTTTGTATCCTAAAAACAGATCAAAATAACATTTAAGTGGGCTCCCATATTTGGCCGTATTTTGGTACAGAACCCTATATGCGCGAGCCCGACTCACACTTGACCAGTTTCTGTTTAAAACACTGTTCCATAATAACCACTCATGAAAATAGTTTCTTAATGTTATTATCAGTACCACACGAATAGTGACTAACTGCCTTGTTATAATACGTACACCTACGCTGTTCGCGGAAAAAATAGTGCAATTGTAAACAAAGTCTTATAACTTGCTTTCATTTAACTTTTTTTATACTGTGTTTTGAAGAGAAACTCTAGTTGGGGTGTCTGAGCTTTGCACTATACAAAAGTACATGTTGTATATCTAGAAACAGTTGTTTCGATCCCATAGCACAAACTTATATTAGCTTAGTTAAGGCTAGATGTGTAAAATATATCCTACAATACATATATTCCTGTGTTACAGATTAATCATTAGAGTCTGTAACACAAGAATATTTTTTTCTACAGAGTCTAATGATTAGTCATCTACTAATGGAATAGCATTCTGTCTCTATGGGTTATTATGAACTTGATGTCTTGACACGAGAAGACATTACTTGGTGTGGATGAGGAAAAACTGACATCTCTTGTTGTTATGAGTTGTGACTATGTTGCAAAGAGTAAGATAGCAAACTCTGGGCTCTGAACCAAGTTTCTGATAAAACTGTAACTTAACACTTAGGACTTAGATGATATACTCGTAGGAGACAGAAGATTGGCAAGGTATCATATCCAGTCAATGCCTATGTCAACCTCACTCAATTCTTACTATAGAGTGGCGAAAATGTAAGTCAAGGGAACCAATCATACTGAAACTTGGGATTCATGATTTAGTGTTTGAAACTAGCCCAGTAACTAACCTTGATACCAAGTACTCCTTGTCTGAGCAGCACATGTCGTGTCGCTGTGTTTACGTAGTCATTGCACGGGTCTCCAGAGTGAATCATCAGCCCATCCACAAACTTCATTGACTTTGCCCGTTGTCCTCTCAGTTTGCCTGATACTACTACTTCGCAACCCCGTGCTCCTGACTCCATGATAAATCTTAGAACACCATAACATGCTCGACGCACAGCTAGTCCTGGAATATTTTAATAAAAAAATGTATTACAGGAAATGTCACCTATTTTATTTTACACTAGCAGACGTCACGTGGTTTGACCCGCATAATTCCCATTGCCATGGGAATATGGGAATTAAATGTTCATTGCAAAGAGTGTCGCTTCCCAACAGTGAAATAATTTTGCAAATCGGTCCAGTAGTTTCAGAACCTATTCAATGCAAACAAACAATTAAATCTTTCCCCTTAATAATATTAGTATAGACTACAGTGCATAGACTCTAAAATAGTTTATAAAGACTCTACAATACAATATAAATGGCACTTTAATGTAAAAATATCATTGATAAGAAACTGTGCATTCTGAGATTTAATATATTTGCGATAAAAAGTTAGATTAAGCCATGATGTAGACTCCGTTATGTATTTCCAGCTGCAGTTTATATGAAAGAAACTGGTGGTCTTTCAGGGTCAGCCTAAAAGTCAGTAAATTACTAAGAAACTATGTTGTTTGGACAAAGAATAGATACAGTGTACATGCTAACCTCCAATAAGTTTATATCTGAGTGACTCAGCCTGGGCTATGGCGCACAAACCGCGCGTAGCCACTTTCTCCGCGTACAGTTCGACCGCCTGCTCGGGGATATTGAACCTCTTCTGTACCACAGACGTCAGTTCACGAATACGCCGGCCCTTTTCACCAAGAACACTCTGTGTCCGAGTAGCCATAATTATGATTTCGGATCTCGTCGGGGTGACTCGCACCTCCACACCAGAGTAACCATCTTCAGCGAGTTCTCTAGTCAAGAACTCGTTGAGTTCTGCCTTGAAAACTCCATCTCCAACGAACTGCAAATAGACGAAGAGGTTATAACAATATTTTGATTAAAAATCAATGGTTGGAACACGAACACACACATGGAACTTGTTAAATGATATGAAGTGTAAGTCAAGGTACTATACTGTTTATAAACACGAGTAGAAAGCCATAAAACAACAAAACAAAAAGAATAACAGTCAAACTCGAGACGATAAGTCCGAGCTAATTCATGACATCATGGTTTCACAAACATATCGAATCGTTACAAAATATTATTTAACCGTTTAGTATATGTATTCTGAGCTATACATACTTTTCGCTTTTTGGAAATATTGTTCACAGCCATGACTGCAACTTAGCAAGTTTAGAAACCGAGAAGAAAAGAAAGAGAAATGCAATAATGCAATGCAAAATGCAAACGAAACGAACACACTGCCAGCCAGCCAAAGAGAATACAATACTACGTAAGACCAGCCAGCTAGAGATGGGAATTTGCCCGGAAAAAACCCAAATGTGGGAAAAAACCGGGAAAAAACCCAGGGAAAAAACCCAATTGGGAATTTATTCGGGTTTTTTCAAATTTAGCATATGTAACATCTAGTTAATGTAAAGTTGCATGTATATATCATTTAGTACGCACTATTTAAGCATTACTAACTAGTTAGAGATAATCTAACTTTGTTTATTTTTATGATAATTCAATAAATACGTTTTAATATTCTGTGCCACCTAATCAAGTAAAATGAAATTAAATAAAAAGCCTGTCTCTGTGTGTGTATCCGCTCTTAGTAACCCGAAACTACGAACGTGCGAACGCCAACCTCCACCACCTCAAGACAACCAATGATTCAGATAGCACGGCTCTGCCTCTCTGCATAGAGTCAAGCGGACTCATCCCAAAGGTGCGAACAGTATTCGACGCAGGGGTGAATGTGCGTCTTGTACTGCTAACATCTCTGATGTGATGTGAAGTACCGCCTCGCCTTTTTAGGACTTCTAGTTTCCGCGAGGCCAGCCCAATACAACTCTCTATGTAGTTTTTGTGATGGAGCTCACGCGGGACGTCTATACCGAAGATCTCCAGGTTGTCCTTTAGTCTTCACTAAAGGACTTCACTAAAGGACAATCTCCAGGTTGTCCTTTAGTCTTCACTAAAGGACAACCTGGAGATCTTCGGTATAGACGTCCCGCGTGAGCTCCATCACAAAAACTACATAGAGAGTTGTATTGGGCTGGCCTCGCGGAAACTAGAAGTCCTAAAAAGGCGAGGCGGTACTTCACATCACATCAGAGATTTGATTACTTCTAATGTTCTGAAGAGAGGGTAGGGGTAGAACTTCTTAACTATATACGCAAACGCCTGTGATTTTCTCGCATTGTACTCGACTAAGTTATCAGAGCAATGCGACCCAGATCCCGGTCGAGAACGGCCACGAGTTGCCGTCTCTTTTCCTCCACGTCGCGTCACCTATCCGCTGGACGGCCAGAATAGCTCCCATACAGAGTACTATCATCCGCATAACAATGAATGTATCCAAGGGACAGCATGTCATGCATATGCAGAAGAAAAAGAGTTGGGGACAATACCGATCCCTGTGATTCTCCGGCATTTACCGGCAAAAATCAGGAAGCCTGACTATCACAGAGAACCCGTATATCTCGCCCGCTCAGGAAGCTGGCCAATCATTAATGTCATAGAGATTATTTGGATAAATGGAAAAATGTTGCCGAAACTCACTGCAACCCTACTCAGCATTTTGGAGTAACTGCAACTCTGCTGAGTTGCAGAGTCCTTTCCACCAAACTACCGGGTCCAGTAGCTTGGTGGAAAGACTCTGCAAGTCCAAAATGCTGAGTAGGGTTGCAGTGAGTACGTCTTCTAACTACTCTCAATACTTCAGCAGTCACTGAACAATCATTTAGCACGCATGCGCATATACATTATAGTCACAAACAAAATAGATTGACTACAGACATGGCAGCAAAATTGCTTTTATATCATATAATAGGAACCTGGGCAATCCTAGAAGCTTTGCAGCGGTTTCGTATTGATTGGCGATATATTGAGGTGATGAGGTGCTTGTACGATACCGCTAAGAAGACCAATCCCATAGCCCTACTCAGAGGTGTAGGACAGGGAGATGTTATGGGATGCATGACCTTGGACAAAACCAAGGTCATGTTCAATGAGCACGTCGTGCCGGGACCAATATACTTTAAACGATCGAGGCTTGAGGTTGTCCATGAATACACCTACCATGGGCAGGATTTCACATTTGAAAAACGAGTAACCTGGATAAGAAAATAGCCAGAATGCATCGCATGCGTGAACCCCTCACTTAACGCTGTCATCTAGACCTGCTCGCTGAAAGAGGCGGCGCAGTCCCACTTACTTCCTCTGGTCTCCAGCGAAAGAGCGTCCAAGTCCAGACCTGCCACGATCGAGGACCTGGCGCCGTTGCGCCCTTGCTATGTACTCCACCAGTATGTGGAGCGCTGTATCATTGCTGCGATCCCCGCAGTGCTGGCACTCGGCCATGGGCTCCCGTTGTATTTGCCACAGATACTTACCGAAGCTCCCGCGCGATACGGGAATACTACTTATAATACTTACTGGAAGTATCTGTGACAACCGGTAGGAGAGAGCACCGTGTCTCCTCTCCAGCCACTCATCCATGACCGGTCTGAACGCCGCGATTGTGGTGAATCCCCCCTTTGGTTGCTCAAGTCGCACCTTACATGTCTCCACGATTTTCGGTAGAGCTGGGACCGTCGAGCTTCGATTTATCGAGACGCAGGCCTTCGGCCCAGCTCCAGCACCTCCTTGCGCCATTTAAATAGTGATGCCAGGGCTCTCGCTTCCAAGTCCCATGAGCTAGGAGATCCGGCTAGGAGACATGCCGCATCACCTGAGATCGTGCGGTATCCCCTCATCACCCTGACGGCCATCGACCTCTGCGGGAACTTTTGTAAAGTGTACTAAATAGTTGTTCCTTTTTTTGGTCAAAGATTCTTGAAAGTTTCAATATACGTTCAATCTGCAATAAAGTAACATTCCGCCACGATACGTAGAAAGAATCTTATGATATAAACAACAAATCGTCTTTTTGTTGTTATAATAACAGTTGACATGACATTTCGAACAACAGGCAACAGCTAGTGCCCTAGATGCATAGGCGCAAATTATTTGCGCATCACAAAGTACCTATTTTTCGTTGCATTTGTCCTAAAGATAATAAAAGAATGTTTATGTTTTAGGATCTTGATAATTACGTCTAATAATGAAAATTCCCGTCGATTGGGTTTTTTCCCACATAAATACCGGGTTTTTTCCCAAAAGGGAAAAAACCCGGGTTTTTTCCCGTTGGGTTTTTTCCCTCCGCCCATCTCTACAGCCAGCCAGCCAGCATTCAGCATGCATGAGATGAGAAATGAATGACTGACTGTCCTGACTGACTGATTGAAAATGAACGTAAACAAAGAATGAGTGAGTGAATGCCAAGTGATTTTTTTTATAGTTTTGGCCTAGAAACATGAAATTACAATGTTTTGTATGGAGGTATAAAACGGTTATGTTTCTTCTGTCGTAAAATCATCCAGCCTCGCCATTCTAGAATGTTAATGCAAAAAATAAAAGGGTCAACATTCCCTTTCTTGCCCGTGGTCCGTACTGAACCGTCCTGAACTGGACTCATATCCTAACTTTTGAAGAGGACGAGGACTGTCACTTATTTATGTGAAATGAAGATATTCTATGGAAACAAGATTCGGCTCATGGTGTAAGTAACCAAAGCCGGTATAAAAAAAAAACTATTTGGCACTTTGACATTTGACACCCATGTCTGGCCATGTCACTCATTTGTTACGTTTGGAAATTGTATTGTTTGATTCTTTATAATGTTTCATATTAAATTTATTTCGCATAATATCCATCTATTGTTTATATTCCTTAGAGTGCTTACGTCTTGTAGGAAACAGCGATTCAGTACAGGATAAAAGCAATATACAAGTAACAAGACTTTTAAAAAACCATTTCTTTGATTATAAAATGTTTCTGAACGTATTTATATTAGCCGACGAATCGCGAACAAATTTTACAATCAACATTTTTTTTGACGTGAGCAGGCAGGCTTAGTTGCCGTACCGTCGTCGATATGTCTTCGATTAAATTAATTTTAGAATTGTGTTGTGCAATATTATGTATTTTAGTGTGTGTCAATACACAGACGGTACATAGACGATTTGAATATAAATTTTCGTTTAAACCGCCTTATTTAGCGCAGAAAGATGGATCAGTACCATTTTGGGAGTACGGAGGCAGTAAGTAAACCATATATCTTGTAAAATTTCAGTGTTGTACTCTTTTCAACGCTTGGGTTCGAGGGTAGGCAGTATTAATCTGCCTTTCTATGTTCATATATAGTCATGTTATGTTATAAATACCAATTTAAAAGGTGAAAAAGGTTTTGTTGATACGCTTGCAGGATTTTGACAGCGACACGTCAGTGAAATCTGTCACTGTCGAGAGAGACGGCGCTATACGTATTTGACTAAGATAGAAAGAGAGCAACAATTCTTGTTGAGAACATGTTTTTCGAAGCTCCACGAAGGCAGCAGGCAGACAGACAAACCCCTAATTATTAAATATTCGCTGTAAAATGATTTGCCAATGTATTATTACACCTTTGATGATTTAAAGGCGCCTGTCGTATTATGTACTCATTCACTTTATATCTACCTACCAAATTAATAAATAAATGAAACACTGTGACTTTTAACCTATTACTTACAGGTTTTATTTTTATAATCATTCACTAAACTTCTTCAAGTGCCAATATTATCTGACTTATAATTTTATTATAATACTAGCTGACCCGCGCAACTTCGTTTGCGTGATGAATGAAGAACCGCTTGACCGATTTTGTGCAAACTTCACATAAACCAGCAACTAAATAGTCCAAACAAAGCCCAGACATTTGGCTTGGATAGGTGAGCTCGTTCTTGAGTTATAAAATTACATCGAAAAGTGGTATGGTTTTTTATATAGATAGATTTTTTGTTATGCCGGCAACAAAAATACATCGTTAAATTCATTATGCATAAAATATGAGCCAAATTTATTAAATACATTTCTTAATTCAATGGCTAAACTACTACTTGACACAACTTCTCTTCTAAGCAATTGACATCGTAACTTAGTTGCTTTTCAGGTAGTCCCAGCCTACGACGTTTAAACAAACCGAACTACTGTAGGCTTTGTCCTCCTACTACAGATGGTCCAACCAAGACCTGGTAACGTAATAACAATTTTAATTTCATCAGCTGAGCGTTCATGTTCATTGTAATGGTTCTTTTCAGTCCTGTCGAATGTAGTCTTCGTAGAGGCCATTCCCGTATTTTACAAAGACTTAGTGAGTCTGTTTCCGGACAGAATGCAGTCAGCACTATTATGTAGAATAAAGTTCATGCCTTCCATGATCAGTCTGCTGACAATATTTGTCGTAAGGATTGAGCGTAGATGGTAACATGCGGTGTTATTTTATTAACCAGTGGATACTACCTGAAGCGTGGTCTTTCATTTTTTCTGGCTAGCCATCTTAGCTTTCCTTCTCACAAATGTATTTTTGTCACACAAAACTTCCGTATAGCATATTTGGTTAATATTATACCAAAATAGTGCTTTTTATTTAACTTTATGGCTTTGTAGTAAAATCATCTCTTTGAAGTCTGAAGTAAAACCATTTCCCTAACATAAATGACAACGCTTTCACAAATTATGTGTCAAAATAAAAAGTAATTTAAGTATAAAATAAGAGTATTTAAGGAGTATTGATATCAACTCCAGAGAAAATCGACCCCAAAATAATTTACATTCCCTTTTTAGCTCGTTATAGCATAAATTTCAATAAAATACGAAACACGTCTTCAATAAATTATGTAAATAATGCTATATGCCAAATTTTAAGTAGATCGGACCAAGGAATCACGCTATCCCATACAAACTTTACCCTCCTTTTTTATACCTTTAGAGGTGGAATTTGCAAAATTGTAAAAATAACTTTTTTCAAATTGTAACAAACAACGCTCATGCTTAGTTTCATCATCGTATCATTAACCGTTTAAGCAATAATTGATAATAACTTTGGGTCTAGGGATAGAACCGCAAAATTAAGTTTGCTTTGAATTCTATATACTTTTCCGGAATAAAAAGTACCCAGTGTGGTGCCCAGGCTATTAAAGAATAATTATACTAAGTTTCATCGTAATCGAACCCGTAGTTTTTGCGTGATGCCTGAACAAACAGACAGACAAAAAAATTTTTAATCACATTTTTGGGTTCGGTGTCGGTCTAGTAACACCCCCTGCTATTTATTTTTTTGATATTTTGAATGTACAGAATTTTCACTTCTACAGATTTATTATAAGTATAGATTTTCTAAAGTATATTCAGCGAACAATTAATTCCAAGTTTCCATCTATCAATGCACTAAACTTAAATGAAAAAGGTTCATCAATTCAGATGCTTACATTGAGCCTATCCCCATCACATCTATAGAGCCTATATGCAACTGCTTACCCTGAAAATGTAAATAATATGAAAGTAGGGTCATATCCAAACTATTATTCAAGTCTAGGAATAAGTTCAAAGTAGAAGGCTAATTTTAGAAATACCTTATTGTTAGCTGTCCATCCCAAGTGGGTACACTACATTAATACGAAAAACTTAATTCCGAAAGTCACAATCACGAATTTCATAATTCCGAATTTCATAAGTCCGAATGATTCGAAATCCCGAAAGTAAAAAATCCGATGTTTCATAAATCCTTTTTATTAAAAGTCATACCTAATTTTAAAATTCCGAATGTTTACAATTCCGACTGTTAGAATGCCGAATTTCAAGAAACCGAACCGTTGAATTCCGAATCATTAAAAATCCGCCATATTATAAATAAGAACTCCAATTATTAAAAATCCGAAATATCATAAATACGAAGGGTGAATGTCGTTTCCACCCGTTCCTGTTTTAACCCGAAAACTTATCATTAAAGACGATTATTTATGTTCCCGATTCCATTTGATTCTGAGTCGGGGTACTTTGAGTTCACTTATTATGGTTAACACCTCGACTCGGATAGGTTAGTTTAGAAGGCTAAGGCGAAAGCGAAGCGGAGTGGAGCTCCAGCCTTAGCCATCGTGGTTATTTTTTTTTGTTTTGTCGTTTGCCTTCCACTCACTTGGAAATAATATCTTCGGTAGTTAGACGTGACCGTACTTTTTTAAAAAAACTTTAACAGTGAATTTTCGGATTTGTTTTTTTTTTTTTTTTTTACATTTATTTATCAAGTTATAAATCAAATTACAAGTTTAATTCAACTCGCCAAACGGCTTTAGCAGTTTGTAGGCGATTCGCTCTTATAAATTATAAAGCAACTTAAATTTAAGTACTTAATACCTAATATATTTCTAATCTACTTAAATATATAATAATATAATAACTGAGTGGTAAGTGGTTATGTTACATTACCCTGCTATAATTCTTAATACTATAATTTTATATGATTCTTTTTCTATATCCAAACAATTCCTTAACTTTTGACTTCAGCCTCATTTTACACTTTATTTTACTATCATCCCTCAATAAATCATATTTATTATATAACCTGGGTACAATATATTTCCTAGTTCTTTCTCCGTAATAATTATTAGCCCTTATTTTTTTTAATTTACCTATTTTTTTATTTCGTACACTATATTTATATTCTTTTTTCATTTTAAACTATATTTGAAATTCTGAATAATGTTTTTCGGGAAAATTATAGTCCGGTCTTTGATTATTCGTACTAATGAAATTAAGAAAAATAAAAATTAGTACTTATGACTTTCAGATAAATGAATATCGTCCTTTTGAATATTCGGAGCTTTGTTTCTTAGGAATTATAATCTTCGGAATTTTGAACATCGGAATATTGAAATTCGGAGAAACATATTTCGGAATTCTTGGGTGTTCCCATCCCAAGTACCTACTTAATAATAAGTTATAGAGAAAATACTGTCATCATCATTCCAGTTTTCTGTGTATAACTAATACTGAGATAAAAAAAATGCTAATTATGTAGACTAACCAGGCTCAGATTATTTTCCACCCCCAAATTTAATTGTATTCCACACAGCTAACACTAATTAAACAATTGAATTGATCTGCTGTCGCTGTCTTACAAGCCTCGAAGACAGGGACCTGTCTACGTTATGGGCGAGCGTGGATCACGGGGGCCACACCCGGATCTACGCGTGCGTGTATAGGTCTCACAGCGGTAATACGGACACAGTTCGCCTTTATGACCACCTGCAGCAATCAACTGACAGGGTGATTGAGCAGTGTCCCTCCGCTGAGATAGTGGTTTTGGGAGATTTCAACGGTCATCATGTTGACTGGTTGGGCTCCCGGACCACCGACTTTGCGGGAAAAGCTGCTCACGAATTTGCCTTGACCTATGGGTTCTCCCAGCTGGTTAAATCCCATACAAGGATACCAGACAAGGAGAACGAGCATAGTGCATTGCTGGACCTTCTGCTGACAAAGCGTCCGGACGGATACAACGTTTCAGTGGATGCTCCGCTAGGATCGTCGGACCACTGTGTCGTTCGGACGCATGTGCCTCTCGCAAGGCCTGAACCACCTCGGCCCAAGGAGTGGCGACATGTGTGGCACTACAAGTCAGCAGACTGGGATGGACTGCGAGAGTTCTATGCGTCGTACCCGTGGCGGCGGCTTTGTTTTGCCTCAGGGGATCTGGATTCTTGTGCTGTAGCAGTCGCTGAGGGGATCTTGGAGGGCATGGAATGCTACATTCCCAACCGATGGATCCCTGTAGGTGCAAAAAAGCGACCGTGGTTCAATCGGCTCTGCAGAGAAGCTCTAATACAGAAAGAATCTGCCTACAGAGCTTGGACCACGGCTCGTGCAAATTCAGATCCAAACATCTCTGAGGTGAAACGCAAATTAAATGCCGCCTCGAGGTCCAGTAAAAGAGCAATCGTCAAGGCCAAGTTCGATTTCATCGGCAGAATTGGCGAACGGCTAGCAGGCTACCCTTCGGGAAGTCGTGAATTTTGGTCGCTTGCCAAAGCTGCCGAAGGAAACTTCTGTAGGTCAGGATTACCACCCTTGCTTAAACCCGACGGTAGTTTGGCCCAGAGTGCCAAGGAGAAAGCCGACCTTTTGGGTAATCTCTTTGCCTCTAACTCGACCATGAGCGACGGGGGTGCTTTACCGCCGGGCATTCCGAGTTGTGGCACTTCCATGCCGGAAGTTAAATTCACACAGCGGAATGTCCGGCGGGAGCTTCAATCTCTGGACGTTCATAAGTCGAGTGGGCCAGACGGCATTCCCGCGGTGGTACTTAAGCATTGTGGTCCAGAGTTGTGTCCGGTACTTACACGTCTTTTCACACTTTCCTATTCTATGCAACAAGTCCCGGCGTCGTGGAAGATCGCGTATGTACATCCTGTACCCAAGAAGGGTGACAGAACCGACCCGGCCAATTACAGGCCTATAGCCGTCACCTCCCTTTTATCCAAGGTGATGGAGCGTGTAATTAATACACAGCTCCTGGGGTACCTTGAGGAACACGACCTGCTCAGCGACCGGCAGTACGGTTTCCGTCACGGTCGCTCGACGGGCGATCTTCTTGTGTACCTAACACACCGATGGGCGGCGGCTATCGAGAGTAAGGGTGAGCCTCGACATCTCTAAAGCCTTTGACCGGGTCTGGCACCGTGGTCTTCTTACGAAACTGCCCTCATATGGACTACCCGAGAGATTTTGCGGATGGGTGTCCAGCTTCTTGGCCGGTAGAAGCATCAGGGCCGTCGTTGACGGCAGCTGTTCAGACTGCATGGCTATAAACGCTGGAGTACCGCAAGGCTCAGTGTTGTCCCCTACTCTGTTTCTGCTGCATATCAATGACATGTTGTCTATTGACGGCATTCATTGTTATGCGGACGACAGTACGGGGGACACTTGTTACACGGGTCGCCCCGGTATCTCTCGGGACACAGTGGAGGAAAATCGTGAACAGCTTGTGTCTGAAATCGAGGCTACTCTTACTAGAGTGTCCGATTGGGGTGGACAAAATCTTGTCCAGTTCAACCCTTCCAAGACACAAGCGTGTTTTTTCACCGCTAAGCAAACCCCAATTACTGTAGCGCCGCAATTTCAGGGCACATCTCTTTCCATCTCCAAAAGTATAGGGATCCTTGGCGTTGATCCGTCCGTAGTCATTTGGAGGACAAGGCTAAGCTGGCGTCCAAAAAGCTGGGTGTGCTCAACAGGGCGCGGCGGTACTTCACTGCGGCGCAAACACTGCTTCTCTATAAGTCGCAAGTGCGGCCGCATATGGAGTACTGCTGTCACCTCTGGGCGGGAGCACCTGAATATCAGCTTCGTCCATTTGACTCGGTGCAAAGGCGAGCTGTAAGAATTGTCAACGATCCTGTATTTACAGCTGGTGTGGAACCTCTTCGCGACAGGAGAGACTTTGCCTCCTTATGCGTGTTCTACCGCCTGTACAATGGTATGTGCTCTGAGGAATTGTTTGATATGATGCCCACGGCTACGTTCTATCATCGCACCGCTCGCCACAGACAGGGAGTTCATCCTCACACCCTGCGTCCGGTGCGTTCCAGCACGGTTAGATCCGATAGGTGTTTTCTTCCGCGCACGCTTAGGTTGTGGAATGACCTCCCTGCCTCGGTTTTCCCAAACGCCTACAGTATGGGGTTCTTCAAAAGGGGTCTTAGAAGGTTTTTACAGGGTCGGCAGCGCGAGTGTGGCACCTCTGGTGTTGCAAACGTTCATAGGCTGCGGTGACCACCGGTCCTTCTGGTGGGCCGTATGCTTGTCTGCCACCTTAGTGGAATAAAAAAAAAAAAAAAAAAAAAAAAAAGAAGCTTTTAAAAAAATAAGTATATTTGTGGACAACACACAACATCATCTAGCCCAAATTAAGCTAATATAAGCTTGTGCGGGATGCGGGGTCCTACTAACATCTTAAGGACCCCAATGGGTCGGATCCTCCTCGTGGTGCATCCTGGGCAACGGAGTAGCGACCACTCCCCTTCCTCTGTGGGGGAGTTGTGCTACTCTGGCTAATTCCGGCCGAGGCGGGAGTAACCCACCTGTGGGTTGCTCGGTGGTGTGTGTTGCTGCCGGCCGTGCCGTTATTCACGGCCGGCAGCAGCAATGATGGGTCGCCGTCGCTTCGCCACCTTGCTGGCGAGACGATGGCGGCGAAGTGGGAGAGGCACTGCGTGGGGGGCGGGAGTTTGGGTAGATGCTCCCGCCCTGCCATGCAGTTCGGGCTGCCGGCCGTGAATAACGGCGCGACCGGCGGCAACAGTGCTGGGCCGCTGTCACCTCGCCAGTTGACGAGGTGATGGCGGCAAAGCGGGAGGTGCACTGTGCGGGGGAGCGGGAGTAACCGATAATGCTCCCGCTCTGCCGTTCAGTTCGGGGGCGCCGCGGTGAGGAGTTACTGCGCGCCCCCGATTGTTTCTTGACCGTGGGCGTAAGGTCGGGGGACCCCGCCCACCAACGGTCACATGGCGGTGGGCACCTTTTCCGTGTTCCAGGGGTGCCCATTAGCGCACGCCTGCGCCAGCCGCTCTCTGTCTCCTCTATTAAAGAGGGGCGCTCGAGAGCGGTGCAGGCGTGGACTTCAGCTCCTTAGGGAGCTTTGGGGAGCCGCCCATCTGGCTCCCCCGAGGAGAGCCCCGAATAAACGGGGCGCCCCTAGCCGGGTCGACGTGAATAATCTTTTGATATCCCTCGGCCCGGCTAAAGGGTGAGGAGGAACACCGCGGGGTTTAGTGGGTAGGACGGTCCATTGCGGACCGGGCCGGGAGTCCCACACACCATCCCAGCTGCCCCCGCAGCTGGGATGAAGGCGCGTAAATGCGTTCCCCGCGTCAAAAAAAAAAAAAAAAAAAATAAGCTTGTGCTATTGGATCTAGAAGACTGATATACATACTTATATATTTCTAAATACATACATATTATATATAGAAAATACCCAAACTCCAAAACACACATTTGTGGATCACACAAATATTTGGACCAACCCAGGACCTCCAGCGCCGCAGGTTTAACGTTGCTATACGGAATTATATAGTTGTTCCTTAGTGTAGTATACAGTCTAGGAGCTGTAGTTTTTCAATGAATGCTCTTATGCACAGTTTAAACGGCTGAGCGAATTTGATCTAACTTTATCATAATTTCAACTCCTATCTTAGAAATAACCTAGGTTCGAAGCGAGTAAAGGCGCTGTGCATGCTAGTTAGTGTTTTGTGATCTTTAATAGGGTTCTTGTAAGTGGAGCATGACATATCCTAGGGTAGCTAAAATGTAAATTATCTTCATGTAGGACAACATAGGTACTTATAAATGTCAAGATTATAGCTTCTACATTTTATTTATTGCCAGATTCACAGGCCTGTGAGTACCCTTTTTTCTGTGCTCATCTGCAATCAGTATAAACTATATTGTATGTGGCTATATAAAATCATTGCCACTCCTTTCTCATAGCCAGAAATTACATCACTGCTCTAAGTACAGTACTTTTGTAAATAAATGTGCAATGTGTAAACCACTGTCCACGGACTTTCTAAGTATGAAAGAGACTTTCAGCATTCAGTCTTTGGGTGTTACCACCACTTTCCATCAGGGGAGTGACAGACATTGTGACATGATACAATTTAAAAAGAAACTAACTATAACTGTGTATCATAAATTCATGCATAGCAGTTTAATGCCCTTTTAGCACATTTATGAAATTGTATAGTTTGCACTATACACATTAAATGTTATAAGTCATGAAAACACGTCGCAATATTTTATAAACAAGTCGGTACTTTATAGTGTTGATACAATTTTATCAACTCGTTGAAGCGTGTCAAATGTGCGGAAAATCTGCGGTTGGACCCGATACTGGGAGCTTTCATATCTTGATTACTCTACAATTAGATTTAGTGTTGAGTAACTATATCTTTGAGTTAGTTGCAGAGGACTTTTTCTGATAGAGTATTATTATTTTCTTGTGGGGATGTGGGCTATGCCGAGCGGATGACCCGACCGCCTGTTCTGCTGCTCATTTCGTCCATTTCCCCAGCCACCTCTCTGGGATTGGATTGGGTATCCCAGCACTTTTCTAGCAATACTGATAAAGTTGGGAAGGTGAGTGAGAAGTGAATTCATGGGGAATGTAACCATGATGGTTATGCATGAATGATAGATTAGAACTGCACCTTGCAAAGGTGTCAGGTAAATCTGTCACAAGCTAAATCTTTGTTACATGTATGTAACCCCCGTTCCCAACCGACCAGTCCGACCACCTGAGTTATCCACCTGGTTGGTCAATAAGGAATAAAAGTTCCTAACCACCCACCTTGTGGACCTGGTTGGTCAGTTAGGAATTAAAAGTTCCTAACCATCCACCTGTGACTGTATAAAATAAATAATGTCCAAAGTGTCTACTTTATCAATATACCCACATGTCTATATGGCAAAACAAATGAAGATCAGCAAAACAAATGAAGATCGAAAAAGCAAAAGAAGATCGACAAAACAAATGAAGAGCGACAAAACAAATGAAGATCGTCAAAACAAATGAATATCAGCAAAACAAATGAAAATCGACAAAACAAATCAAGATCGGCAAATAAATGAAGATCAGCAAAACAAATGAAAATCGACAAAACAAATGAAGATCAGCAAAATAAATGAAGATCAGCAAAACAAATGAAGATCAGTAAAACAAATGAAAATCGACAAAACAAATGACGGTCGGATAAACAAATTACGATCGAAAAACCATAGATGTAGATTTTTTTGCTAAAAAACACATGCAGATCAATAAAACAAAAGTCTATAAGCAAGTTGAAAAGGTCTTATTACTTGCAGCCATATTTTATAATTTAGATGCGATTACCATTCTATAAAATAGGTGCAGACAATTCTCGACCTTAATGTCACTTCTCTAAAAATGTACTTCTAAACGTTAATGGACATCACTGATCATGGATATGTAAAAAATAAATACATATTATGTATGTTCTTAAGATCGAGAATTGCTTGCACCTATTTTATTGAATATTTATCGCATCAGGATTACAAAAAAAGGTCCAAGCAAATTTCGACCTTATGAGCATGCACAATATCTATTTATTTTTTATAAATTCGTGATCAGTAATTTGTTTATCCGACTGTCATTTGTTTTGCTGATCGTCATTTATTTTGTCGCTCTTCATTTGTTTTATCGATCTTCATTTGTTTATCCGACCGTCATTTGTTTTGCTGATCTTCATTTGTTTTGTCGATCTTAATTTGTTTTTTCGATCTTCATTTGTTTTGCTGATCTTCATTTGTTTTGACGATCTGCATTTTTTTTGTCGCTCTTCATTTGTTTTGTCGATCTTCATTTGTTTATCCGACCGTCATTTGTTTTACTGATCTTCATTTGTTTTGTCGATCTTCATTTGTTTTTATGATCTTCATTTGTTTTGCCATATAGACATGTGGGTATATTGATAAAGTAGACATTATGGACATTATTTATTTTATACAGTCACAGGTGGGTGGTTAGGAACTTTAATTCCTAACTGACCAACAAGGTGCACAAGGTGGGTGGTTAGGAACTTTTATTCCTAACTGACCAACCAGGTGGATAACTCAGGTGGTCGGTTGGGAACGGGGTAGGCATCAAGAAGGAGAGAAGGATGATAAACCCTTGAAAAACATATCCTTTGTGCAAAGTACTGGCGGGTGTCCCACAGGGTAGTATACTGGGACCATTATTTATTTATTTATTTATTTTACACTTTATTGTACGCCAAGTATATAAAAACATAGTACATACAATCCGTGCAAGTAGCTGTACAATGGGCGGCCTTATCGCTATAAAGCAATTTCTACCAGGCAACCTTTGGATGGAGAAAGTTGGTCGGAGGTAACGAGTGATAGTTCTTAGGCGTACTCTCAAATCTAATATACATACATAAATTGATAAATATAGGTACTAGTTATCTACCTACATCATACTTACACATATTTTTAAAAATAAATACACTATATTTATTTATATATCTAGCCATACATACACAAAAATTCATAATATATAATACAATAAATATATATATATATATATATATATATATATATATATATATACAGGGTGTGGCGTAAATAGTGGTCCAACCTTCAGGGTGTGATAGAACAGATGCCCATCTATAACATACTACAATTTCATCCAAATTTACCCAAGGGTTGCAGAAAAAAAGAACTTTTTTTGAAAAATCGTCCCTTTCTTATAAAGTTGGCTGTAGATTATAGGAAAACCGCTATTTCTGATTTCTGTTTCTTCTCTCTTAAAGCTAAATACATAAGCTATCAAAAATAATATAGTTAATAAAATTCCACCACAAACGTTTGAAATAAATATAAGTTCATCTCAATTTTCTCTCTAATTTTAAGGTATCATTAAAATTGTTCAGCGTTTTTTATAAAAAATATCTACTACACTGATACTACCCAAACGTTTAAAAATATGCTTATGTAATACTGATTTCAAAATGGTACCATGAAAGGATATCGCATAAAAAAAAAACTAGTAATTTTTACTGTTAAAGTTCAAAACGGGTTAAGAAAAATGACCAAAATCAACTTACATACATCACACTTATAACGTTTTGTTCATAGTAATAGTTCATAGTCAACATTATTATTATTTATTTAAAATTTTATAACCTAGATAGCGCCCGCGGCTCCACCCGCGTGGGATTTTGTAACTATTCTCGCTTTTATTTATTTTCTATCTGGATTTCTGTTCCCGTTCCATGAGGGATTTTGTGAGTTGTGAGTGTAGATGTATGAATATCAGGATGTCTGAATGATTACTCTTTTTGCGATAGATTATAGTTGGGAATACAACACAAGCAGCTTTTTATCTCGGGAATATGATCCCACCTGAAATGGGAATAGTAACAAAATTCCTCGCAGGCGACATCAAAGTCGCGGTTGGACGTCCAACCATGACCACGTGCAGCAACGTGCCCGAAACGTCGGTGAATGTAAGTAAATAGTATTTCGCGTGAAGTGTTAAAAACCGCAATAGGTTAAAAAAATCATAACCGTGATGGCGCTCGCGATTCCACATGCTAGGAATTTGTCATGGAATGGGAACAGAATTTCATATAGAAAATAAATAAAAGCGAGAATAGTTACAAAATCCCACGTGGGTGGAGCCGCGGGCGCTATCTAGGTTATAAGATTTTAAATAAATAATAATAATGTTGACTATGAACTATTACCACTGTATACTGTAGTTTGACTCGGCCGGGTTTTAAGAAATAAATGCCTACAGCCGCGCGGTACGTAAGCATGCGATAGGGCTGCCCACCTACAGCATTTTAATAATATGTGCCTACTTTGATTTTCTATTTAGTATTGCGATTGTAAATATGTGCATACATACATTCATATAGTCACGCCTTTATCCCTGAAGGTGTAGGCAGAGGCATAGTATACGCCCACATTTTACCTTATAGTTTTACGTAGGTACGCGTATATATAGTGAGCATAATGCAGTTCAATTTTTTCAATCCACCCACAAGGCCTTCAATCTGTATTAAGGATTGTCGTTTTACTGACAACCGGCTTCAATTTCGAGTAAATATGTACCTTTTTTATTTAAACAAAAAAACACTTTGTGAGTAATAATATAATATACCCGCAACGGCTGGCGGCGCAGCGCCCTTTATCTACTAACGATGGAGTAAGACGGGTATAGAAATTTGAAAACGAGTAAGCGGCGTAGACGATAATAATCGGCTCATCACATGTTTCGTCAGTGATAGAATCACGGAATTCTAGTCTTTATAATCATTGCGTTAAATTTTTGATTTACAAAATTAAAACTATTTTTCGATTTGAAAGTACTAGTCAGTCTCTAGTACACTAGTACTTTTCGTACATTGTCAAGTTGTGTTAAATTTTGGAAGTTCATATTTGTCTCTATGCGTGTAATAAAAATCAAAGATAACAAAAATGTTTAATCAAAGTCATACGGTTTGTTTCTTTGTGGATGACCGATGTTACAGTACACTTAGCGTGTACTGTAACATCGGTCATCCACAAAGAAATGAATACTCTTGAAACATACCTAAATCATTGCTCTCAATTAAATAACTACGAACTGACAACGGAACTAAATGTACTACCTACACGTACTAGAGTTCTGAACTGGTTTTTTTTTTGGATATTGTACTATATTGGATCGCACCGTTCACTGACTGAGCAAGCACAAGTCTAGTTTTAAACACAAACATACCTACTTCATGTAACTACCCAGTTCACTCGTGTCAATCACTTTGTTTAACTTTAGTCAACTAGTAGTATAGTACTAATCAGTACTTAAGTAAAATCAATTTATAGTCTTACTAACTAACTAACTAACTTAATATTTTTAGTAAATAAAACACGCGCGGTTACTATCTAAAAAACGACACACCGTCCATTCGTCTACTCGGCACAATCGCCTGCAAGCGTGCTGAAAGGCCTGCCGAAAACGAGAATCGTAGGTATAGCTTGCATTTCGTCCGTTTGTAGGGAGCTACAATACTGGTTAGTACTCTTTATACTGTGCTATTACTATGAAAAAAAACGTTAAAAGTGTGATGTATGTAAGTTGATTTTGGTCATTTTCTTAACCCGTTTTGAACTTTAAAAGTAAAAATTAGTATTTTCTTTTTATGTGAAATCTTTTTAAGGTACCATTTTGAAATCAGTATTACATAGGCATATTTTTAAACGTTTGGGTAGCATCAGTGTAGTACATATTTTTTGTAAAAAACGCTGAACAATTTTTCTGATACCTTAAAATTAGAAAGAAAATTGAGATGAACTTATATTTATTTCAAACGTTTGTGATGGAGTTTTATTAACTATATTATTTTTTGATAGCTTATGTATTTAGCTATAAGAGAGAAAAAACAGAAATCAGAAATAGCGGTTTACCTATAATCTACAGCCAACTTTACGAAAAAGGGACGATTTTTCAAAAAAAATTCTTTTTTTCTGTAACCCTTGGGTAAATTTGGATGAAATTGTAGTATGTTATAGTGGGGCACTTGTTCTATCACACCTTGACGGTTAGACCACTATTTACGCCACACCCTGTATATATATATATATATATATATACATATACATATACATATACATACACCTATTATATACATAAATTATATACATACATACATACGTACTAATATAATTGATATTCTACATGGACAGATAGTGATCCTTCACCATTTTTTAAAATTTCGTTATTGTCTGTGCTCGTCTAATCTCCACTGGAAGTTGATTCCATAGCCGTATAGCCGTAACTGTAAACGATTTGCCATAGAATGTAGATGAGTGACGCGGCATCTTTAATATCAAGTTCTCCGATGACCTCAGACATTTCGCATGCGTGCGTGGAGGAACTCGAATCGTTCCTTAAGATAGGAGGGAGCTGAAGGGTTAAATAAAATGCTATAAAGCTGTGATAGAATGTGAGCATCCCGGCGAAGACGTATTGGTAACCATTCAAGCTGCGTTCTGAATTGAGAAACATGGTCATATTTGCGTAAACCAAAAATTAACCTTATGCAAACATTAGGCAGGTAACTTATTTGCCCCGCACGTAACAGAGCCAGTGTAAAGGAATGGCGCGATGCATATTTCTGTGCCGCATGTGTCCTCCCTCCATGAGCGCCGACTTGGGGATACTATCCCTCTGGCTAAATATCGTGTAAACAAAAGCAGTCTCGATGGTACTAGGGTAGAAGGCCAACACTGGTGGAAGTCCCAGGATCCCCTTAATCATCATATCGGATGACAGGCAGCTGTGAAAGAGCACTGTTTGGTTATAGTCATTGAGCAAATATAGCCGATCCGGTTCGGAAATAACCATTAGCAACCACGGTGGGTATCGCCCGTTGGGAACTTTGCGGTCGAACCACGTGGCCACGGGGCGTGGGTTTCCACCTCAGACCATCTAACACAGGACCCGTCTTACTAAAGCATTCCCCTCTGCCAAGGCAATAGACCATTCGGACTAAAAGGTTTATAAAAAGCACTTGAGAATCGATTGATTCACTATCATAATCGACATACATCGGCCTTAATCTGAGGACGCCATGCGTTCGCACACAGCTATAACGATTATGATAGTGAATCAATCGATTCTCAAGTGCTTTTTATAAACCTCTTAGTCCGAATGGTCTATTGCCTTGGCAGAATGGTCTATTGCCTTGGCAGAGGGGAATGCTTCAGTAAGGCGGGTCCTGTGCTAAATAGTCAAAGGTTTCCACACATATAAAAAGCGTGTTCAAAAAGATGCATAGATATAATGGCTGAAATAGCTCAATTTATTAGAGTAGTAGCGTTAAAATTGGAATGATTGTAGTAATTCGATACACTATCGAGGCGTCAATAAATATTATGATTATTTTGTTCATTACTACCTATAAAGATAGAGATATCGATGTAATAAACGAGTGTTTGGATGTTTATCTAATCTGCCGGGTTTACGGTGGCGCTGTTTGAATCACACGCCAATCCGCACAGCTCTTCTAAATGTCGTCCACTCTCGCGCTAGATTAACTTAGGTGATGGAATTGAAAAGATTTATGATACGCAGTATAAAGTGTAATTAGGCAGCTAAATGTGTAGTTTAATAAATCCATTTCATTAAATGAAGTGACAAATTTATCTTCTACTGAGTTAACATTTTCACCTTGTTCGTATTTCGGATCATGATTCAAAATGGTTGCATTTTAATTACAAATATATTCATGGCACGAGAGTGCGGGAACCGTTACAAACTAAGTCTACGCGTGAGCACCATCGCCGCGACGAGTGCTCCGCTCTGCTATCTTAGTCAACCGTAACTCATTTTGGAGTTACTGAATAATAATCGTGAATCATGCAAATGAGAATAACTAGATATTGCGCTATAGAGAAGAGTATCGTCGTGTAAGCACATATTGATGTGCAGACGGCACGTGAAGTTAGTCCCGGTGATGAGGCTTTAATAGCACTGGGGGGCCAGCTGAAATGTTGACTCGGGTTTGGGCCGTCACCAGTGTTGTGCGAAGCGTACAGAGAATCAGTTTACTTTTAATATCCTTGGGTGCTGGTTTTATTATCATCTGTAGAAGTACAAGGCGCTCATAACTACTTCAATTGTTCCACGCGTGGAGACAACTTAACTCTCTCTTCCCGATAAAGAGTTGTAATGACAAATAACATAGCAACCTTGCTACCGACGCATTAATATTTTAACAGCAAGTATAAATTTTCGTACACACGATATCGGACATTAGCGGCATGTAATTTAGTCACGATTACACGGAGCGAGCGGTGTGATGAATGTCGTAGGTATCGCGCTTAAATAGTGTTCAATTTGTCTGTTTATTACCGACTGGCGAATAAGTAATAGTTGCCCAAAGACTTCTTACTAGTATGACGTTGGAGACACATAGCTTTTTATTGAACTGCGACAATACCACGTCAACATTGCCGGCGTAACTACTTCAACATGGTTAAATACACGTCTCGCTTTAAATATGTAGCTATACGAAACTGAATTGGTTGCCATTTCGTTTGCAGATGCTATCGCGTCGGGAGAGAGCGTCCGGCTGGCGCCCTCGCTGAGGAGCCAGAAGGGCGCCATCTGGTCGAAGCAGCCCATCACGTTCGACTGGTGGGAGGTCGACGTCATGTTCAAGGTCACCGGCCGAGGCAGGATCGGCGCTGACGGGCTTGTACGTAGCATTTTCTTTATCGTCCTAGACATAGTAGTTTGCACTCTCTCTTTTACTTGGTTTAGGTTTAAGGGGATGATTATTCTGAGCGGATGGTAGATGGAACGAGAGTACCTACTTCGTATGCAACCGAGGCTATGCTCGGATGATGACGATTAGGCGCAGGATCCAGAATAGGACAAAATCGATGTGATGTCATTCGTCACATTCAAATCTAATTGGTAAACCTTTTTGAGTATTTACACTGGTCCTCAAAAATAAAAAAAGTCGTCTCCTTTACATAACTATGAATAATTTATTGTTGGACAAACAAATGAAACAATTAGTGAAGGAATCTGAAGCAATGCAATTAAAATGCGGCAACTGTATCGGCGATGTTGCTCCTCTGAGTGATTCCGTATGTCTAATTGCCTAGTTGTTCTACCTGGTTAGAGAATCTTCGCCAGAACCGGCGATTCAAAAGATCGTTTCCCTGTCGAACCACAGTAACTTGGCACCCTCGGCCGGCGCACGAGTTTCCCCTTTCTTACAACCTCGGTTTCTTCAAACTTGAGGGACACTGTCAATAGTCTTGTTTACTGAGAGAGGGGTCCGATCGCTTATCAGCTGTCCGGCACAATGCTAATTGCCCGTGCAAGCACATAGTTAAACACGGCGTTATCGCGACGTTCCGCAGGCGTTCTGGTACACGACGCAGCGTGGCGACTACACGGGCGAGGTGTTCGGCTCGTCGGACCGCTGGAACGGGCTGGCCGTGATCTTCGACTCGTTCGACAACGACAACAAGCACAACAACCCCTACATCATGGCCGTGCTCAACGACGGCACCAAGATCTTCGACCACAAGAGGTAAGCCACCTAACGAATCATTCGTTACAGCGCCAGCGGCCTGATTCTCGGAAAACGGCAGAAATTAACTGGTTAAAGTCATTAAGATGAGAAGCTTTGCCCCCTCCGCTTGTTAATTCCACAGCTAAATGTTATTCCAGTTATTAGCAAAATAAGTGTGTAGTTTTCAGAGTTTAATCTTTATGTACAATATGTACATCCATACTTTATGATCATGTTATTAGCATGTGGAATACTTAGCTTAAATATGATTTGTATGTAATAGAGTTACGTAAGAGAAAACTTCAGTCGGTCAGTCGAAGCTAACACCCACGCATTATTAGGAAAACGGTCTATATTTTGCGTGCTGTAATAGCCGGCAGTAAATGGCATGTAAGTTAGAGTGCTTTGAGTGACACGATGTGTGGTTGGCAGTGACGGCGCGACGCAGCTGCTGTCGGGCTGCCTGCGCGACTTCCGCAACAAGCCGTTCCCGACGCGCGCGCGCATCGAGTACTACCTCAACACTCTCACTGTGCACTTCCACAACGGTAAGTTCACCCTCGTTATAGCCTTCTACCCCACTTCTCGCATCTTTCTCGAGAATTTTATTTGAAACCATGTTATTTCAGCCACACCAGACGCTAATAATATCGAGGTCTTTTGGTAGACATGTTATATCATTGTTAGATTGGATCTTACTGCAAACTTTAAATCATACGCGATTTTTTAAAAAAAAATAGATGTAATGTTTGAATCAATGTCTTAATGAACATTAGAATAATAAAGGGCCAAGATTGCACCCTTGTGAAGGAATCCTAATGGTTTAAATTTTAAAATTACCTACGGGGAAAAATTTTGTAGGTCTGAGTCACAATATTTAAGCATCGAACTTCGAATTTTAGCACGAAAGCATCGGACATCAGCGTCAGCATCAGCTTCTGCATAAAGATGTTATGGTGTATCACGTCCAACGCTTTTGAAAAGTCATTGTATATAGAGTGAACTTCAAAGCTGACGGGCTTCTACTTCGATCAGCAGCTATAAACGTTTGTGATTTGGCTTTTATTTGTGACACTGAATTGTTTCCTGACCCATAAAATGTAAAGGGACTATAGGGCTAGCTATTGGCCATCCCTGTGCCAGTACGAGTTGCCACTGTTATGGAGGGGTGTGTCCGCAGGTATGACGAACAACGAAGCGGACTACGAGCTGTGCTTCCGCGCCGAGAACGTGCAGCTCCCGCGCGGCGGCTTCTTCGGCCTGTCGGCGGCCACGGGCGGGCTGGCCGACGACCACGACGCGCTGCACCTGCTCACCACGTCTCTGCACGCGCAGCAGCAGCCAGGTCAGGCACCGACACACACACACATACACACACACTTTGCAGTGTCGCACATGTACTGAGACCCCCCTCTGCACAGGCGGCAGCGGGCAGGCGATGAGCGCGGACGAGCAACAGAAGCTCTCCCAGGAGTACCAGCAGTACCAGCAGAAGCTGGAGCAGCAGAAGGAGGAGTACCGCAAGGAGCACCCCGACGAGGCGCGGGACAAGGACGACCTGGACGACTGGTTCGAGTCGGACGGACAGCGGGAGCTGAGGCAGATCTTCCAGGGACAGACGCAGATACACGACGTGCTCAGGGACCTCAACAAGAAGGTGGACGAGGTGAGTGAGGGAGCTGGACGACTGGTTCGAGTCGGACGGACAGCGGGAGCTGAGGCAGATCTTCCAGGGACAGACGCAGATACACGACGTGCTCAGGGACCTCAACAAGAAGGTGGACGAGGTGAGTGAGGGAGTGAGCACTCCGGCTCGAAGGACCATGTGTGAAACATAGAAGAGTAGGAAATAATGAAACCACTATTCATTACATACATACATTTATCGGCAAAAAAAATCGAAAGAACTATATTTATTTTATTTCATTTAGTAACTAATGTTTTTTGATACCATTTTCATTATGAATAGTTAAACATGCAAAATGTTATTTCTATTTGTATACTTTTTTGCCAAGATTAGTAATTCTCAAGAATTGTAATGTGAAAACATCTAAATCGGGTCTGCCGGGTATCCTGGAACATCCTTCCGAGGACTTACTCGGGGCTCTTGACCGTAGGCAATGTTAATGCAACATGTGGTTTTACTTAGTACTAGCGGACGTCACGTGGTTTTACCCGTTTAGTTCCCGTTCCCGTGGGTATACGGGAATAAAATATAGCCTATGTTCACCGCAAAGAGTGTAGCTTCCCAACTGTGAAATAATTTATCAAATCACGATACATATTCGATGTAAACAAACAAACAAACAAACAATCAAATCTTTCATAATGTTAGTATAGAAGAGTCCGGCAAGCAATGGTGAAATGTTTATAATATGCCTCTGCCTACCCCTTCGGGGATAAAGGCGTGACCATATGTATGTATGTATGTATATGGGGGATGTCCATACGGGAAAAAAATACTGTAACGTTAATATGGTGTCAACCTGATTTCAATCGTGTTGATTGCCTCTTTCCCGTGCGCTTAAGACGGTTCCTGTGTTATTAGTTAGTCTTGATGGACGTTACCGTATATTACTGGTACAACGTGGCTGCTTCTATGGCGTAGTCGGTAGTGATACCGCCTGCCGCCTTGGAGGTCCTGGGCTCGATTTCTGGGTCGGTCCAAACATTTGTGTGAACCACAAATGTTTGTTTCGGAGTTTGGGTGTTTTCTATGTATAATATGTATTTATCTAGAAATATTTGCACAAGCTAATGTTTGCTTAATTTGGGCTAGATGATGTTGTGTGAGAATGTCCACGTCCACAAATATTTATTTATTTGTTTAACACGCGTGTTGTGTACAGGTGATCGGCAAGCAGATGAACGCGCTGTCGCTGCTGACGGCCGTGTACAGCCACGCGCAGGGACAGGCGCAGGGCCCGCCCGGGGCTCCGCCGCCTCCCGGAGCGCTACCCGGACAGGTGAGACACACACACACAGACGTTTACATCTACTGTCCGGGCAAGGCTTTTATAATATTGTAACCGTATCATTACACTTCATCGAAAACACTTCCCCGAATGACATTTCATCGTAAACACTTCGTCGAAACGACATTTTACCGAAAACACTTTGTCGAAAACATTTTCCAGAAAAAACACTTCATCGAAAAACAGTTCTCCGAAATGTCACTTTATCAAAAGAGAAGTGCCCTTCGATAAAATGTCATTTCGGAGAACTGTTTTTCGATGAAGAGTTTTTTCGGGGAAATGGTTTCGAAAAATTGTTTTTGGTAAAGAAGACATTTCATCGAAAATACTTTGTCGAAAACACTTTATCGAAACTGCACTTTACCGAAAACACTTCATCGAAAAACAGTTCGCCGAAAAATATATCAATAAAACATCTTTGCCGAAAGTTATAACAGCCTTGCCTGGACAGGAGAGTGAGAAACGTTTCTCACTAGTCTACTTGCTTTCTCCCTTCCTGTGATTAAGGCTTCGGCGCCGTTTGTTACCCGGTCAGGTGAGTAAGTATCATCCCTCTCTCATTTTGACTACTTGCTTCCCCAAATCTACATGTAGATTTGGGGAAGCAATACAAGAAACTGTATTACATTTTAAGATAACTTTTGAAAAAAGCTAGACTGAGTTTCTTGGTGTCTTCTCCTCGTCTACGTCTGTAGCTTTTCCGAACCCTCAGTAGAGTCACGACAATTTTGGGATTTGTTTTTTTTTTATAAAAAATTTTAATGGAATGAATTTTATGTTATTTTGAGAATAAAACCCCTGTAATTCACTCCGTACACTATACACTATACAGTATGTCTGTATGTTTAGGTGGGCGTGGCGTCGCTGCCGGTGGGTCGCCACGAGTGGGACGCGCTGGTCGCCAACAACCAGCTCATGGTCAACACCATCGCGGAGCTCAAGTGAGTACCGACCACACTACACTGCACACTGCACAGTAAGGGACGCTTGCTTCTGTGACAGACAGGCACACGGACCGCCTGCGTGCGTGGTTATCGTTGCCTGTGGGGGTTCGTTTGTCTAATATCAAAATAAAATTGAATACGGTTTTTTTTAAGGGTTGTTTGTTCGAAAGAGACTCATCTTGGGGTAAACTTTATACTAGGAAATATTCTTCGATTTGATCTGATAAAACTATATTATTGTGATTTATTAGATAATCTTGCTTTTTTAACGTATCAAAACATGATTAGGAATACTTTGTTCGATCGAAATCGCTCTCGAAGAATAAGAAATATTGCAAAAATCTTAACAAGTAATGTACTTTTTTTATCTAAATAAATGAGTTTAATTCTCATAAAAACTTGTCATAAAATAGATATAGGTCTTTAGAACAATATTTTACGTATAGATTTTTTCTTAAAACCCCTCAGATTTTATAACAGTAATATAATGTACTAGCTGAGCCCGCAACTTCGTTTACGTCACATAAGGTGTATGAAAGGAAAGGTATTTCTTCATCAGAGTCATCAAGCAGCGTCTGAAACTGCCCTGTTTGCTTAATCATAAAAGAGCTTAATGATTAAGTCTGTTTTAAAACAATTCAGTCCACGCCTTCGGCGCGGACTGAATTGTTTAATAAATGAAAAAATGAAAATAGTCTTAATCATCAAGCTCTTTTATGATTAAGCCAACACGCCAGTTTAGGTTCACTTACATTCAAAGAAACCCCTACAATTAAAATTTTCAATATATCAGATTCTTAAAAGTGTTATAACTCTTTTATTTCTAAACCGATTTACATAAAACAAACGCTAAATGTTAACTGGAGCAAACCTCAACACAATAAAAAAACCGCATTGCAATCGGTTGAGCGGTTACTGAGATTAGCGTGCACAACCGTACAGACAAACAGATATACAGACAAAAATTCTAAAAATCATTGTTTTATATTTTTTCTTATTTATCTTCCATGTACAGACAGCGACCTGTTACGATTTTATTATATGTATTGATTAGAATCGAATGAAATCCGGCAAAAGCGTAGATACGCTGCAATCGTTCGAATTGCCTTAGAATTTGTCAAGGTCGAACATTGCAGCCTTAAATTAAGGAATGATTCCTTTTAGTAAAATTAGCTAACTTAACTATTGGAGGTTTCTACCTGTATATACGTACCTCTAGAGTGTCGAGAGGTGGGAGAGGCGTACTTCCCGCAGTAGAATGCCGTAGGGTAATGTGACTGATTGCACTTTATATGTTAGAGGCGAGTACAGTAACCACGTTTATAAGTAACGCCGATGTACCTGCGCTGAAGTCTCATATTCGTAACGTGCGGTAAAATGTTAACCAAAAACAATTCTCTGGATTTATTGCATTTTCAATCTTAACGTAGCGCAATAAAGTCGGTTTTACAACGGCCCTGGCAATCGTATTTAATCGGCGTTAGCTTGCTCTGTTCTGAGCAGGCGAATTTAGTCGATGCGACTTATAAACGTGGTTGATCTGTACGCGAGTGTTGATCACACGCACACGGTACTGCCCTCACTAACGAGCTACTCGTGTCGGTACAGGGGCTTCATCATCGAGGTGTCGCGCAAGTCCGACTCGCTGCTGGCGGCCGGCGGCGGACAGGCCGTGCAGGGTACGTACACACACACACACACACACACACGCACACACACACACACACACGCACATACAACACATACTTCGTCGTCGATCCCGGGCAGACAGAGGTGCCACTCTCACACACTGGAGAAAAAACGAGACAGAATAGATTGATTCAAAAGATGTTCATCAAAATTTGGGTAGGACATTTTTTATCTCGTGTGGAAATGCTTCATGGATGCTATGCCGGTCTCTTATCGACAACACCCTTCTGGGTAGATTTACGAAAAATCTGTTGCACGTGTTCATTTATTTTTATATAAAAGCAGGTATACGAAATACCTCTATATTGGAGGCAAAGTTCCATACAACATTTTATAACTTATTTTGCTATCTTAATGGTGGAATTTCCAAAAATCCTCTCTTATCGGTAGCCTACTATTTAAGGGCGGTAGCTCACCCTAAAAATTTCACGTTTTAGGTCAAAGAGTTTGGGCTGTGCGCTGATAGGTGACTAGATTACCCTGTAATTGTATTAATATAGATAACTAAACTGCTTCTAAGTATATAATGTGTTGCGTGCAGGCGGCGGCGCCATCAACCCGCAGTTCCTGTCGGAGCTTAGAGACTCGGTGCAACACATCAAGCAAGCCGTCGCAGGCGTCGCGCAGAGGTAAGCAATATTCATTTGTAAAACACTTCCTAAAATAGAGTTATTTTTTGACTGCGTGTGTGGCGTAGTCGGTAATGATACTGCCTGCGGCGCTAGAGGTCCTGGGTTCGATTCCCGGGTCGGTTCAAATATTGGTGTGATCCACTAATGTTCGTTGCGGAGTTTGTGTATTTTCTATGTATTATATGTATGTATTTAAAAGTCGTCTAGATCCCATATCACAAGTTAATATTAGCTTAATTTGTGCTAGATGACGTTGTGTGTGAATGTCCACAAATGTGTGTCTGTGCGTTGCAGGTTGACAAGCGGGCCGGGCGGCCAGGCCCAGCCGCAGATAGCGTCGTGTCCTGAAGTGAGCTGCGTAGGATTCACGTCGCTACTTCTAGTGGTGGCGACGCAGCTGGCCGTCATGTTCCTCTACTCGCTCTACAAGTAAGTGCAGCTCGCTTGCCACCGGTACCATCCTAGCGTAGTTCTAGGGTACTCTCTCGCTGGAGAGCACGGTACGAGCCATGTGAGCCAGCTCTCGCCAGGGAGTGAGTGGGACAGCTCGTGTGAGTGAAGGAGGCGGCGGGGGGACCAAGACTGTCGGCCTCCATGGCCGGGGGCCTGAGGGCGGTGAAAGGATTGCTCACCGTCCTTATAGGAGCAGGTCCTAGACGGCATGGAATAAAATATAGCCTTTGTTCACCAGAGATAATATAGCTTCCCAACAGTGAAAGATTTTTTTTAAATAGGTCCAGTAGTTTCGGAGTCCTATTCGATGCAAACAAACAAGCAAATTTTTCCTCTTTATAATACTAGTATAGACAAATGACGATTTCATTGTGCGTCCACAACGACGGACTACCACAGGGAAGTTGTTAGGTCCTATTGTTTGAACAATCTGTAGGGTAATGTAGCCACTACCTCTTATGTAAATGATGGCCGCTGGCCATAGATTACTAAACCCATCCGTTCTATAACCAAGTATAATTTTTTGCTACCAAACTAAGAAGAAAACCCACCACTTAGGATCCGATGGCGATTACTTGACGTTACCACCAAATAATACGATACAGAACGCAATCTCATGTACGTACTATTTTTTCAAACCTACCCTTGCCTACGCACACTCGCGCACAAACCAATATTGAAATTACTATGAAAATCCTTTGTACGTAAAATCCAGTGAGCGGTATCAATGTGTGCGTAACCCTAGCGCATTTTGTATGTTGATTTCTTTCTGTACATTATTATTTTGTGACATTACATTCTATTCAACGCCTATAATACATTGTCGCCTGTTCGTTTCATGTAATATATCGTTTAATTTTTGTCCACAGAGAAAGGAAGGAGGCTCAAGCGAAGAAATTCTTCTAATAGTTAGTGGTTTAGATAGAGGGCGTCGCCGACCGCGGACCAATGGCGCGGCTCATATATTGTCTCGATTTAATACAGGAACGAATGACGTACATATATGGATAGTTCTGAAGACAATCCGGCCGCTCAGAGATTGCGTTTCTGACACGTCATGACTAGTATAGCAATTGGATGTAACCAGAGATGGGCTAAATGTAATCGAAATTAACGATTACAAATTACAATTACTTTTGTAATCGTTAATCTAAACTACAGTAAATAATGTCATCGAAAGTAATTTAAAAAGTAAGAGACTTACGATTATTAATCTATAATCGCAATCAAATTACTTTTTTGGAATTACGTTCTCGATCACTCGTACTTTATAATAATATATTTTATGTTTTATATAACAAAGTAATATGTAGGAATAGAATAAAACCTTGTCTGGGTTCCGGTCTCGGTTACACTTTAGGTATCGGATTCTGTTTTTGAATTGGTTTCCATCCCGGTTGGTTTCCAACCAGGTCGAAACCGACACCGGTTTCGGTTTCGATATCGGTTTGGTACTGGTCCCTGTTTTGGTACTGGTTTCGCTATCGGTGTTTGTACTCGTCCCAATTAAGGCACATGTTTCAGCTCTGGTTTTGGAACCGGTTTCGGTCACGGTTATCGGTCTCGCTTTTGGTACTGGTTTCGATAACTACAGCCAGTACCAGTTTCGGTAGTAAAGTAAGGTAAGGTAAGTTAAGGTGAGGCTGGTGAGGTCGGTGTGGTAGGTGAGGTAAGATAAGGAGAGGTTTAGTGAGAAACGGTGGGGTATAAAGAGGGAGGTTGAGGTGCGGGTATAAAGTGCGGTTTGAGGTGGGAGGTTGAGGTGAGGGGATAAGGTGGGGGTTAAGGTGGCGTAAGATGACCTTACCTGATCTTACCGCACCTCATCCCACCTTAACCCCCGATTTAACCCCTATCTTACCCCGTCTACCTAAATACCCGCCTCAGCGCCCTCTTAAACCCCACCTTAACCCCTACCTTAACCCTCACCTTGCCGCCCCCTTAACCTCTACCTTAACACCAACCTTAACCCCACCTTAAACTCTATGTTAACACCCACCTTAAACCCAACCATTACCCCCACCCCAAACCCCACATTCTTACCCCCTCAACCCCCCACCTTAAACGACACCTTAACCCTCCACATTACCACCCACATTACCCCCCCCCACCTTGACCCTCAACCTTATCTCCACCTTACCACACCTTCACTCACCTTAACCCCCCCCCCTCACCTAACCTAAACCCCCCACCTTACCTCGCCTTCACTCACCTTAATCCCCACCTTAACCTTATCACCTTACCTCACATTAACTCACGTTACCTCAACAAGCATATTTAATTTTCAAGCTAGTTATGATAAGCTAGTTATAATTAAAAGTAATCGTTAATCTAAATTACAGATTACAAAAGTAATCGTTAATCAAATTACTTTTAGTTTCGATTAAATGTAATCGGATTACATGTAATTTAAATTACTTTCAATCAGATTATTAATCGGATTACAAAAGTAATCGATTACGCCCATCTCTGGATGTAACAATGTTGTTCTCAATAAGAGGCTGATAAATCAAAACTAGAAACTAGCCCCTGCTGGACGGCTCAGCTTCCATACATTTATAACCAAAACGTAGACATCGCGTGCCTTTTACAGGTGATTCATTATTGTAGTGAAAAATTTTCAATGTTATCACTGGTTAATAAGATAAAAAAAGATATTTTAAATTTTACCGTAAATTGTTACCATCACCTAATTTTTTTAAACGTATGCGCGTTAAGGCCTCATACCGACTAAAACCATACGTTGCCTAAGCTAATGCCTACGGTTGGGAGCCAGGTAAGCCCTTGGAAGGATACCCCAGGACTCCGCTTCGCCCATAGTATCATTACCTGACAGAAAGTCAATCTCTGAGCGAGCGGACACTAGTCTTAGTGCAGCGGTTATACGGAACTACGCTGGTCCCCAACTAAATTGTCACAAATCCTTAAGAACTGTCCTTCTATATGTGAGTGAGTTCGTAGACTTTACACAAATGTTGTCGCAAACTGTTAGTGCTAGGGTAGCTGTAGGTAGTTAGTGGTGTGTGCGGGTGCTGCGTCGTCAGTGGTCCGCGGCCGGCGGAACTTGTAGGTTTTTGTACCGCGACGTGGGGTGAGAGCGAGATAGCTGATACGACTGTACATAATATTTATATACTTACTGTTATCTGTTTCTAAATGATTTACATTTCGTTTTCTGTTCGCGAACCTAGCGGTGTCCGTGTCTCGCTGTGTGTCTGTGTGTGTGCGAGTGTATAAAAATGGTTGTAAGTAAAATTATTTTTTGAAATTAACTCTGTGTTTTATTGAAATAATTTACGTTACCCAACTCCAACCCAACAAATTTTCTTTCTTTCTTCTTCCTTTCTTTCTTTCTAACTCTCTTTCTTCTGCATATCAATGACATGCTGTCCCTTGGGTGCATTTATTGTTATGCGGATGATAGTACTCTACATGGGAGCTATTCTGGCCGTCCAGCGGAGGGGCGAGGCGACGTGGAGGAGAGGAGACGGCAACTCGTGGCGGATCTCGACCGGGACCTGGGCCATACCCTCTTTTCGAAATGTCCATAACAGTAGTTCCATCATGGAACCAGACAATGGAACTACTGTACTGTATTTATTTGGCCGTGAGACAAAACATTAACAAATACAGAAGATAATATAATATAGAAGACAGTCGTTGTCAAACTTTTTTTAGCCGAGTGGAGCGAACTCATTGATTACGTAAAATGTCTGTGTCGTATGCCCACTATCTTTACTTATAATGTTAATGTAATGTATCTAATGTTAATGTTAATGTTATGTTAATGTTAATGTATCTTTACTTATAAGGTTGTTTTTTCCTGGGCGCTCGCGAGGTCTACTCTTCGCAGAAGTATTTGTATTAAATTGGGACTAACTAAGTATTTGTGCGACCCAGAAATCGTCAGAAGGATCCGGTTAGGCTTAGTGCCGTGTGGAGGAGTAAGTTTAAAGAGGCTAACGTCCATCAGTGAACTGCCAAAAAGATAATCTATTGTTTCGAACGCCATAAACATTTAAATATGAATAAAAAGAAAAGAAATAATGATTCTTTAGGGTAGACTGGGTACGGTTGACGGTGGATGGTTAAAATATTCAGTCATTTTTTACACAACGCTATCTGATCCCAAAGTAAGCTAGGAATGACCTGCTTGTGTTATGGGTGTCCGACCACTAATATTAATACGACCTTTGATAATGCTATTATAGCGAAATATGTCAGGTGTTTTTAAAATTAAAATAAAAGTGGAATAGTACAAGTGAATATTCGTAATGTATTAAAACAAGTTCCATCAAGTGCCAACAATCAAAAGTATAGGTAACGGATATTATTTGTAACTTATTTTTTTGTAAATACATATTTAAATTTTGTGACCTAATGTGCTTTTATTGCGCTTGTTCAAAAAGCTATAATTTTTTACTACTTTGCTTCGAATATACCTGTCACCATGTCATTATAATGGCCTACTTCCCTTTCTTTGGATTTAAAAACCCCACATTAGAAATCTCTCAAAATGTCTTAGTCTGCTTCTGTAAGAACGGCGAGCAGCCAACGAGGCGTCTACACATTTTATCATCCCTAAACTAATATATTATTGTAAATAAATGATTATACTATTAAATTTTCTAAAAGTTTATTTTTTTTTTAAAGATCCTTTAATTAAATTAATATAAAAAGTTATTGCACATAATATATATATAGATATACCGAATTACATGATTTGATGAATTTGGCGATTGATTAACCAAAGTAAATGAATGTACGGTGAACTAGATATAACTCAATGATTACTTACATAATTAGAATCAGTTTAGTTACAACACTATGATCATAGACAACTTCTGTCAAAACATGACATGTTTACATGATTGCTGAGCTGTCCAGAAAAAGACTATACCGTCCCCGTAGAGCGGAATTTCACTAACTGACATGAGGCTAGTTTTGAGATACGGGCGTTTAAAGTTTCAATAAAGGAAAAAAATCATAACTTTTTAAATAAAATGTTTATTGATTTTTTTTGACTGAGATTCGATTAAAGTAGTTAATTTCATTGTATTGTACATCAGAAATAGGATAATACTTTTGTAATTTACGAGTAATTTAGTAAAATCAATGATAGTTAGTTTTCGCACTTTTAAATATGTCATGGAGATTATCTTTAATGCCTTTAATTAAATATTACTTAAATGAGAGTACTAACTGAATCATCTAAAGTGATTTGGTGATTTATTACTTGATATTTTAATCACCATTACGTGTTTTATTCAAAATGCTAAACTAAAAAGAAGAATAACTAGGAAGAAAATAGACAGTTAAGTCAAGTATTTTTAAAAATTTAAAGTAAAAACCGGCAAACAAAACAAAATTAACTAAAAAAGTCGGTAAAAAAAATGGTGAAACTGCCTATTGAGCAATTACTGCTCAACTTCTGACTATGGTTCGTTCTTCATTCGGCATACATGGGCTTATGGTAGTAAGCACAAGGGTTTGAGAGGTTAGTTTCCTGCCACACAGAGTACTGAGTCCCAGTGGGATTTAACGTCTTAGCCCATCAGATACGGAGATTAGGCGCGTCTAAGAGGTCTGCTTGCAGGCGTTCCGTTCTTCGGCGTACATGGGATTGACGGTCTTGTCGCTGAGAGTGACGGGGCTAGCATGCCCTTTGCGTCCGTAGTAATGTATTATTAGTTGGGTTCAGCAGTGGTGAGGATCGTCCAGTCCAGAGATCTTGAGATGAAGTGGGTAAAACTGGCACATTCGCAGCGGTCGGAGAAGAGATCTGGGGTACTCGCTGTATCGGTCGTTAAGGCAAATGTTTGTGGCCACCCCGTGCCGGTTGCGCTCCAGATAATGGCTCCTACTCTGTCTTTAGGCTGCATGTGAATTATTATGTTGTTATGAACTCGATGTACGTGAGCCCATGATTTGGACGTGCTGTCCACGCGTTTGCTCTCTCCCATGGTCTGATCCAAATAGTACGCGTGATCACGCGGATACCGAAAAGGTCAAATCCTAAGTAGCTGACGAATTGTCCAGCTCAAAACAGTGAGCGTACCATTGAGTTTGTGTGGGACTGTCACCTCGATTACTTTTAGGTCATCGCGTATTCTTCTATCAGCACCATAGGTGTCTGCTGTAGCTACAAGATGCAAACTCGTTCTTGCGTCGAATACTACTCTCTCCTTTGGCACACCTTTATACAGTGGAGAGAATCTTTGCCAGGACCAAGCACTTCAATAGATATCTTAACCTCACCGTAAAAACGTGTTATGTACGCTAAAAGGTTACCCACTGTGTCGAGTAACAGTAGCAATGGTCCATCATAGCATTAACGGATATTCATCATTATGTTGTTACAATATTGTCTACTAAACACAGTCTTCGACCTGGGAATTAGTCGTAAAGATGTTAATAACTTTAATAAGCATGCCAGTTATTTTGGCCCTTATAAACCAGTGATCTGTCAGGATAAAGCAGTGGTGGCAGTTTGGAAATTAAGGGCCGTACTCACAATCTACAAGACTATTGACAGTACCTAGTTCTCAATCTGGCAGCCATATGATGTGCCTAGTTTAGCTCCGCTTGAAGAACCCTGGGTTTTCCCTTTGCCATACATCCTTGTCGTCTTTTGCTAACCCCACACACTTCAATCGCAACTTCCACAAGTCCTTCCTTAAACGGCTCCCATAATTCTTCAATCTCACATATTTCATCTAGGTTTTCAAATTTTTCACTCAGTTTACTCACAAATGCCTCTTTTATGCCTAACTCTTGTAAATTCTCAACTTTTATTCGCTCTAGTACACCAACGGGTTCATTTACACGATGTCGCCACCGCTGAAACAGACCCCTTACCCGGCTAATTACCAAGAAGTGATCTGTGTCGATCCCGGTGCCACGGTACGCCCGAGTGTCTAGCACTTTCTTTCTCAGTCTTGCGTCTACTATCACAAAGTCAATCATGCTTCTCTGATCTCTCTCCTCTCTTGTATACAAGTGGATATCCTTGTGGTTGAATATGGTATTAGTTACCACAAGATTCCTTTCCAAACATACTTCTAGCAAGCTTTCTCCATTTACATTCACTCGTTCATCACCAAACTTTCCTAATACACTTTCGTATCCATCGCGCTTCACTCCCACCCAACCATTAAAATCACCTAACATCACTATTCTCTCGTTTCGTTTACATTTATCCAGAATATCACTCATACTCTCCCAAAATGCCTGCCTCTCGCTTTGGTCTTTTGAAGACCGGTGCCACCGCGCATCCTGCGGAGCATACACTCCCAAAACAAAGATGCGGGTAAGTCCAACCTTCAGTCTTAGCCAAAGGAGTCTTGGGCTCACACATTCATACTCTGTCACACACTCATTCATTCTTGCGGAAAGTAGTACACCGACCCCCTGGCATGCTTTGCTGGTTGTGGCTACACCTGACCAATAGGCCGTATAGGCTCCGTGTGTCGTGGTGTCACATCCTTTCCGCTTTGTCTCATTCACACACAAAATATCAAGATGCCTCTCTTGCATCATCTTACATACCTCCTCAATTTTATCTTTCATTCCTCCTCTCACATTTAATGTAGCAAAGTGGCTAACCCTAGTCCACTTTTCGCCTCGATGGGAAACGAGACGTGATGGGTGGCGAACCACATCGCCGCCGTTTTTGGTTTTAAATTTCACTACCATAGCGTTCCCACGAGAAGCTAGGGAATTAAATTGGTCCACCTGAACAGAGCCCCGCTTGTCCAGGTAAGGCTAGCCTTGTTCTGGGTTCGCCCGGGCCCAGGGCAATTAGGCACGCTTAAGACTACGCTCGCCCGTAGCCACGCAGCTCATCGGCACGGCGACCTTGGCTTGGCGGATAGTGGAGCGGATCAGGATGGGGAAGGAAGGGATTCATGGACAAGGAAATGGATAAGGTAGGATAGGACGGGGTTAGAAAGGATCCAAAACCATCTGTAATTCAAACCAAAAAAAATTCCAACAGCCAGGACAGATCTTACATACAAAATACAATCTCTGCAGTCCGAGCAAAAACAAAGGCCAATCAAGGAATGCCATAAAATTTGCGCAAGGCAGCGGATCCCTCAGTTCTGACAAAGATTCTTGCAAAATTTGCAAATGGCAAAGGATGAATATAAAAAGTATAAACGTGTTGCAAAAGAGACGATGATGGGAGGGAAAGAGAATGATAGAGAAAAATTTGATAAAAGGTTATCTGAAGACTTCCAACGGAATATTAAATTTTTTTGGAAGTCCATAAGAACAGTGAGGAGTCAGCAAGCAGTGTCGCCGCTCAATCACATCAGAAACCAGGATGGGGGTTTTGTAAGAGGAGAAGAATGTGTGCTAAAGAGATGGAAGGAATATTTTGAGAGTTTATTCGAAAAAGAAGATATACAAGGCGATACGCGTGTTTTAGAACTGAATGAATTTGGCGATGAAAGCGGGTTAAGTATGGGAGAAATGGTGGAAGCGTTGAATTGTATGAAAGTGGGAGAGGCTGCTGGAGTAGATCGGATTTCTGTCGAAATGCTGAAAGCTGGACGTGGCGTGGTGGCTTGCCGGCTGTACCGCCTTTTTAACTTTTGTGGGCGAAGTGGCAGAGTACCAGCAGAATGGTGTAAAGCTGTCATTGTGCCGCTTTACAAAGGAAGGGGGTCGCAGCAAGAGTGCAAAAACTACCGCGGCATAAGCTAGCTCAGCATCGTTGGCAAATTGTGTGCAAAAGTGTTGATAAAAAGAGTGATGAATGAAACTGAAGGAAAAATGTGGGATGTGCAAGCGGGATTTATGAAAGGAAGGGGATGTACGGATCAGGTCTTTTCCTTACGATGCGTAGCTGAGAAAGTTTTGGCTAAAAGTCAAAAGGTCTATTGCATATTCGTGGACTTGGAAAAGGCCTATGACAGAGTGGTGAGGAATGAACTGTGGTCAATATTGTCCATGTATGGAGTGAACAGCAACTTGATACGGGCACTGAGGTCTCTCTATGAGGGTTCTAGTGCTTGTGTCAGGATCAACGGGGCCTGCACGGACTTCTTTCACATTGAAAAGGGTGTGAGACAGGGATGTGTAGCGTCTCCGTGGCTGTTTAATCTATACATGGATAGTTGTCTGAAAGAACTGCAAGAGAGTATGTATGGCTTAAAAATGAATGAACTGACCGTCAAATGCCTCCTATACGCTGATGATCAGGTGATATTAGCATCATCAGCGGAGGAATTGCAGCTGATGGTTAATAGTATGAATGAGGCTCTAAAAAGTAGAGGAATGAAAGTTAATGTAAACAAGACGAAAGTTATGGTTTTTGAAAGAGAAGAAAGTATGACGAATTGCTCAATCTTCATTGAAGGGCAAAGAGTGGAACAGGTGAAAGAATTTGTATACTTGGGTTCCAAATTTGTAAGGGATGGAAAGTGTGACCAGGATATTGAGCGAAGAGTTTTGGCAGGAAATCAAGTGAATGGGGCTATGTACACCTTTATGAGCAGTCAAAATGTGTCTGAGAAGGCCAGGTTGGCTGTACATAGGTGAGTGCTCATCCCTACACTTATGTATGGTAGTGAAAGTTGGGTATGGCAGAAGAAGCATGAAAGCAAAATTAATGCAGTGGAAATGAGAAGTCTGCGAAGTATAGCTGGAGTGACTTTAATGGACAAAAAAAGAAATAGCGTGATAAGGGAAAAATGTGGTATAACAGAAGATGTAGTGACTAAGATCGAAAAAGGGATGCTTAGATGGTTTGGACACGTGGAGAGAATGGATGAGAATAGACTGACAAAGCAGATTTATGAGGCGAGAATGAATGGGCAAACTGGTAGGGGTAAACCTCGGCGTACGCATGCCGATCAAATCAGAGACGTTCTGGAAAAAGGCAAGGTCAAGAGTACCCTTAACCGGCGAGCGTGTATGAAAACAGTTATGAAAGTAGAAGAAGCGAAAGTTGTATGTCAGGATCGTAGCAAGTGGAAAGCCATAGTCTCTGCTTACCCCGATGGGAAACAAGCGTGATTATATGTATGTATGTATGTATGAAAATAGTGGGTGGGATTAGGTTATAGAGCTCTTCAGAGCACTCGCCGTGATAGACGCTATTTTAATGCGCTGCTCCATTGGCTCGAGGCTTCCCGCCACCTCAGAACAATAGATAATGCGAATAGGACGCTGCACAGCGCCCAGTATGTCCAGTAAGTGCCTCGAAGAGTCATTATAAAGGTGAGCAGAACGCGCAAACCTTCGCAAACAGATGATTATGGAGACTCAATAAAGCTGAATATCATTTTTATTGCTGAGCTCACGTCACACGTCAATACCGAGGACGTTCAGATCGTCCTTCAGCATAATAATTGTACTCTGAATAGAGGGGAAAGTTAGAAAAGTTATTTTTAGCCATTACTCAGATTGTGATTACAGGTATTGAAATCGATCAGGCTTTCGCATCCCCATTGAGAAATGCGGGAATCTGTCAAGATCTCTCCTCAGTGTTGGTTCACTCCACTCCTCAACGGGCAGATAAACTCTATAACACCCGCAGGCTGATTACGTATAAAACAGCGATCAGCGATAACCTCGCAATCATTGCGCAATCATCGCACGATTTATCGCTGGTCGCGGAAAAAATGGTATTACGTTAAATTCTATAGCGAATCGTTCGCTAATCGCTACGTCGCACTTATCACTACGAAACTAGCGCCATAAACAATTACGTGGCGATCACTGAAAACTGGGAACTGTCACATCTGTTGGGCATTTCATTAGTGTGTGTGTGTGCTGAGAGACCACTTTTATTTTTTCGGATTTTTGCAGTGTAACTAACAATAGTGCATAGTAAAAGTTGCGAAAATATTTGTAAAGCTTAGTGATCGGTTAGAAAGCGCGTCCGAACACGTGCTCGCAGCACTATTGTTAGTTAAACTGCAAAAATCCGCAAAAAATGAAAGTGGTCTCTCAGTACACACATACACTAGTAAAATATCGAAATCGCCGCCTGGAGGTTGTCAAAAACGATACGTAATACGAAATTATCGCCAGATCGCTGCCGCAGTATAGCACAAATGCACTTTTTAATTTACTGATTGTCCTACAGAGGCAGCACCGTCGCTAGTTGGCTATGGCGAAACGATCGTTGATACGTAATACGAAACAGTCAACAAACAGCGATTATCGCGCGATTTCCGCGAGATTATCGCTATCGCTTGCCTATTGTAACATACGTAATAAGCCTGCCGTTCAGAATGCTATCGTCTGCATAGCAATGTATGCTCCCAGAGACAGCATGTCATTGGCGTGCAGAACTAAGAGAGTTGGGGACATCATGTACCCCTGTATTACCCCGGCATTAAATTTCATAAGAAAGCCTGATCATCACGCAGGAACCGTATATCCATTGTATCCCATTCAGCAATACAACGGGCCTCCGTTTTATTGCTGAATGGGATACAATCTTAGAGTATAGAACAATATTTACTCTGAGGATACAATGGATCGCTTTTTCATAAGCCGAAAGTGTGGAAAGAAACGACGCATGCCACTATCTAAGGCGAATTGCGCGGATGCAACCTGCGGTTTCAAGTAATAACTAATCATGTGGAGAACGCCATTACATTTTTTGAGATGTTGGTCTCATATTCATGAGGTATAAATTCATTAAATGATTTTAGTTACGTAAAAATTGGCGCATTTAAGACATATTTGTGTGCGAGAACTCACTAAAAGATAGTAGTTATTTATTACTATTCAATATATTTTGTTTTTACATAAAATGTGTCGACTAAAATCAGTTAATGAATTTTATTTTTGTATGTAAAGGCAAATCGACTCAGATATCTTAGAGTAAAAATAATGAAGTGCTCTTAATTATTGTTTTTAGTCAAGAACAGTGAATGAAATAATCCGTAACATATTTAATTTAATTTACACCTGTAACTTGTATTCCATAGTTGCGTTCTGGTGACTTTTCACATAAGCTAACTTTCTTATTTAGATAAATATATTAATGGCGGTCAGATACAAAAATTAAGAAAAAATCAGTGAGTGTCATGGCATTAATAACTCATTTTAACTAAAAGTGTCAGTTAGTTAAATTTCGCTCTACGGGGACGATACATACATACACATAATCACGCCTTTATCCCCGAAGGGGTAGACAGAAGTACAGACATATTATACGTCCCCCTTCACCTTATAGTTTTATGTCCCACGTAATAGGTGGTGAGCCTATTGCCGTGTTGGAATGGACAGGCGCAGGTTGTTGCGACCCGCAGTTGAAATATTCAAGGCGACCCGCAGTTGAAATATTCAAGGCGCCCATAAGGCCTTCAACTTGGCTTAACGATTGGCATTTTACTGACAACCGGGTTTCATTTCGAGTTTTCCTTCTCGACGCAATGGATTTTTTTTTTGCGAAAGTGTTCCCTTAGTCGCCTCTTACGACACCCTCGGGATGTTTGGGGTGGCGACATTTTGTACTCTTACCCGTTGCAACACAGGACCTCGTCGCCACACGGGTATTTCAATCCATACTAATATTATCAATGCGAAAGTAACTGTCTGTCTGTCTGTTGCGCTTTCACGCCTATACGGCTGGAGCGATTGAGATAAAATTTGGTATATTGATAGTTCGAGGCCCTGGGAAGGACATAGGCTAATTTTTGACTGACTGCGCAATAAAGGAGGGTAAGTAATGACTTTACGCGATAACGACTTCTACGCAGACGGAGCCGCGGGGAACAGCTAGTCCTAAATAAGTTTCGTCACACCGGAGGCGTTTGCTGTCAGTACCTACGTGAAGTACCTACTGAGAGCAAACTCCTCTGGTTGACAGCGCTGCTGGTCAGTGTTCCTAAGAGTATACTCAGTGTTGAGGATGCACGGGCGCTTGACGTCAGTTGAGCGGTCGCGACTATTTACACCTTCGTCTACCAGCGTCTTTGGCTGCATTCTATCAGATCTATTGCGGTGAGTGTTCTGAAGAACTTTTTTTTTAATAAACTACTTAGGTGGCAGACAAGCATATGGCCATTAACCTCAGAACCTTGCGCCCAAGTTGCTAGCGGCGTTGTAAGTATCGCATCTTCCAGTGACGAAAATGTGACGCATATCTCAACACCTTAAAACTCAGCCACAACGCAAGTTTCCATTTTTTTTTATACCACTAGAGTGGCAGACAAGCATACGGCCCCACCAGATGTACCGGTGGTCACCGCAGCCTATGGACGTTTGCAACACCAGAGGCGCCACAATCGCGCTGCCGACTCTTTAAAAACCTAAGTCCCCTTTTGAAGAACCCCATACTGTAGGCGTTTGGGAAAACCGAAGCAGGGAGATCATTCCACAACCTAAGCGTACGCGGAAGAAAGCCTCTATTAGATCTCACCGTGCTCGAGCGCTCAGGACGCAACGTGTGAGGATGAACACCCTGACTATGGCGAGCGGTGCGATGATAGAATGTAGCCGTAGGCATTATATCAAACAATTCTTCGGAGCACAAACCATTGTACAGGCGGTAGAACACACACAGAGAAGCAAAGTCTCTCCTGTCACTAAGAGGTTCCACACCACCTGCAAGTATGGGATCGCTGACAACTCTCATAGCTCGCCTTTGCACCGAGTCAAATGGACGAAGCTGGTATTCGGGTGCCCCCGCCCAGAGGTGACAGCAGTACTCCATATGCGAACGCACTTGCGACTTATAGAGAAGCAGTGCTTGCGCCGCAGTAAAGTACCGCCGCGCCCTTCTGAGCACTCCGAGCTTCCTGGACGCCAGCCTGGCCTTGCCTTCCAAGTGACTGCGGAACTGCACATCACTGGAGATGTCAACACCTAGGATCCCTATACTTTCAGAGATGGTGAGAGATGTGCCCTGAAATTGTAGCGCCACAGTGAATGGGGTCTTTTTTGCGGTGAAAACACAAACTTGTGTCTTGGTAGGGTTGAATTGGACAAGATTTTGTCGACCCCAATCGGACACTCTATTAAAGTAGCCTCGACTTCAGACATGAGTTGTTCACGACTTTCTTCCATTGCAACCCGGGGCGGCCCGTGTAATGAGTGTCGCCCGTAGGTACTGTCGTCCGCATAACAATGAATGCCGTCAATAGACAACATGTCATTGATATGCAGCAGAAACAAAGTAGGGGACAACACTGAGCCTTGTGGTACTCCAGCGTTTATGGCCATGCAGTCAGAACAGCTGCCGTCAACGACGGCCCTCATGCTTCTACCGGCCAGAAAGCTCGACACCCATCCGCATAAACTCTCGGGCAGTCCATAGGAGGGCAATTTCCTAAGAAGACCACGGTGCCAGACCCGGTCAAAGGCTTTCGAGATGTCGAGGCTCACTGCCAGAGCCTGACCCTTACTCTCGATAGCCGCCGCCCAGCGGTGTGTGAGGTACACAAGAAGATCGCCCGTCGCGCGACCGTGACGGAAACCGTAGGTACTGCCGGTCACTGAGCAGGTCATGTTCCTCAAGGTACCTCAGGAGCTGTGTATTAATTACACGCTCCATCACCTTAGATAAAAGGGAGGTGACGGCTATAGGCCTATAATTGGCCGGGTCGGTCCTGTCACCCTTCTTGGGCACAGGATGCACGTGCGCGATCTTCCACGACGCCGGGACTTGCTTCATGGAGTATGAAAGCGTAAAAAGACGTGTAAGTACCGGACACAACTCCGGACCACACCGCTTAAGTACCACCGCGGGAATGCCGTCCGGCCCACTCGACTTATGAATATCTAGGGATTGAAGCTCCCGCCTGACGTCCCGTTGCTTGAACTTAATTTCCATCGAAAAAATCGAATTTAGCCCTGGCAACCGCTCTTTTACTGGCCCTCGAGGCGGCATTCAGTTTGCGTTTCACTTCAGAGATGCTAGGATCTGAGTTATCGCGAGCCGTGGTCCAAGCTCTGTAGGCAGTTTCTTTCAACATCCTAGTTTCCTACAAAGCCGATTAAACGGTCGTTTCCTAGCTCCTGCCGGGATCCAGCGGTTCATAATCATAATCATAATCATAAACATTTATTCAATTTAGGCCCCAAAGAGGCTCTTATGAACGTCACACCGATTTGCAGACATCAGCAGAGAAGAATCGGCAAGCAACTCCGCCGGTTAAAATAATAATAAGATTAAGCATTACATTAGGTACATAATAAAAAAATTAAAAAAATTACATTTTCTTCAGCAAGTGAGTTGAGATGCAGGTGCAGGAATTTGTTTCCAGACATCTTTGTCTTAAATGTAATCGTTAATGCCATAGTATGCTTTACTCATTAACGTGCTTTTAATGTATGTCTTAAATCTCCCTTCACTGAGCTTAGTCACCGCCTCAGGAAGTTTATTATAAAATTCGACACAACGACACATAAACGATTTCCTGGTTCGCGCCAACCTTGACTTAATAACTGCAAGCTTATGACGATTTCGCGTATTAAAACCATAGCGATCTCCTCGCACAATGAACTCAGATAAGTGACGACGGGCATACATTATGTTCTCAAATATGTAAAGTGAAGGAACGGTAAGAATCTGGCTAGATTTAAAACGGTCTCTTAATGAAACACGCGACCCTAAGTTATAAATTGCGCGAAAAGCTCTCTTTTGCAGGATGAAAATTGTTTCAATGTCAGCCGCGCAACCCCACAATAGTATACCATATGATAGTATACTATGGAAATATGCAAAGTAAACAATTTTCGCAGTTTCCTCGTTAGTCAACTGTCTAATCCTTCGAACTGCAAAGGCAGCAGAGCTTAACCTTCCAGAGAGTGCCGATATGTGAGGACCCCATTGCAATTTGGAATCTATAACTAGTCCTAGAAATTTTGTATTTGTGGCAAGTTTTAGTTGGGTACCATCTAATTTAATAGGTTAGGAATATAACATTCCATGCCCGCCAAGATCTTCTCAGCTACTGCTGCAGCGCAGGAGTCCAAATCATCTGAAGTAAAGCAAAGCCGCCTCCACGGGTACGACGCAAAGAACTCTCGAAGTCCATCCCAATCTGCTGACTTGTAGTGCCACACATGTCGCCACTCCTTGGGCCGAGGTGAATCAGGCCTTGCGAGAGGCACTCGCGACCGAACGAGGCAGTGATCCGATGAACCAAGTGGTGCATCCACTGAAGTGGTGTATCCGTCGGGCCGCGTAGTCAGCAGAAGTTCCAGCTATACACTCTGATCGTTCTTCGTATCTGGTATTCTCGTATGAGATTTTACCAGTTGGGAGAAACCGTAGGTCAGGGCAAATTCGTGAGCAGCTTTCCCCGCGAAGTCCATTAAAGTCCCCCACAATCACTATCTCCGCGGAGGGATACCGCTCAATAGCCTTGTCGGTTGATTGTTGCAGGTGGTCAAAAAGGCGAACTGTCTCCGTATCACCGCTATGGGACCTGTAAATGCACGCGTAGATCCGAGTGCGGCCCCCATGATCCACGCGCGCCCATAATATAGACAGGTCCCTGTCTTCCAGGTCACTGAGACGGCGACAGCAGATATCCTCCCGTACGAACATGCATACCCCAGCTTGACGCCTGAAATTAGCCTCAAGCTTATAGCCAGGGTACATAAAGTAAGATGTGTCCTTCGGGCATATCTTAGTCTCCGTCAGGAAAAATAGGTACGGCCTCGCAGATTCCAGGTGGCGGTGGATCACGTTGATGTTTGAGTGCATTCCTCTAATGTTGCAAAAGTCCACATTTAGTGTGGACGACGACGAAACCGCTGTGGAAATCTTTTTTCTCTTTAGACCTTTTGCCATGATGTTATGTGTAAGGGGATAAAAGAAGGTAGGGGGTGCCTGTGTGTCGGTGACGGAAGAGACTAAGCGAGGCTCTAATTCCCCAAAGGCACGCACAGGTAGTGCGGTAGATTGGCACGGCGTACGGAAGGGCCCCCGGTCCCCCCCCAATGCAGTCTATAGATCCATAGATAGATCTGATCTTGCAGTTCCATAGATAGATCTGATCTTCACTTCTTTTTTCAAGATTTAGAAATTGGTAGTGATGTAGCTGCGGGGTTCCACCGGATCTAGCAAAATTTTGAAAGTGGTCTATGAAACAAAAGAGTTTGGGAACACTGGTATAAAAGAACCGGCCAAGTACGAGTCGGACTCGCGGACGGAGGGCTCCCCACCAAAAAACGACAAAAAATCACATTTGTTGTGTAGGATCCTGACCCCCCCTTTTTCTGATTTTAGTATAAGTGTTTGTTATTATAGCGGCAACAGAAATATCTACAACATCTGTGACAATTTCAGCTCTGTGTAATCGAACCAGAGGGCTCTCTAGCTATCACGGTTACTGAGATACAGCCTCGTTACGGACAGACAGACAGACAGACGGACAGCGAACAATAAAGAAATTCTCATGAATAGTGTCCCGTTTTTTACCCTTGGGTAAGAAATCCTAAAACGATAGTAGTTTCATTAAATAGTATTATTTATTATAATTAGTTAGCATTTTATTGATTATTTATCTCGAAAGGATAATCAGGATGATCCCGCCACACTTTCATTAGAATAGTTTTGTAGTTCCTGTCGAATCCTCTGAGCAGTTCCCGCTCTGCGTCAGTCAGCGTGAAGTCGAATACGTTCAGGTTTTGTTCAATGTGAGACTTTTTTATCGATTTTGGAAGCGGCACTGCTCCAAGTTCAATCTGGAATTATTTAAAATTTTAACATACTTTGAAAGAATATTAATTTAATGTGAATGAAGTAAAATACCTCTAACGCCATCTATTAGTGAGAAGCAGAGCTAAAGAACACTAAATGGCCTTCGCGAACTGTGTGCACATTCATAGATTATTGTAAAAAAATGTTTAACAAAAAAAAATCGACTTCAAACAAAAACTAAAAAATGAAAAATAAAATTAACTTAGCACAAAGTAATAGGTAGTATTATTTAGATTTATCAAATATTATTGAAATGTACCTAATACTGAAATCGGCGCCAAGTAGAACTATAGGTTTAGGTAGGTATCTACTATTAATCTCTCATAGAAATATGGGCACCGACTTCAGTATTACATTCATTAATATCTGATAAATCTAAATAATAATATACTACCTAATTACTTTGTGCTAAGTTAATTTTATTTTTCATTTTTTAGTTTTTGTTTGAAGTCGGTTTTTTTTGTTAATTTTTTTTTTTCATTATTTTTAGTGACGGGTAGACTGAAATTATATCTGTCTAGGGGTAATGTTCTCCCCAATACAAATTAATGAAGCCCAAACACAAGGTAACTGCTGTAAATCGTTAAGGAATTCCCTCGATTCGAGGGATTTCTTCGCTTTCTCCAGGATCCCAGCATCAGATTCTGACTTTCTGTATATGGAAACACATGGGAAGCACCAGCTTTGAAATAAAAAAAGAATCATCAAAATCGGTTAACTCTTTCAAACGATTTGCCGGTACCTAACAAACAAAAAAAAATACAGACGAATTGAGAACCTCCTCCTTTGCATATTGGAGGTACCTACATTTTTTTTTGTTGTCATGTCAAGAATGTTTTCTTCTTCGCAGAAGGGGTAGGTAGGCAGGGTAATAATTATTATACTTCCACATTACACCATATTCATGTTGTTCCACTCGTGAACCCACCGAGTGCTATCACCGTCATCACCGTGTCGAAATGGAGAGGCGTATGTGTACTACCTTCTTTAATTCGCAAGGGCTTCAGCATTGCGATAGTGACTGTGGCTTGCTTTTTTTTAGCGTGTGAAAATAGCTAAGGAGTAAGGATGTCAGATATGTTTAAGTTCAATTAATACAGACATTTCTGAAGAGCTGGAAATACTTACCAAATACCTTAGGACAATTTGGGGCACAGTTTTATTGTGATTCTTAGCGATCTGCTCAAGGACGGGGTCGTCAACCCTCGGTGGCGGCGCGTCCGGTGCGGCTCTGCCGTAGAACAGAGAGCCGAAGGGAGTGTACCCCGTCACGGCTATCTGCTGCTCCTTGCAGTACGCGCGAAGCGCTGGCTGTTGGATGTTTAAGTTGAGCTGAAAGAAACAATGACTTGTTGTGTTTTAACGATAACAAGGCAAGCTGTGAGAGTTGTCAACGATCCTATACTTACCGGTGGTGTGGAACCTATTCGCAACAGGAGAGACTTTGCCTCAAACTAATATTTAGCAACAGAAGTTCTTGCACAACCCCGACTATACCTATAGTTAGTGTCCGTGGATTCCGAAGGTGTCTCTAAAGCAACCGCTCAGCCGCTCTTTACCACCTCTTCTTACAGAGAGACGCTCGAGAACGTTGCGTTTCAGCTCTTCAGGGTGCTGCCCATGTGACTCTCACGAGGAGAGTCTCGAAATAACGTGGCGCTCCTTTGCACGATCACATGCATTATCCATCAACATAATATATATATGTATAGGCCATGTAGAACACTGCGGGTAGAACGGTCCCTTCCGCAGGATTACCACACGAAGCCGTCCTGATGCCCCGCAGCAAGGCCGCAAAGCTCCTAAATTCATTCTCCTTTTCATCAAAAAAAAAAACTTCGAAGACGTGGATGAGTTGCAACAAACTGACCTCCACTTGCAGCACAGCGGGCTTCTCCAGCCCATGGTCTAACAGTCTTCCAATCTGGTGCTGGTTGAAATTGGACACTCCTATGGACTTGGCCAGCCCCAAGTTCTTCGCCGCAATCATTCCTCGCCAGGTCTCCACGTAATCGGTGTAATAGAATGTGCCGTTCAACTGGATATAGCAAAAATGTCTTAAATGGACAAAAATATCCTTTTGACAAAATGCAATTGGTGAAAATGAGGGCATATTATTATGTATGTCCTTCGGAGATGAAGGATATAGATTTAGTATAGCCAATATGTAGGGAACGTAGAGACAAATGTAATGATGTCGAGTATCATAATCTATAGATTTCGTGGCAGGTCGCCTTATATGGCCAGGTATCGCCGTCCTGGGGTATCCCTCCAAGGACTTACCCGGGGCTCCCAACCGTAGGCTGTTAGGTAGAATACGTGTGGTTTTTAGACGGTAGGAGTCCGGCATAGCGTCTATGTTCAGATGAAATGCTTTGCTCGTGGATGGCAGTGGTGCGACATACTTACAAACACTGCGACAGGGAAATGTATCAGATACAGGTCCACGTAGTCCAGGTTGAGGTCCTTGAGGGAGCGCCGGAGGGTGGGCACCACCGCATCTTCGGCGTGCGCGTCGTTGAATAGCTGTAATAATTATGTATTTTATGAAAATCTAGAGAAAAAATTACAAAGACTAAGTTTTCAAGGACCTCTGCTTTGGTTATCGGATTGCGAAAAACAGAGTAGAAGTGGATAATGACGGAAGAAGTGTACAAAATGTCGCCACCCCAATACTTCCCGAGGGTGTCGTAACAGGCGGCCATGGAAGACCTTTCGTAAAACGATCCATTGCGTAGAGAAGGAAAACTCGAAATGAAACGCGGTTGTCAGTAAAATGACAGTCGTTAAGCTAAGTTGAAGGTCTTATGGGCGGCTTAAAAAATCATCACGGCCTGCGGCTGTCAATTTCGACACTGCAATAAGCTCACCAATTATTGCGTGGGACATAAAACTATAAGTTCAAATCTGGGCGTATACTATACTATGCCTCTGCCTACCCCTTTGGGGCTAAAGGCGTGACTATAACGTATGTATATAATGACAGAAGTCTTTACCTTAGTAGTGACAAATATATCCTCTCTCCTCACACCTTCGCTGAACTTCTTCGTCAGCGCGCGTCCGACCTGGTACTCAATGCCATATATAAATGCTGTGTCGATATGCGTGTAACCAGCTTCGATCGCCCAAACGACAGCTTGCTCTGTCTCGTTGCCCTTAGGTTCCGCCAAACCCGGTAACAGTGACTCCTTGTTCTGTAAACGGTCATATTTATTATTTAAATTATTATATTATTTATTATTATATTAAAAGTCATAATTTTAAAATTCCGAATGTTTACAATTCCGACTGTCAGAATGCCGAATTTCAAGAAACCGAACCGTTCAATTCCGAATCATTAAAAATCCGCCATATTATAAATACGAACTCCGATTATCAAAAATCCGAAATATCATAATTACGAAGGGTGAGTGTCGTTTCTAGGGAATGCAATCCCGCAACAAGATTGTAATCCCGGTATTTGCGGTCATTGAGAAAAGAATAGAATTCTGTATCATAAATCTAACTGAAAAATAGTCACCCCTTAATCGCCCAAGGGGTAGGCAGGACGAGGCATATGGTCTCATCTCATAATTTCCTTTCTCATAATGTCCTCTTCTCGAAATGTCCTTTCTCATAATGTCCTTTCTCAAAATGTCCTTTTCCGAAACTGTCCTTTTCTCGAAATGTCCTTTTCTCAAAATGTCATTTTCGCGAAATGTCCTTTTCTCAAAATGTCCTTTTCGCAAAAGTCCTTTTCTCAAAATGTCCCTTTCTCAAAATGGCCCTTTCTCCAAATATGTGGTTATTTTTTTTTGTTTTGTCGTTTGCCTTCCACTCACTTGGAAATAATATCTTCGGTAGCTAGACTTGACCGTACTTTACTTAAAGAACGGGCGGAATCGGGTACATAAATAAATAATCGTCATCATCGCAATTTTAACTTTAACCTATTTTTGTTGAAAGTTATGACTTTAGGAGTGAATTTTCGGATATTTGAAATTCTGAATAATGTTTTTCGGAAAAATAACAGTCCGGTCTTTTGATTATTCGTACTAATGAAATTCGGAAAAATCAAAATTCGTACTTATGAGATTAACCCTGAATAATGATTTTCGAATAAATGAATATCGTCCTTTTGAATATTCTTTGTTTCGCATTATAGCTTTGTTTCTTAGGAATTATAATCTTCGGAATTTTGAACATCGGAATATTGAAATTCGGAAAAACATATTTCGGAATTTTTGGGTGTTCCCTCTGTAAACGATCACTACAGTAAACAACTTTCACTAATAGCTGGGCCTAATGGTGACCACTTTGGACCTGTATTTGAGAGTCGTTTAGCCAAGTTGAAGGTTTTATGATCTTGAAGAAATTTCAGCTGCGAGTCGTCATGGCCTGCGCCTGTCCATTTCAACACGGCAATAGGCTCACCACTTATTACGTGCCCGTGGGACATAAAACTACAAGGTGAAATGTGGGCGAATACAATACGGCGTGAATATAATATGTATGTAGGTATGCGTTAAAGGGGGCAGGCCGAGGTCTACCAGACGTGAACATACGCTCTGTCTCACGTTACAGGTGGTGAAACTCATTACCACGTTGAAATAAACAGACGTAAATTGAGACCCGCTGTTGAATTGTTCAAGCTGCCCCACAGCCTTCGACTTGGCATAACGCCAGCTATGTTACTGGCAATCAGGAACAACGGCTTAAAGTGCCTTCAGAAGCACAGAAATGATGAACTTATAACAATGTCGTGACAAAACCGTTTTAACCCGGGGATTCCGTACCAAAAAGCTGAAAAAAACCAAGTTTGTAGCCCCCCCCCCCCCCTTATCCTATAGCAGCAACAGAAATACATCATCTGCTGTGAACATTTCAGCTCTCCAGCTATCCGGTACCTGAGAAACAGCCTCGTGACATGATCACATGACGGACAGACAGATAATACCGACAGCGAAGTCTAATGAATGGTCACGTTTTTTACCGTTAATGATAACAAAATAATGGATGCGCCACTGTGTAGTTCATACAGCAACCCGTCAAAAGAACCATTTTTATTTTACAGTAAAATGTCATGCAAATTGTATTAAGTATTTCATTTATGATATTATTATGACAAAAGTAAATTTTTTGACAGCATTTTGACAATGTTGCCAACATGCAAAATTTTAGTTCCGTTTCTACAAAGGGCGGAAGATCCATACAAATGATTTCGTACCCAAAAGGAAAAAAAGGGACCCTATTCATAAGACTTCGCTGTCTGTCTGTCTGTCCGTCACGAGGCTGGATTTCAGGAATCGTTATAGCGAGAGCGCTGACATTTTCAAAGATGATACCTATATTTCTGTTGCCGCTATAACAGAAAATCACTAAAATTAGAAAAATATGTAGTAGGTATTCAAGGGTGGCTCGCATACAACAAACGTGATTTATTTACCGTTTTTTGATACAGAAGCCTCCGTGCGCGAGTCCGACTCGCACTTGGCCGGTTTTTAAATAAAAATGTGGTAATTTGACACTTCTTTATATAATTTTAATTTTACAAACTTCTTTCACATTTTGAAGTGTTTAATCCCCTTTTCTAATTAAATTTGCGTATTTTTCTTAGTCTGGATATATATCCAATAAATCGGATATAATTATATAAAAAAATCGGATTTTTGATTTTTATTATAAAAATCGGATTTTTTCGAACCATGGTTTCTCGACCTTTTTGCCGGGCTGTAAGAGGAGTTACCGTTCTGTTGAATCCTAGAAAAGTGCCCAAAGCGATCGCCGGCATCTCCCGCCCATCGTTGAGCTTCACAACTGGAACCAGCGCTGAGGAGACCTGGAATTAACATACATACATATGATCACGCCTTTCATCCCCTAGGGGGTGGGCAGAGGCATACCATATGCTCGCATTTCACCTTTTTTAGATTATGTCCCACGTAATCTGGTGGTAAGCCGTATTGATAGGCGCAGGTTGTAACTGCCTGCTGTTGAAAATTTCAAGCCGTCCATTATGGCCTTCAACTTGGCTTAACGGCTATCAAGTACCGACCGAAGTAACGACCGAGGACAAGTCTACGGCACCCTCGCCGGAGACACGGAACTCGTGTGGGAGAGTTATCTCCCGCTCCCTCCCCGCCACCTCCTTCACGAGCATAACCTGCTCGCCGAAAGACTCCTAAGTCCTCGCTGCGTTCTTCGCAGTCAGCCCAAGGATAGTTTGAAAATTTTAAAGAGCGAGCAGTCCACAACCTGCTCCTGTCCATTTCAACACGGCAATACGACTCACCACCTAACAACATCTAAAAATCTAAAAAGGTGAGATGTGGGCATATAATATGCCTCTGCCTACTCCTTCGGGGATAAACGGCGAGACTTATTTATGTGTTGTGAAAAACAAAAAGGTATTACCTACAACATTGAAATGGTAATTAGATCTACAAAATGTCGGTAGAGGGCCTTATCTGCTGCAGACAGGGCAAACCAGGGCAAACATTCTTTTGTGTTGTACATAGGTAGGTAGGTACCTAACAGGTTTTGTTACCAATGGTGCTTGGAAATATTTCTGCTTACTAATATTATTCGAAAATGTGTAGTGTGAATGTGTGAATGTGCAAATCAGGATGTTTGTTACTCTTTCACACTCTAGTCTAACGGCTGAACGGCAGATCCGTTGTAATGTTGTAAATCCGCTGTAATTTGGTACAGGGGTAGATATAGGTCTGGAATACCACATTGCTACTTTTTATCCCGGGAATAAGTTCCCACGGGAAGCGGAAACGGGGACAAAACTTAACGCGGGTGGAGCTGCGGGCGTCAGCTAGTATTTCATATGTTTGAAGTCTGTTTTTAGTCTGTTTGTTTGCATATTTTTGTCTTGGTCGAAATGTGCGACTGCGGATCACAGGGTCGTGGGTACGCTTCCCACTGGAGACAAACATTTGTGCGATCCATATCTAAATGTTTGTCACGAGAGTCTGGGTGTTTCTATGAATACAATGTCTTCAAAAGTATAAGTATTAATATCCGTAATTTGATACCCATAACACAAGCAGGTTATTACGAACTTACTCGGGACCCAGTACAGGTTTTTCGGATTTTATCCTAAAATCTAATTAAACCTCAGTTGAGGGGACCCGCGCCGCAATTAAGGCAGGTCCTCAACTGCTTGTTTAGACCCTTCTATTTGCCAATTCGCCAAATTCAAACCGTCCTATCTCCAGGAAGAAAATCTTTCTTGCACTGGGAATTTTCGGGTAAAAAATACCATTGGTAGGTACTACTACCAAGCGACCCAGTAGTAGCACTTGTAATTCTGGAAAGCCTAGGATCATCTACGAATGAGGGCCACTCTCACAGTCCGCAAGACTGTCGACAGTGGCCCCGCTAGGCGACTTGATTAAACATACATACATTTATAGTCATAAGTTTATCTCCGAAGGGTTAAGCAGAGTAATAGTATTATGTCCCACGTAATTAGTGGTGAGCGTATTACCGTGTTGAAATGGACAGACACAGGTCGTGAAGACCCGCAGTTAAAATTTTCAAGCCGCCCATAAGGTTTAACGATTGTCATTTTACTGACAACCGTTTCATTTCGAGTTTTCCTTCTCTACGCCATGGATCGTTTTGTGAAAGTGTTCCCTTAGTCGCTTGCTTGAAGGCTTTGGGGTGGCGACATTTTGTACTCTTTCCCGTCGCCCACGGGGTTAATTAAACATACATAAGTATATATGTAATGTATACTCACATATGCGCAAGCTAACAACGCAAATACATATAATTTCGCAGCCATTTCATTTGAAACACTATTTAAAATATTTAATACAGTTTACAAATTCTTTACCGGCGCCGTTAACGCTCGCAAGCAAGGCACGCGGCGCCCGCGCCACTTGTTAGAGAATAGGTTTTATCGAGGCAAAGAACCACATATTATATACCTACTCAAATCGAACAGTGCACTCGTGTTCGATAAAAGTAAAATGTATTCTACATAATTATACTTAAATACGAAACTGCACTCGCACTTTTTTAACTGTATTTTTTTTACACCACTTAGCTGGTACCACCTGATGAACACCAGAGGTGCTAAACTCCCGCTGCCGACCCTTTAAGAACCTTCTAAGACTCCTTTTGAAGAACCCCATGATGACTGTAGATTGCTTGTCAGTCAAATGACAATCGTTAAGCTAAGTTGAAGGCCTAATGGGCGGCTTGAAATATTTCAACTGCGGGTCGTCACTACCTGCGCTTGTCCATTTCAACACGGCAATGGCTCACCGCCTTATTGCGTGGGACATAAAACTGTAAGGTGAAATATGGACCAATATACTATGCCTCTGCCTACCCTTTTGGGGGTAAAGGCGTGACTATATGTATGTATGTATGTGATTGGAGCAAGCAACAGCGTTCTTGCTTTACCTACTTCAGAATCTGCAAGAATGCTGTACAGGCTCGTACTTGTCAGTGTGCTAAGTTGGAAAGTTGGTTAAGAAGTACTAATTAATGTTACTTACATGACTTATATAATCAAACCCTATATAGTCCAATCCTGCTCGATCTGGCAATAATGTAAACATGTCATGTTTTGACAATCGTTGTCTAAGACAGATGAGTAGGAAAATATAGTATGACAAATCATTGAATTTTTTACTATCCTGAGTAGTAATTTTAAATGAAAATAAACTGTCATAAAGAAGTTATTTGGTGTCGAAATGATTACAAGAACACTGTATGACTCCTGGATACTGGAATATAATCAGGGTGAATATTCAATTGCAAGTAACTATTGATATACAGGATCAAATGTGTTTGTCTACATTTTAGCGCAAAGCTATTGAAATACAGTATATAAATATCTCTGTTTTGCGTTTTGCTGAACGATTTGGATCTCACTTAACAGTTTCGCTTCTACGCTTCTACAGTGTCTGAACGAGAAAAGTCGCAGGTCACCACACATATTGCCGGTATTCGTATTGGCGCATGGCGGTCGTAGGTGCGGTGTACGGTACATCTTTGTTCTATAATCTTGACGTGTTACAAGTGCTTCTGTCAGGTTTATCTATACTAGTATTTGAAAGAGATAAATTTGACTGTTTGCATCGAATAGGCTCCAAAACTACCGTTATGAAAAATTCTTTCACTGTTGGTTAGCTACACAATCACCGGGTGACATAGGCTATAATTTATTCCCGCATTCCCACGGGAACGGGAACAACGCGGATGAAGCTGCGTGACGTACGCTAGTGAGAAATAGGTAAACGTTTTTGTTTGTTCAAATTTTATTTCGCTCCGTGTGGCGACGGGTAAGAGTATAAAATGTCGCCACCCCAATACATCCCGAAGGTGTCGCAAGAGGCGACTAAGAGAACATTTTCGCAAAAATACCCATTGCGTAGAGAAGGAAAACTCGAAATGAAACCCGGTTGTCAGTACAATGACAAAGTTTAGCTACATAAGTTGAAGGAATTATGGGCGGCTTGAAAATTTTCAACTGCAGGTTGCGGCGACCACCGTATTTGTTCTATACTAGCTGACCCTCGCAACTTCGTTTACGCCATATAAGGTGTATGAAAGGACAGATATTTTTTCAACAGACTCATGGGAGCGTATGAAACTGCCCTGTTTGTTAATCAGAAAAGAACTAAAGATTCAGTCTATTCTAAAACAATTCAGAACTGAATTATTTTAACATACCCTTCATCTTAAAGTTCTTTTATGACTAAGCAAACACGCCAGTTTAGAATGACCCTTACAATCAAAAGAACCCTTGAATTACAGTTTTGGCGAAAGTTTAGATGTCTCTAATTTCTGAACTACAAAACTCTCAATATTAAAACTTGTGTGGAACATTCCTTAAAGTACTCCCTTTCCAACACTAAAAAATATTTGAAATCGGAACACGCGTTGAGAAATTTCAACTCAAAAACCATTTTTTCTTTCATCCTCTCTCCCGCAGGAACCGCACTAAATATAGGGATCAAAAGTAGTCAAGTACCTTTCTCGGACTATAAGCTCAAAATGTACCAAGTATCATTCAAATCGGTTCTGTTGTTTCTGCGTGATACTTATTCGGAATACAAACAGACAGACAGACATGAAAATTTTAAATTACATTTTCGGCTTCAGTGTCGATTAGTAAACGCCCTACAATAAAATTTTTCAAAATATCTTCCATGTGCAGACTCTCGACCCTCAACAGTTTTATTATATCGCCGTCCCCGGATAATAAAATGATAACTGCAAAAACACAACTTTTTAGGAAAAAAGTTTTAAACAAAAAAAAAACCGACTTCAAACAAAAACTAAAAATTGAAATATAAAATTAACTTAGCACAAAGTAATAGCTAGTATTTTTCATTTTGTCGGTTTTTTTTGTTTAATTTATTTTTTCATTATTTTTAGTGACGGGGATATTATATCTGTCTAGGGATAATGTTCTCCCCAATACAAATTAATCAAGCCCAAACACAAGGTAACTGCTGTAAATCGTTAAGGAATTCCCTCGATTCAAGGGATTTCTTCGATTTCTCCAGGATCCCAGCATCAGATTCTGACTTCCTGTATAGGGGACTACATGGGAAGCAACAGCTTTCAAATAAAAAAAGATTCATCAAAATCGGTTAACTCTTTCAAGCGATTTGCCGGTAACAAACATAAAAAAAAATTACAGACGAATTGAGAACCTCCTCCTTTTTTGGAAGTCGGTTAAAAAATCGTATGTAAATGAATCATCATCAAAGTTGTATCTAGTCTATCTAGTCAATTATCATCTTACTCTCCGTTCAGCGTGATCAGAAAGAAATATGATACTCGTTACTTATCATTTTCTTCTACGAGTTTTTGGGATGGGAGTGATAATGATAATACTTTTAATATCATCTTATTCTCATTAATGTCGCAAAACTTGTTTTCTATAAAGGATATAAATTTAGTTTTCCAATAAAATTCATTACGGTTATCATCAATATTAGCTTTATTCAAAAGTTTCAAAATAAAGTTTAAAAACACAACATCCTAGCAAAAATTCTAAAATTAACAGACTAGGTCCTCATTATCAATCGATAAAATACTAAAAACTCTTATCCTTATCAATATTAATAAAAACAATCAAAATAACAATGTCTGTGCAACAAATACTTAGCGAAGCACTCGTGCCAGGTAAGCACCTGTGATACTTGGTACGTGAGGCTGCCATGGCGTCTCTCTAGACACTCTCATGACCGCCTTCACCGCCTCTGTAGTGGTGTGTGAGAGAGAAAGAGACGAACCTTTTATGTCTCCTTGAAACAGGGATCTCTGGGCCTCCATTTTTCGAGGTATAGGCCTGTGTTTCCGCTCCAGCGCCTCCTTGCGACATTGATACAATGACGATGGGGCCCTGGCTTCTTTTAGTGGGGTTAGGTTCGTTTTAATAGGTATTAAGTTAGGCGAAATTTTAGAGTTAGGTTAGGTTTTTTTTTTTTTTTTTCTTGACGCGGGGAATGCGTTTAGGCACCGTCATCCCAGCTACGGGGGTAGCTGGGACGGTGTGTGGGACTCACCGGTCCCGGAAGAAGGGACCGTCCTACCCACTAAACCCCGCGGTGTTCCTCCTCACCCTATAGCCGGGCCGAGGGATATGAAGATGAAGATTCAACGTCGACCCGGCTAGGGATGCCCCGTAAGGATGGGGCTCTCCTCGGGGGACCAGATGGTCGGCCCCCCGGAGCTCCCTAAGGAGCTGAAGAAGCAGCAAGCCCGCATCGCACCACTCTCGAGCGCCCCTCTGAAAGCAGAGGGGGTAGAGAGCGGCCGAGCGGGCGGGCACTAAGGCACCTCCGGAACACGAGGAGGTGCCTTCCGCCAAACGATCATCGGTGGGTGAGGTCCCCCGACCACCACCCACCGGAACAACACTAGTCGGGGGCGCGCACGAAAGCTGCCATGCGGCGCCCCCGAACCGGACGGCGAGGCGGGAGCGTTAGACCTGCACGCTCCCGCACTCGCAGCTCCTCTCTCTTTGCCGCCATCACCTCACAAGCAAACGAGGTGACGGCGGCCCAACATTCCTGGCTGCCGACCATGGCTTGCACCACGGCCGGCAGCGACAAATTATTTCCAACACGGCCCGTGAGGGCGACACGCGGCCCGTCCCACGCCGCGCACTCGGCGAGTGTGTGCTCAGCCGAGTCCACGGCGCCACTTGAGCAGTGACGGCACACGGGGTCCGACTCCACACCCACCACCTCCCACAGGTACTTGGCGAAACAGCCATGTCCTGTGAGGAGCTGAGTGAGGTGGTACGTCGGCGCACCGTGCGCCCTCTCTACCCAAGGCCGAAGAACGGGCCGGACAGCCCCCACGAGCCGCGCGCTCGCAGAGGGAACAACCAATCTATTGGCCCACTTCCGGAAGAGATCGTCGCGAGCAGACTGTCTCCAGCGATCGATCTCGTCCGGGAGTGGGCGACCTCCATTAATCCGCACCAGGGCGCTTTCATTGTACACGCGAGTGAGGACTCCAGCCTCGAGATCCCACGGGGGGCTTCCGCCAATCAGACACGCCGCCTCGTAAGAGACGGTGCAGTACGCTCTCGCAGCCCTCTGCGCAATCACCCGCTGCGGTCTCCGCAGCAGGGGGATGGTTTTGGCGCAGAGAGCATCCGCCCAAATGGGCGCTCCGTAGAGCGCCTTGGAGCGCACTACACCGTCGTAGAGACGGCGACATGAACTTTCCGGCCCCCCTTTATTGGGGAGCAGCCGCGCCAGCCTTCCGGCGTATGACACCAGTTTTGGTGCCAGGCGCCGGAAGTGCTCGACGAAACCCCATCGACTATCGAGGACCACTCCTAGGTACTTCATGGTCTCCCCGATAGCGATGGGGGTGCCGCTCACCACAATGAAGGAATCTCGAGGTGGCCCCCGCCGAGGCCCGTGGAAAAACACGGCCTCGGACTTTTCGAGAGCCACCTGGAGTCCCAGCGCCCTGATGCGGCTGACCACCTGGGCAACGCCCGCGGTGGCCAGAACCTTCGCGTCCCTGAATTCTGGGCCCCGCGCGGTGACGAGGGTGTCGTCGGCGTAGCATATAATGCCGACCCCCGTAAGAGTTGCACCGCGCAGGACCCAGTCATAGCCGATGTTCCACAGGAGCGGACCAAGCACCGACCCCTGTGGAACACCGCACGACATCTCCTTGCGGACTATTCCCGACCGGGCCGGGTAGATAATGGCCCGGTCCACGAAATAGTCCGCAAGGACGCGCCTGAGGTACCACGGGACGTTGTGGTACCTCAGCGCCTCAGCGATGGTCTGCCAGGGGATGGTGTTGAAGGCGTTCGCGATGTCCAGCGACACCGCCAACAACACCTCCCCCCGACCGACCGCCTCTTCGACGCTGTCCCTGAGTCGGGAGATGGCGTCTAGGGTAGACCGCCCGCGACGGAACCCGTACTGGCCGCCGTCGAGGTTGGGCCCCGCCCCCTCAAGGTGCCCGACGAGACGAGCAGCGAGCACCCGCTCGAAAAGCTTGCTCATCTCGCCGAGCAAAACAATAGGGCGGTAGGCCGACGGCGACTCGACGGGGCGCCCGTGCTTCTTGATCAGCACGAGCTTCCCCGTCTTCCACGTTCGCGGGACCCTACCCGACGCCAAACACTCCGACATCAGGGAGAGCGTCTCCTCTTCGAACGCCGGCATGACCAGGGCGACGACCCGCCCTGGGATGCCGTCCGGACCGGGGGCGCGGTGTCTCAACTTGAGCTTGAGAACCGCCGCCCCCAACTCGGCATCGGACACGGGCGGGATCGCCTCCGTGTCAGCCGGCGTTCCCTCTGGTGCTGCCATACTCGGCGGGACCCACTCTTCCCGCGCAGGGAAGAGGGAGCTGACTACTTCATTTACGAAGGTGGGCTCGAGAGACCTGGTAAGCGGGGGCGCATAAGGCCGGAGTTTGTCGCTCACGGCCTTATACGGGCGCCCCCACGGATCTCCATTCAACGTCTCGAGCCACACCTTCCACGACTCATCTTTGGCGGCCTTGATTGCCGAGCGAAGGGCCGCTCGGGCGTCCCGGTATGCGGCGCGCAACTCCTCCATGAGGACAGGGTTTCCGTTCCTTCGACCGCGGTAGCGGGTGTACCGACGCTGGGCTGCGTGACTAGCAGCACGCAGCCCCTCCAGGTCGTCGTTCCACCAGTACACCCGCCGCCGCGGGTGAACTGATCCTGCCCTCCGCATCGCCGCATCGCAGACGCGGGTCAGAGCCTCGGACAACCGCTCCGACCTCGCGTCTACGTCCGGGTTTCCGCCAAACGCGGCCCATCGCTCGACGATGGCCGCCTCTTCCGCCAGCTCCCGGTTAAGCGATTTTAGTCGCCACCGTGGGCCCTCACCGGCCGGGGGACGGTCCTGAGCCCTCAGGGCGGGGGAGACGATATCGAACCGGACATACCGGTGGTCCGACATCGTCTCCACCTCCGTTACCACCCTCCAGCCACGTACGTGGTTCGCCAGGCCAGAACTGGCGAAGGACACGTCCACGATGGACGTGTTCCCGTTCTCCCCCACGTACGTGGGGACCGTCCCCTGGTTCAGCAACACCAGATCCATGGACACCGCCCAATCCTCCAACAACTCCCCCCGCAAGTCCGTCGCCGGAGATCCCCACGCCGTAGAGTGGGCGTTGAAGTCCCCGACGACGATGAGCGGGGTGGGGTGTGCTTCCGCCACAAGAGCCCCGAGCTCAACGAGTAACTGCTCAAATTGAGCACGGGTCTTCCTGGGCGGACAGTACACCCCGATCACTGCAGCGTCTCCCAGCAGCGCGAGGACGCACATTCGTCCTTTGGACACCTTATCGAAGGCGCCCCGCTGGGAGACGATAGCCACTCCACCGTCGCGGTCGCTGGCCCAATCATCACGGGCACGAACCGCGTACGGTTCGGCGACTACAGCCACGGTCGTCAGCCACTGCGCTACGGACTGGATCAAAACATCCTGGGCCGCAGCGCAGTGCCTGACGTTGGCCTGCAGGACCGAGAATGTGGACATTTAAGATTGGGTGGTGTCCATAACCTCCTCAGATTGGGTGGGAGCGGGGTCCGCGACCGGCCCGACCCGCTTCCCACCGACTCCTCCTCGGCGACGACGCCGCTTTTTCGACGCCGCCAGGCAAGCCTTGGCGCCCAGGCGGTGCGCAGCGGCCTCTCCCGCCGCCGCACACACGGGGCAGTGCGGATCTGCGGCGCAGCCGGCCGCTTTGTGGCCGGGCTGCCCGCAGCGGAAGCACAGGGCGCTGCGGTCAACTCCCGCAGCACACCTGGCCCCCACGTGCCCCACATCCAGGCAGCGGAAGCACCGCTGCGGCCTGGGATCCAAAAGGACCGCACGGACGCGGGTCCAACCGATGACGAGGGCGCGGCCATCCGTTACTAGTTTGGCCGCTGCGACGGGGCACTTCACCCACGCCGTGCCCTCCCTGCTTGCCTGGCGGATTATATTACCGACAACGACACTAAAGACACCTACGGAACACGGGGAGGTGTCTTCCGCCATATGGCCGTCAATGGGCGCGGTCCCCCGACCTTACGCCCACGGCCAAAAACTGATGCTGTGCGGAGCGGTCACACAGGCGGAAGGGCCGCACAGGCGGAACGGCCGCACAGACGGCCCAGCCGTACAGGCAGGCAGAAGCCCACACGCAGCAGCCGCCCAAGCTGCCGCGTGCCGAGGGGCTTAACTGCCGCACATACATACAGCTGCCGTACAGGCGAAATCAGCCGCACAGGCGGAACAGCCGCATATGCGGCCACTGCCACACAGCAAACTCGCTCTAACCGGCCGCAGCCGGGAGCATACCTCGCGTAAACGCGGGCCTTGAAGGCCCGCCATTCCACGACCCCCTCGTGCAATGGGGTCAACTCCGTCAAATGACGGCAAGAAACGTCGCAGATGCGCCGTAACACACACCCCGACCAATGCTGCACGGAGCGGCCGCACGGACGGAAGGGCCGCACAGGCGGAACGGCCGCACAGACGGACCAGTCGTACAGGCAGGCAGAAGCCCACACGCAGCATCTCAAGCTGCCGCGTGCCGAGGGGCTTAACTGCCGCACATACATACGACTGCCGTACAGGCGAAATCAGCCGCACAGGCGGAACAGCCGCACATGCGGCCGCTGCCGCACAGCAACTTGCTCCAACCGGCCGCAGCCGGGAGCAAACCTCGCCAAGAAAGTTGCGACGCTTCCACCGGGTATCCGGGAGCTGTCGCAACACCGCGGGCCTTGCAGGCCCGCCATACCACGACCCCCTCGTGCAATGGGGTCGGCTTCGGTCGGAAAGACCGACGAACAAAAAAAGCGCTTCTACCGGCCGTAGCCGGGAGCGGACGCCATTTGTTACGGCAGTGAACGCCGCAACCGCAGGCCTAGCAGGCCCACCATACCACGACCCCCTTCGTCATGGGGTCGGTTGTCGGGATATTGGTTCATCGACTTACAGGGGCAGCAGACTCCAGCGCTGCGCCTGTTAGCCGACTATCCAGGATGCACCGTCTTGGTCCAGTCGCCACTCCCCCCGGGCATATAGCCCGAAGGGATAGGAAACCGGTCCAAGCTCACGAGGAGGTTCCCCGACCTAGCACCCCAGGTTAGGTTGCGCGACAACGACACCCGCAACTCCCTCCCGCCCGGGGTTGGAGTCCCGGGCCTCGACGCCTTCGCGTCACCTTCACAATCACTTTTTTTCGCATCCATGATACTCAAAATTCTTCGAAATTCTAATGGCCACAAGTTCAGTTGTTGCAGTTCGGTCACCCAACTTGCCACTCCGTTACGGTGGTCAAGTTGGGGTCCAGGGCGGACGACGTGGACGTATGCGAACAACACTTGGGGCCCCGCCCCAGGTTTTTTTTTTTTTTTTTTTTTGTTGACGCGGGGAATGCATTTAGGCACCGTCATCCCAGCTACGGGGGTAGCTGGGACGGTGTGTGGGACTCACCGGTCCCGGAAACAGGGACCGTCCTACCCACTAAACCCCGCGGTGTTCCGACTCACCCTATAGCCGGGCCGAGGGATATGAAAAGTAGATTCTACATCGACCCGGCTAGGGATGCCCCGTAGGGTTGGGGCTCTCCTCGGGGGGGCAAGATGGTCGGCCCCCCGGAGCTCCCTAAGGAGCTGAAGAAAACAAGCCCGCGTCGCACCGCCCTCGTACGTCCCTCTGGAAGCAGAGGGGGCAGAGAGCGGCCGAGCGGGCGGGCACAAGGCACCTCCGGAACACGGGGAGGTGCCTTCCGCCAAACGATCATCGGTGGGTGAGGTCCCCCGACCACCACCCACCGGAACAACACTAGTCGGGGGCGCGCACGAACGCTGCCATGCGTCGCCCCCGAACCGGACGACGGGGCGGGAGGGTCAGTCCAGCACGCTCCCGCACCCGCAGCTCTTCTCTCTTTGCCGCCATCACCTCATTGGCAAAAGAGGTGACGGCGGCCCAACACTCCTGGCTGCCGACCATGGCTCGCACCACAGCCGGCAGCGACAAATCAACACCAACACGGCCCGTGAGGGGGCGACACGCGGCCCGTCCCACGCCGCGCACTCGGCAAGCGTGTGCTCTGCCGAGTCCACGGCGCCACTTGGGCAGTGACGGCACACGGGGTCCGACTCCACACCCACCACCTCCCACAGGTACTTGGCGAAACAGCCATGTCCTGTGAGGAGCTGAGTGAGGTGGTACGTCGGCGCACCGTGCGCCCTCTCTACCCAAGGCCGAAGAACGGGCCGGACAGCCCCCACGAGCCGCGCGCTCGCGGAGGGACACGCCAACCTAATGGCCCACTTCCGGAAGAGATCGTCGCGAGCAGACTGTCTCCAGCGATCGATCTCGTCCGGGAGTGGGCGACCTCCATTATTCCGCACCAGGGCGCTTTCCTCGTAGACACGCTTGAGGACTCCAGCCTCGAGATCCCACGGGGGGCTTCCTCCAATTAGACACGCCGCCTCGTAAGAGACGGTGCAGTACGCTCGCGCCGCCCTCTGCGCAATCACCCGCTGCGGCCTCCGCAGCAGGGGGATGGTTTTGGCGCAGAGAGCGTCCGACCAAATAGGCGCTCCGTAGAGCGCCTTGGAGCGCCTAGGCGCACTCCCGGTCGGGGACCGGGACTGCGCACCTACCGGCGTATGACAGGCTATAAAAAATTTAGAAAAATGTTAATTTAAAGGAGTTTAACTGTAATACTAATTTAATTCTGTTTCAGGACCGGAAGACGAGTAGTCACACAACGCAGGAAGACAACACGACCAGTTCTGGATGAAAACAACACCGGCAGATTCGTCCGGGAGCAGGAACAAAAAGAAAAATGAAGAAATGCGTCCACGAACAATATACGAATACTAGAAAAACTTTGTAAGTATGTAAACAGAATTTTATACTCAATATAATCTTTCTGTGTCAAGACTGGTGTCCCCGAAGTATGAAAAATGTTCTTTAACTAATAACGCCGCGCGCCGCGCCGCCCGGGTGATGGTTGGTAGGTACTTTACAGCGCAAAGCTGTAGTGGGTATGTGTGTGCAAGCAGGCACCCACCGGCCACGAAAATAACAAATTCCGGGACGGGAAGCAATTTCGTACCTCTGGGACTCTCCGGCGCGTCGCCCGTGTCTCTCTAGTTGTATCCAGAGACCCTGGAAATGACAACTTGTTAATTTTGATGTAAATTTGACAATTTTTGGAAAAAAGAATTGATTTTCAGGTGAAAGTTTCTATTTCTAACTGTTTTGAACTATTAATGTCTGTTTGTCTGTACGTTTTTTAACTAATTTATGTTTCTTGTTTAACTAGCGTGGGTCTGCGACAATACAGAGCGGCGACGCGATCGATATGAGGGAAAATAAAGCGACGAACCTGTCAACAGGAACCTGGAAAGCGCCTGGTAAAAATCTACAAACACTTCACTCTCGTATACTTTTGCAGTGAACGGCCAGGACAGATTTAATTCTATCAATACATATAATAAAATCGTAACAGGTCGCTGTCTGTACATGGAAGATAAATAAGAAAAAATATTATAGGGGGGCTTTATGAACGCAATGGAACCCAAAACGATGATTTTTAGAATTTTTGTCTGTTTGTCTGTATGTCTGTATGTCTGTATGTCTGTATATCTGTTTGTCTGTACGGTTGTGCACGCTAATCTCAGTAACCGCTCAACCGATTGCAATGCGGTTTTTTTTATTGTGTTGAGGTTTGCTCCAGTTAACATTTAGCGTTTGTTTTATGTAAATCGGTTTAGAAATAAAAGAGTTATAACACTTTTAAGAATCAGATATTTTCAAAATTTTAATTGTAGGGGTTTCTTTGAATGTGCGTGAACCTAAACTGGCGTGTTGGCTTAATCATAAAAGAGCTTAATGATTAAGACTATTTTTAAACAATTCAGTCCGCGCCGAAGGCGTGGACTGAATTGTTTTAAAATAGACTTAATCATTAAGCTCTTTTATGATTAAGCAAACAGGGCAGTTTCAGACGCTGCTTGATGACTCTGATGAAGAAATACCTTTCCTTTCATACACCTTATGTGACGTAAACGAAGTTGCGGGCTCAGCTAGTTAAAAATATAAGTACTTTCGCAGCAAAACAACGCGTCAATGCTCATGTGGTAGGTAGCTAGGTACTGAGGTTTGCGCGCGCAGTGCACATGCACCGAACACAAAAGGTATTTGAACTACTAGTACTGCGGTACGTTGGTCACAGCCTGTGCGCGGGGGGCGCCCCCTCTCACCCGAAAATCGCGATTTTCTGGCGAACCACTGGCCTCAGGATGGTGGTTGAGGTCTCGCCAGATAGGGGGCGCTGAGACGCTCGTTCCCGGTCAGAAAACAGATATACCGTTCGTAATGAGAACGGGAGAAAAAGTGAAAAAAGTGAAAAATGTGAAAAATTTTGAAAAATTTGCAAGTTTTGAAGGTTCTATTGGATGAAATTGACTTCTGTCAACGCCACTAGGCACTCCCGGTCGGGGACCGGGACTGCGCACCTACCGGCGTATGACAGGCTATAAAAAATTTAGAAAAATGTTAATTTAAAGGAGTTTAACTGTAATACTAATTTAATTCTGTTTCAGGACCGGAAGACGAGTAGTCACACAACGCAGGAAGACAACACGACCAGTTCTGGATGAAAACAACACCGGCAGATTCGTCCGGGAGCAGGAACAAAAAGAAAAATGAAGAAATGCGTCCACGAACAATATACGAATACTAGAAAAACTTTGTAAGTATGTAAACAGAATTTTATACTCAATATAATCTTTCTGTGTCAAGACTGGTGTCCCCGAAGTATGAAAAATGTTCTTTAACTAATAACGCCGCGCGCCGCGCCGCCCGGGTGATGGTTGGTAGGTACTTTACAGCGCAAAGCTGTAGTGGGTATGTGTGTGCAAGCAGGCACCCACCGGCCACGAAAATAACAAATTCCGGGACGGGAAGCAATTTCGTACCTCTGGGACTCTCCGGCGCGTCGCCCGTGTCTCTCTAGTTGTATCCAGAGACCCTGGAAATGACAACTTGTTAATTTTGATGTAAATTTGACAATTTTTGGAAAAAAGAATTGATTTTCAGGTGAAAGTTTCTATTTCTAACTGTTTTGAACTATTAATGTCTGTTTGTCTGTACGTTTTTTAACTAATTTATGTTTCTTGTTTAACTAGCGTGGGTCTGCGACAATACAGAGCGGCGACGCGATCGATATGAGGGAAAATAAAGCGACGAACCTGTCAACAGGAACCTGGAAAGCGCCTGGTAAAAATCTACAAACACTTCACTCTCGTATACTTTTGCAGTGAACGGCCAGGACAGATTTAATTCTATTAAAAATATAAGTACTTTCGCAGCAAAACAACGCGTCAATGCTCATGTGGTAGGTAGCTAGGTACTGAGGTTTGCGCGCGCAGTGCACATGCACCGAACACAAAAGGTATTTGAACTACTAGTACTGCGGTACGTTGGTCACAGCCTGTGCGCGGGGGGCGCCCCCTCTCACCCGAAAATCGCGATTTTCTGGCGAACCACTGGCCTCAGGATGGTGGTTGAGGTCTCGCCAGATAGGGGGCGCTGAGACGCTCGTTCCCGGTCAGAAAACAGATATACCGTTCGTAATGAGAACGGGAGAAAAAGTGAAAAAAGTGAAAAATGTGAAAAATTTTGAAAAATTTGCAAGTTTTGAAGGTTCTATTGGATGAAATTGACTTCTGTCAACGCCACTAGGCACTCCCGGTCGGGGACCGGGACTGCGCACCTACCGGCGTATGACAGGCTATAAAAAATTTAGAAAAATGTTAATTTAAAGGAGTTTAACTGTAATACTAATTTAATTCTGTTTCAGGACCGGAAGACGAGTAGTCACACAACGCAGGAAGACAACACGACCAGTTCTGGATGAAAACAACACCGGCAGATTCGTCCGGGAGCAGGAACAAAAAGAAAAATGAAGAAATGCGTCCACGAACAATATACGAATACTAGAAAAACTTTGTAAGTATGTAAACAGAATTTTATACTCAATATAATCTTTCTGTGTCAAGACTGGTGTCCCCGAAGTATGAAAAATGTTCTTTAACTAATAACGCCGCGCGCCGCGCCGCCCGGGTGATGGTTGGTAGGTACTTTACAGCGCAAAGCTGTAGTGGGTATGTGTGTGCAAGCAGGCACCCACCGGCCACGAAAATAACAAATTCCGGGACGGGAAGCAATTTCGTACCTCTGGGACTCTCCGGCGCGTCGCCCGTGTCTCTCTAGTTGTATCCAGAGACCCTGGAAATGACAACTTGTTAATTTTGATGTAAATTTGACAATTTTTGGAAAAAAGAATTGATTTTCAGGTGAAAGTTTCTATTTCTAACTGTTTTGAACTATTAATGTCTGTTTGTCTGTACGTTTTTTAACTAATTTATGTTTCTTGTTTAACTAGCGTGGGTCTGCGACAATACAGAGCGGCGACGCGATCGATATGAGGGAAAATAAAGCGACGAACCTGTCAACAGGAACCTGGAAAGCGCCTGGTAAAAATCTACAAACACTTCACTCTCGTATACTTTTGCAGTGAACGGCCAGGACAGATTTAATTCTATTAAAAATATAAGTACTTTCGCAGCAAAACAACGCGTCAATGCTCATGTGGTAGGTAGCTAGGTACTGAGGTTTGCGCGCGCAGTGCACATGCACCGAACACAAAAGGTATTTGAACTACTAGTACTGCGGTACGTTGGTCACAGCCTGTGCGCGGGGGGCGCCCCCTCTCACCCGAAAATCGCGATTTTCTGGCGAACCACTGGCCTCAGGATGGCGGTTGAGGTCTCGCCAGATAGGGGGCGCTGAGACGCTCGTTCCCGGTCAGAAAACAGATATACCGTTCGTAATGAGAACGGGAGAAAAAGTGAAAAAAGTGAAAAATGTGAAAAATTTTGAAAAATTTGCAAGTTTTGAAGGTTCTATTGGATGAAATTGACTTCTGTCAACGCCACTAGGCACTCCCGGTCGGGGACCGGGACTGCGCACCTACCGGCGTATGACAGGCTATAAAAAATTTAGAAAAATGTTAATTTAAAGGAGTTTAACTGTAATACTAATTTAATTCTGTTTCAGGACCGGAAGACGAGTAGTCACACAACGCAGGAAGACAACACGACCAGTTCTGGATGAAAACAACACCGGCAGATTCGTCCGGGAGCAGGAACAAAAAGAAAAATGAAGAAATGCGTCCACGAACAATATACGAATACTAGAAAAACTTTGTAAGTATGTAAACAGAATTTTATACTCAATATAATCTTTCTGTGTCAAGACTGGTGTCCCCGAAGTATGAAAAATGTTCTTTAACTAATAACGCCGCGCGCCGCGCCGCCCGGGTGATGGTTGGTAGGTACTTTACAGCGCAAAGCTGTAGTGGGTATGTGTGTGCAAGCAGGCACCCACCGGCCACGAAAATAACAAATTCCGGGACGGGAAGCAATTTCGTACCTCTGGGACTCTCCGGCGCGTCGCCCGTGTCTCTCTAGTTGTATCCAGAGACCCTGGAAATGACAACTTGTTAATTTTGATGTAAATTTGACAATTTTTGGAAAAAAGAATTGATTTTCAGGTGAAAGTTTCTATTTCTAACTGTTTTGAACTATTAATGTCTGTTTGTCTGTACGTTTTTTAACTAATTTATGTTTCTTGTTTAACTAGCGTGGGTCTGCGACAATACAGAGCGGCGACGCGATCGATATGAGGGAAAATAAAGCGACGAACCTGTCAACAGGAACCTGGAAAGCGCCTGGTAAAAATCTACAAACACTTCACTCTCGTATACTTTTGCAGTGAACGGCCAGGACAGATTTAATTCTATTAAAAATATAAGTACTTTCGCAGCAAAACAACGCGTCAATGCTCATGTGGTAGGTAGCTAGGTACTGAGGTTTGCGCGCGCAGTGCACATGCACCGAACACAAAAGGTATTTGAACTACTAGTACTGCGGTACGTTGGTCACAGCCTGTGCGCGGGGGGCGCCCCCTCTCACCCGAAAATCGCGATTTTCTGGCGAACCACTGGCCTCAGGATGGCGGTTGAGGTCTCGCCAGATAGGGGGCGCTGAGACGCTCGTTCCCGGTCAGAAAACAGATATACCGTTCGTAATGAGAACGGGAGAAAAAGTGAAAAAAGTGAAAAATGTGAAAAATTTTGAAAAATTTGCAAGTTTTGAAGGTTCTATTGGATGAAATTGACTTCTGTCAACGCCACTAGGCACTCCCGGTCGGGGACCGGGACTGCGCACCTACCGGCGTATGACAGGCTATAAAAAATTTAGAAAAATGTTAATTTAAAGGAGTTTAACTGTAATACTAATTTAATTCTGTTTCAGGACCGGAAGACGAGTAGTCACACAACGCAGGAAGACAACACGACCAGTTCTGGATGAAAACAACACCGGCAGATTCGTCCGGGAGCAGGAACAAAAAGAAAAATGAAGAAATGCGTCCACGAACAATATACGAATACTAGAAAAACTTTGTAAGTATGTAAACAGAATTTTATACTCAATATAATCTTTCTGTGTCAAGACTGGTGTCCCCGAAGTATGAAAAATGTTCTTTAACTAATAACGCCGCGCGCCGCGCCGCCCGGGTGATGGTTGGTAGGTACTTTACAGCGCAAAGCTGTAGTGGGTATGTGTGTGCAAGCAGGCACCCACCGGCCACGAAAATAACAAATTCCGGGACGGGAAGCAATTTCGTACCTCTGGGACTCTCCGGCGCGTCGCCCGTGTCTCTCTAGTTGTATCCAGAGACCCTGGAAATGACAACTTGTTAATTTTGATGTAAATTTGACAATTTTTGGAAAAAAGAATTGATTTTCAGGTGAAAGTTTCTATTTCTAACTGTTTTGAACTATTAATGTCTGTTTGTCTGTACGTTTTTTAACTAATTTATGTTTCTTGTTTAACTAGCGTGGGTCTGCGACAATACAGAGCGGCGACGCGATCGATATGAGGGAAAATAAAGCGACGAACCTGTCAACAGGAACCTGGAAAGCGCCTGGTAAAAATCTACAAACACTTCACTCTCGTATACTTTTGCAGTGAACGGCCAGGACAGATTTAATTCTATTAAAAATATAAGTACTTTCGCAGCAAAACAACGCGTCAATGCTCATGTGGTAGGTAGCTAGGTACTGAGGTTTGCGCGCGCAGTGCACATGCACCGAACACAAAAGGTATTTGAACTACTAGTACTGCGGTACGTTGGTCACAGCCTGTGCGCGGGGGGCGCCCCCTCTCACCCGAAAATCGCGATTTTCTGGCGAACCACGGGCCTCAGGATGGCGGTTGAGGTCTCGCCAGATAGGGGGCGCTGAGACGCTCGTTCCCGGTCAGAAAACAGATATACCGTTCGTAATGAGAACGGGAGAAAAAGTGAAAAAAGTGAAAAATGTGAAAAATTTTGAAAAATTTGCAAGTTTTGAAGGTTCTATTGGATGAAATTGACTTCTGTCAACGCCACTAGGCACTCCCGGTCGGGGACCGGGACTGCGCACCTACCGGCGTATGACAGGCTATAAAAAATTTAGAAAAATGTTAATTTAAAGGAGTTTAACTGTAATACTAATTTAATTCTGTTTCAGGACCGGAAGACGAGTAGTCACACAACGCAGGAAGACAACACGACCAGTTCTGGATGAAAACAACACCGGCAGATTCGTCCGGGAGCAGGAACAAAAAGAAAAATGAAGAAATGCGTCCACGAACAATATACGAATACTAGAAAAACTTTGTAAGTATGTAAACAGAATTTTATACTCAATATAATCTTTCTGTGTCAAGACTGGTGTCCCCGAAGTATGAAAAATGTTCTTTAACTAATAACGCCGCGCGCCGCGCCGCCCGGGTGATGGTTGGTAGGTACTTTACAGCGCAAAGCTGTAGTGGGTATGTGTGTGCAAGCAGGCACCCACCGGCCACGAAAATAACAAATTCCGGGACGGGAAGCAATTTCGTACCTCTGGGACTCTCCGGCGCGTCGCCCGTGTCTCTCTAGTTGTATCCAGAGACCCTGGAAATGACAACTTGTTAATTTTGATGTAAATTTGACAATTTTTGGAAAAAAGAATTGATTTTCAGGTGAAAGTTTCTATTTCTAACTGTTTTGAACTATTAATGTCTGTTTGTCTGTACGTTTTTTAACTAATTTATGTTTCTTGTTTAACTAGCGTGGGTCTGCGACAATACAGAGCGGCGACGCGATCGATATGAGGGAAAATAAAGCGACGAACCTGTCAACAGGAACCTGGAAAGCGCCTGGTAAAAATCTACAAACACTTCACTCTCGTATACTTTTGCAGTGAACGGCCAGGACAGATTTAATTCTATTAAAAATATAAGTACTTTCGCAGCAAAACAACGCGTCAATGCTCATGTGGTAGGTAGCTAGGTACTGAGGTTTGCGCGCGCAGTGCACATGCACCGAACACAAAAGGTATTTGAACTACTAGTACTGCGGTACGTTGGTCACAGCCTGTGCGCGGGGGGCGCCCCCTCTCACCCGAAAATCGCGATTTTCTGGCGAACCACTGGCCTCAGGATGGCGGTTGAGGTCTCGCCAGATAGGGGGCGCTGAGACGCTCGTTCCCGGTCAGAAAACAGATATACCGTTCGTAATGAGAACGGGAGAAAAAGTGAAAAAAGTGAAAAATGTGAAAAATTTTGAAAAATTTGCAAGTTTTGAAGGTTCTATTGGATGAAATTGACTTCTGTCAACGCCACTAGGCACTCCCGGTCGGGGACCGGGACTGCGCACCTACCGGCGTATGACAGGCTATAAAAAATTTAGAAAAATGTTAATTTAAAGGAGTTTAACTGTAATACTAATTTAATTCTGTTTCAGGACCGGAAGACGAGTAGTCACACAACGCAGGAAGACAACACGACCAGTTCTGGATGAAAACAACACCGGCAGATTCGTCCGGGAGCAGGAACAAAAAGAAAAATGAAGAAATGCGTCCACGAACAATATACGAATACTAGAAAAACTTTGTAAGTATGTAAACAGAATTTTATACTCAATATAATCTTTCTGTGTCAAGACTGGTGTCCCCGAAGTATGAAAAATGTTCTTTAACTAATAACGCCGCGCGCCGCGCCGCCCGGGTGATGGTTGGTAGGTATATGGGCCTGTATTTCAGCGACGAGAGGGTTGCTTGTTGTGCAACAGCTCAGGGCGTCCAGTGCAGCTCTGGACAGGTTTTTTTTTTTTTTTTTTTTTTTTGACGCGGGGAACGCATTTACGCGCCTTCATCCCAGCTGCGGGGGCAGCTGGGATGGTGTGTGGGACTCCCGGCCCGGTCCGGAGTGGACCGTCCTACCCACTAAACCCCGCGGTGTTCCTCCTCACCCTTTAGCCGGGCCGAGGGATATCAAAAGATTATTCACGTCGACCCGGCTAGGGGCGCCCCGTTTATTCGGGGCTCTCCTCGGGGGAGCCAGATGGGCGGCTCCCCAAAGCTCCCTAAGGAGCTGAAGTCCACGCCTGCACCGCTCTCGAGCGCCCCTCTGTAATAGAGGAGACAGAGAGCGGCGGGCGCAGGCGTGCGCTAATGGGCACCCCCGGAACACGGGAAAGGTGCCCACCGCCATGTGACCGTTGGTGGGCGGGGTCCCCCGACCTTACGCCCACGGTCAAGATACAATCGGGGGCGCGCAGTGACTCCTCACCGCGGCGCCCCCGAACTGCACGGCAGAGCGGGAGCATTATCCGTTACTCCCGCTCCCCCGCACAGTGCACCTCTCGCTTTCAGCCATCACCTCGTCGACTGGCGAGGTGACAGCGGCCCAGCACTGTTGCCGCCGGTCGCGCCGTTATTCACGGCCGGCAGCCCGAACTGCATGGCAGGGCGGGAGCATTTACCCAAACTCCCGCCCCCTACGCAGTGCCTCTCCCAATTTGCCGCCATCGTCTCGCCAGCAAGGGTGGCGAAGCGACGGCGACCCAGCATTGCTGCTGCTGGCCGTGAATAACGGCACGGCCGGCAGCAACACACACCACCGAGCAACCCACAGGTGGGTTACTCCCGCCTCGGCCGGAATTAGCCAGAGTAGCACAACTCCCCCTCAGAAGAAGGGGAGTGGTCGCTACTCCGTTGCCCAGGATGCACCACGAGGAGGAACCGACCCATTGGGGTCCTTAAGATGTTAGTAGGACCCCGCACCCTGCTCTGGACAGGTTAGGTTAGGTTAGGTTAGGTTTTTTTTTTTTTTTTTTTGTTGACGCGGGGAATGCGTTTAGGCACCGTCATCCCAGCTACGGGGGTAGCTGGGACGGTGTGTGGGACTCACCGGTCCCGGAAGATGGGACCGTCCTACCCACTAAACCCCGCGGTGTTCCGACTCACCCTATAGCCGGGCCGAGGGATATGAAGATGAAGATTCAACGTCGACCCGGCTAGGGATGCCCCGTAAGGATGGGGCTCTCCTCGGGGGACCAGATGGTCGGCCCCCCGGAGCTCCCTAAGGAGCTGAAGAAGCAGCAAGCCCGCATCGCACCACTCTCGAGCGCCCCTCTGAAAGCAGAGGGGGTAGAGAGCGGCCGAGCGGGCGGGCACTAAGGCACCTCCGGAACACGGGGAGGTGCCTTCCGCCAAGCGATCATCGGTGGATGGGGTCCCCCGACCACCACCCACCGGAACAACACTAGTCGGGAGCGCGCATGAACTGAGCCATGCGACGCCCCCGAACCGGACGACGAGGCGGGAGCGTTTGACCTGCACGCTCCCGCACCCGCAGCTCCTCTCTCTTGACCGCCATCACCTCATTAGCAAAGGAGGTGACGGCGGCCCAGCACTCTTGGCTGCCGACCATGGCTCGCACCACAGCCGGCAGCGACAAATTATTTCCAACACGGCCCGTGAGGGCGACACGCGGCCCGTCCCACGCCGCGCACTCGGCGAGTGTGTGCTCAGCCGAGTCCACGGCGCCACTTGAGCAGTGACGGCACACGGGTTCCGACTCCACACCCACCACCTCCCACAGGTACTTGGCGAAACAGCCATGTCCTGTGAGGAGCTGAGTGAGGTGGTACGTCGGCGCACCGTGCGCCCTCTCCACCCAAGGCCGAAGAACGGGCCGGACAGCCCCCACGAGCCGCGCGCTCGCAGAGGGAACGACCAACCTATTGGCCCACTTCCGGAAGAGATCGTCGCGAGCAGACTGTCTCCAGCGATCGATCTCGTCCGGGAGTGGGCGACCTCCATTTGCCCGCACCAGGGCGCTTTCATGATACACGCGAGTGAGGACTCCAGCCTCGAGATCCCACGGGGGGCTTCCGCCAATTAGACACGCCGCCTCGTAAGAGACGGTGCAGTACGCTCTCGCAGCCCTCTGCGCAATCACCCGCTGCGGTCTCCGCAGCAGGGGGATGGTTTTGGCGCAGAGAGCGTCCGCCCAAATGGGCGCTCCGTAGAGCGCCTTGGAGCGCACTACACCGTCATAGAGACGGCGACATGCACTTTCCGGCCCCCCTTTATTGGGGAGCAGCCGCGCCAGCCTTCCGGCGTATGACACCAGTTTGGGTGCCAGGCGCCGGAAGTGCTCGACGAAACCCCATCGACTATCGAGGACCAATCCTAGGTACTTCATGGTCTCCCCGATAGCGATGGGGGTGCCGCTCACCACAAAGAAGGAATCTCGAGGTGGCCCCCGCCGAGGCCCGTGGAAAAACACGGCCTCGGACTTTTCGAGAGCCACCTGGAGTCCCAGCGCCCTGATGCGGCTGACCACCTGGGCAACGCCCGCGGTGGCCAGAACCTTCGCGTCCCTGAATTCTGGGCCCCGCGCGGTGACGAGGGTGTCGTCGGCGTAGCATATAATGCCGACCCCCGTTAGAGTTGCACCGCGCAGGACCCAGTCATAGCCGATGTTCCACAGGAGCGGACCAAGCACCGACCCCTGTGGAACACCGCACGACATCTCCTTGCGGACCATTCCCGACCGGGCCGGGTAGATAATGGCCCGGTCCACGAAATAGTCCGCAAGGACGCGCCTGAGGTACCACGGGACCTTGTGGTACCTCAGCGCCTCGGCGATGGTCTGCCAGGGGATGGTGTTGAAGGCGTTCGCGATGTCCAGCGACACCGCCAACAACACCTCCCCCCGACCGACCGCCTCTTCGACGCTGTCCCTGAGTCGGGAGATGGCGTCTAGGGTAGACCGCCCGCGACGGAACCCGTACTGGCCGCCGTCGAGGTTGGGCCCCGCCCCCTCAAGGTGCCCGACGAGACGAGCAGCGAGCACCCGCTCGAAAAGCTTGCTCATCTCGCCGAGCAAAACAATGGGGCGGTAGGCCGACGGCGACTCGACGGGGCGCCCGTGCTTCTTAAGCAGCACGAGCTTCCCCGTCTTCCACGTTCGCGGGACCCTACCCGACGCCAAACACTCCGACATCAGGGAGAGCGTCTCTTCTTCGAACGCCGGCATGACCAGGGCGACGACCCGCCCTGGGATGCCGTCCGGACCAGGGGCGCGGTGTCTCAACTTGAGCTTGAGAACCGCCGCCCCTAACTCGGCATCGGACACGGGCGGGATCGCCTCCATGTCAGCCGGCGTTCTGTCTGGTGCTGCCATACTCGGCGGGACCCACTCTTCCCGCGCAGGGAAGAGGGAGCTGACAACTTCATTGACGAAGGTGGGCTCGAGAGACCTGGTGAGCGGGGGCGCATAAGGCCGGAGTTTGTCACTCACGACCTTATACGGGCGCCCCCAAGGATCTCCGTTCAACGTCTCGAGCCACACCTTCCACGACTCGTCTTTGGCGGCCTTGATTGCCGAGCGAAGGGCCGCTCGGGCATCCCGGTATGCGGCGCGCAATTCCTCCATGAGGACAGGGTTTCCATTCCTTCGACCGCGGTAGCGGGTGTACCGACGCTGGGCTGCGTGACTAGCAGCACGCAGCCCCTCCAGATCATCATTCCACCAGTACACCCGCCGCCGCGGGTGAACTGATCCTGCCCTCCGCATCGCCGCATCGCAGACGCGAGTCAGAGCCTCAGATAATCGCTCCGACCTCGCGTCTACGTCCGGGTTCCCGCCAAACGCGGCCCATCGCTCAACGATGGCCGCCTCTTCTGCCAGCTCCCGGTTTAGCGATTTTAACCGCCACCGTGGGCCCTCACCGGCCAGGGGACGATCCTGAGCCCTCAGGGCGGGGGAGACGATATCGAACCGGACATACCGGTGGTCCGACATCGTCTCCACCTCCGTTACCACCCTCCAGCCACGTACGTGGTTCGCCAGGTCAGAACTGGCGAAGGACAGGTCCACGATAGACGTGTTCCCGTTCTCCCCCACGTACGTGGGGACCGTCCCCTGATTTAGCAGCACCAGACCCATGGACACCGCCCAATCCTCCAATAACTCACCCCGCAAGTCCGTCGTCGGAGATCCCCACGCCGTAGAGTGGGCGTTAAAGTCTCCGACGACGACGAGCGGGGTGGGGTGTGCTTCCGCCACAAGAACCCCGAGCTCAACGAGTAACTGCTCGAATTGAGCACGGGTCTTCCTGGGCGGACAGTACACCCCGACCACTGCAGCGTCTCCCAGCAGCGCGAGGACGCACATTCGTCCTTTGGTCACCCGATCAAAGGCGCCCCGCTGGGAGACGATAGCCACCTCACCGTCGCGGTCGCTGGCCCAATCATCGCGGGCACGAACCGCGTACGGTTCGGCGACTACAGCCACGGTCGTCTGCCACTGCGCTACGGACTGGATCAAAACATCCTGGGCCGCAGCGCAGTGCCTGACGTTGGCCTGCAGGACCGAGAAAGTGGACATTTATGTTTGAGCGGTGTCCATCACCTCCACAGATTGGGTGGGAGCGGGGTCCGCGACCGGCCCGACCCGCCTCCCACCGACTCCTCCTCGGCGACGACGCCGCTTCTTTGATGCCGCCAGGCAAGCCTTGGCGCCCAGGCGGTGCGCAGCGGCCTCTCCCGCCGCCGCACACACGGGGCAGTGCGGATCCGCGGCGCAGCCGGCCGCTTTGTGGCCGGGCTGCCCGCAGCGGAAGCACAGGGCGCTGCGGTCAACTCCCGCAGCACACCTGGCCCCCACGTGCCCCTCATCCAGGCAGCGGAAGCACCGCTGCGGCCTGGGCTCCAAGAGGACCGCACGGGTGCGGGTCCAACCAATAACGAGAGCGCGGCCATCCGATATTAGTTTGGCCGCCGCGACGGGGCACTTCACCCACGCCGTGCCCTCTCTTCCTGCCTGGCGGACGATAGTTCCGACAACGACGCTGGTGATGGCGCAACCTCCAACGTCCGCCACCACCCGCGCCACACCTTCCTTCGTCGCTGAATCGCCCAGACCGGAGATGCGCAGCTCCGCGCACTTCTCCGGCCTGGCGAAACGAACGTCGTCGCCGAGGGATGCCCTGAGTCTTGACGCCAAGGCGTCTGCTTTTGCGCCCCTATCCGCACCCGCCACCTCAAGAATGCGACCCCCGGTGGCCGCAGTGCGGAAGCGCAGGCCGTCAATACCGAGGCTTTTGAGGTCGATCGACCTCTCAGCCTCGGCAAGCTTTTCTGCGTAGGTTACGCCCCGACTCTCCGCTTCTCGCTGCAGCGTGATTACCACAGCTGCAGTTCGCGGCGCACGGAGGTTCGGAGCGCTCTTCGTCTTGACAGGCCTCGCGGACGCCTTGGCGGGCGCATTGGCGGGCGTCTTCGGCGTTTTCTTTGGCCGCCTTACCACGTTATTCCACGTCTCAGTTTGGGACTGAGACGTGGAAGCCGGGGCCGGTTGGGTTGAGGCCGACTGGCGCTCTCTGCGCGTCGCCTCCACCTCACGCGCCGCAGCGCTCCTCCTTGCTTTTTTGTTCTTCTTCTTCCCTTTTGGGGGAGAAGAAGAAGAGGCCGGCGGAACGGCCACAACAGATTCCGTCTCCTCCACCACAGACGTGGAGGGGACGGGAGGCACAGGAGCGGCAGCAGAGGCGCCAGCGGCCTTTCGCCTAGAATGCGTGGGCGCAGGAGCGCCGACTGAAGGACCCGCGGAAGGACCGACAGAAGCACCGCCGGGTGCTGGAGCAGTGGCCGTGCGGGCGGCGTTGCGCGCGTCCGCCGCAAGGGGAGGACGCAACCGAGGCGCCGGGAGCAGCCGATCTTCGAAGCCGGCGCGGCGCGCGTCGATGAGGTAAAGAACCTCATCGCGCGACAGCCCCGCCGACCGTGTTGGAGCGGCGCTCATCTGGCGCCGCATCTCCTCCATCTCGGCCCGCACAGCCGTGAGCTCTCCCTTCAAACGGAGAACTTCGTCGTTGCACGTGAGGGAGGCCATCTCCCTCATGTGCTCCCTTATTGAGCTGGCGGCACTCCGCAGACCCTGTACGCTTTGGCCCTTCAGGCGGGAGGACTTGAAGGCGATCATCTCGATCGACTTCAACCCCTCCTCGACCGCCATCGACAGCTGGTCGGTCCTCAACACCGGTACAGCTGCCGACGTCGGCGCCTCCTCCATCGTCGGGGATTTTCGGAGGAAGGAGCGCCGCCCCTCCTCCCGCCTCAAACGCTCCTCCTCCTTGGCCTGGAAAGCGGCCCGCGCGAGCTCTTCCTCCGCCTGGAGCTCGAGCTCGCGCTCCTTGGCCGCAATATAAGTGGCCCTGGCTTGGGCCAGGCCAACATACATCCCCGTCGTTGGCGGGCGCCCACGCCCTCTTTTAACGGACTGGCCCCTGATGTTGCTGGGGCCAGTCGACTCCTCACCGTCGCTGCCCGACTCACCAGGGCTCTTACTGTTGCAGCGTTTACGCTGCCACAACCTGGGGGTCGAGGAGGGACGGGAGGAAACCGTTTCCATTGACTGACAGCTGCTGTCAGAGTCAGACAGCTGTGGCCAGTCACATTTTGCGTCTCTGCACGCACTATGCGGGGTCGTGTCGCACCGCGACAGCGTCACCCGCAATTCCTTCTCGCCCGGGGTTGGAGTCCCGGGCCTCGACACTTTCGCGTCGCTCTCTACTACGTCATTTATGTTTTTGTTTTTATTAAGATTGATTTCATTTGCCATGTTATTCCCACGAGAAGAGACGAAGGGTTTCACTCCCTGGGTGACGCTCATTCCAGGGAGCGGGCTAAATACTGCAGGGTTCGCCAGGTGCCCGTACAGGTTTTAACGACTTCGCTGTCGGGTTTTAAAGACTGTCCTTGTCGCGGGCCGGCCAATTAAGGCAAGCCCTCCGGTCCCTAAGGACACCACGTACCGACTGGAGCCACCAGTCAGATGGTTGCGATGACCTTAGGGGCTACGGAACGCGAGGAGGGTGGCTGGTCCTCCCCAACACCGACGCCTGTGTAGACCCCTGCGCGAGCAGTAGGCCTACGCGTCCACGACTCTCCCCGCTTCTACCGGCCGCAGCCGGGAGCAGACAACAACAAGCTGCGTCGCGACGCTACAACCGGGTCTCCGGGAGCTATCGCGACGCCACAGACCTTGCAGGCCCGCCAGACAACGACCCCCTCGTGCAATGGGGTCAGCTTCAGTCGAGAAGACGACCGACAACCACCGCGCTTCTACCGGCGAAAAAGCCGGGAGCGGACAACAACAAGCTGCGCCGCGACGCTACAACCGAATCTCCGGGAGACGTCGCGACGCCGCAGGCCTTGAAGACCCGCCAAACCACGACCCCCATGTACAAAGGGTCAGCTTCGGTCTGTGATACGACCGACCAATCGACGATAACAAACGCTTCCACCGTTGCCGGGAGCGGAACGCCACAATCTTGTCACAGCACTGACTCGCGTGACACCGCGGGCCTAGCAGGCCCGCCAGACCACGACCCCCTCGTGCAATGGGGTCGGCTGTCGGGATATTGGTTCATCGACTTACAGGGGCAGCAGATTTTAGCGCTGCGCCTGTTAGCCGACTATCCAGGATGCACCGTCTTAGTCCAGTTGCCACTCCCCCCGGGCATATAGCCCGAAGGGATAGGAAACCGGTCCAAGCACACTAGGAGGTTCCCCGACCTAGCACCCCAGGTTAGGTTAGGTTTTTTTTTTTTTTTTTTTTTTTTTTTGTTGACGCGGGGAATGCGTTTAGGCACCGTCATCCCAGCTACGGGGGTAGCTGGGACGGTGTGTGGGACTCACCGGTCCCGGAAACAGGGACCGTCCTACCCACTAAACCCCGCGGTGTTCCGACTCACCCTATAGCCGGGCCGAGGGATATGAAAAGTAGATTCTACATCGACCCGGCTAGGGATGCCCCGTAAGGTTGGGGCTCTCCTCGGGGGACCAGATGGTCGGCCCCCGGAGCTCCCTAAGGAGCTGAAGAAAGACAAGCCCGCATCGCACCGCCCTCGAACGTCCCTCTGAAAGCAGAGGGGGCAGAGAGCGGCCGATCGGGCGGGCACTAAGGCACCTCCGGAACACGAGGAGGTGCCTTCCGCCAAACGATCATCGGTGGGTGAGGTCCCCCGACCACCACCCACCGGAACAGCACTAGTCGGGGGCGCGCACGAAAGCTGCCATGCGGCGCCCCCGAACCGGACGGCGAGGCGGGAGCGTTAGACCTGCACGCTCCCGAACTCGCAGCTCCTCTCTCTTTGCCGCCATCACCTCACAAGCAAACGAGGTGACGGCGGCCCAACATTCCTGGCTGCCGACCATGGCTTGCACCACGGCCGGCAGCGACAAATTATTTCCAACACGGCCCGTGAGGGCGACACGCGGCCCGTCCCACGCCGCGCACTCGGCGAGTGTGTGCTCAGCCGAGTCCACGGCGCCACTTGAGCAGTGACGGCACACGGGGTCCGACTCCACACCCACCACCTCCCACAGGTACTTGGCGAAACAGCCATGTCCTGTGAGGAGCTGAGTGAGGTGGTACGTCGGCGCACCGTGCGCCCTCTCTACCCAAGGCCGAAGAACGGGCCGGACAGCCCCCACGAGCCGCGCGCTCGCAGAGGGAACAACCAATCTATTGGCCCACTTCCGGAAGAGATCGTCGCGAGCAGACTGTCTCCAGCGATCGATCTCGTCCGGGAGTGGGCGACCTCCATTAATCCGCACCAGGGCGCTTTCATAGTACACGCGAGTGAGGACTCCAGCCTCGAGATCCCACGGGGGGCTTCCGCCAATCAGACACGCCGCCTCGTAAGAGACGGTGCAGTACGCTCTCGCAGCCCTCTGCGCAATCACCCTCAGTACTACTGTCAGAGGGACAGTACACCCCGATCACTGCAGCGTCTCCCAGCAGCGCGAGGACGCACATTCGTCCTTTGGACACCTTATCGAAGGCGCCCCGCTGGGAGACGATAGCCACTCCACCGTCGCGGTCGCTGGCCCAATCATCACGGGCACGAACCGCGTACGGTTCGGCGACTACAGCCACGGTCGTCTGCCACTGCGCTACGGACTGGATCAAAACATCCTGGGCCACAGCGCAGTGCCTGACGTTGGCCTGCAGGACCGAGAATGTGGACATTTAAGATTGGGTGGTGTCCATAACCTCCTCAGTTTGGGTGGGAGCGGGGTCCGCGACCGGCCCGACCCGCTTCCCACCGACTCCTCCTCGGCGACGACGCCGCTTTTTTGACGCCGCCAGGCAAGCCTTGGCGCCCAGGCGGTGCGCAGCGGTCTCTCCCGCCGCCGCACACACGGGGCAGTGCGGTTCCGCTGCGCAGCCGACCGCCTTGTGGCCGGGCTGCCCGCAGCGGAAGCACAGGGCGCTGCGGTCAACTCCCGCAGCACACCTGGCCCCCACGTGCCCCACATCCAGGCAGCGGAAGCATCGCTGCGGCCTGGGGTCCAAAAGGACCGCACGAACGCGGGTCCACCCAATTGTGAGCGGGCGGCCATCTGTTATAAGTTTGGCCGCCGCGACTGGGCATTTCACCCACGCCGTGCCCTCCCTTGCTGCCTGGCGGGTAATCTCACCAACGGTGACGCTGGTGGCGGCACAACCTCCAACTTCCGCCACCACCCGCGCCACGACCTCCTTGGTTGCGGCGTCGCCAAGACCGGAGATGCGCAACTCCGCGCACTTCTCCGGTCTGGCGACGCGAACGTCGTCGCCGAGGGATTCCCTTAACTTGGCCGCCAATGCGTCCGCCTTGGCGCCCCTATCCGCACCCGCCACCTCGAGGATGCGACCCCCGGTGACCGCGGTGCGGAAACGCAAACCCTCGATGCCGAGGCTTTTGAGGTCGATTGACCTCTCAGCCTCGGCAAGCTTCTTCGCATAGGTAACACCCCGCTCCTCCGCTCCTCGCTGCAGCGTGATGACTACTGCTGCAGTTCGCGGTGAGCGGAGGTTCGGGGCGCTCCCCTTACCGCCAGATTTTGAGGGCGCCTTAGCGGGCGCATTGGCGGGCTTCGATGCCGCTTTCTTCTTGGGCCGCTTAGCAACTTCATTCCACGTCTCAGTACGGGACTGAGACGTGGAGGCCGGTATTTCGGTTGAGGCCGGCTGGCGCTCCCGGCGCGTCGCCTCCACCTCACGCGCCGCAGCGCTCTTCTTCTTCTTCCTGTTTCTCTTCTCCCCCTGGGTTGGGAGAGAAGAAGAAGAGGCCGACGGAACGGCCGCGACAGAATCCGTCACCTCCACCACAGATGTGGAGGCGACGGCAGGTAGAGGCGCGGCGGCAGAGGCGCCAGCGGCCTTGCGCTTTGAGCGCGTGGGCGCCGAAGCGCCGACGGAAGGGCCCTTTGAGGGGGCGACAGGTGCACCGCCGGGTGCTGGAGCATTGGCCATACGGGCATCATTGCGCGCGTCCGCCGCGAGGGGAGGACGCAACCGAGGCGCCGGGAGCAGCCGATCCTCGAAGCCGGCGCGGCGCGCGTCGATGAGGTACAACACCTCATCCCGCGACAGCCCCGCCGACGGTGTTGGAGCGGCGCTCAACTGGCGCCTCAATTCCTCCATCTGGCCCCGCACGGCCGCGAGCTCTCCCTTCAAGCGCATGACCTCGTCGCTACACTTGAGGGAGGCCATCTCTCGCATATGTTCCAGAATCGACCCGGCGGCACTCCGCAGGCCCTGGACACTCTGGCCCTTCAGGCGGGAGGATTTGTAGGCGATCGTATCGATCGCCTTCACCGCCTCCTCTACCGCCTTCGACAGCTGCTCGCACCGCAATACCGGAGCAGCTACCGACGTCGACCTTTCCTCCATCGTCGGGGATTTGCGGAGGAAGGAGAGTCGCCTCTCCTCCCGCCGCCGACGCTCCTCCGACGCTTCGTGTGCGGCCTGCGCGAGCTCTTCCTCCGCTTGGAGTTCGAGCTCGCGCTCCACCCCAGGTTAGGTTAGGTTAGGTTAGGTTAGGTTAGGTTAGGTTTTTTTTTTTTTTTTGTTGACGCGGGGAATGCATTTAGGCACCGTCATCCCAGCTACGGGGGTAGCTGGGACGGTGTGTGGGACTCACCGGTCCCGGAAATAGGGACCGTCCTACCCACTAAACCCCGCGGTGTTCCGACTCACCCTATAGCCGGGCCGAGGGATATGAAAAGTAGATTCTACATCGACCCGGCTAGGGATGCCCCGTAGGGTTGGGGCTCTCCTCGGGGGGCAAGATGGTCGGCCCCCCGGAGCTCCCTAAGGAGCTGAAGAAAACAAGCCCGCATCGCACCACTCTCGAGCGCCCCTCTGAAAGCAGAGGGTGTACGGGTTCTTGGCAACCTGTGCGCCTTTGTGTTGATAATTGAATGTAAAGTCACTTGGATGGAAAACTAATTTTATTGTAATTAATTAATTATTGCTAAATGAACTGATATGCTATTTTGATGATTAGTGAGGACACGCGGCGTTCTTGCTAGCTACACGCGAACTAATGATTTTAACGAATATGAATTATAATGAGCGTTTACAAAAATGCTGATGAAATGGAAAACTGTATTAAAATGATGATGTGCTGAAAACTGTACAGTTAGACTGTACATGCTCCCGAGGGAAAATGAGAGTAATGAGTTATATCTAGGTTACAAGGTGATACCATTGATTGCTTAAATTAATGGTGATTTAAAGTCTCTAAATAAATTGCGTTATTCTAGGCATTGGGGTAAGAGACTTGTCCACTGTATTTATTTTAGTAACTTCACTGTAACCACATTCACTTTGTCTTTCACTGACACCACTGCTTTGATTTTCACTGACACTCGGCACATTGTCTTGATCATGATTCTTACTAATACTATATACACGAAGCTTAGATGATGACGGTCTCTTTGATAAAGGCCGCTCATAAATCACAATTGGCTCTGAAGTCGCTTGGTCGACCTTCGCCGCCGCCTGAGTGGGCTGTCTGCTGCGAACTCTTCTAATTATCCAGATTACTCCAGCCAGTAACATGAAACCTACCATGATATAAGCGACCGTGTACTGGTGAATATCATGGTAGGAAATTGGATTCGCTACGTTTTCGTTAGCTTTCAGGAGGTCTATTTCCTTTCTGAGAAGCTCGAGCTGTTCGTGATGCGATGAATAGTTCTGGTCTACAGAAATGGGAATGCTAATATTTAAGATGCTGTTTATGGGCTCGATTTCGGGTGCATACATTTTTGGTTTAATGTAAATGCTACTGCTTAATCCTACGTTGTGTGAATAAATTGTGAAATTCTGAGTCTGGATCAAACACTCTGGCCCCATACTAAATATCCCTGCTCCATGTATGTGCCCGGAAGTGATCTTGTCATCACAAAGTAGGCGAAATTGACACGTGCCACAACAGAAATAAATATATCGGTTGGTGTCAGTTAGTTCCTTCCACTCGTTCAGGCACGGTGAAGTGTTTACCGCACATTTTCCAGTATAGTCATCCCTTCTACAGAAGCTTTCATAATTGCTTAGGTGAAATATAGGATTGTGGACATGACACATGTAATTTTCAGCTGCATCGTATTCACAATGGCTGATGTCTGAACTCGTCATAGTAGTGTAGATCCTGTCTATAATATTCAACGCTATGTACTCAGCTACAGGTATGACTGTGGCCACTGTTGAGTTATGAATAACGCGAGGAATTGGGAAAATTTTCATGATTTCAAAGGAATCTCGAGTGATGAGAGGGACCTTTAATTCAAATATTAAATAGTCCTTGCACATTCTTGCTTTGACACGTAATAAACGATAAATGCTTGAAAAGTTAGACTGTAGAGTGTTTATCGGTAAGGTAAGGTCCTTTGTTAAATGACCAGCAATTGTACTCAGCGTGTCTCTTAGCTGATCTTGTGATATCAAATGGAAATTGAACCTGCCTTGATACACGTCCATTAGGGTGTCCACCAAAGTGCTTTGGATCGTTTCCAATCTTCTTAACATATTGCTTGTTGCAATAGCAACCAAATTAAACTCTGTACTTGCCTGGCTTTTCTCTACTATATTTTGAAGATTTTTTGTTATATTATTAAGTTTAAGGGATAACTGATTCAGCATCTTGTGTTGCTTGTTCAGAGACTCTTCAGTTCGTTTCAAAATATTGTATTCAACCTCGATGATGGACGTTTGATTTTTAATGAGTAGTGCTAAATGATCCTCATTATCTCTGGTTAGTAGATTAACGTGCTTGTATTGTTCTGCGAATCGGTCGTCCAATACGCCGAATAGCTCGCTGGCAAGATATCCTACACCGTTAATAAGACCCCGACGCTGGCGCATATGGCGGCGCGTGCCGGCGGCACCGCCGGGCTGACTTAGCAACAGATTGTTATTGTAATCTAACTCCGCGTACTCAAGTTGCAATTGCATTGATAATACGTCACAGTGGGAATCTCCAATATTACTGCATAATTTTTCTAAGTATTTGATGTATTTGCCACATGCAGTTGTTCCTTGCCAATATGATGCCATGTCGTAGTACGAGACTATCTTCCATTCATCTCGTATTAATCTCATGTCTGCAATTTTATCAAAATAGAACCCTTGACTGTCTTTTAATTTCGTCTCATTATATGAGCAGTATCCCGAGGATAACATGCTCAGAAAAAGGAAAAGAAATAAAGTAGCTGCTGAAAAAAACCTATTTTTTGTAGGTTTTTTGGTAATTGCCGGTGTATCCGGTTGCCGCTCCTGTTCCCGGACCGGTAGTACTGATAACTTAACGATTGGTCGTTTTATAAGCCCATTTTTTGTTTTTAATGTGACCACCCTGACGTGGCCATCAGTACCCGGGTGTAATTCCACAACTCTACCCATTGCCCACTTGCCAGGTGGTAGATTTGCGTCGTCAATTGTCACAACGTCATTTATTTGAATATTTGGTTGTGATTTTCTCCACTTGCTTCTTGCTGTCAATTGGCTTAAATATTCTGTGCGCCATCGCTTCCATATGTCTTGTACGATTTTCTGTGTAAGATACCACCTAGTACGCATGTCCGTCTCTGTTTCTAATGTGGTCATATCTTGTGAAATGTTAATAAAACTCGAGGGTGTGAGATAATCCAAATCGTTAACATCTTCCGATAAGGGACACAATGGTCTCGAGTTAAGCACCGCTTCTACTTGTGTAAGAACGGTTGAATATTCTTCGAAGGTTAAGCGTTGTTCGCCAATAACTCTACGAAGATGTCGTTTCATGCAGCAAATCCCGGATTCCCAGATTCCGGCTGCCGAGGGAAATAAAGGTACATTAAAGTGCCACTCAATCTCCATTGTTGTAATTTCACTGATAAATTCCTGATTAAAATTACTAACCATATACTGGTATTCGTTTGTCAAGGCTCTGCTAGCTCCAACGAAGTTTGTTCCGTTGTCACTATACATGTGTCGTGGGGTTCCTCTTCTAGCGGCCATTCTCCTTAGCGCTGCTAGGAATGCTGAAGATGTTAAGTCGGAAACTAGCTCTAAATGGACTAGCTTTGTAACCATGCATACAAAAAGTGCAATATACCCTTTTGTGGTCTTGATACCACGACCCTTGTTGGCTTTTATCATCACGTGACCTGTAAAATCTACTCCTGTGTGATAAAAGGGTTTCGCTTGGTTGCATCTTTGTGCAGGTAACTCCCCCATTAATTGTGACATTTTAATAGGGTTGTGCTTCCGACATGTTACACAGTTTCTTAAGCGTTTTTTAACGGCTCTGTTGCCTCCAATAATCCAATATTTTTGTCGGAGATTTGCTAAAGTTACTCGAGTTCCACCATGTAAGGTTAATTTATGAGCATAATCGATAATTATATCTGTCAGGTGATGGCTATGAGGGAGAATTATGGGATGCATCATGTCGGGATTCAGGTCAGCCTTTTTCAGTCGACCTCCCACTCGTAGAACTCCATGTTGGTCCAGGAATGGGTTAAATTGTAATAGTGAGCTCTTTGAATGTAAGTTTTTGTTTTGTTTTAATGTGCTTATTTCTTCTGAGAATTCATTGCGTTGCGCATGTATTATTAACAATCGTTTGCCATTATTAATTTCTTGCAAAGTTAAGTGTTTTCCATGATGAAAACTTTCTCGTTTTATGCAAGAGATATATCTCAAAATCCAGGCTGAAACTCTTGCTAGTTTCTGGAAGGAACTATATTTGGGTATCAAATTACTAAAAATGGCTTCGTCCTTGATGACATGATTTACTTGTATGCTTTTGATTTCTTCATTAGTAGTGAAAGATTTTAATGGCTCACTTTCATAATTTGGTAGCCACAACGGTCCATTCCACCATAAATTGTGATTCTTAAGCTGTGCTACGCTAATGCCACGGCTAGCACAATCGGCAGGATTTTCTGACGACTTGACATAACGCCAGGTGTTTGACGGCATAACTTGACAAACTGTTCTTACCCTATTGGCTACAAAGGGCTTCCATCTTCCTGGGTCACCCTGAATCCAGGCTAGTGTTACCATTGAGTCTGTCCAGCCGTAACTTTGTATATTATAGCTGCTGAGGCATCCCTGTACCTTTGCCATTAATTTAACCAATAGTAAGGCACCGCATAGCTCTAATCTGGGCAGCGATATATTTTTGCTCACTGGGACTAATTTTGATTTAGCGGCTACGAGTGTTATTTTGGTTTCATTACAATTAGAGGTAGAGAGCGGCCGAGCGGGCGGGCACTAAGGCACCTCCGGAACACGGGGAGGTGCCTTCCGCCATACGATCATCGGTGGGTGAGGTCCCCCGACCACCACCCACCGGAACAACACTAGTCGGGAGCGCGCATGAATTGAGCCATGCGACGCCCCCGAACCGGACGACGAGGCGGGAGCGTTAGACCTGACGCTCCCGCACCCGCAATTCCTCTCTCTTTGCCGCCATCACCTCATTGGCAAAAGAGGTGACGGCGCTCACCGGCCAGGGGACGATCGTGGGTCCTCAGGGCAGGGGAGACGATATCAAATCGGACATACCGGTGGTCCGACATCGTCTCCACCTCCGTGACCACCCTCCAGCCACGTACGTGGTTCGCCAGGCCAGAACTGGCAAAGGACAGGTCCACGATGGACCTGTTCCCAGTCTCCCCCACGTACGTGGGGACCGTCCCCTGGTTCAGCAGCACCAGATCCATGGACACCGCCCAATCCTCCAACAACTCCCCCCGCAAGTCCGTCGCCGGAGATCCCCACGCCGTAGAGTGGGCGTTGAAGTCCCCGACGACGATGAGCGGGGTGGGGTGTGCTTCCGCCACAAGAGCCCCGAGCTCAACGAGTAACTGCTCAAATTGAGCTCGGGTCTTCCTGGGCGGACAGTACACCCCGATCACTGCAGCGTCTCCCAGCAGCGCGAGGACGCACATTCGTCCTTTGGACACCTTATCAAAGGCGCCCCGCTGGGAGACGATAGCCACTCCACCGTCGCGGTCGCTGGCCCAATCATCACGGGCACGAACCGCGTACGGTTCGGCGACTACAGCCACGGTCGTCTGCCACTGCGCTACAGACTGGATCAAAACATCCTGGGCCGCAGCGCAGTGCCTGACGTTGGCCTGCAGGACCGAGAATGTGGACATTTAAGCTTGGGTGGTGTCCATAACCTCCTCAGTTTGGGTGGGAGCGGGGTCCGCGACCGGCCCGACCCGCTTCCCACCGACTCCTCCTCGGCGACGACGCCGCTTTTTTGACGCCGCCAGGCAAGCCTTGGCGCCCAGGCGGTGCGCAGCGGTCTCTCCCGCCGCCGCACACACGGGGCAGTGCGGTTCCGTGGCGCAGCCGGCCGCTTTGTGGCCGGGCTGCCCGCAGCGGAAGCACAGGGCGCTGCGGTCAACTCCCGCAGCACACCTGGCCCCCACGTGCCCCACATCCAGGCAGCGGAAGCACCGCTGCGGCCTGGACTCCAAAAGGACCGCACGGACGCGGGTCCAACCGATCACTACGGGGCGGCCATCAGTTAAAAGTTTGGCCGCCGCGACGGGGCACTTCACCCACGCCGTACCCTCTCTGCTTGCCTGGCGGACGATAGCCCCGACAACGACGCTGGTGATGGCGCAACCTCCAACGTCCGCCACCACCCGCGCCACAACCTCCTTCGTCGCTGAATCGCCGAGGCCGGAGATGCGCAGCTCCGCGCACTTCTCCGGCCTGGCGATGCGGACGTCGTCACCAAGGGTCGCCCTTAATTTCGACGCCAATGCGTCCGCTTTAGCGCCTCTATCCGCACCCGCGACCTCGAGGATACGTCCCCCGGTGGCCGCTGTGCGGAAGCGCAGCCCGTCGATGCCGAGGCTTTTGAGGTCGATCGACCTCTCAGCCTCGGCAAGTTTTTCGGCGTAGGTTACGCCCCGCCCCTCCGCTTCCCGCTGCAGCGTTATCACCACTGCTGCAGTTCGCGGTGCGCGGAGATTCGGGGCGCTCCTTTTAACAGGCGCCTTAGCGGGCGCATTGGCGTGCTTCGATGCCGTCTTCTTCGGCCGCCTAACAATGTTGGTCCACGTCTCAGTTTGGGACTGAGACGTGGAAGCAGGCATCTGGGTGGAGGTCGTCTGGCGCTCCCGGCGCGTCGCCTCCACCTCACGCGCCGCAGCGCTCCTCTTCTTTCTGTTCCCCTTCTTCCCCTGAGTTGGGGGAGAAGAGGAAGAGGCCGACGGAACGGCCGCGACAGGTTCCGTCACCTCCACCTCAGATGTGGAGGGGACGGCAGGTAGAGGCGCGGCGGCAGAGGCGCCAGCGGCCTTGCGCTTTGAGCGCGTGGGCGCCGAAGCGCCGACGGAAGGGCCCTGTGAGGGGGCGACAGGTGCACCGCCGGGTGCTGGAGCACTGGCCATGCGGGCAGCATTGCGTGCGTCCGCCGCGAGGGGAGGACGCAACCGAGGCGCCGGGAGCAGCCGATCCTCGAAGCCGGCGCGGCGCGAGTCGATGAGGTACAGCACCTCATCACGCGACAGCCCCGCCGACGGTGTTGGAGCGGCGCTCAACTGGCGCCTCAACTCCTCCATTTGGCCACGCACGGCCGCGAGTTCTCCCTTCAAGCGCATGACCTCGTCGCTACACTTGAGGGAGGCCATCTCTCGCATATGTTCCAGAATCGACCCGGCGGCACTCCGCAGGCCCTGGACACTCTGGCCCTTCAGGCGGGAGGATTTGTAGGCGATCGTATCGATCGCCTTCACCGCCTCCTCTACCGCCTTCGACAGCTGCTCGCACCTAAGGACAGGAGCAGCTGCCGACGTCGACGCCTCCTCCAGCGTCGGGGATTTCCGGAGGGAGGAGCATCGCCGCTCCTCCCGCTTCAGACGTTCCTCCTCTTCGGCCTGAAAAGCGTCCCGAGCGAGCTCCTCCTCCGCCTGGAGCTCAAGCTCGACCTGGAGTCCCAGCGCCCTGATGCGGCTGACCACCTGGGCAACGCCCGCGGTGGCCAGGACCTTCGCGTCTCGAAAGTCTGGGCCCCGCGCGGTAACCAGGGTGTCGTCGGCGTAGCAGAGTACGCCGACCCCCCGAAGAGTGGCACCGCGCAAGACCCAGTCGTATGCGATGTTCCACAGGAGCGGACCAAGAACCGACCCCTGTGGGACACCGCAAGACATCTCCCTGCGGACTACGGTCGACCGGGTCGGATAAGAAATGGCCCGGTCCACGAAGTAGTCCGCAAGGACGCGCCTGAGGTACCACGGAACGTTGTGGTACCTCAGCGCCTCGGCGATCGTCGGCCAGGGGATGGTGTTGAAGGCGTTCGCGATGTCCAGCGACACCGCCAACAACACCTCCCCCCGATCGACCGCCTCTCGGACGCTGTCCCTCAGTCGGGAGATGGCGTCGAGGGTAGATCGTCCGCGACGAAATCCGTATTGGCCGTCATTTAAGTTGGGCCCCGCCCCCTCCAGGTGCCCGACGAGACGAGCAGCGAGCACCCGCTCAAAGAGCTTGCTCATCTCGCCGAGCAAAACAATGGGGCGGTAGGCCGACGGCGACTCGGCGGGGCGCCCGTGCTTCTTCAACAGCACGAGCTTCCCCGTTTTCCAATTTCGCGGAACTCTACCCGACGCCAGACACTCAGACATGAGGGACAGCGTCTCCTCCTCAAACGCCGGCATGATCAGGGCGACGACCCGCCCTGGGATGCCGTCCGGGCCAGGGGCGCGGTTCCTCAATTGGAGCTTGAGGACCGCCGCCCCCAGTTCGACATCGGACACGGGCGGGATCGCCTCAGTGTCTGCCGGCACACGGCTTGGTGCTGCCATTCGTGGTGGGACCCACTCTTCCCGCGCAGGGAAGAGGGAACTGACGATTTGCCCGAGGAAAGCGGGCTCGAGGGATTTTGTGAGTGGGGGCGCATAAGGCCGAAGTTTGTCGCTCACGACCTTATACGGGCGCCCCCACGGATCCTGATTTAGCGTCTCGAGCCACGCTTTCCACGAGTCCTCCTTTGCGGTTTCCGACATCGTCTCCACATCTGTCACCACCCTCCAGTCACGCACGTGGTTCGCCAAGCTAGGACTGGCGAAGGACAGGTCTACAATAGACCTGTTGCCGGTTTCCCCCACGTACGTGTGGACCGCCCCCTGGTTGAGCAACACCAAGCCATTGGACACCGCCCATTCCTCGAACAGCTCGCCCCGCAAGTCCGTCGCCGGAGATCCCCACGCCGTAGAGTGGGCGTTAAAGTCCCCGGCGACGATGAGCGGGGTGGGGTGTGCTTCCGCCACAAGAGCCCCGAGCTCAACGAGTAACTGCTCAAATTGAGCACGGGTCTTCCTGGGCGGACAGTACACCCCAATCACTGCAGCGTCTCCCAGCAGCGCGAGGACGCACATTCGTCCTTTTGACACTTTGTCAAAGGCGCCCCGCTGGGAGACGATAGCCACCTCACCGTCGCAGTCGCCGGCCCAATCATCACGGGCACGGACTACGTACGGTTCGGCGACTACAGCCACGGTCGTCTGCCACTGTGCTACGGACTGGAGCAAGACATCCTGGGCCGCAGCACAGTGCCTGACGTTGGCCTGCAGGATCGAGAAGTTCGAGTTGGACATCTAGGTTTGAGCGGTGTCCATCTCCTCCACTACTTGTTGAGTGGGAGCGGGGTCCGCGACCGGCCCGACCCGCCTCCCACTGACACCACCTCGGCGACGACGCGAACGTTTCTTCGATGCCGCCAGACAGACCTTGACGCCCAGGCGGTGCGCAGCGGCCTCTCCCGCCGCAGCACACACGGGGCAGTTGGGCTCTGCACTGCAGCCGGCCGCTTTGTGGCCGGGCTGCCCACACCTGAAGCAGAGGGCGCTGCGGTCGATACCCGCAGCGCACTTGGCCCCCACATGCCCCACGTCTAAGCAGCGGAAGCACCGCTGCGGCCTGGCCTCCAAGAGGACCGCACGGACGCGGGTCCAGCCGATCACAAGGGCGCGGCCATCCGTTATAATTTTGGCCGCCGCGACTGGGCATTTCACCCACGCCGTGCCCTCTCTGCCTGCCTGGCGGGCGATATTTCCAACAATGACGCTGGTGGCGGCGCAGCCTCCAACGTCTGCCACCACCCGCGCCACAACCTCCTTTGTCGCCGAGTCGCCTAGACCGGAGATGCGCAGCTCCGCGCACTTCTCCGGCCTGGCGATGTGAACGTCGTCGCCAAGGGACTCCTTTAGTTTAGACGCCAAGGCGTCCGCTTTCGCGCCTCTATCGGCACCCGCCACCTCAAGTATGCGACCCCCAGTGGCCGCAGTGCGGAAGCGCAGCCCGTCAATGCCGAGGCTTTTGAGGTCGATCGACCTCTCAGCCTCGGCAAGCTTTTCGGCGTATGTAACGCCCCGCAGGTTAGGTTAGGTTAGGTTTTTTTTTTTTTTTTTTTTTCACCCCCCCGTTGTTGGAAGGGCCTGTTTCATTCTGTTGCTATTAAATGCAACAACATTTGTTTCTGTGTATTATAGAATTATTCCTAGTTAGTTTGATAAATATAACTTGGTTGTTAATTTAATTTTGTTAATGGTCTTGTGTATTACTATTTACTGCGTTTTTATTTCTTAGATTTGGTTTATTATTTCCCGATTGTATTGTTATGGTCGTGAACATTATGCATATATTCGGGTTTATTTATTTGTTTATACTATGTTATTTATTTCTAGGGTTTATTATAATTTATATATACGTAGATACATACATATTTGTTGATTGTTATATCGCTATACATGTATTTATTGTAGTTGTAATAAATTGCTGTATTGCTAGGAGTTGGGTAGTTTTATTGTTGAGCCATTTGCCCTTACTGCCCGTCCGAGCACCTTTTCAGCAAATTCCAGGAATACGCCTCTCAGGTTCTTGTCTTCAAGCAGAGTTTTGATGTTGTCCTTATTGAAGTTAGTTTGCATGGCCCATTCACACTCTTGGCGCGCTAGTCCATATTTTGGACATATTGTTAGAATGTGCCATATGTCCTCTTCAGTGCTGTCGTCACAGGTGCAGGATGGACTGCTCGCAATTTTGAAGCGGTGTAAATATTGCTTTAGGCCACAGTGTCCGGTAAAGAGCTGTGTCCTGAGATTTGTGGTTTGCTCTGTCTTGAGGATTCTGTAGGCCTTTGCTACGTCAGGAAAAAATGCCCTTGTGACGGCTCCGGCATCAGCTGACTCGTATCTACACTGCCACTCTCCTATGGTTTCTTCTCTGATGTTTCGGCGCGCATAGGAAAGTGGGAACGCGTCATATTTTGGAGCTGTTTTCAATCGCAGCGCTGCCTCTTTAGCGAGCTCATCAGCTCTCTCGTTGCCGATGATTCCCTCGTGGGCTTTGACCCAATAGAATCGGAACTCAGTTGTTGGTGAGTTAATTATGTGGTCCTGTATTTCGGCGACGAGAGGGTTGCTTGTAGTGCGACAGCTCAGGGCGTCCAGCGCAGCTCTGGAGTCGCTGAGTATGGTTGCTGTCGTGTGTTTAGCTTTACTGGCTTGCTTCACGGCTTCCAGAATCGCTAAGAGTTCAGCCTGGTAAACGCTGCAGTAGTCTGCCAGCTTCAGTTTGACGCAGCGCCCCTCTACGCCTTCATTTCTTATGGTGAGCGCTGCCCCCACTTTTCCTTCGATCTTTGAGCCATCTGTATATATTTTTACTGCGTCAGTGATGTTGTCGTCCTCGCTTTGGTTTTTGATCGTTCCGTATGCGATCCGTTTTCTCAGGCTTGGATGGGGCAAGGTGTATGGGTGAACTCTCATTTCCATGGGTCTCCCTGGGAGTTCTAGCAGGGGTTCCCCCTTTTTGATCTTGTACAGGTCGCAGATTTCTTTCGCCCTCAGATCTAGCGGGATGATGCGAGCTAAGAGTGTGCTGGCTACCATGGATGTGGTGCGATGCGCTTTGGTTATTATGAGGGCGAAAGTGCGAGTGAGTCGTTCCAGTTGGTCTTGATTATGTTTGTACTTGACCGCAGGGGCCCAGGCGCCAGGCCAGCACTCCTGAACAGAGTTCTCCGAACTCTGTTTCCGGAGACGGGAGACTTTGTGCCGCCAACCATGCCGACCTCCGGTTCTGCCTCGGAGGTGTGGGCTGCTGGGCCGCCGATTTCGGATGCGGAGTTCGGCATCGTAAGGGAACGGCTCAACCTAAAGAAGAAGGCGCCCGGGCCTGATGGAGTTCCGGCCAAAGTAATGGCCATCGCTCTGGGCCCTCTTGAAGCGCGTTTCCGAGCGGTGCTGAACACTTGCATCCGGGAACTGCGTTTTCCCAGCAGGTGGAAGGTGGGACGACTGTGTCTGCTGCGCAAGGAAGGCCGTCCGGCGGACTCGCCGGCGGGCTACCGACCGATCGTGCTGCTCGATGAGGCGGGAAAAGCTTTTGAGAAGATTCTCGCCTCCCGCATCATCGAGCACCTCGAGAGTGTAGGACCCGACTTGGCGGACTGCCAGTACGGCTTCCGGACAGGGCGGTCTACGGCAGACGCAGTCGTCCGTCTGAAGAGGTGGACAGAGGCGGCAGCGGCTCGTGGGGAGGTGGTGTTGGTGGTGTCCTTGGACATTGCCAACGCTTTCAACGCCATCCCCCACGAGTGTATTGAGGAGGCGCTGCGGTTTCACGGGGTGCCCATCTACCTCCGCAGGTTGGTGAGGGACTACCTCAGAAGCCGCAGCGTGGTTTATGAGGATGCGGAGGGGCGAATCCGGCATTGGAGGGTGGTCGCAGGTGTACCCCAGGGTTCCGTTCTTGGTCCGTTGTTGTGGAACCTGGGGTACAACTGGGTGCTTCGCGGCTCGCTGCTGCCAAGGATGGATGTCGTGTGTTTTGCGGACGATACCTTGGTAGCAGCGGTCGCGAAAGAATGGGAGGACGCAGCACACCTTGCGTCAGTCGGTTCGTCCCTGGTGGTCCGACGAATCCGTCGGTTGGGGTTGGAAGTGGCCCTCACAAAAACGAGGGCCATGGCCTTCCACCCCCCGCGTCGCGGGACCCCATCGTCCCTATTCGTCAGAGTGGAGGGTGTCCGGGTACAGGTCACCCCCCATTTAAAATACTTGGGTCTCATTTTGGATTCAAAATGGACATTCGAAGAGCACATGAGACTCCTGGCTCTCCGGCTGCGTTCTGCCGCAGCCGCCCTCGGACGCCTGCTCCCCAACGTAGGCGGCCCCGGTGCATCGTGTCGTCGTTTGTACCACGGCGTCATTCGATCGATGGCCCTGTATGGAGCCCCGGTGTGGGCAGGGTGTCTCTCCCGGCGGACGCGGGCTCTCCTGCGCCAACCGCAGAGGGTAATTGCGACCCGGGCCGTGCGGGCATATCGCACGGTCAGCCACGGAGCTGCCTGCGTTCTAGCAGGCACGCTGCCGTGGGATGTTGATGCACTTGTGCTTGCAGAAGTGTATCAACATCGGGTCGACGCCAGAACTCGGGGTGAGCGACCCGGTCTCGAGGAAATCGAGGAGGTTCGCTCACAGGCGCGGAGAGAAGCCCTTCGTCGGTGGGGCGAGGCACTCTCTCAACCGACCGCTGGCCATCGAACGATTGACGCCATCCGCCCATTATTGGTGGAGTGGGTGAGCCGGGAGTGGGGAGTTTTGACCTTCCGCCTGGTGCAGATATTGACCGGACACGGGTGTTTCGGTCACTATCTGCACCGGGTCGCCCAGCGAGAGGAGACGCCCGCGTGTCATCACTGCGGCGCTCCTGATGACACAGCCGAGCACACATTATGGGTGTGCTCCGCTTGGCGGACCCAACGCGAACTTTTGGGTGCCGCTATTGATGGACGCGGCCTCACACTGTCGGGCATGGTACGTGCTATGCTCGACAGTGTGGAGGCCTGGGAACAGATTGCCAACTTCGCCGAAGATGTCATGTCGGCGAAGGAGGCTGCGGAGAGGGAGCGGGAAGAGGATGCTCTAGCCGCTCCCATCCGGCGTAGGCGGAGGGGAAGGAGAAGGCGAGTGGCTTCGGTCGCAGACCCTCTCTAACCCTTTGGGTGGCCAGCACACGAGAGTGGCACTCTCGTGTGCATTGCACTGGCCACCACGTCTGGGGATTACCTGGCGCACACCGAGGTAATCCTCCCCCCGGCGCGGTAGCTCAGCTATGCTGAGCAGCCCTGAGGTGTTTTGGTGAATAAATTGGTCCCAAAACACCTCTGATTGGGCAGATCGGTGCCAAGGAGTTTTAGTGAGTATTCCCAGTGCCACCAACATCAGGTGCTGGGCGACCCTCACACTGTCACACGCCTCGCCAGCGTGTTTCGTCTGTAAGCGGATCACTCCTTGTAAAAAAAAAAAAAAAAAAAAAAAAAAAAAGGTTAGGTTAGGTTAGGTTAGGTTAGGTTAGGTTTTTTTTTTTTTTTTTTTGTTAACGCGGGGAATGCATTTAGGCACCGTCATCCCAGCTACGGGGGTAGCTGGGACGGTGTGTGGGACTCACCGGTCCCGGAAGAAGGGACCGTCCTACCCACTAAACCCCGCGGTGTTCCGTCTCACCCTATAGCCGGGCCGAGGGATATGAAAATTAGATTCTACGTCGACCCGGCTAGGGATGCCCCGTAGAGTTGGGGCTCGCCTCGGGGGACCAGATGGTCGGCCCCCCAGAGCTCCCTAAGGAGCTGAAGAAAACAAGCCCGCATCGCACCACTCTCGAGCGCCCTTCTGCAAGCAGAGGGGGTAGAGAGAGGCCGCGCGGGCGGGCACTAAAGGCACCTCCGGAACACGGGGAGATGCCTTCCGCCATATGGCCGTCAATGGGCGCGGTCCCCCGACCTTACGCCCACGGCCAAAAACTGATGCTGTGCGGAGCGGTCGCACAGGCGGAAGGGCAACAGCAAACTGGCTCCAACCGGCCGCAGCCGGGAGCAAACCTCGCCAACAAAGTTGCGACGCTTCCACCGGGTATCCGGGAGCTGTCGCAACACCGCGGGCCTTGCAGGCCCGCCATACCACGACCCCCTCGTGCAATGGGGTCGGCTTCGGTCGGAAAGACCGACGAACAAAAGCGCTTCTACCGGCCGTAGCCGGGAGCGGACGCCATTTGTTACGGCGGTGAACGCCGCAACCGCAGGCCTAGCAGGCCCACCATACCACGACCCCCTTCGCCATGGGGTCGATTGTCGGGATATTGGTTCATCGACTTACAGGGGCAGCAGACTCCAGCGCTGCGCCTGTTAGCCGACTATCCAGGATGCACTGTCTTGGTCCAGTTGCCACTCCCCCCGGGCATATAGCCCGAAGGGATAGGAAACCGGTCCAAGCTCACGAGGAGGTTTCCCGACCTAGCACCCCCCTAGCACCCCAGGTTTTTTTTTTTTTTTTTTTTTTTTTTGTTGACGCGGGGAATGCATTTAGGCACCGTCATCCCAGCTACGGGGGTAGCTGGGACGGTGTGTGGGACTCACCGGTCCCGGAAGAAGGGACCGTCCTACCCACTAAACCCCGCGGTGTTCCGTCTCACCCTATAGCCGGGCCGAGGGATATGAAAATTAGATTCTACGTCGACCCGGCTAGGGATGCCCCGTAGAGTTGGGGCTCTCCTCGGGGGACCAGATGGTCGGCCCCCCAGAGCTCCCTAAGGAGCTGAAGAAAACAAGCCCGCATCGCACCACTCTCGAGCGCCCTTCTGCAAGCAGAGGGGGTAGAGAGCGGCCGAGCGGGCGGGCACTAAAGGCACCTCCGGAACACGGGGAGATGCCTTCCGCCATATGGCCGTCAATGGGCGCGGTCCCCCGACCTTACGCCCACGGCCAAAAACTGATGCTGTGCGGAGCGGTCGCACAGGCGGAAGGTCCGCACAGGCGGAACGGCCGCACAGACGGACCAGCCGTACAGGCAGGCAGAAGCCCACACGCAGCAGCTGCCCAAGCTGCCGCGTGCCGAGGGGCTTAACTGCCGCACATACATACAGCTGCCGTACAGGCGAAATCAGCCGCACAGGCGGAACAGCCGCATATGCGGCCACTGCCACACAGCAAACTCGCTCTAACCGGCCGCAGCCGGGAGCATACCTCGAGTAAACGCGGGCCTTGAAGGCCCGCCATTCCACGACCCCCTCGTGCAATGGGGTCAACTCCGTCAAATGATGGCGAGAAACGTCGCAGATGCGTCGTAATACACACCCCGACCAATGCTGCACGGAGCGGCCGCACGGACGGAAGGGCCGCACAGGCGGAACGGCCGCACAGACGGACCAGTCGTACAGGCAGGCAGAAGCCCACACGCAGCATCTCAAGCTGCCGCGTGCCGAGGGGCTTAACTGCCGCACATACATACGACTGCCGTACAGGCGAAATCAGCCGCACAGGCGGAACAGCCGCACATGCGGCCGCTGCCGCACAGCAACTTGCTCCAACCGGCCGCAGCCGGGAGCATACCTCGCTAAGAAAGTTGCGACGCTTCCACCGGGTATCCGGGAGCTGTCGCAACACCGCGGGCCTTGCAGGCCCGCCATACCACGACCCCCTCGTGCAATGGGGTCGGCTTCGGTCGGAAAGACCGACGAACAAAGCGCTTCTACCGGCCGTAGCCGGGAGCGGACGCCGTTTGTTACGGCGGTGAACGCCACAACCGCAGGCCTAGCAGGCCCACCATACCACGACCCCCTTCGCCATGGGGTCGGTTGTCGGGATATTGGTTCATCGACTTACAGGGGCAGCAGACTCCAGCGCTGCGCCTGTTAGCCGACTATCCAGGATGCACCGTCTTGGTCCAGTTGCCACTCCCCCCGGGCATATAGCCCGAAGGGATAGGAAACCGGTCCAAGCTCACGAGGAGGTTTCCCGACCTAGCACCCCTAGCACCCCAGGTTTTTTTTTTTTTTTTGTTGACGCGGGGAATGCATTTAGGCACCGTCATCCCAGCTACGGGGGTAGCTGGGACGGTGTGTGGGACTCACCGGTCCCGGAAGAAGGGACCGTCCTACCCACTAAACCCCGCGGTGTTCCGACTCACCCTATAGCCGGGCCGAAGGATATGAAGTTGAAGATTCTACGTCGACCCGGCTAGGGATGCCCCGTAGGGTTGGGGCTCTCCTCGGGGGGCCAGATGGTCTGCCCCCCGGAGCTCCCTAAGGAGCTGAAGAAACAAGCCCGCATCGCACCACTCTCGAGCGCCCCTCTGAAAGCAGAGGGGGTAGAGAGCGGCCGAGCGGGCGGGCATTAAGGCACCTCCGGAACACGGGGAGATGCCTTCCGCCAAACGATCATCGGTGGGTGAGGTCCCCCGACCACCACCCACCGGAACAACACTAGTCAGGGGCGCGCATGAATTGAGCCATGCGACGCCCCCGAACCGGACGACGGGGCAGGAGCGTCAGTCCAGCACGCTCCCGCACCCGCAGTTCTTCTCTCTTTGCCGCCATCACCTCATTGGCAAAAGAGGTGACGGCGGCCCAACACTCATGGCTGCCGACCATGGCTCGCACCACAGCCGGCAGCGACAGATCAACACCAATCCGGCCCGTGAGGGCGACACGCGGCCCGTCCCACGCCGCGCACTCGGCGAGTGTGTGCTCTGCCGAGTCCACGGCGCCACTTGGGCAGTGACGGCACACGGGGTCCGACTCCACACCCACCACCTCCCACAGGTACTTGGCGAAACAGCCATGTCCTGTGAGGAGCTGAGTGAGGTGGTACGTCGGCGCACCGTGCGCCCTCTCTACCCAAGGCCGAAGAACGGGCCGGACAGCCCCCACGAGCCGCACGCTCGCGGAGGGACACTCAATCCTATTGGCCCACTTCCGGAAGAGATCGTCGCGAGCAGACTGTCTCCAGCGATCGATCTCGTCCGGGAGCGGGCGACCTCCATTTATCCGCACCAGGGCGCTTTCGTCATAAACGCGCTTGAGGACTCCAGCCTCGAGATCCCACGGGGGGCTTCCTCCAATTAGACACGCCGCCTCGTAAGAGACGGTGCAGTACGCTCGCGCCGCCCTCTGCGCAATCACCCGCTGCGGCCTCCGCAGCAGGGGGATGGTTTTGGCGCAGAGAGCGTCCGACCAAATAGGCGCTCCGTAGAGCGCCTTGGAGCGCACTACACCGTCGTAGAGACGGCGACATGCACTTTCCGGCCCCCCGTTATTGGGGAGCAGCCGCGCCAGCCTTCCGGCGTATGACACCAGTTTGGGTGCCAGGCGCCGGAAGTGCTCGACGAAACCCCACCGACTATCGAGGACCAATCCTAGGTACTTCATGGTCTCCCCGATAGCGATGGGCGTTGTGCTCAACCCTATCCATTTTAGCCTTGCGACAGTTCCTGCACGATGGAGGTGCATTTACCGCCCAACTGTCGCAATTCGCCTTTACATGTGGTCCCCCACAATGGCTGCAGACATCTTTCGTCTCGGTGCAGACCCTCCTTACGTGACCATACGCCAGGCAGCGCGAGCACTGCACTAGTGGTGAATGGTCTGTCACCCTCACCCGCTGCTCACTACGTGGAGTGTTCCCATCTCCGTCATGCGTCTCCATAGCTTTGGTGCTACATTTAGGACCACGTGGTTTGTGTGGGGGTTCCTCGTCTTTTTCCTGAACTTCACTGAGAGACGTTCGTCCTCCTTGTTGAGGCCGTCAAAAACCTCCCGGTTCTGTTTCTTAAGTGCCCGGAGCACCTCCTCATCGGAGTTGATGCTCAGGACATCTTTTAAAACCACCATTGGGTCTTTGTTTTTGACGTCCTCAACAAGGAGTCTCTCTTTCTCCAGCTTAGCTCGTGCGCTGTCCCTATCTTTCGCTGTTGGACATCCGAGAATTATCTTGCGGTCCCTTGCCTTCCTCACCCTCTCCACCCTTATCCATCCTTCCTTGGCGTCCACCGCCTTTCTCACCCTTTCCAGTACCTGGTCACCGGTTTCCTCCTCCTTGTCAGATGTAATGACTATGGAATGTAGTGCGGGCTTAATTTGCGGTGCTCTTGGGGAGACGGATGTAACATTTGCGTATGTTTGCTTCTCCTGTATTTCGATGCTGGTCTGCAGTACGGTTTTTAGTTCCTCCATCTGTATTGCATTTTTATTGAGCATCTCTGCGTGTTCGTTTAGTCTCTGGGTGAGACTTTCCAATTCTGATGATTGGGTGGGCGCGTGGGTGGGCAAGGCAACCGAGACTGTTTCTGCCCTTTCCGTCCCTGTCTCCGTTTTCCTAACCAACTCTACAAGTTTGTCAATCCACTGATGTACGTCCAACTTTATTTCTGTGCGCAGATTTTTGGCCAGGCCAAGGGAAGCCTTCGCTTTCTTGGCCATGTCCTCCGCCTGCGCTGCTCTACTGGGGTATTTCTTCCCGGTCATCGGGCTGTGTTCGATTGGCTGAGGTGTTTTTGCCTTTTTCGTTTTGTCAGCTTGAGTAGTAGCAGTATCCGATGGCACTGTGTGTTTCGGCGGGCTGTATTCTAGCCGTTTGGACGGTCTCAGTGGATTCACATCTTCCAGTCTTTCGTAGGATGTTGCTTTGGAGGTGCTCGCCTTTCCTTCAAAAGTCTCTAAGCTCCGTCTCACTATCGATTTTTTCGTCACCGTCTTGGATGGTGACGTGCGAGCATTTTCCTCCTCCGCCTTCTTGATAGGTGTGCGTTGTGACACGAACATCCTAGGGGGGTACACTACGTCGGCTAGTATTTTAATGTAGCTTATGGGGTATGTAAAGGGTACCCCAGTCCGCGTTTAAGGTAAGTTTGTGTAAGTATCTGTAGGGTATGTAAAGGGTACCCTACTAGATTGTTTATGTGTTGTGTAATGTATGTTTATGTGTGTTTGTGGGTGTGTGTTGTGATTGTCTACGGCTGTATATGTGTGTATTGGTGGATGTGTTGTGTAGTGAATGTGCTGTTTTGGGTGTGTTATGAATGCACAAGTCCTGCTCCTTACCTCTGGCCAGTGGCCGGTGTCCGACAATTTGTTACTACAAGGTAGTTCCTACCTTCCGGCTGCTGGTCAATTTTTATTTTGTCAGATGAGTCAATAAAACTCTTGTCCGGCAATTTATCTAATAATAATTGGTCTATAACGGTAGAGATGGAGATAATAGCGGGTCAAAGGAAATAAAATAAAATAAAAACAACAATAAAGTATTAAATAATTATGCTCTATGTAGAGCGGTCTGATGTTCTGGTGTAGGGTAACTCTACACCTTCTCTAATGTAGCGCAGCTACGTCAATACAAAAGAAAATTAGGAGTTTTTGGCCAATAGGGCCTAGTCTTATCTAAAAACCTTAATCTAGCTTAAAACTATAAAATTTGGACAAAAGTCCAAATTTTGTCCTAAACTAACCCTAAACTATTGTCGCTCCACCTGCCTCGGAGTCCTCCCCTGCCTAATTTTGCCGAAAATCCCCAAAAAGTCGAAAAAAGAGAAAATTTTGTTCCAAAACTCTACCCGCTCTATGTAGAGACGCGTAGGTAGGCCCAGCTGATAGCCCCCGTCGAGCCCACTCCAACAATCCCAAACACGGCTATCCTAGCCCAAGGGGTTTCGGAGCTACGAGGATTGTAAATTCCTTGTAAAATTTTACAAAATTTTACAATTTTGTTAAAACCCTCGTATCTCCGGAACCACTGGTCCGATCCTGCTCGTGTTTGGGTCTATCTTTATGTACGCGACGAGACCTACCCTCCGGTAACCTTTTTAGAGTCGAAAAAATTTTTAGCCCCAATCCCCCCCCAAACCCCCCAGTCGGGTGGAGTAGTGGCTGCTGAGCTCCCCAAAGAAACCCAGACTCCCCTACGACGCCCCGTTCCGATTCTACAGACGATCAAAGTTTTCCAAGATGGCGGCCGAGCTGTCAAACTCGAACTTTGATCGTCCGTAACTCCGGTCCCAGATGTCGCAGAGCAGTCAAGATTGGGCTTTCCTTGACCAGCTCAACCTCCTCTACCGCCCTGTTTGGTTTTCAGCACCCCCAATTTTTTGGATCTCCGATTGTCCTGAAATTCAGGATACAGGTGGGTGTCGACCTCCCTAAGCTGCAACCAAAATTTCACGTTCCTAGGACTACGGGTTCGGAAGTTATGGACGTTTAACCGAATCCAAGATGGCCGCCGAGCTGTCAAAGTCAAACTTTAAACAGCTGTAACTCGGCAACCACTTGACCTACGGACGTCGGACTTTTTTCTACGGCCTTGGCGCCTCCTCGGGTACCTCCTTGGAGGGGTCTGGAGCGAAAATAAAAATTTCGCTCCAATCGCCCCCAAACCTATGTGAGGTGAAAGTCCTTCACCCGAGCTGTCCACAACCCAAAATCCCGCAGCCGTAGGCCTAACTGTTCAGGAGCTATTACAATTTGAAAATTTCTGAAATTTTACAAAATTTTTACAAAATGGCCTAAAAAGTTCCAAATTTTTAGCTTTAGCGCTAGAGGGACCTGGTTTTGGCTTAAAGGTGCTAATTTGAGGTGTCTAAACACAACCCCACCCTCAGAAAGTATTATTTTTGATTATTTTCTAATATATTTACAAAAAACACTAAAAAATCAATAGCTCCTGACCTATTTATCCAAAAAATAAATAAAAAATACTAAAATTTGTTAAAAATGCAGCTCTATCCAATGCTATAATAACAAAAATATTTTTCCAAAAAAGCCTAAACAAAATTTCAAAAAATGTAAAAAATTTGGTTTTTTAATTATGGCTCCCACATATAATTTCCAAAAAAGTTGCAACTTTGCAGACCTATTGTCCAAGGAAGCGCGCAAAAGATAGCAGTTGCGCTTTTTGCTATTTTCATTTAGTTTGACTGCTATTTAGGTGCAAAGTTTGCAACTTTGAATTTAAAATAATTAAAAACTAGTAGTCGAAAAATTCTGTTCTTTGCTGAATAATGTTCAATTTGGTACCTTCTTTCTTCCCTCTTAAAGCTGCGCCGCTGGCATGAAGAATTCAGGAAACACGTGTTGATTCGAGCACGTGGCGAAAAGTGTGTTTTCGTTTTCCCGGAAAAACCAATGGTTTTCCGGAAAAGCTGCTACCGCCGGCAGTTGCGGGCCGTTGAGGGCTATTTGCACACACTTTTCACTTTGCAGATTTGCACTTTTTCACAAAGTTATTAGCTAAAAACTGGAGCGAAAATTCACATTAACCTCCCAAAATTGAGGTTTTTCACTTGTAACTTTTCCAGTTTTTGCGTCCGGCTAAAACGGAAACTTCCGGCGTATGCGCGGCGCCGAGACGCAACTTTTGATGTATGACACTCGCGTATACGGTAGAAAAAACCCACTATTTCAAATTTTTAAAAGTAGGAGCGGTTTAAAATCGTGGCTCTCAGTTCAGAGGTCAGAATGCGACTGGTTAGGTTAGGTTAGGTTAGGTTAGGTTAGGTTTTTTTTTTTTTTTTTTTGTTGACGCGGGGAATGCGTTAAGGCACCGTCATCCCAGCTACGGGGGTAGCTGGGACGGTGTGTGGGACTCACCGGTCCCGGAAGAAGGGACCGTCCTACCCACTAAACCCCGCGGTGTTCCGTCTCACCCTATAGCCGGGCCGAGGGATATGAAAATTAGATTCTACGTCGACCCGGCTAGGGATGCCCCGTAGAGTTGGGGCTCTCCTCGGGGGACCAGATGGTCGGCCCCCCAGAGCTCCCTAAGGAGCTGAAGAAAACAAGCCCGCATCGCACCACTCTCGAGCGCCCTTCTGCAAGCAGAGGGGGTAGAGAGCGGCCGAGCGGGCGGGCACTAAAGGCACCTCCGGAACACGGGGAGATGCCTTCCGCCATATGGCCGTCAAAGGGCGCGGTCCCCCGACCTTACGCCCACGGCCAAAAACTGATGCTGTGCGGAGCGGTCGCACAGGCGGAAGGGCCGCACAGGCGGAACGGCCGCACAGACGGACCAGCCGTACAGGCAGGCAGAAGCCCACACGCAGCAGCCGCCCAAGCTGCCGCGTGCCGAGGGGCTTAACTGCCGCACATACATACGGCTGCCGTACAGGCGAAATCAGCCGCACAGGCGGAACAGCCGCACATGCGGCCGCTGCCGCACAGCAACTTGCTCCAACCGGCCGCAGCCGGGAGCATACCTCGCGTATTCACAAAACCGCGGGCCTTGAAGGCCCGCCATTCCACGACCCCCTCGTGCAATGGGGTCAACTCCGTCAAATGACGGCCAGAAACGGCGCAGGTGCGCCGTACCACACACTGTCACGATGTGGGTGGGTCAGCCACCTCATCAAGTGCAAATATAGGTATATTTACCAAGGAGATAAATATGAACGATGTGGTAATAGTAGAACTGCAGTTATCTGCGTTTATTCTTCAGAGAATCGATATATTACAATAATAACAGTGGACTTTCGTCCCTTTAGTCAATTAACGAGAGAGGTTTCTTAGTACTAGACCACCAGCCCCAGCGATGTGCACAGATGGAGAGTGGCACATCACCTGAACAGCCGCAGGCCGGAACAGAGACCCGTCGCAGTCGCGCAGCTGTTTATATAGGCCCGGTAGTGGAGGCTGCGGCGGGGATGAGAGTGCGGGGACGCGCGCCTGGCACGATGCTCGTGCGTGGTGGTGGCGTGATATGACGTCACACACGTCACACACCCCCCTTTTAGGGCGAGAATTTTTCTTAAAAAAATTCCGCTTCTCTTGTCTTCAAGGTCCGCTCTCCTGACGACTCCAGGGACTTGGCTTCAACCCTGGAACAAATCAAAGATAGTGGGGTACATAAGGGGTACAAGGGTGCTTAGGGTAGTAGGGGTAGAAGGTCAATAGCTAGGTAAGCTTAGATATAGGACGTGGCTAGACCGCGTAGCATAATTTTAGTAAGATTACAAGAAAAATATAAGTACAATTTAGATAACATAGATAGGTAGTAGACAGCATTCGGCGCGTTGTTAGATAGCTATAGGCTTGTGTGAGCGCAGCTGATAACCAGTACCTACACACGTAAGCTGTGAGCGAGAGAAATCGAAGTATGAGTTGACTTCTTAGACAAGATAAGATTGCCAAACGTAGACAACAAAGTATATATCTTCATAGCAAAACAATAATACACCTGACTATCCTGCGACGTAGTCTTGGAATCGGAATGTTAGCCCATAGTCAGGTGGAATGCAGTGTTATACCGTAGCATACTTATAGATACAAGTACATACATAACGTTTTAGTTAACAGCGAATACTAAGTAAGTATGTATAATGATTGCGCCGCTCGCACAATGCACTGTAGTAAATATGATGACAGGCGTCACAGTCGTGTCGGTCTGTTTGTCACGGTTCAACGCTATAACTAGAGAATGGCTGAACCGATTTTGACAAGTTTTAGTTTAAAGATAGATAATTATTTTAAGATATTAGTAATTTTTTTTTTAGAATATGTTATAGTTACCACAGACTAATATTTTTAGTTTAAGATTGTAGGAACAACTATTGCAATGATGTGGCGCTATTAGGGCTGATTTTACTCTCTAGTGTAGAAGGTAAATAGCTTAGCGATTTGTCGTAGCTGTTACGTGCTCATTAATGCTCATCAACCATATTAGAGTAGGATATATGGTGTGAACTGTACCTGTTAGTTTTATGAATAGAAACAACGATGAATGAATCAAGTGACTGAGTTGCGATCGAGTCTCCGCTTGTTAGAAGATGTTTCATTAAATTAGGAAAAAATGTGAGCGGTCGCCCTCAGATCGACTGTTAGAAACACAAAAAATTTTTATTCATTATCGACGTAGGAACTTAGGTTTACAACGCCGAAACATTTTATGATTAGGAACCAAGATTGATTCTAAAGTTTTAGGGAAGAGATTATATTTTCTCCAAAAGTCCATTCCTAAAATAAGGTTATTTTTTATATTAGGTACAATGTGAGCAACGAGAGATACAGTTTTATTTAGAAATTTGAAAGAAATATTGGCCGAGCCAAATGAAGAAAACTTATCACCACTAGCTGTGACAAAATTTAAGGGTTTAGAATTATTTATTTTTAGATTTTTTAAGATTTTATGGGAACCATTACCCAGAATAGTAACAGCTGAACCAGAGTCAAGTAAACCAACAGTATCAATCCCGTTCAGAGTAACAGGGATATAGGGGATACGAGGAATATGATTTATTGTAGTATTTTTAGTTTTAGAATTTCGCAGTGAATTTGAAAATTTTGAAACAAAATTTAGCCAACTTTGCCAATCAGCCGGGTCAAATTTATTATTTACTTTAGTCGTAATATAAACGGGACTTACAATATTAATTGGTATTTTCTTCGAGGCTTGATTGCAGTTAGGGCAGTCAGTAGTGCGAAATTCCTTTAAACCGCACTTAAAACATACTAGATAACGAGGTTCAGTGCATGTTTTTAATGAATGCGAGTAAGTACGACATCTCGGGCAGTATTGTTTAGAGTTAGCGGTCACAGCCGCGTTGACCTTGAACGCTGTGGCGCTAGCGTTAGAGGGAGATGGCATGTCAGATGCGATAACATTATTATAAGTTGAGTTAGATAACTTATAATTTCTGTTAGTGGAATAAGTATGCAAGTTAGAATTATTTTTAGAGCATTTATATGCGAATTCAGGGGCTATCGTATCTGAAGTTATTGTTGGAGGTTCAACAAAGTACTTAGTGCGACTGTGGTATTGTTCAAATCTTCTACAGACGCTCAATAAAGAAGGAACATCTACTACATTCGATGTTAGAAGCGAATTTACATAACAAGGCCTGATATTATTTAGTAAAATTTCAAGCTTATCAGACTCGCTGATTGGAGTATCGAGACGAGAAAATAACCCTTGCATTTTAGAGATGTAAATGGTTATATTTTCTACTTCGCCTTGAGAACGGCGTCTAATTTCCGACATTAGTTTATAGTCGTTTTACATTGTCACGATGTGGGTGGACGGACGGCGAGGCGGGAGCGTTAGACCTGCACGCTCCCGCACCCGCAATTCCTCTCTCTTTACCGCCATCACCTCATTGGCAAAAGAGGTGACGGCGGCCCAGCACTCCTGGCTGCCGACCATGGCTCGCACCACAGCCGGCAGCGACAGATCAAAACCAATTTGGCCCGTGAGGGCGACTCGCGGCCCGTCCCACGCCGCGCACTCGGCGAGTGTGTGCTCTGCCGAGTCCACGGCGCCACTTGGGCAGTGACGGCACACGGGGTCCGACTCCACACCCACCACCTCCCACAGGTACTTGGCGAAACAGCCATGTCCTGTGAGGAGCTGAGTGAGGTGGTACGTCGGCGCACCGTGCGCCCTCTCTACCCAAGGCCGAAGAACGGGCCGGACAGCCCCCACGAGCCGCACGCTCGCGGAGGGACACTCCAACCTATTGGCCCACTTCCGGAAGAGATCGTCGCGAGCAGACTGTCTCCAGCGATCGATCTCGTCCGGAAGTGGGCGACCTCCATTAATCCGCACCAGGGCGCTTTCTTCGTACACGCGCTTGAGGACTCCAGCCTCGAGACCCCACGGGGGGCTTCCGCCAATTAGACACGCCGCCTCGTAAGAGACGGTGCAGTACGCTCGCGCCGCCCTCTGCGCAATCACCCGCTGCGGCCTCCGCAGCAGGGGGATGGTTTTGGCGCAGAGAGCGTCCGACCAAATAGGCGCTCCGTAGAGCGCCTTGGAGCGCACTACACCGTCGTAGAGACGGCGACATGCACTTTCCGGCCCCCCTTTATTGGGGAGCAGCCGCGCCAGCCTTCCGGCGTATGACACCAGTTTAGGTGCCAGACGCCGGAAGTGCTCGACGAAACCCCATCGACTATCGAGGACCAATCCTAGGTACTTCATGGTCTCCCCGATAGCGATGGGGGTGCCGCTCACCACAATGGCGGAATCTCGAGGTGGCCCCCGACGAGGCCCGTGGAAAAACACGGCCTCGGACTTATCGAGAGCCACCTGGAGTCCCAGCGCCCTGATGCGGCTGACCACCTGGGCAACGCCCGCGGTGGCCAGAACCTTCGCGTCCCTGAATTCTGGGCCCCGCGCGGTGACGAGGGTGTCGTCGGCGTAGCAGATAACGCCGACCCCCGTAAGAGTTGCACCGCGCAGGACCCAGTCATAGCCGATGTTCCACAGGAGCGGACCCAGAACCGACCCCTGTGGAACACCGCACGACATCTCCTTGCGGACTATTCCCGACCGGGCCGGGTAGATGATGGCCCGGTCCACGAAATAGTCCGCAAGGACGCGCCTGAGGTACCACGGGACGTTGTGGTACCTCAGCGCCTCGGCGATGGTCTGCCAGGGGATGGTGTTGAAGGCGTTCGCGATGTCCAGCGACACCGCCAACAACACCTCCCCCCGACCGACCGCCTCTTGGACGCTGTCCCTGAGTCGGGAGATGGCGTCCAGGGTAGACCGCCCGCGACGAAACCCGTACTGGCCGCCGTCGAGGTTGGGCCCCGCCCCCTCAAGGTGCCCGACGAGACGAGCAGCGAGCACCCGCTCGAAAAGCTTGCTCATCTCGCCGAGCAGAACAATGGGGCGGTAGGCCGACGGCGACTCGACGGGGCGCCCGTGCTTCTTAAGCAGCACGAGCTTCCCCGTCTTCCACGTTCGCGGGACTCTACCCGACGCCAAACACTCCGACATTAGGGAGAGCGTCTCTTCTTCGAACGCCGGCATGACCAGGGCGACGACCCGCCCTGGGATGCCGTCCGGACCGGGGGCGCGGTGTCTCATCCTGAGTTTGAGAACCGCTGCCCCTAACTCGGCATCGGACACAGGCGGGATCGCCTCCGTGTCAGCCGGCGTTCCATCTGGTGCCGCCATACACGGCGGGACCCACTCTTCCCGCGCAGGGAAGAGGGAGCTGACAACTTCACTAGTGAAGGTGGGCTCGAGAGACCTAGTGAGCGGGGGCGCATAAGGCCGGAGTTTGTCGCTCACGACCTTATACGGGCGCCCCCACGGATCTCCATTTAAAGTCTCGAGCCACACCTTCCACGACTCGTCTTTGGCGGCCTTGATCGCCGAGCGAAGGGCCGCTCGGGCGTCCCGGTATGCGGCGCGCAACTCCTCCACGAGGACAGGGTTTCCGGCCCTACGACCGCGGTAGCGGGTGTATCTTCGTTGGGCTGCGTGACTAGCAGCACGCAGCCCTTCAAGGTTGTCGTTCCACCAATACACCCGCCGCCGCGGCTGGACAGACCCTGCCCTTCGCATCGCCGCATCGCAGACGCGAGTCAGAGCCTCAGATAACCGCTCCGACCTCGCGTCCACGCTCGGGTTTCCGCCAAACGCGGCCCATCGCTCGACGATGGCCGGCGTCTAATTTCCGACATTAGTTTATAGTCGTTTTACATTGTCACGATGTGGGTGGGGTCCTCAGGGCGGGGGAGACGATATCAAATCGGACATACCGGTGGTCCGACATCGTCTCCACCTCCGTGACCACCCTCCAGCCACGCACGTGGTTCGCCAGGCCAGAACTGGCAAAGGACAGGTCCACGATGGACCTGTTCCCAGTCTCCCCCACGTACGTGGGGACCGTCCCCTGGTTCAGCAGCACCAGATCCATGGACACCGCCCAATCCTCCAACAACTCCCCCCGCAAGTCCGTCGCCGGAGATCCCCACGCCGTAGAGTGGGCGTTGAAATCCCCGACGACGATGAGCGGGGTGGGGTGTGCTTCCGCCACAAGAGCCCCGAGCTCAACGAGTAACTGCTCAAATTGAGCACGGGTCTTCCTGGGCGGACAGTACACCCCGATCACTGCAGCGTCTCCCAGCAGCGCGAGGACGCACATTCGTCCTTTGGACACCTTATCGAAGGCGCCCCGCTGGGAGACGATAGCCACTCCACCGTCGCGGTCGCTGGCCCAATCATCACGGGCACGAACCGCGTACGGTTCGGCGACTACAGCCACGGTCGTCTGCCACTGCGCTACGGACTGGATCAAAACATCCTGGGCCGCAGCGCAGTGCCTGACGTTGGCCTGCAGGACCGAGAATGTGGACATTTAAGATTGGGTGGTGTCCATAACCTCCTCAGTTTGGGTGGGAGCGGGGTCCGCGACCGGCCCGACCCGCTTCCCACCGACTCCTCCTCGGCGACGACGCCGCTTTTTTGACGCCGCCAGGCAAGCCTTGGCGCCCAGGCGGTGCGCAGCGGTCTCTCCCGCCGCCGCACACAAGGGGCAGTGCGGTTCCGCGGCGCAGCCGGCCGCCTTGTGGCCGGGCTGCCCGCAGCGGAAGCACAGGGCGCTGCGGTCAACTCCCGCAGCACACCTGGCCCCCACGTGCCCCACATCCAGGCAGCGGAAGCATCGCTGCGGCCTGGGGTCCAAAAGGACCGCACGAACGCGGGTCCATCCAATTGTTAGAGGGCGGCCATCTGTGATTAGCTTGGCCGCCGCAACCGGGCACTTGACCCACGCCGTGCCCTCCCTTGTTGCCTGGCGGGTAATTTCGCCAACGGTGACGCTGGTGGCGGCGCACCCTCCAACTTCCGCCACCACCCGCGCCACGACCTCCTTGGTTGCGGCGTCGCCAAGACCGGAGATGCGCAACTCCGCGCACTTCTCCGGTCTGGCGACGCGAACGTCGTCGCCGAGGGACGATCTTAATTTTTCGGCCAATGCGTCCGCTTTGGCGCTCCTCTCCGCACCAGCCACCTCGAGGATACGTCCCCCGGTGGCTGCAGTGCGGAAGCGCAGGCCGTCGATGCCGAGGCTTTTGAGGTCGATCGACCTCTCAGCCTCGGCAAGTTTTTCGGCGTAGGTCACGCCCCGAACCTCCGCTTCCCGCTGCAGCGTTATCACCACTGCTGCAGTACGCGGTGCGCGGAGATTCGGGGCGCTCCTTTTAACGCGAGAGTTAACGGGCGCCTTAGCGGGCGCATTGGCGTGCGTCGATGCCGTCTTCTTCGGCCGCCGAACAATGTTGGTCCACGCCTCAGTTTGGGACTGAGACGTGGGGGCCGATACCTGTGATAAGGCCGGCTGACGCTCTCGGCGCGTCGCCTCCACCTCACGCGCCGCAGCGCTCTTCTTCTTCCTCCTGTTCTTCTTCTCCCCCTGAGCTGGGAGAGAAGAAGAAGAGGCCGGCGGAACGGCCACGACAGTTTCCGTCACCTCCACCTCAGATGTGGATGGGACGGCAGGTAGAGGCGCGGCGGCAGAGGCGCCAGCGGCCTTGCGCTTTGAGCGCGTAGGCGCCGAAGCGCCGACGGAAGGGCCCTGTGAGGGGGCGACAGGTGCACCGCCGGGTGCTGGAGCACTGGCCATGCGGGCAGCATTGCGCGCGTCCGCCGCGAGGGGAGGACGCAACCGAGGCGCCGGGAGCAGCCGATCCTCGAAGCCGGCGCGGCGCGCGTCGATGAGGTACAGCACCTCATCACGCGACAGCCCCGCCGACGGTGTTGGAGCGGCGCTCAACTGGCGCCTCAACTCCTCCATTTGGCCACGCACGGCCGCGAGTTCTCCCTTCAAGCGCATGACCTCGTCACTGCACTTGAGGGAGGCCATCTCTCGCATGTGCTCCAGTATCGACCCGGCGGCACTCCGCAGGCCCTGGACGCTCTGGCCCTTCAGGCGGGAGGATTTGTAGGCGATCGTATCGATCGCCTTCACCGCCTCCTCTACCGCCTTCGACAGCTGCTCGCACCTCAATACCGGAGCAGCTGCCGACGTCGACGCCTCCTTCTCCATCGTCGGGGATTTGCGGAGGAAGGAGAGTCGCCTCTCCTCCCGCCGCTGACGCTCCTCCGACGCTTCGTGTGCGGCCTGCGCGAGCTCTTCCTCCGCTTGGAGCTCGAGCTCGCGCTCCTGGGCCGCGATATAGTTGGCCCTGGCTTGGGCCAGGCCAACATACTGGCCCGTCGTTGGAGGGCGCCCACGCCCTCTTTTACCGGGCTGGCCCCTGATGGTGCTGGGGCCAGCCGACTCCTCACCGTCGCTGCCCGACTCCCCAGGGCTTTTACTGTTGCAGCGCTTGCGCTGCCACAACCTGGGAGTCGGGGACGGGAGGAAACCGTCATCATCGACTGGCAGCTGCTATCGGAGTCCGACAGCCGCTGCCAGTCGCATTTGATCGCGCTTTCCGAGAGCGAATTGCGGGTGTCGCAGCGCGACAACGACACCCGCAACTCCCTCCCGCCCGGGGTTGGAGTCCCGGGCCTCGACGCCTTCGCGTCACCTTCACAATCACTTTTTTTCGCATCCATGATACTCAAAATTCTTCGAAATTCTAATGGCCACAAGTTCAGTTGTTGCAGTTCGGTCACCCAACTTGCCACTCCGTTACGGTGGTCAAGTTGGGGTCCAGGGCGGACGACGTGGACGTATGCGAACAACACTTGGGGCCCCGCCCCAGGTTTTTTTTTTTTTTTTTTTTTGTTGACGCGGGGAATGCATTTAGGCACCGTCATCCCAGCTACGGGGGTAGCTGGGACGGTGTGTGGGACTCACCGGTCCCGGAAACAGGGACCGTCCTACCCACTAAACCCCGCGGTGTTCCGACTCACCCTATAGCCGGGCCGAGGGATATGAAAAGTAGATTCTACATCGACCCGGCTAGGGATGCCCCGTAGGGTTGGGGCTCTCCTCGGGGGGGCAAGATGGTCGGCCCCCCGGAGCTCCCTAAGGAGCTGAAGAAAACAAGCCCGCGTCGCACCGCCCTCGTACGTCCCTCTGGAAGCAGAGGGGGCAGAGAGCGGCCGAGCGGGCGGGCACAAGGCACCTCCGGAACACGGGGAGGTGCCTTCCGCCAAACGATCATCGGTGGGTGAGGTCCCCCGACCACCACCCACCGGAACAACACTAGTCGGGGGCGCGCACGAACGCTGCCATGCGTCGCCCCCGAACCGGACGACGGGGCGGGAGGGTCAGTCCAGCACGCTCCCGCACCCGCAGCTCTTCTCTCTTTGCCGCCATCACCTCATTGGCAAAAGAGGTGACGGCGGCCCAACACTCCTGGCTGCCGACCATGGCTCGCACCACAGCCGGCAGCGACAAATCAACACCAACACGGCCCGTGAGGGGGCGACACGCGGCCCGTCCCACGCCGCGCACTCGGCAAGCGTGTGCTCTGCCGAGTCCACGGCGCCACTTGGGCAGTGACGGCACACGGGGTCCGACTCCACACCCACCACCTCCCACAGGTACTTGGCGAAACAGCCATGTCCTGTGAGGAGCTGAGTGAGGTGGTACGTCGGCGCACCGTGCGCCCTCTCTACCCAAGGCCGAAGAACGGGCCGGACAGCCCCCACGAGCCGCGCGCTCGCGGAGGGACACGCCAACCTAATGGCCCACTTCCGGAAGAGATCGTCGCGAGCAGACTGTCTCCAGCGATCGATCTCGTCCGGTAGTGGGCGACCTCCATTATTCCGCACCAGGGCGCTTTCCTCGTAGACACGCTTGAGGACTCCAGCCTCGAGATCCCACGGGGGGCTTCCTCCAATTAGACACGCCGCCTCGTAAGAGACGGTGCAGTACGCTCGCGCCGCCCTCTGCGCAATCACCCGCTGCGGCCTCCGCAGCAGGGGGATGGTTTTGGCGCAGAGAGCGTCCGACCAAATAGGCGCTCCGTAGAGCGCCTTGGAGCGCCTAGGCGCACTCCCGGTCGGGGACCGGGACTGCGCACCTACCGGCGTATGACAGGCTATAAAAAATTTAGAAAAATGTTAATTTAAAGGAGTTTAACTGTAATACTAATTTAATTCTGTTTCAGGACCGGAAGACGAGTAGTCACACAACGCAGGAAGACAACACGACCAGTTCTGGATGAAAACAACACCGGCAGATTCGTCCGGGAGCAGGAACAAAAAGAAAAATGAAGAAATGCGTCCACGAACAATATACGAATACTAGAAAAACTTTGTAAGTATGTAAACAGAATTTTATACTCAATATAATCTTTCTGTGTCAAGACTGGTGTCCCCGAAGTATGAAAAATGTTCTTTAACTAATAACGCCGCGCGCCGCGCCGCCCGGGTGATGGTTGGTAGGTACTTTACAGCGCAAAGCTGTAGTGGGTATGTGTGTGCAAGCAGGCACCCACCGGCCACGAAAATAACAAATTCCGGGACGGGAAGCAATTTCGTACCTCTGGGACTCTCCGGCGCGTCGCCCGTGTCTCTCTAGTTGTATCCAGAGACCCTGGAAATGACAACTTGTTAATTTTGATGTAAATTTGACAATTTTTGGAAAAAAGAATTGATTTTCAGGTGAAAGTTTCTATTTCTAACTGTTTTGAACTATTAATGTCTGTTTGTCTGTACGTTTTTTAACTAATTTATGTTTCTTGTTTAACTAGCGTGGGTCTGCGACAATACAGAGCGGCGACGCGATCGATATGAGGGAAAATAAAGCGACGAACCTGTCAACAGGAACCTGGAAAGCGCCTGGTAAAAATCTACAAACACTTCACTCTCGTATACTTTTGCAGTGAACGGCCAGGACAGATTTAATTCTATCAATACATATAATAAAATCGTAACAGGTCGCTGTCTGTACATGGAAGATAAATAAGAAAAAATATTATAGGGGGGCTTTATGAACGCAATGGAACCCAAAACGATGATTTTTAGAATTTTTGTCTGTTTGTCTGTATGTCTGTATGTCTGTATGTCTGTATATCTGTTTGTCTGTACGGTTGTGCACGCTAATCTCAGTAACCGCTCAACCGATTGCAATGCGGTTTTTTTTATTGTGTTGAGGTTTGCTCCAGTTAACATTTAGCGTTTGTTTTATGTAAATCGGTTTAGAAATAAAAGAGTTATAACACTTTTAAGAATCAGATATTTTCAAAATTTTAATTGTAGGGGTTTCTTTGAATGTGCGTGAACCTAAACTGGCGTGTTGGCTTAATCATAAAAGAGCTTAATGATTAAGACTATTTTTAAACAATTCAGTCCGCGCCGAAGGCGTGGACTGAATTGTTTTAAAATAGACTTAATCATTAAGCTCTTTTATGATTAAGCAAACAGGGCAGTTTCAGACGCTGCTTGATGACTCTGATGAAGAAATACCTTTCCTTTCATACACCTTATGTGACGTAAACGAAGTTGCGGGCTCAGCTAGTTAAAAATATAAGTACTTTCGCAGCAAAACAACGCGTCAATGCTCATGTGGTAGGTAGCTAGGTACTGAGGTTTGCGCGCGCAGTGCACATGCACCGAACACAAAAGGTATTTGAACTACTAGTACTGCGGTACGTTGGTCACAGCCTGTGCGCGGGGGGCGCCCCCTCTCACCCGAAAATCGCGATTTTCTGGCGAACCACTGGCCTCAGGATGGTGGTTGAGGTCTCGCCAGATAGGGGGCGCTGAGACGCTCGTTCCCGGTCAGAAAACAGATATACCGTTCGTAATGAGAACGGGAGAAAAAGTGAAAAAAGTGAAAAATGTGAAAAATTTTGAAAAATTTGCAAGTTTTGAAGGTTCTATTGGATGAAATTGACTTCTGTCAACGCCACTAGGCACTCCCGGTCGGGGACCGGGACTGCGCACCTACCGGCGTATGACAGGCTATAAAAAATTTAGAAAAATGTTAATTTAAAGGAGTTTAACTGTAATACTAATTTAATTCTGTTTCAGGACCGGAAGACGAGTAGTCACACAACGCAGGAAGACAACACGACCAGTTCTGGATGAAAACAACACCGGCAGATTCGTCCGGGAGCAGGAACAAAAAGAAAAATGAAGAAATGCGTCCACGAACAATATACGAATACTAGAAAAACTTTGTAAGTATGTAAACAGAATTTTATACTCAATATAATCTTTCTGTGTCAAGACTGGTGTCCCCGAAGTATGAAAAATGTTCTTTAACTAATAACGCCGCGCGCCGCGCCGCCCGGGTGATGGTTGGTAGGTACTTTACAGCGCAAAGCTGTAGTGGGTATGTGTGTGCAAGCAGGCACCCACCGGCCACGAAAATAACAAATTCCGGGACGGGAAGCAATTTCGTACCTCTGGGACTCTCCGGCGCGTCGCCCGTGTCTCTCTAGTTGTATCCAGAGACCCTGGAAATGACAACTTGTTAATTTTGATGTAAATTTGACAATTTTTGGAAAAAAGAATTGATTTTCAGGTGAAAGTTTCTATTTCTAACTGTTTTGAACTATTAATGTCTGTTTGTCTGTACGTTTTTTAACTAATTTATGTTTCTTGTTTAACTAGCGTGGGTCTGCGACAATACAGAGCGGCGACGCGATCGATATGAGGGAAAATAAAGCGACGAACCTGTCAACAGGAACCTGGAAAGCGCCTGGTAAAAATCTACAAACACTTCACTCTCGTATACTTTTGCAGTGAACGGCCAGGACAGATTTAATTCTATTAAAAATATAAGTACTTTCGCAGCAAAACAACGCGTCAATGCTCATGTGGTAGGTAGCTAGGTACTGAGGTTTGCGCGCGCAGTGCACATGCACCGAACACAAAAGGTATTTGAACTACTAGTACTGCGGTACGTTGGTCACAGCCTGTGCGCGGGGGGCGCCCCCTCTCACCCGAAAATCGCGATTTTCTGGCGAACCACTGGCCTCAGGATGGTGGTTGAGGTCTCGCCAGATAGGGGGCGCTGAGACGCTCGTTCCCGGTCAGAAAACAGATATACCGTTCGTAATGAGAACGGGAGAAAAAGTGAAAAAAGTGAAAAATGTGAAAAATTTTGAAAAATTTGCAAGTTTTGAAGGTTCTATTGGATGAAATTGACTTCTGTCAACGCCACTAGGCACTCCCGGTCGGGGACCGGGACTGCGCACCTACCGGCGTATGACAGGCTATAAAAAATTTAGAAAAATGTTAATTTAAAGGAGTTTAACTGTAATACTAATTTAATTCTGTTTCAGGACCGGAAGACGAGTAGTCACACAACGCAGGAAGACAACACGACCAGTTCTGGATGAAAACAACACCGGCAGATTCGTCCGGGAGCAGGAACAAAAAGAAAAATGAAGAAATGCGTCCACGAACAATATACGAATACTAGAAAAACTTTGTAAGTATGTAAACAGAATTTTATACTCAATATAATCTTTCTGTGTCAAGACTGGTGTCCCCGAAGTATGAAAAATGTTCTTTAACTAATAACGCCGCGCGCCGCGCCGCCCGGGTGATGGTTGGTAGGTACTTTACAGCGCAAAGCTGTAGTGGGTATGTGTGTGCAAGCAGGCACCCACCGGCCACGAAAATAACAAATTCCGGGACGGGAAGCAATTTCGTACCTCTGGGACTCTCCGGCGCGTCGCCCGTGTCTCTCTAGTTGTATCCAGAGACCCTGGAAATGACAACTTGTTAATTTTGATGTAAATTTGACAATTTTTGGAAAAAAGAATTGATTTTCAGGTGAAAGTTTCTATTTCTAACTGTTTTGAACTATTAATGTCTGTTTGTCTGTACGTTTTTTAACTAATTTATGTTTCTTGTTTAACTAGCGTGGGTCTGCGACAATACAGAGCGGCGACGCGATCGATATGAGGGAAAATAAAGCGACGAACCTGTCAACAGGAACCTGGAAAGCGCCTGGTAAAAATCTACAAACACTTCACTCTCGTATACTTTTGCAGTGAACGGCCAGGACAGATTTAATTCTATTAAAAATATAAGTACTTTCGCAGCAAAACAACGCGTCAATGCTCATGTGGTAGGTAGCTAGGTACTGAGGTTTGCGCGCGCAGTGCACATGCACCGAACACAAAAGGTATTTGAACTACTAGTACTGCGGTACGTTGGTCACAGCCTGTGCGCGGGGGGCGCCCCCTCTCACCCGAAAATCGCGATTTTCTGGCGAACCACTGGCCTCAGGATGGTGGTTGAGGTCTCGCCAGATAGGGGGCGCTGAGACGCTCGTTCCCGGTCAGAAAACAGATATACCGTTCGTAATGAGAACGGGAGAAAAAGTGAAAAAAGTGAAAAATGTGAAAAATTTTGAAAAATTTGCAAGTTTTGAAGGTTCTATTGGATGAAATTGACTTCTGTCAACGCCACTAGGCACTCCCGGTCGGGGACCGGGACTGCGCACCTACCGGCGTATGACAGGCTATAAAAAATTTAGAAAAATGTTAATTTAAAGGAGTTTAACTGTAATACTAATTTAATTCTGTTTCAGGACCGGAAGACGAGTAGTCACACAACGCAGGAAGACAACACGACCAGTTCTGGATGAAAACAACACCGGCAGATTCGTCCGGGAGCAGGAACAAAAAGAAAAATGAAGAAATGCGTCCACGAACAATATACGAATACTAGAAAAACTTTGTAAGTATGTAAACAGAATTTTATACTCAATATAATCTTTCTGTGTCAAGACTGGTGTCCCCGAAGTATGAAAAATGTTCTTTAACTAATAACGCCGCGCGCCGCGCCGCCCGGGTGATGGTTGGTAGGTACTTTACAGCGCAAAGCTGTAGTGGGTATGTGTGTGCAAGCAGGCACCCACCGGCCACGAAAATAACAAATTCCGGGACGGGAAGCAATTTCGTACCTCTGGGACTCTCCGGCGCGTCGCCCGTGTCTCTCTAGTTGTATCCAGAGACCCTGGAAATGACAACTTGTTAATTTTGATGTAAATTTGACAATTTTTGGAAAAAAGAATTGATTTTCAGGTGAAAGTTTCTATTTCTAACTGTTTTGAACTATTAATGTCTGTTTGTCTGTACGTTTTTTAACTAATTTATGTTTCTTGTTTAACTAGCGTGGGTCTGCGACAATACAGAGCGGCGACGCGATCGATATGAGGGAAAATAAAGCGACGAACCTGTCAACAGGAACCTGGAAAGCGCCTGGTAAAAATCTACAAACACTTCACTCTCGTATACTTTTGCAGTGAACGGCCAGGACAGATTTAATTCTATCAATACATATAATAAAATCGTAACAGGTCGCTGTCTGTACATGGAAGATAAATAAGAAAAAATATTATAGGGGGGCTTTATGAACGCAATGGAACCCAAAACGATGATTTTTAGAATTTTTGTCTGTTTGTCTGTATGTCTGTATGTCTGTATGTCTGTATATCTGTTTGTCTGTACGGTTGTGCACGCTAATCTCAGTAACCGCTCAACCGATTGCAATGCGGTTTTTTTTATTGTGTTGAGGTTTGCTCCAGTTAACATTTAGCGTTTGTTTTATGTAAATCGGTTTAGAAATAAAAGAGTTATAACACTTTTAAGAATCAGATATTTTCAAAATTTTAATTGTAGGGGTTTCTTTGAATGTGCGTGAACCTAAACTGGCGTGTTGGCTTAATCATAAAAGAGCTTAATGATTAAGACTATTTTTAAACAATTCAGTCCGCGCCGAAGGCGTGGACTGAATTGTTTTAAAATAGACTTAATCATTAAGCTCTTTTATGATTAAGCAAACAGGGCAGTTTCAGACGCTGCTTGATGACTCTGATGAAGAAATACCTTTCCTTTCATACACCTTATGTGACGTAAACGAAGTTGCGGGCTCAGCTAGTTAAAAATATAAGTACTTTCGCAGCAAAACAACGCGTCAATGCTCATGTGGTAGGTAGCTAGGTACTGAGGTTTGCGCGCGCAGTGCACATGCACCGAACACAAAAGGTATTTGAACTACTAGTACTGCGGTACGTTGGTCACAGCCTGTGCGCGGGGGGCGCCCCCTCTCACCCGAAAATCGCGATTTTCTGGCGAACCACTGGCCTCAGGATGGTGGTTGAGGTCTCGCCAGATAGGGGGCGCTGAGACGCTCGTTCCCGGTCAGAAAACAGATATACCGTTCGTAATGAGAACGGGAGAAAAAGTGAAAAAAGTGAAAAATGTGAAAAATTTTGAAAAATTTGCAAGTTTTGAAGGTTCTATTGGATGAAATTGACTTCTGTCAACGCCACTAGGCACTCCCGGTCGGGGACCGGGACTGCGCACCTACCGGCGTATGACAGGCTATAAAAAATTTAGAAAAATGTTAATTTAAAGGAGTTTAACTGTAATACTAATTTAATTCTGTTTCAGGACCGGAAGACGAGTAGTCACACAACGCAGGAAGACAACACGACCAGTTCTGGATGAAAACAACACCGGCAGATTCGTCCGGGAGCAGGAACAAAAAGAAAAATGAAGAAATGCGTCCACGAACAATATACGAATACTAGAAAAACTTTGTAAGTATGTAAACAGAATTTTATACTCAATATAATCTTTCTGTGTCAAGACTGGTGTCCCCGAAGTATGAAAAATGTTCTTTAACTAATAACGCCGCGCGCCGCGCCGCCCGGGTGATGGTTGGTAGGTACTTTACAGCGCAAAGCTGTAGTGGGTATGTGTGTGCAAGCAGGCACCCACCGGCCACGAAAATAACAAATTCCGGGACGGGAAGCAATTTCGTACCTCTGGGACTCTCCGGCGCGTCGCCCGTGTCTCTCTAGTTGTATCCAGAGACCCTGGAAATGACAACTTGTTAATTTTGATGTAAATTTGACAATTTTTGGAAAAAAGAATTGATTTTCAGGTGAAAGTTTCTATTTCTAACTGTTTTGAACTATTAATGTCTGTTTGTCTGTACGTTTTTTAACTAATTTATGTTTCTTGTTTAACTAGCGTGGGTCTGCGACAATACAGAGCGGCGACGCGATCGATATGAGGGAAAATAAAGCGACGAACCTGTCAACAGGAACCTGGAAAGCGCCTGGTAAAAATCTACAAACACTTCACTCTCGTATACTTTTGCAGTGAACGGCCAGGACAGATTTAATTCTATTAAAAATATAAGTACTTTCGCAGCAAAACAACGCGTCAATGCTCATGTGGTAGGTAGCTAGGTACTGAGGTTTGCGCGCGCAGTGCACATGCACCGAACACAAAAGGTATTTGAACTACTAGTACTGCGGTACGTTGGTCACAGCCTGTGCGCGGGGGGCGCCCCCTCTCACCCGAAAATCGCGATTTTCTGGCGAACCACTGGCCTCAGGATGGTGGTTGAGGTCTCGCCAGATAGGGGGCGCTGAGACGCTCGTTCCCGGTCAGAAAACAGATATACCGTTCGTAATGAGAACGGGAGAAAAAGTGAAAAAAGTGAAAAATGTGAAAAATTTTGAAAAATTTGCAAGTTTTGAAGGTTCTATTGGATGAAATTGACTTCTGTCAACGCCACTAGGCACTCCCGGTCGGGGACCGGGACTGCGCACCTACCGGCGTATGACAGGCTATAAAAAATTTAGAAAAATGTTAATTTAAAGGAGTTTAACTGTAATACTAATTTAATTCTGTTTCAGGACCGGAAGACGAGTAGTCACACAACGCAGGAAGACAACACGACCAGTTCTGGATGAAAACAACACCGGCAGATTCGTCCGGGAGCAGGAACAAAAAGAAAAATGAAGAAATGCGTCCACGAACAATATACGAATACTAGAAAAACTTTGTAAGTATGTAAACAGAATTTTATACTCAATATAATCTTTCTGTGTCAAGACTGGTGTCCCCGAAGTATGAAAAATGTTCTTTAACTAATAACGCCGCGCGCCGCGCCGCCCGGGTGATGGTTGGTAGGTACTTTACAGCGCAAAGCTGTAGTGGGTATGTGTGTGCAAGCAGGCACCCACCGGCCACGAAAATAACAAATTCCGGGACGGGAAGCAATTTCGTACCTCTGGGACTCTCCGGCGCGTCGCCCGTGTCTCTCTAGTTGTATCCAGAGACCCTGGAAATGACAACTTGTTAATTTTGATGTAAATTTGACAATTTTTGGAAAAAAGAATTGATTTTCAGGTGAAAGTTTCTATTTCTAACTGTTTTGAACTATTAATGTCTGTTTGTCTGTACGTTTTTTAACTAATTTATGTTTCTTGTTTAACTAGCGTGGGTCTGCGACAATACAGAGCGGCGACGCGATCGATATGAGGGAAAATAAAGCGACGAACCTGTCAACAGGAACCTGGAAAGCGCCTGGTAAAAATCTACAAACACTTCACTCTCGTATACTTTTGCAGTGAACGGCCAGGACAGATTTAATTCTATTAAAAATATAAGTACTTTCGCAGCAAAACAACGCGTCAATGCTCATGTGGTAGGTAGCTAGGTACTGAGGTTTGCGCGCGCAGTGCACATGCACCGAACACAAAAGGTATTTGAACTACTAGTACTGCGGTACGTTGGTCACAGCCTGTGCGCGGGGGGCGCCCCCTCTCACCCGAAAATCGCGATTTTCTGGCGAACCACTGGCCTCAGGATGGTGGTTGAGGTCTCGCCAGATAGGGGGCGCTGAGACGCTCGTTCCCGGTCAGAAAACAGATATACCGTTCGTAATGAGAACGGGAGAAAAAGTGAAAAAAGTGAAAAATGTGAAAAATTTTGAAAAATTTGCAAGTTTTGAAGGTTCTATTGGATGAAATTGACTTCTGTCAACGCCACTAGGCACTCCCGGTCGGGGACCGGGACTGCGCACCTACCGGCGTATGACAGGCTATAAAAAATTTAGAAAAATGTTAATTTAAAGGAGTTTAACTGTAATACTAATTTAATTCTGTTTCAGGACCGGAAGACGAGTAGTCACACAACGCAGGAAGACAACACGACCAGTTCTGGATGAAAACAACACCGGCAGATTCGTCCGGGAGCAGGAACAAAAAGAAAAATGAAGAAATGCGTCCACGAACAATATACGAATACTAGAAAAACTTTGTAAGTATGTAAACAGAATTTTATACTCAATATAATCTTTCTGTGTCAAGACTGGTGTCCCCGAAGTATGAAAAATGTTCTTTAACTAATAACGCCGCGCGCCGCGCCGCCCGGGTGATGGTTGGTAGGTACTTTACAGCGCAAAGCTGTAGTGGGTATGTGTGTGCAAGCAGGCACCCACCGGCCACGAAAATAACAAATTCCGGGACGGGAAGCAATTTCGTACCTCTGGGACTCTCCGGCGCGTCGCCCGTGTCTCTCTAGTTGTATCCAGAGACCCTGGAAATGACAACTTGTTAATTTTGATGTAAATTTGACAATTTTTGGAAAAAAGAATTGATTTTCAGGTGAAAGTTTCTATTTCTAACTGTTTTGAACTATTAATGTCTGTTTGTCTGTACGTTTTTTAACTAATTTATGTTTCTTGTTTAACTAGCGTGGGTCTGCGACAATACAGAGCGGCGACGCGATCGATATGAGGGAAAATAAAGCGACGAACCTGTCAACAGGAACCTGGAAAGCGCCTGGTAAAAATCTACAAACACTTCACTCTCGTATACTTTTGCAGTGAACGGCCAGGACAGATTTAATTCTATTAAAAATATAAGTACTTTCGCAGCAAAACAACGCGTCAATGCTCATGTGGTAGGTAGCTAGGTACTGAGGTTTGCGCGCGCAGTGCACATGCACCGAACACAAAAGGTATTTGAACTACTAGTACTGCGGTACGTTGGTCACAGCCTGTGCGCGGGGGGCGCCCCCTCTCACCCGAAAATCGCGATTTTCTGGCGAACCACTGGCCTCAGGATGGCGGTTGAGGTCTCGCCAGATAGGGGGCGCTGAGACGCTCGTTCCCGGTCAGAAAACAGATATACCGTTCGTAATGAGAACGGGAGAAAAAGTGAAAAAAGTGAAAAATGTGAAAAATTTTGAAAAATTTGCAAGTTTTGAAGGTTCTATTGGATGAAAATTGACTTCTGTCAACGCCACTAGGCACTCCCGGTCGGGGACCGGGACTGCGCACCTACCGGCGTATGACAGGCTATAAAAAATTTAGAAAAATGTTAATTTAAAGGAGTTTAACTGTAATACTAATTTAATTCTGTTTCAGGACCGGAAGACGAGTAGTCACACAACGCAGGAAGACAACACGACCAGTTCTGGATGAAAACAACACCGGCAGATTCGTCCGGGAGCAGGAACAAAAAGAAAAATGAAGAAATGCGTCCACGAACAATATACGAATACTAGAAAAACTTTGTAAGTATGTAAACAGAATTTTATACTCAATATAATCTTTCTGTGTCAAGACTGGTGTCCCCGAAGTATGAAAAATGTTCTTTAACTAATAACGCCGCGCGCCGCGCCGCCCGGGTGATGGTTGGTAGGTATATGGGCCTGTATTTCAGCGACGAGAGGGTTGCTTGTTGTGCAACAGCTCAGGGCGTCCAGTGCAGCTCTGGACAGGTTTTTTTTTTTTTTTTTTTTTTTTGACGCGGGGAACGCATTTACGCGCCTTCATCCCAGCTGCGGGGGCAGCTGGGATGGTGTGTGGGACTCCCGGCCCGGTCCGGAGTGGACCGTCCTACCCACTAAACCCCGCGGTGTTCCTCCTCACCCTTTAGCCGGGCCGAGGGATATCAAAAGATTATTCACGTCGACCCGGCTAGGGGCGCCCCGTTTATTCGGGGCTCTCCTCGGGGGAGCCAGATGGGCGGCTCCCCAAAGCTCCCTAAGGAGCTGAAGTCCACGCCTGCACCGCTCTCGAGCGCCCCTCTGTAATAGAGGAGACAGAGAGCGGCGGGCGCAGGCGTGCGCTAATGGGCACCCCCGGAACACGGGAAAGGTGCCCACCGCCATGTGACCGTTGGTGGGCGGGGTCCCCCGACCTTACGCCCACGGTCAAGATACAATCGGGGGCGCGCAGTGACTCCTCACCGCGGCGCCCCCGAACTGCACGGCAGAGCGGGAGCATTATCCGTTACTCCCGCTCCCCCGCACAGTGCACCTCTCGCTTTCAGCCATCACCTCGTCGACTGGCGAGGTGACAGCGGCCCAGCACTGTTGCCGCCGGTCGCGCCGTTATTCACGGCCGGCAGCCCGAACTGCATGGCAGGGCGGGAGCATTTACCCAAACTCCCGCCCCCTACGCAGTGCCTCTCCCAATTTGCCGCCATCGTCTCGCCAGCAAGGGTGGCGAAGCGACGGCGACCCAGCATTGCTGCTGCTGGCCGTGAATAACGGCACGGCCGGCAGCAACACACACCACCGAGCAACCCACAGGTGGGTTACTCCCGCCTCGGCCGGAATTAGCCAGAGTAGCACAACTCCCCCTCAGAAGAAGGGGAGTGGTCGCTACTCCGTTGCCCAGGATGCACCACGAGGAGGAACCGACCCATTGGGGTCCTTAAGATGTTAGTAGGACCCCGCACCCTGCTCTGGACAGGTTAGGTTAGGTTAGGTTAGGTTAGGTTAGGTTTTTTTTTTTTTTTTTTTTGTTGACGCGGGGAATGCGTTTAGGCACCGTCATCCCAGCTACGGGGGTAGCTGGGACGGTGTGTGGGACTCACCGGTCCCGGAAGATGGGACCGTCCTACCCACTAAACCCCGCGGTGTTCCGACTCACCCTATAGCCGGGCCGAGGGATATGAAGATGAAGATTCAACGTCGACCCGGCTAGGGATGCCCCGTAAGGATGGGGCTCTCCTCGGGGGACCAGATGGTCGGCCCCCCGGAGCTCCCTAAGGAGCTGAAGAAGCAGCAAGCCCGCATCGCACCACTCTCGAGCGCCCCTCTGAAAGCAGAGGGGGTAGAGAGCGGCCGAGCGGGCGGGCACTAAGGCACCTCCGGAACACGGGGAGGTGCCTTCCGCCAAGCGATCATCGGTGGATGGGGTCCCCCGACCACCACCCACCGGAACAACACTAGTCGGGAGCGCGCATGAACTGAGCCATGCGACGCCCCCGAACCGGACGACGAGGCGGGAGCGTTTGACCTGCACGCTCCCGCACCCGCAGCTCCTCTCTCTTGACCGCCATCACCTCATTAGCAAAGGAGGTGACGGCGGCCCAGCACTCTTGGCTGCCGACCATGGCTCGCACCACAGCCGGCAGCGACAAATTATTTCCAACACGGCCCGTGAGGGCGACACGCGGCCCGTCCCACGCCGCGCACTCGGCGAGTGTGTGCTCAGCCGAGTCCACGGCGCCACTTGAGCAGTGACGGCACACGGGTTCCGACTCCACACCCACCACCTCCCACAGGTACTTGGCGAAACAGCCATGTCCTGTGAGGAGCTGAGTGAGGTGGTACGTCGGCGCACCGTGCGCCCTCTCCACCCAAGGCCGAAGAACGGGCCGGACAGCCCCCACGAGCCGCGCGCTCGCAGAGGGAACGACCAACCTATTGGCCCACTTCCGGAAGAGATCGTCGCGAGCAGACTGTCTCCAGCGATCGATCTCGTCCGGGAGTGGGCGACCTCCATTTGCCCGCACCAGGGCGCTTTCATGATACACGCGAGTGAGGACTCCAGCCTCGAGATCCCACGGGGGGCTTCCGCCAATTAGACACGCCGCCTCGTAAGAGACGGTGCAGTACGCTCTCGCAGCCCTCTGCGCAATCACCCGCTGCGGTCTCCGCAGCAGGGGGATGGTTTTGGCGCAGAGAGCGTCCGCCCAAATGGGCGCTCCGTAGAGCGCCTTGGAGCGCACTACACCGTCATAGAGACGGCGACATGCACTTTCCGGCCCCCCTTTATTGGGGAGCAGCCGCGCCAGCCTTCCGGCGTATGACACCAGTTTGGGTGCCAGGCGCCGGAAGTGCTCGACGAAACCCCATCGACTATCGAGGACCAATCCTAGGTACTTCATGGTCTCCCCGATAGCGATGGGGGTGCCGCTCACCACAATGAAGGAATCTCGAGGTGGCCCCCGCCGAGGCCCGTGGAAAAACACGGCCTCGGACTTTTCGAGAGCCACCTGGAGTCCCAGCGCCCTGATGCGGCTGACCACCTGGGCAACGCCCGCGGTGGCCAGAACCTTCGCGTCCCTGAATTCTGGGCCCCGCGCGGTGACGAGGGTGTCGTCGGCGTAGCATATAATGCCGACCCCCGTTAGAGTTGCACCGCGCAGGACCCAGTCATAGCCGATGTTCCACAGGAGCGGACCAAGCACCGACCCCTGTGGAACACCGCACGACATCTCCTTGCGGACCATTCCCGACCGGGCCGGGTAGATAATGGCCCGGTCCACGAAATAGTCCGCAAGGACGCGCCTGAGGTACCACGGGACCTTGTGGTACCTCAGCGCCTCGGCGATGGTCTGCCAGGGGATGGTGTTGAAGGCGTTCGCGATGTCCAGCGACACCGCCAACAACACCTCCCCCCGACCGACCGCCTCTTCGACGCTGTCCCTGAGTCGGGAGATGGCGTCTAGGGTAGACCGCCCGCGACGGAACCCGTACTGGCCGCCGTCGAGGTTGGGCCCCGCCCCCTCAAGGTGCCCGACGAGACGAGCAGCGAGCACCCGCTCGAAAAGCTTGCTCATCTCGCCGAGCAAAACAATGGGGCGGTAGGCCGACGGCGACTCGACGGGGCGCCCGTGCTTCTTAAGCAGCACGAGCTTCCCCGTCTTCCACGTTCGCGGGACCCTACCCGACGCCAAACACTCCGACATCAGGGAGAGCGTCTCTTCTTCGAACGCCGGCATGACCAGGGCGACGACCCGCCCTGGGATGCCGTCCGGACCAGGGGCGCGGTGTCTCAACTTGAGCTTGAGAACCGCCGCCCCTAACTCGGCATCGGACACGGGCGGGATCGCCTCCATGTCAGCCGGCGTTCTGTCTGGTGCTGCCATACTCGGCGGGACCCACTCTTCCCGCGCAGGGAAGAGGGAGCTGACAACTTCATTGACGAAGGTGGGCTCGAGAGACCTGGTGAGCGGGGGCGCATAAGGCCGGAGTTTGTCACTCACGACCTTATACGGGCGCCCCCAAGGATCTCCGTTCAACGTCTCGAGCCACACCTTCCACGACTCGTCTTTGGCGGCCTTGATTGCCGAGCGAAGGGCCGCTCGGGCATCCCGGTATGCGGCGCGCAATTCCTCCATGAGGACAGGGTTTCCATTCCTTCGACCGCGGTAGCGGGTGTACCGACGCTGGGCTGCGTGACTAGCAGCACGCAGCCCCTCCAGATCATCATTCCACCAGTACACCCGCCGCCGCGGGTGAACTGATCCTGCCCTCCGCATCGCCGCATCGCAGACGCGAGTCAGAGCCTCAGATAATCGCTCCGACCTCGCGTCTACGTCCGGGTTCCCGCCAAACGCGGCCCATCGCTCAACGATGGCCGCCTCTTCTGCCAGCTCCCGGTTTAGCGATTTTAACCGCCACCGTGGGCCCTCACCGGCCAGGGGACGATCCTGAGCCCTCAGGGCGGGGGAGACGATATCGAACCGGACATACCGGTGGTCCGACATCGTCTCCACCTCCGTTACCACCCTCCAGCCACGTACGTGGTTCGCCAGGTCAGAACTGGCGAAGGACAGGTCCACGATAGACGTGTTCCCGTTCTCCCCCACGTACGTGGGGACCGTCCCCTGATTTAGCAGCACCAGACCCATGGACACCGCCCAATCCTCCAATAACTCACCCCGCAAGTCCGTCGTCGGAGATCCCCACGCCGTAGAGTGGGCGTTAAAGTCTCCGACGACGACGAGCGGGGTGGGGTGTGCTTCCGCCACAAGAACCCCGAGCTCAACGAGTAACTGCTCGAATTGAGCACGGGTCTTCCTGGGCGGACAGTACACCCCGACCACTGCAGCGTCTCCCAGCAGCGCGAGGACGCACATTCGTCCTTTGGTCACCCGATCAAAGGCGCCCCGCTGGGAGACGATAGCCACCTCACCGTCGCGGTCGCTGGCCCAATCATCGCGGGCACGAACCGCGTACGGTTCGGCGACTACAGCCACGGTCGTCTGCCACTGCGCTACGGACTGGATCAAAACATCCTGGGCCGCAGCGCAGTGCCTGACGTTGGCCTGCAGGACCGAGAAAGTGGACATTTATGTTTGAGCGGTGTCCATCACCTCCACAGATTGGGTGGGAGCGGGGTCCGCGACCGGCCCGACCCGCCTCCCACCGACTCCTCCTCGGCGACGACGCCGCTTCTTTGATGCCGCCAGGCAAGCCTTGGCGCCCAGGCGGTGCGCAGCGGCCTCTCCCGCCGCCGCACACACGGGGCAGTGCGGATCCGCGGCGCAGCCGGCCGCTTTGTGGCCGGGCTGCCCGCAGCGGAAGCACAGGGCGCTGCGGTCAACTCCCGCAGCACACCTGGCCCCCACGTGCCCCTCATCCAGGCAGCGGAAGCACCGCTGCGGCCTGGGCTCCAAGAGGACCGCACGGGTGCGGGTCCAACCAATAACGAGAGCGCGGCCATCCGATATTAGTTTGGCCGCCGCGACGGGGCACTTCACCCACGCCGTGCCCTCTCTTCCTGCCTGGCGGACGATAGTTCCGACAACGACGCTGGTGATGGCGCAACCTCCAACGTCCGCCACCACCCGCGCCACACCTTCCTTCGTCGCTGAATCGCCCAGACCGGAGATGCGCAGCTCCGCGCACTTCTCCGGCCTGGCGACACGAACGTCGTCGCCGAGGGATGCCCTGAGTCTTGACGCCAAGGCGTCTGCTTTTGCGCCCCTATCCGCACCCGCCACCTCAAGAATGCGACCCCCGGTGGCCGCAGTGCGGAAGCGCAGGCCGTCAATACCGAGGCTTTTGAGGTCGATCGACCTCTCAGCCTCGGCAAGCTTTTCTGCGTAGGTTACGCCCCGACTCTCCGCTTCTCGCTGCAGCGTGATTACCACAGCTGCAGTTCGCGGCGCACGGAGGTTCGGAGCGCTCTTCGTCTTGACAGGCCTCGCGGACGCCTTGGCGGGCGCATTGGCGGGCGTCTTCGGCGTTTTCTTTGGCCGCCTTACCACGTTATTCCACGTCTCAGTTTGGGACTGAGACGTGGAAGCCGGGGCCGGTTGGGTTGAGGCCGACTGGCGCTCTCTGCGCGTCGCCTCCACCTCACGCGCCGCAGCGCTCCTCCTTGCTTTTTTGTTCTTCTTCTTCCCTTTTGGGGGAGAAGAAGAAGAGGCCGGCGGAACGGCCACAACAGATTCCGTCTCCTCCACCACAGACGTGGAGGGGACGGGAGGCACAGGAGCGGCAGCAGAGGCGCCAGCGGCCTTTCGCCTAGAATGCGTGGGCGCAGGAGCGCCGACTGAAGGACCCGCGGAAGGACCGACAGAAGCACCGCCGGGTGCTGGAGCAGTGGCCGTGCGGGCGGCGTTGCGCGCGTCCGCCGCAAGGGGAGGACGCAACCGAGGCGCCGGGAGCAGCCGATCTTCGAAGCCGGCGCGGCGCGCGTCGATGAGGTAAAGAACCTCATCGCGCGACAGCCCCGCCGACCGTGTTGGAGCGGCGCTCATCTGGCGCCGCATCTCCTCCATCTCGGCCCGCACAGCCGTGAGCTCTCCCTTCAAACGGAGAACTTCGTCGTTGCACGTGAGGGAGGCCATCTCCCTCATGTGCTCCCTTATTGAGCTGGCGGCACTCCGCAGACCCTGTACGCTTTGGCCCTTCAGGCGGGAGGACTTGAAGGCGATCATCTCGATCGACTTCAACCCCTCCTCGACCGCCATCGACAGCTGGTCGGTCCTCAACACCGGTACAGCTGCCGACGTCGGCGCCTCCTCCATCGTCGGGGATTTTCGGAGGAAGGAGCGCCGCCCCTCCTCCCGCCTCAAACGCTCCTCCTCCTTGGCCTGGAAAGCGGCCCGCGCGAGCTCTTCCTCCGCCTGGAGCTCGAGCTCGCGCTCCTTGGCCGCAATATAAGTGGCCCTGGCTTGGGCCAGGCCAACATACATCCCCGTCGTTGGCGGGCGCCCACGCCCTCTTTTAACGGACTGGCCCCTGATGTTGCTGGGGCCAGTCGACTCCTCACCGTCGCTGCCCGACTCACCAGGGCTCTTACTGTTGCAGCGTTTACGCTGCCACAACCTGGGGGTCGAGGAGGGACGGGAGGAAACCGTTTCCATTGACTGACAGCTGCTGTCAGAGTCAGACAGCTGTGGCCAGTCACATTTTGCGTCTCTGCACGCACTATGCGGGGTCGTGTCGCACCGCGACAGCGTCACCCGCAATTCCTTCTCGCCCGGGGTTGGAGTCCCGGGCCTCGACACTTTCGCGTCGCTCTCTACTACGTCATTTATGTTTTTGTTTTTATTAAGATTGATTTCATTTGCCATGTTATTCCCACGAGAAGAGACTAAGGGTTTCACTCCCTGGGTGACGCTCATTCCAGGGAGCGGGCTAAATACTGCAGGGTTCGCCAGGTGCCCGTACAGGTTTTAACGACTTCGCTGTCGGGTTTTAAAGACTGTCCTTGTCGCGGGCCGGCCAATTAAGGCAAGCCCTCCGGTCCCTAAGGACACCACGTACCGACTGGAGCCACCAGTCAGATGGTTGCGATGACCTTAGGGGCTACGGAACGCGAGGAGGGTGGCTGGTCCTCCCCAACACCGACGCCTGTGTAGACCCCTGCGCGAGCAGTAGGCCTACGCGTCCACGACTCTCCCCGCTTCTACCGGCCGCAGCCGGGAGCAGACAACAACAAGCTGCGTCGCGACGCTACAACCGGGTCTCCGGGAGCTATCGCGACGCCACAGACCTTGCAGGCCCGCCAGACAACGACCCCCTCGTGCAATGGGGTCAGCTTCAGTCGAGAAGACGACCGACAACCACCGCGCTTCTACCGGCGAAAAAGCCGGGAGCGGACAACAACAAGCTGCGCCGCGACGCTACAACCGAATCTCCGGGAGACGTCGCGACGCCGCAGGCCTTGAAGACCCGCCAAACCACGACCCCCATGTACAAAGGGTCAGCTTCGGTCTGTGATACGACCGACCAATCGACGATAACAAACGCTTCCACCGTTGCCGGGAGCGGAACGCCACAATCTTGTCACAGCACTGACTCGCGTGACACCGCGGGCCTAGCAGGCCCGCCAGACCACGACCCCCTCGTGCAATGGGGTCGGCTGTCGGGATATTGGTTCATCGACTTACAGGGGCAGCAGATTTTAGCGCTGCGCCTGTTAGCCGACTATCCAGGATGCACCGTCTTAGTCCAGTTGCCACTCCCCCCGGGCATATAGCCCGAAGGGATAGGAAACCGGTCCAAGCACACTAGGAGGTTCCCCGACCTAGCACCCCAGGTTAGGTTAGGTTTTTTTTTTTTTTTTTTTTTTTTTTGTTGACGCGGGGAATGCGTTTAGGCACCGTCATCCCAGCTACGGGGGTAGCTGGGACGGTGTGTGGGACTCACCGGTCCCGGAAACAGGGACCGTCCTACCCACTAAACCCCGCGGTGTTCCGACTCACCCTATAGCCGGGCCGAGGGATATGAAAAGTAGATTCTACATCGACCCGGCTAGGGATGCCCCGTAAGGTTGGGGCTCTCCTCGGGGGACCAGATGGTCGGCCCCCGGAGCTCCCTAAGGAGCTGAAGAAAGACAAGCCCGCATCGCACCGCCCTCGAACGTCCCTCTGAAAGCAGAGGGGGCAGAGAGCGGCCGAGCGGGCGGGCACTAAGGCACCTCCGGAACACGAGGAGGTGCCTTCCGCCAAACGATCATCGGTGGGTGAGGTCCCCCGACCACCACCCACCGGAACAGCACTAGTCGGGGGCGCGCACGAAAGCTGCCATGCGGCGCCCCCGAACCGGACGGCGAGGCGGGAGCGTTAGACCTGCACGCTCCCGAACTCGCAGCTCCTCTCTCTTTGCCGCCATCACCTCACAAGCAAACGAGGTGACGGCGGCCCAACATTCCTGGCTGCCGACCATGGCTTGCACCACGGCCGGCAGCGACAAATTATTTCCAACACGGCCCGTGAGGGCGACACGCGGCCCGTCCCACGCCGCGCACTCGGCGAGTGTGTGCTCAGCCGAGTCCACGGCGCCACTTGAGCAGTGACGGCACACGGGGTCCGACTCCACACCCACCACCTCCCACAGGTACTTGGCGAAACAGCCATGTCCTGTGAGGAGCTGAGTGAGGTGGTACGTCGGCGCACCGTGCGCCCTCTCTACCCAAGGCCGAAGAACGGGCCGGACAGCCCCCACGAGCCGCGCGCTCGCAGAGGGAACAACCAATCTATTGGCCCACTTCCGGAAGAGATCGTCGCGAGCAGACTGTCTCCAGCGATCGATCTCGTCCGGGAGTGGGCGACCTCCATTAATCCGCACCAGGGCGCTTTCATAGTACACGCGAGTGAGGACTCCAGCCTCGAGATCCCACGGGGGGCTTCCGCCAATCAGACACGCCGCCTCGTAAGAGACGGTGCAGTACGCTCTCGCAGCCCTCTGCGCAATCACCCGCTGCGGTCTCCGCAGCAGGGGGATGGTTTTGGCGCAGAGAGCATCCGCCCAAATGGGCGCTCCGTAGAGCGCCTTGGAGCGCACTACACCGTCGTAGAGACGGCGACATGAACTTTCCGGCCCCCCTTTATTGGGGAGCAGCCGCGCCAGCCTTCCGGCGTATGACACCAGTTTTGGTGCCAGGCGCCGGAAGTGCTCGACGAAACCCCATCGACTATCGAGGACCAATCCTAGGTACTTCATGGTCTCCCCGATAGCGATGGGGGTGCCGCTCACCACAATGAAGGAATCTCGAGGTGGCCCCCGCCGAGGCCCGTGGAAAAACACGGCCTCGGACTTTTCGAGAGCCACCTGGAGTCCCAGCGCCCTGATGCGGCTGACCACCTGGGCAACGCCCGCGGTGGCCAGAACCTTCGCGTACCTGAATTCTGGGCCCCGCGCGGTGACGAGGGTGTCGTCGGCGTAGCATATAATGCCGACCCCCGTAAGAGTTGCACCGCGCAGGACCCAGTCATAGCCGATGTTCCACAGGAGCGGACCAAGCACCGACCCCTGTGGAACACCGCACGACATCTCCTTGCGGACTATTCCCGACCGGGCCGGGTAGATAATGGCCCGGTCCACGAAATAGTCCGCAAGGACGCGCCTGAGGTACCACGGGACGTTGTGGTACCTCAGCGCCTCGGCGATGGTCTGCCAGGGGATGGTGTTGAAGGCGTTCGCGATGTCCAGCGACACCGCCAACAACACCTCCCCCCGACCGACCGCCTCTTCGACGCTGTCCCTGAGTCGGGAGATGGCGTCTAGGGTAGACCGCCCGCGACGGAACCCGTACTGGCCGTCGTCGAGGTTGGGCCCCGCCCCCTCAAGGTGCCCGACGAGACGAGCAGCGAGCACCCGCTCGAAAAGCTTGCTCATCTCGCCGAGCAAAACAATAGGGCGGTAGGCCGACGGCGACTCGACGGGGCGCCCGTGCTTCTTGATCAGCACGAGCTTCCCCGTCTTCCACGTTCGCGGGACCCTACCCGACGCCAAACACTCCGACATCAGGGAGAGCGTCTCCTCTTCGAACGCCGGCATGACCAGGGCGACGACCCGCCCTGGGATGCCGTCCGGACCGGGGGCGCGGTGTCTCAACTTGAGCTTGAGAACCGCCGCCCCCAACTCGGCATCGGACACGGGCGGGATCGCCTCCGTGTCAGCCGGCGTTCCCTCTGGTGCTGCCATACTCGGCGGGACCCACTCTTCCCGCGCAGGGAAGAGGGAGCTGACTACTTCATTTACGAAGGTGGGCTCGAGAGACCTGGTAAGCGGGGGCGCATAAGGCCGGAGTTTGTCGCTCACGGCCTTATACGGGCGCCCCCACGGATCTCCATTCAACGTCTCGAGCCACACCTTCCACGACTCATCTTTGGCGGCCTTGATTGCCGAGCGAAGGGCCGCTCGGGCGTCCCGGTATGCGGCGCGCAACTCCTCCACGAGGACAGGGTTTCCGTTCCTTCGACCGCGGTAGCGGGTGTACCGACGCTGGGCTGCGTGACTAGCAGCACGCAGCCCCTCCAGGTCGTCGTTCCACCAGTACACCCGCCGCCGCGGGTGAACTGATCCTGCCCTCCGCATCGCCGCATCGCAGACGCGGGTCAGAGCCTCGGACAACCGCTCCGACCTCGCGTCTACGTCCGGGTTTCCGCCAAACGCGGCCCATCGCTCGACGATGGCCGCCTCTTCCGCCAGCTCCCGGTTAAGCGATTTCAGTCGCCACCGTGGGCCCTCACCGGCCAGGGGACGGTCCTGAGCCCTCAGGGCGGGGGAGACGATATCGAACCGGACATACCGGTGGTCCGACATCGTCTCCACCTCCGTTACCACCCTCCAGCCACGTACGTGGTTCGCCAGACCAGAACTGGCGAAGGACACGTCCACGATGGACGTGTTCCCGTTCTCCCCCACGTACGTGGGGACCGTCCCCTGATTTAGCAGCACCAGATCCATGGACACCGCCCAATCCTCCAACAACTCCCCCCGCAAGTCCGTCGCCGGAGATCGGAAGCACAGGGCGCTGCGGTCAACTCCCGCAGCACACCTGGCCCCCACGTGCCCCACATCCAGGCAGCGGAAGCACCGCTGCGGCCTGGGATCCAAAAGGACCGCACGGACGCGGGTCCAACCGATGACGAGGGCGCGGCCATCCGTTACTAGTTTGGCCGCTGCGACGGGGCACTTCACCCACGCCGTGCCCTCCCTGCTTGCCTGGCGGATTATATTACCGACAACGACGCTGGTGATGGCGCAACCTCCAACGTCCGCCACCACCCGCGCCACAGCCTCCTTTGTCGCCGAATCGCCAAACCGGAGATGCGCAGCTCCGCGCACTTCTCCGGCCTGGCGATGCGAACGTCGTCGCCGAGGGATGTCCTTAATTTTTCTGCCAATGCGTCCGCTTTGGCACTCCTCTCCGCACCAGCCACCTCGAGGATACGTCCCCCGGTGGCTGCAGTGCGGAAGCGCAGGCCGTCGATGCCGAGGCTTTTGAGGTCGATTGACCTCTCAGCCTCGGCAAGTTTTTCGGCGTAAGTAACGCCCCGAACCTCCGCCTCCCGCTGCAGCGTAATAACCACCGCTGCTGTTCGCGGTGAGCGGAGATTCGGGGCGCTCTTCTTCTTTGCGCCTGTCTTCGCGGGTGCCCTAGCGGGCGCATTAGCGGGTTTCTTCGGCCGCTTGACGACGTTGTTCCACGTCTCAGTTTGGGACTGAGACGTGGAAGCCGGGGCCGGTTGAGTTAAGGCCGACTGGCGCTCTCTGCGCGTCGCCTCCACCTCACGTGCCGCAGCGCTCCTCTTCTTTCGGTTCCCCTTCTTCCCCTGAGTAGGGGGAGAAGAGGAAGAGGCCGACGGAACGGCCGCAACAGGTTCCGTCACGTCCACCTCAGATGTGGAATGGACGGCAGGTAGAGGCGCGGCGGCAGAGGCGCCAGCGGCCTTGCGCTTTGAGCGCGTGGGCGCCGAAGCGCCGACAGAAGGGCCCGTTGACTGGGCGACAGGTGCACCGCCAGGTGCTGGAGCACCGGCCATGCGGGCAGCGTTGCGTGCGTCCGCCGCTAGGGGAGGACGCAACCGAGGCGCCGGGAGCAGCCGATCCTCGAAGCCGGCGCGGCGCGCGTCGATGAGGTACAGCACCTCATCACGCGACAGCCCCGCCGACGGTGTTGGAGCGGCGCTCAACTGGCGCCTCATTTCCTCCATCTGGCCACGCACGGCCGCGAGCTCTCCCTTAAGGCGCATGATTTCATCATTGCACTTAAGGGAGGCCATCTCCCTCATGTGCTCCAGTATTGACCCGGCGGCACTCCGCAGGCCCTGGACGCTCTGGCCCTTCAGGCGGGAGGATTTGTAGGCGATCGTATCGATCGCTTTCACCGCCTCCTCTACCGCATTCGACAGCTGCTCCTCTGCCCCCTTTATTGGGGAGCAGCCGCGCCAGCCTTCCGGCGTATGACACCAGTTTGGGTGCCAGGCGCCGGAAGTGCTCGACGAAACCCCATCGGCTATCGAGGACCAATCCTAGGTACTTCATGGTCTCCCCGATAGCGATGGGGGTGCCGCTCACCACAATGAAGGAATCTCGAGGTGGCCCCCGCCGAGGCCCGTGGAAAAACACGGCCTCGGACTTTTCGAGAGCCACCTGGAGTCCCAGCGCCCTGATGCGGCTGACCACCTGGGCAACGCCCGCGGTGGCCAGAACCTTCGCGTCCCTGAATTCTGGGCCCCGCGCGGTGACGAGGGTGTCGTCGGCGTAGCATATAATGCCGACCCCCGTTAGAGTTGCACCGCGCAGGACCCAGTCATAGCCGATGTTCCACAGGAGCGGACCAAGCACCGACCCCTGTGGAACACCGCACGACATCTCCTTGCGGACTATTCCTGACCGGGCCGGGTAGATAATGGCCCGGTCCACGAAATAGTCCGCAAGGACGCGCCTGAGGTACCGCGGGACGTTGTGGTACCTCAGCGCCTCGGCGATGGTCTGCCAGGGGATGGTGTTGAAGGCGTTCGCGATGTCCAGCGACACCGCCAACAACACCTCCCCCCGACCGACCGCCTCTTGGACGCTGTCCCTGAGTCGGGAGATGGCGTCCAGGGTAGACCGCCCGCGACGAAACCCGTACTGGCCGCCGTCGAGGTTGGGCCCCGCCCCCTCAAGGTGCCCGACGAGACGAGCAGCGAGCACCCGCTCGAAAAGCTTGCTCATCTCGCCGAGCAGAACAATGGGGCGGTAGGCCGACGGTGACTTGACGGGGCGCCCGTGCTTCTTAAGCAGCACGAGCTTCCCGGTCTTCCACGTCCGCGGGACTCTACCCGACGCCAAACACTCCGACATCAGGGAGAGCGTCTCTTCTTCGAACGCCGGCATGACCAGGGCGACGACCCGCCCTGGGATGCCGTCCGGACCGGGGGCGCGGTGTCTCATCTTGAGTTTGAGAACCGCTGCCCCTAACTCGGCATCGGACACGGGCGGAATCGCCTCCGTGTCAGCCGGCGTTCCATCTGGTGCCGCCATACACGGCGGGACCCACTCTTCCCGCGCAGGGAAGAGGGAGCTGACAACTTCACTAGTGAAGGTGGGCTCGAGAGACCTAGTGAGCGGGGGCGCATAAGGCCGGAGTTTGTCGCTCACGGCCTTATACGGGCGCCCCCACGGATCTCCATTTAAAGTCTCGAGCCACACCTTCCACGACTCGTCTTTGGCGGCCTTGATCGCCGAGCGAAGGGCCGCTCGGGCGTCCCGGTATGCGGCGCGCAACTCCTCCACGAGGACAGGGTTTCCGGCCCTACGACCGCGGTAGCGGGTGTATCTTCGTTGGGCTGCGTGACTAGCAGCACGCAGCCCTTCAAGGTTGTCGTTCCACCAATACACCCGCCGCCGCGGCTGGACAGACCCTGCCCTTCGCATCGCCGCATCGCAGACGCGAGTCAGAGCCTCAGATAACCGCTCCGACCTCGCGTCCACGCTCGGGTTTCCGCCAAACGCGGCCCATCGCTCGACGATGGCCGCCTCTTCTGCCAGCTCCCGGTTCAGCGTGTTTAAGCGCCACCGTGGGCCCTCACCGGCCAGGGGACGATCGTGGGTCCTCAGGGCGGGGGAGACGATATCAAATCGGACATACCGGTGGTCCGACATCATCGACAACTGGCAAAGGACAGGTCAACAATGGACCTGTTGCCATTGTCCCCCACGTACGTGTGGACCGCCCCCTGGTTCAGCAACACCAGATCCATGGACACCGCCCAATCCTCCAACAACTCCCCCCGCAAGTCCGTCGCCGGAGATCCCCACGCCGTAGAGTGGGCGTTGAAGTCCCCGACGACGATGAGCGGGGTGGGGTGTGCTTCCGCCACAAGAGCCCCGAGCTCAACGAGTAACTGCTCAAATTGAGCACGGGTCTTCCTGGGCGGACAGTACACCCCGATCACTGCAGCGTCTCCCAGCAGCGCGAGGACGCACATTCGTCCTTGGGACACCCTATCAAAGGCGCCCCGCTGGGAGACGATAGCCACTTCACCGTCGCGGTCGCTGGCCCAATCATCACGGGCACGAACCGCGTACGGTTCGGCGACTACAGCCACGGTCGTCTGCCACTGCGCTACGGACTGGATCAAAACATCCTGGGCCGCAGCGCAGTGCCTGACGTTGGCCTGCAGGACCGAGAATGTGGACATCTAGGATTGAGCGGTGTCCATAACCTCCTCAGCTAGGGTGGGAGCGGGGTCCGCCACCGGCCCGACCCGCCTCCCACCGACTCCTCCTCGGCGACGACGCCGTTTCTTTGACGCCGCCAGGCAAGCCTTGGCGCCCAGGCGGTGCGCAGCGGTCTCTCCCGCCGCCGCACACACGGGGCAGTGCGGATCCGCGGTGCAGCCGGCCGCTTTGTGGCCGGGCTGCCCGCAGCGGAAGCACAGGGCGCTGCGGTCAACTCCCGCAGCACACCTGGCCCCCACATGCCCCACATCCAGGCAGCGGAAGCACCGCTGCGGCCTGGAGTCCAGAAGGACCGCACGGACGCGGGTCCAGCCAATGACGAGGGCGCGGCCATCTGTGATTAATTTGGCCGCTGCGACCGGGCACTTGACCCACGCCGTGCCCTCCCTTGTTGCCTGGCGGGTAATTTCACCAACGGTGACGCTGGTGGCGGCGCAACCTCCAACTTCTGCCACCACCCGCGCCACGACCTCTTTTGTTGCGGCAGGTTTTTTTTTTTTTTTTGTTGACGCGGGGAATGCATTTAGGCACCGTCATCCCAGCTACGGGGGTAGCTGGGACGGTGTGTGGGACTCACCGGTCCCGGAAGAAGGGACCGTCCTACCCACTAAACCCCGCGGTGTTCCGACTCACCCTATAGCCGGGCCGAAGGATATGAAATTGAAGATTCTACGTCGACCCGGCTAGGGATGCCCCGTAGGGTTGGGGCTCTCCTCGGGGGACCAGATGGTCGGCCCCCCGGAGCTCCCTAAGGAGCTGAAGAAAACAAGCCCGCATCGCACCGCCCTCGTACGTCCCTCTGAAAGCAGAGGGGGCAGAGAGCGGCCGAGCGGGCGGGCACTAAGGCACCTCCGGAACACGGGGAGGTGCCTTCCGCCAAACGATCATCGGTGGGTGAGGTCCCCCGACCACCACCCACCGGGACAACACTAGTCGGGAGCGCGCATGAATTGAGCCATGCGACGCCCCCGAACCGGACGACGAGGCGGGAGCGTTTGACCTGCACGCTCCCGCACCCGCAACTCTTCTCTCTTGGCCGCCATCACCTCACAAGCAAACGAGGTGACGGCGGCCCAACACTCCTGGCTGCCGACCATGGCTCTCACCACGGCCGGCAGCGACAAATCGTTTCCAACACGGCCCGTGAGGGCGACTCGCGGCCCGTCCCACGCCGCGCACTCGGCGAGTGTGTGCTCTGCCGAGTCCACGGCGCCACTTGGGCAGTGACGGCACACGGGGTCCGACTCCACACCCACCACCTCCCACAGGTACTTGGCGAAACAGCCATGTCCTGTGAGGAGCTGAGTGAGGTGGTACGTCGGCGCACCGTGCGCCCTCTCTACCCAAGGCCGAAGAACGGGCCGGACAGCCCCCACGAGCCGCACGCTCGCAGAGGGACACTCAATCCTAATGGCCCACTTCCGGAAGAGATCGTCGCGAGCAGACTGTCTCCAGCGATCGATCTCGTCCGGGAGTGAGCGACCTCCATTACTCCGCACCAGGGCGCTTTCCTCGTACCCACGTTTGAGGACTCCAGCCTCGAGGTCCCACGGGGGGCTTCCGCCAATAAGACACGCCGCCTCGTAAGAGACGGTGCAGTACGCTCTCGCCGCCCTCTGCGCAATCACCCGCTGCGGCCTCCGCAGCAGGGGGATGGTTTTGGCGCAGAGAGCATCCGCCCAAATCGGCGCTCCGTAGAGCGCCTTGGAGCGCACTACACCGTCATAGAGACGGCGACATGCACTTTCCGGCCCCCCTTTATTGGGGAGCAGCCGCGCCAGCCTTCCGGCGTATGACACCAGTTTGGGTGCCAGGCGCCGGAAGTGCTCGACGAAACCCCATCGACTATCGAGGACCAATCCTAGGTACTTCATGGTCTCCCCGATAGCGATGGGGGTGCCGCTCACCACAATGTTGGAACCTCGAGGTGGCCCCCGCCGAGGCCCGTAGAAAAACACGGCCTCGGACTTTTCGAGAGCCACCTGGAGTCCCAGCGCCCTGATGCGGCTGACCACCTGGGCAACGCCCGCGGTGGCCAGAACCTTCGCGTCCCTGAACTCTGGGCCCCGCGCGGTGACAAGGGTGTCGTCGGCGTAGCAAAGAATGCCGACTCCCCTAAGCGTGGCACCGCGCAGGACCCAGTCGTAGCCGATGTTCCACAGGAGCGGACCAAGCACCGACCCCTGCGGAACACCGCACGACATCTCCTTGCGGACTATTCCCGATCGGGCCGGGTAGATGATGGCCCGGTCCACGAAGTAGTCCGCAAGGACGCGCCTGAGGTACCACGGGACGTTGTGGTACCTCAGCGCCTCGGCGATGGTCTGCCAGGGGATGGTGTTGAAGGCGTTCGCGATGTCCAGCGACACCGCCAACAACACCTCCCCCCGACCGACCGCCTCTTGGACGCTGTCCCTGAGTCGGGAGATGGCGTCTAGGGTAGACCGCCCGCGACGGAACCCGTACTGGCCGCCGTCGAGGTTGGGCCCCGCCCCCTCAAGGTGCCCGACGAGACGAGCAGCGAGCACCCGCTCGAAAAGCTTGCTCATCTCGCCGAGCAGAACAATGGGGCGGTAGGCCGACGGCGACTCGACGGGGCGCCCGTGCTTCTTAAGCAGCACGAGCTTTCCCGTCTTCCACGTTCGCGGGACCCTACCCGACGCCAAACACTCCGACATCAGGGAGAGCGTCTCTTCTTCGAACGCCGGCATGACCAGGGCGACGACCCGCCCTGGGATGCCGTCCGGACCAGGGGCGCGGTGTCTCAACTTGAGCTTGAGAACCGCCGCCCCTAACTCGGCATCGGACACGGGCGGGATCGCCTCCATGTCAGCCGGCGTTCTGTCTGGTGCTGCCATACTCGGCGGGACCCACTCTTCCCGCGCAGGGAAGAGGGAGCTGACAACTTCATTGACGAAGGTGGGCTCGAGAGACCTGGTGAGCGGGGGCGCATAAGGCCGGAGTTTATCGCTCACGACCTTATACGGGCGCCCCCACGGATCTCCGTTCAAAGTCTCGAGCCACACCTTCCATGACTCGTCCTTCGCGGCCTTGATTGCCGAGCGAAGGGCCGCTCGGGCGTCCCTGTATGCGGCGCGCAACTCTTCTTCGAGGACAGGGTTCCTGGCCCTACGACCGCGGTAGCGGGTGTACCTCCGTTGGGCTGCGTGACTAGCGGCACGCAGCCCCTCAAGGTTGTCATTCCACCAATACACCCGCCGCCGCGGGTGGACAGACCCTGCCCTCCGCATCGCCGCATCGCAGACGCGAGTCAGAGCCTCAGATAACCGCTCCGACCTCGCGTCCACGTCCGGACTTCCACCGAACGCGGCCCATCGCTCGACGATGGCCGCCTCTTCTGCCAGCTCCCGGTTCAGCGTGTTTAACCGCCACCGTGGGCCCTCACCGGCCAGGGGACGATCCTGGGTCCTCAGGGCGGGGGAGACGATATCGAACCGTACGTACCGGTGGTCCGACATCGTCTCCACCTCCGTGACCACCCTCCACCCACGTACGTGGTTCGCCAGGTCAGAACTGGCGAAGGACAGGTCAACAATGGACCTGTTGCCATTGTCCCCCACGTACGTGTGGACCGCCCCCTGGTTCAGCAGCACCAGACCCATGGACACCGCCCAATCCTCCAACAACTCCCCCCGCAAGTCGGTCGCCGGAGATCCCCACGCCGTAGAGTGGGCGTTGAAGTCCCCGACGACGATGAGCGGGGTGGGGTGTGCTTCCGCCACAAGAGCCCCGAGCTCAACGAGTAACTGCTCAAATTGAGCACGGGTCTTCCTGGGCGGACAGTACACCCCGATCACTGCAGCGTCTCCCAGCAGCGCGAGGACGCACATTCGTCCTTTGGACACCTTATCAAAGGCGCCCCGCTGGGAGACGATAGCCACTTCACCGTCGCGGTCGCTGGCCCAATCATCACGGGCACGAACCGCGTACGGTTCGGCGACTACAGCCACGGTCGTCTGCCACTGCGCTACGGACTGGATCAAAACATCCTGGGCCGCAGCGCAGTGCCTGACGTTGGCCTGCAGGACCGAGAATGTGGACATCTAGGATTGAGCGGTGTCCATAACCTCCTCAGCTTGGGTGGGAGCGGGGTCCGCAACCGGCCCGACCCGCCTCCCACAGACTCCTCCTCGGCGACGACGCCGTTTCTTGGACGCCGCCAGGCAAGCCTTGGCGCCCAGGCGGTGCGCAGCGGTCTCTCCCGCCGCCGCACACACGGGGCAGTGCGGATCCGCGGCGCAGCCGGCCGCTTTGTGGCCGGGCTGCCCGCAGCGGAAGCACAGGGCGCTGCGGTCAACTCCCGCAGCACACCTGGCCCCCACATGCCCCACATCCAGGCAGCGGAAGCACCGCTGCGGCCTGGAGTCCAGAAGGACCGCACGGACGCGGGTCCAGCCAATGACGAGGGCGCGGCCATCTGTGATTAATTTGGCCGCTGCGACCGGGCACTTGACCCACGCCGTGCCCTCCCTTGTTGCCTGGCGGGTAATTTCGCCAACGGTGACGCTGGTGGCGGCGCAACCTCCAACTTCTGCCACCACCCGCGCCACGACCTCTTTTGTTGCGGCGTCGCCGAGGCCGGAGATGCGCAACTCCGCGCACTTCTCCGGCCTGGCGACGCGAACGTCGTCGCCGAGGGATTCCCTTAATTTGGCCGCCAATGCGTCTGCCTTGGCGCCCCTATCCGCACCCGCCACCTCGAGGATGCGACCCCCGGTGACCGCGGTGCGGAAACGCAAACCCTCGATGCCGAGGCTTTTGAGGTCGATTGACCTCTCAGCCTCGGCAAGCTTCTTCGCATAGGTAACACCCCGCTCCTCCGCTCCTCGCTGCAGCGTGATGACTACTGCTGCAGTTCGCGGTGAGCGGAGGTTCGGGGCGCTCCCCTTTCCGCCAGATTTTGAGGGCGCCTTAGCGGGCGCATTGGCGGGCTTCGATGCCGCTTTCTTCTTGGGCCGCTTAGCAACTTCATTCCACGTCTCAGTTTTTGACTGAGACGTGGAGGCCGGTATTTCGGTTGAGGCTGGCTGGCGCTCCCGGCGCGTCGCCTCCACCTCACGCGCCGCTGCGTTTTAATAATGAGGTACAGCACCTCATCACGCGACAGCCCCGCCGACGGTGTTGGAGCGGCGCTCATCTGGCGCCTCATTTCCTCCATCTGGGCCCGCACGGCCACGAGCTCTCCCTTTAGACGCATTATCTCGTCGTTGCATTTGAGGGAGGCCATCTCCCTCATATGCTCCAGTATTGACCCGGCGGCACTCCGCAGGCCCTGGACGCTCTGGCCCTTCAGGCGGGAGGATTTGTAGGCGATCGTATCGATCGCCTTCACCGCCTCCTCTACCGCCTTCGACAGCTGCTCGCACCGCAATACCGGAGCAGCTGCCGACGTCGACGCCTCCTCCTCCATTGTCGGGGATTTGCGGAGGAAGGAGAGTCGCCTATCCTCCCGCCGCCGACGCTCCTCCGACGCTTCGCGTGCGGCCTGCGCGAGCTCTTCCTCCGCTTGGAGCTCGAGCTCGCGCTCCTGGGCCGCAATATAGTTGGCCTTGGCTACGGCTGCCGTACAGGCGAAATCAGCCGCACAGGCGGAACAGCCGCACATGCGGCCGCTGCCGCACAGCAACTTGCTCCAACCGGCCGCAGCCGGGAGCATACCTCGCGTATTCACAAAACCGCGGGCCTTGAAGGCCCGCCATTCCACGACCCCCTCGTGCAATGGGGTCAACTCCGTCAAATGACGGCCAGAAACGGCGCAGGTGCGCCGTACCACACACCCCTACCAATGCTGCACGCAGCGGCCGCACAGGCGGAAGGGCCGCACAGGCGGAACGGCCGCACAGACGGACCAGCCGTACAGGCAGGCAGAAGCCCACACGCAGCAGCCGCCCAAGCTGCCGCGTGCCGAGGGGCTTAACTGCCGCACATACATACGGCTGCCGTACAGGCGAAATCAGCCGCACAGGCGGAACAGCCGCACATGCGGCCGCTGCCGCACAGCAACTTGCTCCAACCGGCCGCAGCCGGGAGCGAACTTCACAAATATGGTTGCGACGCTTCTACTGGGTATCCAGGAGCTGTCGCAACCCCGCGGACCTTGAAGGCTCGCCATACTACGACCCCCTCGTGCAATGGGGTCGGCTTCGGTCGGAAAGACCGACGAACGACAGCGCTTCTACCGGCCGTAGCCGGGAGCGGACGCCACAATTGTCGCGGCGGTGAACGCCGCAACCGCAGGCCTAGCAGGCCCGCCATACCCACGACCCCCTTCGTCATGGGGTCGGTTGTCGGGATATTGGTTCATCGACTTACAGGGGCAGCAGACTCCAGCGCTGCGCCTGTTAGCCGACTATCCAGGATGCACCGTCTTGGTCCAGTTGCCACTCCCCCCGGGCATATAGCCCGAAGGGATAGGAAACCGGTCCAAGCTCACGAGGAGGTTTCCCGACCTAGCACCCCAGGTTAGGTTAGGTTTTTTTTTTTTTTTTTTTTTTTTTTTTTGACGCGGGGAACGCATTTACGCGCCTTCATCCCAGCTTCAGGGGCAGCTGGGATGGTGTGTGGGACTCCCGGCCCGGTCCGGAATGGACCGTCCTACCCACTAAACCCCGCGGTGTTCCTCCTCACCCTTTAGCCGGGCCGAGGGATATCAAAAGATTATTCACGTCGACCCGGCTAGGGGCGCCGCGTTAATTCGGAGCTCTCCTCGGGGGAGCCAGATGGGCGGCTCCCCAAAGCTCTCTAAGGAGCTGAAAAAACCACGCCTGCACCGCTCTCGAGCGCCCCTCTGTCATAGAGGAGTCAGAGAGCGGCTGGCGCAGGCGTGCGCTAATGGGCACCCCCGGAACACGGGGAAGGTGCCCACCGCCATGTGACCGTTGGAGGGCGGGGTCCCCCAACCTTACGCCCTCGGTCATGAAACAATCGGGGGTCGTGCGCTAGCTCCTAGCGCAGGCGCCCCCAAACTGCATGACAGGGCGGGAGCATTTACCCAAACTCCCGCCCTTCCATGCAGTGCCTCTCATAATTCGCCACTATCGCCTCGCCAGCAAATGTGGTGGAGCGACAGCAGCAACACGATACAATCGGGGGCGCGCAGTGAACTCCTTACTGCGCCGCCCCCGAACTGCACGGCGAAGCGGGAGTATTTTCCATTACTCCCGCTCCCCCGCGCCTCCCTCTTTGCCGCCATCACCTCGTCAACTGACGAGGCAATAGCGGCCCAGCACTGCTGCTGCCGACCGTGTTGCTACTCACGGCCGGCAGCAACACACACCACCGAGCACCCCACAGGTGGGCTGCTCCCGCCTCGGCCGGAATTTGCCAGAGTAGCACCACTCCCCCATAGAGGAAGGGGAGTGGTCGCTACTCCGTTGCCCAGGATGCACCACGAGGAGGACCCGACCCATTGGGGTCCCGAAGATGTTCGCAGGACCCCGCATCCCAGGTTTTTTTTTTTTTTGTTGACGCGGGGAATGCATTTAGGCACCGTCATCCCAGCTACGGGGGTAGCTGGGACGGTGTGTGGGACTCACCGGTCCCGGAAGAAGGGACCGTCCTACCCACTAAACCCCGCGGTGTTCCGACTCACCCTATAGCCGGGCCGAAGGATATGAAGTTGAAGATTCTACGTCGACCCGGCTAGGGATGCCCCCCGCATCCCAGGTTAGGTTAGGTTAGGTTAGGTTAGGTTAGGTTAGGTTAGGTTAGGTTTTTTTTTTTGTTGACGCGGGGAATGCGTTTAGGCACCGTCATCCCAGCTACGGGGGTAGCTGGGACGGTGTGTGGGACTCACCGGTCCCGGCAGAAGGGACCGTCCTACCCACTAAACCCCGCGGTGTTCCGACTCACCCTATAGCCGGGCCGAGGGATATGAAAATTAAGATTCAACGTCGACCCGGCTAGGGATGCCCCGTAAGGTTGGGGCTCTCCTCGGGGGGCCAGATGGTCTGCCCCCCGGAGCTCCCTAAGGAGCTGAAGAAAAGAAAACAAGCCCGCATCGCACCGCCCTCGTACGTCCCTCTGGAAGCAGAGGGGGCAGAGAGCGGCCGAGCGGGCGGGCACTAAGGCACCTCCGGAACACGGGGAGGTGCCTTCCGCCAAACGATCATCGGTGGGCGGGGTCCCCCGACCACCACCCACCGGAACAACACTAGTCGGGAGCGCGCATGAATTGAGCCATGCGACGCCCCCGAACCGGACGGCGAGGCGGGAGCGTTAGACCTGCACGCTCCCGCACCCGCAGCTCCTCTCTCTTTGCCGCCATCACCTCATTGGCAAAAGAGGTGACGGCGGCCCAACACTCCTGGCTGCCGACCATGGCTTGCACCACGGCCGGCAGCGACAAATCAACACCGATACGGCCCGTGAGGGCGACACGCGGCCCGTCCCACGCCGCGCACTCGGCGAGTGTGTGCTCAGCCGAGTCCACGGCGCCACTTGGGCAGTGACGGCACACGGGGTCCGACTCCACACCCACCACCTCCCACAGGTACTTGGCGAAACAGCCATGTCCTGTGAGGAGCTGAGTGAGGTGGTACGTCGGCGCACCGTGCGCCCTCTCTACCCAAGGCCGAAGAACGGGCCGGACAGCCCCCACGAGCCGCGCGCTCGCAGAGGGAACAACCAACCTATTGGCCCACTTCCGGAAGAGATCGTCGCGAGCAGACTGTCTCCAGCGATCGATCTCGACCTCCATTAATCCGCACCAGGGCGCTTTCATTATACACGCGAGTGAGGACTCCAGCCTCGAGATCCCACGGGGGGCTTCCGCCAATTAGACACGCCGCCTCGTAAGAGACGGTGCAGTACGCTCGCGCCGCCCTCTGCGCAATCACCCGCTGCGGCCTCCGCAGCAGGGGGATGGTTTTGGCGCAGAGAGCGTCCGACCAAATAGGCGCTCCGTAGAGCGCCTTGGAGCGCACTACACCGTCGTAGAGACGGCGACATGCACTTTCCGGCCCCCCTTTATTGGGGAGCAGCCGCGCCAGCCTTCCGGCGTATGACACCAGTTTGGGTGCCAGGCGCCGGAAGTGCTCGACGAAACCCCACCGACTATCGAGGACCAATCCTAGGTACTTCATGATCTCCCCGATAGCGATGGGGGTGCCGCTCACCACAATGAAGGAATCTCGAGGTGGCCCCCGCCGAGGCCCGTGGAAAAACACGGCCTCGGACTTTTCGAGAGCCACCTGGAGTCCCAGCGCCCTGATGCGGCTGACCACCTGGGCAACGCCCGCGGTGGCCAGAACCTTCGCGTACCTGAATTCTGGGCCCCGCGCGGTGACGAGGGTGTCGTCGGCGTAGCATATAATGCCGACCCCCGTAAGAGTTGCACCGCGCAGGACCCAGTCATAGCCGATGTTCCACAGGAGCGGACCAAGCACCGACCCCTGTGGAACACCGCACGACATCTCCTTGCGGACTATTCCCGAGCGGGCCGGGTAGATAATGGCCCGGTCCACGAAATAGTCCGCAAGGACGCGCCTGAGGTACCACGGGACGTTGTGGTACCTCAGCGCCTCGGCGATGGTCTGCCAGGGGATGGTGTTGAAGGCGTTCGCGATGTCCAGCGACACCGCCAACAACACCTCCCCCCGACCGACCGCCTCTTCGACGCTGTCCCTGAGTCGGGAGATGGCGTCTAGGGTAGACCGCCCGCGACGGAACCCGTACTGGCCGCCGTCGAGGTTGGGCCCCGCCCCCTCAAGGTGCCCGACGAGACGAGCAGCGAGCACCCGCTCGAAAAGCTTGCTCATCTCGCCGAGCAAAACAATAGGGCGGTAGGCCGACGGCGACTCGACGGGGCGCCCGTGCTTCTTGATCAGCACGAGCTTCCCCGTCTTCCACGTTCGCGGGACCCTACCCGACGCCAAACACTCCGACATCAGGGAGAGCGTCTCCTCTTCGAACGCCGGCATGACCAGGGCGACGACCCGCCCTGGGATGCCGTCCGGACCGGGGGCGCGGTGTCTCAACTTGAGCTTGAGAACCGCCGCCCCCAACTCGGCATCGGACACGGGCGGGATCGCCTCCGTGTCAGCCGGCGTTCCCTCTGGTGCTGCCATACTCGGCGGGACCCACTCTTCCCGCGCAGGGAAGAGGGAGCTGACTACTTCATTTACGAAGGTGGGCTCGAGAGACCTGGTAAGCGGGGGCGCATAAGGCCGGAGTTTGTCGCTCACGGCCTTATACGGGCGCCCCCACGGATCTCCATTCAACGTCTCGAGCCACACCTTCCACGACTCATCTTTGGCGGCCTTGATTGCCGAGCGAAGGGCCGCTCGGGCGTCCCGGTATGCGGCGCGCAACTCCTCCACGAGGACAGGGTTTCCGTTCCTTCGACCGCGGTAGCGGGTGTACCGACGCTGGGCTGCGTGACTAGCAGCACGCAGCCCCTCCAGGTCGTCGTTCCACCAGTACACCCGCCGCCGCGGGTGAACTGATCCTGCCCTCCGCATCGCCGCATCGCAGACGCGGGTCAGAGCCTCGGACAACCGCTCCGACCTCGCGTCTACGTCCGGGTTTCCGCCAAACGCGGCCCATCGCTCGACGATGGCCGCCTCTTCCGCCAGCTCCCGGTTAAGCGATTTCAGTCGCCACCGTGGGCCCTCACCGGCCAGGGGACGGTCCTGAGCCCTCAGGGCGGGGGAGACGATATCGAACCGGACATACCGGTGGTCCGACATCGTCTCCACCTCCGTTACCACCCTCCAGCCACGTACGTGGTTCGCCAGACCAGAACTGGCGAAGGACACGTCCACGATGGACGTGTTCCCGTTCTCCCCCACGTACGTGGGGACCGTCCCCTGATTTAGCAGCACCAGATCCATGGACACCGCCCAATCCTCCAACAACTCCCCCCGCAAGTCCGTCGCCGGAGATCCCCACGCCGTAGAGTGGGCGTTGAAGTCCCCGACGACGATGAGCGGGGTGGGGTGTGCTTCCGCCACAAGAGCCCCGAGCTCAGCGAGTAACTGCTCAAATTGAGCACGGGTCTTCCTGGGCGGACAGTACACCCCGATCACTGCAGCGTCTCCCAGCAGCGCGAGGACGCACATTCGTCCTTGAGACACCCTATCAAAGGCGCCCCGCTGGGAGACGATAGCCACTTCACCGTCGCGGTCGCTGGCCCAATCATCACGGGCACGATCCGCGTACGGTTCGGCGACTACAGCCACGCTCGTCAGCCACTGCGCTACGGACTGGATCAAAACATCCTGGGCCGCAGCGCAGTGCCTGACGTTGGCCTGCAGGACCGAGAATGTGGACATTTAAGATTGGGTGGTGTCCATAACCTCCTCAGATTGGGTGGGAGCGGGGTCCGCGACCGGCCCGACCCGCTTCCCACCGACTCCTCCTCGGCGACGACGCCGCTTTTTCGACGCCGCCAGGCAAGCCTTGGCGCCCAGGCGGTGCGCAGCGGCCTCTCCCGCCGCCGCACACACAGGGCAGTGCGGATCTGCGGCGCAGCCGGCCGCTTTGTGGCCGGGCTGCCCGCAGCGGAAGCACAGGGCGCTGCGGTCAACTCCCGCAGCACACCTGGCCCCCACGTGCCCCACATCCAGGCAGCGGAAGCACCGCTGCGGCCTGGGATCCAAAAGGACCGCACGGACGCGGGTCCAACCGATGACGAGGGCGCGGCCATCCGTTACTAGTTTGGCCGCTGCGACGGGGCACTTCACCCACGCCGTGCCCTCCCTGCTTGCCTGGCGGATTATATTACCGACAACGACGCTGGTGATGGCGCAACCTCCAACGTCCGCCACCACCCGCGCCACAGCCTCCTTTGTCGCCGAATCGCCAAGACCGGAGATGCGCAGCTCCGCGCACTTCTCCGGCCTGGCGATGCGAACGTCGTCGCCGAGGGATGTCCTTAATTTTTCTGCCAATGCGTCCGCTTTGGCACTCCTCTCCGCACCAGCCACCTCGAGGATACGTCCCCCGGTGGCTGCAGTGCGGAAGCGCAGGCCGTCGATGCCGAGGCTTTTGAGGTCGATTGACCTCTCAGCCTCGGCAAGTTTTTCGGCGTAAGTAACGCCCCGAACCTCCGCCTCCCGCTGCAGCGTAATAACCACCGCTGCTGTTCGCGGTGAGCGGAGATTCGGGGCGCTCTTCTTCTTTGCGCCTGTCTTCGCGGGTGCCCTAGCGGGCGCATTAGCGGGTTTCTTCGGCCGCTTGACGACGTTGTTCCACGTCTCAGTTTGGGACTGAGACGTGGAAGCCGGGGCCGGTTGAGTTAAGGCCGACTGGCGCTCTCTGCGCGTCGCCTCCACCTCACGTGCCGCAGCGCTCCTCTTCTTTCGGTTCCCCTTCTTCCCCTGAGTAGGGGGAGAAGAGGAAGAGGCCGACGGAACGGCCGCAACAGGTTCCGTCACGTCCACCTCAGATGTGGAATGGACGGCAGGTAGAGGCGCGGCGGCAGAGGCGCCAGCGGCCTTGCGCTTTGAGCGCGTGGGCGCCGAAGCGCCGACAGAAGGGCCCGTTGACTGGGCGACAGGTGCACCGCCAGGTGCTGGAGCACCGGCCATGCGGGCAGCGTTGCGTGCGTCCGCCGCTAGGGGAGGACGCAACCGAGGCGCCGGGAGCAGCCGATCCTCGAAGCCGGCGCGGCGCGCGTCGATGAGGTACAGCACCTCATCACGCGACAGCCCCGCCGACGGTGTTGGAGCGGCGCTCAACTGGCGCCTCATTTCCTCCATCTGGCCACGCACGGCCGCGAGCTCTCCCTTAAGGCGCATGATTTCATCATTGCACTTAAGGGAGGCCATCTCCCTCATGTGCTCCAGTATTGACCCGGCGGCACTCCGCAGGCCCTGGACGCTCTGGCCCTTCAGGCGGGAGGATTTGTAGGCGATCGTATCGATCGCTTTCACCGCCTCCTCTACCGCCTTCGACAGCTGCTCGCACCGCAATACCGGAGCAGCTGCCGACGTCGACGCCTCCTTCTCCATCGTCGGGGATTTGCGGAGGAAGGAGAGTCGCCTCTCCTCCCGCCGCCGACGCTCCTCCGACGCTTCGTGTGCGGCCTGCGCGAGCTCTTCCTCCGCTTGGAGCTCGAGCTCGCGCTCCTGGGCCGCAATATAGTTGGCCCTGGCTTGGGCTAGGCCAACATACTGGCCGGTCGTTGGAGGGCGCCCACGCCCTCTTTTACCGGGCTGGCCCCTGATGGTGCTGGGGCCAGCCGACTCCTCACCGTCGCTGCCCGACTCCCCAGGGCTTTTACTGTTGCAGCGCTTGCGCTGCCACAACCTGGGAGTCGGGGAGGGACGGGAGGAAACCGTCATCATCGACTGGCAGCTGCTATCGGAGTCCGACAGCCGCTGCCAGTCGCATTTGTTCGCGCTTTCCGAGAGCGAATTGCGGGTGTCGCAGCGCGACAACGACACCCGCAATTCCCTCCCGCCCTGGGTTGGAGTCCCGGGCCTCGACGCTTTCGCGTCACCCTCGCTATCACTTTTCTTTTTCGCATCCATGATTAACACAACAAAATTCTTCGCAATTCTAATGGCCACAAGTGCAGTCGATGCAGTTCGGTCACCCAACTTGCCACTCCGTTACGGTGGTCAAGTTGGGGTCCAGGGCGGACGACGTGGACGTATGCAATCGACACTTGGGGCCCCGCCCCAGGTTAGGTTAGGTTAGGTTAGGTTAGGTTAGGTTAGGTTTTTTTTTTTTTTTTTTTTTTTTTTTTTTTTTTTTTTTTTTTTTTTTTTTTTGAATCCCGGCTACCATGGGTAGCTGGGTGTGTACCTTACTAATCCCCCGATGTCCATATTTCGGGGTCGTTCCTATGCTATTCCTTTCATACTAGTTCTCGCATTTAAATGGTCTCAATCATGCTTCATACTATGTCTTTCTTTCATTCAACCTTTCACTCTTTTTACAGGTGGGGCGCCTGCTAACCTCGCGTCTACGTTTTCTTTATTTCATGCTTATTTATTATATATTTATATATATAGGTCTACAGGTTAGGAAATAAGTTGTTCTCCACCTCCTTTTCTCTCTTTCTTTTTAAATTTTTATCCTTTATCTTTACATTTTTTATATTTTCTACATTTACAATTTTTATTTTCATATTATACAATTTTGACAATGACAGTTATGTTTCTTAATATTTATCTTTTCATTGGTAGAGTGGGTTGTGGTATTCCCAATTTACCATCCTATATCTTATATCTAACATATCTTCTTAACTATTTCAGCTACAGCTGAGTGGGCTGTGGTTCCACATACAGTTCTATTATATATTCTTACTTATTATTATTTACTTTTTCTTCTTCTCTATCTCATTCTCTTACTCTATACATTTACCAAGTATATTTATTACCAAAGTTTTAGTACATTATAGCATAATATTATACTATGCTACTGTAATTTCACTTCTATACTACTCTATTTCTCATATTGACCATTTTACATATTTCTGTACAGAACTTGATGAATTTGTCTCTCTTTTTACTTATTATTAGGGTTTTTAAATTGTCTACTGTAATTGATATTTCTATTTCCTGTTCAAGGTTGTACCGTTGCCTCGAGAATATTGGGCACTCGACCAGCAAGTGAGGGATGGTTTCCTCTACTTGGGGGTCACAGGCGCACGATGGGTTATCCTTGCACTTGAAACGATTCAAGTACTCAGAGAACCCACCGTGCCCCGTCAGGACCTGCGTGGTGAATTTGTCTGGAGTGAACTTTCTAATAGTCCTGTACGCCTCCACCGCGTTGGGGAAGAAGAGCCTTGTGATCGAGGCGGTGTCGCCGGACTCGTACCGCCGATTCCATTCGTCAAGAGTATCCTGTCGGATACTTCGCTTGACGAACGAGACCGGACACAGGTCGTAATCCGGTGCCCGCCTCGACCGCAACGCTGCTTCTTTTGCCAGTTGGTCGGCCCTCTCATTTCCCTCCATCCCCACGTGCGCCTTTATCCAGAACAAATCTATATGTTTGCCTGTCAGAATACTTTTTATGATGTTTCTTCGGGCCTCTACAGCGAGGGGATGGAGACAATTGGGATTCGCGACCGTCTGGAGTGCCGCTGTCGAGTCGCTGAACACCCCAAAGGTTGCCGCACTGTGTTTGCAGATCGTCCTCGTTGCCTCGCATATGGCCAGCAGTTCTGCCTGGTAAACTGTGCAGAAAGACGGCAGAACTAGTTTACGGGCAGTTGTCTCGACCCCATCTTTCCATAAGGAAAGAGCGGCCCCGACCCTGCCCGCAATCTTGCTGCCGTCGGTGAATATTTTAATTTCTGAATGGCTATTTGCCTCAAATTGGTCAATGTTTCCCAGGCTGGTGAACTGCAGGCGCATATGCTCGGCAGGGTGAGGATTGTCCGCGAAGCAAAGCATTCGCTCGGTCTCCCTCCCGGGCAGTTCCGGCAGTGGTTCGCCCCTTCTAGCTCTATATAAACTGGCTGCCTCCTTGACCCGGAGGTCAAGAGGGAGTATGCCCGCCAGCACTAATGCCGCGTTGAGGGAGACCGTTCGGTATGCTTTGCATATCTTCTGTGCAAAGCTGCGTTGAATAAATTTCAACCTTTTCTGGATGCCCAACCTCTCGACAGCCGGCGCCCATGCGCTGGCCGCGTACAAGACTATTGGTTCCACGGTCGCTGTGTAGATTGTGTGGACAATTTCCGGGTGTAACCCCCAACTTACCTTTGCCGCCCTGGTTAACTGCTTGTGTAATGCGGTGACCTTCCTGACGACGCTCTCTACGTGTGCCTTAAAAGTTAATTTATGGTCGATAATTAACCCCAGTAGTTTTATTTCGTTTGTCGTGTCAATGTCGACCCCGCCCATGACAAGTCTTGGTGTGTCATATTTCAGTTTTCTAGTTATGACCATTGCATTGGTCTTTTGTGGTGCAAATTTTAATTTATTCTTGTCACCCCATGACTTGACATGTGCGAGGGCGGCATTGGCACGCCTTTCGATCTCTCCTCCTGTGTCACCGCAGAAAACCAGGACGACATCATCCGCAAACGCCTGTACGTATTCGCCCTTTTCCTCGAGGCTCTTCAGTAGTGGGTCGAGGAGCAAATTCCAGAGGAGGTTTTTTTTTTTTTTTTTTTGTTGACGCGGGGAATGCATTTAGGCACCGTCATCCCAGCTACGGGGGTAGCTGGGACGGTGTGTGGGACTCACCGGTCCCGGAAGAAGGGACCGTCCTACCCACTAAACCCCGCGGTGTTCCGACTCACCCTATAGCCGGGCCGAAGGATATGAAGTTGAAGATTCTACGTCGACCCGGCTAGGGATGCCCCGTAGGGTTGGGGCTCTCCTCGGGGGACCAGATGGTCGGCCCCCCGGAGCTCCCTAAGGAGCTGAAGAAAACAAGCCCGCATCGCACCGCCCTCGTACGTCCCTCTGAAAGCAGAGGGGGCAGAGAGCGGCCGAGCGGGCGGGCACTAAGGCACCTCCGGAACACGGGGAGGTGCCTTCCGCCAAACGATCATCGGTGGGTGAGGTCCCCCGACCACCACCCACCGGGACAACACTAGTCGGGGGCGCGCACGAAAGCTGCCATGCGGCGCCCCCGAACCGGACGGCGAGGCGGGAGCGTCTGACCTGCACGCTCCCGCACCCGCAATTCCTCTCTCTTTGCCGCCATCACCTCATTGGCAAAAGAGGTGACGGCGGCCCAACACTCCTGGCTGCCGACCATGGCTCGCACCACAGCCGGCAGCGACAAATCAAAACCAATTTGGCCCGTGAGGGCGACTCGCGGCCCGTCCCACGCCGCGCACTCGGCGAGTGTGTGCTCTGCCGAGTCCACGGCGCCACTTGGGCAGTGACGGCACACGGGGTCCGACTCCACACCCACCACCTCCCACAGGTACTTGGCGAAACAGCCATGTCCTGTGAGGAGCTGAGTGAGGTGGTACGTCGGCGCACCGTGCGCCCTCTCTACCCAAGGCCGAAGAACGGGCCGGACAGCCCCCACGAGCCGCACGCTCGCAGAGGGACACTCAATCCTATTGGCCCACTTCCGGAAGAGATCGTCGCGAGCAGACTGTCTCCAGCGATCGATCTCGTCCGGGAGTGGGCGACCTCCATTTATCCGCACCAGGGCGCTTTCGTCATAAACGCGCTTGAGGACTCCAGCCTCGAGATCCCAAGGGGGGCTCCCGCCAATCAAACACGCCGCCTCGTAAGAGACGGTGCAGTACGCTCGCGCCGCCCTCTGCGCAATCACCCGCTGCGGTCTCCGCAGCAGGGGGATGGTTTTGGCGCAGAGAGCGTCCGACCAAATAGGCGCTCCGTAGAGCGCCTTGGAGCGCACTACACCGTCGTAGAGACGGCGAAATGCACTTTCCGGCCCCCCTTTATTGGGGAGCAGCCGCGCCAGCCTTCCGGCGTATGACACCAGTTTGGGTGCCAGGCGCCGGAAGTGCTCGACGAAACCCCATCGACTATCGAGGACCAATCCTAGGTACTTCATGGTCTCCCCGATAGCGATGGGGGTGCCGCTCACCACAATAAAGGAATCTCGAGGTGGCCCCCGCCGAGGCCCGTGGAAAAACACGGCCTCGGACTTTTCGAGAGCCACCTGGAGTCCCAGCGCCCTGATGCGGCTGACCACCTGGGCAACGCCCGCGGTGGCCAGAACCTTCGCGTCCCTGAATTCTGGGCCCCGCGCGGTGACGAGGGTGTCGTCGGCGTAACACAAAATACCGACGCCCCTGAGCGTGGCACCGCGCAGGACCCAGTCGTAGCCGATGTTCCACAGGAGCGGACCAAGCACCGACCCCTGTGGAACACCGCACGACATCTCCTTGCGGACTATTCCCGACCGGGCCGGGTAGATGATGGCCCGGTCCACGAAGTAGTCCGCAAGGACGCGCCTGAGGTACCACGGGACCTTGTGGTACCTCAGCGCCTCGGCGATGGTCTGCCAGGGGATGGTGTTGAAGGCGTTCGCGATGTCCAGCGACACCGCCAACAACACCTCCCCCCGACCGACCGCCTCTCGGACGCTGTCCCTGAGTCGGGAGATGGCGTCCAGGGTAGACCGCCCGCGACGGAACCCGTACTGGCCGCCGTCGAGATTGGGCCCCGCCCCCTCAAGGTGCCCGACGAGACGAGCAGCGAGCACCCGCTCGAAAAGCTTGCTCATCTCGCCGAGCAAAACAATGGGGCGGTAGGCCGACGGCGACTCGACGGGGCGCCCGTGCTTCCTGAGCAGCACGAGCTTCCCCGTCTTCCACATTCGCGGGACTCTACCCGACGCCAAACACTCCGACATCAAGGAGAGCGTCTCCTCTTCGAACGCCGGCATGACCAGGGCGACGACCCGCCCTGGGATGCCGTCCGGACCGGGGGCGCGGTGTCTCAACTTGAGTTTGAGAACAGCCGCCCCCAACTCGGCATCGGACACGGGCGGGATCGCCTCCGTGTCAGCCGGCGTTCCCTCTGGTGCTGCCATACTGGGTGGGACCCACTCTTCCCGCGCAGGGAAGAGGGAGCTGACGACTACATTCACGAAGGTGGGCTCGAGAGACCTGGTAAGCGGGGGCGCATAAGGCCGGAGTTTGTCGCTCACGGCCTTATACGGGCGCCCCCACGGATCTCCATTCAACGTCTCGAGCCACACCTTCCACGACTCATCTTTGGCGGCCTTGATTGCCGAGCGAAGGGCCGCTCGGGCGTCCCGGTATGCGGCGCGCAACTCCTCCATGAGGACAGGGTTTCCGTTCCTTCGACCGCGGTAGCGGGTGTACCGACGCTGGGCTGCGTGGCTAGCAGCACGCAGCCCCTCCAGTTCGTCGTTCCACCAATACACCCGCCGCCGCGGGTGAACTGATCCTGCCCTCCGCATCGCCGCATCGCAGACGCGAGTCAGAGCCCCCGATAACCGCTCCGACCTCGCGTCCACGTCCGGGCTTCCGCCGAACGCGGCCCATCGCTCGACGATGGCCGCCTCTTCCGCCAGCTCCCGGTTAAGCGTCTTTAGTCGCCACCGTGGGCCCTCACCGGCCAGGGGACGATCCTGAGCCCTCAGGGCGGGGGAGACGATATCGAACCGGACATACCGGTGGTCCGACATCGTCTCCACCTCCGTTACCACCCTCCAGCCACGTACGTGGTTCGCCAGGTCAGAACTGGCGAAGGACAGGTCCACGATAGACGTGTTCCCGTTCTCCCCCACGTACGTGGGGACCGTCCCCTGATTTAGCAGCACCAGACCCATGGACAGCGCCCAATCCTCCAATAACTCACCCCGCAAGTCCGTCGTCGGAGATCCCCACGCCGTAGAGTGGGCGTTAAAGTCTCCGACGACGACGAGCGGGGTGGGGTGTGCTTCCGCCACAAGAACCCCGAGCTCAACGAGTAACTGCTCGAATTGAGCACGGGTCTTCCTGGGCGGACAGTACACCCCGATCACTGCAGCGTCTCCCAGCAGCGCGAGGACGCACATTCGTCCTTTGGACACCCGATCAAAGGCGCCCCGCTGGGAGACGATAGCCACCTCACCGTCGCGGTCACTGGCCCAATCATCGCGGGCACGAACCGCGTACGGTTCGGCGACTACAGCCACGGTCGTCTGCCACTGCGCTACGGACTGGATCAAAACATCCTGGGCCGCAGCGCAGTGCCTGACGTTGGCCTGCAGGACCGAGAATGTGGACATCTAGGATTGAGCAGTGTCCATAACCTCCACTGATTGGGTGGGAGCGGGGTCCGCGACCGGCCCGACCCGCCTCCCACCGACTCCTCCTCGGCGACGACGCCGCTTCTTTGACGCCGCCAGGCAAGCCTTGGCGCCCAGGCGGTGCGCAGCGGCCTCTCCCGCCGCCGCACACACGGGGCAGTGCGGATCCGCGGCGCAGCCGGCCGCTTTGTGGCCGGGCTGCCCGCAGCGGAAGCACAGGGCGCTGCGGTCAACTCCCGCAGCACACCTGGCCCCCACGTGCCCCTCATCCAGGCAGCGGAAGCACCGCTGCGGCCTGGGGTCCAAAAGAACCGCACGAACGCGGGTCCAGCCGATAACGAGGGCGCGGCCATCTGTGACTTGTTTGGCCGCTGCGACCGGGCACTTGACCCACGCCGTGCCCTCTCTGCTTGCCTGGCGGACGATTTGTCCAACAACGACGCTGGTGATGGCGCAGCCTCCAACGTCCGCCACCACCCGCGCCACAACCTCCTTTGTCGCCGAATCGCCAAGACCGGAGATGCGCAGCTCCGCGCACTTCTCCGGCCTGGCGATGCGAACGTCGTCGCCGAGATTCCAGAGGAGGTTAGGTTAGGTTAGGTTAGGTTAGGTTAGGTTAGGTTAGGTTTTTTTTTTTTTTTTTTGTTGACGCGGGGAATGCATTTAGGCACCGTCATCCCAGCTACGGGGGTAGCTGGGGCACCGTCATCCCAGCTACGGGGGTAGCTGGGACGGTGTGTGGGACTCACCGGTCCCGGAAACAGGGACCGTCCTACCCACTAAACCCCGCGGTGTTCCGACTCACCCTATAGCCGGGCCGAGGGATATGAAAAGTAGATTCTACATCGACCCGGCTAGGGATGCCCCGTAAGGTTGGGGCTCTCCTCGGGGGACCAGATGGTCGGCCCCCGGAGCTCCCTAAGGAGCTGAAGAAAGACAAGCCCGCATCGCACCGCCCTCGAACGTCCCTCTGAAAGCAGAGGGGGCAGAGAGCGGCCGAGCGGGCGGGCACTAAGGCACCTCCGGAACACGAGGAGGTGCCTTCCGCCAAACGATCATCGGTGGGTGAGGTCCCCCGACCACCACCCACCGGAACAACACTAGTCGGGGGCGCGCACGAAAGCTGCCATGCGGCGCCCCCGAACCGGACGACGAGGCGGGAGCGTCTGTCCAGCACGCTCCCGCACACGCAACTCTTCTCTCTTGGCCGCCATCACCTCACAAGCAAACGAGGTGACAGCGGCCCAACACTCCTGGCTGCCGACCATGGCTCGCACCACAGCCGGCAGCGACAGATCGTTACCAACACGGCCCGTGAGGGCGACACGCGGCCCGTCCCACGCCGCGCACTCGGCGAGTGTGTGCTCTGCCGAGTCCACGGCGCCACTTGGGCAGTGACGGCACACGGGGTCCGACTCCACACCCACCACCTCCCACAGGTACTTGGCGAAACAGCCATGTCCTGTGAGGAGCTGAGTGAGGTGGTACGTCGGCGCACCGTGCGCCCTCTCCACCCAAGGCCGAAGAACGGGCCGGACAGCCCCCACGAGCCGCACACTCGCGGAGGGACACTCCAACCTATTGGCCCACTTCCGGAAGAGATCGTCGCGAGCAGATTGTCTCCAGCGATCGATCTCGTCCGGAAGTGGGCGACCTCCATTTATCCGCACCAGGGCGCTTTCGTCGTAAACGCGCTTGAGGACTCCAGCCTCGAGATCCCAAGGGGGGCTCCCGCCAATCAAACACGCCGCCTCGTAAGAGACGGTGCAGTACGCTCGCGCCGCCCTCTGCGCAATCACCCGCTGCGGTCTCCGCAGCAGGGGGATGGTTTTGGCGCAGAGAGCGTCCGACCAAATAGGCGCTCCGTAGAGCGCCTTGGAGCGCACTACACCGTCGTAGAGACGGCGACATGCGGCCGCTGCCGCACAGCAACTTGCTCCAACCGGCCGCAGCCGGGAGCGAACTTCACAAATATGGTTGCGACGCTTCTACTGGGTATCCAGGAGCTGTCGCAACCCCGCGGACCTTGAAGGCTCGCCATACTACGACCCCCTCGTGCAATGGGGTCGGCTTCGGTCGGAAAGACCGACGAACGACAGCGCTTCTACCGGCCGTAGCCGGGAGCGGACGCCACAATTGTCGCGGCGGTGAACGCCGCAACCGCAGGCCTAGCAGGCCCGCCATACCCACGACCCCCTTCGTCATGGGGTCGGTTGTCGGGATATTGGTTCATCGACTTACAGGGGCAGCAGACTCCAGCGCTGCGCCTGTTAGCCGACTATCCAGGATGCACCGTCTTGGTCCAGTTGCCACTCCCCCCGGGCATATAGCCCGAAGGGATAGGAAACCGGTCCAAGCTCACGAGGAGGTTTCCCGACCTAGCACCCCAGGTTAGGTTAGGTTAGGTTTTTTTTTTTTTTGTTGACGCGGGGAATGCGTTTAGGCACCGTCATCCCAGCTACGGGGGTAGCTGGGACGGTGTGTGGGACTCACCGGTCCCGGAAGAAGGGACCGTCCTACCCACTAAACCCCGCGGTGTTCCGACTCACCCTTTTGCCGGACCGAAGGTTATGTAATAGTACTCACGTCGGCCCGGCAGGGTTGCCCCGTAATATTTGAGGCTCTCCTCGGGGGAGCCAGATGCACGGCTCCCCCGGAGCTCCCTAAGGAGCTGAAGAAATCAAGCCCGCATCGCACTGCTCTCAAGTGGAGAGCAGCCGAGCGGGCGGCTCTGAAGGCACCTCCGGAACACTGGGAGGTGCCTTCCGCCAAACGATCATCGGTGGACGGGGTCCCCCGACCTCCGTCCACCGGTACGACAATTAGTCCGGGGCGCGCATAAAAGCCGCCATGCGGCGCCCTCGGACCGGACGGCGGGGCGGGAGCGTCTCACCAGCACGCTCCCGCACCCGCAACTCCTCTCTTTTGGCCGCCATCACCTCGCAAGCAAACGAGGTGACAGCGGCCCAACACTCTTGGCTGCCGGCCATGGCTCGCACCACGGCCGGCAGCGACAAATCCGTACCAATTTGGCCCGTGAGGGCGACCCGCGGCCCGTCCCACGCCGCGCACTCGGCGAAAGTGTGCTCCGCTGAGTCCACGGCGCCACTTGGGCAGTGGTGACACACGGGGTTAGACTCCACCCCTGCCACCTCCCACAGGTATTTCGCGAAGCAGCCATGACCTGTGAGGAGCTGGGTGAGGTGGTACGTCGGCGCTCCGTGCGCCCTCTCTACCCAAGGCCGAAGGACGGGCCGGACAGCCCCCACGAGCCGCACGCTCGCAGAGGGCTCCTCCAATCGAACGGCCCACTTCCGGAAGAGATCATCGCGAGCCAACTGTCTCAAGCGATCGATCTCGTCCGGAAGTGGGCGACCTCCATTCCTACGCATCAGGGCGCATTTCTCGTACACAATTTTAAGGACTCCAGCCTCGAGATCCCAGGGGGGGCTCCCGCCAATTAGGCACGCCGCCTCGTAAGAGACGGTGCAGTACGCCCGCGCCGCCCTCTGCGCAATCACTCGCTGCGGTCTCCGCAGCAATGGGATGTTTTTGGCGCAGAGGGCGTCCGACCAGATTGGCGCTCCGTAGAGCGCCTTGGAGCGTACTACACCGTCGTAAAGACGGCGACACGCACTTCCAGGCCCCCCCCGATTGGGGAGCAGCCTCGCCAGTCTTCCGGCGTAAGACATCAATTTAGGCGCTAAACGCCGGAAGTGCTCGACGAACCCCCATCGGCTGTCGAGGACCAGTCCAAGATAATTAATGGTCTCCCCGACAGCGATCGGGGTGCCGCTCACCACAATCACTGAATCTCGAGGGGCCCTCCGCCGAGGCCCGTAGAAGAAGGCGGCCTCGGACTTTTCGAGGGCCACCTGGAGTCCCAGCGCCCTGATGCGGCTGACCACCTGGGCAACGCCCGCGGTGGCCAGGACCTTCGCGTCTCGAAAGTCTGGGCCCCGCGCGGTAACCAGGGTGTCGTCGGCGTAGCAGAGTACGCCGACCCCCCGAAGAGTGGCACCGCGCAAGACCCAGTCGTATGCGATGTTCCACAGGAGCGGACCAAGAACCGACCCCTGTGGGACACCGCACGACATCTCCCTGCGGACTACGGTCGACCGGGTCGGATAAGAAATGGCCCGGTCCACGAAGTAGTCCGCAAGGACGCGCCTGGGGTACCACGGAACGTTGTGGTACCTCAGCGCCTCGGCGATCGTCGGCCAGGGGATGGTGTTGAAGGCGTTCGCGATGTCCAGCGACACCGCCAACAACACCTCCCCCCGATCGACCGCCTCTCGGACGCTGTACCTCAGTCGGGAGATGGCGTCGAGGGTAGATCGTCCGCGACGAAATCCGTATTGGCCGTCATTCAAGTTGGGCCCCGCCCCCTCCAAGTGCCCGACGAGACGAGCAGCGAGCACCCGCTCAAAGAGCTTGCTCATCTCGCCGAGCAAAACAATTGGGCGGTAGGCCGACGGCGACTCGGCGGGGCGCCCGTGCTTCTTCAACAGCACGAGCTTCCCCGTTTTCCAATTTCGCGGAACTCTACCCGACGCCAAACACTCAGACATGAGGGACAGCGTCTCCTCCTCAAACGCCGGCATGATCAGGGCGACGACCCGCCCTGGGATGCCGTCCGGGCCAGGTGCGTGGTTCCTCAATTGGAGCTTGAGGACCGCCGCCCCCAGTTCGACATCGGACACAGGCGGGATCGCCTCAGTGTCTGCCGGCGCACGGCTTGGTGCTGCCATTCGTGGTGGGACCCACTCTTCCCGCGCAGGGAAGAGGGAACTGACGATTTGCCCGAGGAAAGCGGGCTCGAGGGATTTTGTGAGTGGGGGTGCATAAGGCCGGAGTTTGTCGCTCACGACCTTATACGGGCGCCCCCACGGATCCTGATTTAGCGTCTCGAGCCACGCTTTCCACGAGTCCTCCTTTGCGGTTTTTATCGCCGAGCGAAAGGCCGCTCGGGCGTCCCGGTATGCGGCGCGCAGTTCTTCTTCGAGGACAGGGTTCCTATCTCTCCGACCGCGGTAGCGAGTGTATCGCCGCTGGGCTGCGTGACTTTCAGCACGCAGCCCCGACAGGTCGTCGTTCCACCAGTACACTCGCCGCCGCGGTGGAACTGGCCCTGCCCTCCGCATCGCCGCATCGCAGACGCGAGTCAGAGCTTCAGACAGCCGCTCCGACCTCGCGTCCACGTCCGGGCTTCCGCCAAACGCGGCCCATCGCTCGACGATGGCCGCCTCTTTCGCCAGTTCCCGGTCTAGCGTCTTGATACGCCACCGTGGGCCCTCACCGGCCAGGGGACGATCCTGGGTCCTTAGGGCGGGGGAGACGATGTCGAATCGTATATAGCGATGATCCGACATCGTCTCCACATCTGTCACCACCCTCCAGCCACGCACGTGGTTCGCCAAGCTAGGACTGGCGAAAGACAGGTCTACAATAGACCTGTTCCCGGTCTCCCCCACGTACGTGTGGACCGCCCCCTGGTTGAGCAACACCAAGCCATTAGACACCGCCCATTCCTCGACCAACTCGCCCCGCAAGTCCGTCGCCGGAGATCCCCACGCCGTAGAGTGGGCGTTAAAGTCCCCGGCGACGATGAGCGGGGTGGGGTGTGCTTCCGCCACAAGAGCCCCGAGCTCAACGAGTAACTGCTCAAATTGAGCACGGGTCTTCCTGGGCGGACAGTACACCCCAATCACTGCAGCGTCTCCCAGCAGCGCGAGGACGCACATTCGTCCTTTTGACACTTTGTCAAAGGCGCCCCGCTGGGAGACGATAGCCACCTCACCGTCGCAGTCGCCGGCCCAATCATCACGGGCACGGACTACGTACGGTTCGGCGACTACAGCCACGGTCGTCTGCCACTGTGCTACGGACTGGAGCAAGACATCCTGGGCCGCAGCACAGTGCCTGACGTTGGCCTGCAGGATCGAGAAGTTCGAGTTGGACATCTAGGTTTGAGCGGTGTCCATCTCCTCCACTACTTGTTGAGTGGGAGCGGGGTCCGCGACCGGCCCGACCCGCCTCCCACTGACACCACCTCGGCGACGACGCGAACGTTTCTTCGATGCCGCCAGACAGACCTTGACGCCCAGGCGGTGCGCAGCGGCCTCTCCCGCCGCAGCACACACGGGGCAGTTGGGCTCTGCACTGCAGCCGGCCGCTTTGTGGCCGGGCTGCCCACACCTGAAGCAGAGGGCGCTGCGGTCGATACCCGCAGCGCACTTGGCCCCCACATGCCCCACGTCTAAGCAGCGGAAGCACCGCTGCGGCCTGGCCTCCAAGAGGACCGCACGGACGCGGGTCCAGCCGATCACAAGGGCGCGGCCATCCGTTATAATTTTGGCCGCCGCGACTGGGCATTTCACCCACGCCGTGCCCTCTCTGCCTGCCTGGCGGGTGATATTTCCAACAATGACGCTGGTGGCGGCGCAGCCTCCAACGTCTGCCACCACCCGCGCCACAACCTCCTTTGTCGCCGAGTCGCCTAGACCGGAGATGCGCAGCTCCGCGCACTTCTCCGGCCTGGCGATGTGAACGTCGTCGCCAAGGGACAGGTTAGGTTAGGTTAGGTTAGGTTAGGTTAGGTTTTTTTTTTTTTTTTTTTTTTTTTTTTTTTTTTTTTTTTTTTTTTTTTGTTGACGCGGGGAATGCGTTTAGGCACCGTCATCCCAGCTACGGGGGTAGCTGGGACGGTGTGTGGGACTCACCGGTCCCGGCAGAAGGGACCGTCCTACCCACTAAACCCCGCGGTGTTCCGACTCACCCTATAGCCGGGCCGAGGGATATGAAAATTAAGATTCAACGTCGACCCGGCTAGGGATGCCCCGTAAGGTTGGGGCTCTCCTCGGGGGGCCAGATGGTCTGCCCCCCGGAGCTCCCTAAGGAGCTGAAGAAAAGAAAACAAGCCCGCATCGCACCGCCCTCGTACGTCCCTCTGGAAGCAGAGGGGGCAGAGAGCGGCCGAGCGGGCGGGCACTAAGGCACCTCCGGAACACGGGGAGGTGCCTTCCGCCAAACGATCATCGGTGGGCGGGGTCCCCCGACCACCACCCACCGGAACAACACTAGTCGGGAGCGCGCATGAATTGAGCCATGCGACGCCCCCGAACCGGACGGCGAGGCGGGAGCGTTAGACCTGCACGCTCCCGCACCCGCAGCTCCTCTCTCTTTGCCGCCATCACCTCATTGGCAAAAGAGGTGACGGCGGCCCAACACTCCTGGCTGCCGACCATGGCTTGCACCACGGCCGGCAGCGACAAATCAACACCGATACGGCCCGTGAGGGCGACACGCGGCCCGTCCCACGCCGCGCACTCGGCGAGTGTGTGCTCAGCCGAGTCCACGGCGCCACTTGGGCAGTGACGGCACACGGGGTCCGACTCCACACCCACCACCTCCCACAGGTACTTGGCGAAACAGCCATGTCCTGTGAGGAGCTGAGTGAGGTGGTACGTCGGCGCACCGTGCGCCCTCTCTACCCAAGGCCGAAGAACGGGCCGGACAGCCCCCACGAGCCGCGCGCTCGCAGAGGGAACAACCAACCTATTGGCCCACTTCCGGAAGAGATCGTCGCGAGCAGACTGTCTCCAGCGATCGATCTCGTCCGGGAGTGGGCGACCTCCATTAATCCGCACCAGGGCGCTTTCATTATACACGCGAGTGAGGACTCCAGCCTCGAGATCCCACGGGGGGCTTCCGCCAATTAGACACGCCGCCTCGTAAGAGACGGTGCAGTACGCTCGCGCCGCCCTCTGCGCAATCACCCGCTGCGGCCTCCGCAGCAGGGGGATGGTTTTGGCGCAGAGAGCGTCCGACCAAATAGGCGCTCCGTAGAGCGCCTTGGAGCGCACTACACCGTCGTAGAGACGGCGACATGCACTTTCCGGCCCCCCTTTATTGGGGAGCAGCCGCGCCAGCCTTCCGGCGTATGACACCAGTTTGGGTGCCAGGCGCCGGAAGTGCTCGACGAAACCCCACCGACTATCGAGGACCAATCCTAGGTACTTCATGATCTCCCCGATAGCGATGGGGGTGCCGCTCACCACAATGAAGGAATCTCGAGGTGGCCCCCGCCGAGGCCCGTGGAAAAACACGGCCTCGGACTTTTCGAGAGCCACCTGGAGTCCCAGCGCCCTGATGCGGCTGACCACCTGGGCAACGCCCGCGGTGGCCAGAACCTTTGCGTCCCTGAATTCTGGGCCCCGCGCGGTGACGAGGGTGTCGTCGGCGTAGCAGATAATGCCGACCCCCGTAAGAGTTGCACCGCGCAGGACCCAGTCATAGCCGATGTTCCACAGGAGCGGACCAAGCACCGACCCCTGTGGAACACCGCACGACATCTCCCTGCGGACTATTCCCGACCGGGCCGGGTAGATGATGGTCCGGTCCACGAAGTAGTCCGCAAGGACGCGCCTGAGGTACCACGGGACCTTGTGGTACCTCAGCGCCTCGGCGATGGTCTGCCAGGGGATGGTGTTGAAGGCGTTCGCGATGTCCAGCGACACCGCCAACAACACCTCCCCCCGACCGACCGCCTCTTGGACGCTGTCCCTGAGTCGGGAGATGGCGTCCAGGGTAGACCGCCCGCGACGGAACCCGTACTGGCCGCCGTCGAGGTTGGGCCCCGCCCCCTCAAGGTGCCCGACGAGACGAGCAGCGAGCACCCGCTCGAAAAGCTTGCTCATCTCGCCGAGCAGAACAATGGGGCGGTAGGCCGACGGCGACTCGACGGGGCGCCCGTGCTTCTTTAGCAGCACGAGCTTCCCCGTCTTCCACGTCCGCGGGACTCTACCCGACGCCAAACACTCCGACATCAGGGAGAGCGTCTCTTCTTCGAACGCCGGCATGACCAGGGCGACGACCCGCCCTGGGATGCCGTCCGGACCGGGGGCGCGGTGTCTCAACTTGAGCTTGAGAACCGCCGCCCCTAACTCGGCATCGGACACGGGCGGGATCGCCTCCGTGTCTGCCGGCGTTCCGTCTGGTGCCGCCATACTCGGCGGGACCCACTCTTCCCGCGCAGGGAAGAGGGAGCTGACAACTTCATTCACGAAGGTGGGCTCGAGAGACCTGGTGAGCGGGGGCGCATAAGGCCGGAGTTTGTCACTCACGACCTTATACGGGCGCCCCCAAGGATCTCCGTTCAACGTCTCGAGCCACACCTTCCACGACTCGTCTTTGGCGGCCTTGATTGCCGAGCGAAGGGCCGCTCGGGCATCCCGGTATGCGGCGCGCAACTCCTCCATGAGGACAGGGTTTCCATTCCTTCGACCGCGGTAGCGGGTGTACCGACGCTGGGCTGCATGACTAGCAGCACGCAGCCCCTCCAGATCATCGTTCCACCAGTACACCCGCCGCCGCGGGTGAACTGATCCTGCCCTCCGCATCGCCGCATCGCAGACGCGAGTCAGAGCCTCAGATAATCGCTCCGACCTCGCGTCTACGTCCGGGTTCCCGCCAAACGCGGCCCATCGCTCAACGATGGCCGCCTCTTCTGCCAGCTCCCGGTTTAGCGATTTTAACCGCCACCGTGGGCCCTCACCGGCCAGGGGACGATCCTGAGCCCTCAGGGCGGGGGAGACGATATCGAACCGGACATACCGGTGGTCCGACATCGTCTCCACCTCCGTTACCACCCTCCAGCCACGTACGTGGTTCGCCAGGTCAGAACTGGCGAAGGACAGGTCCACGATAGACGTGTTCCCGTTCTCCCCCACGTACGTGGGGACCGTCCCCTGATTTAGCAGCACCAGACCCATGGACACCGCCCAATCCTCCAATAACTCACCCCGCAAGTCCGTCGTCGGAGATCCCCACGCCGTAGAGTGGGCGTTAAAGTCTCCGACGACGACGAGCGGGGTGGGGTGTGCTTCCGCCACAAGAACCCCGAGCTCAACGAGTAACTGCTCGAATTGAGCACGGGTCTTCCTGGGCGGACAGTACACCCCGATCACTGCAGCGTCTCCCAGCAGCGCGAGGACGCACATTCGTCCTTTAGACACCCGATCAAAGGCGCCCCGCTGGGAGACGATAGCCACCTTACCGTCGCGGTCGCTGGCCCAATCATCGCGGGCACGAACCGCGTACGGTTCGGCGACTACAGCCACGGTCGTCTGCCACTGCGCTACGGACTGGATCAAAACATCCTGGGCCGCAGCGCAGTGCCTGACGTTGGCCTGCAGGACCGAGAATGTGGACATCTAGGATTGAGCAGTGTCCATAACCTCCACTGATTGGGTGGGAGCGGGGTCCGCGACCGGCCCGACCCGCCTCCCACCGACTCCTCCTCGGCGACGACGCCGCTTCTTTGACGCCGCCAGGCAAGCCTTGGCGCCCAGGCGGTGCGCAGCGGCCTCTCCCGCCGCCGCACACACGGGGCAGTGCGGATCCGCGGCGCAGCCGGCCGCTTTGTGGCCGGGCTGCCCGCAGCGGAAGCACAGGGCGCTGCGGTCAACTCCCGCAGCACACCTGGCCCCCACGTGCCCCTCATCCAGGCAGCGGAAGCACCGCTGCGGCCTGGGGTCCAAAAGGACCGCACGAACGCGGGTCCAGCCGATGACGAGGGCGCGGCCATCTGTGACTTGTTTGGCCGCTGCGACCGGGCACTTGACCCACGCCGTGCCCTCTCTGCTTGCCTGGCGGACGATTTGTCCAACAACGACGCTGGTGATGGCGCAGCCTCCAACGTCCGCCACCACCCGCGCCACAACCTCCTTTGTCGCCGAATCGCCAAGACCGGAGATGCGCAGCTCCGCGCACTTCTCCGGCCTGGCGATGCGAACGTCGTCGCCGAGTGTCGTCTTTAATTTGGCCGCCAATGCGTCCGCCTTGGCGCCCCTGTCCGCACCTGCCACCTCGAGGATGCGTCCTCCGGTGACCGCGGTGCGGAAACGCAGACCCTCGATGCCGAGGCTTTTGAGGTCAATTGACCTCTCAGCCTCGGCAAGTTTCTCCGCGTAGGTTACGCCCCGCCCCTCCGCTTCTCGCTGCAGCGTGATGACTACCGCTGCAGTTCGCGGTGCGCGGAGGTTCGGGGCGATCCTCTTTCCGCCGGATTTTGAGGGCGCCTTAGCGGGCGCATTGGCGGGCGTCGATGTCGCCTTTTTCTTCGGGCGCTTCACGACGTTGTTCCACGTCTCAGTTTGGGGCTGAGACGTGGAAGCCGGGGCCGGTTGGGTTGAGGCCGACTGGCGCTCTCTGCGAGTCGCCTCAACCTCACGCGCCGCGGCGCTCCTCCTTGTCTTTTTGTTCTTCTTCCCCTTTGGGGGAGAAGAAGAAGAGGCCGGCGGAGCGGCCACAACAGATTCCGTCACCTCCACCACAGACGTTGAGGGGACGGGAGGCACAGGAGCGGCGGCAGAGGCGCCAGCGGTCTTTCGCTTGGAGCGCGTGGGCGCAGGAGCGCCGACGGAAGGGCCCACGGAAGGACCGACAGAAGCACCGCCGGGTGCTGAAGCAGTGGCCGTGCGGGCGGCGTTGCGCGCGTCCGCCGCAAGGGGAGGACGCAACCGAGGCTCCGGGAGCAGCCGGTCCTCGAAGCCGGCGCGGCGCGCGTCAATGAGGTAAAGAACCTCATCGCGCGACAACCCCGCCGACCGTGTTGACGCGGCGCTCAGTTGGCGCCTTAATTCCTCCATCTCGGCCCGCACGGCCGTGAGCTCTCCCTTTAAACGGAGAACTTCCTCGTTGCACGTGAGGGAGGCCATCTCCCTCATGTGCTCCCTTATCGAGCCGGCAGCACTCCGCAAGCCCTGCACGCTTTGGCCCTTCACAAATTCAACGATTTGCCTGCCAGAACAATTTTTCTGAAGTTTTGTCGGGCTTCAACAGCGAGGGGATGGAGACAATTGGGATTCGCGACCGTCTGGAGTGCTGCAGTTGAGTCGCTGTACACGGCGAAAGCTGTTGCTCTGTGCTTGACCACCATCCTCGTCGCCTCACATATGGCCAGCAGTTCGGCCTGGTACACAGTGCAATAAGACGGCAGGCTAATCTTTCCATAAGGAAAGTGCGGCCCCGACCCTGCCCGCAATCTTGCTGCCGTCGGTGTAGATTTGGATTTCGAACTCCTTGTTTTGCTCTAACTGTTCTCTGTTTCCCAGGCTAGTGAACTGCAGGCGCATATGCTCAGCGGGATGAGGACTGTCCGCGTAAGAGAGCATTCGCTCGACCTCCCTCCCGGCAATGTCTGGCAGTGGTTCTCCTCTCCTTGCTCTATATAAAGTTGCTACCTCCTTGACCCTAAGGTCAAGGGGGAGTATGCCTGCCAGAACCAGTGCCGCGTTGAGGGAGACCGTGCGATATGCTCTGACGATTTTCTGCGCGAAACTACGCTGAATAAATTTCAGCTTTTTCGCAATGTACTGCTTCTCAACCGCAGGTGCCCAAGCGCTAGCCGCGTACAACACTATTGGTTCCACGGTCGCTGTGTAGATGGTGTGTATCACCTCCGGATGCAATCCCCAGCTCGCCCTTGCCGCCCTGGTCAACTGTTTATAGATGTTGGTGACTTTCTTGCACACGGCTTCCACGTGCGTGTTAAAGGTTAAGCCGTCGTCGATAGTTAGCCCCAGAATTTTAATTTCACTGGACATGGCGATGTCGACCCCACCCATGACAAGCCGCGGGGTGTCGTATTTCAGCTTCCTAGTTATCACCATTGCACTGGTCTTATGAGGAGCGAATTTTAACTTGTTACTATCACCCCACGACTTGACATGTGCGAGGGCGGCATTGGCCCGTCCCTCTATCTCCTGACCAGTGTCACCGCAGAAGACCAGGACGACATCGTCCGCAAACGCCTGCACGTACTCCCCCATCGTCTCCTGACTTTTGAGCAGTGGGTCGAGGAGCAAGTTCCAGAGTATTGGCCCGCCGATAGAGCCCTGGACGCACCCCTTTCTTGTTCTGGTTGAGTGTTCCCTGCCTGCGTACCTTACGTGCACCCACCGATCTTCTAGATAGTTGTTTACCAGCCGTCTCACTCCCTCCGGGCACTTCTCCTCTACGAGTCGCATTCGTATAGCAGGCCACCAGGCGCTGTCGAAGGCGCCCTCTATATCCAGGGATACCAGTGTGATAATTTTCTTTTGTCCCAATTTACTCCGGATGTGCTGGATTAGGGTATAGAGGGCGTCCTCGCAGCTCCTCTGCGACATAAAACCGTATTGGTGGGGGCTGATTCTGGAGTGGAGATGGTGTCGAAGTCTCGACATAAGCATCTTCTCCAGAATCTTCCCCAGCACCGGGAGAAGGCCGATTGGCCTGTAGGATTTGGGATGGGCGTAACTATCTTTCCCCGGTTTCCTAAGTGCTACCACCGTCGCCTCTTTCCACCTTTTGGGGAAGTATTGTAGCGTAAGGCACTTGTTGACCAGACATAGGAACAACTCAGGATCGTTGCTGATGGCGTGGCTACAGATGTCCGCCGTGAACCCGTCAGCGCCCGGCGCTTTTTTAGGATTGAACGATCCGACTGCATTCTCGAGCTCGAAAAGGGTGAACGGTGGGTCGTGCTGTTCACCACACGGCCCCCCGGCCACCACTTGCGATCTCTCTCTCACTATCCTCTGTTCAATTGTGTCGCTTGCTTCTGGATCTCCCGGGTAAAATGTTTCAGCTAGAAGTTTTGCTGAACCCTCCTCGTTCTGAGCCACGCCATTCACCTCCAGGAGTACGTCCTCAGCTCTACCCGCGGTTCGTCCAATAACCCTGTAGATGCCCTCCCACATCCCCTCTCTAGTCTGCTTGCAGCAAAAGTCCTTCCAGGACGCAACCTGAGCCTTTTTGATCGCCACCTCGTAATCTTCCTTGCTCTCCAGGTACTCAGCCACGACACTCGCCCTACGGACCGGTGCGGCACACCTAATGCGACGCCTCTTGGTGGTGGTGGACTCCAGCCTCGAGATCCCACGGGGGGCTTCCGCCAATTAGACACGCCGCCTCGTAAGAGACGGTGCAGTACGCTCTCGCAGCCCTCTGCGCAATCACCCGCTGCGGTCTCCGCAGCAGGTGGATGGTTTTGGCGCAGAGAGCATCCGCCCAAATGGGCGCTCCGTAGAGCGCCTTGGAGCGCACTACACCGTCATAGAGACGGCGACATGCACTTTCCGGCCCCCCTTTATTGGGGAGCAGCCGCGCCAGCCTTCCGGCGTATGACACCAGTTTGGGTGCAGAACAATGGGGCGGTAGGCCGACGGCGACTCGACGGGGCGCCCGTGCTTTTTGAGCAGCACGAGCTTCCCCGTCTTCCACGTTCGCGGGACCCTACCCGACGCCAAACACTCCGACATCAGGGAGAGCGTCTCCTCTTCGAACGCCGGCATGACCAGGGCGACGACCCGCCCTGGGATGCCGTCCGGACCGGGGGCGCGGTGTCTCAACTTGAGTTTGAGAACAGCCGCCCCCAACTCGGCATCGGACACGGGCGGGATCGCCTCCGTGTCAGCCGGCGTTCCATCTGGTGCTGCCATACTCGGCGGGACCCACTCTTCCCGCGCAGGGAAGAGGGAGCTGACAACATCATTCACGAAGGTGGGCTCGAGAGACCTGGTGAGCGGGGGCGCATAAGGCCGGAGTTTGTCGCTCACGGCCTTATACGGGCGCCCCCACGGATCTCCGTTCAAAGTCTCGAGCCACACCTTCCATGACTCGTCCTTCGCGGCCTTGATTGCCGAGCGAAGGGCCGCTCGGGCGTCCCGGTATGCGGCGCGCAACTCTTCTTCGAGGACAGGGTTCCTGGCCCTACGACCGCGGTAGCGGGTGTACCTCCGTTGGGCTGCGTGACTAGCGGCACGCAGCCCCTCAAGGTTGTCATTCCACCAATACACCCGCCGCCGCGGGTGGACAGACCCTGCCCTCCGCATCGCCGCATCGCAGACGCGAGTCAGAGCCTCAGATAACCGCTCCGACCTCGCGTCTACGTCCGGACTCCCACCGAAAGCGGCCCATCGCTCGACGATGGCCGCCTCTTCTGCCAGCTCCCGGTTCAGCGTGTTTAACCGCCACCGTGGGCCCTCACCGGCCAGGGGACGATCCTGGGTCCTCAGGGCGGGGGAGACGATGTCGAACCGTACGTACCGGTGGTCCGACATCGTCTCCACCTCCGTGACCACCCTCCACCCACGTACGTGGTTCGCCAGGTCAGAACTGGCGAAGGACAGGTCAACAATGGACCTGTTGCCATTGTCCCCCACGTACGTGTGGACCGCCCCCTGGTTCAGCAACACCAGATCCATGGACACCGCCCAATCCTCCAACAACTCCCCCCGCAAGTCCGCCGCCGGAGATCCCCACGCCGTAGAGTGGGCGTTGAAGTCCCCGACGACGATGAGCGGGGTGGGGTGTGCTTCCGCCACAAGAGCCCCGAGCTCAACGAGTAACTGCTCAAATTGAGCACGGGTCTTCCTGGGCGGACAGTACACCCCGATCACTGCAGCGTCTCCCAGCAGCGCGAGGACGCACATTCGTCCTTGGGACACCCTATCAAAGGCGCCCCGCTGGGAGACGATAGCCACTTCACCGTCGCGGTCGCTGGCCCAATCATCACGGGCACGAACCGCGTACGGTTCGGCGACTACAGCCACGGTCGTCTGCCACTGCGCTACGGACTGGATCAAAACATCCTGGGCCGCAGCGCAGTGCCTGACGTTGGCCTGCAGGACCGAGAAAGTGGACATTTATGTTTGAGCGGTGTCCATCACCTCCACAGATTGGGTGGGAGCGGGGTCCGCGACCGGCCCGACCCGCCTCCCACCGACACCTCCTCGACGACGACGCGAGCGCGTCCTTGATGCCGCCAGACAGGCCTTGGTGCCCAGGCGGTGCGCAGCGGCCTCTCCCGCCGCAGCACACACGGGGCAATTGGGCTCCGCACTGCAGCCGGCCGCTTTGTGGCCGGGCTGCCCACACCTGAAGCACAGGGCGCTGCGATCACTTTCCGCAGCGCACCTGGCCCCCACATGCCCCACGTCTAAGCAGCGGAAGCACCGCTGCGGCCTGGGCTCCAATAGGACCGCGCGGACGCGGGTCCAGCCGATAACGAGAGCGCGGCCATCCGTTACCAATTTGGCCGCCGCGACGGGGCACTTCACCCACGCCGTGCCCTCTCTGCCTGTCTGACGGACGATAGTTCCGACAACGACGCTGGTGATGGCGCAACCTCCAACATCCGCCACCACCTGCGCCACACCTTCCTTAGTTGCTGAATCGCCCAGACCGGAGATGCGCAGCTCCGCGCACTTCTCCGGCCTGGCGACACGAACGTCGTCGCCGAGGGATGCCCTGAGTCTTGACGCCAAGGCGTCCGCTTTCGCGCCTCTATCCGCACCCGCCACCTCAAGTATGCGACCCCCGGTGGCCGCAGTGCGGAAGCGCAGGCCGTCAATACCGAGGCTTTTGAGGTCGATCGACCTCTCAGCCTCGGCAAGCTTTTCTGCGTAGGTAACGCCCCGACTCTCCGCTTCTCGCTGCAGCGTGATTACCACAGCTGCAGTTCGCGGCGCACGGAGGTTCGGAGCGCTCTTCGTCTTGACGGGCCTCGCGGGCGCCTTAGCGGACGCATTGGCGGGCGTCGATGCAATCTTCCTGGTTTTCTTCGGCCGCTTCACCACATTATTCCACGTCTCAGTTTGGGACTGAGACGTGGGGGCCGGTTGAGACGTAGGGGCCGGTTGAGTAGAAACTGGCTGGCGCTCTCTTCGCGTCGCCTCGGCCTCAAGCGCCGCAGCGCTCCTCCTCTGTTTCTTGTTCTTCTTCTTCCCCTTGGATGGGGCAGAAGAAGAAGAGGCCGGCGGAGCGGCCACGACCGATTCCGTCACCTCCACCGCAGACGTGGAGAGGACGGGAGGCACAGGCGCGGCGGCAGAGGCGCCAGCGGCCTTGCGCTTGGAACGCGTGGGCGCAGGAACGCCGACAGAAGGGCCCACGGAAGGACCGATAGAAGCGCCGCCGGGTGCTGGAGCAGTGGCCGTACGGGCGGCGTTGCGCGAGTCCGCCGCAAGGGGAGGACGCAACCGAGGCGCCGGGAGCAGCCGGTCCTCGAAGCCGGCGCGGCGCGCGTCGATGAGGTACAGCACCTCATCGCGCGACAGCCCCGCCGACCGAGCAGGAGCGGCGCTCATCTGGCGCCGCATCTCCTCCATCTCAGCCCGCACAGCCGTGAGCTCTCCCTTAAGACGAAGGACCTCCCCGTTACACGTGAGGGAGGCCATCTCCCTCATGTGCTCCCGTATAGAGCCGGCGGCACTCCGCAGGCCCTGCACGCTTTGGCCCTTCAGGCGGGAGGACTTGAAGGCGATCATCTCGATCGACTTCAAGCCCTCCTCGACCGCCATCGACAGCTGGTCGGACCTTAACACCGGTACAGCTGCCGACGTCGACGCCTCCTCCATCGTCGGGGATTTTCGGAGGAAGGAGCGCCGCCCCTCCTCCCGCCTCAGACGCTCCTCCTCCTTGGCCTGGAAGGCGTCCCGCGCGAGCTCTTCCTCCGCCTGGAGCTCGAGCTCGCGCTCTTTCGCCGCAATATAAGTGGCCCTGGCTTGGGCCAGGGCAACATACATCCCCGTCGTTGGCGGGCGCCCACGCCCTCTTTTAACGGACTGGCCCCTGATGTTGCTGGGGCCAGTCGACTCCTCACCGTCGCTGCCCGACTCCCCAGGGCTCTTACTGTTGCAGCGTTTACGCTGCCACAACCTGGGGGTCGAACAGGGACGGGAGGAAACCGTCTCCATGGACTGACAACTGCTGTCAGAATCAGACAGCTGTGGCCAGTCACATTTTGCGTCTCTACACGCACTGTGCGGAATCGTGTCGCACCGCGACAGCGACACCCGCAACTCCTTCACGCCTGAGATTGGGGTCTCAGGCCTCGAAACATCCTGTTTCGCACCTTCCTCTTCGTTTTTATTATTGTTGTTTAGTTTTGTATTTAGTTCCATAATAGATCCCACGAGTAGAGACGAAGGGGTTCACTCCCTGGGTGACGCTCATTCCAGGGAGCGGGCTAAATACTGTAGGGTTCGCCAGGTGCCCGTACAGGTTTTAACGACTTCGCTGTCGGGTTTTAAAGACTGTCCTTGTCGCGGGCCGGCCAATTAAGGCAAGCCCTCCGGTCCCTAAGGACACCACGTACCGACTGGAGCCACCAGTCAGATGGTTGCGATGACCTTAGGGGCTACGGAAAGCGAGGAGGGTGGCTGGTCCTCCCCAACACCGACGCCTGTGTAGACCCCTGCGCGAGCAGTAGGCCTACGCGTCCACGACTCTCCCCGCTTCTACCGGCCGCAGCCGGGAGCGGACAACAACAAGCTGCGCCGCGACGCTACAACCGGATCTCCGGGAGACGTCGCGACGCCGCAGGCCTTGAAGACCCGCCAAACCACGACCCCCTCGTACAATGGGGTCAGCTTTGATCGGTGAAATAACCGACCAATGGACGACAAACAAGGCTTCTACCGTTTCCGGGAGCGAACGTCACAAAGTTGCCACGGCGAGGACACGCCGCGACACCGCAGGCCTAGCAGGCCTGCCAGACCACGACCCCCTCGTGCAATGGGGTCGGCTGTCGGGATATTGGTTCATCGACTTACAGGGGCAGCAGATTTTAGCGCTGCGCCTGTTAGCCGACTATCCAGGATGCACCGTCTTAGTCCAGTTGCCACTCCCCCCGGGCATATAGCCCGAAGGGATAGGAAACCGGTCCAAGCTCACTAGGAGGTTCCCCGACCTAGCACCCCAGGTTAGGTTAGGTTTTTTTTTTTTGTTGACGCGGGGAATGCGTTTAGGCACCGTCATCCCAGCTACGGCGGTAGCTGGGACGGTGTGTGGGACTCACCGGTCCCGGAATAAGGGACCGTCCTACCCACTAAACCCCGCGGTGTTCCGACTCACCCTTTTGCCGGACCGAAGGTTATGTAATAGTACTCACGTCGGCCCGGCAGGGTTGCCCCGTAAAATTTGAGGCTCTCCTCGGGGGAGCCAGATGCACGGCTCCCCCGGAGCTCCCTAAGGAGCTGAAGAAATCAAGCCCGCATCGCACTGCTCTCAAGTGGAGAGCAGCCGAGCGGGCGGCTCTGAAGGCACCTCCGGAACACGGGGAGGTGCCTTCCGCCAAACGATCATCGGTGGACGGGGTCCCCCGACCTCCGTCCACCGGTACGACAATTAGTCCGGGGCGCGCATAAAAGCCGCCATGCGGCGCCCTCGGACCGGACGGCGGGGCGGGAGCGTCTCACCAGCACGCTCCCGCACCCGCAACTCCTCTCTTTTGGCCGCCATCACCTCGCAGGCAAACGAGGTGACGGCGGCCCAACACTCTTGGATGCCGACCATGGCTCGCACCACGGCCGGCAGCGACAGATCCACACCAATTTGGCCCGTGAGGGCGACCCGCGGCCCGTCCCACGCCGCGCACTCGGCGAGTGTGTGCTCCGCCGAGTCCACGGCGCCACTTGGGCAGTGGTGACACACGGGGTTAGACTCCACCCCTGCCACCTCCCACAGGTATTTCGCGAAGCAGCCATGACCTGTGAGGAGCTGGGTGAGGTGGTACGTCGGCGCTCCGTGCGCCCTCTCTACCCATGGCCGAAGGACGGGCCGGACAGCCCCCACGAGCCGCACGCTCGCAGAGGGCTCCTCCAATCGAACGGCCCACTCCCGGAAGAGATCATCGCGAGCCAACTGTCTCAAGCAATCGATCTCGTCCGGGAGTGGGCGACCTCCATTCCTACGCATCAGGGCGCTTTCCTCATAGACAAATTTAAGGACTCCAGCCTCGAGATCCCAGGGGGGGCTCCCGCCAATTAGGCACGCCGCCTCGTAAGAGACGGTGCAGTACGCCCGCGCCGCCCTCTGCGCAATCACTCGCTGCGGTCTCCGCAGCAATGGGATGTTTTTGGCGCAGAGGGCGTCCGACCAGATTGGCGCTCCGTAGAGCGCCTTGGAGCGTACTACACCGTCGTAAAGACGGCGACATGTACTTCCAGGCCCCCCCCGATTGGGGAGCAGCCTCGCCAGTCTTCCGGCGTAAGATATCAATTTAGGCAAAAAAAAAAAAAAAAAAATCAAAAAAGCAATTAAAACTGCATAAAATGTTAATCAAGAAGTGTAAAAATATAGGTTCTTGTTTAAAATTTAGAGAACAAGCTAAATTGTCAATGTTAGAGCTGGAACAAAGCCATTTAAAATATTGCACTGACACACAAAAATTAGAATCAAAAATACAAAGTTTGCAATTTGAGCTACAATATATGACTAAAAAATATGAATGGTCCCTTAAGGACTTTACTAAATGTTCTTTAACCATAGATAAGGTACTCAAAACATCAAATGATAACACTGAGCGCCTTAATTGTTTCCTAAATGACCACTCATGCAATATTAACTGCCCTAAAGCAATTGAGCCGGTGGAGGCTCAGGGCGAACCGGTTACCGCTGAGCCCCTAGCTCCCATTACCATGTGCTCACCCAGTACATCAGTGGATATATTGTGTGACAGTGTAAATAATAGTAATAGTTGTACTAAATTAATTGTATTTAGTGATGATATTGGTACCAATCTTAGTTCATTTTTAAAACAAAACTTAAATTCAAGTTATTACACGGTTATTAATAATTGCTATCCGGGTGCTTCATTAAGTGATATTATGCAAAAGATAATAGAATATAAATTTGACGCTAACAGTAAAATAATAATTTTCTGTGCAAACAGGGGCAAAATTAGCAATGATGATTTGTCTCTATACATGAATTACATCTTAAACTTAAATGCCATACAAGTTGTAATGTTCACACTTCCATTTATAAAAGGTGTGCCAGATTCGGAAAATTCATTTAGATATAAGATGAATTTACGTTTAAACTTAATAAGTCAGTATAATAATAAATTTAATGTAATTGACTTTAATTCTGTATTTGACACAAATTTGTCACATAGCAAGTATAAAGTCTATAATAATCACAAGGGTAGGTATTGTCTACCCAATTATTATAAAAGACAAATAGCAAGTTTGCTATTCAGTTATTTTTACTCTTTAGCCAAAAACTTGGCTGACAAAACTGCTTTATTTGAGCAGAGTAGATGTAGGACTTTGGAATCTGTTCCAAGTAATTTAAATTAACTTCTGGGACAACAGAGGAATTACCCTCTAGCCAAAATTGTAAATTGATAGAGTTGAATTTAATTGCAAACCATAACTATATCGGAAACTGTCCTCCGAACAAAACTAAATTAAAAAATGTAAATTATATCAGCCTGGTGCATTATAATATTGCAACATTAACGCAGGTCAAAGAGTTTGAATTGGAGCTGTTCATGAGCTCAGAAAATATTGAAATTGTTTGTCTTACAGAGCATATGCGTAAGGAGTATGAGCTCATGTTCAGTTTCAGTAGTCACCGGGTTGGTAGTGCGTTCTGCAGGGTCAACACAACACGGGGGGGTTCGTTGATTTTATTAAATAAGAAATTAAAGTATAAGGAACGGAAAGATGTTGTGTCCCTCTCTGTAGAGTGTACAGTTGAAATATCATGCGTAGAATTGGAGCAATTCATAGTAGTATGCGTATATAAACCTGGAGTCTCACCCTTTTGTGAGTTTGAGGAAGTAATGGATAAAGTGCTATTTAAACTTGGAAAAACTAATAAACACCTAATAGTGTGCGGTGATTTTAATGTTAATATACTTATAAATACGCGTCAGACCAATGATATCTTAAATTTATTTAAATCACACAATCTCACTAACTTATTTTTAGAGCCTACTAGATATTGTGATACAACAGCTACTTGTCTGGACAATATATACAGTGATATGTTGCCAGAAAGTAAGAGTATTATAAATAAGATAAAATCAGATCATACTGGGCAAATAGCATCTTTCAAGATCACAAGAGAAAAAGTTAAAAGACGTAAAATATTATGTAGACCAGTAACTGGTGACCGCTTGGAACGTATGCGAGTTGGACTTTGCAATAAACTTCCATTTTTAGACACTGGCTTAGATCCAAATGTAAGTTATAAGTTATTTTTTGATTCCTTTTACAATGAGTTCAACTCCATATTCAAGTCTAAGGAAGTCACAATCGGTGACAGGCCAGTCTTCAGTGAATGGGCCACTGAGGATATACATAAAAGTAGATTAAAACTGTATGAACTATACTCAGAAAGACAGCTTAATAGAACAGATGAATTTCTAAATTATGTTAAAACTTATTCAAAAAAGTTTAAAGCAGACTGCTTAGCGGCCAAAAGAAAGTATATAAGTAATAAAATTATCAATAGTGTAGACAAAGTTAAATCTACTTGGAAAATAATTAACGCAGAAAGAGGCGAAGCAAAATCAAATGATAATAATTTTAAACTTAAAGTAAATGGTAACATAATTACAACAGATGCCGAAGTCGCTAACGAATTTGAACAATTTTTTTCTCGTATTCCAGTAGATTTGACCAGAGCCCTAGGTTCTTCTACCCCAATAGCAGAATCCTTGTTGAAAGCAAATGTTCCTTGCTGTATTGAAATATTCAAATTCAGTAAAATTAGTTTACACACTATCATAAAAACTTTTAAATCTTTAAATATTAAGAAAACGGCTGACCTCTGGGGAATTTCTGTACATTTAGTTAATTCGTTAATTGAAATGGTTGCTCCTGAATTATCAATAATATTTAATAATTGTGTTGATAGTGGTGTGTTTCCTGACTTAATGAAGTTTAGTAAAATAACTCCTCTGTTTAAATCGGGTAGCACCTCGGATCCGTCCAATTTTCGTCCTATTTCTGTACTACCCACGTTTAGTAAAATCTTTGAAAAGGTAATGCTTAATCAAATGCAAAATCATTTTAATACAAATAAACTATTCCATACTAAACAATTCGGTTTCACGCGCGGTCGGTCTACCACGGATGCTGGAATCAAATTATTAGAGTATATATATGAGGCCTGGGAGGAGTCGTATGATGCTTATGGTGTATTCTGCGACCTATCTAAGGCCTTCGATTGCGTCCAGCATCAGACTTTAATTAAAAAACTTGATCATTATGGGATCCAGGGGACGGCCTTGGATTTAATTAGTTCTTACCTAAGAGATAGAGTACAGAAAGTAGTTATAAATGGTAAACAGTCACATGGTTCTGCTGTAACAATGGGGGTGCCTCAGGGTTCAATTCTGGGACCTTTTCTATTTTTAGTGTACATAAATGATCTCCCTCACCTTATAAGAGACGATCACGAGGTAGTTTTGTTTGCTGATGACACATCTTTAATATTTAAAGTTGAACGTGGACAGCGCGATCTTGACGAAGTAAACAATGCCCTCTCTAGGGTAGTCCACTGGTTTAACGCAAATAATTTATTGTTAAATGAAACTAAAACAAAATGTATTAGATTCACCTTGCCAAATGTTAGGCTCGTTAACACCAGTATTAAGATTAGGGATGATCAAGTAGAATTGGTTGATGAAACTGTCTTTCTGGGCATAAAGTTAGACTCCAACTTGCAGTGGGGGCCTCATATCGAGAAAGTCTCGGGCAGACTGAGCTCTGCAGCCTATGCCGTTAAAAAGATCCGACAACTGACAGACATTAGAACAGCGCGTCTTGTCTACTTTAGCTATTTTCACAGTGTCATGACCTATGGCATACTATTATGGGGTAACGCTGCCGACATCGAATCTATCTTTGTGTTGCAGAAAAGGGCTGTCCGGGCTATCTATGGTATGGGGATTCGGGAGTCATTAAGAGAAAAGTTTAAGGATATCAACATACTTACTGTGTATTCACAGTACATATATGAAAACTTATTATATACTCATAAAAATAACAGTAAATTTATTAAAAATAGTGATATCCATAATCTAAACTTAAGAAATAAGAATAAATTGGCTGTACCTAGATTTAGGCTTAATAAAATAAGCAATTCTTTTGCGGGCAATTGTATTCGAATGTACAATACATTGCCGACAGCCATAACAGGTTTGTCAGTTAATAAATTTAAAAAACTAATAAAACTTAAATTGTGCCAGAAAGCTTATTATAGCATTAAAGACTTTCTAGAAGACAAGGCTGCCTGGCAGTGACACGAATTGCTCCTTTCTACATTAAAAAAAACTGTATTAGATACTAAGATACTAGAAGAGTAGGGACCAGACTGAGTTTCTTGGGGTGTTCTTCTCAGTCTGTAGTATTTCCGAACCCCCGGTAGAGTCACAAAAATTTTGACAAACCTAAATAATTTTTTTAAAAATTTCAAAGGGAATAAATTTTATTTTATTTTATTTTATTTATTTTGGCGCTAAACGCCGGAAGTGCTCGACGAACCCCCATCGGCTGTCGAGGACCAGTCCAAGATATTTAATGGTCTCCCCGACAGCGATGGGGGTGCCGCTCACCACAATCACCGAATCTCGAGGGGCCCTCCGCCGAGGCCCGTAGAAGAAGACGGCCTCGGACTTTTCGAGGGCCACCTGGAGTCCCAGCGCCCTGATGCGGCTGACCACCTGGGCAACGCCCGCGGTGGCCAGGACCTTCGCGTCTCGAAAGTCTGGGCCCCGCGCGGTAACCAGGGTGTCGTCGGCGTAGCAGAGTACGCCGACCCCCCGAAGAGTGGCACCGCGCAAGACCCAGTCGTATGCGATGTTCCACAGGAGCGGACCAAGAACCGACCCCTGTGGTACACCGCAAGACATCTCCCTGCGGACTACGGTCGACCGGGTCGGATAAGAAATGGCCCGGTCCACAAAGTAGTCCGCAAGGACGCGCCTGAGGTACCACGGAACGTTGCGGTACCTCAGCGCCTCGGCGATCGTCGGCCAGGGGATGGTGTTGAAGGCGTTCGCGATGTCCAGCGACACCGCCAACAACACCTCCCCCCGATCGACCGCCTCTCGGACGCTGTCCCTCAGTCGGGAGATGGCGTCGAGGGTAGATCGTCCGCGACGAAATCCGTATTGGCCGTCATTCAAGTTGGGCCCCGCCCCCTCCAGGTGCCCGACGAGACGAGCAGCGAGCACCCGCTCAAAGAGCTTACTCATCTCGCCGAGCAAAACAATGGGGCGGTAGGCCGACGGCGACTCGGCGGGGCGCCCGTGCTTCTTCAACAGCACGAGCTTCCCCATTTTCCAATTTCGCGGAACTCTACCCGACGCCAGACACTCAGACATGAGGGACAGCGTCTCCTCCTCAAACGCCGGCATGATCAGGGCGACGACCCGCCCTGGGATGCCGTCCGGGCCAGGGGCGCGGTTCCTCAATTGGAGCTTGAGGACCGCCGCCCCCAGTTCGACATCGGACACGGGCGGGATCGCCTCAGTGTCTGCCGGCGCACGGCTTGGTGCTGCCATTCGTGGTGGGACCCACTCTTCCCGCGCAGGGAAGAGGGAACTGACGATTTGCCCGAGGAAAGCGGGCTCGAGGGATTTTGTGAGTGGGGGCGCATAAGGCCGGAGTTTGTCGCTCACGACCTTATACGGGCGCCCCCACGGATCCTGATTTAGCGTCTCGAGCCACGCTTTCCACGAGTCCTCCTTTGCGGTTTTTATCGCCGAGCGAAAGGCCGCTCGGGCGTCCCGGTATGCGGCGCGCAGTTCTTCTTCGAGGACAGGGTTCCTATCTCTTCGACCGCGGTAGCGAGTGTACCGCCGCTGGGCTGCGTGGCTTTCAGCACGCAGTCCCGACAGGTCGTCGTTCCACCAGTACACTCGCCGCCGCGGTGGGACTGGCCCTGCCCTCCGCATCGCCGCATCGCAGACGCGAGTCAGAGCTTCAGACAGCCGCTCCGACCTCGCGTCCACGTCCGGGCTTCCGCCAAACGCGGCCCATCGCTCGACGATGGCCGCCTCTTTCGCCAGTTCCCGGTCTAGCGTCTTGATACGCCACCGTGGGCCCTCACCGGCCAGGGGACGATCCTGGGTCCTTAGGGCGGGGGAGACGATGTCGAATCGTATATAGCGATGATCCGACATCGTCTCCACATCTGTCACCACCCTCCAGCCACGCACGTGGTTCGCCAGGCTAGGACTCGCGAAGGACAGGTCTACAATAGACCTGTTCCCGGTCTCCCCCACGTACGTGTGGACCGCCCCCTGGTTGAGCAACACCAAGCCATTGGACACCGCCCATTCCTCGACCAACTCGCCCCGCAAGTCCGTCGCCGGAGATCCCCACGCCGTAGAGTGGGCGTTAAAGTCCCCGGCGACGATGAGCGGGGTGGGGTGTGCTTCCGCCACAAGAGCCCCGAGCTCAACGAGTAACTGCTCAAATTGAGCACGGGTCTTCCTGGGCGGACAGTACACCCCAATCACTGCAGCGTCTCCCAGCAGCGCGAGGACGCACATTCGTCCTTTTGACACTTTGTCAAAGGCGCCCCGCTGGGAGACGATAGCCACCTCACCGTCGCAGTCGCCGGCCCAATCATCACGGGCACGGACTACGTACGGTTCGGCGACTACAGCCACGGTCGTCTGCCACTGTGCTACGGACTGGAGCAAGACATCCTGGGCCGCAGCACAGTGCCTGACGTTGGCCTGCAGGATCGAGAAGTTCGAGTTGGACATCTAGGTTTGGGCGGTGTCCATCTCCTCCACTACTTGTTGAGTGGGAGCGGGGTCCGCGACCGGCCCGACCCGCCTCCCACTGACACCACCTCGGCGACGACGCGAACGTTTTTTCGATGCCGCCAGACAGACCTTGACGCCCAGGCGGTGCGCAGCGGCCTCTCCCGCCGCAGCACACACGGGGCAGTTGGGCTCTGCACTGCAGCCGGCCGCTTTGTGGCCGGACTGCCCACACCTGAAGCAGAGGGCGCTGCGGTCGATACCCGCAGCGCACTTGGCCCCCACATGCCCCACGTCTAAGCAGCGGAAGCACCGCTGCGGCCTGGCCTCCAAGAGGACCGCACGGACGCGGGTCCAACCGATCACAAGGGCGCGGCCATCCGTTATAAGTTTCGCTGCCGCGACTGGGCATTTCACCCACGCCGTGCCCTCTCTGCCTGCCTGGCGGGCGATATTTCCAACGATGACGCTGGTGACGGCGCAACCTCCAACGTCTGCCACCACCCGCGCCACAACCTCCTTTGTCGCCGAGTCGCCTAGACCGGAGATGCGCAGCTCCGCGCACTTCTCCGGCCTGGCGATGTGAACGTCGTCGCCAAGGGACTCCTTTAGTTTAGACGCCAAGGCGTCCGCTTTCGCGCCTCGATCCGCACCCGCCACCTCAAGTATGCGACCCCCAGTGGCCGCAGTGCGGAAGCGCAGCCCGTCAATGCCGAGGCTTTTGAGGTCGATCGACCTCTCAGCCTCGGCAAGCTTTTCGGCGTATGTAACGCCCCGCCCTTCCGCTTCCCGCTGCAGCGTTATCACTATCGCTGCGGTTCGCGGGGCGCGGAGGTTCGGGACGCTCTTTTTCGCGACGGGCTTCGCGGGCGCCTTAGCAGATGACTTGGCCGGCGTCTTCACCTTCGCCGGACCTGTCGCCTTCTTCTTTTTCGTGACCTGGCTCCACGACTCGGTTGGAGCCAGGGTCACGGGTGCTGTTTCGGCAGTTGTGGCTGGCTGGCGCTCCCTGCGCGCAGCCTCCACCTCCTGCGCCGCAGCGCTCTTCTTCTTTCTATTCCTCTTCTTCCCTTGGCTTGGGGCAGAAGAGGAAGAAGCCAGCGGAGTGGCCTCGACGACATCCATGTCCGTCACCTCCACCCCAGATGTGGAGGGGACGGCAGAAGATTGCGTGGCGGCAGGGGCGCCAGACGACTTTTTGCCCCTAGGGCGTGGAGGCGCAGAGGCGCCGACGACTGGGCCCGTGGAAGGACCGAGAGGAGTCTCAGCAGCCGCAGCGGCACTGCGGGCTGCGTTGCGAGCGTCCGCTGCAAGAGGTGGACGCAACCGGGGCTCAGGCAGGAGCCTGTTTTCCACCCCTCCGAAGCGCGCGTCAATGACGAACATGATTTCCTCACGTGTCATTGACGGTTGTGGAGGGGGAGCGGCGCTGGCCTGCCGCTTCATCCACTCTAGCTCCTTCTGAACAGATTGGAGCTCGCCTTTCAAATACAAAATTTCGTCATTTGTTTTGAGGGAGACTAGCTCCCTCACGTGCTCCAGGATGGAGCCAGACGCGCTCCTGAGCCCCTGGACGCTCTGTCCCTTCAGGCGGGAGGACTTGTACGCTATTTCTTGAATATACGCACAAGCCTCCTCTACCGCCTTCGATAACTGTTCGGATCTGGGTCCCCGAACAGTCACCGACGTCGGCGCCTCTTCCGGCGCAGGTTGTTCGCGGAGGAAGGAGTTTCGCCTCTCCTCCCGCCGCCTTCTCTCCTCTTCTTGCGCGAGCTCCCGCTCTGCCTGTTGCTCGAGCTCGCGCTCTTCGGCCGCGACGAGGTCAGCCTTGGCTTTCGCCAGGCCGACGTATTGCCCTGTCGTAGGCGGGCGGCCACGCCCTCGTTTACCGGGCTGGCCCCGGATGGTGTTGGAGCCAGCCGACTCGTCTCCGTCACTGTCCGACTCCCCAGGACTTTTGCTGTTGCAGCGCTTACGCTGCCACAGCCTTGGGGTCGGAGAGTGACGGGACGAAACCGTCTTCTTCGACTTGCAGCTGCTGTCGGACTCCGACAGCATCTGCTCGTCACACTTTAAAGTGAAGGCGTCGCAACGCGACAGCGCCACTTTAACTTCTTTGAGACCCGAGATTGGGGTCCCGGGTCTCACCACTCCTCTATCAGGTTAGGTTAGGTTAGGTTAGGTTAGGTTTTTTTTTTTTTGTTGACGCGGGGAATGCATTTAGGCACCGTCATCCCAGCTACGGGGGTAGCTGGGACGGTGTGTGGGACTCACCGGTCCCGGAAGAAGGGACCGTCCTACCCACTAAACCCCGCGGTGTTCCGACTCACCCTATAGCCGGGCCGAGGGATATGAAAATTAGATTCTACGTCGACCCGGCTAGGGATGCCCCGTAGAGTTGGGGCTCTCCTCGGGGGACCAGATGGTCGGCCCCCCAGAGCTCCCTAAGGAGCTGAAGAAAACAAGCCCGCATCGCACCACTCTCGAGCGCCCTTCTGCAAGCAGAGGGGGTAGAGAGCGGCCGAGCGGGCGGGCACTAAAGGCACCTCCGGAACACGGGGAGATGCCTTACGCCATATGGCCGTCAATGGGCGCGGTCCCCCGACCTTACGCCCACGGCCAAAAACTGATGCTGTGCGGAGCGGTCGCACAGGCGGAAGGGCCGCACAGGCGGAACGGCCGCACAGACGGACCAGCCGTACAGGCAGGCAGAAGCCCACACGCAGCAGCTGCCCAAGCTGCCGCGTGCCGAGGGGCTTAACTGCCGCACATACATACAGCTGCCGTACAGGCGAAATCAGCCGCACAGGCGGAACAGCCGCATGTGCGGCCACTGCCACACAGCAAACTCGCTCTAACCGGCCGCAGCCGGGAGCATACCTCACGTAAACGCGGGCCTTGAAGGCCCGCCATTCCACGACCCCCTCGTGCAATGGGGTCAACTCCGTCAAATGACGGCGAGAAACGTCGCAGATGCGCCGTAACGCACACCCCGACCAATGCTGCACGGAGCGGCCGCACGGACGGAAGGGCCGCACAGGCGGAACGGCCGCACAGACGGACCAGTCGTACAGGCAGGCAGAAGCCCACACGCAGCAGCCGCCCAAGCTGCCGCGTGCCGAGGGGCTTAACTGCCGCACATACATACGACTGCCGTACAGGCGAAATCAGCCGCACAGGCGGAACAGCCGCACATGCGGCCGCTGCCGCACAGCAACTTGCTCCAACCGGCCGCAGCCGGGAGCATACCTCGCCAAGAAAGTTGCGACGCTTCCACCGGGTATCCGGGAGCTGTCGCAACACCGCGGGCCTTGCAGGCCCGCCATACCACGACCCCCTCGTGCAATGGGGTCGGCTTCGGTCGGAAAGACCGACGAACAAAGCGCTTCTACCGGCCGTAGCCGGGAGCGGACGCCGTTTGTTACGGCGGTGAACGCCGCAACCGCAGGCCTAGCAGGCCCACCATACCACGACCCCCTTCGCCATGAGGTCGGTTGTCGGGATATTGGTTCATCGACTTACAGGGGCAGCAGACTCCAGCGCTGCGCCTGTTAGCCGACTATCCAGGATGCACCGTCTTGGTCCAGTTGCCACTCCCCCCGGGCATATAGCCCGAAGGGATAGGAAACCGGTCCAAGCACACTAGGAGGTTCCCCGACCTAGCACCCCAGGTTAGGTTAGGTTAGGTTAGGTTAGGTTAGGTTAGGTTAGGTTAGGTTAGGTTAGGTTAGGTTAGGTTAGGTTTGACCGGACACGGGTGTTTCGGTCACTATCTGCACCGGGTCGCCCAGCGAGAGGAGACGCCCGCGTGTCATCACTGCGGCGCTCCTGATGACACAGCCGAGCACACATTGTGGGTGTGCTCCGCTTGGCGGACCCAACGCGAACTTTTGGGTGCCGCTATTGATGGACGCGGCCTCACACTGTCGGGCATGGTACGTGCTATGCTCGACAGTGTGGAGGCCTGGGAACAGATTGCCAACTTCGCCGAAGATGTCATGTCGGCGAAGGAGGCTGCGGAGAGGGAGCGGGAAGAGGATGCTCTAGCCGCTCCCATCCGGCGTAGGCGGAGGGGAAGGAGAAGGCGAGTGGCTTCGGTCGCAGACCCTCTCTAACCCTTTGGGTGGCCAGCACACGAGAGTGGCACTCTCGTGTGCATTGCACTGGCCACCACGTCTGGGGATTACCTGGCGCACACCGAGGTAATCCTCCCCCCGGCGCGGTAGCTCAGCTATGCTGAGCAGCCCTGAGGTGTTTTGGTGAATAAATTGTCCCAAAACACCTCTGATTGGGCAGATCGGTGCCAAGGAGTTTTAGTGAGTATTCCCAGTGCCACCAACATCAGGTGCTGGGCGACCCTCACACTGTCACACGCCTCGCCAGCGTGTTTCGTCTGTAAGCGGATCACTCCTTGTAAAAAAAAAAAAAAAAAAAAAAAAAGGTTAGGTTAGGTTTTTTTTTTTTTTTTTTTTTGTTGACGCGGGGAATGCGTTTAGGCACCGTCATCCCAGCTACGGGGGTAGCTGGGACGGTGTGTGGGACTCACCGGTCCCGGAAGAAGGGACCGTCCTACCCACTAAACCCCGCGGTGTTCCGACTCACCCTATAGCCGGGCCGAAGGATATGAAGTTGAAGATTCTACGTCGACCCGGCTAGGGATGCCCCGTAGGGTTGGGGCTCTCCTCGGGGGGCCAGATGGTCGGCCCCCCGGAGCTCCCTAAGGAGCTGAAGAAAAAAGCAAGCCCGCATCGCACCGCCCTCGTACGTCCCTCTGGAAGCAGAGGGGGCAGAGAGCGGCCGAGCGGGCGGGCACTAAGGCACCTCCGGAACACGGGGAGGTGCCTTCCGCCAAACGATCATCGGTGGGTGAGGTCCCCCGACCACCACCCACCGGAACAACACTAGTCGGGGGCGCGCACGAAAGCTGCCATGCGGCGCCCCCGAACCGGACGGCGAGGCGGGAGCGTTTGTCCTGCACGCTCCCGCACCCGCAGCTCCTCTCTCTTGGCCGCCATCACCTCACAAGCAAACGAGGTGACAGCGGCCCAACACTCCTGGCTGCCGACCATGGCTCGCACCACGGCCGGCAGCGACAAATCAAAACCAATTTGGCCCGTGAGGGCGACTCGCGGCCCGTCCCACGCCGCGCACTCGGCGAGTGTGTGCTCCGCCGAGTCCACGGCGCCACTTGGGCAGTGACGGCACACGGAGTCCGACTCCACACCCACCACCTCCCACAGGTACTTGGCGAAACAGCCATGTCCTGTGAGGAGCTGAGTGAGGTGGTACGTCGGCGCACCGTGCGCCCTCTCTACCCAAGGCCGAAGAACGGGCCGGACAGCCCCCACGAGCCGCGTGCTCGCAGAGGGACACGCCAACCTAATGGCCCACTTCCGGAAGAGATCGTCGCGAGCAGACTGTCTCCAGCGATCGATCTCGTCCGGGAGTGGGCGACCTCCATTTATCCGCACCAGGGCGCTTTCATGATACACGCGAGTGAGGACTCCAGCCTCGAGATCCCACGGGGGGCTTCCGCCAATTAGACACGCCGCCTCGTAAGAGACGGTGCAGTACGCTCGCGCCGCCCTCTGCGCAATCACCCGCTGCGGTCTCCGCAGCAGGGGGATGGTTTTGGCGCAGAGAGCGTCCGACCAAATAGGCGCTCCGTAGAGCGCCTTGGAGCGCACTACACCGTCATAGAGACGGCGACATGCACTTTCCGGCCCCCCTTTATTGGGGAGCAGCCGCGCCAGCCTTCCGGCGTATGACACCAGTTTGGGTGCCAGGCGCCGGAAGTGCTCGACGAAACCCCATCGACTATCGAGGACCAATCCAAGGTACTTCATGGTCTCCCCGATAGCGATGGGGGTGCCGCTCACCACAATGAAGGAATCTCGAGGTGGCCCCCGCCGAGGCCCGTGGAAAAACACGGCCTCGGACTTTTCGAGAGCCACCTGGAGTCCCAGCGCCCTGATGCGGCTGACCACCTGGGCAACGCCCGCGGTGGCCAGAACCTTCGCGTCCCTGAATTCTGGGCCCCGCGCGGTGACGAGGGTGTCGTCGGCGTAACAAATAATGCCGACTCCCGTAAGAGTTGCACCGCGCAGGACCCAGTCATAGCCGATGTTCCACAGGAGCGGACCAAGCACCGACCCCTGTGGAACACCGCACGACATCTCCTTGCGAACTATTCCCGACCGGGCCGGGTAGATAATGGCCCGGTCCACGAAATAGTCCGCAAGGACGCGCCTGAGGTACCACGGGACGTTGTGGTACCTCAGCGCCTCGGCGATGGTCTGCCAGGGGATGGTGTTGAAGGCGTTCGCGATGTCCAGCGACACCGCCAACAACACCTCCCCCCGACCGACCGCCTCTTGGACGCAGTCCCTGAGTCGGGAGATGGCGTCCAGGGTAGACCGCCCGCGACGGAACCCGTACTGGCCGCCGTCGAGATTGGGCCCCGCCCCCTCAAGGTGCCCGACGAGACGAGCAGCGAGCACCCGCTCGAAAAGCTTGCTCATCTCGCCGAGCAAAACAATGGGGCGGTAGGCCGACGGCGACTCGACGGGGCGCCCGTGTTTCTTAAGCAACACGAGCTTCCCCGTCTTCCACTTTCGCGGGACTCTACCCGACGCCAAACACTCCGACATCAGGGAGAGCGTCTCTTCTTCGAACGCCGGCATGACCAGGGCGACGACCCGCCCTGGGATGCCGTCCGGACCGGGGGCGCGGTGTCTCAACTTGAGCTTGAGAACCGCCGCCCCCAACTCGGCATCGGACACGGGCGGGATCGCCTCCGTGTCAGCCGGCGTTTCCTCTGGTGCTGCCATACTCGGCGGGACCCACTCTTCCCGCGCAGGGAAGAGGGAGCTGACGACTTCATCCACGAAGGTGGGCTCGAGAGACCTGGTAAGCGGGGGCGCATAAGGCCGGAGTTTGTCGCTCACGGCCTTATACGGGCGCCCCCAAGGATCTCCGTTCAATGTCTCGAGCCACACCTTCCATGACTCCTCTTTGGCGGCCTTGATTGCCGAGCGAAGGGCCGCTCGGGCATCCCGGTATGCGGCGCGCAACTCCTCCATGATGAGCCGAGGCGTCGATGGCGCCTTCTTGTTCTTCGGCCGCTTCACAACTTCATTCCACGTCTCAGTTTGGGACTGAGACGTGGAGGCCGGAACTTGCGTTGAGGCCGGCTGACGCTCTCGGCGCGTCGCCTCCACCTCACGCGCCGCAGCGCTCTTCTTCTTCTTCCTGTTCTTCTTCTCCCCCTGAGCTGGGAGAGAAGAAGAAGAGGCCGACGGAACGGCCACGACAGAATCCGTCACCTCCACCACAGATGTGGAGGGGACGGCAGGTAGAGGCGCGGCGGCAGAGGCGCCAGCGGCCTTGCGCTTTAAGCGCGCGGGCGCCGAAGCGCCGACGGAAGGGCCCGATGACTGGGCGACAGTTGCACCGCCAGGTGCTGGAGCACCGGCCATGCGGGCAGCGTTGCGTGCGTCCGCCGCTAGGGGAGGACGCAACCGAGGCGCCGGGAGCAGCCGATCCTCGAAGCCAGCGCGGCGCGCGTCGATGAGGTACAGCACCTCATCCCGCGACAGCCCCGCCGACGGTGTTGGAGCGGCGCTCAACTGGCGCCTCAATTCCTCCATCTGGCCCCGCACGGCCGCGAGCTCTCCCTTCAAGCGCATGACCTCGTCGCTACACTTGAGGGAGGCCATCTCTCGCATATGTTCCAGAATCGACCCGGCGGCACTCCGCAGGCCCTGGACACTCTGGCCCTTCAGGCGGGAGGATTTGTAGGCGATCGTATCGATCGCCTTCACCGCCTCCTCTACCGCCTTCGACAGCTGCTCGCACCTAAGGACAGGAGCAGCTGCCGACGTCGACGCCTCCTCCAGCGTCGGGGATTTTCGTAGGAAGGAACGTCGCGTCTCCTCCTGCCTCAGACGTTCCTCCTCCTTTTCCCGAAATTCGTCCCGCGCGAGCTCTTCCTCCGCCTGGAGTTCGAGCTCGCGCTCCTGGGCCGCGATGTAGTTGGCCCTGGCCCGGGCCAAGCCAACATATTGGCCCGTCGTTGGAGGGCGCCCACGCCCTCTTTTTACGGGCTGGCCCCTGATGGTGCTGGGGCCAGCCGACTCCTCACCGTCGCTGCCCGACTCCCCAGGGCTTTTACTGTTGCAGCGCTTGCGCTGCCACAACCTGGGAGTCGGGGAGGGACGGGAGGAAACCGTTATCATCGACTGGCAGCTGCTATCGGAGTCCGACAGCCGCTGCCAGTCGCATTTGATCGCGCTTTGCGAAGGCGAATTGCGGGTGTCGCAGCGCGACAGCGACACCCGCAATTCCCTTCCGCCCGGGGTTGGAGTCCCGAGGTTAGGTTAGGTTAGGTTAGGTTTTTTTTTTTTTTTGTTGACGCGGGGAATGCATTTAGGCACCGTCATCCCAGCTACGGGGGTAGCTGGGACGGTGTGTGGGACTCACCGGTCCCGGAAGAAGGGACCGTCCTACCCACTAAACCCCGCGGTGTTCCGTCTCACCCTATAGCCGGGCCGAGGGATATGAAAATTAGATTCTACGTCGACCCGGCTAGGGATGCCCCGTAGAGTTGGGGCTCTCCTCGGGGGACCAGATGGTCGGCCCCCCAGAGCTCCCTAAGGAGCTGAAGAAAACAAGCCCGCATCGCACCACTCTCGAGCGCCCTTCTGCAAGCAGAGGGGGTAGAGAGCGGCCGAGCGGGCGGGCACTAAAGGCACCTCCGGAACACGGGGAGATGCCTTCCGCCATATGGCCGTCAAAGGGCGCGGTCCCCCGACCTTACGCCCACGGCCAAAAACTGATGCTGTGCGGAGCGGTCGCACAGGCGGAAGGGCCGCACAGGCGGAACGGCCGCACAGACGGACCAGCCGTACAGGCAGGCAGAAGCCCACACGCAGCAGCCGCCCAAGCTGCCGCGTGCCGAGGGGCTTAACTGCCGCACATACATACGGCTGCCGTACAGGCGAAATCAGCCGCACAGGCGGAACAGCCGCACATGCGGCCGCTGCCGCACAGCAACTTGCTCCAACCGGCCGCAGCCGGGAGCATACCTCGCGTATTCACAAAACCGCGGGCCTTGAAGGCCCGCCATTCCACGACCCCCTCGTGCAATGGGGTCAACTCCGTCAAATGACGGCCAGAAACGGCGCAGGTGCGCCGTACCACACACCCCTACCAATGCTGCACGCAGCGGCCGCACAGGCGGAAGGGCCGCACAGGCGGAACGGCCGCACAGACGGACCAGCCGTACAGGCAGGCAGAAGCCCACACGCAGCAGCCGCCCAAGCTGCCGCGTGCCGAGGGGCTTAACTGCCGCACATACATACGGCTGCCGTACAGGCGAAATCAGCCGCACAGGCGGAACAGCCGCACATGCGGCCGCTGCCGCACAGCAACTTGCTCCAACCGGCCGCAGCCGGGAGCGAACTTCACAAATATGGTTGCGACGCTTCTACTGGGTATCCAGGAGCTGTCGCAACCCCGCGGACCTTGAAGGCTCGCCATACTACGACCCCCTCGTGCAATGGGGTCGGCTTCGGTCGGAAAGACCGACGAACGACAGCGCTTCTACCGGCCGTAGCCGGGAGCGGACGCCACAATTGTCGCGGCGGTGAACGCCGCAACCGCAGGCCTAGCAGGCCCGCCATACCCACGACCCCCTTCGTCATGGGGTCGGTTGTCGGGATATTGGTTCATCGACTTACAGGGGCAGCAGACTCCAGCGCTGCGCCTGTTAGTTGACTATCCAGGATGCACCGTCTTGGTCCAGTTGCCACTCCCCCCGGGCATATAGCCCGAAGGGATAGGAAACCGGTCCAAGCTCACGAGGAGGTTTCCCGACCTAGCACCCCAGGTTAGGTTAGGTTAGGTTAGGTTAGGTTAGGTTAGGTTAGGTTTTTTTTTTTTTTTTGTTGACGCGGGGAATGCGTTTAGGCACCGTCATCCCAGCTACGGGGGTAGCTGGGACGGTGTGTGGGACTCACCGGTCCCAGACAGGGACCGTCCTACCCACTAAACCCCGCGGTGTTCCGACTCACCCTATAGCCGGGCCGAGGGATATGAAAATGTAGATTCAACGTCGACCCGGCTAGGGATGCCCCGTAAGGTTGGGGCTCTCCTCGGGGGACCAGATGGTCGGCCCCCCAGAGCTCCCTAAGGAGCTGAAGAAAAACAAGCCCGCATCGCACCACTCCCGAGCGCCCTTCTGCAAGCAGAGGGGGTAGAGAGCGGCCGAGCGGGCGGGCACTAAGGGCACCTCCGGAACGTATTCAGGGGGGGCGCGCAGTGACTCCGTACCGCGGCGCCCCCGAACTGCACGGCGAAGCGGGAGTATTTTTCATTACTCCCGCTCCCCTGCGCAGTGTGCCTCCCGCCGAATCGATTGCGAATCGGCACGCCTGACTGCCGACCATGACTTGCACCACGATCGGCAGTGACAGGCCCCTACTGATGCTGTACGGAGCGGCCGCACAGGCGGAAGGGCCGCACAGTCGGAACAGCCGCACAGACGGACCAGCCGTACAGGCGGAGCAGAAGCCCACACTCAAGCAGCCGCCCAAGCTGCTGTGTGCCGAGGGGCTTAACTGCCGCACAGACAGGCTGCCGTACAGGCGGAAACAGCCGCACAGGCGGAACAGCCGCATATGCGGCCACTGCCGCACAGCACCTCGCTCAAACCGGCCGCAGCCGGGAGCATACCTCGCGTGTACACCGCAGGCCTTGAAGGCCCGCCATACTACGACCCCCTCGTGCAATGGGGTCAACTCCGTCAAATGACGGCCAGAACCGCCGCAGATGCGCGGTAACACCATGGGCCTAGCAGGCCCACCGAACTTCGACCCCCTCGTGCAATGGGGTCAGCTTGCCAAGATGTGGAAGGATGGCACACCCCTACTTCTGCTGTACGGAGCGGCCGCACAGGCGGAAGGGCCGCACAGGCGGAACGGCCGCACAGACGGACCAGTCGTACAGGCAGGCAGAAGCCCACACGCAGCAGCCGCCCAAGCTGCCGCGTGCCGAGGGGCTTAACTGCCGCACATACATACGACTGCCGTACAGGCGAAATCAGCCGCACAGGCGGAACAGCCGCATATGCGGCCGCAGCCGGACAGCAAACTGGCTCCAACCGGCCGCAGCCGGGAGCAAACCTCGCCAACAAAGTTGCGACGCTTCCACCGGGTATCCGGGAGCTGTCGCAACACCGCGGGCCTTGCAGGCCCGCAATACCACGACCCCCTCGTGCAATGGGGTCGGCTTCGGTCGGAAAGACCGACGAACAAAAGCGCTTCAACCGGCCGTAGCCGGGAGCGGACGCCATTTGTTACGGCGGTGAACGCCGCAACCGCAGGCCTAGCAGGCCCACCATACCACGACCCCCTTCGCCATGGGGTCGGTTGTCGGGATATTGGTTCATCGACTTACAGGGGCAGCAGACTCCAGCGCTGCGCCTGTTAGCCGACTATCCAGGATGCACCGTCTTGGTCCAGTTGCCACTCCCCCCGGGCATATAGCCCGAAGGGATAGGAAACCGGTCCAAGCTCACGAGGAGGTTTCCCGACCTAGCACCCCAGGTTAGGTTAGGTTAGGTTAGGTTAGGTTAGGTTAGGTTAGGTTAGGTTAGGTTAGGTTTTTTTTTTTTTTTGTTGACGCGGGGAATGCATTTAGGCACCGTCATCCCAGCTACGGGGGTAGCTGGGACGGTGTGTGGGACTCACCGGTCCCGAAAACAGGGACCGTCCTACCCACTAAACCCCGCGGTGTTCCTCCTCACCCTATAGCCGGGCCGAGGGGTATGAAGATGAAGATTCAACGTCGACCCGGCTAGGGATGCCCCGTAAGGATGGGGCTCTCCTCGGGGGACCAGATGGTCGGCCCCCCGGAGCTCCCTAAGGAGCTGAAGAAGCAGCAAGCCCGCATCGCACCACTCTCGAGCGCCCCTCTGAAAGCAGAGGGGGTAGAGAGCGGCCGAGCGGGCGGGCAATAAGGCACCTCCGGAACACGGGGAGGTGCCTTCCGCCAAACGATCATCGGTGGGTGAGGTCCCCCGACCACCACCCACCGGAACAACACTAGTCGGGGGCGCGCACGAACGCTGCCATGCGGCGCCCCCGAACCGGACGACGAGGCGGGAGCGTCTGTCCAGCGCGCTCTCGCACCCGCAACTCTTCTCTCTTTGCCGCCATCACCTCACAAGCAAACGAGGTGACGGCGGCCCAACATTCTTGGCTGCCGGCCATGGCTTGCACCACAGCCGGCAGCGACAGATCATTACCAACCTGGCCCGTGAGGGCGACACGCGGCCCGTCCCACGCCGCGCACTCGGCGAGTGTGTGCTCCGCCGAGTCCACGGCGCCACTTGGGCAGTGACGGCACACGGGGTCCGACTCCACGCCCACCACCTCCCACAGGTACTTGGCGAAACAGCCATGTCCTGTGAGGAGCTGAGTGAGGTGGTACGTCGGCGCACCGTGCGCCCTCTCTACCCAAGGCCGAAGAACGGGCCGGACAGCCCCCACGAGCCGCGCGCTCGCAGAGGTAACAATTAACCTATTGGCCCACTTCCGGAAGAGATCGTCGCGAGCAGACTGTCTCCAGCGATCGATCTCGTCCGGGAGTGGGCGACCTCCATTTATCCGCACCAGGGCGCTTTCCTCGTACACGCGCTTGAGGACTCCAGCCTCGAGATCCCACGGGGGGCTTCCTCCAATTAGACACGCCGCCTCGTAAGAGACGGTGCAGTACGCTCGCGCCGCCCTCTGCGCAATCACCCGCTGCGGCCTCCGCAGCAGGGGGATGGTTTTGGCGCAGAGAGCGTCCGACCAAATAGGCGCTCCGTAGAGCGCCTTGGAGCGCACTACACCGTCGTAGAGACGGCGACATGCACTTTCCGGCCCCCCTTTATTGGGGAGCAGCCGCGCCAGCCTTCCGGCGTATGACACCAGTTTGGGTGCCAGGCGCCGGAAGTGCTCGACGAAACCCCATCGACTATCGAGGACCAATCCTAGGTACTTCATGGTCTCCCCGATAGCGATGGGGGTGCCGCTCACCACAATGAAGGAATCTCGAGGTGGCCCCCGCCGAGGCCCGTGGAAAAACACGGCCTCGGACTTTTCGAGAGCCACCTGGAGTCCCAGCGCCCTGATGCGGCTGACCACCTGGGCAACGCCCGCGGTGGCCAGAACCTTCGCGTCCCTGAATTCTGAGCCCCGCGCGGTGACGAGGGTGTCGTCGGCGTAGCAGATAATGCCGACCCCCGTTAGAGTTGCACCGCGCAGGACCCAGTCATATCCGATGTTCCACAGGAGCGGACCAAGCACCGACCCCTGTGGAACACCGCACGACATCTCCTTGCGGACTATTCCCGACCGGGCCGGGTAGATGATGGCCCGGTCCACGAAGTAGTCCGCAAGGACGCGCCTGAGGTACCACGGGACCTTGTGGTACCTCAGCGCCTCGGCGATGGTCTGCCAGGGGATGGTGTTGAAGGCGTTCGCGATGTCCAGCGACACCGCCAACAACACCTCCCCCCGACCGACCGCCTCTTCGACGCTGTCCCTGAGTCGGGAGATGGCGTCTAGGGTAGACCGCCCGCGACGGAACCCGTACTGGCCGCCGTCGAGGTTGGGCCCCGCCCCCTCAAGGTGCCCGACGAGACGAGCAGCGAGCACCCGCTCGAAAAGCTTGCTCATCTCGCCGAGCAAAACAATGGGGCGGTAGGCCGACGGCGACTCGACGGGGCGCCCGTGCTTCTTAAGCAGCACGAGCTTCCCCGTCTTCCACGTTCGCGGGACCCTACCCGACGCCAAACACTCCGACATCAGGGAGAGCGTCTCTTCTTCGAACGCCGGCATGACCAGGGCGACGACCCGCCCTGGGATGCCGTCCGGTCCGGGGGCGCGGTGTCTCAACTTGAGCTTGAGCACCGCCGCCCCTAACTCGGCATCGGACACGGGCGGGATCGCCTCCGTGTCAGCCGGCGTTCCGTCTGGTGCTGCCATACTCGGCGGGACCCACTCTTCCCGCGCAGGGAAGAGGGAGCTGACGACTACATTGACGAAGGTGGGCTCGAGAGACCTGGTAAGCGGGGGCGCATAAGGCCGGAGTTTGTCGCTCACGGCCTTATACGGGCGCCCCCACGGATCTCCATTTAACGTCTCGAGCCACACCTTCCACGACTCATCTTTGGCGGCCTTGATTGCCGAGCGAAGGGCCGCTCGGGCATCCCGGTATGCGGCGCGCAACTCCTCCATGAGGACAGGGTTTCCGTTCCTTCGACCGCGGTAGCGGGTGTACCGACGCTGGGCTGCGTGACTAGCTGCACGCAGCCCCTCTAGATCGTCGTTCCACCAGTACACCCGCCGCCGCGGGTGGACTGATCCTGCCCTCCGCATCGCCGCATCGCAGACGCGAGTCAGAGCATCCGATAACCGCTCCGACCTCGCGTCTACGTCCGGGCTTCCGCCGAACGCGGCCCATCGCTCGACGATGGCCGCCTCTTCCGCCAGCTCCCGGTTGAGCGTTTTCAATCGCCACCGTGGGCCCTCACCGGCCAGGGGACGATCCTGAGTCCTCAGGGCGGGGGAGACGATGTCGAACCGGACATACCGGTGGTCCGACATCGTCTCCACTTCCGTTACCACCCTCCAGCCACGCACGTGGTTCGCCAGACCAGAACTGGCGAAGGACACGTCCACGATGGACGTGTTCCCGTTCTCTCCCACGTACGTGGGGACCGTCCCCTGATTTAGCAGCACCAGACCCATGGACACCGCCCAATCCTCCAATAACTCACCCCGCAAGTCAGTCGCCGGAGATCCCCACGCCGTAGAGTGGGCGTTAAAGTCTCCGACGACGACAAGCGGGGTGGGGTGTGCTTCCGCCACAAGAACCCCGAGCTCAACGAGTAACTGCTCGAATTGAGCACGGGTCTTCCTGGGCGGACAGTACACCCCGATCACTGCAGCGTCTCCCAGCAGCGCGAGGACGCACATTCGTCCTTTGAACACCCGATCAAAGGCGCCCCGCTGGGAGACGATAGCCACCTCACCGTCGCGGTCGCTGGCCCAATCATCGCGGGCACGAACCGCGTACGGTTCGGCGACTACAGCCACGGTCGTCTGCCACTGCGCTACGGACTGGATCAAAACATCCTGGGCCGCAGCGCAGTGCCTGACGTTGGCCTGCAGGACCGAGAAAGTGGACATTTATGTTTGAGCGGTGTCCATCACCTCCACAGATTGGGTGGGAGCGGGGTCCGCGACCGGCCCGACCCGCCTCCCACCGACACCTCCTCGACGACGACGCGAGCGCGTCCTCGATGCCGCCAGACAGGTTTTGGTGCCCAGGCGGTGCGCAGCGGCCTCTCCCGCCGCAGCACACACGGGGCAATTTGGCTCCGCACTGCAGCCGGCCGCTTTGTGACCGGGCTGCCCACACCTGAAGCACAGGGCGCTGCGATCACTTTCCGCAGCGCACCTGGCCCCCACATGCCCCACGTCTAGGCAGCGGAAGCACCGCTGCGGCCTGGGATCCAAAAGGACCGCACGGACGCGGGTCCAACCAACAACGAGAGCGCGGCCATCTGTTACTAGTTTGGCCGCCGCGACGGGGCACTTCACCCACGCCGTGCCCTCTCTGCCTGTCTGACGGACGATAGCTCCGACAACGACGCTGGTGATGGCGCAACCTCCAACGTCCGCCACCACCTGCGCCACACCTTCCTTAGTTGCTGAATCGCCCAGACCGGAGATGCGCAGCTCCGCGCACTTCTCCGGCCTGGCGACACGAACGTCGTCGCCGAGGGATGCCCTGAGTCTTGACGCCAAGGCGTCCGCTTTCGCGCCTCTATCCGCACCCGCCACCTCAAGTATGCGACCCCCGGTGGCCGCAGTGCGGAAGCGCAGGCCGTCAATACCGAGGCTTTTGAGGTCGATCGACCTCTCAGCCTCGGCAAGCTTTTCTGCGTAGGTAACGCCCCGACTCTCCGCTTCTCGCTGCAGCGTGATTACCACAGCTGCAGTTCGCGGCGCACGGAGGTTCGGAGCGCTCTTCGTCTTGACGGGCCTCGCGGGCGCCTTAGCGGACGCATTGGCGGGCGTCGATGCAATCTTCCTGGTTTTCTTCGGCCGCTTCACCACATTATTCCACGTCTCAGTTTGGGACTGAGACGTGGGGGCCGGTTGAGACGTAGGGGCCGGTTGAGTAGAAACTGGCTGGCGCTCTCTTCGCGTCGCCTCGGCCTCAAGCGCCGCAGCGCTCCTCCTCTGTTTCTTGTTCTTCTTCTTCCCCTTGGATGGGGCAGAAGAAGAAGAGGCCGGCGGAGCGGCCACGACCGATTCCGTCACCTCCACCGCAGACGTGGAGGGGACGGGAGGCACAGGCGCGGCGGCAGAGGCGCCAGCGACCTTTCGCTTGGAACGCGTGGGCGCAGGAGCGCCGACAGAAGGGCCCACGGAAGGACCGATAGAAGCGCCGCCGGGTGCTGGAGCAGTGGCCGTGCGGGCGGCGTTGCGCGCGTCCGCCGCAAGGGGAGGACGCAACCGAGGCGCCGGGAGCAGCCGGTCCTCGAAGCCGGCGCGGCGCGCGTCGATGAGGTACAGCACCTCATCGCGCGACAGCCCCGCCGACCGAGCAGGAGCGGCGCTCATCTGGCGCCGCATCTCCTCCATCTCTTAAGACGAAGGACCTCCCCGTTACACGTGAGGGAGGCCATCTCCCTCATGTGCTCCCGTATAGAGCCGGCGGCACTCCGCAGGCCCTGCACGCTTTGGCCCTTCAGGCGGGAGGACTTGAAGGCGATCATCTCGATCGACTTCAACCCCTCCTCGACCGCCATCGACAGCTGGTCGGACCTTAACACCGGTACAGCTGCCGACGTCGACGCCTCCTCCATCGTCGGGGATTTTCGGAGGAAGGAGCGCCGCCCCTCCTCCCGCCTCAGACGCTCCTCCTCCTTGGCCTGAAAAGCGTCCCGCGCGAGCTCAGGTTAGGTTAGGTTAGGTTAGGTTAGGTTAGGTTAGGTTAGGTTAGGTTTTTTTTTTTTTTTTTTTTTTTTTGTTGACGCGGGGAATGCATTTAGGCACCGTCATCCCAGCTACGGGGGTAGCTGGGACGGTGTGTGGGACTCACCGGTCCCGAAGAAGGGACCGTCCTACCCACTAAACCCCGCGGTGTTCCGACTCACCCTATAGCCGGGCCGAGGGATATGAAGATATAGATTCAACGTCGACCCGGCTAGGGATGCCCCGTAAGGTTGGGGCTCTCCTCGGGGGACCAGATGGTCGGCCCCCCGGAGCTCCCTAAGGAGCTGAAGAAAAACAAGCCCGCATCGCACCGCCCTCGTACGTCCCTCTGGAAGCAGAGGGGGCAGAGAGCGGCCGAGCGGGCGGGCACTAAGGCACCTCCGGAACACGGGGAGGTGCCTTCCGCCAAACGATCATCGGTGGGTGAGGTCCCCCGACCACCACCCACCGGAACAACACTAGTCGGGGGCGCGCACGAACGCTGCCATGCGGCGCCCCCGAACCGGACGACGGGGTGGGAGCGTCAGTCCAGCACGCTCCCGCACCCGCAACTCTTCTCTCTTTGCCGCCATCACCTCATTAGCAAAGGAGGTGACGGCGGCCCAGCACTCTTGGCTGCCGGCCATGGCTCGCACCACAGCCGGCAGCGACAAATCAACACCAACACGGCCCGTGAGGGCGACACGCGGCCCGTCCCACGCCGCGCACTCGGCAAGCGTGTGCTCTGCCGAGTCCACGGCGCCACTTGGGCAGTGACGGCACACGGGGTCCGACTCCACACCCACCACCTCCCACAGGTACTTGGCGAAACAGCCATGTCCTGTGAGGAGCTGAGTGAGGTGGTACGTCGGGGCACCGTGCGCCCTCTCTACCCAAGGCCGAAGAACGGGCCGGACAGCCCCCACGAGCCGCGCGCTCGCGGAGGGACACGCCAACCTAATGGCCCACTTCCGGAAGAGATCGTCGCGAGCAGACTGTCTCCAGCGATCGATCTCGTCCGGGAGTGGGCGACCTCCATCTATCCGCACCAGGGCGCTTTCGTCGTAAACGCGCTTGAGGACTCCAGCCTCGAGATCCCAAGGGGGGCTCCCGCCAATCAAACACGCCGCCTCGTAAGAGACGGTGCAGTACGCTCGCGCCGCCCTCTGCGCAATCACCCGCTGCGGTCTCCGCAGCAGGGGGATGGTTTTGGCGCAGAGAGCGTCCGACCAAATAGGCGCTCCGTAGAGCGCCTTGGAGCGCACTACACCGTCGTAGAGACGGCGACATGCACTTTCCGGCCCCCCTTTATTGGGGAGCAGCCGCGCCAGCCTTCCGGCGTATGACACCAGTTTGGGTGCCAGGCGCCGGAAGTGCTCGACGAAACCCCATCGACTATCGAGGACCAATCCTAGATACTTCATGGTCTCCCCGATAGCGATGGGGGTGCCGCTCACCACAATGGCGGAATCTCGAGGTGGCCCCCGACGAGGCCCGTGGAAAAACACGGCCTCGGACTTATCGAGAGCCACCTGGAGTCCCAGCGCCCTGATGCGGCTGACCACCTGGGCAACGCCCGCGGTGGCCAGAACCTTCGCGTCCCTGAATTCTGGGCCCCGCGCGGTGACGAGGGTGTCGTCGGCGTAACACAAAACACCGACCCCCGTAAGAGTTGCACCGCGCAGGACCCAGTCATAGCCGATGTTCCACAGGAGAGGACCAAGCACCGACCCCTGCGGAACACCGCACGACATCTCCTTGCGGACTATTCCCGACCGGGCCGGGTAGATGATGGCCCGGTCCACGAAGTAGTCCGCAAGGACGCGCCTGAGGTACCACGGGACCTTGTGGTACCTCAGCGCCTCGGCGATGGTCTGCCAGGGGATGGTGTTGAAGGCGTTCGCGATGTCCAGCGACACCGCCAACAACACCTCCCCCCGACCGACCGCCTCTTGGACGCTGTCCCTGAGTCGGGAGATGGCGTCCAGGGTAGATCGCCCGTGACGGAACCCGTACTGGCCGCCGTCGAGATTGGGCCCCGCCCCCTCAAGGTGCCCGACGAGACGAGCAGCGAGCACCCGCTCGAAAAGCTTGCTCATCTCGCCGAGCAAAACAATGGGGCGGTAGGCCGACGGCGACTCGACGGGGCGCCCGTGCTTCTTGATCAGCACGAGCTTCCCCGTCTTCCACGTTCGCGGGACCCTACCCGACGCCAAACACTCCGACATCAGGGAGAGCGTCTCTTCTTCGAACGCCGGCATGACCAGGGCGACTACCCGCCCTGGGATGCCGTCCGGACCGGGGGCGCGGTGTCTCAACTTGAGCTTGAGAACCGCCGCCCCTAGCTCGGCATCGGACACGGGCGGGATCGCCTCCGTGTCAGCCGGCGTTCCATCTGGTGCCGCCATGCTCGGCGGGACCCACTCTTCCCGCGCAGGGAAGAGGGAGCTGACAACATCATTCACGAAGGTGGGCTCGAGAGACCTGGTGAGCGGGGGCGCATAAGGCCGGAGTTTGTCGCTCACGGCCTTATACGGGCGCCCCCACGGATCTCCGTTCAAAGTCTCGAGCCACACCTTCCATGACTCCTCCTTCGCGGCCTTGATTGCCGAGCGAAGGGCCGCTCGGGCGTCCCGGTATGCGGCGCGCAACTCTTCTTCGAGGACAGGGTTCCTGGCCCTACGACCGCGGTAGCGGGTGTACCTCCGTTGGGCTGCGTGACTAGCGGCACGCAGCCCCTCAAGGTTGTCATTCCACCAATACACCCGCCGCCGCGGGTGGACAGACCCTGCCCTCCGCATCGCCGCATCGCAGACGCGAGTCAGAGCCTCAGATAACCGCTCCGACCTCGCGTCTACGTCCGGACTCCCATCGAACGCGGCCCATCGCTCGACGATGGCCGCCTCTTCTGCCAGCTCCCGGTTCAGCGTGTTTAACCGCCACCGTGGGCCCTCACCGGCCAGGGGACGATCGTGGGTCCTCAGGGCGGGGGAGACGATATCAAATCGGACATACCGGTGGTCCGACATCGTCTCCACCTCCGTGACCACCCTCCAGCCACGTACGTGGTTCGCCAGGCCAGAACTGGCAAAGGACAGGTCCACGATGGACCTGTTCCCAGTCTCCCCCACGTACGTGGGGACCGTCCCCTGGTTCAGCAGCACCAGACCCATGGACACTGCCCAGTCCTCCAATAACTCACCCCGCAAGTCCGTCGCCGGAGATCCCCACGCCGTAGAGTGGGCGTTGAAGTCCCCGACGACGAGAAGCGGGGTGGGGTGTGCTTCCGCCACAAGAGCCCCGAGCTCAATGAGTAACTGCTCAAACTGAGCACGGGTCTTCCTGGGCGGACAGTACACCCCGATCACTGCAGCGTCTCCCAGCAGCGCGAGGACGCACATTCGTCCTTTTGACACCCGATCAAAGGCGCCCCGCTGGGAGACGATAGCAGGTTAGGTTTTTTTTTTTTTTTTTGTTGACGCGGGGAATGCATTTAGGCACCGTCATCCCAGCTACGGGGGTAGCTGGGACGGTGTGTGGGACTCACCGGTCCCGGAAGAAGGGACCGTCCTACCCACTAAACCCCGCGGTGTTCCGACTCACCCTATAGCCGGGCCGAGGGATATGAAAGATAGATTCTACATCGACCCGGCAAGGGATGCCCCGTAAGGTTGGGGCTCTCCTCGGGGGACCAGATGGTCGGCCCCCCGGAGCTCCCTAAGGAGCTGAAGAAAGACAAGCCCGCATCGCACCACCCTCGAACGTCCCTCTGAAAGCAGAGGGGGCAGAGAGCGGCCGAGCGGGCGGGCACTAAGGCACCTCCGGAACACGGGGAGGTGCCTTCCGCCAAACGATCATCGGTGGGTGAGGTCCCCCGACCACCACCCACCGGAACAACACTAGTCGGGGGCGCGCACGAAAGCTGCCATGCGGCGCCCCCGAACCGGACGGCGAGGCGGGAGCGTTTGACCTGCACGCTCCCGCACCCGCAGCTCCTCTCTCTTTGCCGCCATCACCTCATTAGCAAAAGAGGTGACGGCGGCCCAACACTCTTGGCTGCCGACCATGGCTCGCACCACAGCCGGCAGCGACAAATCAAGACCAACACGGCCCGTGAGGGCGAAACGCGGCCCGTCCCACGCCGCGCACTCGGCGAGTGTGTGCTCTGCCGAGTCCACGGCGCCACTTGGGCAGTGACGGCACACGGGGTCCGACTCCACACCCACCACCTCCCACAGGTACTTGGCGAAACAGCCATGTCCTGTGAGGAGCTGAGTGAGGTGGTACGTCGGCGCACCGTGCGCCCTCTCCACCCAAGGCCGAAGAACGGGCCGGACAGCCCCCACGAGCCGCGCGCTCGCGGAGGGACACACCAACCTATTGGCCCACTTCCGGAAGAGATCGTCGCGAGCAGACTGTCTCCAGCGGTCGATCTCGTCCGGGAGCGGGCGACCTCCATTACTCCGCACCAGGGCGCTTTCATTATACACGCGAGTGAGGACTCCAGCCTCGAGATCCCACGGGGGGCTTCCGCCAATCAAACACGCCGCCTCGTAAGAGACGGTGCAGTACGCTCGCGCCGCCCTCTGCGCAATCACCCGCTGCGGTCTCCGCAGCAGGGGGATGGTTTTGGCGCAGAGAGCGTCCGACCAAATAGGCGCTCCGTAGAGCGCCTTGGAGCGCACTACACCGTCGTAGAGACGGCGACATGCACTTTCCGGCCCCCCTTTATTGGGGAGCAGCCGCGCCAGCCCTCCGGCGTATGACACCAGTTTGGGTGCCAGGCGCCGGAAGTGCTCGACGAAACCCCATCGACTATCGAGGACCAATCCTAGGTACTTCATGGTCTCCCCGATAGCGATGGGGGTGCCGCTCACCACAATGAAGGAATCTCGAGGTGGCCCCCGCCGAGGCCCGTGGAAAAACACGGCCTCGGACTTTTCGAGAGCCACCTGGAGTCCCAGCGCCCTGATGCGGCTGACCACCTGGGCAACGCCCGCGGTGGCCAGAACCTTCGCGTCCCTGAATTCTGGGCCCCGCGCGGTGACGAGGGTGTCGTCGGCGTAACAAATAATGCCGACTCCCGTAAGAGTTGCACCGCGGAGGACCCAGTCATAGCCGATGTTCCACAGGAGCGGACCAAGCACCGACCCCTGTGGAACACCGCACGACATCTCCTTGCGGACTATTCCCGACCGGGCCGGGTAGATAATGGCCCGGTCCACGAAATAGTCCGCAAGGACGCGCCTGAGGTACCACGGGACCTTGTGGTACCTCAGCGCCTCGGCGATGGTCTGCCAGGGGATGGTGTTGAAGGCGTTCGCGATGTCCAGCGACACCGCCAACAACACCTCCCCCCGACCGACCGCCTCTTGGACGCTGTCCCTGAGTCGGGAGATGGCGTCCAGGGTAGACCGCCCGCGACGGAACCCGTACTGGCCGCCGTCGAGGTTGGGCCCCGCCCCCTCAAGGTGCCCGACGAGACGAGCAGCGAGCACCCGCTCGAAAAGCTTGCTCATCTCGCCGAGCAGAACAATGGGGCGGTAGGCCGACGGCGACTCGACGGGGCGCCCGTGCTTCTTAAGCAGCACGAGCTTCCCCGTCTTCCACGTTCGCGGGACTCTACCCGACGCCAAACACTCCGACATCAGGGAGAGCATCTCTTCTTCGAACGCCGGCATGACCAGGGCGACGACCCGCCCTGGGATGCCGTCCGGACCGGGGGCGCGGTGTCTCAACTTGAGCTTGAGAACCGCCGCCCCCAACTCGGCATCGGACACGGGCGGGATCGCCTCCGTGTCAGCCGGCGTTCCCTCTGGTGCTGCCATACACGGTGGGACCCACTCTTCCCGCGCAGGGAAGAGGGAGCTGACGACTACATTCACGAAGGTGGGCTCGAGAGACCTAGTAAGCGGGGGCGCATAAGGCCGGAGTTTGTCGCTCACGGCCTTATACGGGCGCCCCCACGGATCTCCATTTAACGTCTCGAGCCACACCTTCCACGACTCATCTTTGGCGGCCTTGATTGCCGAGCGAAGGGCCGCTCGGGCGTCCCGGTATGCGGCGCGCAACTCCTCCATGAGGACAGGGTTTCCGTTCCTTCGACCGCGGTAGCGGGTGTACCGACGCTGGGCTGCGTGGCTAGCAGCACGCAGCCCCTCCAGGTCGTCGTTCCACCAATACACCCGCCGCCGCGGGTGAACTGATCCTGCCCTCCGCATCGCCGCATCGCAGACGCGAGTCAGAGCCCCAGATAACCGCTCCGACCTCGCGTCCACGTCCGGGCTTCCGCCGAACGCGGCCCATCGCTCGACGATGGCCGCCTCTTCCGCCAGCTCCCGGTTAAGCGTCTTTAGTCGCCACCGTGGGCCCTCACCGGCCAGGGGACGATCCTGAGCCCTCAGGGCGGGGGAGACGATATCGAACCGGACATACCGGTGGTCCGACATCGTCTCCACCTCCGTTACCACCCTCCAGCCACGTACGTGGTTCGCCAGGCCAGAACTGGCGAAGGACACGTCCACGATGGACGTGTTCCCGTTCTCCCCCACGTACGTGGGGACCGTCCCCTGATTTAGCAGCACCAGATCCATGGACACCGCCCAATCCTCCAACAACTCCCCCCGCAAGTCCGTCGCCGGAGATCCCCACGCCGTAGAGTGGGCGTTGAAGTCCCCGACGACGATGAGCGGGGTGGGGTGTGCTTCCGCCACAAGAGCCCCGAGCTCAACGAGTAACTGCTCGAATTGAGCACGGGTCTTCCTGGGCGGACAGTACACCCCGATCACTGCAGCGTCTCCCAGCAGCGCGAGGACGCACATTCGTCCTTGGGACACCCTATCAAAGGCGCCCCGCTGGGAGACGATAGCCACTCCACCGTCGCGGTCGCTGGCCCAATCATCACGGGCACGAACCGCGTACGGTTCGGCGACTACAGCCACGGTCGTCTGCCACTGCGCTACGGACTGGATCAAAACATCCTGGGCCGCAGCGCAGTGCCTGACGTTGGCCTGCAGGACCGAGAATGTGGACATTTAAGATTGGGTGGTGTCCATAACCTCCTCAGTTTGGGTGGGAGCGGGGTCCGCGACCGGCCCGACCCGCTTCCCACCGACTCCTCCTCGGCGACGACGCCGCTTTTTTGAAGCCGCCAGGCAAGCCTTGGCGCCCAGGCGGTGCGCAGCGGTCTCTCCCGCCGCCGCACACACGGGGCAGTGCGGTTCCGCGGCGCAGCCGGCCGCTTTGTGGCCGGGCTGCCCGCAGCGGAAGCACAGGGCGCTGCGGTCAACTCCCGCAGCACACCTGGCCCCCACGTGCCCCACATCCAGGCAGCGGAAGCACCGCTGCGGCCTGGACTCCAAAAGGACCGCACGGACGCGGGTCCAACCGATCACTACGGGGCGGCCATCAGTTAAAAGTTTGGCCGCCGCGACGGGGCACTTTACCCACGCCGTACCCTCTCTGCTTGCCTGGCGGACGATAGCCCCGACAACGACGCTGGTGATGGCGCAACCTCCAACGTCCGCCACCACCCGCGCCACAACCTCCTTCGTCGCTGAATCGCCGAGGCCGGAGATGCGCAGCTCCGCGCACTTCTCCGGCCTGGCGACACGAACGTCGTCGCCGAGGGACGCCCTTAGTTTTTCCGCTAATGCGTCCGCTTTGGCGCTCCTCTCCGCACCAGCCACCTCGAGGATACGTCCCCCGGTGGCTGCAGTGCGGAAGCGCAAGCCGTCGATGCCGAGGCTTTTGAGGTCGATTGACCTCTCAGCCTCGGCAAGCTTTTCGGCGTATGTCACGCCCCGAACCTCCGCTTCCCGCTGCAGCGTAATAACCACCGCTGCGGTTCGCGGTGAGCGGAGATTCGGGGCGCTCTTCTTCTTTGCGCCTGGCTTCGCGGGTGCCCTAGCGGGCGCATTAGCGGGTTTCTTCGGCCGCTTAACAACATTGTTCCACGTCTCAGTTTGGGACTGAGACGTGGAAGCCGGGGCCGGTTGGCTTAAGGAAGACTGACGCTCTCGGCGCGTCGCCTCTACCTCACGCGCCGCAGCGCTCTTCTTCTTCCTCCTGTTCTTCTTCTCCCCCTGAGCTGGGAGAGAAGAAGAAGAGGCCGGCGGAACGGCCACGACAGTTTCCGTCACCTCCACCTCAGATGTGGAGGGGACGGCAGGCAGAGGCGCGGCGGCAGAGGCGCCAGCGGCCTTGCGCTTTGAGCGCGTGGGCGCCGAAGCGCCGACGGAAGGGCCCGTTGACTGGGCGACAGGTGCACCGCCAGGTGCTGGAGCACCGGCCATGCGGGCAGCGTTGCGTGCGTCCGCCGCTAGGGGAGGACGCAACCGAGGCGCCGGGAGCAGCCGATCCTCAAAGCCGGCGCGGCGCGCGTCGATGAGGAACAGCACCTCATCACGCGACAGCCCCGCCGACGGTGTTGGAGCGGCGCTCAACTGGCGCCTCATTTCCTCCATTTGGGCCCGCACGGCCACGAGCTCTCCCTTCAGGCGCATGACCTCTTCGCTACACTTGAGGGAGGCCATTTCTCGCATGTGTTCCAGAATTGACCCGGCGGCACTCCGCAGGCCCTGGACGCTCTGGCCCTTCAGGCGGGAGGATTTGTAGGCGATCGTATCGATCGCCTTCACCGCCTCCTCTACCGCCTTCGACAGCTGCTCGCACCTAAGGACAGGAGCAGCTGCCGACGTCGACGCCTCCTCCAGCGTCGGGGATTTTCGGAGGAAGGAACGTCGCGTCTCCTCCTGCCTCAGACGTTCCTCCTCCTTTTCCCGAAATTCGTCCCGCGCGAGCTCTTCCTCCGCCTGGAGCTCGAGCTCGCGCTCCTGGGCCGCGATGTAGTTGGCCCTGGCTTGGGCCAAGCCAACATATTGGCCCGTCGTTGGAGGGCGCCCACGCCCTCTTTTTACGGGCTGGCCCCTGATGGTGCTGGGGCCAGCCGACTCCTCACCGTCGCTGCCCGACTCCCCAGGGCTTTTACTGTTGCAGCGCTTGCGCTGCCACAACCTGGGAGTCGGGGAGGGACGGGAGGAAACCGTTATCATCGACTGGCAGCTGCTATCGGAGTCCGACAGCCGCTGCCAGTCGCATTTGATCGCGCTTTGCGAAGGCGAATTGCGGGTATCGCAGCGCGACAGCGACACCCGCAATTCCCTTCCGCCCGGGGTTGGAGTCCCAGGCCTCGACACATTCGTGTCACACACATTCTCCTTCTTATTATCCATGATAACACTGATATAATTTTATTATTTCCTTCTTTATGGCCGCAAGTCCAGCTGTTCGAAATTCGGTCACCCAACTTGCCACTCCGTTACGGTGGTCAAGTTGGGGTCCAGGGCGGACGACGTGGACGTAAACGAACAACACTTGGGGCCCCGCCCCATAGCAGGTTAGGTTAGGTTAGGTTAGGTTAGGTTTTTTTTTTTTTTTTTTTTTTTGTTTTTTTTTTTTTTTTTTTTGTTGACGCGGGGAACGCATTTACGCGCCTTCATCCCAGCTGCGGGGGCAGTTGGGATGGTGTGTGGGACTCCCGGCCCGGTCCGGAATGGACCGTCCTACCCACTAAACCCCGCGGTGTTCCTCCTCACCCTTTAGCCGGGCCGAGGGATATCAGAAGATTATTCACGTCGACCCGGCTAGGGGCGCCCCGTTTATTCGGGGCTCTCCTCGGGGGAGCCAGATGGGCGGCTCCCCAAAGCTCCCTAAGGAGCTGAAGTCCACGCCTGCACCGCTCTCGAGCGCCCCTCTGTAATAGAGGAGACAGAGAGCGGCTGGCGCAGGCGTGCGCTAATGGGCACCCCTGGAACACGGGAAAGGTGCCCACCGCCATGTGACCGTTGGTGGGCGGGGTCCCCCGACCTTACGCCCACGGTCAAGAAACAATCGGGGGCGCGCAGTAACTCCTCACCGCGGCGCCCCCGAACTGCACGGCAGAGCGGGAGCATTATCGGTTACTCCCGCTCCCCCGCACAGTGCACCTCCCGCTTTGCCGCCATCACCTCGTCAACTGGCGAGGTGACAGCGGCCCAGCACTGTTGCCGCCGGTCGCGCCGTTATTCACGGCCGGCAGCCCGAACTGCATGGCAGGGCGGGAGCATCTACCCAAACTCCCGCCCCCCACGCAGTGCCTCTCCCACTTTGCCGCCATCGTCTCGCCAGCAAAGGAGGCGAAGCGACGGCGACCCATCATTGCTGCTGCCGGCCGTGAATAACGGCACGGCCGGCAGCAACACACACCACCGAGCAACCCACAGGTGGGTTACTCCCGCCTCGGCCGGAATTAGCCAGAGTAGCACAACTCCCCCACAGAGGAAGGGGAGTGGTCGCTACTCCGTTGCCCAGGATGCACCACGAGGAGGATCCGACCCATTGGGGTCCTTAAGATGTTAGTAGGACCCCGCATCCCAGGTTAGGTTAGGTTAGGTTAGGTTTTTTTTTTTTTTTTTTTTTTTTTTTTTTTTTTTTTTTTTTTTTTTTTTTTTTTTTTTTTTTTGACGCGGGGAACGCATTTACGCGCCTTCATCCCAACTGCGGGGGCAGCTGGGATGGTGTGTGGGACTCCCGGCCCGGTCCGGAATGGACCGTCCTACCCACTAAACCCCGCGGTGTTCCTCCTCACCCTATAGCCGGGCCGAGGGATATCGAGAGATTATTCACGTCGACCCGGCTAGGGGCGCCCGTTAATTCAGGGCTCTTCTCGGGGGAGCCCCCCCGTAAGAGTTGCACCGCGCAGGACCCAGTCATAGCCGATGTTCCACAGGAGCGGACCAAGCACCGACCCCTGTGGAACACCGCACGACATCTCCTTGCGGACTATTCCCGACCGGGCCGGGTAGATAATGGCCCGGTCCACGAAATAGTCCGCAAGGACGCGCCTGAGGTACCACGGGACGTTGTGGTACCTCAGCGCCTCGGCGATGGTCTGCCAGGGGATGGTGTTGAAGGCGTTCGCGATGTCCAGCGACACCGCCAACAACACCTCCCCCCGACCGACCGCCTCTTCGACGCTGTCCCTGAGTCGGGAGATGGCGTCTAGGGTAGACCGCCCGCGACGGAACCCGTACTGGCCGCCGTCGAGGTTGGGCCCCGCCCCCTCAAGGTGCCCGACGAGACGAGCAGCGAGCACCCGCTCGAAAAGCTTGCTCATCTCGCCGAGCAAAACAATAGGGCGGTAGGCCGACGGCGACTCGACGGGGCGCCCGTGCTTCTTGATCAGCACGAGCTTCCCCGTCTTCCACGTTCGCGGGACCCTACCCGACGCCAAACACTCCGACATCAGGGAGAGCGTCTCCTCTTCGAACGCCGGCATGACCAGGGCGACGACCCGCCCTGGGATGCCGTCCGGACCGGGGGCGCGGTGTCTCAACTTGAGCTTGAGAACCGCCGCCCCCAACTCGGCATCGGACACGGGCGGGATCGCCTCCGTGTCAGCCGGCGTTCCCTCTGGTGCTGCCATACTCGGCGGGACCCACTCTTCCCGCGCAGGGAAGAGGGAGCTGACTACTTCATTTACGAAGGTGGGCTCGAGAGACCTGGTAAGCGGGGGCGCATAAGGCCGGAGTTTGTCGCTCACGGCCTTATACGGGCGCCCCCACGGATCTCCATTCAACGTCTCGAGCCACACCTTCCACGACTCATCTTTGGCGGCCTTGATTGCCGAGCGAAGGGCCGCTCGGGCGTCCCGGTATGCGGCGCGCAACTCCTCCATGAGGACAGGGTTTCCGTTCCTTCGACCGCGGTAGCGGGTGTACCGACGCTGGGCTGCGTGACTAGCAGCACGCAGCCCCTCCAGGTCGTCGTTCCACCAGTACACCCGCCGCCGCGGGTGAACTGATCCTGCCCTCCGCATCGCCGCATCGCAGACGCGGGTCAGAGCCTCGGACAACCGCTCCGACCTCGCGTCTACGTCCGGGTTTCCGCCATACGCGGCCCATCGCTCGACGATGGCCGCCTCTTCCGCCAGCTCCCGGTTAAGCGATTTCAGTCGCCACCGTGGGCCCTCACCGGCCAGGGGACGGTCCTGAGCCCTCAGGGCGGGGGAGACGATATCGAACCGGACATACCGGTGGTCCGACATCGTCTCCACCTCCGTTACCACCCTCCAGCCACGTACGTGGTTCGCCAGACCAGAACTGGCGAAGGACACGTCCACGATGGACGTGTTCCCGTTCTCCCCCACGTACGTGGGGACCGTCCCCTGATTTAGCAGCACCAGATCCATGGACACCGCCCAATCCTCCAACAACTCCCCCCGCAAGTCCGTCGCCGGAGATCCCCACGCCGTAGAGTGGGCGTTGAAGTCCCCGACGACGATGAGCGGGGTGGGGTGTGCTTCCGCCACAAGAGCCCCGAGCTCAGCGAGTAACTGCTCAAATTGAGCACGGGTCTTCCTGGGCGGACAGTACACCCCGATCACTGCAGCGTCTCCCAGCAGCGCGAGGACGCACATTCGTCCTTTCGACACCCGATCAAAGGCGCCCCGCTGGGAGACGATAGCCACCTCACCGTCGCGGTCGCTGGCCCAATCATCGCGGGCACGAACCGCGTACGGTTCAGCGACTACAGCCACGGTCGTCTGCCACTGCGCTACGGACTGGATCAAAACATCCTGGGCCGCAGCGCAGTGCCTGACGTTGGCCTGCAGGACCGAGAATGTGGACATCTAGGATTGAGCAGTGTCCATCACCTCCACAGATTGGGTGGGAGCGGGGTCCGCGACCGGCCCGACCCGCCCCCCACCGACACCTCCTCGACGACGACGCCGCTTCTTTGACGCCGCCAGACAAGCCTTGGCGCCCAGGCGGTGCGCAGCGGCCTCTCCCGCTGCCGCACACACGGGGCAGTGCGGATCCGCGGCGCAGCCGGCCGCTTTGTGGCCGGGCTGCCCGCAGCGGAAGCACAGGGCGCTGCGGTCAACTCCCGCAGCACACCTGGCCCCCACGTGCCCCTCATCCAGGCAGCGGAAACACCGCTGCGGCCTGGGGTCCAAAAGGACCGCACGGACGCGGGTCCAACCGATGACGAGTGCGCGGCCATCCGTTACTAGTTTGGCCGCCGCGACGGGGCACTTCACCCACGCCGTGCCCTCCCTGCTTGCCTGGCGGACTATATTACCGACCACGACGCTGGTGATGGCGCAACCTCCAACGTCCGCCACCACCCGCGCCACAACCTCCTTGGTCGCTGAATCGCCCAGACCGGAGATGCGCAGCTCCGCGCACTTCTCCGGTCTGGCGACACGAACGTCGTCGCCGAGGGACGCCCTTAATTTTTCAGCCAATGCGTCCGCTTTGGCGCTCCTCTCCGCACCAGCCACCTCGAGGATACGTCCCCCGGTGGCTGCAGTGCGGAAGCGCAGGCCGTCGATGCCGAGGCTTTTGAGGTCGATTGACCTCTCAGCCTCGGCTAACTTCTCCGCGTAAGTCACGCCCCGCCCCTCCGCTTCCCGCTGCAGCGTAATCACCACTGCTGCAGTCCGCGGTGCGCGGAGATTTGGGGCGCGCTTCTTTCCGCCTGGCCTTGCCTTAGCGGGCGCACTGGCGGGCGTCGATGTCTTCTTTTTCGGCCGCTTGACCACTTTATTCCACGTCTCAGTTTGGGACTGAGACGTGGGGGCCGGTTGAGACATAGCCGGTTGAGTTGAAGCCGACTGGCGCTCTCTGCGCGTCGCCTCGGCCTCAAGCGCCGCAGCGCTCCTCCTCTGTTTCTTGTTCTTCTTCTTCCCTTTGGATGGGGGAGAAGAAGAAGAGGCCGGGGGAGCGGCCACGACCGATTCAGTCACCTCCACCACAGACGTGGAGGGGACGGGAGGCACAGGAGCGGCGGCAGAGGCGCCAGCGGCCTTTCTCTTTGAACGCGTGGGCGCAGGAGCGCCGACGGAAGGGCCCACGGAAGGACCGACAGAAGCACCGCCGGGTGCTGAAGCAGTGGCCGTGCGGGCGGCGTTGCGCGCGTCCGCCGCAAGGGGAGGACGCAACCGAGGCGCCGGGAGCAGCCGGTCCTCGAAGCCGGCGCGGCGCGCGTCAATGAGGTAAAGAACCTCATCGCGCGACAGCCCCGCCGACCGTGTTGAAGCGGCGCTCAGTTGGCGCCTCAATTCTTCCATCTCGGCCCGCACGGCCGTGAGCTCTCCCTTCAAACGGAGAACTTCCTCATTGCACGTGAGGGAGGCCATCTCCCTCATGTGCTCCCTTATTGAGCCGGCGGCACTCCGCAGGCCCTGTACACTTTGGCCCTTCAGGCGGGAGGACTTGAAGGCGATCATCTCGATCGACTTCAACCCCTCCTCGACCGCCATCGACAGCTGGTCGGACCTTAACACCGGTACAGCTGCCGACGTCGACGCCTCCTCCATCGTCGGGGATTTTCGGAGGAAGGAGCGCCGCCCCTCCTCCCGCCTCAAACGCTCCTCCTCCTTGGCCTGAAAAGCGGCCCGCGCGAGCTCTTCCTCCGCCTGGAGCTCGAGCTCGCGCTCCTTGGCCGCAATATAAGTGGCCCTGGCTTGGGCCAGGCCAACATACATCCCCGTCGTTGGCGGGCGCCCACGCCCTCTTTTAACGGACTGGCCCCTGATGTTGCTGGGGCCAGTCGACTCCTCACCGTCGCTGCCCGACTCCCCAGGGCTCTTACTGTTGCAGCGTTTACGCTGCCACAACCTGGGGGTCGAGGAGGGACGGGAGGAAACCGTCTCCATTGACTGACAGCTGCTGTCAGAGTCAGACAGCTGTGGCCAGTCACATTTTGCGTCTCTGCACGCACTGTGCGGGGTCGTGTCGCACCGCGACAGCGTTACCCGCAATTCCTTCTCGCCCGGGGTTGGAGTCCCGGGCCTCGACACTTTCGCGTCGCTCTCTACTACGTCATTTTGGTTTTTGTTTTTGTTTATATTGTTTTCATTTGCCATGTTATTCCCACGAGAAGAGACGAAGGGTTTCACTCCCTGGGTGACGCTCATTCCAGGGAGCGGGCTAAATACTGCAGGGTTCGCCAGGTGCCCGTACAGGTTTTAACGACTTCGCTGTCGGGTTTTAAAGACTGTCCTTGTCGCGGGCCGGCCAATTAAGGCAAGCCCTCCGGTCCCTAAGGACACCACGTACCAACTGGAGCCACCAGTCAGATGGTTGCGATGACCTTAGGGGCTACGGAACGCGAGGAGGGTGGCTGGTCCTCCCCAACACCGACGCCTGTGTAGACCCCTGCGCGAGCAGTAGGCCTACGCGTCCACGACTCTCCCCGCTTCTACCGGCCGCAGCCGGGAGCAGACAACAACAAGCTGCGTCGCGACGCTACAACCGGGTCTCCGGGAGCTATCGCGACGCCACAGACCTTGCAGGCCCGCCAAACGACGACCCCCTCGTGCAATGGGGTCAGCTTCAGTCGAGAAGACGACCGACAATCACCGCGCTTCTACCGGCAAAAAGCCGGGAGCGGACAACAAGCTGCGCCGCGACGCTACAACCGAATCTCCGGGAGACGTCGCGACGCCGCAGGCCTTGAAGACCCGCCGAACCACGACCCCCTCGTACAATGGGGTCAGCTTTGATCGTTGAAATAACCGACCAATGGACGACAAACAAGGCTTCTACCGTTTCCGGGAGCGAACGTCACAAACTTGCCACGGCGAGGACACGCCGCGACACCGCAGGCCTAGCAGGCCTGCCAGACCACGACCCCCTCGTGCAATGGGGTCGGCTGTCGGGATATTGGTTCATCGACTTACAGGGGCAGCAAATTTTAGCGCTGCGCCTGTTAGCCGACTATCCAGGATGCACCGTCTTAGTCCAGTTGCCACTCCCCCCGGGCATATAGCCCGAAGGGATAGGAAACCGGTCCAAGCACACTAGGAGGTTCCCCGACCTAGCACCCCAGGTTTTTTTTTTTTTTTTTTTTTTTTTTGTTGACGCGGGGAATGCGTTTAGGCACCGTCATCCCAGCTACGGGGGTAGCTGGGACGGTGTGTGGGACTCACCGGTCCCGGAAGAAGGGACCGTCCTACCCACTAAACCCCGCGGTGTTCCGTCTCACCCTATAGCCGGGCCGAGGGATATGAAAATTAGATTCTACGTCGACCCGGCTAGGGATGCCCCGTAGAGTTGGGGCTCTCCTCGGGGGACCAGATGGTCGGCCCCCCAGAGCTCCCTAAGGAGCTGAAGAAAACAAGCCCGCATCGCACCACTCTCGAGCGCCCTTCTGCAAGCAGAGGGGGTAGAGAGCGGCCGAGCGGGCGGGCACTAAAGGCACCTCCGGAACACGGGGAGATGCCTTCCGCCATATGGCCGTCAAAGGGCGCGGTCCCCCGACCTTACGCCCACGGCCAAAAACTGATGCTGTGCGGAGCGGTCGCACAGGCGGAAGGGCCGCACAGGCGGAACGGCCGCACAGACGGACCAGCCGTACAGGCAGGCAGAAGCCCACACGCAGCAGCCGCCCAAGCTGCCGCGTGCCGAGGGGCTTAACTGCCGCACATACATACGGCTGCCGTACAGGCGAAATCAGCCGCACAGGCGGAACAGCCGCACATGCGGCCGCTGCCGCACAGCAACTTGCTCCAACCGGCCGCAGCCGGGAGCATACCTCGCGTATTCACAAAACCGCGGGCCTTAAAGGCCCGCCATTCCACGACCCCCTCGTGCAATGGGGTCAACTCCGTCAAATGACGGCCAGAAACGGCGCAGGTGCGCCGTACCACACACCCCTACCAATGCTGCAAGCAGCGGCCGCACAGGCGGAAGGGCCGCACAGGCGGAACGGCCGCACAGACGGACCAGCCGTACAGGCAGGCAGAAGCCCACACGCAGCAGCCGCCCAAGCTGCCGCGTGCCGAGGGGCTTAACTGCCGCACATACATACGGCTGCCGTACAGGCGAAATCAGCCGCACAGGCGGAACAGCCGCACATGCGGCCGCTGCCGCACAGCAACTTGCTCCAACCGGCCGCAGCCGGGAGCGAACTTCACAAATATGGTTGCGACGCTTCTACTGGGTATCCAGGAGCTGTCGCAACCCCGCGGACCTTGAAGGCTCGCCATACTACGACAGGTTAGGTTAGGTTAGGTTAGGTTAGGTTAGGTTAGGTTTTTTTTTTTTTTTTTTTTATTGAATTTTGGTTTTTCTGGATGGTTAAGTTCCGGCAGCTCACGCGATTGGATACGTTTGATGCCGCAACTTATAATGTCGCATTATTATACTTTGATGTCATTTCTATTTCGGTCAAGATAAATAAATAGATATAATATATATGCGTTATATTATAATTATAGTTTATTCAAGTGCCGTTGTAGGCTTTTAGTTTTGAGTAGATTTGACTCACGAATCCCGTATAGCTTGCAAGCGCGTCTTCCTTCTTGAGTAATTCTGCCACACTATACGGGTCAATATTGTGGAATATGCAGAGTGATTCATGCCGCATTCGCTCCGCGGCAAACCTCGGACAGTCTGTGAGCAGGTGCATCACTGTCTGGGGTGTGTTGGTGTTGCAGGGACAGCAGTCGTCTGGTGTGATGTGGAACCGGTGTAAGTATGACTTGTGGAAGCCGTGGTTGGTGAGTATTTGTGTTGTGTGGAAGTGTGTGTCTGTGTGTTTCCGGAAGTGTGCGATGTCGGTTAGATTGGGGAAAATGCTTTTGGTGTGCTGTCCCTGTTCGCTGGACGTATAGCGCTCCTGCCAAAGGTCCAGGCTACGCTTTCGGAGCTTATGTTTTACATAGGATATTGGGAACGAGCTGTAATCCGGCGCCCTGTGAAGCAGGGTCGCCAGTTTTGCCGCAGCATCGGCAGCCTCGTTACCAACGTTGCCTCTATGTGCCTTGACCCATTTTAAAGATATTTGTTTAGTGTTGCGGTGTGTGTGTATAATGTTGTGTATCTGTGTGACGAGTGGGTGTGTGTTGCTTCTGTCTGCAATTGCTAGTAATGATGCTTGGGAATCTGTGTAGATGACGGTGTTTTGATATGTGTGTGTCGCCCATTTGCAGGCCTCCAGGATGGCAAAGAGCTCAGCCTGGAAGACCGTGCAAGAATTGTGTAGTTTAAACTTTTTGGTTATGGTTGGTTGTTCTGAGCCACCTGGGTCAAAGCACACAAAGGCAGCTCCCACAGCGTCGCTGTCTTGCTTGCTTCCGTCGGTGTAAATGTAGTGTGTTTCGTCCGCTTCTTGGTGGTCTAGATCTGATTTTGCCACTCTAAGTGCTGGGTGTAATAGTTCGCGGACAGGTGTAGGTCGCTCCAGCATAACATCCTCCGGCAAGAAGTGAGTGGTGTAGGTGAGGCGAGTCTGCTCCACATGATGCACTTCAAGGATTCTGAGGTCAAGCGGTATGAATTGAGCCAGTGCGAGTGCAGCGTTGGTGGACACTGTCCTGAAGGCGCGGATGGCCTTTAACGCGAAGCCTCGCTGCAGGCTGGCCAGCTCCTTGCGTGCACTCTTTTTCATTGCCACTTGACCCCACACTCCCGCGGCGTAGGTGATGATAGGCTCTATGACGTGATGGTAGATCGTGCGTGTGTTTTCTGGGTGTGTACCCCAGGTTGGCCTTGCGTAAATGCATAATTTTTTATAAATGCGGTTAGGTTAGGTTAGGTTAGGTTAGGTTAGGTTTTTTTTTTTTTTTTTTGTTAGGTTAGGTTTTTTTTTTTTGTTGACGCGGGGAATGCATTTAGGCACCGTCATCCCAGCTACGGGGGTAGCTGGGACGGTGTGTGGGACTCACCGGTCGCGGAAACAGGAACCGTCCTACCCACTAAACCCCGCGGTGTTCCGACTCACCCTATAGCCGGGCCGAGGGATATGAAAAGTAGATTCTACATCGACCCGGCTAGGGATGCCCCGTAGGGTTGGGGCTCTCCTCGGGGGACCAGATGGTCGGCCCCCCGGAGCTCCCTAAGGAGCCGACGAAAGTCAAGCCCGCATCGCACCGCCCTCGAACGTCCCTCTGAAAGCAGAGGGGGCAGAGAGCGGCCGAGCGGGCGGGCACTAAGGCACCTCCGGAACACGGGGAGGTGCCTTCCGCCAAACGATCATCGGTGGGTGAGGTCCCCCGACCACCACCCACCGGAACAACACTAGTCGGGGGCGCGCACGAAAGCTGCCATGCGGCGCCCCCGAACCGGACGGCGAGGCGGGAGCGTTAGACCTGCACGCTCCCGCACCCGCAATTCATCTCTCTTTGCCGCCATCACCTCATTGGCAAAAGAGGTGACGGCGGCCCAACACTCCTGGCTGCCGACCATGGCTCGCACCACGGCCGGCAGCGATAAATCAACACCAACACGGCCCGTGAGGGCGACACGAGGCCCGTCCCACGCCGCGCACTCGGCGAGTGTGTGCTCGGCCGAGTCCACGGCGCCACTTGGGCAGTGACGGCACACGGGGTCCGACTCCACACCCACCACCTCCCACAGGTACTTGGCGAAACAGCCATGTCCTGTGAGGAGCTGAGTGAGGTGGTACGTCGGCGCACCGTGCGCCCTCTCCACCCAAGGCCGAAGAACGGGCCGGACAGCCCCCACGAGCCGCACACTCGCGGAGGGACACACCAACCTATTGGCCCACTTCCGGAAGAGATCGTCGCGAGCAGAATGTCTCCAGCGATCGATCTCGTCCGAGAGTGGGCGACCACCATTTATCCGCACCAGGGCGCTTTCGTCGTAAACGCGCTTGAGGACTCCAGCCTCGAGATCCCAAGGGGGGCTCCCGCCAATCAAACACGCCGCCTCGTAAGAGACGGTGCAGTACGCTCGCGCCGCCCTCTGCGCAATCACCCGCTGCGGTCTCCGCAGCAGGGGGATGGTTTTGGCGCAGAGAGCGTCCGACCAAATAGGCGCTCCGTAGAGCGCCTTGGAGCGCACTACACCGTCGTAGAGACGGCGACATGCACTTTCCGGCCCCCCTTTATTGGGGAGCAGCCGCGCCAGCCTTCCGGCGTATGACACCAGTTTGGGTGCCAGGCGCCGGAAGTGCTCGACGAAACCCCACCGACTATCGAGGACCAATCCTAGATACTTCATGGTCTCCCCGATAGCGATGGGGGTGCCGCTCACCACAATGGCGGAATCTCGAGGTGGCCCCCGACGAGGCCCGTGGAAAAACACGGCCTCGGACTTATCGAGAGCCACCTGGAGTCCCAGCGCCCTGATGCGGCTGACCACCTGGGCAACGCCCGCGGTGGCCAGAACCTTCGCGTCCCTGAATTCTGGGCCCCGCGCGGTGACGAGGGTGTCGTCGGCGTAACACAAAATACCGACCCCCGTAAGAGTTGCACCGCGCAGGACCCAGTCATAGCCGATGTTCCACAGGAGCGGACCAAGGACCGACCCCTGTGGAACACCGCACGACATCTCCCTGCGGACTATTCCCGACCGGGCCGGGTAGATAATGGCCCGGTCCACGAAATAGTCCGCAAGGACGCGCCTGAGGTACCACGGGACGTTGTGGTACCTCAGCGCCTCGGCGATGGTCTGCCAGGGGATGGTGTTGAAGGCGTTCGCGATGTCCAGCGACACCGCCAACAACACCTCCCCCCGACCGACCGCCTCTTGGACGCTGTCCCTGAGTCGGGAGATGGCGTCCAGGGTAGACCGCCCGCGACGGAACCCGTACTGGCCGCCGTCGAGATTGGGCCCCGCCCCCTCAATTGTTAGGTTAGGTTAGGTTAGGTTAGGTTAGGTTAGGTTAGGTTAGGTTAGGTTAGGTTTTTTTTTTTTTTTTTTTTTTTTTTTTTTTTTTTTTTTCGCACATCTCTGCCGTTGGCAAAGGCAATCTACTCTACTTGTTACAATCAACTATTTTTGATATTAATAATCTAGCCCAATAGGCCTTTTCAATGAGGTATGAATAATATACCGTATAAGTATGATATGATTCCGGGGGACCGAGGAACCCCAGCCCCGCGCGGTAGGCAGCGCTAAGACGCGGCATGCTAGCGCACCGCGGGCCCCCGGCTTCATCTCACACCCGCGTTTTTTTCATTACATACTTAATCACACTCCATCACATTCACTTCTTGAATGATTGAGATGTAAATTAACACATCACATTAACTTTCATTCCTTCTGTCAGACACAAAACACCTTCCATACATTCCATACATTCGTTCCTTTCTTGCAATCACGATTACCTCTCATACAAATGAACACACTAGCTTCTTTTCTGTCATACACACTATACCTTTCATACTTATTCTTTTATTACCTACACTAGCTTTCATTCCTTTTTGTCAATCTCACTATCACTTTTATAGTTTCATTCCTAGCTTACAATCACAGTGTACCAGTCCCTTCTTGTGTGTCCGTATATAATTTATATAATAGTTTCAAACTAATACTATCTACATATTGATGACAAACAATATATCGTTAAACCAATAGGCACAGTTGTAAAAGAAAGGTTTTTTTTTTTTTTTTTTTTTTTTTTTTTTTTTTTTTTTTTTTTTTTTTTTCTCACAATGTTAATGTAAAAAAGCTTTTCTTTCTTTCTTTTCACAATGTTAATGCAGTGTTTTTTTTTTTTTTTTTTTTTTTTTTTTTTTTTTTTTTTTCTTTCTTTACAACTTTACTGAATCTACAACTACAATTTGTATAAACATAATAGCTATCATGAAAATTCACAATATTTCTCCAAATTATTTTGCAGATCTAGAGTACAGTTATTGCTCTTATTTTGTTCCATACACTTCTGTTACAGTCAATATTATTATAATATTGGTTAACAAAATTCTCATCGCTTATTTCTTAACATTGCTGCCTTTACAATTTTTTCCCCGTACTTCATAAATACTGCTTGATGCTTTTTAAGCAATACATTAAAATTTCGTTTCCTAATTTCTATCCCGGTCACTGTCTCTAGATCCACCCTATCTGCAGCATGCATCGGGCAGTCCTGCAGTAAATGGACGACCGTCTCCTCAACTCCGGGCTCGCAGGCACACGATGGGTCCTCCTTACACTTGAAGCGTGTCAAGTATTCGGAGAACCCACCGTGCCCTGTCAGCAGTTGGGTTGCGGTGCCGGCGATCGTCATCTTCCGGACGACACTGTATGCCTCCACTGCGCATGGGAGGAAAAGCTTGGTGACGGAGGCCTGCTCGCCCTCACTGTACCTTTTGTTCCATTTGTCAAGCGTACCCTGTCTCAGAGTACGCTTCACAAATGAAACAGGGTACAGTCCGTAGTCCGGTGCCTTCTTCAGCCTCAGAGCCGCCTCCTTGGCGAGCTGGTCGGCTCGCTCATTGCCCTCCAACCCCGCGTGAGCCTTGACCCAGAATAAGGAGATTTCCTTACCCTGGGCCATGCCTTTGTGAATGGCGGCTCTGGCTTCAACCGCCAGGGGATGGAGAGCATGACGGTTTATGACCGTCAGGAGAGCGGCTCTGCTATCACTGAAGATGCCGAACGTGGACGCGCCTCGCCTGAGGATCTCACTGGCCGCTTTGCATAACGCCAGGAGTTCAGCCTGATAGACGGTGCAATAGGGCGACAGAGCAAGTTTGAGGGCCTTAATTTCGGTCCGGCTATCCCAAAACGATAGCGCGGCACCGACACGGCCCTCAATCTTGCTCCCGTCCGTGAAGATGCGAATCTCAAAACGATTCGCATCTTCCAGCTGCCCCTCGTCTACCAGGCTTGTGAACCCCAATGGCGCATGCTCCGCGGGGTGAGGTGCCTCTATCGCCGGGGACATTCGCTCGACCTCCCTGTCTCCCAACCATGGCTGGTTCACTCCTCTCTTGGCCTCGTACAACGAGGCCACCTCTCGAACTCTGAGGTCCAGAGGGAGCAAGCCAGCCAAGACTAGCGCCGAGTTCAGGGAGACCGTGCGATATGCCTTACACAGCTTTTGGGCGAAACCGCGCTGTACCACGTTCAGCTGCTTTTGGACCCCAAGCTTGTCCACCGACGCGTGCCAAGCACTGGCGGCGTACAGTATCGTCGGCTCCACGGCCGCGACGTAGATCGTCCGGATCACCTCGGGGTGAAGCCCCCAGCTGATCCGGGCCATCCGCGCCAACTTCCGGTAGATGCCGATCGCCTTTCTGCATACATTGGTGACGTGTGTGTTGAATGTGAGTGCCTTGTCTATGGTTAGCCCTAGGATTTTTATTTGGGGGGACATGCCAATGTCTATCCCGCCCATGCTAAGGCGCGGGACATCGTACTTCAGCCTCCGCGTTATTACCATCGCACTGGTTTTGTGCGGTGCGAATTTTAGCTTATTTCGGATGCCCCACTCCCGCACATGTTCGAGAGAGGCATTGGCGTGTCCCTCGATCTCCAGAGCTGTGTCCCCGTCAAACATCAGCACCACATCGTCCGCGAAAGCCTGCACAAACACACCCATTCGCTCAAGTTCTTTCAAAAGTGGATCCAGAAGTAAGTTCCACAGTAAGGGACCTCCGATCGACCCTTGGACGCACCCTTTATCCGTAGAGCGGCTGTGCTCCTCGCCGGCGTACCGAACCCTCACTATCCTGTCGCTAAGGTAGCTGCTGATTACTCGTCTCAAGTTTGCCGGACACTTTTCCTCAGCCAGTCGGACTTTTATAGCTGGCCACCAGGCGCTATCGAAGGCCCCCTCTATGTCCAAGGACACCATAGTGACCATTCTCTTTTCACGGAGTTTAGCCACTATGTGTCCCATAAGGTCATAGAGGGCGTCCTCGGTGCACTTTTGGGGCATAAAGCCGTACTGGCGGGTACTCATCCGCGGCAATAAATGATACTTGAGACGAGCAATCATCATCCTCTCGTACACCTTTCCCAGAACCGGAAGCAGCCCTATCGGTCTGTACGATTTGGGAACGGTGTACAAGTCTTTGCCAGGCTTCTTCAGCACCACCACCACGGCTTCCTTCCATATCTTAGGAAAGTAGCCGTGATGGAGGCACTGATTCAGCAGCTTCAGGAAGAGTGACGGATCGGCCCCAATGGCTTGGGCACAGATATCGGCTGTAAAGCCATCCACTCCCGGTGCTTTTTTCGGGTTAAATTTCTGAAGCGCATCGAACAGTTCGCCCACCGTAAAAGGTGGGTCATCGTCATCATGATCCTCTATTGCTTTTACGGCGGTTTCGCGTATCTGTCGATGCGCCTCAGAATCCTCCTCGACTCGGTCCTCCGGGTAGAAGGTTCGAGCGAGGAGTTGTGCTGAGCCCCTAGCGTCCAGATGGGTTCCATTATGGATTAACAGGCGATCTTCCTCCCTCACTGTGGCCCTCCCTATCACTCTATAAACCCCCTCCCAGATGCCCTCCCTGTCCTGCTTTCCACAGAAATTCTTCCAACTCTCGACCTGTGCCTTTTTTACTTCAGATTCATACATCTCCTTGCATTCCAGGTACTGCACAACCACCATTTGACGCCTGTCGGGCGCTGCGTGCCTGATCCGGCGCCTTTTGGTATTGACGTCCCTTTTCAGGGAGGCTAGCCTCTCCGACCACCACGGCATAGTTAGGAGCTGTTTGCTGCGTTTCTTTGGGATGGCTTCCTTACAGGCCTCCCCTACTGAGCCTGAGTACTCGACAACTGCGCTTTCCAGATCTTCTGTACTTGCCATTTGCCGAGCACCCAGGCCCCGCAGGGATAACTCCCCAGCCAACCTCGTTTTGAAGCCATCCCAATTCGCCTTTTTGGTATTAAAGAGCCTAGTGGTACGCTGTATCTGCGTACCACTGGCCCGCTCCAAGTTCAAATTAAAAACTATGCAGTTGTGGTCGGAGTGGACAAGCCCTTCGTCAACCCTCCAGCCGTCGGTCAGGGGGAGCACATCGCTCGTGCAGGCCGTGACGTCAATGTAGCTGTGGTACCTCCTTCCGCCTCTGTAAGTATCGAAAGTTGGAATATTCCCTCTATTCAGGACATGGAGGTCCATCCGTTCGAGAGCGTCCGCCAGTAACCCCCCTCTTTTATTTTCAAACGGGTGCCCCCACCAGGTACTCTTTGCATTGGCATCGCCTCCGAGAAGAAGATGCTGGCCACCGATCTCACGCCTCACCCTCAACAGTTGCTCTAGGCAGGGCTCCAGAGGTGTCTTTGGTTCACAGTAATAAGACACCAGCGTGATCTCCCAGGCACTGGTCCGGATCCCCACCACACACACATGGTCTGTGGTGAGTTGCGGGTACTGCAAGACGTCCAGCGTCGCGTCAAACACGACGATGGCCGCCTTAACAGTCCCTTCTCCTTGCCCAGCGTTCTGGAAGACCCTAACGCCCTGGTATGCCCTCATACCCCTCCCCGAGCCCACGTAGGGCTCCTGCACTAGAGCAACCGCGGCTTTAAGCCTTGAGGCCTCAATCATGAGATCGTTTGTGGCCAACCCCTTCCTCTGGAGGTTAACCTGCAAAAACCTATATGGGGGCTTGTTTTCCGGGGGGCCCTCAGCAATACTGAATGGACGCCCTCGCTATCCTATCCCATTTCCCTTTCACGGGGCACATATCGTCGAAGGCACCGTGTCTCGTGTTGCCCAGCCCCTCCCGCTTGCAGTTACAGCAGGACGGCTGCGCTCCGACGGCATACTCAGGGCATTGTGCCCTTAAGTGTGTCCCACCGCAATGGCTGCAGGTGGGCTCTGCCGTCTTGCAGTGCCGTCTGCTATGGCCGTACCCTAGGCACAGGGAGCATTGCATCAACGGTGATTGATCCGCAACCCTTATGGGCTGCACATCAATATGCAACCTCCCTGCGTCCAGAGCTCGGGACCAAACTGCCGGGGAGACCCTGAGCACCACGTGGCACGTTAGTGGATTTCGTGCTGTCCTGCGATATAAGACAGCCATCCTGTCCTCCTCTGGGATCAGGCCACTGAAAGCCTCACGGTTTCGTGACCTGATCTTTTCGAGGAGTTCCTCGTCCTTGTGGACCTTGAGGACGCCATACAAGATCAGCAGTGGGTCTCTGTTCTTGATCTCTTCGACGCAGAGGCCTTTCCCCCCGAGCCTCTGTTGTGCCCGCTTTCTTTCATCCATCGTCTTGTATCCTATAATCACTCTTCTGTCCTTCGCCTTGCGTACTCTTTCAACTTTCACCCATTCATCATCCTCATCTGCAATCTTCCTCAATCGTTCCATCACCTGCTCTCCCGTATCCTTTTCATTCTCAGAGGTAACCACCACCGAGTGAAGCACCGCTGGTTCCGGGGGCTGTCGGCCACTTTGGCCCGTTATCACTCCAGCGTACGTGGTTAGTCCTCTTTTCTCTCTTTCTCTCTCTCGTTCATCTTGTTTTTCTATTCTCTCTCGTACCTCCATAATGATTTTACTATTTTCTTTCCTCATTTCCTCTTTCATACCTCTCTTACTTTCTCTCGCTTTCTCTCTTTCATCTTGCTTATCGATCTTCTCTTTCATTTCTCTTATAATTCTATTGTTTTCAATTATAAGCATTTCATTCTCTCCAATCTTTTTCAGAACCTCCTCATTTGAGGAGTTTTCACTTTTGCTCTCATTCATTCTTACATCACTCTTTCTAGTGCCCTTCCTTTCATCATCGTAGGCTTTTATTATACGGAAAAGAAAGTTTGTTCTTTCCTCAATATCAAATTTTATTTCGCGTTTTATATTCTTTGAGAGTCCTAATTGTTCCGCAATTACGTTCAAGCTTTCCGTTGCCTTCGCAAGCCGATTTTGCGGCCCCGGGACCAGCAGTGGCGACCGAACCAGCGCTGTTTCTTTAGACCTTTGAGACAGCGGCAGCGGTTTAGGCTGCGCTGACTCGCGGGTTTCTAGGGCGTCTACACTACGTCTGACTGGTCCCAAGGGTCGCCTCTCCACTTGAGAGCTCCCTGAGTCTGTGGGAGATTTTTGTGCTGAAATCGGCTTTTTCATGGGTGTTCTATGCCCGAACATTTTATTAGAGATGTGCACGTCAATATAAAATCAGTAAGAATGTAAAATTGTAAAAGTTGTAAAATGTAATAATATAATTAACCTAAGTTTACAGTAAGGACTAGTCGAAAAGTAACTGTTTGATAATAACAAGAGTGATGCTCACGTCCGACGGGCGCACAGCTCTGAGTCGAGTTGTGTATATGTGTGTGTTAATAGTGTTTGTGTGTTTGTGTGTGTGTTTTATGTTTATGCTAGTGTAAGTGATGTGTGCGGACCTAGGTTTGTGTGTTTGTGTATGTAGAGTGGTGTGTGTACGCAGCCGCAACCCAACCCGAAGAGCCGCCGCAAGGAAGACAGAGTCAATAATCCCAATCAATATAAATGCTCGTAATCCTACGAAGTCGCTAACAACAGTTTCCTAACCCAACCCAACCCAGCAATTTTGAATTTTCAGAAATTTGTACAATGTCCAAAACAATGTGTAGCACAGCTACTGTCTAAATAGTGCCAATAGGGCACAGGTCAAAACAAAAATAATAAATAACAATAAATGATATAAGTACTCTACTATTTTGGGTGAAGGGGAACTCTACTCCCTTCTACTGCTGTAATCCAGCTATGTCTCAATGGTATTTGGCCAAAAGAGCCTTGTCTAGTACCAATAATCTTAACCTAACTTATAAACTATGAAAATTTGGACAAAAATCCAAATTTGTCTTTTCTAATTACTAAGTTTGCAGTCGCTCTACCTGCCTCGGAGTCCCCCCAGCCTAAATTTGCCGAAAACCCCCCTGTTTTGCCAAAAAAGAAAATTTTTGAAACCAAATCTCTACACGCTCTATACTGGTTGAATTTATAGTCGTTTTGGAACGGAAAGGTTTAGGCCCAGTTTCGATAACAGAACCGATCGGCACTGTCAATTTGAAAATCAACAATAAAAAATTACGAAAATGTCAAAATCTACATCGTTTGCCAAAATCAAAACGAGAACACCTGGTTATTCCTTTAAATTTCACGAAATACGTTTACTACGATTTTCTACTACAATTTTTCATTCAATGTCTAACGATCCAATCAGTGAGAAGAGTCACCGCGCCGGGAAAATTCGACCAATCACAACGCATGAACGCATCGGTCCACGTGGACTCGTTGCCAAGTAACGTCGGTAGGTACTCGACTAGTTACGTCTTGTAGGTAGGTACCTAAATACGCTCGGCCGACCGCGCCGCCGACCGGCGACCGCGGCGCCGGCGCGCAGTTCGACTATAACTCGCGCGCAGTATTGTCGTCGCGATCGACTTTTATTTGTGGTCGGAAATAAAACGATTAGTTTACACTCGAGAGTACGAATCTCGTGATGAATTACGCAGTGCGATAGTGGACGCCTTTGAAATAGTGAAAAGTGACAGAGACACATTGAATAAACTAAAAGACAATAGCCTAAAACGTGCCCGTTTGTGTATCGAACGTTCTGGACTCCATTTTGAGCAGTTGCTAAGGTACAGGGAAGTGTAAATAAACTGTGAATAGGTAGGTCTAGGTATTTAAGTTGATTATTTTGTAAATAGCTCCAATTTTTTAAATACGCCGGAAATACTCCCTATTTGTTCGTGTTTATTTTCATTATTATTACATAAACCTTATTAATTCACCGTAAAATAGAACAATATTAAAGTATTTCCGACGGTCCTTAGCCCGCGTAAAGTATGAAGGAGAAATTGGAGTCCTTTATTATTATCTAAGTACCTATTATTATCGAAACGATGCATTCGGCCAATGAACTGATCACATGGAGACACGCGCCGCGGCGTAGTAGGTACCTATGGGTTTCGGAGTTTCATTCATTGAAAAGTTCAATGAATAATCGAAGCGCTACTAATGTTTCAACTCGAACGAGTGATAAAGATTACATAGAAGTCATTTTTTTATTATAACCTGCACAGCTGTTTTGACACTCCGAAATGGTTCCATTATTGATTCCGAGTAACCCCCTCTCGGGTCCAGAACGACTATAAATTCAACCAGTATAGAGTCGCGTAGGTAGTCCCAGCTGGTAGCCCTCGTCGAGCCCACTCCAACAACCCCAAACACGGCTATCCTAGCCCAAGGGGATCCGGAGCTACGAGGTTTGTAAATTTCCAAAAAAATTTTTACAAAATTTTACAATTTTGTAAAACTCTCGTATCTCCGGAACCACTGGTCCGATCCTGCTCGTGTTTGGGTCTATCTTTATGTGCGCGACGAGATCTACCCCCTGGTGACCTTTTTTGCGCCTAAAAATTTTTTGACCCCTATCCCCCCCAGACCCCCCCAGTCGGGTGGAGTAGTGGCTGCTGAGCTCCCCAAAGAAACCCAGACCCCTCTACGACGCCCCGTTCCAATTCTACAGACGATCAAAGTTTTCCAAAATGGCGGCCGAGCTGTCAAACTCGAACTTTGATCGCCTGTATCTCCGGTTCCAGACGTCGCAGAGCAGCCAAGATTGGGTTCTCCTTGGTCAGCTCAACCCCCTCTACCGCCCTATTTGGTTTTCAGCACCCCTGAAATTTTGATACTCCGATCGTCCTGAATTTCAGGAGGCAGGTAGATGTCGACCCCCTAAGGCTGCAACCAAAATTTTGACTTCCCAGGGCCACGGGTTCAGGAGTTATGGACTTTTAACCAAAAACAAGATGGCCGCCGAGCTGTCAAACCCAAACTTTGAACAGCTGTAACTCGGCAACCACTTGACCTACGGATGTCAGACCTTCTTCTGTGGCCTTGGCGCCTCCTCGGGTACCTCCTTGGAGGGGTCTGAAGCGAAACAAAAAATTTCGCTCCAATCGCCCCCAAACCTATGTGAGGTGAAAGCCTATCACCCGAGCTGTCCAAACCTGAAAGTCCCGTAACTCTAGGCCTAACCGTTTAGGAGCTATCGTTATTGTAAAAAATTTTAAAGTTTTACAAAATTTTGTAAAATTGGCCAAAAAGTTCCAAATTTTTGTTTTAAAAGCTAGAGAGACCTGGTTTTGGGTTCCAGGTACTATTATAGGGTGTCTAAAGCCAACCCCACCCTCAATTTGAATTTTTTATAGTTATTTTCGAATTAATTAGCAAAAAACAGTTAAAAATCGATAGCTCCCGACCTATAATACATAAAAATAAATAAAAAATGTCAAAATTTGGCTAAAATGCAGCTCTACAATAATCAATTATAATATTATTATTTTTCAAATAAATAGTCTAAAAAATTTAAAAAATATAAAAATATCGGTTTTTTAATTATAGCTCCGTCAAAAAATTCTCAAAAATGCTGGAACTTTGTAGATCTGTAGTCTGATGAAGCGCGCAACAGATAGCAGTTGCGCTTTTCGTAAATTCTTCCTGGTTCCGGTGTTATTCACGTACAAAGTTCGCAACTTTATTATTAAATTAATTCAAAACTAATAGTCCAAAAAATCGGTTTTTTCTTGATAAGTGAACAGTTTGGTACCTCCTTTCGGTCCGCAAGAGTTGGTGCTGCTAGGGTGTCTCCTTCGCGTACCACGTGCGGCCACGCCCACGTGCTGATTTTTGTTTTTCGGCTTTCCCGGAAAAACCAGGAGCTTTTCGGAAAAGCCGATTTCGCCGGCTGATGCGGGCAGCTGGGGCGCACCTGCTGTTATATCGCACACCGCAATCCTTTCACAATTGACTCTTTTATGGCACTTTTTGTGATCACTTTTTTCACTTTTAACCTTTAAATCGGTGAAAAACGTTTATAACTTTTCCGGCCGCGTCGTGCGGCTGGCACACGTTACGTCAAACTATGCGGCGCGTCGAGACAAAACTTTTGACATATAACACTTGTGTGTACGATTTGAAAAACCCACAACTTGGAATTTTTAAAACACGGAGCAGTTTAAAAGTGCTGCTTATCGCTCAGAGGTCAGAATGCGACTGGTTAGGTTTTTTTTTTTTTTTTTTTTGTTGACGCGGGGAATGCATTTAGGCACCGTCATCCCAGCTACGGGGGTAGCTGGGACGGTGTGTGGGACTCACCGGTCCCGGAAGAAGGGACCGTCCTACCCACTAAACCCCGCGGTGTTCCGACTCACCCTATAGCCGGGCCGAAGGATATGAAGTTGAAGATTCTACGTCGACCCGGCTAGGGATGCCCCGTAGGGTTGGGGCTCTCCTCGGGGGGCCAGATGGTCTGCCCCCCGGAGCTCCCTAAGGAGCTGAAGAAACAAGCCCGCATCGCACCACTCTCGAGTGCCCCTCTGAAAGCAGAGAGGGCAGAGAGCGGCCGAGCGGGCGGGCATTAAGGCACCTCCGGAACACGGGGAGGTGTCTTCCGCCATATGGCCGTCAATGGGCGGGGTCCCCCGACCTCACGCCCACGGCCAAAAACCGATGCTGTGCGGAGCGGTCGCACAGGCGGAAGGGCCGCACAGGCGGAACGGCCGCACAGACGGACCAGCCGTACAGGCAGGCAGAAGCCCACACGCAGCAGCCGCCCAAGCTGCCGCGTGCCGAGGGGCTTAACTGCCGCACATACATACGGCTGCCGTACAGGCGAAATCAGCCGCACAGGCGGAACAACCGCACATGCGGCCGCTGCCGCACAGCAACATGCTCCAACCGGCCGCAGCCGGGAGCATACCTCGCGTATTCACAATACCGCGGGCCTTGAAGGCCCGCCATTCCACGACCCCCTCGTGCAATGGGGTCAGCTTCGGTCGGAAAGACCGACGAACGATAGCGCTTCTACCGGCCGTAGCCGGGAGCGGACGCCACAATTGTCACGGCGGTGAACGCCGCAACCGCAGGCCTAGCAGGCCCGCCATACTACAACCCCCTCGTGCAATGGGGTCAGCTTGCCAAGATGTTAAAGGATGGCACACCCCTACTACTGCTGTATGGAGCGGCCGCACAGGCGAACGGGCTGCACAGGCGGAACGGCCGCACAGACGGACCAGCCGTACAGGCGAGCAGAAGCCCACACTCAAGCAGCCGCCCAAGCTGCTGTGTGCCGAGGGGCTTAACTGCCGCACAGACAGGCTGCCGTACAGGCGGAAACAGCCGCACAGGCAGAACACCCGCACATGCGGCCACTGACATACAGCAACTTGCTCCAACCGGCCGCAGCCGGGAGCGAACTTCACAAATATGGTTGCGACGCTTCTACTGGGTATCCAGGAGCTGTCGCAACCCCGCGGACCTTGAAGGCTCGCCATACTACGACCCCCTCGTGCAATGGGGTCAGCTTCGGTCGGAAAGACCGACGAACGATAGCGCTTCTACCGGCCGTAGCCGGGAGCGGACGCCACAATTGTCACGGCGGTGAACGCCGCAACCGCAGGCCTAGCAGGCCCGCCATACCCACGACCCCCTTCGTCATGGGGTCGGTTGTCGGGATATTGGTTCATCGACTTACAGGGGCAGCAGACTCCAGCGCTGCGCCTGTTAGCCGACTATCCAGGATGCACCGTCTTGGTCCAGTTGCCACTCCCCCCGGGCATATAGCCCGAAGGGATAGGAAACCGGTCCAAGCTCACGAGGAGGTTTCCCGACCTAGCACCCCGCGACTGGTTAGGTTAGGTTAGGTTAGGTTAGGTTAGGTTAGGTTAGGTTAGGTTAGGTTAGGTTTTTTTTTTTTTTTGTTGACGCGGGGAATGCATTTAGGCACCGTCATCCCAGCTACGGGGGTAGCTGGGACGGTGTGTGGGACTCACCGGTCCCGGAAGAAGGGACCGTCCTACCCACTAAACCCCGCGGTGTTCCGACTCACCCTATAGCCGGGCCGAAGGATATGAAGTTGAAGATTCTACGTCGACCCGGCTAGGGATGCCCCGTAGGGTTGGGGCTCTCCTCGGGGGACCAGATGGTCGGCCCCCCGGAGCTCCCTAAGGAGCTGAAGAAAACAAGCCCGCATCGCACCGCCCTCGTACGTCCCTCTGAAAGCAGAGGGGGCAGAGAGCGGCCGAGCGGGCGGGCACTAAGGCACCTCCGGAACACGGGGAGGTGCCTTCCGCCAAACGATCATCGGTGGGTGAGGTCCCCCGACCACCACCCACCGGGACAACACTAGTCGGGGGCGCGCACGAAAGCTGCCATGCGGCGCCCCCGAACCGGACGGCGAGGCGGGAGCGTCTGACCTGCACGCTCCCGCACCCGCAATTCCTCTCTCTTTGCCGCCATCACCTCATTGGCAAAAGAGGTGACGGCGGCCCAACACTCCTGGCTGCCGACCATGGCTCGCACCACAGCCGGCAGCGACAAATCAAAACCAATTTGGCCCGTGAGGGCGACTCGCGGCCCGTCCCACGCCGCGCACTCGGCGAGTGTGTGCTCGGCCGAGTCCACGGCGCCACTTGGGCAGTGACGGCACACGGGGTCCGACTCCACACCCACCACCTCCCACAGGTACTTGGCGAAACAGCCATGTCCTGTGAGGAGCTGAGTGAGGTGGTACGTCGGCGCACCGTGCGCCCTCTCCACCCAAGGCCGAAGAGCGGGCCGGACAGCCCCCACGAGCCGCGCGCTCGCAGAGGGAACGACCAACCTATTGGCCCACTTCCGGAAGAGATCGTCGCGAGCAGACTGTCTCCAGCGATCGATCTCGTCCGGGAGTGGGCGACCTCCATTACTCCGCACCAGGGCGCTTTCCTCGTACACCCGTTTGAGGACTCCAGCCTCGAGGTCCCACGGGGGGCTTCCTCCAATTAGACACGCCGCCTCGTAAGAGACGGTGCAGTACGCTCGCGCCGCCCTCTGCGCAATCACCCGCTGCGGCCTCCGCAGCAGGGGGATGGTTTTGGCGCAGAGAGCGTCCGACCAAATAGGCGCTCCGTAGAGCGCCTTGGAGCGCACTACACCGTCATAGAGACGGCGACATGCACTTTCCGGCCCCCCTTTATTGGGGAGCAGCCGCGCCAGCCTTCCGGCGTATGACACCAGTTTTGGTGCCAGGCGCCGGAAGTGCTCGACGAAACCCCACCGACTATCGAGGACCAATCCTAGGTACTTCATGGTCTCCCCGATAGCGATGGGGGTGCCGCTCACCACAATGAAGGAATCTCGAGGTGGCCCTCGCCGAGGCCCGTGGAAAAACACGGCCTCGGACTTTTCGAGAGCCACCTGGAGTCCCAGCGCCCTGATGCGGCTGACCACCTGGGCAACGCCCGCGGTGGCCAGAACCTTCGCGTCCCTGAATTCTGGGCCCCGCGCGGTGACGAGGGTGTCGTCGGCGTAGCATATAATGCCGACCCCCGTTAGAGTTGCACCGCGCAGGACCCAGTCATAGCCGATGTTCCACAGGAGCGGACCAAGCACCGACCCCTGTGGAACACCGCACGACATCTCCCTGCGGACTATTCCCGACCGGGCCGGGTAGATAATGGCCCGGTCCACGAAATAGTCCGCAAGGACGCGCCTGAGGTACCACGGGACCTTGTGGTACCTCAGCGCCTCGGCGATGGTCTGCCAGGGGATGGTGTTGAAGGCGTTCGCGATGTCCAGCGACACCGCCAACAACACCTCCCCCCGACCGACCGCCTCTTCGACGCTGTCCCTGAGTCGGGAGATGGCGTCTAGGGTAGACCGCCCGCGACGGAACCCGTACTGGCCGCCGTCGAGGTTGGGCCCCGCCCCCTCAAGGTGCCCGACGAGACGAGCAGCGAGCACCCGCTCGAAAAGCTTGCTCATCTCGCCGAGCAAAACAATGGGGCGGTAGGCCGACGGCGACTCGACGGGGCGCCCGTGCTTCTTAAGCAGCACGAGCTTCCCCGTCTTCCACGTTCGCGGGACCCTACCCGACGCCAAACACTCCGACATCAGGGAGAGCGTCTCTTCTTCGAACGCCGGCATGACCAGGGCGACGACCCGCCCTGGGATGCCGTCCGGACCGGGGGCGCGGTGTCTCAACTTGAGCTTGAGAACCGCCGCCCCTAACTCGGCATCGGACACGGGCGGGATCGCCTCCGTGTCAGCCGGCGTTCCGTCTGGTGCCGCCATGCTCGGCGGGACCCACTCTTCCCGCGCAGGGAAGAGGGAGCTGACAACATCATTCACGAAGGTGGGCTCGAGAGACCTGGTGAGCGGGGGCGCATAAGGCCGGAGTTTGTCGCTCACGACCTTATACGGGCGCCCCCACGGATCTCCATTTAAAGTCTCGAGCCACACCTTCCACGACTCGTCTTTGGCGGCCTTGATCGCCGAGCGAAGGGCCGCTCGGGCGTCCCGGTATGCGGCGCGCAACTCCTCCACGAGGACAGGGTTTCCGGCCCTACGACCGCGGTAGCGGGTGTATCTTCGTTGGGCTGCGTGACTAGCAGCACGCAGCCCTTCAAGGTTGTCGTTCCACCAATACACCCGCCGCCGCGGCTGGACAGACCCTGCCCTTCGCATCGCCGCATCGCAGACGCGAGTCAGAGCCTCAGATAACCGCTCCGACCTCGCGTCCACGCTCGGGTTTCCGCCAAACGCGGCCCATCGCTCGACGATGGCCGCCTCTTCTGCCAGCTCCCGGTTCAGCGTTTTTAAGCGCCACCGTGGGCCCTCACCGGCCAGGGGACGATCGTGGGTCCTCAGGGCGGGGGAGACGATATCAAATCGGACATACCGGTGGTCCGACATCGTCTCCACCTCCGTGACCACCCTCCAGCCACGTACGTGGTTCGCCAGGCCAGAACTGGCAAAGGACAGGTCCACGATGGACCTGTTCCCAGTCTCCCCCACGTACGTGGGGACCGTCCCCTGGTTCAGCAGCACCAGATCCATGGACACCGCCCAATCCTCCAACAACTCCCCCCGCAAGTCCGTCGCCGGAGATCCCCACGCCGTAGAGTGGGCGTTGAAATCCCCGACGACGATGAGCGGGGTGGGGTGTGCTTCCGCCACAAGAGCCCCGAGCTCAACGAGTAACTGCTCAAATTGAGCACGGGTCTTCCTGGGCGGACAGTACACCCCGATCACTGCAGCGTCTCCCAGCAGAGCGAGGACGCACATTCGTCCTTTGGACACCTTATCGAAGGCGCCCCGCTGGGAGACGATAGCCACTCCACCGTCGCGGTCGCTGGCCCAATCATCACGGGCACGAACCGCGTACGGTTCGGCGACTACAGCCACGGTCGTCTGCCACTGCGCTACGGACTGGATCAAAACATCCTGGGCCGCAGCGCAGTGCCTGACGTTGGCCTGCAGGACCGAGAATGTGGACATCTAGGATTGAGGTTAGGTTAGGTTAGGTTAGGTTTTTTTTTTTTTTTGTTGACGCGGGGAATGCGTTTAGGCACCGTCATCCCAGCTACGGGGGTAGCTGGGACGGTGTGTGGGACTCACCGGTCCCGGAAGAAGGGACCGTCCTACCCACTAAACCCCGCGGTGTTCCGTCTCACCCTATAGCCGGGCCGAGGGATATGAAAATTAGATTCTACGTCGACCCGGCTAGGGATGCCCCGTAGAGTTGGGGCTCTCCTCGGGGGACCAGATGGTCGGCCCCCCAGAGCTCCCTAAGGAGCTGAAGAAAACAAGCCCGCATCGCACCACTCTCGAGCGCCCTTCTGCAAGCAGAGGGGGTAGAGAGCGGCCGAGCGGGCGGGCACTAAAGGCACCTCCGGAACACGGGGAGATGCCTTCCGCCATATGGCCGTCAAAGGGCGCGGTCCCCCGACCTTACGCCCACGGCCAAAAACTGATGCTGTGCGGAGCGGTCGCACAGGCGGAAGGGCCGCACAGGCGGAACGGCCGCACAGACGGACCAGCCGTACAGGCAGGCAGAAGCCCACACGCAGCAGCCGCCCAAGCTGCCGCGTGCCGAGGGGCTTAACTGCCGCACATACATACGGCTGCCGTACAGGCGAAATCAGCCGCACAGGCGGAACAGCCGCACATGCGGCCGCTGCCGCACAGCAACTTGCTCCAACCGGCCGCAGCCGGGAGCATACCTCGCGTATTCACAAAACCGCGGGCCTTGAAGGCCCGCCATTCCACGACCCCCTCGTGCAATGGGGTCAACTCCGTCAAATGACGGCCAGAAACGGCGCAGGTGCGCCGTACCACACACCCCTACCAATGCTGCACGCAGCGGCCGCACAGGCGGAAGGGCCGCACAGGCGGAACGGCCGCACAGACGGACCAGCCGTACAGGCAGGCAGAAGCCCACACGCAGCAGCCGCCCAAGCTGCCGCGTGCCGAGGGGCTTAACTGCCGCACATACATACGGCTGCCGTACAGGCGAAATCAGCCGCACAGGCGGAACAGCCGCACATGCGGCCGCTGCCGCACAGCAACTTGCTCCAACCGGCCGCAGCCGGGAGCGAACTTCACAAATATGGTTGCGACGCTTCTACTGGGTATCCAGGAGCTGTCGCAACCCCGCGGACCTTGAAGGCTCGCCATACTACGACCCCCTCGTGCAATGGGGTCGGCTTCGGTCGGAAAGACCTACGAACGACAGCGCTTCTACCGGCCGTAGCCGGGAGCGGACGCCACAATTGTCGCGGCGGTGAACGCCGCAACCGCCGGTTATTCCCGTTGGTCAGATCGATGGTTAGATTAGTCTGTCCAGAGGGAAGTTTTTGTCCCATTGTCCAGATCAGCTCGGCTTTTCCCGTTGGTCAAATCGATGGTTAGATTAGTCTGTCCAATGGGAACAGTAAAAGAAAGTACATTTAAAGTGAAAACTGTTTATTATTGTTATTTAATTATTTACATTAATAATAAAAGATAAAAGACAATGTCATCGCACTCCAACTATTGGCAAATAAAAAGGTCATTCTATATTTCCGTTGAGCTACCGAGACAATTACAAAACTAATCGAAATGTTAAAATCCTTTAATATTCTATTTTTATTTACAAATGAAGATCGACAAAACAAATGACGCTCGGATAAAGAAATGAAGATCGGCAAAACAAATGAAGATCACTTAACAACTGACGGTCGGATAAACAAATTGAGATCGACAAAACAAATAAAGATCGACAATACAAATAAAAATCAACAAAACAAATGAAAATCGACAAAACAAATGACGATCGGATAAACAAATGACGATCGAAAAAGCGTATGCAGTTTAATAAAACAAACGACTATAAGCAATTTGATAAGATAAAAAAATACTTGCAGCCATATTTAGTAAACTAGATGTGATTGCCATTCAAAAAAATATGTTCAAGCAAATCTCGACCTTAATGACACTTCTTTAAAATTGTGCTTTTAGGCGTTTATAGATTTCACTGATCACGAATATGTAAAAATTTAATAATTATTATGCAAGTTCGTAAAGTCGAGAATTGCTTGCACCTATTTTTATGAATGTTTATAGCATCTAGATTACCAAAAATTGGTGCAAGCAAATTTCAACCTAATGAGCATGCAAAATATCTATTTAATTTTTATATATTCGTGATCAGTGATGTCTATGAACGCCTAAAAGCACATTTTTAGAGAAGTGTCATTAAGGTCGAGATTTGCTTGCACCTATTTTTTTTAATGGCAATCGCATCTAGATTATAAAATATGGCTGCAACTAATTTTTGACCTTATCAACTTGCTTATAGTCTTTTGTTTTATTGATCTGCATGTTTTTTCGATCGTCAATTGTTTTGCCGATCGTCATTTGTTAATCCGACCGTCAATTGTTTTGCCGATCGTTATTGGTTTATCCGACCGTCATTTGTTTTGTCGATTTTCATTTGTTTTGTCGATCTTCATTTGTTTTGTCGATCTTCTTTTGTTTGGTGAACTTCATTTGTTTTGCCAATCCTCATTTCTTTATCCGAGCGTCATTTGTTTTTTTCGATCGTCATTTGTTTATTCGACCGTCATTGGTTTTGTCGATCTTCATTTGGTAACAAAAAATAAAGCCTTTTTGTATTCAATGATACTTTCATACACCTACATCACAAGCTGATCTGGACAATGGGACAAAAAGTTCCCAATGGACAGACTGATCTAACCATCGATCTGACCAACGGGACAAACCGAGCTGATCTGGACAATGGGACAAAAAGTTCCCACTGGACAGACTGATCTAACCATCGATCTGACCAACGGGAAAAACCGGCAACCGCAGGCCTAGCAGGCCCGCCATACCCACGACCCCCTTCGTCATGGGGTCGGTTGTCGGGATATTGGTTCATCGACTTACAGGGGCAGCAGACTCCAGCGCTGCGCCTGTTAGCCGACTATCCAGGATGCACCGTCTTGGTCCAGTTGCCACTCCCCCCGGGCATATAGCCCGAAGGGATAGGAAACCGGTCCAAGCTCACGAGGAGGTTTCCCGACCTAGCACCCCAGGTTAGGTTAGGTTTTTTTTTTTTTGTTGACGCGGGGAATGCATTTAGGCACCGTCATCCCAGCTACGGGGGTAGCTGGGACGGTGTGTGGGACTCACCGGTCCCGGAAACAGGGACCGTCCTACCCACTAAACCCCGCGGTGTTCCGACTCACCCTATAGCCGGGCCGATGGATATGAAAAAGAGATTCTACGTCGACCCGGCTAGGGATGCCCCGTAGGGTTGGGGCTCTCCTCGGGGGACCAGATGGTCGGCCCCCCAGAGCTCCCTAAGGAGCTGAAGAAAACAAGCCCGCATCGCACCACTCTCGAGCGCCCTTCTGCAAGCAGAAGGGGTAGAGAGCGGCCGAGCGGGCGGGCACTAAAGACACCTACGGAACACGGGGAGGTGTCTTCCGCCATATGGCCGTCAATGGGCGCGGTCCCCCGACCTTACGCCCACGGCCAAAAACTGATGCTGTGCGGAGCGGTCACACAGGCGGAAGGGCCGCACAGGCGGAACGGCCGCACAGACGGACCAGCCGTACAGGCAGGCAGAAGCCCACACGCAGCAGCCGCCCAAGCTGCCGCGTGCCGAGGGGCTTAACTGCCGCACATACATACAGCTGCCGTACAGGCGAAATCAGCCGCACAGGCGGAACAGCCGCATATGCGGCCACTGCCACACAGCAAACTCGCTCTAACCGGCCGCAGCCGGGAGCATACCTCGCGTAAACGCGGGCCTTGAAGGCCCGCCATTCCACGACCCCCTCGTGCAATGGGGTCAACTCCGTCAAATGACGGCAAGAAACGTCGCAGATGCGCCGTAACACACACCCCGACCAATGCTGCACGGAGCGGCCGCACGGACGGAAGGGCCGCACAGGCGGAACGGCCGCACAGACGGACCAGTCGTACAGGCAGGCAGAAGCCCACACGCAGCATCTCAAGCTGCCGCGTGCCGAGGGGCTTAACTGCCGCACATACATACGACTGCCGTACAGGCGAAATCAGCCGCACAGGCGGAACAGCCGCACATGCGGCCGCTGCCGCACAGCAACTTGCTCCAACCGGCCGCAGCCGGGAGCAAACCTCGCCAAGAAAGTTGCGACGCTTCCACCGGGTATCCGGGAGCTGTCGCAACACCGCGGGCCTTGCAGGCCCGCCATACCACGACCCCCTCGTGCAATGGGGTCGGCTTCGGTCGGAAAGACCGACGAACAAAAGCGCTTCTACCGGCCGTAGCCGGGAGCGGACGCCATTTGTTACGGCAGTGAACGCCGCAACCGCAGGCCTAGCAGGCCCACCATACCACGACCCCCTTCGTCATGGGGTCGGTTGTCGGGATATTGGTTCATCGACTTACAGGGGCAGCAGACTCCAGCGCTGCGCCTGTTAGCCGACTATCCAGGATGCACCGTCTTGGTCCAGTCGCCACTCCCCCCGGGCATATAGCCCGAAGGGATAGGAAACCGGTCCAAGCTCACGAGGAGGTTCCCCGACCTAGCACCCCAGGTTAGGTTAGGTTAGGTTAGGTTAGGTTAGGTTAGGTTAGGTTAGGTTAGGTTAGGTTAGGTTAGGTTAGGTTAGGTTAGGTTGGGGCGGGGCCCCAAGTGTTACTCGAGTGCGTCCACGTCGCCCGCCCTGGACCCCAACTTGACCACCGTAACGGAGTGGCAAGTTGGGTGACTGAATCTCGGTAACAATACTTGAGTGGCCGAATTGGATATCATTAAGTGTTTCTTAGTGTTCTTCCCTGTGTGTGTGCATTGCTGTGTGTGCTCTGTTGACCCATTCCACTTGGTGCGCGGTAACGCAGTGGCCAGTGGATGGTGTTCTTCCCTCTGCTCTCGGAAATTCGATTTCATTGAAATTGCTTTCCCTGATTGCCTTTGATCAACAACTCGGCGTGTTTCGGTATCTCGATTTCTCTCTTTGATTTGGATATTGTTTTGTTTGGTTTGTTTTGTCTTGATTTGTCTTGTCTTATTTCTTGTTTTGTGTTGCCTGTAAGCGGAGTCTGTAACATACAGATTCCCTGAAAGGCGGGAAAAAATTCAATCTCCACCTGACTCGGTTGTGGGCAGTGCCCTCAACTGGTCAATGGAGATGGAATCGTTGAACGATTCTGATTCAGGAAGAAGTCTGTACTCAGCCTGCAGCAGGAAGACACGGTACAACTTCTTCGTGTCAGGCTTGTCCGATCGGAGTGAAGACGATCCTCCTCAGAAAAAGACCGGAGTCTCTAAGAAGCGTTCCCCGAAGAGCAAAGGGACTGTCCACAGCGTGGAGATGTCCCGAGCTAGAAGGGAACTAATGAAAGGACCGCCCGATTCGGAGGATGAATCGGAACCCACTGTTGTGGAACCGAGGCCATCCCCGAGGACAGCAAGATCCGGAAAAGGCTCTCCAACGAGTGCTCCTGTGGAGGACCTAGTGGAACAATCCCGTGAGGACGCAGGTTACCTGCACATGGTTGCTTCCAGGTCCAAAAATCTCAAGGGTACCTGTGTGCGCGAAATAAAGGAGCGAACGGCGTCTCTACTCAAAACGGTCCACACGCTGGCGATGCGTAACGACGGTGATGAAATGCGGAGGCTTAGAGCGGACAACAAACGCCTTAGGGGCCAGTTGTCCGCTCTTAATGAAGAAGTGGCAGCGTTGAGACGCGAATTCGCTGAAAGCAGACGCTGTTTAAAGAGTCCCACTGCACCCAAGGAGCCGGAGTCTGCTCCAGTGGAAGTCAGCGTGGGTCAAACAAATGAACGTGGAGTCACCATGGGGGATTTGGAGGGTCTGGTGAGTCGCCTCCAGCGCGAACTTATCGACCACGTGGGGGGCGTCATAAGCGCCAGACTGGAGGGGCTTGAGGTGGATGGACGCCTCCTGCCAGCCCAACCCCAGCTCCACCGACCGCCGTTGGCAACGGAGAGTAAAAAGGGGAAAGGGAAGGGCAAGCGCACCATAACATCTGCTGCGTCTGCACCCACTACTCTGGCCCCCCCGGCAAATATGCCGAAAGAGGCCAGACCCCTGAAGGTGGCCAAGCGAGCCGTGGAACAGGTTGCGGGGCCATCAAGCGTGGAGCAGCCTGTCCTCCAGGAGGATTCGTGGACAACCGTCCAGAAGAAGGATAGGAGGAAGAAGGCGGCGAGGGCCCCGGAGCCTAAGAAGCCCAGGCTGCCCAAGGCGCCTAAGACGCTGGCAGTGGTGGTGTCCCTCAAGCCTGAGGCGGTGGCGGAGGGCGTCACGTACAGGGATGCCATCGCTAAGGCGAAGTCTTCGGTCAGCCTGGGTGCGCTCGGCATTGGAGCGGCCAGGTTCCGGACTGGCATCACGGGAGCTCGTATCATAGAGCTCCCGAAGGAAACCACGCCGCTGCAGGCCGATACTCTGGCGGCCAAAATCGGGGAGGCCCTGGGCAGTGACGCCAAGGTCACCAGGCCAACCAAATCGGCACGCATACGCCTGTCCGGTTTGGACGATGCAGTGTCCGAGGAGGAGCTTCGGCGGGCCTTGGCTGAAAAATCCGGGTGCCCTCCCGATCTTTTCAAAGTTGGCACCATCTCGCCGGGCTACACAGGGGTGGGCTCGGCCATAGTCACCTGCCCGATGGACGCAGTCTCCTCCCTGGCGAGATTGCAGCGCTTGGAGGTCGGGTGGAGCAGCGCCTCGATCACAGTTCTGGAGCAGCGCCCAATGCGGTGCTTTAGATGTATGGGAGTGGGTCACCCGCAGGTGCTGTGCCCCTCAAAGAAGGATCGCAGTGCCCTGTGTTATCGCTGCGGTCAGGAGGGGCACACTCTCTCCTCGTGCACTTTAGCGCCGCATTGTGCGATCTGCGCCGATCGAGGCCTGCCCTCAGGGCACCGTATGGCAGGCTTGCGCTGCAATCCCCCCCCGGTCAGAGGTCGTCTCATCCCACTATCGGGATTCGCTCGCGCCGCGGCCGCTCCGGCCGCCCCTGCAGTCGCGCCTATGGACACTAACAATGTCAGTTAGATCCATAGGACGTGTACTGCAGGCGAACGTGGACCGCTCAGCCGGCGCCCAGGACCTCTTGTGCCAGGCGGCGGCTGAGTGGGACATTGATTTGGTGGTCGTCTCGGAGCCAAACCTCGTCCCCCCATCTTCAAGGTGGGTGGGCTCGACGGATGGCCTCGCGGCGATCATGGTGTCCGGAGTGTCGCCTTCCCCTCTTACTCTCGTCGAAAGAGGGGAGGGTTATGTTGCGGCTCGTTGGGGGGGAATATTAGTGCTGTCACTGTACTTTTCCCCCAACCGCAACCGTGTGGAGTTTGAGCGATTCCTGACCGTGGTGGAGGGTGTCGTTCATCGGGCAGCTGCAATTCCGGTGCTGGTAGCGGGCGATGTAAACGCTCACTCCCGTATGTGGGGAGACTACTATACAGATGCGCGAGGTGAGGATCTGGAGGCATGGGTTCTGTCCTCAGGGCTCCAGATCCTCAATACCGGAAACACGCCAACTTGCGTGCGGTGGCAGGGCACGTCCAGAGTGGACGTGACCTTTGCCTCCGCACCCCTGTCTCCCTACATTAGGGACTGGCGCGTGGTGGAGGGGGTGGAGACTCTATCTGACCACAGATACGTCAGATATGAGGTCTCCACCACCCCAACGGCGGCGATTTCTCTCCGTCTCTGGGAAGCAGCGGGTGTCTCTCCTTTTCCCGGGTGGGTGCTGGCAAAGCTCCGGTCGGACGTGGCGGAGGAGGCAGCGTTGGTACGAGCGTGGGCCGAGGTGCCCGACTCCATCGCAGAAGATCCCGACGCCATGGCGGAGTTACTCGCGGATGACTTGCGCGCCGTGTGTGACTCTGCCATGCCGAAGCGAGGAGCGGGTCCTCGAAACCCGAGGCAAATGTACTGGTGGACGCCGGAACTTTCCGATATGCGTGCCACCAGTCTGAGAGCCAGGCGCGCTTACCAACGCTGTCGCAGGCGAGCCCGGAGAGAACCCGGTGAGGAGGAGGGACTCCGTCACGAGTACCAGGAGGCCCACGGGGCCCTGAGGGTGGCCATCCGCAGGGCTAAGTCCGAAGCCTGGGACCGATTCCTGGACGTCCTCAATGGTGACCCTTGGGGCCGACCGTACAGGATAATCAGGCGGAAACTCGCAGCTCCAGCTCCGCCTATATCCTGTATGGAACCGGCGCTCCTAAACCGAGTTCTCCAATCTCTATTCCCGGAGACGGAAGAAGACTTTGTGCCTCCAACTATGCCGACCTCCGATTTTGCCTCGGAGGTGTGGGCTGATGGGCCACCCATCTCGGATGCGGAGTTCGGTGCCGTAAGGGAACGACTCAATTTGAAGAAGAAGGCGCCCGGGCCCGATGGAGTTCCGGCCAAAGTATTGGCCATCGCTCTGGGCCCTCTTGAAGCGCGTTTCCGAGCGGTGCTGAACACTTGCATCCGAGAACTGCGTTTTCCCAGCAGGTGGAAGGTGGGACGACTGTGTCTGCTGCGCAAGGAAGGCCGCCCGGCGGACTCGCCGGCGGGCTACCGACCGATCGTGCTGCTCGATGAGGCGGGAAAAGCTTTTGAGAAGATTCTCGCCTCCCGCATCATCGAGCACCTCGAGAGTGTGGGACCCGACTTGGCGGACTGCCAGTACGGCTTCCGGACAGGGCGGTCTACGGCAGACGCAGTCGTCCGTCTGAAGGGGTGGACAGAGGCGGCAGCGGCTCGTGGGGAGGTGGTGTTGGTGGTGTCCTTGGACATTGCCAACGCTTTCAACGCCATCCCCCACGAGTGTATTGAGGAGGCGCTGCGGTTTCACGGGGTGCCCATCTACCTCCGCAGGTTGGTCAGGGACTACCTCGGAAACCGCAGCGTGGTATATGAGGATGCGGAGGGGCGAATCCGGCACTGGAGGGTGGTCGCAGGTGTACCCCAGGGTTCCGTTCTTGGTCCGTTGTTGTGGAACCTGGGGTACAACTGGGTGCTTCGCGGCTCGCTGCTGCCAAGGATGGATGTCGTGTGTTTTGCGGATGATACCTTGGTAGCAGCGGCCGCGAAAGAATGGGAGGACGCAGCGCATCTTGCGTCAGTCGGTTCGTCCCTGGTGGTCCGACGAATCCGTCGGTTGGGGTTGGAAGTGGCCCTCACAAAAACGAGGGCCATGGCCTTCCACCCCCCGCGTCGTGGGACACCGTCGTCCCTCTCCGTCCGAGTGGAGGGTGTCCGCGTACAGGTCACCCCCCATTTAAAATACCTGGGTCTTGTTTTGGACCCCAAGTGGACCTTCGAGGAGCACATGCGCCTCCTGGCTCCCCGGCTGCGTTCTGCCGCAGCCGCCCTCGGACGCCTGCTCCCCAATGTGGGTGGCCCCGGTCGGTCTTGTCGTCGTCTATACCACGGCGTCCTTCGTTCCATGGCCCTATATGGAGCCCCGGTGTGGGCGGGGTGTCTCTCCCGGCGGACGCGTGCTCTCCTGCGCCAACCGCAGAGGGTGATTGCGGCCCGGGCCGTGCGGGCATATCGCACGGTCAGCCACGGAGCTGCCTGTGTCTTGGCAGGCACGCTGCCGTGGGATGTTGATGCACTTGTGCTTGCAGAAGTGTATCAGCATCGGGTCGACGCCAGAACTCGGGGTGAGCGGCCTGGCCTCGAGGAGATCGAGGAGGTTCGCTCACAGGCGCGGAGAGAAGCTCTGCGTCGGTGGGGCGAGACACTATCTCGCCCAGTCGCTGGCCATCGAACGATCGACGCCATCCGACCGGTGCTGGAAAAGTGGGTCCGACGCGAGTGGGGAGACCTAACCTTCCGCCTGGTGCAGGTATTGACTGGACATGGATGTTTCGGTCGGTACCTGCACCGGGTGGCACGGCGAGAGGAGTCGCCCATCTGCCAACATTGTGGCGCTCCGGAAGATAATGCAGAGCACACTCTTTGGGAGTGCTCTGCATGGCGGGACCAACGCCATCAATTGTATGCCGCGATTGACGGACGCGGCCTCACGCTGTCGGGCATGGTACGTGCTATGCTCGACAGCGAGGAGGCCTGGGATGAGATCGCCAACTTCGCCGAAGATGTCATGTCGGCGAAGGAGGCTGCGGAGAGGGAGCGGGAAGAGGATGCTCTAGCCGCTCCCATCCGGCGTAGGCGGAGGGGAAGGAGAGGGCGAGTGGCTCCGGTCGCAGACCCTCTCTAACCCTTTGGGTGGCCAGCACACGAGAGTGGCCCTCTCGTGTGCATTGCACTGGCCACCACGTCTGGTGGATTACCTGGCGCACACCGAGGTAATCCTCCCCCCGGCGCGGTAGCTCAGCTAGGCTGAGCAGCCCTGAGGTGTTTTGGTGAGTTTTCAGGTCCCAAAACACCTCTGTTCTTGGGCAGATCGGTGCCAAGGAGTTTTAGTGAGTATTCCCAGTGCCAACAAGATCAGGTGCTGGGCGACCCTCACACTGTCACACGCCTCGCCAGCGTGTTTCGTCTGTAAGCGGATCACTCCTTGTAAAAAAAAAAAAAAAAAAAAAAAGGTTAGGTTAGGTTAGGTTTTTTTTTTTTTTTTTTTTTTTTTTTTTTTTTTTTTTTTTTTTTTTTTTTGACGCGGGGAATGCATTTAGGCACCGTCATCCCAGCTACGGGGGTAGCTGGGACGGTGTGTGGGACTCACCGGTCCCAAACAGGGACCGTCCTACCCACTAAACCCCGCGGTGTTCCGACTCACCCTTTTGCCGGACCGAAGGTTATGTAAAGTACTCACGTCGGCCCGGCAGGGTTGCCCCGTGAAAAATTTGAGGCTCTCCTCGGGGGAGCCAGATGCACGGCTCCCCCGGAGCTCCCTAAGGAGCTGAAGAAATCAAGCCCGCGTCGCACTGCTCTCAAGTGGAGAGCAGCCGAGCGGGCGGCTCTGAAGGCACCTCCGGAACACGGGGAGGTGCCTTCCGCCAAACGATCATCGGTGGACGGGGTCCCCCGACCTCCGTCCACCGGTACGACAATTAGTCCGGGGCGCGCATAAAAGCCGCCATGCGGCGCCCTCGGACCGGACGGCGGGGCGGGAGCGTCTCACCAGCACGCTCCCGCACCCGCAACTCCTCTCTTTTGGCCGCCATCACCTCGCAAGCAAACGAGGTGACAGCGGCCCAACACTCTTGGCTGCCAGCCATGGCTCGCACCACGGCCGGCAGCGACAAATCTGTACCAATTTGGCCTGTGAGGGCGACCCGCGGCCCGTCCCACGCCGCGCACTCGGCGAGTGTGTGCTCCGCCGAGTCCACGGCGCCACTTGGGCAGTGGTGACACACGGGGTTAGACTCCACCCCTGCCACCTCCCACAGGTATTTCGCGAAGCAGCCATGACCTGTGAGGAGCTGGGTGAGGTGGTACGTCGGCGCTCCGTGCGCCCTCTCTACCCAAGGCCGAAGGACGGGCCGGACAGCCCCCACGAGCCGCACGCTCGCAGAGGGCTCCTCCAATCGAACGGCCCACTTCCGGAAGAGATCATCGCGAGCCAACTGTCTCAAGCGATCGATCTCGTCCGGAAGTGGGCGACCACCATTCCTACGCATCAGGGCGCTTTCCTCATATACAATTTTAAGGACTCCAGCCTCGAGATCCCAGGGGGGGCTCCCGCCAATTAGGCACGCCGCCTCGTAAGAGACGGTGCAGTACGCCCGCGCCGCCCTCTGCGCAATCACTCGCTGCGGTCTCCGCAGCAATGGGATGTTTTTGGCGCAGAGGGCGTCCGACCAGATTGGCGCTCCGTAGAGCGCCTTGGAGCGTACTACACCGTCGTAAAGACGGCGACACGCACTTCCAGGCCCCCCCCGATTGGGGAGCAGCCTCGCCAGTCTTCCGGCGTAAGACATCAATTTAGGCGCTAAACGCCGGAAGTGCTCGACGAACCCCCATCGGCTGTCGAGGACCAGTCCAAGATATTTAATGGTCTCCCCGACAGCGATGGGGGTGCCGCTCACCACAATCACCGAATCTCGAGGGGCCCTCCGCCGAGGCCCGTAAAAGAAGACGGCCTCGGACTTTTCGAGGGCCACCTGGAGTCCCAGCGCCCTGATGCGGCTGACCACCTGGGCAACGCCCGCGGTGGCCAGGACCTTCGCGTCTCGAAAGTCTGGGCCCCGCGCGGTAACCAGGGTGTCGTCGGCGTAGCAGAGTACGCCGACCCCCCGAAGAGTGGCACCGCGCAAGACCCAGTCGTATGCGATGTTCCACAGGAGCGGACCAAGAACCGACCCCTGTGGGACACCGCAAGACATCTCCCTGCGGACTACGGTCAACCGGGTCGGATAAGAAATGGCCCGGTCCAAGAAGTAGTCCGCAAGGACGCGCCTGAGGTACCACGGAACGTTGTGGTACCTCAGCGCCTCGGCGATCGTCGGCCAGGGGATGGTGTTGAAGGCGTTCGCGATGTCCAGCGACACCGCCAACAACACCTCCCCCCGATCGACCGCCTCTCGGACGCTGTCCCTCAGTCGGGAGATGGCGTCGAGGGTAGATCGTCCGCGACGAAATCCGTATTGGCCGTCATTCAAGTTGGGCCCCGCCCCCTCCAGGTGCCCGACGAGACGAGCAGCGAGCACCCGCTCAAAGAGCTTGCTCATCTCGCCGAGCAAAACAATGGGGCGGTAGGCCGACGGCGACTCGGCGGGGCGCCCGTGCTTCTTCAGCAGCACGAGCTTCCCCGTTTTCCAATTTCGCGGAACTCTACCCGACGCCAGACACTCAGACATGAGGGACAGCGTCTCCTGTTCAAACGCCGGCATGATCAGGGCGACGACCCGCCCTGGGATGCCGTCCGGGCCAGGGGCGCGGTTCCTCAATTGGAGCTTGAGGACCGCCGCCCCCAGTTCGACATCGGACACGGGCGGGATCGCCTCAGTGTCTGCCGGCACACGGCTTGGTGCTGCCATTCGTGGTGGGACCCACTCTTCCCGCGCAGGGAAGAGGGAACTGACGATTTGCCCGAGGAAAGCGGGCTCGAGGGATTTTGTGAGTGGGGGCGCATAAGGCCGGAGTTTGTCGCTCACGACCTTATACGGGCGCCCCCACGGATCCTGATTTAGCGTCTCGAGCCACGCTTTCCACGAGTCCTCCTTTGCGGTTTTTATCGCCGAGCGAAAGGCCGCTCGGGCGTCCCGGTATGCGGCGCGCAGTTCTTCTTCGAGGACAGGGTTCCTATCTCTCCGACCGCGGTAGCGAGTGTACCGCCGCTGGGCTGCGTGACTTTCAGCACGCAGCCCCGACAGGTCGTCGTTCCACCAGTACACTCGCCGCCGCGGTGGGACTGGCCCTGACCTCCGCATCGCCGCATCGCAGACGCGAGTCAGAGCTTCAGACAGCCGCTCCGACCTCGCGTCCACGTCCGGGCTTCCGCCAAACGCGGCCCATCGCTCGACGATGGCCGCCTCTTTCGCCAGTTCCCGGTCTAGCGTCTTGATACGCCACCGTGAGGTTAGGTTAGGTTAGGTTAGGTTAGGTTAGGTTTTTTTTTTTTTTTTTTTTTTTTTTTTTTTTTTTTTTTTTTTTTTTTTTTTTTTTTCTGACATCTCTACCGTGGGCAGAGCCTAATTTACAAAGTTGTCTAGCTAGCTAAATATATAGTGAGCTCTAGCCCCGCGGGGCTCTCTTAACTACTTCAAGAGATGACGGGGGGCAGGGGCACTTCAGCAAGAGACTTTGCTCCGCTAGTGACTCGCCTATAGCGGCCCCCTTCACTTCTGCCATCAATCGGGTTTAGCACCCCGGTCCCCCGTCATCTCGAACCTATCTAATCTATTTCCTCTTTCACCCAAATTCTCTTTTTCATTCCAGTTCTCGCACGTATGCTTCTCGTACTTCCACGCTTTCCCGACCTTTCATTCTTTTATCTAACTATCTAAATCTTAATTCTATCCTCTTTTATTCTCATTCCTCTAGTACCATACCCGTCACGCTTTTATGCCTCTCGTACTTTCATGCTAGCCTTTCATTCTTGGGAAGTGGGGTATCATCCGTTTGGGTGGGGGTATAGGGTGAATTTGTATATTTATTAAAAGCCAAAAAGTTTTCTATTACTATTACATCTTATCTTACTTATTAATGTTTTACATTTGCCATATTTTAGATATATTTAATTTACTACGGTTTTGTTACATATTTTATTTTACATATCTATTAATATATCTTACTCTAAATTTGTTATCCTATTGTTTACAAAGAAATCTATTTTACATGGTATAATAATTAACTATTTTCTATATTGCCACTTCGCTTTTCTAAATGATATGCTTATCAACTAAAAGTCATAGACATAATAGCGTGTGACATATCTTGTTTTTTACATTTTCATTTATTGTTATCAGTCTATATTATTATAATATACCTAAACAATATTTGTTGTGCCATTTTTTATATTAACAATTCTTATAATTTTATGGGCATACTTTAAGAATTTGTCTCTGTGCATTTTAATCATATGTGGCAGGTTTTCCACTGTAACGCCCACCCCAGTGTCTGTCTCCAGATTTAGGCGGTCCAACGCGTGTATGGGGCAGTCCAGCAAAATATGAACGACCGTCTCATCGACGCCCGGCTCGCAGGCGCACGATGGGTCCTCCTTACACTTGAATCGCGTCAAGTATGCGGCGAACCCACCGTGCCCCGTCAACAGCTGGGTCGTGGGGCCGGCGATCGCCATCTTGCGGACGATGCTGTACGCTTCCACTGCACATGGGAGAAAAAGCTTTGTAACGGAGGCCTTCTCGCCCTCTCTGTACCTCTTGTTCCATTCGTCAAGCGTGCCCTGACGTAGGAGACGCTTCACGAATGAAACCGGGTACAGACCGTAGTCCGGTGCCTTCTTCAACTTCAGAGCCGCTTCCTTTGCGAGTTCATCCGCTCGCTCATTACCCTCCAATCCTGCGTGGGCCTTGACCCAGAATAAGGATATCTCCTTACCCTGGGCACACTACTCCTTACACATCCAGGCAGCGGAAGCACCGCTGCGGCCTGGACTCCAAAAGGACCGCACGGACGCGGGTCCAACCGATCACTACGGGGCGGCCATCAGTTAAAAGTTTGGCCGCCGCGACGGGGCACTTTACCCACGCCGTACCCTCTCTGCTTGCCTGGCGGACGATAGCCCCGACAACGACGCTGGTGATGGCGCAACCTCCAACGTCCGCCACCACCCGCGCCACAACCTCCTTCGTCGCTGAATCGCCGAGGCCGGAGATGCGCAGCTCCGCGCACTTCTCCGGCCTGGCGACACGAACGTCGTCGCCGAGGGACGCCCTTAGTTTTTCCGCTAATGCGTCCGCTTTGGCGCTCCTCTCCGCACCAGCCACCTCGAGGATACGTCCCCCGGTGGCTGCAGTGCGGAAGCGCAAGCCGTCGATGCCGAGGCTTTTGAGGTCGATTGACCTCTCAGCCTCGGCAAGCTTTTCGGCGTATGTCACGCCCCGAACCTCCGCTTCCCGCTGCAGCGTAATAACCACCGCTGCGGTTCGCGGTGAGCGGAGATTCGGGGCGCTCTTCTTCTTTGCGCCTGGCTTCGCGGGTGCCCTAGCGGGCGCATTAGCGGGTTTCTTCGGCCGCTTAACAACATTGTTCCACGTCTCAGTTTGGGACTGAGACGTGGAAGCCGGGGCCGGTTGGCTTAAGGCCGACTGACGCTCTCGGCGCGTCGCCTCTACCTCACGCGCCGCAGCGCTCTTCTTCTTCCTCCTGTTCTTCTTCTCCCCCTGAGCTGGGAGAGAAGAAGAAGAGGCCGGCGGAACGGCCACGACAGTTTCCGTCACCTCCACCTCAGATGTGGAGGGGACGGCAGGCAGAGGCGCGGCGGCAGAGGCACCAGCGGCCTTGCGCTTTGAGCGCGTGGGCGCCGAAGCGCCGACGGAAGGGCCCGTTGACTGGGCGACAGATGCACCGCCAGGTGCTGGAGCACCGGCCATGCGGGCAGCGTTGCGTGCGTCCGCCGCTAGGGGAGGACGCAACCGAGGCGCCGGGAGCAGCCGATCCTCAAAGCCGGCGCGGCGCGCGTCGATGAGGAACAGCACCTCATCACGCGACAGCCCCGCCGACGGTGTTGGAGCGGCGCTCAACTGGCGCCTCATTTCCTCCATTTGGGCCCGCACGGCCACGAGCTCTCCCTTCAGGCGCATGACCTCTTCGCTACACTTGAGGGAGGCCATTTCTCGCATGTGTTCCAGAATTGACCCGGCGGCACTCCGCAGGCCCTGGACGCTCTGGCCCTTCAGGCGGGAGGATTTGTAGGCGATCGTATCGATCGCCTTCACCGCCTCCTCTACCGCCTTCGACAGCTGCTCGCACCTAAGGACAGGAGCAGCTGCCGACGTCGACGCCTCCTCCAGCGTCGGGGATTTTCGGAGGAAGGAACGTCGCGTCTCCTCCTGCCTCAGACGTTCCTCCTCCTTTTCCCGAAATTCGTCCCGCGCGAGCTCTTCCTCCGCCTCGAGCTCGAGCTCGCGTTCCTGGGCCGCGATGTAGTTGGCCCTGGCATGGGCCAAGCCAACATATTGGCCCGTCGTTGGAGGGCGCCCACGCCCTCTTTTTACGGGCTGGCCCCTGATGGTGCTGGGGCCAGCCGACTCCTCACCGTCGCTGCCCGACTCCCCAGGGCTTTTACTGTTGCAGCGCTTGCGCTGCCACAACCTGGGAGTCGGGGAGGGACGGGAGGAAACCGTTATCATCGACTGGCAGCTGCTATCGGAGTCCGACAGCCGCTGCCAGTCGCATTTGATCGCGCTTTGCGAAGGCGAATTGCGGGTATCGCAGCGCGACAGCGACACCCGCAATTCCCTTCCGCCCGGGGTTGGAGTCCCGGGCCTCGACACTTTCGTGTCACTTCCCTCATCCTTTTCATTTTTCGCATTCATATTGATTGATCACAATTATGGCCACAAGTGCAGTCGATGCAGTTCGGTCACCCAACTTGCCACTCCGTTACGGTGGTCAAGTTGGGGTCCAGGGCGGACGACGAGGACGTATGCAATCGACACTTGGGGCCCCGCCCCACTTGGGGCCCCGCCCCGCCACAGGTTAGGTTAGGTTAGGTTAGGTTAGGTTAGGTTAGGTTAGGTTAGGTTAGGTTAGGTTAGGTTTTTTTTTTTTTTTTTTTTTTTTTTTTTTTTTTTTTTTGTTTCTTGCATCTCTACCGTGGGCAGAGGCATATCTACGACAGTTTGTTACTTTACTAAATACATAATTAGACTTGCCACTTAGGCTGTTTTTGCTCTTCTATTTCTGTCACTTTATCCTTTCTCCCTTACATAACTTTAACAGTTTAAACACTCTTTTTCTTCTCCTATTTCTCTTTCACTCTACAATCTCTATCTGTCATTCTTCGTCTTGCATTTTTTCCTACTTTCTTTCACATTACTCGCCTTTCGCACTTTCATGCAGTGGGAGGAGGGATATTTATTTATTGTATCTTAAATTTACCTACTTAGACATACTATAAAAATGTGATATAATATAATGGATATCTAACACACTTATACATACATACTTAATAAATAAATAGACAGTTATCTTAATAAATAAATATAATAAAAATAAACTTTTACAATTTCAGTTTCAATTTACACTATATATAACATAATATAATATAAACTCTACACATGTATACATTATAGACACTAATACATATCAGTCCACCGAGACAACAGATTCTTACACATTTACAGACCAGAATTCCTCTCTTTTCTACATTTAAGTTACTTTGCGTCAATATGTAAGCATATTGCTTAAGCAATCACTTCTCATGTTCTATTCCGGGTGTTAACAATTTTTATGATTTTTACTGCGTACCTAAGAAACTGGTCTCTGTAATGTTTCAGTAGATCTGGTAGAGCTGGTACATCTATTATCAAGCCAGTTTGTAATGCTAGATCCGTTCTGTCCGCGAGGTGTATAGGGCAGTCGGTCAGGAGATGGACGACCGTCTCCTCCACTCCAGGCTCGCAGGCACACGATGGGTCCTCCTTACACTTGAAACGAACCAAGTATCCGGAGAACCCACCGTGCCCCGTTAGTAGCTGGGTTGTGATGCCGGCGATCGTCATCTTGCGGACGATGCTGTACGCTTCCACTGCACATGGGAGAAAAAGTTTTGTTACGGAGGCCTTCTCGCCCTCTCTGTACCTCTTGTTCCATTCGTCAAGCGTCCCCTGACGTAGGAGACGCTTCACGAATGAAACCGGGTACAGACCGTAGTCCGGTGCCTTCTTCAACTTCAGAGCCGCTTCCTTTGCGAGTTCATCCGCTCGCTCGTTACCCTCCAATCCTGCGTGGGCCTTGACCCAGAATAAGGATATCTCCTTACCCTGGGCCCTGCCAAGATGGATTGCGGCTCTGGCTTGCACTGCCAGGGGATGGAGGGCATGACGGTTTGTAACCGTCAAGAGAGCGGCTCTGCTGTCGCTGAAGACTCCGAACGTGGACGCGCCTCGCCTGAGGATCTCACTGGTCGCTTTGCATAGCGCCCGGAGTTCGGCCTGGTATACGGTGCAATGGGGCGAGAGAGCAAGTTTGAGGGCCTTGGTTTCGGCCTCCCTATTCCAAAATGATAGGGCAGCGCCGACTCGGCCCTCAATCTTGCTCCCATCCGTGAAGATGCGCACCTCAAAGTGGTTTGCATCCTCCAGCTGCCCCTCGTCTACCAGACTGGTGAACCCCAAAGACGCATGCTCCGCGGGGTGAGGTGCCTCTATCGCTGGGGACATTCGCTCGACCTCCCAGAGGTTAGGTTAGGTTTTTTTTTTTTTTTTTTTTTTTTTTTTTTTTTTTTTTTTTTGTTGACGCGGGGAATGCATTTAGGCACCGTCATCCCAGCTACGGGGGTAGCTGGGACGGTGTGTGGGACTCACCGGTCCCGGAAGAGGGACCGTCCTACCCACTAAACCCCGCGGTGTTCCGTCTCACCCTATAGCCGGGCCGAGGGATATGAAAATTAGATTCTACGTCGACCCGGCTAGGGATGCCCCGTAGAGTTGGGGCTCTCCTCGGGGGACCAGATGGTCGGCCCCCCAGAGCTCCCTAGGGAGCTGAAGAAAACAAGCCCGCATCGCACCACTCTCGAGCGCCCTTCTGCAAGCAGAGGGGGTAGAGAGCGGCCGAGCGGGCGGGCACTAAAGGCACCTCCGGAACACGGGGAGATGCCTTCCGCCATATGGCCGTCAATGGGCGCGGTCCCCCGACCTTACGCCCACGGCCAAAAACTGATGCTGTGCGGAGCGGTCGCACAGGCGGAAGGGCCGCACAGGCGGAACGGCCGCACAGACGGACCAGCCGTACAGGCAGGCAGAAGCCCACACGCAGCAGCTGCCCAAGCTGCCGCATGCCGAGGGGCTTAACTGCCGCACATACATACAGCTGCCGTACAGGCGAAATCAGCCGCACAGGCGGAACAGCCGCATGTGCGGCCACTGCCACACAGCAAACTCGCTCTAACCGGCCGCAGCCGGGAGCATACCTCACGTAAACGCGGGCCTTGAAGGCCCGCCATTCCACGACCCCCTCGTGCAATGGGGTCAACTCCGTCAAATGACGGCGAGAAACGTCGCAGATGCGCCGTAACGCACACCCCGACCAATGCTGCACGGAGCGGCCGCACGGACGGAAGGGCCGCACAGGCGGAACGGCCGCACAGACGGACCAGTCGTACAGGCAGGCAGAAGCCCACACGCAGCAGCCGCCCAAGCTGCCGCGTGCCGAGGGGCTTAACTGCCGCACATACATACGACTGCCGTACAGGCGAAATCAGCCGCACAGGCGGAACAGCCGCACATGCGGCCGCTGCCGCACAGCAACTTGCTCCAACCGGCCGCAGCCGGGAGCATACCTCGCCAAGAAAGTTGCGACGCTTCCACCGGGTATCCGGGAGCTGTCGCAACACCGCGGGCCTTGCAGGCCCGCCATACCACGACCCCCTCGTGCAATGGGGTCGGCTTCGGTCGGAAAGACCGACGAACAAAGCGCTTCTACCGGCCGTAGCCGGGAGCGGACGCCGTTTGTTACGGCGGTGAACGCCGCAACCGCAGGCCTAGCAGGCCCACCATACCACGACCCCCTTCGCCATGGGGTCGGTTGTCGGGATATTGGTTCATCGACTTACAGGGGCAGCAGACTCCAGCGCTGCGCCTGTTAGCCGACTATCCAGGATGCACCGTCTTGGTCCAGTTGCCACTCCCCCCGGGCATATAGCCCGAAGGGATAGGAAACCGGTCCAAGCTCACTAGGAGGTTCCCCGACCTAGCACCCCAGGTTAGGTTAGGTTAGGTTAGGTTAGGTTAGGTTAGGTTAGGTTAGGTTAGGTTAGGTTAGGTTAGGTTAGGTTAGGTTAGGTTCCGCCTGGTGCAGGTATTGACCGGACACGGATGTTTCGGGCACTACCTGCACCGAGTTGCCCAACGTGAGGAGACGCCAATGTGCCACCACTGCGGCGCTCCCGACGACACCGTGGAGCACACACTCTGGGAGTGCTCCGAATGGCAGACCCAGCGCCATCTTTTGGGTTCTGCAATCGACGGACGCGGTCTCACGCTGTCGGGCATGGTACATGCCATGCTCGACAGCGTGGAGGCCTGGGAGGAAATCGCCAACTTCGCTGAGGTCGTGATGTCAGCGAAGGAGGCTGCGGAGAGGGAGCGGGAAGAGGATGCTCTGGCCGCTCCCATCCGGCGTAGGCGGAGGGGAAGGAGAGGGCGAGTGGCTCCGGTCGCAGACCCTCTCTAACCCTTTGGGTGGCCAGCGCACGAGAGTGGCCCTCTCGTGTGCATTGCACTGGCCATCACGTCTGGTGGATTACCTGGCGCACACCGAGGTAATCCTCCCCCCGGCGCGGTAGTTCAGCAAGGCTGAGCAGCCCTGAGGTGTTTTGGTGAGTTTTTTCAGGTCCCAAAACACCTCTGTTTGGGCAGATCGGTGCCAAGGAGTTTTAGTGAGTATTCCCAGTGCCAACAAGATCAGGTGCTGGGCGACCCTCACACTGTCACACGCCTCGCCAGCGTGTTTCGTCTGTAAGCGGATCACTCCTTGTAAAAAAAAAAAAAAAAAAGGTTAGGTTAGGTTAGGTTAGGTTAGGTTTGTTGTTGACGCGGGGAATGCATTTAGGCACCGTCATCCCAGCTACGGGGGTAGCTGGGACGGTGTGTGGGACTCACCGGTCCCGGAAGAAGGGACCGTCCTACCCACTAAACCCCGCGGTGTTCCGACTCACCCTATAGCCGGGCCGAAGGATATGAAATTAAAGATTCTACGTCGACCCGGCCAGGGATGCCCCGTAGGGTTGGGGCTCTCCTCGGGGGACCAGATGGTCGGCCCCCCGGAGCTCCCTAAGGAGCTGAAGAAAACAAGCCCGCATCGCACCGCCCTCGTACGTCCCTCTGAAAGCAGAGGGGGCAGAGAGCGGCCGAGCGGGCGGGCACTAAGGCACCTCCGGAACACGGGGAGGTGCCTTCCGCCAAACGATCATCGGTGGGTGAGGTCCCCCGACCACCACCCACCGGGACAACACTAGTCGGGAGCGCGCATGAATTGAGCCATGCGACGCCCCCGAACCGGACGACGAGGCGGGAGCGTTTGACCTGCACGCTCCCGCACCCGCAACTCTTCTCTCTTGGCCGCCATCACCTCACAAGCAAACGAGGTGACGGCGGCCCAACACTCCTGGCTGCCGACCATGGCTCTCACCACGGCCGGCAGCGACAAATCGTTTCCAACACGGCCCGTGAGGGCGACTCGCGGCCCGTCCCACGCCGCGCACTCGGCGAGTGTGTGCTCAGCCGAGTCCACGGCGCCACTTGGGCAGTGACGGCACACGGGGTCCGACTCCACACCCACCACCTCCCACAGGTACTTGGCGAAACAGCCATGTCCTGTGAGGAGCTGAGTGAGGTGGTACGTCGGCGCACCGTGCGCCCTCTCCACCCAAGGCCGAAGAACGGGCCGGACAGCCCCCACGAGCCGCGCGCTCGCAGAGGGAACGACCAACCTATTGGCCCACTTCCGGAAGAGATCGTCGCGAGCAGACTGTCTCCAGCGATCGATCTCGTCCGGGAGTGGGCGACCTCCATTAATCCGCACCAGGGCGCTTTCGTTATACACGCGAGTGAGGACTCCAGCCTCGAGATCCCACGGGGGGCTTCCGCCAATTAGACACGCCGCCTCATAAGAGACGGTGCAGTACGCTCTCGCAGCCCTCTGCGCAATCACCCGCTGCGGTCTCCGCAGCAGGGGGATGGTTTTGGCGCAGAGAGCATCCGCCCAAATGGGCGCTCCGTAGAGCGCCTTGGAGCGCACTACACCGTCATAGAGACGGCGACATGCACTTTCCGGCCCCCCTTTATTGGGTAGCAGCCGCGCCAGCCTTCCGGCGTATGACACCAGTTTGGGTGCCAGGCGCCGGAAGTGCTCGACGAAACCCCACCGACTATCGAGGACCAATCCTAGGTACTTCATGGTCTCCCCGATAGCGATGGGGGTGCCGCTCACCACAATGAAGGAATCTCGAGGTGGCCCCCGCCGAGGCCCGTGGAAAAACACGGCCTCGGACTTTTCGAGAGCCACCTGGAGTCCCAGCGCCCTGATGCGGCTGACCACCTGGGCAACGCCCGCGGTGGCCAGAACCTTCGCGTCCCTGAATTCTGGGCCCCGCGCGGTGACGAGGGTGTCGTCGGCGTAGCAAATAATGCCGACCCCCGTAAGAGTTGCACCGCGCAGGACCCAGTCATAGCCGATGTTCCACAGGAGCGGACCAAGCACCGACCCCTGTGGAACACCGCACGACATCTCCTTGCGGACTATTCCCGACCGGGCCGGGTAGATAATGGCCCGGTCCACGAAATAGTCCGCAAGGACGCGCCTGAGGTACCACGGGACGTTGTGGTACCTCAGCGCCTCGGCGATGGTCTGCCAGGGGATGGTGTTGAAGGCGTTCGCGATGTCCAGCGACACCGCCAACAACACCTCCCCCCGACCGACCGCCTCTTGGACGCTGTCCCTGAGTCGGGAGATGGCGTCCAGGGTAGACCGCCCGCGACGGAACCCGTACTGGCCGCCGTCGAGATTGGGCCCCGCCCCCTCAAGGTGCCCGACGAGACGAGCAGCGAGCACCCGCTCGAAAAGCTTGCTCATCTCGCCGAGCAGAACAATGGGGCGGTAGGCCGACGGCGACTCGACGGGGCGCCCGTGCTTCTTAAGCAGCACGAGCTTCCCCGTCTTCCACGTTCGCGGGACTCTACCCGACGCCAAACACTCCGACATCAGGGAGAGCGTCTCTTCTTCGAACGCCGGCATGACCAGGGCGACGACCCGCCCTGGGATGCCGTCCGGACCGGGGGCGCGGTGTCTCATCTTGAGTTTGAGAACCGCTGCCCCTAACTCGGCATCGGACACGGGCGGAATCGCCTCCGTGTCAGCCGGCGTTCCATCTGGTGCCGCCATACACGGCGGGACCCACTCTTCCCGCGCAGGGAAGAGGGAGCTGACAACTTCACTAGTGAAGGTGGGCTCGAGAGACCTAGTGAGCGGGGGCGCATAAGGCCGGAGTTTGTCGCTCACGGCCTTATACGGGCGCCCCCACGGATCTCCATTTAAAGTCTCGAGCCACACCTTCCACGACTCGTCTTTGGCGGCCTTGATCGCCGAGCGAAGGGCCGCTCGGGCGTCCCGGTATGCGGCGCGCAACTCCTCCACGAGGACAGGGTTTCCGGCCCTACGACCGCGGTAGCGGGTGTATCTTCGTTGGGCTGCGTGACTAGCAGCACGCAGCCCTTCAAGGTTGTCGTTCCACCAATACACCCGCCGCCGCGGCTGGACAGACCCTGCCCTTCGCATCGCCGCATCGCAGACGCGAGTCAGAGCCTCAGATAACCGCTCCGACCTCGCGTCCACGCTCGGGTTTCCGCCAAACGCGGCCCATCGCTCGACGATGGCCGCCTCTTCTGCCAGCTCCCGGTTCAGCGTGTTTAAGCGCCACCGTGGGCCCTCACCGGCCAGGGGACGATCGTGGGTCCTCAGGGCGGGGGAGACGATATCAAATCGGACATACCGGTGGTCCGACATCGTCTCCACCTCCGTGACCACCCTCCAGCCACGTACGTGGTTCGCCAGGCCAGAACTGGCAAAGGACAGGTCAACAATGGACCTGTTGCCATTGTCCCCCACGTACGTGTGGACCGCCCCCTGGTTCAGCAACACCAGATCCATGGACACCGCCCAATCCTCCAACAACTCCCCCCGCAAGTCCGTCGCCGGAGATCCCCACGCCGTAGAGTGGGCGTTGAAGTCCCCGACGACGATGAGCGGGGTGGGGTGTGCTTCCGCCACAAGAGCCCCGAGCTCAACGAGTAACTGCTCAAATTGAGCTCGGGTCTTCCTGGGCGGACAGTACACCCCGATCACTGCAGCGTCTCCCAGCAGCGCGAGGACGCACATTCGTCCTTTGGACACCTTATCGAAGGCGCCCCGCTGGGAGACGATAGCCACTCCACCGTCGCGGTCGCTGGCCCAATCATCGCGGGCACGAACCGCGTACGGTTCGGCGACTACAGCCACGGTCGCCTGGCACTGCGCTACGGACTGGATCAAAACATCCTGGGCCGCAGCACAGTGCCTGACGTTGGCCTGCAGGACCGAGAATGTGGACATCTAGGATTGAGCCGTGTCCATCACCTCCACAGATTGGGTGGGAGCGGGGTCCGCGACCGGCCCGACCCGCCTCCCACCGACTCCTCCTCGGCGACGACGCCGTTTTTTCGATGCCGCCAGGCAAGCTTTGGCGCCCAGGCGGTGCGCAGCGGTCTCTCCCGCCGCCGCACACACGGGGCAGTGCGGATCCGCGGCGCAGCCGGCCGCTTTGTGGCCGGGCTGCCCGCAGCGGAAGCACAGGGCGCTGCGGTCAACTCCCGCAGCACACCTGGCCCCCACGTGCCCCACATCCAGGCAGCGGAAGCACCGCTGCGGCCTGGACTCCAAAAGGACCGCACGGACGCGGGTCCAACCGATGACGAGGGGGCGGCCATCCGTTACAAGTTTGGCCGCCGCGACGGGGCACTTCACCCACGCCGTGCCCTCCCTGCTTGCCTGGCGAACGATAGCCCCGACAACGACGCTGGTGATGGCGCAACCTCCAACGTCCGCCACCACCCGCGCCACGACCTCCTTCGTCGCTGAATCGCCGAGGCCGGAGATGCGCAGCTCCGCGCACTTCTCCGGCCTGGCGACACGAACGTCGTCGCCGAGGGACGCCCTTAGTTTTTCCGCTAATGCGTCCGCTTTGGCGCTCCTCTCCGCACCAGCCACCTCGAGGATACGTCCCCCGGTGGCTGCAGTGCGGAAGCGCAAGCCGTCGATGCCGAGGCTTTTGAGGTCGATTGACCTCTCAGCCTCGGCAAGCTTTTCGGCGTATGTCACGCCCCGAACCTCCGCTTCCCGCTGCAGCGTAATAACCACCGCTGCGGTTCGCGGTGAGCGGAGATTCGGGGCGCTCTTCTTCTTTGCGCCTGGCTTCGCGGGTGCCCTAGCGGGCGCATTAGCGGGTTTCTTCGGCCGCTTAACAACATTGTTCCACGTCTCAGTTTGGGACTGAGACGTGGAAGCCGGGGCTGGTTTGCTTAAGGCCGACTGACGCTCTCGGCGCGTCGCCTCTACCTCACGCGCCGCAGCGCTCTTCTTCTTCCTCCTGTTCCTCTTCTCCCCCTGTGCTGGGAGAGAAGAAGAAGAGGCCGGCGGAACGGCCACGACAGTTTCCGTCACCTCCACCTCAGATGTGGAGGGGACGGCAGGCAGAGGCGCGGCGGCAGAGGCGCCAGCGGCCTTGCGCTTTGAGCGCGTGGGCGCCGAAGCGCCGACGGAAGGGCCCTGTGAGGGGGCGACAGGTGCACCGCCAGGCTCTGGAGCACTGGCCATGCGGGCAGCATTGCGCGCGTCCGCCGCGAGGGGAGGACGCAACCGAGGCGCCGGGAGCAGCCGATCCTCGAAGCCGGCGCGGCGCGCGTCGATGAGGTACAGCACCTCATCACGCGACAGCCCCGCCGACGGTGTTGGAGCGGCGCTCAACTGGCGCCTCAATTCCTCCATCTGGCCCCGCACGGCCGCGAGCTCTCCCTTCAAGCGCATGACCTCGTCGCTACACTTGAGGGAGGCCATCTCTCGCATATGTTCCAGAATCGACCCGGCGGCACTCCGCAGGCCCTGGACACTCTGGCCCTTCAGGCGGGAGGATTTGTAGGCGATCGTATCAATCGCCTTCACCGCCTCCTCTACCGTCTTCGACAGCTGCTCGCACCTAAGGACAGGAGCAGCTGCCGACGTCGACGCCTCCTCCAGCGTCGGGGATTTTCGGAGGAAGGAGCATCGCCGCTCCTCCCGCTTCAGACGCTCCTCCTCTTCGGCCTGAAAAGCGTCCCGAGCGAGCTCCTCCTCCGCCCGGAGCTCAAGCTCGCGCTCCTTGGCCGCAGCGTAGCTAGCTCGAGCCTGAGCCAGGCCGACATACTGGCCCGTCGTTGGAGGGCGCCCACGCCCTCTTTTACCGGGCTGGCCCCTGATGGTGCTGGGGCCAGCCGACTCCTCACCGTCGCTGCCCGACTCCCCAGGGCTTTTACTGTTGCAGCGCTTGCGCTGCCACAACCTGGGAGTCGGGGAGGGACGGGAGGAAACCGTTATCATCGACTGGCAGCTGCTATCGGAGTCCGACAGCCGCTGCCAGTCGCATTTGATCGCGCTTTGCGAAGGCGAATTGCGGGTGTCGCAGCGCGACAACGACACCCGCAATTCCCTCCCGCCCGGGGTTGGAGTCCCGAGGTTAGGTTAGGTTTTTTTTTTTTTTTTTTTTTTTTTTTTTTTGTTGACGCGGGGAATGCATTTAGGCACCGTCATCCCAGCTACGGGGGTAGCTGGGACGGTGTGTGGGACTCACCGGTCCCGGAAGAAGGGACCGTCCTACCCACTAAACCCCGCGGTGTTCCGACTCACCCTATAGCCGGGCCGAAGGATATGAAGTTGAAGATTCTACGTCGACCCGGCTAGGGATGCCCCGTAGGGTTGGGGCTCTCCTCGGGGGGCCAGATGGTCTGCCCCCCGGAGCTCCCTAAGGAGCTGAAGAAACAAGCCCGCATCGCACCACTCTCGAGTGCCCCTCTGAAAGCAGAGAGGGCAGAGAGCGGCCGAGCGGGCGGGCATTAAGGCACCTCCGGAACACGGGGAGGTGTCTTCCGCCATATAGCCGTCAATGGGCGGGGTCCCCCGACCTCACGCCCACGGCCAAAAACCGATGCTGTGCGGAGCGGTCGCACAGGCGGAAGGGCCGCACAGGCGGAACGGCCGCACAGACGGACCAGCCGTACAGGCAGGCAGAAGCCCACACGCAGCAGCCGCCCAAGCTGCCGCGTGCCGAGGGGCTTAACTGCCGCACATACATACGGCTGCCGTACAGGCGAAATCAGCCGCACAGGCGGAACAACCGCACATGCGGCCGCTGCCGCACAGCAACATGCTCCAACCGGCCGCAGCCGGGAGCATACCTCGCGTATTCACAATACCGCGGGCCTTGAAGGCCCGCCATTCCACGACCCCCTCGTGCAATGGGGTCAGCTTCGGTCGGAAAGACCGACGAACGATAGCGCTTCTACCGGCCGTAGCCGGGAGCGGACGCCACAATTGTCACGGCGGTGAACGCCGCAACCGCAGGCCTAGCAGGCCCGCCATACTACAACCCCCTCGTGCAATGGGGTCAGCTTGCCAAGATGTTAAAGGATGGCACACCCCTACTACTGCTGTATGGAGCGGCCGCACAGGCGAACGGGCTGCACAGGCGGAACGGCCGCACAGACGGACCAGCCGTACAGGCGAGCAGAAGCCCACACTCAAGCAGCCGCCCAAGCTGCAGTGTGCCGAGGGGCTTAACTGCCGCACAGACAGGCTGCCGTACAGGCGGAAACAGCCGCACAGGCAGAACACCCGCACATGCGGCCATTGACATACAGCAACTTGCTCCAACCGGCCGCAGCCGGGAGCGAACTTCATAAATATGGTTGCGACGCTTCTACTGGGTATCCAGGAGCTGTCGCAACCCCGCGGACCTTGAAGGCTCGCCATACTACGACCCCCTCGTGCAATGGGGTCAGCTTCGGTCGGAAAGACCGACGAACGATAGCGCTTCTACCGGCCGTAGCCGGGAGCGGACGCCACAATTGTCACGGCGGTGAACGCCGCAACCGCAGGCCTAGCAGGCCCGCCATACCCACGACCCCCTTCGTCATGGGGTCGGTTGTCGGGATATTGGTTCATCGACTTACAGGGGCAGCAGACTCCAGCGCTGCGCCTGTTAGCCGACTATCCAGGATGCACCGTCTTGGTCCAGTTGCCACTCCCCCCGGGCATATAGCCCGAAGGGATAGGAAACCGGTCCAAGCTCACGAGGAGGTTTCCCGACCTAGCACCCCAGGTTAGGTTAGGTTAGGTTAGGTTAGGTTAGGTTAGGTTAGGTTAGGTTAGGTTAGGTTAGGTTAGGTTAGGTTAGGTTAGGTTAGGTTTTTTTTTTTGTTGACGCGGGGAATGCGTTTAGGCACCGTCATCCCAGCTACGGGGGTAGCTGGGACGGTGTGTGGGACTCACCGGTCCCGAAAACAGGGACCGTCCTACCCACTAAACCCCGCGGTGTTCCGACTCACCCTATAGCCGGGCCGAGGGATATGAAAAGTAGATTCTACATCGACCCGGCTAGGGATGCCCCGTAAGGTTGGGGCTCTCCTCGGGGGACCAGATGGTCGGCCCCCGGAGCTCCCTAAGGAGCTGAAGAAAGACAAGCCCGCATCGCACCGCCCTCGAACGACCCTCTGAAAGCAGAGGGGGTAGAGAGCGGCCGAGCGGGCGGGCACTAAGGCACCTCCGGAACACTGGGAGGTGCCTTCCGCCAAACGATCATCGGTGGGTGAGGTCCCCCGACCACCACCCACCGGAACAACACTAGTCGGGAGCGCGCATGAACTGAGCCATGCGACGCCCCCGAACCGGACGACGAGGCGGGAGCGTTTGACCTGCACGCTCCCGCACCCGCAGTTCATCTCTCTTTGCCGCCATCACCTCATTGGCAAAAGAGGTGACGGCGGCCCAACACTCCTGGCTGCCGGCCATGGCTCGCACCACGGCCGGCAGCGACAAATCATTTCCAACACGGCCCGTGAGGGCGACACGCGGCCCGTCCCACGCCGCGCACTCGGCGAGTGTGTGCTCAGCCGAGTCCACGGCGCCACTTGGGCAGTGACGACACACGGGGTCCGACTCCACACCCACCACCTCCCACAGGTACTTGGCGAAACAGCCATGTCCTGTGAGGAGCTGAGTGAGGTGGTACGTCGGCGCACCGTGCGCCCTCTCTACCCAAGGCCGAAGAACGGGCCGGACAGCCCCCACGAGCCGCGCGCTCGCGGAGGGACTTACCAACCGATTGGCCCACTTCCGGAAGAGATCGTCGCGAGCAGACTGTCTCCAGCGATCGATCTCGTCCGGGAGCGGGCGACCTCCATTTATCCGCACCAGGGCGCTTTCCTCGTAGACACGCTTTAGGACTCCAGCCTCGAGATCCCACGGGGGGCTTCCTCCAATTAGACACGCCGCCTCGTAAGAGACGGTGCAGTACGCTCGCGCCGCCCTCTGCGCAATCACCCGCTGCGGTCTCCGCAGCAGGGGGATGGTTTTGGCGCAGAGAGCGTCCGACCAAATAGGCGCTCCGTAGAGCGCCTTGGAGCGCACTACACCGTCGTAGAGACGGCGACATGCACTTTCCGGCCCCCCTTTATTGGGGAGCAGCCGCGCCAGCCTTCCGGCGTATGACACCAGTTTGGGTGCCAGGCGCCGGAAGTGCTCGACGAAGCCCCATCGACTATCGAGGACCAATCCTAGGTACTTCATGGTCTCCCCGATAGCGATGGGGGTGCCGCTCACCACAATGAAGGAATCTCGAGGTGGCCCCCGCCGAGGCCCGTGGAAAAACACGGCCTCGGACTTTTCGAGAGCCACCTGGAGTCCCAGCGCCCTGATGCGGCTGACCACCTGGGCAACGCCCGCGGTGGCCAGAACCTTCGCGTCCCTGAATTCTGGGCCCCGCGCGGTGACGAGGGTGTCGTCGGCGTAACAAATAATGCCGACTCCCGTAAGAGTTGCACCGCGCAGGACCCAGTCATAGCCGATGTTCCACAGGAGCGGACCAAGCACCGACCCCTGTGGAACACCGCACGACATCTCCTTGCGAACTATTCCCGACCGGGCCGGGTAGATAATGGCCCGGTCCACGAAATAGTCCGCAAGGACGCGCCTGAGGTACCACGGGACGTTGTGGTACCTCAGCGCCTCGGCGATGGTCTGCCAGGGGATGGTGTTGAAGGCGTTCGCGATGTCCAGCGACACCGCCAACAACACCTCCCCCCGACCGACCGCCTCTTGGACGCTGTCCCTGAGTCGGGAGATGGCGTCCAGGGTAGACCGCCCGCGACGGAACCCGTACTGGCCGCCGTCGAGATTGGGCCCCGCCCCCTCAAGGTGCCCGACGAGACGAGCAGCGAGCACCCGCTCGAAAAGCTTGCTCATCTCGCCGAGCAGAACAATGGGGCGGTAGGCCGACGGCGACTCGACGGGGCGCCCGTGCTTCTTAAGCAGCACGAGCTTCCCCGTCTTCCACGCTCGCGGGACCCTACCCGACGCCAAACACTCCGACATCAGGGAGAGCGTCTCTTTTTCGAACGCCGGCATGACCAGGGCGACGACCCGCCCCGGGATGCCGTCCGGTCCGGGGGCGCGGTGTCTCAACTTGAGCTTGAGAACCGCCGCCCCCAACTCGGCATCGGACACGGGCGGGATCGCCTCCGTGTCAGCCGGCGTTCCATCTGGTGCTGCCATACTCGGCGGGACCCACTCTTCCCGCGCAGGGAAGAGGGAGCTGACGATCTCTGTCACGAAGGTGGGCTCGAGAGACCTGGTAAGCGGGGGCGCATAAGGCCGGAGTTTGTCGCTCACGGCCTTATACGGGCGCCCCCACGGATCTCCGTTCAATGTCTCGAGCCACACCTTCCATGACTCATCTTTGGCGGCCTTGATTGCCGAGCGAAGGGCCGCTCGGGCGTCCCGGTATGCGGCGCGCAACTCCTCCATGAGGACAGGGTTTCCGTTCCTTCGACCGCGGTAGCGGGTGTACCGACGCTGGGCTGCGTGACTAGCAGCACGCAGCCCCTCCAGGTCGTCGTTCCACCAGTACACCCGCCGCCGCGGGTGAACTGATCCTGCCCTCCGCATCGCCGCATCGCAGACGCGGGTCAGAGCCTCGGACAACCGCTCCGACCTCGCGTCCACGCTCGGGTTTCCGCCAAACGCGGCCCATCGCTCGACGATGGCCGCCTCTTCTGCCAGCTCCCGGTTCAGCGTGTTTAACCGCCACCGTGGGCCCTCACCGGCCAGGGGACGGTCCTGGGTCCTCAGGGCGGGGGAGACGACGTCGAACCGTACGTACCGGTGGTCCGACATCGTCTCCACCTCCGTGACCACCCTCCACCCACGTACGTGGTTCGCCAGGTCAGAACTGGCGAAGGACAGGTCAACAATGGACCTGTTGCCATTGTCCCCCACGTACGTGTGGACCGCCCCCTGGTTCAGCAACACCAGATCCATGGACACCGCCCAATCCTCCAACAACTCCCCCCGCAAGTCCGTCGCCGGAGATCCCCACGCCGTAGAGTGGGCGTTGAAGTCCCCGACGACGATGAGCGGGGTGGGGTGTGCTTCCGCCACAAGAGCCCCGAGCTCAACGAGTAACTGCTCAAATTGAGCACGGGTCTTTCTGGGCGGACAGTACACCCCGATCACTGCAGCGTCTCCCAGCAGCGCGAGGACGCACATTCGTCCTTGGGACACCCTATCAAAGGCGCCCCGCTGGGAGACGATAGCCACTTCACCGTCGCGGTCGCTGGCCCAATCATCACGGGCACGAACCGCGTACGGTTCGGCGACTACAGCCACGGTCGTCTGCCACTGCGCTACGGACTGGATCAAAACATCCTGGGCCGCAGCGCAGTGCCTGACGTTGGCCTGCAGGACCGAGAATGTGGACATCTAGGATTGAGTGGTGTCCATAACCTCCTCAGCTTGGGTGGGAGCGGGGTCCGCAACCGGCCCGACCCGCCTCCCACCGACTCCTCCTCGGCGACGACGCCGTTTCTTTGACGCCGCCAGGCAAGACTTGGCGCCCAGGCGGTGCGCAGCGGTCTCTCCCGCCGCCGCACACACGGGGCAGTGCGGTTCCGCGGCGCAGCCGGCCGCCTTGTGGCCGGGCTGCCCGCAGCGGAAGCACAGGGCGCTGCGGTCAACTCCCGCAGCACACCTGGCCCCCACATGCCCCACATCCAGGCAGCGGAAGCACCGCTGCGGCCTGGAGTCCAGAAGGACCGCACGGACGCGGGTCCAGCCAATGACGAGGGCGCGGCCATCTGTGATTAATTTGGCCGCTGCGACCGGGCACTTGACCCACGCCGTGCCCTCCCTTGTTGCCTGGCGGGTAAGGTTAGGTTAGGTTAGGTTAGGTTAGGTTAGGTTAGGTTAGGTTAGGTTAGGTTAGGTTAGGTTAGGTTAGGTTAGGTTAGGTTAGGTTAGGTTAGGTTAGGTTAGGTTAGGTTAGGTTAGGTTAGGTTAGGTTAGGTTAGGTTAGGTTAGGTTAGGTTAGGTTAGGTTAGGTTAGGTTAGGTTTTTTTTTTTTTTTTTTTATTGAATTTTGGTTTTTCAGGATGGTTAAGTTCCGGCAGCTCACGCGATTGGATACGTTTGATGCCGCAACTTATAATGTCGCATTATTGTACTTTGATGTCGCTTCTGTTTCGGTTAAGATAAATAAATAGATATAATATATATGCGTTATATTATAATTATAGTTTATTCAAGTGCCGTTGTAGGCTTTTAGTTTTGAGTAGATTTGACTCACGAATCCCGTATAGCTTGCAAGCGCGTCTTCCTTCTTGAGTAATTCTGCCACACTATACGGGTCAATATTGTGGAATATGCAGAGTGATTCATGCCGCATTCGCTCCGCGGCAAACCTCGGACAGTCTGTGAGCAGGTGCGTCACTGTCTGGGGTGTGTTGGTGTTGCAGGGACAGCAGTCGTCTGGTGTGATGTGGAACCGGTGTAAGTATGACTTGTGGAAGCCGTGGTTGGTGAGTATTTGTGTTGTGTGGAAGTGTGTGTCTGTGTGTTTCCGGAAGTGTGCGATGTCGGTTAGATTGGGGAAAATGCTTTTGGTGTGCTGTCCCTGTTCGCTGGACGTATAGCGCTCCTGCCAAAGGTCCAGGCTACGCATTCGGAGCTTATGTTTTACATAGGATATTGGGAACGAGCTGTAATCCGGCGCCCTGTGAAGCAGGGTCGCCAGTTTTGCCGCAGCATCGGCAGCCTCGTTACCAACGTTGCCTCTATGTGCCTTGACCCATTTTAAAGATATTTGTTTAGTGTTGCGGTGTGTGTGTATAATGTTGTGTATCTGTGTGACGAGTGGATGTGTGTTGCTTCTGTCTGCAATTGCTAGTAATGATGCTTGGGAATCTGTGTAGATGACGGTGTTTTGATATGTGTGTGTCGCCCATTTGCAGGCCTCCAGGATGGCAAAGAGCTCAGCCTGGAAGACCGTGCAAGAATTGTGTAGTTTAAACTTTTTGGTTATGGTTGGTTGTTCTGAGCCACCTGGGTCAAAGCACACAAAGGCAGCTCCCACAGCGCCGCTTTCTTGTTTGCTGCCATCGGTATAAATGTTATGTGTTTCGCCCGCTTCTTGGTGGTCTAGATCAGATTTTGCCACTCTTAGTGCTGGGTGTAGTAGTTCGCGGACAGGTGTAGGTCGCTCCAGCATAACATCCTCCGGCAAGAAGTGAGTGGTGTAGGTGAGGCGAGTCTGCTCCACATGATGTACTTCGAGGATTCTGAGGTCAAGCGGTATGAATTGAGCCAGTGCGAGTGCAGCGTTGGTGGACACTGTCCTGAAGGCGCGGATGGCCTTTAGCGCGAAGCCTCGCTGCAGGCTGGCCAGCTCCTTGCGTGCACTCTTTTGCATTGCCACTTGACCCCATACTCCCGCGGCGTAGGTGATGATGGGCTCTATGACGTGAAGGTAGATTGTGCGTGTATTTTCTGGGTGTGTGCCCCAGGTTGGCCTTGCGTAAATGCACAATTTTTTATAAATGCGCGTGGCCTTACCTATCACGTATTTGAGGTGACGTTTGAAGAGGAGTTTTTCGTCGATTATAATGCCTAATAGTTTAATGTCCGGCACGAATGTCAAGTCCGTGCCGTCCATGTGGAGCTGCACCGACCTGGTCTTCGGCGTGAAGGCTATTACACGTGTTTTCGCAGGTCCAAAAGTAAGCTTAACTTTAGCTCCCCAGTCACTGATACCTGCCAGGATGGCGTTTGACTTTGCCTGTAGTTCTTCTTGTTTGTCTGCGGTGACTATCAATAGAACATCGTCCGCAAAGGCCTGCATGTGGCAGCCCGCAGGCAGCTGCATGTCTAGGAGGTCGTCCAAGATCATGTTCCACAAAACGGGGCCACACGCAGACCCCTGTATGCACCCCTTTGTAAGTACCTTGCGCGCGCGCACTCCGGCGTGATCCAGCGTGACGGTTCGGTCCCTAACATAGTCCTTGATAAGCCCGTAGACGTTTTTGGGTGTATCAATTTTGGCCAGACGTTGAAAGAGGGCAGGCCACCAAGCATTGTCAAACGCCGCCCTGATGTCCAACGAGACTGCGAGAACTAATTTTTTGTGTTCTTTTGCTAGGCGAATGTACTTTAGTGCGGTGTGTATGGCTAGTGTAGTGTTCATTTGTTGGCGAAAGCCAAATTGGTTTTTGTTTAGTTTGTTTTCCGTTTCTGCTTTGTGGACAACTCTTTTAATAAATAGTTTCTCCAATAGCTTCCCGAAGACCGGCAGCAGGCCTATGGGGCGGAAAGATTTAAGATCCGTGTGGTCGTCTTTCCCAGGTTTGGGAATGATCTTTACATAGGCCTCCTTCCACGCTCCGGGAAAGTATTGGAGTGAAAGGCACCTGTTGAAAATATCTGTCATGAGTCGGGGATAGATTCTTGTAAATTGAAGGCAAATGTCGGATGTAAGATTGTCTAGACCGGGAGCTTTTTTGTGATTTATGGATTTGAGTTGCTCAAGCACCTCCTCCTCCGTGAAGGGGAGATCGTCCGGGGTGTTAATAGAAAAGTTGTTGAAGTGCGTTCGCAGCTGTTGTTGTTCTGGTGTTTGGTCTGGGGAATCGTCAGGGTAAAAATGCTTGAGCAAAGCATTTGCCGTTTCTTCTGCATTTGTAGTATATCTGTCTCCTACTTTTAATGTAGTGGGGGGTCTTTTGGGTGCACTTTCTTTAAGGAGGCGATTGGTCAGGGACCAGACGTTTTCTTTAGTTTGCAGCTCACAAAACTTGCGGAAATTGGCAGTGGATTCGGCTTTGATTGCCTCACTATACTCTCTCTTTTTTGTGAGCTGCTCTTCAAGCAGGGCATCAAGGGGTTGGCCAGATCGTTTTGCCGAATGTATTTGCCGGTGGAGGCTTATCACTTCCCCCTTGAGCCGTTGCAGCGTATCGCTCCACCATGGAGGTTTCGGCTTGGCTTTTCCACTTCTGATGGGCATGGTTTCCTTGCAGCAGTCTTGTATCAATGATGTTACTCGATTGATGAGAGCCTCGAGTTCTTCTCTATCTAAGCTGCCCACGTCGCTTTCGAGTATGTCGGACAATGCTACTTCTTGCAGCACGGCGTCCCTGAATGCTGCCCAGTCCGCTTTTTCAGTGTTGAACTTGAAAGTTGAGGCGTTGCCTGTTCCAGATGATGTTGGTTTTGCTGTGTTTATATGGAACTCTATGGCATTATGCTGTGATGTGGTGCAGCATTCAAGGTTGACCCTCCACTCCCCGACCATATCGAAGGCTTGGCCAGACGCTAATGTCACATCTATGATTGACGATCGATTGCGCCCGTGCGTTACCGTTTCGAATGTCGGAGTATCACCAGTGTTGCAGATGTACATATCATTAGTTTGGGCTAATTCCATTAGGTCGTTACCTCTTGGATTTGATCTGGTGCTTCCCCATGTTGGGTGCCAGCCGTTGAAGTCACCTCCAAGTATGCACTTGTAACGCGATGTAGTTTTAAGGAAGAAGTCGATGGCCTCTAGCGTGGACGAGATATCGTCATTTGGTTCCACATAAGCGGATCCCAGGTACAGCTTCTGATGACCGGTCTTTAGTTGTATGACGCATAGATTGGCAGTCGATAGGCTGGACTCCCCCAAAACCACACCGCGCCCTTGTTTCACAAGAATGCACGCCTTTACATTAGATCCTCTAGAGTACTGGTAGATGTCAATTCCAGAAATCGGCTTCACCTCTTTGCCAGAGCCTATATACGGCTCGGACAGCAAGGCGATGTCGTATTGGCCACTATAAAAATATTTGAGAAATTCGTGGAGACTATTTTTAGATCGGTCGATGTTACACTGTAATATTTTAATGCCATGTCCAAGATTTATTTGGGTGCATCTTAATTTATTCGCCATAGTTGATGCGCGATTTTAGTCGCTCGCAGGCAAGATAGTAACGTGAGCACGATGTTGATGTGGCGCTGTGTTTGGTGTCTGATGTTCTCTTTTTATTTGTGTTACAGTTGAAACATTCAAGTGCGTTCTGGTCTTTTTGGTTCGGGCAGTCCTTGAAGTTGTGACTGGTAGCCGCGCAATGTGAACACGCGATGTTTTCTGTGGTGCAGTGCTTTCTGGTATGGCCGAATTGAAGGCACTTATAGCACTGTAGGAGTGGGATATACTCCTCCACGTGTACACGTTGATGGTCCAAGTTAAGTCGGCCAAGTTGTATTATTGTTCTCCAGACAGACGGGTTTGTAAGAAATACAGCGTTGTACAATTTGGGATTCCTGTTGTTACGTTTAAAGCGTAGTTTAAGGTCTGAAAGTGTGTAGTTGTTTAGGTTGTTTTGGGATATTATGATTTCTGCCAAGTCGTCGCAGGGGATATCAGTGGATATCCCTTTGACTATCAGCATTGGCTGGAGACGTTTCGATGCTTCGGCTGTTATTTCTGTAGCACTCAGTATTTTTTGGAGAGCCTTCTCCTGTTGGGCTGAGTCCTCAAATTCCACTCGCAATTTATTGTTTGATACAAATTTCACGGTTGTAGGTGAGAAATTTGTGTCCTTGAAGGTTACTTCCGAGCGAAATAATCTCAAGGTATCCTGGGGCTTGGCAACTGTTTTCTTGGGTGCTACTATTATTGAAGGTTTGGATTTCGGTAATGAAGTTGTTGTAGAAGTAGAGACGTTGAGTGGTTTGGTAACAGTTGCGTACGGAATTCGAGTGTCAACGGTGGGTGTAGGAGTAGTTAATGTAGATTTGAGGGCTCTGAGCTCCGCTTTCAGGCACTTATTGATCTCCGCAGCAATAGAGGTCTTTAAATCTTTCTCAAAGTCGTCTGTCAAAGTAGGTGGAGCTGCCGGTGGAGGATTTTTGTACGCGGCTATGTCGTCAAAAATTTTGAGGATGTGCGCCTTGGTTTCTTTTTTGAGGCTCCTCCCTTCTACGAGAAGTTTCCTGGCAGCCTTAATTTGTCTGAGCACGTAAGAATAAAAAGAACCGTCGTCGGGAGTCTCAGCGGAAGGAGTGCTAACTTCAGTTTGTGTAGACGGGTACTCTAAACCGCGAATTTGGCTAGATGTGTCGTCGTCTGATAGGTCCAGAGACCTATCGACTAGCGAGATAGGCGCAGGCAGCAAAGGAGGCTGCGACGCAGTAGGTTCTCGAGAAAGTATAACTGTGGGAAGTTTATTTTTGACTGGTGTTCTACACAGAGACATTTCTATACTCTAGAAGAGAAATGGCTCCTATAAGCTAAATATTGAACAGAGAGTGGTTCTGTGACCACCCTCGGAACCGCAGCAAACTGGTGACTCGTTATCGTGCAAAAAAAATATTTTGACCTAAAATGGCTGTGACCGATCCTTAATGGCTATGCAATAAAATAAGGGTGGGCGGGCGGGCCCGCGAAATGACAAAAACGCTTATAAGTCGAGAACCACTTGCCTCAGAGATACGACCGATGTGCCAATGGATTCGTGGCGCGACAGCGCACAATTGTGGCTAAGAAAATGCTGTAATTTTACTTAGGAAACACAAAAATTTTGAGGGAAAAGCAAATTTGAATGATTTTTACAACACTAATTGGGGTCTGGTGATGATGATTATGGTCTTGTGGATACCAAATTGGCGCCGTCAGATGCGTATCACGACGGCGCACACCTTGATATGTCACAAGCTATGGACGCTGATGGAAAATTCGGAAGAAAACTTGATTTTATATGTATTTTTAGCTGAAAATTACTGTTATTAAGTGTTTGTATGTCTGTTTTGTAATTAAATTCTGTTTCAGAACCACAAATGTGGCACCGTGCGACGCGGGAAGACCACGCAGACTATTCCAGATGAAAATACCAGCAGGTTAGCGAAATATGGCTGAGGAATAGCAGCTGAAAGACTGCGAGTCCCTTAGAAACGAACAATCTTCGAAAAACGGTTAAAAGACCAAAATTAGAACTAGAAATTCTCAAAACAACTATGTAATCGTGTAGGGCTCGGTGAGACGAAACGATCAACGTATAACAACCGCTATCAGCAAGCAAGATTCACTAAGTATACTAACTACCGAATACGAATGTATAGGAAAATGCACGCCTGAGGTAAACTTTCTAGACGTACCTACGGCGGCCCCGAAATGACAAAAACGCTTATAAGTCGAGAACCACTTGCCTCAGAGATACGACCGATGTGCCAATGGATTCGTGGCGCGACAGCGCACAATTGTGGCTAAGAAAATGCTGTAATTTTACTTAGGAAACACAAAAATTTTGAGGGAAAAGCAAATTTGAATGATTTTTACAACACTAATTGGGGTCTGGTGATGATGATTATGGTCTTGTGGATACCAAATTGGCGCCGTCAGATGCGTATCACGACGGCGCACACCTTGATATGTCACAAGCTATGGACGCTGATGGAAAATTCGGAAGAAAACTTGATTTTATATGTATTTTTAGCTGAAAATTACTGTTATTAAGTGTTTGTATGTCTGTTTTGTAATTAAATTCTGTTTCAGAACCACAAATGTGGCACCGTGCGACGCGGGAAGACCACGCAGACTATTCCAGATGAAAATACCAGCAGGTTAGCGAAATATGGCTGAGGAATAGCAGCTGAAAGACTGCGAGTCCCTTAGAAACGAACAATCTTCGAAAAACGGTTAAAAGACCAAAATTAGAACTAGAAATTCTCAAAACAACTATGTAATCGTGTAGGGCTCGGTGAGACGAAACGATCAACGTATAACAACCGCTATCAGCAAGCAAGATTCACTAAGTATACTAACTACCGAATACGAATGTATAGGAAAATGCACGCCTGAGGTAAACTTTCTAGACGTACCTACGGCGGCCCCGAAATGACAAAAACGCTTATAAGTCGAGAACCACTTGCCTCAGAGATACGACCGATGTGCCAATGGATTCGTGGCGCGACAGCGCACAATTGTGGCTAAGAAAATGCTGTAATTTTACTTAGGAAACACAAAAATTTTGAGGGAAAAGCAAATTTGAATGATTTTTACAACACTAATTGGGGTCTGGTGATGATGATTATGGTCTTGTGGATACCAAATTGGCGCCGTCAGATGCGTATCACGACGGCGCACACCTTGATATGTCACAAGCTATGGACGCTGATGGAAAATTCGGAAGAAAACTTGATTTTATATGTATTTTTAGCTGAAAATTACTGTTATTAAGTGTTTGTATGTCTGTTTTGTAATTAAATTCTGTTTCAGAACCACAAATGTGGCACCGTGCGACGCGGGAAGACCACGCAGACTATTCCAGATGAAAATACCAGCAGGTTAGCGAAATATGGCTGAGGAATAGCAGCTGAAAGACTGCGAGTCCCTTAGAAACGAACAATCTTCGAAAAACGGTTAAAAGACCAAAATTAGAACTAGAAATTCTCAAAACAACTATGTAATCGTGTAGGGCTCGGTGAGACGAAACGATCAACGTATAACAACCGCTATCAGCAAGCAAGATTCACTAAGTATACTAACTACCGAATACGAATGTATAGGAAAATGCACGCCTGAGGTAAACTTTCTAGACGTACCTACGGCGGCCCCGAAATGACAAAAACGCTTATAAGTCGAGAACCACTTGCCTCAGAGATACGACCGATGTGCCAATGGATTCGTGGCGCGACAGCGCACAATTGTGGCTAAGAAAATGCTGTAATTTTACTTAGGAAACACAAAAATTTTGAGGGAAAAGCAAATTTGAATGATTTTTACAACACTAATTGGGGTCTGGTGATGATGATTATGGTCTTGTGGATACCAAATTGGCGCCGTCAGATGCGTATCACGACGGCGCACACCTTGATATGTCACAAGCTATGGACGCTGATGGAAAATTCGGAAGAAAACTTGATTTTATATGTATTTTTAGCTGAAAATTACTGTTATTAAGTGTTTGTATGTCTGTTTTGTAATTAAATTCTGTTTCAGAACCACAAATGTGGCACCGTGCGACGCGGGAAGACCACGCAGACTATTCCAGATGAAAATACCAGCAGGTTAGCGAAATATGGCTGAGGAATAGCAGCTGAAAGACTGCGAGTCCCTTAGAAACGAACAATCTTCGAAAAACGGTTAAAAGACCAAAATTAGAACTAGAAATTCTCAAAACAACTATGTAATCGTGTAGGGCTCGGTGAGACGAAACGATCAACGTATAACAACCGCTATCAGCAAGCAAGATTCACTAAGTATACTAACTACCGAATACGAATGTATAGGAAAATGCACGCCTGAGGTAAACTTTCTAGACGTACCTACGGCGGCCCCGAAATGACAAAAACGCTTATAAGTCGAGAACCACTTGCCTCAGAGATACGACCGATGTGCCAATGGATTCGTGGCGCGACAGCGCACAATTGTGGCTAAGAAAATGCTGTAATTTTACTTAGGAAACACAAAAATTTTGAGGGAAAAGCAAATTTGAATGATTTTTACAACACTAATTGGGGTCTGGTGATGATGATTATGGTCTTGTGGATACCAAATTGGCGCCGTCAGATGCGTATCACGACGGCGCACACCTTGATATGTCACAAGCTATGGACGCTGATGGAAAATTCGGAAGAAAACTTGATTTTATATGTATTTTTAGCTGAAAATTACTGTTATTAAGTGTTTGTATGTCTGTTTTGTAATTAAATTCTGTTTCAGAACCACAAATGTGGCACCGTGCGACGCGGGAAGACCACGCAGACTATTCCAGATGAAAATACCAGCAGGTTAGCGAAATATGGCTGAGGAATAGCAGCTGAAAGACTGCGAGTCCCTTAGAAACGAACAATCTTCGAAAAACGGTTAAAAGACCAAAATTAGAACTAGAAATTCTCAAAACAACTATGTAATCGTGTAGGGCTCGGTGAGACGAAACGATCAACGTATAACAACCGCTATCAGCAAGCAAGATTCACTAAGTATACTAACTACCGAATACGAATGTATAGGAAAATGCACGCCTGAGGTAAACTTTCTAGACGTACCTACGGCGGCCCCGAAATGACAAAAACGCTTATAAGTCGAGAACCACTTGCCTCAGAGATACGACCGATGTGCCAATGGATTCGTGGCGCGACAGCGCACAATTGTGGCTAAGAAAATGCTGTAATTTTACTTAGGAAACACAAAAATTTTGAGGGAAAAGCAAATTTGAATGATTTTTACAACACTAATTGGGGTCTGGTGATGATGATTATGGTCTTGTGGATACCAAATTGGCGCCGTCAGATGCGTATCACGACGGCGCACACCTTGATATGTCACAAGCTATGGACGCTGATGGAAAATTCGGAAGAAAACTTGATTTTATATGTATTTTTAGCTGAAAATTACTGTTATTAAGTGTTTGTATGTCTGTTTTGTAATTAAATTCTGTTTCAGAACCACAAATGTGGCACCGTGCGACGCGGGAAGACCACGCAGACTATTCCAGATGAAAATACCAGCAGGTTAGCGAAATATGGCTGAGGAATAGCAGCTGAAAGACTGCGAGTCCCTTAGAAACGAACAATCTTCGAAAAACGGTTAAAAGACCAAAATTAGAACTAGAAATTCTCAAAACAACTATGTAATCGTGTAGGGCTCGGTGAGACGAAACGATCAACGTATAACAACCGCTATCAGCAAGCAAGATTCACTAAGTATACTAACTACCGAATACGAATGTATAGGAAAATGCACGCCTGAGGTAAACTTTCTAGACGTACCTACGGCGGCCCCGAAATGACAAAAACGCTTATAAGTCGAGAACCACTTGCCTCAGAGATACGACCGATGTGCCAATGGATTCGTGGCGCGACAGCGCACAATTGTGGCTAAGAAAATGCTGTAATTTTACTTAGGAAACACAAAAATTTTGAGGGAAAAGCAAATTTGAATGATTTTTACAACACTAATTGGGGTCTGGTGATGATGATTATGGTCTTGTGGATACCAAATTGGCGCCGTCAGATGCGTATCACGACGGCGCACACCTTGATATGTCACAAGCTATGGACGCTGATGGAAAATTCGGAAGAAAACTTGATTTTATATGTATTTTTAGCTGAAAATTACTGTTATTAAGTGTTTGTATGTCTGTTTTGTAATTAAATTCTGTTTCAGAACCACAAATGTGGCACCGTGCGACGCGGGAAGACCACGCAGACTATTCCAGATGAAAATACCAGCAGGTTAGCGAAATATGGCTGAGGAATAGCAGCTGAAAGACTGCGAGTCCCTTAGAAACGAACAATCTTCGAAAAACGGTTAAAAGACCAAAATTAGAACTAGAAATTCTCAAAACAACTATGTAATCGTGTAGGGCTCGGTGAGACGAAACGATCAACGTATAACAACCGCTATCAGCAAGCAAGATTCACTAAGTATACTAACTACCGAATGGTTAGGTTAGGTTAGGTTAGGTTAGGTTAGGTTAGGTTAGGTTAGGTTAGGTTAGGTTAGGTTAGGTTAGGTTAGGTTAGGTTAGGTTGGGGCGGGGCCCCAAGTGTTACTCGAGTGCGTCCACGTCGCCCGCCCTGGACCCCAACTTGACCACCGTAACGGAGTGGCAAGTTGGGTGACCGAATCTCAGTAACGAAACTTGTGTGGCCAGATTGGTAGTCATTAAGTGTCATCTTAGTGTTTTTCCCTGTGTGAGCTTTGCTGTGTGTGTTTTGTTGACCCATTCCACTTGGTGCGCGGTAACGCAGTGGCCAGTGGGTGGTGTTTCGCTCCTCTACGTATCTGTGTTGTTGTCTGTCCTGCATTTGATAATATTATAACGACTTGGCTTTTGTTTTCCTGGATTTGTTTTTGCATTTTGTTTTGGTTGCTGTTGCTGTCTTGTTGCGGAATCTGTTCTCAGATTTCGTAGTCAGGACAAAATTCTATCTCCATCTGACTCAGTCGTGGGCAGTGCCCTCTACTGGTCAATGGATTCCGAGTCCGCAGATGGTTTTGTCTCGGACGGAGGCGAACGCTTTTCGACCCCGTTTCATCTTCAGGACAAGCGTTCTACCCTTGGTAAGAAACGGGAGCGAACCTCCTGTTTCTTCACCTCGGGTCTTACTGAAGACGGAAGTGATGATGATGATTCCCCGGAGAGGAAGGCCCAGAGGCGATCATCTAGGGGAAGGGGATTTACTCACCATGTGGGGAAGTCCCGAGCTCTGAAGGAACTCCGGGAAAGTCCTGAAGACACTGAATCCGATTGCACAGTGGTGCATAATTCAAGGCACTCCCCGAAAGGAGGAGTCGGCAAGGGATCCTCGACGCTGCGAGCAATGGAGGAATTAATTCACCAGGCGGAAGAGGACGCAGGTACCCTGCATCAGGTGGCTTCTACATCAAAGAACCTGAAGGGTACCTGCGTTAGAGAAATAAAGCAGCGCACAGCGTCGTTGCTGCAAACCGTGAAGTCGCTGGCTGGGCGAAACGACTGCGAGGAGATGAGGCGGTTGAGGGCGGACAACAAACGCCTTCGAGGACAGCTGTCCGCCCTCCAAGAAGAAGTGGCTGCCCTGCGCCGGGAGTTCGCCGAAGGCAGGAGACGCCGATCAGAGAGCCCCACGCCGCTCAACGAACCTGAGCCTGCTCTAGAAAACATAAGAGCGGCCCCATCGAACGAACGTGGGATTACCATGGGGGACCTGGAGGGTATTGTAAGTCGCCTCCAGCGTGAACTGATGGACCACGTTGGGGGCGTTATAAACGCCAGACTGGAGGGGCTTGAGGTGGATGGACGCCTCCTGCCCACCCAACCCCAGCTCCACCGACCGCCGTTAGCTGCAGATAGTAAGAAGGGGAAAGGCAAGGGGAAGCGCACTGCGACTCCTGCTGCCATCGCACCCACTACTCTGGCCCCTCCGGCAAATATGCCAAAGGAGGCCAGACAAAAAAGGATGGTCCGAGCTGAAGAGCAAATTGCTGGTTCATCACATCAGGAGCAACCAGTGCTCGAGGCAACCTGGACGACCGTGGTAAAAAAGAAGAGCAAGAAGAAACAACCGACCAAGGCCCAAGAGCCGAAGAAGACCAGGCTCCCGAAGCCGCCCAGGACACTGGCGGTGGTGGTGTCCCTGAAACCAGAAGCGGTGGCGGAGGGCGCCACATACAGGGATGCCATTGCTAAGGCGAAGGCGTCAGTGAGCCTGGGTGAGCTCGGCATTGGGCCAACCAAGTTTAGAACCGGCATCACGGGAGCTCGCATTATAGAGCTCCCAAAAGAGACCACGGTCGCGCAGGCCGACACCCTAGCGGCCAGGATCGGGCAGGTCCTGGGTGACGACGCCAGGGTCACCAGGCCCACCAAATCGGCGCAGATACGCGTATCGGGCCTGGACGACGCAGTATCCCAGGAGGAGATTTGTCGGGCCCTGGCGGAGAAATCAGGGTGCCCTCCCGACCAATTTAAGGTCGGGAATATTGGACTGGGCTACACGGGCGTAGGTTCGGCAATTGTTTCATGCCCAGTGGGAGCAGTTGCCGCGCTGGCGAACGCGCATCGGGTGGCTATCGGCTGGAGCGAAGCATCCATCCGGATACTCGAACAGCGTCCAATGCGGTGCCACCGGTGCATGGGCACGGGTCACCCGCAAATTTTGTGCCCCTCCAAAAAGGATCGCAGTGGATTGTGCTACCGCTGCGGTCAGGAGGGGCACACGCTCACATCCTGTTCGGCCCCACCGCACTGTGCCATTTGCTCGGATCGTGGCCTACCCTCTGGACACCGGATGGCCGGAATTCACTGTAAGCCTCCTCCGGTCAAGGGCCGTCGTCTCCCACTCTCTGGGACCTCAAATACCGCGGCCACTCCGGCCGCCCCTGCAGTCGCGCCTATGGACACTACCAATGTCAGTTAGATCCATAGGGCGTGTACTGCAGGTGAACGTGGACCACTCAGTCAGCGCACAGGACCTCTTGTGTCAGGCGGTGGCTGAGTGGAACATCGATCTAGTGATTGTCTCGGAGCCGAACTTCATCCCTTCATCTCCGCGATGGGTGAGTTCGGCGGATGGCCTCGCGGCAATCATGGTGGCCGGAGTAACGCCCCCTCTTACTCTCTTTCAACGAGGGGAGGGGTTCGTTGCGGCGCGATGGGGGGGAATTACAGTAGTATCTCTGTACTTCTCCCCTAATCGCAGCCGAATGGAGTTCGGACGGTTTCTGGCCGTGGTGGAGGGAGTGGTCCGCAGAGCGGCACCCAGTCCGGTGCTGGTGGCGGGCGATCTGAATGCACATTCCCAATGTTGGGGGGATTGGCATACAGACGCCCGAGGTGGGGATCTGGAGTCCTGGGTTCTGTCCCTGGGGCTTCAGATCCTTAATGTTGGAAACACCCCAACTTGCGTGCGGTGGCAGGGCACGTCAAGAGTTGATGTGACCTTTGCCACCGCATCGCTAGCTCCCTGCATACAGGGCTGGCGAGTGATGGAGGACCCGGAGACCCTATCTGACCACAGATATGTCAGATACGAGGTCTCCACTACTCCAACGGGGGTCCCTCCTCTCCGCTTCCGGACGTCGACGGGCGTATCCAGATTTCCTGGATGGGTTCTGAAGCAGCTCCAGCCAGATGTAGCTGAGGAGGCGGCGATGGTGCGTGCGTGGGCTGAGGTGCCCCAAACTATGTCTGAGGACCCCAATGCCATGGCGGAGTTACTTGCTGACGACATGAAGGTCGTGTGTGACTCCGCCATGCCAAAACGGCGGGCGGGCCCTCAAAACCGAGGCCAAGTGTACTGGTGGACGCAGGAAATCTCCGACTTGCGTGCTGCCAGTACAAGGGCAAGGCGTGCGTACCAGCGCTGCCGCAGGCGCGCCCGCAGAGTGCCTGGTGAAGAGGAAATGCTTCACCAGGCATACAAGGATGCCCACAAAGCGCTCAGAACCGCCATCGGAAAAGCCAAAGTTGACGCCTGGAACCAATACTTGGAAGTTCTGGACCGCGACCCCTGGGGTCGACCATACAGGGCAATAAGGCGGAAGCTAACATCCCCAGCTCCATCTACTTCGGACATGGAGCCATCAATTCTACGGAGAGTCTTGATGACTCTGTTCCCCAACCCCGGAGTCTTCGTGCCCCCCAGAATGCCGCCCTCCGATTCTGCCTCGGAGGGGTGGGCTAATGGGCCGCCAGTGTCGGATGCAGAGTTCGGTATCGTGCGGGAACGGCTTCGCCAGAAGAATAAGGCGCCAGGGCCAGATGGAGTCCCAGCTAAAGTTATGGCTGTCGCCCTGGGCCCTCTGGAGGAGCGTTTCCGGGCGGTAGTAGACCTCTGCATCAAAACAGCCTGTTTCCCTGGCAGGTGGAAAATGGGGCGTCTGTGCCTGCTGAGAAAGGAGGGTCGTCCAGCGGATTCGCCGGCGGGTTATCGTCCGGTCGTGCTGCTCGATGAGGCGGGGAAGGCTTTCGAGAAAATCCTTGCCTCCCGCATCATCGGGCATCTCGAGAGTGTGGGGCCGGACTTGGCCGATAGTCAGTACGGCTTTCGAACCGGGCGGTCGACCGCCGACGCGATCAGCCGTCTCGAAAAGTGGACGAAGACAGCAACGGCACGTGGGGAGGTGGTGTTGGGGGTGTCCTTGGACATAGCCAACGCCTTCAACACCATCCCCCACGAATGCATAGAGGAAGCACTCCGCTTTCACAAAGTGCCTCCGTATCTGCGTGCTCTGATCAGCGGATACTTAAAAGATAGATACGTCCTGTATGAGGACCCTGAGGGCCGGATTCAATCCTGGAGGATGTCGGCGGGTGTGCCCCAGGGCTCCGTGTTAGGCCCACTACTATGGAACCTGGGGTACAACTGGGTGCTCCGTGGCTCACTGCTGCCGAGAATGATCGTCGTCTGTTTTGCAGACGACACTCTGGTGGCGGCAGCAGCTAGAGACTGGGAGGATGCAGTCCATCTCGCGTCAGTCGGCACCTCCATGGTTGTCCGGCGCATTCGCTTGTTGGGGCTGGAAGTGGCCCTGGAAAAAACTAGGGCCATGTATTTTCATACGCCACGTCGGAGGGTCCCCACAGGACTGAGGGTCCTCGTTGACGGCACACGAATCCAGGTCGAGGCAAACATGAAGTACCTCGGCCTAACCCTCGACCCGCGATGGAGCTTTTACAAGCATTTCGAGCTCCTCGCTCCTAAATTGTGCGCTACTGCGCGATCACTTGGTCGCCTTCTCCCAAATGTTGGAGGCCCGGGCTCGGCATGCCGTCGACTATATCACGGGGTGATGCGGTCGATGGCGATGTACGGGGCCCCAGTGTGGGCAGATTGCCTGACACGCCATACGCGGGCTCTTCTGCGCCAACCTCAAAGAGCGATCGCGACCCGGGCGGTGCGGGCTTACAGGACGGTCAGCCACGGAGCGGCCTGCGTCCTAGCGGGCACTCTCCCGTGGTCGATTGAGGCACCGATACTGGCTGAAGTGCACCGACTGAGGGTCGATGCCAGAGTGAGGGGTGAGCGACCTGACCTCGAGGAAGTCGAGCAGGTCCGCTCACAGGCGCGGAGAGAGGCGATGCGGCGCTGGGAGGAGGCGCTGACGTCCCCTGGTGCTGGCCACCGGACAATCGAGGCGATTCGTCCGGTGCTGGAGGAGTGGGTGAGCCGCCGAGATGGGGAACTCACTTATCGCCTGGTGCAGGTATTGACCGGACACGGATGTTTCGGTCACTACCTGCACCGGGTCGCCCGGCGCGAGGAGACGCCAGAGTGCCATCACTGCGGCGCTCCTGACGACACAGCCGAGCACACACTAGCTGTGTGCCCGGCGTGGCGAGACGAGCGCCGGGAATTGCGCGCGGAACTCAATGGGACTAACCTCACGCTGCAGACATTGGTGAGTGGTATGCTCAGCAGCGTGGAGGTTTGGGAGGCAGTTGCCAACTTCGCCGAAACAGTAATTTCGGCGAAGGAGGCCGCGGAGAGGGAGCGGGAAGAGGATGCTCTGGCCGCTCCCATCCGACGCAGGCGTAGGGGTAGAAGAAGGCGAGCGGCTCCGGCCGCGGACCTTCTCTAGCCCGAGGTTGGCCAGCACACGAGAGTGGCACTCTTGTGTGCATTGCACTGGTCACCACGTCTGGGGATTACCTGGCGCACACCGGGGTAATCCTCCACCGGCGCGGCAGCTCAGCAAGGCTGAGTAGCCCAGAGGTGGTTTGGTTGAGTTTACAGGTCCCAAATCACCTCCGTTAGGGCAGTTCGGTGCCAAGGAGTTTTAGTGAGTATTCCCAGTGCCAACAAGATCAGGTGCTGGGCGACCCTCACACTGTCACACGCCTCGCCAGCGTGTTTCGTCTGTAAGCGGATCACTCCTTGTAAAAAAAAAAAAAAAAAAAGGTTAGGTTAGGTTAGGTTAGGTTAGGTTAGGTTAGGTTAGGTTAGGTTAGGTTAGGTTAGGTTAGGTTAGGTTAGGTTAGGTTAGGTTAGGTTAGGTTAGGTTAGGTTAGGTTAGGTTAGGTTAGGTTGGGGCGGGGCCCCAAGTGTTACTCGAGTACGTCCACGTCGTCCGCCCTGGACCCCAACTTGACCACCGTAACGGAGTGGCAAGTTGGGTGACTGAATCTCAGTAACGAAACTTGAGCGGCCAAATCGGCAGTCATTAAGTGTCTTCTTAGTGTCTTTTCCCTGTGTGAGCTTTGCTGTTTGTGCTTTGTTGACCCATTCCACTTGGTGCGCGGTAACGCAGTGGCCAGTGGATGGTGTTCTTCCCTCTGCTCTCGGAAATCCCTCGGAAATCTCGGAACCCTAATTGTCTTCGATCAACAACTCGGCGTGTTTTCGGTATCTTGATTTCTCTCTTCGATTTGGATATTGTTTTGTGTTGATTTGTTTTGTTTTGTTTGGTTTGTTTTGTCTTGACTTGTCTTGTCTTATTCCTTGTTTTGTGTTGCCTGTAAGTGGAGTCTGTTACAAACAGATTCCCTGAAAGGCAAAAATTCAAACTCCACCTGACTCGGTTGTGGGCAGTGCCCTCAACTGGTCAATGGAGATGCATTCCTTGAACGGCTCTGACTCAGAAGGAGGAAGAAGTATGTATTCGACCTGCAGCAGGAAAACACGGTACAATTTCTTTGTGTCAGGTGTGTCCGACCACAGCGAAGACGATCCTCCTCAGAAAAAGGCCGGAGTCTCGAAGAAGCGTTCCCCGAAGAGCAAAGGGACTGTCCACAGCGTGGAGATGTCCCGAGCCAGAAGGGAACTAATGGCAGGACCGCCCGATTCGGAGGATGAATCGGAACCCACTATTGTGGAACCAAGGCCATCTCCGAGATCAGCAAAGACTGGAAAAGGTTCTCCAACGAGTGTTCCTGTGGAGGACCTGGTTGACCAATCCCGGGAGGACGCAGGTTACCTGCACATGATGGCTTCCAGGTCAAAGAATCTGAAGGGAACCTGGGTCCGCGAGATAAAGGAGCGCACGGCGTCATTACTTAGGACAGTTAACACGCTGGCGACGCGTAATGACGGAGAGGAAATGCGGCGGCTTAGAGCGGACAACAAACGCCTTAGGGGCCAGTTGTCCGCTCTCAATGAAGAAGTGGCAGCGTTGAGACGCGAGTTTGCCGAAAGCAGACGCCGCTCAAAGAGCCCTACACCACCCAAGGAGCCGGAGCCTGCTCCAAGAGACGTTAGCATGGTTCCAACTAGTGAACGTGGAGTGACCATGGGGGACCTGGAGGGCCTCGTGAGTCGCCTCCAGCGCGAGCTGATGGACCATGTGGGGGGCGTCATTAGCGCCCGACTGGAGGGGCTCGAAGTGGATGGACGCCTTCTGCCCACCCAACCCCAGCTCCACAGGCCTACGCTGACGGCGCAAACGAAAGGAAAGAAAATTAAACGTCCGGAAGTCCCAGCAGCGCCCACAACCCTGACCCCCCCGGCAAATATGCCGAAAGAGGCCAGGCCACAGAAGGTGGCCAAGCGCGCCATAGAACAGGTTGCAGGACCATCACATGTGGATCAGCCCGTCATCCAGGAGGAGTCTGAGTCTTGGTCAACCGTCCTGAAGAAAAGCCGTAAGAAGAAGGTGGCCAAAGAGGGATATGAAAATTAGATTCTACGTCGACCCAGCTAGGGATGCCCCATAGAGTTGGGGCTCTCCTCGGGGGACCAGATGGTCGGCCCCCCAGAGCTCCCTAAGGAGCTGAAGAAAACAAGCCCGCATCGCACCACTCTCGAGCGCCCTTCTGCAAGCAGAGGGGGTAGAGAGCGGCCGAGCGGGCGGGCACTAAGGGCACCTCCGGAACACGGGGAGGTGCCTTCCGCCATGTGGCCGTCAATGGGCGGGGTCCCCCGACCTTATGCCCACGGCCAACAAGTATTCAGGGGGGCGCGCAGTGACTCCTTACCGCGGCGCCCCCGAACTGCACGGCGAAGCGGGAGTTCCGTTACTCCCGCTCCCCTGCGCAGTGTGCCTCCCGCCGATTCGATGGCGAATCGGCACGCCTGACTGCCGACCATGGCTTGCACCACGATCGGCAGTGACAGGCCCCTACTGATGCTGTGCAGAGCGGCCGCACAGGCGGAAGAGCCGCACAGTCGGAACAGCCGCACAGACGGACCAGCCGTACAGGCGGAGCAGAAGCCCACACTCAAGCAGCCGCCCAAGCTGCTGTGTGCCGAGGGGCTTAACTGCCGCACAGACAGGCTGCCGTACAGGCGGAAACAGCCGCACAGGCGGAACAGCCGCATATGCGGCCACTGCCGCACAGCACCTTGCTCAAACCGGCCGCAGCCGGGAGCACACCTCGCGTGTACACCGCAGGCCTTGAAGGCCCGCCATACTACGACCCCCTCGTGCAATGGGGTCAACTCCGTCAAATGACGGCCAGAACCGCCGCAGATGCGCGGTAACACCATGGGCCTAGCAGGCCCACCGAACTTCGAAGAAGAAGGTGGCCAAAGCTCCTGAACCCAAGAAGCCCAAGCTCCCCAAAGCACCTAAAACGTTGGCGGTGGTGGTGTCCCTAAAGCCTGAAGCGGTAGCGGAGGGCGTCACTTATAGGGATGCCATCGCTAAGGCGAAATCATCAGTCAGCCTGGGTGCGCTCGGTATAGGAGCGGCCAGGTTCCGGACTGGCATCACGGGAGCTCGTATAATAGAGCTCCCGAAGGAAACCACGCCGCTGCAGGCCGACACTCTGGCGGCCAAAATCGGGGAGGCCCTGGGCAGTGACGCCAAGGTCACCAGGCCAACCAAATCGGCACGCATACGCCTGTCCGGTTTGGACGATGCAGTGTCCGAGGCGGAGCTTCGGCAGGCCTTGGCCGAAAAGTCCGGGTGCCCTCCCGATCTTTTTAAGGTCGGCACTATATCGCCGGGCTATACAGGGGTGGGCTCGGCAATAGTCACCTGCCCGATAGACGCAGTCTCCTCCCTGGCAAAATTGCAGCGCCTGGAGGTCGGTTGGAGCAGCGCCTCGATCAAAGTTCTGGAGCAGCGCCCAATGCGGTGCTTTAGATGTATGGGAGTGGGTCACCCGCTGGTGCTGTGCCCCTCAAAGAAGGATCGCAGTGCCTTGTGCTATCGTTGCGGTCAGGAGGGGCACACTCTCTCCTCATGCTCTTTGGCGCCGCATTGTGCGATATGCGCCGATCGTGGCCTGCCCTCAGGACACCGCATGGCTGGGTTGAATTGCAATCCTCCCCCGGTCAGGGGTCGTCTCATCCCACTCTTGGGATCCGTTCGCACTACGGCCACTCCGGCCGCCCCTGCAGTCGCGCCTATGGACACTAACAATGTCAGTTAGATCCATAGGACGTGTACTGCAGGCGAACGTGGACCGCTCAGCCGGCGCCCAGGACCTCTTGTGCCAGGCGGCGGCTGAGTGGGACATTGATCTGGTGGTCGTCTCGGAGCCAAACCTCGTCCCCCCATCTTCAAGGTGGGTGGGCTCGACGGATGGCCTCGCGGCGATCATGGTGTCCGGAGTGTCGCCTTCCCCTCTTACTCTCGTCGAAAGAGGGGAGGGATATGTTGCGGCTCGTTGGGGGGGAATTTTAGTGTTGTCGCTGTACTTTTCCCCCAACCGCAACCGTGTTGAGTTCGAGCGATTCCTGACCGTGGTGGAGGGTGTGGTTCATCGGGCAGCTGCAATTCCGGTGCTGGTAGCCGGCGATGTAAACGCTCACTCCCGCATGTGGGGAGACCTATTTACGGACGCGCGAGGTGAGGATTTGGAGTCCTGGGTTCTGTCCTCAGGGCTCCAGATCCTCAATACCGGTAACACGCCGACTTGCGTGCGGTGGCAGGGCACGTCCAGAGTCGACGTGACCTTTGCCTCCGCATCCCTGTCTCCCTACATGAGGGACTGGCGCGTGGAGGAGGGGGTGGAGACTCTATCTGACCACAGATATGTCAGATATGAGGTCTCCACCACCCCAACGGCGGCGAATTCTCCCCGTCTCGGAACTGCGACGGGTGTCTCTCCTTTTCCCGGGTGGGTGCTCGCAAAGCTCCGGTCGGACGTGGCGGAGGAGGCAGCGTTGGTGCGAGCGTGGGCCGAGGTGCCCGACTCTATCGCGGAAGATCCCGACGCCATGGCGGAGTTACTTGCGGACGATCTTCGCGTCGTGTGTGACTCCGCCATGCCGAAGCGAGGAGCGGGCCCTCGGAACCCGAGGCAAATGTACTGGTGGACGCCGGAACTCTCCGAGATGCGTGCCACCAGCTTGAGGGCCAGACGTGCGTACCAGCGCTGTCGCAGGCGAGCCCGACGGGAGCCCGGCGAGGAGGAGAGACTGCGTCGCGATTATCAGGAGGCTGGCGGGGCGCTGAGGGTTGCCATCTGCAGGGCAAAGTCCGACGCCTGGGACAGGTACCTGGCTGTCCTCGACGGTGACCCCTGGGGTCGACCGTACAGGATGATCAGGCGGAAACTCGCGGCTCCAGTTCCGCCTACATCCTGTATGGAACCAGCACTCCTGAACAGAGTTCTCCGAACACTGTTTCCGGAGACGGGAGACTTTGTGCCGCCAACCATGCCGACCTCCGGTTCTGCCTCGGAGGTGTGGGCTGCTGGGCCGCCGATTTCGGATGCGGAGTTCGGCATCGTAAGGGAACGGCTCAACCTAAAGAAGAAGGCGCCCGGGCCTGATGGAGTTCCGGCCAAAGTAATGGCCATCGCTCTGGGCCCTCTTGAAGCGCGTTTCCGAGCGGTGCTGAACACTTGCATCCGAGAACTGCGTTTTCCCAGCAGGTGGAAAGTGGGACGACTGTGTCTGCTGCGCAAGGAAGGCCGCCCGGTGGACTCGCCGGCGGGCTACCGACCGATCGTGCTGCTCGATGAAGCGGGAAAAGCTTTTGAGAAGATTCTCGCCTCCCGCATCATCGAGCACCTCGAGAATGTGGGACCCGACCTGGCTGACTGCCAGTACGGCTTCCGGACCCGGCGGTCTACGGCAGACGCAGTCAACCGTCTGAAGGGGTGGACGGAGGCGGCAGCGGCTCGTGGGGAGGTGGTGTTGGTGGTGTCCTTGGACATTGCCAACGCTTTCAACGCCATCCCCCACGAGTGTATTGAGGAGGCGCTGCGGTTTCACGGGGTGCCCATCTATCTCCGCGGGTTGGTGAGGGACTACCTGAGAAGCCGCAGCGTGTTATATGAGGATGCGGAGGGACATCTTCGGCCTTGGAGGGTGGTGGCTGGTGTACCCCAGGGTTCCGTTCTTGGTCCGTTGTTGTGGAACCTGGGGTACAACTGGGTGCTTCGCGGCTCGCTGCTGCCAAGGATGGATGTCGTGTGTTTTGCGGACGATACTTTGGTAGCAGCGGCCGCGAGGGAATGGGAGGACGCAGCGCATCTGGCGTCAGTCGGTGCGTCCCTTGTGGTCCGACGAATCCGTCGGTTGGGGTTGGAAGTGGCCCTCACAAAAACGAGGGCCATGGCCTTCCACCCCCCGCGTCGCGGGACCCCGTCGTCCCTTTCAGTACGAGTGGAGGGTGTCCATGTTCGGGTCACCCCCCACATGAAATATCTCGGTCTCACATTGGACTCCCGATGGACTTTCGGGGAGCATTTTAACATCCTAGCTCCCCGGCTGTGTTCTGCCGCAGCCGCCCTCGGTCGTTTGCTCCCTAATACGGGTGGCCCCGGTCGGTCTTGTCGTCGTCTATACCACGGCGTTCTTCGTTCGATGGCCCTATATGGAGCCCCGGTGTGGGCGGGGTGTCTCTCCCGGCGGACGCGTGCTCTCCTGCGCCAACCGCAGAGGGTGATTGCGGCCCGGGCCGTGCGGGCATATCGCACGGTCAGCCACGGAGCTGCCTGTGTCTTGGCAGGCACGCTGCCGTGGGATGTTGATGCACTTGTGCTTGCAGAAGTGTATCAGCATCGGGTCGACGTCAGAACTCGGGGTGAGCGGCCTGGCCTCGAGGAGATCGAGGAGGTTCGCTCACAGGCGCGGAGAGAAGCTCTGCGTCGGTGGGGCGAGACACTATCTCGCCCAGTCGCTGGCCATCGAACGATCGACGCCATCCGACCGGTGCTGGAAAAGTGGGTCCGACGTGTGTGGGGAGACCTAACCTTCCGCCTGGTGCAGGTATTGACTGGACATGGATGTTTCGGTCACTACCTGCACCGGGTGGCACGGCGAGAGGAGTCGCCCATCTGCCAACATTGTGGCGCTCCGGAAGATACTGCAGAGCACACTCTTTGGGAGTGCTCTGCATGGCGGGACCAACGCCTTCAATTGTATGCCGCGATTGACGGACGCGGCCTCACGCTGTCGGGCATGGTACGTGCTATGCTCGACAGCGAGGAGGCCTGGCAAGTGATCGCCAACTTCGCTGAGGTCGTGATGTCAGCGAAGGAGGCTGCGGAGAGGGAGCGGGAAGAGGATACTCTGGCCGCTCCCATCCGGCGTAGGCGGAGGGGAAGGAGAGGGCGAGTGGCTCCGGTCGCAGACCCTCTCTAACCCTTTGGGTGGCCAGCACACGAGAGTGGCCCTCTCGTGTGCATTGCACTGGCCACCACGTCTGGTGGATTACCTGGCGCACACCGAGGTAATCCTCCCACCGGCGCGGTAGCTCAGCAAGGCTGAGCAGCCCTGAGGTGTTTTGGTGAATAATTTGGTCCCAAAACACCTCTGATTGGGCAGATCGGTGCCAAGGAGTTTTAGTGAGTATTCCCAGTGCCACCAACATCAGGTGCTGGGCGACCCTCACACTGTCACACGCCTCGCCAGCGTGTTTCGTCTGTAAGCGGATCACTCCTTGTAAAAAAAAAAAAAAAAAAAAAAAAAGGTTAGGTTAGGTTAGGTTAGGTTAGGTTAGGTTAGGTTAGGTTAGGTTAGGTTAGGTTAGGTTAGGTTAGGTTAGGTTAGGTTAGGTTAGGTTAGGTTAGGTTAGGTTAGGTTAGGTTAGGTTAGGTTAGGTTAGGTTAGGTTAGGTTAGGTTAGGTTAGGTTAGGTTAGGTTAGGTTAGGTTAGGTTAGGTTAGGTTAGGTTAGGTTAGGTTAGGTTAGGTTAGGTTAGGTTAGGTTAGGTTAGGTTAGGTTAGGTTTTTTTTTTTTTTTTTTTTTTTTTTTTTTTTTTTTTTTTATGCCCAGCTACCATGGATAGCTGGGTGTGTACCTTATCTATCCTCCGATGTCTACAATTCGGAGACTTTCCTACAATAATAATTTCATTCCAGTTCTCTCTGTTTCTCTGGTCTCTATCTTTCCGCATACCTTTTCTTTCTCTCATACTTCCCTCATATATTTTTCAGGTGGGACGCCTGCTAGTCTCTCTTCTAAGTATATATTTATTTTCTGTTATAATCTTAATCTACTAGGTAAATGAATGTAATCCACTCCTTCCAACATTTCCTTCTTTTCTTACAATTTGTTTCTTAATATTACTTATTTCTATTTAACATTTTTGTCTTTTAGTCTATTTATCCTAAATTTATTCTTTTCCCAGAGTGGGTTGTGGGTTGCCATAATTCCATATTTTCTTAGTTTCTCTAATTTCTTAATTTCTAGTTTCTTACATACTGTGTTACAGTTTCTATATTTATTACCAGGGTTGTTTTACAAGCAGCATAACTTATGTTATGCTGTAGTAATGCTACTTCTTATACTACTTTGTTCCTATCGTTTATAGCCTTACATATATCTACACAATATTTCAAGAACCTATCTCTATATTTTCCCGCTATTATTTCTTTGAAATTTATAACTGTTACGTCTTTACTAATATGCTGCTCTAGATTGTATCTGTGTCTCGAAAAAACCGGGCACTCCGCCAGTAAGTGAGGGATGGTCTCCTCGGTTTCGGAGTCGCAGAGACATGATGGGTCCCCCTTGCACTTGAATCGAGTCAAATACCCTGAGAACCCACCATGCCCCGACAGGACCTGTGTGGTGTGTTTGCTTGGAGTGAACTTCCGTATAGCCCTGTACGCGTCCACCGCGTTTGGGAAGAAGAGCTTTGTGGTCGAGGCGGTTTCGCCAGACTCGTATCTCCGATTCCATTCGCCAAGCGTGTCCATTCGGATCTGCCGCTTGACGAATGAGATCGGACACAGGTCATAGTCTGGTGCCCGCCTCGTCCCCAAGGCTGCCTCTTTAGCCAGCCGGTCAGCCCTCTCATTCCCCTCCATCCCCGCATGAGCCTTGACCCAGTACAAACGTATATATTTGCCTGAGAATATAATTTCGGTTATATTTCTCCTGGCTTCTACCGCCAGGGGATGGAGACGACTGGGATTTATGACCGTCTGGAGTGCCGCGGTTGAGTCGCTGTACACCCCGAAGCTTGTCGCGTTGTGTCTTCGGATCATCCTCGTTGCCTCGCATATGGCCAGGAGTTCCGCCTGATACACCGTGCAGTATGACGGCAGACCAAGCTTGCGGGCTCTCGTCTCGGCCCCATCTTTCCAAAAAGAAAGTGCGGCTCCGACTTTACCCGCAATCTTGCTGCCGTCTGTGAAGATCTTAATGTCAAAGTGCTCGTCAAGTTCGGTGTTATCTAGGGTGAAGAACTCCAAGCTCATATGTTCGGCGGGGTGAGGACTTTCCGCGACCGAAGACATTCGCTCGATCTCCCTCCCGGCCAGGTCTGGTATTGTTTCGCCTCTTCGGATGCTGTATAGTAGTGCGGCCTCCTTGACTCGAAGGTCAAGGGGCAATATACCGGCCAGCACCAAAGCCGCGTTGAGGGAGACCGTGCGATATGCCTTGCAGATCTTTTGTGCGAAACTGCGCTGTATAAAATTAAGCTTCTTCTTGATGCACAGCTTCCCAACCGCCGGCGCCCATGCGCCAGCCGCGTACAGCACTATAGGCTCCACGGTCGCTGTGTATATTGTTCGTATAATTTCAGGATGCAGCCCCCAGCTCGCCTTTGCCGCCCTGGTCAATTGCTTGTGGAGATTGGTAACTTTTGTACAGACGTTTTTGACGTGGGAGTTAAAGGTTAATTTATCGTCTATGGTGAGGCCAAGAATCTTTATCTCATTTTTGATGCCAACGTCAACCCCGCCCATGCTAAGTCGTGGTGTGTCGTACACCATCTTCTTTGTTATAACCATGGCGTGTGTTTTATGTGGTGCAAATTTCAGTTTTTGCCTGTCACCCCACGCCTTAACATGTTCGAGGGTGGCGTTGGCACGCCTCTCAATATCTCCCCCTGTTTCCCCGCAAAAGACCAGGACGACGTCATCGGCGAAAGCCTGCACATAATCGCCCCTTTTTTCGAGATCATGGAGCAAGGGATCCGGCAGGAGATTCCAGAGCATCGGACCACCGATAGAGCCCTGGACGCAGCCCTTCCAAGTTGTTACGGTATGCTCCTTGCCCGCGTACCTCACATGCACCCGACGGTCACTCATGTAACTATTGAGCACTCTCCTAAGTCCCTCCGGACATGCCTCCTCGACGAGCCGCATCTTGATGGCTGGCCACCATGCGCTGTCGAAGGCGCCCTCTATATCCAGTGACACTATTGTTACTATCCTCTTCTGGTCCAACCTTGTCCGGATGTTCTGGATTAGGTTACAGAGGGCGTCCTCGGTGCTTCTTTGCGGCATGAAGCCGTATTGGTGGGGGCTGATCCTCGAGTGCAGATGATGTCGAAGTCTCGACATAATCATCTTCTCGAGGATCTTTCCCAGCACCGGGAGGAGGCCAATTGGTCGGTAAGACTTAGGTTGCGAGTAGTTGTCTTTGCCCGGCTTACGTAATGCCACAACCGTCGCTTCTTTCCAGGCCTTCGGAAAATAATGCAGTGTGAGGCACTTGTTTGCGAGTCCAAGGAACAGTTCTGGATCAGTACTGATGGCGTGGCGGCAAATATCAGCGGTGAAGCCGTCAGCTCCGGGCGCCTTCTTTGGGTTGAATGACCGGATTGCTGTTTCGAGCTCGTGTGGGGTGAAAGGGGGATCGTGTGGTTCTCCACACGGTCCCCCCGCCACCACAATAGAGTCTTCCCTGACGATCTTTTGCTCGGCCGTGTCCTCCTCTTCCCTATCTTCAGGGTAAAAAGTCCGAGCTAGTAGTTCCGCTGAACCTTTCTCGTCCAGCGCCACGCCATTTTCTTCCAACAGTACATCCTCGGCTCTACCGGCGGTTCGCCCGATTACTCTGTAGATCCCCTCCCACATTCCCTCCCTATCCTGCTTACAGCAGAAACTCTTCCACGAAGATATTTGGGCTTTCTTGACTTCAGTCTCGTAACTCTCCTTGCTCTCCAGGTACTCTCTCACGACAGCTTCCCGCCGTATCTGTGCTGCGCATCTAATGCGTCTCCTTTTCGTGGTGACATCTCTCTTCAGTTTAGCTAGTTCGTCGGACCACCATGGAATCGAAAGCTTTTGATGTTTAGCCTTTTCTGGGATGGTTTTGCTGCATGTCTCGGTGATGATATGGCTGAAACCCTCGACTACGTCGTCAATTTCCTTCGCTGTCGTAATGGCTTCTATCTTCTCGACGGTCAGGTTCTCTCTCATCTTAAGCTCCGCCATACCCCCCCGAAACTCATCCCAGTTAGCCTTTCGGGTATTGTATCTGCGTGTTGTTCTCGCGATGTCGGTTCCTTTAGATCCTTTGAGCTTTATGCCGAAAGTGATTCCATTGTGATCCGATTCTGTAAGATTCTCTTCGACTTTCCAATTCACCACGTGATTTAGAGCCTTCTCATTACAGATTGTAATGTCAATGTGGCTCGTAAATCTTGTAGTACCCCTAATTGTGTCGAATGTGGGGGTATTACCCGTGTTGAGCACCTGGAGGCCCATTTCGTCTATCATTTCCAACAGCTCTATGCCCCTATTGTTGTTTTTTCTACTACCCCACCACGTGTTCCAAGCATTCCCGTCTCCCCCCATTATCAATTTTCCTACTCCAGGTTTGGCCGCAATTTTCTTTAGTTCCAGCAGGTACGGGCCAATTGGTTGGCTAGGCTCCAGGTAGAAGGAGACCAGTGTGATCTTCCAGGCGACCGTTTTGAGGCTCACCACTGAGATGTTGTTCGTGGTGAGTTCGGGATGTTGGACTACGTCGATGTTGGGGTCGAAGACAGCTATTGCTGCCTTGACCCTGTCCTCCCCAGTCGCGTTATTCTGGAAGATCCTGACTCCTGGGTAGCTCCTCATCACTGGAGCCTTGCCTTCCGTCCAGGGTTCCTGTATGAGGGCCGCTGTTATTTTGCGGTTTGCAGCTTCCAGTAGTAATTCCTGCTGCGCGATCTTCTGCTTCTGCAAGTTTGTTTGGAACACGCGGTAGATAGTATTTGCTGCCTGGCTGCCCTTAGCAGTACGCTACGGCTGACCGGGCTAGGGACTCCCAGCGCCGTCTGACGGGACACTCTTCGCTAAAGGCGTTGTGTTCGACTCTATCTATCTTTGCCTTGCGACAGTTTCTGCAAGATGGCAGTGCATTAACCATCCAGCTGTCGCAGTGCGCCTTTAAGTGTGGTCCCCCACAATGGCTACAGACATCTTCCGTTTCCGTACAGACCCTCCTCACGTGACCGTACGCCAGGCAGCGCGAGCACTGCACTAGTGGTGAGTGGTCTGCCACCCTCACCCGCTGCAGGTCTACGTGAAGAGTGCCCATGTCTGTCATTCTTCTCCATAGCTTAGGAGCTACATTTAGGACCACGTGACTTGTGTGGGGGTTCCTCGTCTTCTTCCGGAACTTGACTGAGAGACGTTCGTCCTCCTTGTTGAGGCCATCAAAGACATCCCGATTTTGCTTCCGGAGTGCCCTGAGCACCTCTTCGTCGGAATTGATGCTCAGGACATCCCTTAGAACCACCATCGGGTCCTTGTTTTTGATCTCCTCAACGAGGAGTCTCTCCTTCTCCAGTCTCGCTCGTGCGCTGTCCCTGTCCTTTGCTGTTGGACACCCAAGTATGATCTTGCGGTCCTTTGCCTTTCTCACCCTTTCCACTCTTATCCAGCCCTCCTTGGCATCCACTGCTCTCCTCACCCTTTCCAGAATTTGGTCGCCAGTCTCCTCCTCCTTTTCCGATGTTATTGCAATTGAGTGTAAAGCGGGTTTTATTTGTGGCACTCTTGAGGAGGTAGTTGTTATTCTGGCGTAGGTCTGTCTCTCCTGTACCTCGATGCTTTTTTGCAGTGCGGTTTGCAACTCCGCCATCTGTGCTGCATTTTTACTGAGCATCTCTGTGTGTTCGTTCAGTTTCTTTGTCAGAACCTCTAACTCGGGTGATTTGGCGGGCGCGTGGTTGGGTGGGGCAACCGAGACTTTGTCTACCCTTTCCGTCCCTGTCTCCATCTGTCTCACGATGTTTACCAATTTATCTAGCCACTGAGTGACGTCCGTCTTTATCTCCGTGCGGAGATTTTTGGCCAGGCCGAGAGAGGCCTTTGCCTTCTTGGCCATGTCAGCCGCCTGTGCCGCTTTACTGAGATATTCTTTCCCAGTCATTGGGCTATGCTCAATGGGCTGTGGTGTTTTAGCCTTTTTGGGTTTTTCGGCATCTACGGTTCTGTCTGATGGCAAGGTGTTTTTTGGCGGACTGTATTCCAGGCGCTTTGACGGTCTCAGTGGGTTTGCCGCATTGAGGCTTTCGGAGGATGATGATTTTGATGTGCTCGCCTTTCCCTCAAAAGTCTCTAGACTCCGTCGTACAATTGATTTTTTCGTCACCGTCCTGGATGGTGACGTGCGAGCTGTTTCCTCCTCCACCTTTTTAATTGGTGTACGCTGAGACACAAACATCGTAGGAGGATATGCTTCGTCGGCTCTAGTGTCAAGTGAAGCTTATGGGGTATGTAAAGGGTACCCCAGTCCGCGTGTGAGGTAAGTTAGTGTAGATATCCGTAGGGTATGTAAAGGGTACCCTACTGGATTGTTTGTGTGGTGTGTGGTGTGTGTTTGTGTGTGTGTTTGATTGCGTGTGTTGTGCTTGTTTGCGAGTGTCTGTGTGTGTGTGTGTTGTTGGGTGTATTGTGTTATGTATGTGTGTGTGTGTGTGCTGTTCTGGGTGTGTTGTGACTGCACAGGTACTGCTCCTTACCTCTTACCAGCGGCCGGTGTCCGACGATGTAACAACAAATAATTCCTATCTTCCAGTCGCTGGTCAATTTAATCGATGTAGAGTCAATAGGACTTTTGTCCAATAGAGAGTTAAATAATTAATTTAAGCAAAAGCTTAAATATTGTAAAAAAGTAAAGGTATAATAAAATTGGGTCAAAAAGAAAAGAATAAAATGTAAGGCTTCACAATATGCTCTATCTAGAGCTGTCTTATATTAAAATAGTGTAGGAGAGCTCTACACCGTTCTCCTTTGTAGCACAGCTACGTCAATTCCAAAATAGTTTGCCAATAGGGGCTTGTCTTATCTAAAGTCCTAAAATCTAACTTAACTCTATGAAAATTTGGACAAAAGTCCAAATTTGTCCTATTCTAATTGTCGCTCCACCTGTCTCGGAGTCCTCCCCTGCCTAATTTTGCTGAAAATCCCCAAACTTGCCGAAAAAATAATAATTTTGTTCCAAATCGCTACACGCTCTATGTAGAGTCGCGTAGGTAGGCCCAGCTGATAGCCCTCCTCGAGCCCAATCCGACAATCCCAAACACGGCTATCCCAGCCCAAGGGGTTCCGGAGCTACGCGGTCTGTAAATTTTTTGGAAAAATTTACAAAATTTTTACAATTTGTTACAACCTTCGTATCTCCGGAACCACTGGTCCGATCCTGCCCGTGTTTGGGTCTATCTCTATGTGCGCGACGAGACCTATCCTCTGGTAACCTTTTTTGAGCCTGAAAATTTTTTGACCCCAATCCCCCCCAATCCCCCCCAGTCAGGTAGAGTAGTGGCTGCTGAGCTCCCCAAAGAAACCCAGACCCCTCTACGACGCCCCGTTCCAATTTTACAGACGATCAAAGTTTTCCAAAATGGCGGCCGAGCTGTCAAACTCGAACTTTGATCGTCTGTAGCTCCGGTCCCAGACGTCGCAGAGCAGTCAAGATTGGGCTTACCTTGATCAGCTCAACCTCCCCTACCGACCCGAATGATTTTCAGCACCCCAAAATTTTGACGCTCCGATTTTCCTGAAATTCAGGAAACAGGTGGATATCGACCTCCCAAGCCTAAATCCAAAAATTTACGTTTCTAGGGCTACAGGTTCAGGAGTTATGGACGTGTAACCAAAAACAAAATGGCCGCCGAGCTGTCAAAACCAGATTTTGAACAGCTATAACTCGGCAACCATTCAACCTACGGTCGTCGGACTTTCTTCTACGGTCTTAGCACCTCCCCGGGTACCTCCCTGGAGGGGTTTGGGGCGAAAATAAAAATTTCGCTCCAATCGCCCCCAGACCTATGTGAGGTGAAAGCCCTTCACCCGAGCTGTCCAAACCCCAAAATCCTGCAGCTCTAGTCCTAACAGTTCAGGAGCTATCGCAATTTGAAAATTTTTACAAGTTTTAAAATTTTTACAAAAAATTGTCAAAATGTTCCAATTTCTCAATTTTGAAGCTAGAGACCCCTGGTTTTGACCTCAAAACACTAGTTTGGGGTGTTTAAAGCCAACCCCACCCTCAAACTGAATTGATTTTAATTATTTATTAATAAATAAGCAAAAAACATTAAAAAATCGACAGCTCCGAACTCACAAGAGCTAAAATTATTTAAAAAATGCCTAAAAATAGAGTAAATGTAGCTCTATCTAATAAAATAATAACACAAAATTTTTTCACATAAAAAGCCTGAAAATTTTTTGAAAATGTAAAAATAACAGTTTTTCAATTATGGCTCCCACACTAAAAATCTAAAAAATGTTGCAACTATGTAGTCCTGTTCTTTGAAGAAGCGCGCAACTGATAGCAGTTGCGCTTTTTTGAAAATCTTCTTAGTTTGGCTGCTATTTCAGTGCAAAGTTTGCAACTTTAAATATAAATTAATTAAAAACTATGTGGTGAAAAAATCGGATTTTTGCTAAAAAGTGATGACCTTGGTACCTTCTTTCTTCCTGCAGAAGACGGTGTAGCTGCTGCGATGGGATCAGCAAGCACGTGTTGACACGAGCACGTGGCGAAAAGTTTGTTTTCAATTTTCCGGAAAAACTAATAGTTTCCCGGAAAAACTGCAACTGCAGGCCGATGCGGGCCGCCGAGGTCTACTTGCACACACAATTTACTTTTCAGATTTGTCACTTTTCACAGATTTATTACAGATTTTGTGGAGCAAATTTTCACTTTAACCCCTAAAAAACGAGGTTTTTCACTTTTCACTTTTTTCCCAGATACGTGCGGCTGAATTGGACACTTCCAGCGTGTGCGCGGCGCCGAGACGCAACTTTTGGTGTATCGGACACTTCGGTAAGTAGCAAAAAACCCACAACTTTGAATTTTTTAGTAACGGAGCAAATCGAAAACGTGGCTTTCAGCTCAGAGGTCAGAATGCGACTGGTTAGGTTAGGTTAGGTTAGGTTAGGTTAGGTTAGGTTAGGTTAGGTTAGGTTAGGTTAGGTTAGGTTAGGTTAGGTTAGGTTAGGTTAGGTTAGGTTAGGTTAGGTTAGGTTAGGTTAGGTTAGGTTAGGTTAGGTTAGGTTAGGTTAGGTTAGGTTAGGTTAGGTTAGGTTAGGTTAGGTTAGGTTAGGTTAGGTTAGGTTAGGTTAGGTTAGGTTAGGTTGGGGCGGGGCCCCAAGTGTTACTCGAGTACGTCCACGTCGTCCGCCCTGGACCCCAACTTGACCACCGTAACGGAGTGGCAAGTTGGGTGACTGAATCTCAGTAACGAAACTTGAGCGGCCAAATCGGCAGTCATTAAGTGTTTTCTTAGTGTCTTTTCCCTGAGTAAGCTTTGTTGTGTGTGCTTTGTTGACCCATTCCACTTGGTGCGCGGTAACGCAGTGGCCAGTGGATGGTGTTCTTCCCTCTGCTCTCGGAAATTAGATTTCATTGAAATTACTTACCCTAATCCCTTTGATCAACAACTCGGCGTGTTTTTGGTATCTTGATTGCTCTTCGATTTGGATATTGTTTTGTGTTGATTTGTTTTGTTTGTTTTGTTTTGTCTTGACTTGTCTTGTTCTATTCCTTGTTTCGTGTCGCCTGTAAGTGGAGTCTGTAACAAACAGATTCCCTGAAAGGCACAAAAAAATTCAATCTCCACCTGACTCGGTTGTGGGCAGTGCCCTCAACTGGTCAATGGAGATGCATTCTCTGAACGGTTCTGACTCAGAAGGAGGAAGAAGTTTGTATTCGACCTGCAGCAGGAAAACACGGTACAATTTCTTTGTGTCAGGTGTGTCCGACCACAGTGAAGACGATCCTCCTCAGAAAAAGGCCGGTGTCTCGAAGAAGCGTTCCCCGAAGAGCAAAGGGACTGTCCACAGCGTGGAGATGTCCCGAGCCAGAAGGGAACTCATGGCTGGACCGCCCGATTCGGAGGATGAATCGGAACCCACTATTGTGGAACCAAGGCCATCTCCGAGGTCAACAAAGACGGGAAAAGGTTCTCCAACGAGTGTTCCTGTGGAGGACCTTGTCGATCAATCCCGTGAGGACGCAGGTTACCTGCACATGATGGCTTCCAGGTCAAAAAATCTGAAGGGAACCTGGGTCCGCGAAATAAAGGAGCGCACGGCGTCATTACTTAGGACGGTTAACACGCTGGCGACGCGTAATGACGGAGAGGAAATGCGGCGGCTTAGAGCGGACAACAAACGCCTTAGGGGCCAGTTGTCCGCTCTTAATGAAGAAGTGGCAGCGTTGAGACGCGAGTTTGCCGAAAGCAGACGCCGCTCAAAGAGCCCTACACCACCCAAGGAGCCGGAGCCTGCTCCAAGAGACGATAGCATGGTTCCATCGAGTGAACGTGGAGTGACCATGGGGGACCTGGAGGGCCTCGTGAGTCGCCTCCAGCGCGAGCTGATGGACCATGTGGGGGGCGTCATTAGCGCCCGACTGGAGGGGCTTGAAGTGGATGGACGCCTTCTGCCCACCCAACCCCAGCTCCACCGGCCTACGCTGACGGCGCAAACAAAAGGCAGGAAAATTAAGCGTCCGGAAGTCCCAGCAGCGCCCACAACCCTGACCCCCCCGGCAAATATGCCGAAAGAGGCCAGGCCACAGAAGGTGGCCAAGCGCGCCGTAGAACAGGTTGCAGGACCATCACATGTGGATCAGCCCGTCATCCAGGAAGAATCTGAGTCTTGGTCAACCGTCCTAAAGAAAAGCCGTAAGAAGAAGGTGGCCAAAGCTCCTGAACCTAAGAAGCCCAGGCTCCCCAAGGCACCTAAAACGTTGGCGGTGGTGGTGTCCCTAAAGCCTGAAGCGGTAGCGGAGGGCGTCACTTATAGGGATGCCATCGCCAAGGCGAAATCGTCAGTCAGCCTGGGTGCGCTCGGTATTGGAGCGGCCAGGTTCCGGACTGGCATCACGGGAGCTCGTATTATAGAGCTCCCAAAGGAAACCACGTCGCTGCAGGCCGATACTCTGGCGGCCAAGATCGGGGAGGCCCTGGGCAGTGACGCCAAGGTCACCAGGCCAACCAAATCGGCACGCATACGCCTCTCCGGTTTGGACGATGCAGTGTCCGAGGCGGAGCTTCGGCAGGCCTTGGCCGAAAAATCCGGGTGCCCTCCCGATCTTTTTAAAGTCGGCACTATATCGCCGGGCTATACAGGGGTGGGCTCGGCAATAGTCACCTGCCCGATAGAAGCAGTCTCCTCCCTGGCAAAATTGCAGCGCCTGGAGGTCGGTTGGAGCAGTGCCTCGATCAAAGTTCTGGAGCAGCGCCCAATGCGGTGCTTTAGATGTATGGGAGTGGGTCACCCGCTGGTGCTGTGCCCCTCAAAGAAGGATCGCAGTGCCTTGTGCTATCGTTGCGGTCAGGAGGGGCACACTCTCTCCTCATGCTCTTTGGCGCCGCATTGTGCGATATGCGCCGATCGTGGCCTGCCCTCAGGACACCGCATGGCTGGGTTGAATTGCAATCCTCCCCCGGTCAGGGGTCGTCTCATCCCACTCTTGGGATCCGTTCGCACTACGGCCACTCCGGCCGCCCCTGCGGTCGCGCCTATGGACACTAACAATGTCAGTTAGATCCATAGGACGTGTACTGCAGGCGAACGTGGACCGCTCAGCCGGCGCCCAGGACCTCTTGTGCCAGGCGGCGGCTGAGTGGGACATTGATTTGGTGGTCGTCTCGGAGCCAAACCTCGTCCCCCCATCTTCAAGGTGGGTGGGCTCGACGGATGGCCTCGCGGCGATCATGGTGTCCGGGGTGTCGCCTTCCCCTCTTACTCTCGTCGAAAGAGGGGAGGGTTATGTTGCGGCTCGTTGGGGGGGAATCTTAGTGTTGTCACTGTACTTTTCCCCCAACCGCAACCGTGTGGAGTTTGAGCGATTCCTGACCGTGGTGGAGGGTGTCGTTCATCGGGCGGCTGCAATTTCGGTGCTGGTAGCGGGCGATGTAAACGCTCACTCCCGCATGTGGGGAGACCTATTTACGGACGCGCGAGGTGAGGATTTGGAGTCCTGGGTTCTGTCCTCGGGGCTCCAGATCCTCAATACCGGTAACACGCCGACTTGCGTGCGGTGGCAGGGCACGTCCAGAGTCGACGTGACCTTTGCCTCCGCATCCCTGTCTCCCTACATGAGGGACTGGCGCGTGGAGGAGGGGGTGGAGACTCTATCTGACCACAGATACGTCAGATATGAGGTCTCCACTACCCCAACGGAGGCGATTTCTCTCCGTCTCCGGATTGCAACGGGTGTCTCTCCTTTTCCCGGGTGGATGCTCGCGAAGCTCCGGTCGGACGTGGCGGAGGAGGCAGCGTTGGTGCGTGCGTGGGCCGAGGTGCCCGACTCTATCGCGGAAGATCCCGACGCCATGGCGGAGTTACTTGCGGACGATCTTCGCGTCGTGTGTGACTCCGCCATGCCGAAGCGAGGAGCGGGCCCTCGGAACCCGAGGCAAAGGTACTGGTGGACGCCGGAACTCTCCGAGATGCGTGCCACCAGCTTGAGAGCCAGGCGTGCGTACCAGCGCTGTCGCAGGCGAGCCCGACGAGAACCCGGCGAGGAGGAGAGACTTCGTTGCAATTATCAGGAGGCTGGCGGGGCGCTGAGGGTTGCCATCTGCAGGGCAAAGTCCGACGCCTGGGACAGATACCTGGACGTCCTCGATGGTGACCCCTGGGGTCGACCGTACAGGATGATCAGGCGGAAACTCGCGGCTCCAGTTCCGCCTACATCCTGTATGGAACCAGCACTCCTGAACAGAGTTCTCCGAACTCTGTTTCCGGAGACGGGAGACTTTGTGCCGCCAACTATGCCGACCTCAGATTCTGCCTCTGAGGTGTGGGCTGCTGGGCCGCCGATCTCGGATGCGGAGTTCGGCATCGTAAGGGAACGGCTCAACCTAAAGAAGAAGGCGCCCGGGCCTGATGGAGTTCCGGCCAAAGTAATGGCCATCGCTCTGGGCCCTCTTGAAGCGCGTTTCCGAGCGGTGCTGAACACTTGCATCCGGGAACTGCGTTTTCCCAGCAGGTGGAAGGTGGGACGACTGTGTCTGCTGCGCAAGGAAGGCCGCCCGGCGGACTCGCCGGCGGGCTACCGACCGATCGTGCTGCTCGATGAGGCGGGAAAAGCTTTTGAGAAGATTCTCGCCTCCCGCATCATCGAGCACCTCGAGAGTGTGGGACCCGACTTGGCGGACTGCCAGTACGGCTTTCGGACAGGGCGGTCTACGGCAGACGCAGTCGTCCGTCTGAAGGGGTGGACAGAGGCGGCAGCGGCTCGTGGGGAGGTGGTGTTGGTGGTGTCCTTGGACATTGCCAACGCTTTCAACGTCATCCCCCACGAGTGCATTGAGGAGGCGCTGCGGTTTCACGGGGTGCCCATCTACCTCCGCAGGTTGGTCAGGGACTACCTCAGAAGCCGCAGCGTCATTTATGAGGATGCGGAGGGGCGAATCCGGCATTGGAGGGTGGTCGCAGGTGTACCCCAGGGTTCCGTTCTTGGTCCGTTGTTGTGGAACCTGGGGTACAACTGGGTGCTTCGCGGCTCGCTGCTGCCAAGGATGGATGTCGTGTGTTTTGCGGACGATACCTTGGTAGCAGCGGCCGCGAAAGAATGGGAGGACGCAGCGCACCTTGCGTCAGTCGGTTCGTCCCTGGTGGTCCGACGTATCCGTCGGTTGGGGTTGGAGGTGGCCCTCACTAAAACGAGGGCCATGGCCTTCCACCCCCCGCGTCGCGGGACCCCGTCGTCCCTCTCCGTCCGAGTGGAGGGTGTCCGTATACAGGTCACCCCCCACTTAAAATACCTGGGTCTTGTTTTGGACCCCAAGTGGACCTTCGAGGAGCACATGCGCCTCCTGGCTCCCCGGCTGCGTTCTGCCGCAGCCGCCCTGGGACGCCTGCTCCCCAACGTGGGTGGACCCGGTTCGTCATGTCGTCGGCTGTACCACGGCGTGATTCGTTCGATGGCCCTATACGGAGCCCCGGTGTGGGCGGGGTGTCTCTCCCGGCGGACGCGGGCTCTCCTGCGCCAACCGCAGAGGGTAATTGCGACCCGGGCCGTGCGGGCATATCGCACGGTCAGCCACGGAGCTGCCTGTGTCCTAGCAGGCACGCTACCGTGGGATGTTGATGCACTTGTGCTTGCAGAAGTGTATCAACATCGGGTCGACGCCAGAACTCGGGGTGAGCGACCTGGTCTCGAGGAGATCGAGCAGGTTCGCTCACAGGCGCGGAGAGAAGCCCTTCGTCGGTGGGGCGAGGCACTCTCTCAACCGACCGCTGGCCATCGAACGATTGACGCCATCCGCCCGTTATTGGAGGAGTGGGTGAGCCGGGAGTGGGGAGTTCTGACCTTCCGCCTGCGTCTGCCGTAGACCGCCCTGTCCGAAAGCCGTACTGGCAGTCCGCCAAGTCGGGTCCCACACTCTCGAGGTGCTCGATGATGCGGGAGGCGAGAATCTTCTCAAAAGCTTTTCCCGCCTCATCGAGCAGCACGATCGGTCGGTAGCCCGCCGGCGAGTCCGCCGGGCGGCCTTCCTTGCGCAGCAGACACAGTCGTCCCACCTTCCACCTGCTGGGAAAACGCAGTTCCCGGATGCAAGTGTTCAGCACCGCTCGGAAACGCGCTTCAAGAGGGCCCAGAGCGATGGCCATTACTTTGGCCGGAACTCCATCAGGCCCGGGCGCCTTCTTCTTTAGGTTGAGCCGTTCCCTTACGATGCCGAACTCCGCATCCGAGATCGGCGGCCCAGCAGCCCACACCTCAGAGGCAGAATCTGAGGTCGGCATAGTTGGCGGCACAAAGTCTCCCGTCTCCGGAAACAGAGTTCGGAGAACTCTGTTCAGGAGTGCTGGTTCCATACAGGATGTAGGCGGAACTGGAGCCGCGAGTTTCCGCCTGATCATCCTGTACGGTCGACCCCAGGGGTCACCATCGAGGACGTCCAGGTATCTGTCCCAGGCGTCGGACTTTGCCCTGCAGATGGCAACCCTCAGCGCCCCGCCAGCCTCCTGATAATTGCAACGAAGTCTCTCCTCCTCGCCGGGTTCTCGTCGGGCTCGCCTGCGACAGCGCTGGTACGCACGCCTGGCTCTCAAGCTGGTGGCACGCATCTCGGAGAGTTCCGGCGTCCACCAGTACCTTTGCCTCGGGTTCCGAGGGCCCGCTCCTCGCTTCGGCATGGCGGAGTCACACACGACGCGAAGATCGTCCGCAAGTAACTCCGCCATGGCGTCGGGATCTTCCGCGATAGAGTCGGGCACCTCGGCCCACGCACGCACCAACGCTGCCTCCTCCGCCACGTCCGACCGGAGCTTCGCGAGCATCCACCCGGGAAAAGGAGAGACACCCGTTGCAATCCGGAGACGGAGAGAAATCGCCTCCGTTGGGGTAGTGGAGACCTCATATCTGACGTATCTGTGGTCAGATAGAGTCTCCACCCCCTCCTCCACGCGCCAGTCCCTCATGTAGGGAGACAGGGATGCGGAGGCAAAGGTCACGTCGACTCTGGACGTGCCCTGCCACCGCACGCAAGTCGGCGTGTTACCGGTATTGAGGATCTGGAGCCCCGAGGACAGAACCCAGGACTCCAAATCCTCACCTCGCGCGTCCGTAAATAGGTCTCCCCACATGCGGGAGTGAGCGTTTACATCGCCCGCTACCAGCACCGAAATTGCAGCCGCCCGATGAACGACACCCTCCACCACGGTCAGGAATCGCTCAAACTCCACACGGTTGCGGTTGGGGGAAAAGTACAGTGACAACACTAAGATTCCCCCCCAACGAGCCGCAACATAACCCTCCCCTCTTTCGACGAGAGTAAGAGGGGAAGGCGACACCCCGGACACCATGATCGCCGCGAGGCCATCCGTCGAGCCCACCCACCTTGAAGATGGGGGGACGAGGTTTGGCTCCGAGACGACCACCAAATCAATGTCCCACTCAGCCGCCGCCTGGCACAAGAGGTCCTGGGCGCCGGCTGAGCGGTCCACGTTCGCCTGCAGTACACGTCCTATGGATCTAACTGACATTGTTAGTGTCCATAGGCGCGACCGCAGGGGCGGCCGGAGTGGCCGTAGTGCGAACGGATCCCAAGAGTGGGATGAGACGACCCCTGACCGGGGGAGGATTGCAATTCAACCCAGCCATGCGGTGTCCTGAGGGCAGGCCACGATCGGCGCATATCGCACAATGCGGCGCCAAAGAGCATGAGGAGAGAGTGTGCCCCTCCTGACCGCAACGATAGCACAAGGCACTGCGATCCTTCTTTGAGGGGCACAGCACCAGCGGGTGACCCACTCCCATACATCTAAAGCACCGCATTGGGCGCTGCTCCAGAACTTTGATCGAGGCACTGCTCCAACCGACCTCCAGGCGCTGCAATTTTGCCAGGGAGGAGACTGCTTCTATCGGGCAGGTGACTATTGCCGAGCCCACCCCTGTATAGCCCGGCGATATAGTGCCGACTTTAAAAAGATCGGGAGGGCACCCGGATTTTTCGGCCAAGGCCTGCCGAAGCTCCGCCTCGGACACTGCATCGTCCAAACCGGAGAGGCGTATGCGTGCCGATTTGGTTGGCCTGGTGACCTTGGCGTCACTGCCCAGGGCCTCCCCGATCTTGGCCGCCAGAGTATCGGCCTGCAGCGACGTGGTTTCCTTTGGGAGCTCTATAATACGAGCTCCCGTGATGCCAGTCCGGAACCTGGCCGCTCCAATACCGAGCGCACCCAGGCTGACTGACGATTTCGCCTTGGCGATGGCATCCCTATAAGTGACGCCCTCCGCTACCGCTTCAGGCTTTAGGGACACCACCACCGCCAACGTTTTAGGTGCCTTGGGGAGCCTGGGCTTCTTAGGTTCAGGAGCTTTGGCCACCTTCTTCTTACGGCTTTTCTTTAGGACGGTTGACCAAGACTCAGATTCTTCCTGGATGACGGGCTGATCCACATGTGATGGTCCTGCAACCTGTTCTACGGCGCGCTTGGCCACCTTCTGTGGCCTGGCCTCTTTCGGCATATTTGCCGGGGGGGTCAGGGTTGTGGGCGCTGCTGGGACTTCCGGACGCTTAATTTTCCTGCCTTTTGTTTGCGCCGTCAGCGTAGGCCGGTGGAGCTGGGGTTGGGTGGGCAGAAGGCGTCCATCCACTTCAAGCCCCTCCAGTCGGGCGCTAATGACGCCCCCCACATGGTCCATCAGCTCGCGCTGGAGGCGACTCACGAGGCCCTCCAGGTCCCCCATGGTCACTCCACGTTCACTCGATGGAACCATGCTATCGTCTCTTGGAGCAGGCTCCGGCTCCTTGGGTGGTGTAGGGCTCTTTGAGCGGCGTCTGCTTTCGGCAAACTCGCGTCTCAACGCTGCCACTTCTTCATTAAGAGCGGACAACTGGCCCCTAAGGCGTTTGTTGTCCGCTCTAAGCCGCCGCATTTCCTCTCCGTCATTACGCGTCGCCAGCGTGTTAACCGTCCTAAGTAATGACGCCGTGCGCTCCTTTATTTCGCGGACCCAGGTTCCCTTCAGATTTTTTGACCTGGAAGCCATCATGTGCAGGTAACCTGCGTCCTCACGGGATTGATCGACAAGGTCCTCCACAGGAACACTCGTTGGAGAACCTTTTCCCGTCTTTGTTGACCTCGGAGATGGCCTTGGTTCCACAATAGTGGGTTCCGATTCATCCTCCGAATCGGGCGGTCCAGCCATGAGTTCCCTTCTGGCTCGGGACATCTCCACGCTGTGGACAGTCCCTTTGCTCTTCGGGGAACGCTTCTTCGAGACACCGGCCTTTTTCTGAGGAGGATCGTCTTCACTGTGGTCGGACACACCTGACACAAAGAAATTGTACCGTGTTTTCCTGCTGCAGGTCGAATACAAACTTCTTCCTCCTTCTGAGTCAGAACCGTTCAGAGAATGCATCTCCATTGACCAGTTGAGGGCACTGCCCACAACCGAGTCAGGTGGAGATTGAATTTTTTTGTGCCTTTCAGGGAATCTGTTTGTTACAGACTCCACTTACAGGCGACACGAAACAAGGAATAGAACAAGACAAGTCAAGACAAAACAAAACAAACAAAACAAATCAACACAAAACAATATCCAAATCGAAGAGCAATCAAGATACCAAAAACACGCCGAGTTGTTGATCAAAGGGATTAGGGTAAGTAATTTCAATGAAATCTAATTTCCGAGAGCAGAGGGAAGAACACCATCCACTGGCCACTGCGTTACCGCGCACCAAGTGGAATGGGTCAACAAAGCACACACAACAAAGCTTACTCAGGGAAAAGACACTAAGAAAACACTTAATGACTGCCGATTTGGCCGCTCAAGTTTCGTTACTGAGATTCAGTCACCCAACTTGCCACTCCGTTACGGTGGTCAAGTTGGGGTCCAGGGCGGACGACGTGGACGTACTCGAGTAACACTTGGGGCCCCGCCCCAACCTAACCTAACCTAACCTAACCTAACCTAACCTAACCTAACCTAACCTAACCTAACCTAACCTAACCTAACCTAACCTAACCTAACCTAACCTAACCTAACCTAACCTAACCTAACCTAACCTAACCTAACCTAACCTAACCTAACCTAACCTAACCTAACCTAACCTAACCTAACCTAACCTAACCTAACCTGAAGTACGATGTCCCGCGCCTCAGCATGGGCGGGATAGACATTGGAATGTCCAACGAGATCAAAATCCTGGGGCTCACCATAGATCACGCACTCACCTTTAACACACACGTCTCCAACATATGCAGTAAGGCCATCGCCATCTACCGGAAGCTGGCGCGGATGGCCCGGATCAGCTGGGGGCTTCACCCCGAGGTGATTCGGACGATCTACACCGCGGCCGTGGAGCCGACGATGTTGTACGCAGCCAGTGCTTGGCACACATCGGTGAAAAAGCTTTGTGTCCAAAAACAACTGAACGTGGTACAGCGCGGTTTCGCCCAAAAGCTGTGCAAGGCATATCGCACGGTCTCTCTGAACTCGGCGCTGGTCTTGGCTGGTCTACTCCCTCTGGACCTCAGAGTTCGCGAGGTGGCCTCATTGTATGAGGCCAAGAGAGGGGTGGGCCAGTCATGGCTGGGAGACTGGGAGGTCGAGCGAATGTCCCCAGCAATAGAGGCACCTCACCCCGCGAAGCATGCGTCCTTGGGGTTCACCAGTCTGGTAGACGAGGGGCAGCTGGAGGATGCAAACCGTTTTGAGGTGCGCATCTTCACGGATGGGAGCAAGATTGAGGGCCGAGTCGGCGCTGCCCTATCGTTTTGGAATAGGGAGACCGAAACCAAGGCCCTCAAACTTGCTCTCTCGCCCCATTGCACCGTATACCAGGCCGAGCTCCTGGCGTTATGCAAAGCGGCCAGTGAGATCCTCAGGCGAGGCGCGTCCACGTTCGGCGTCTTCAGCGACAGCAGAGCCGCTCTCTTGACGGTTATAAACCGTCATGCCCTCCATCCCCTGGCAGTGCAAGCCAGAGCCGCAATCCATCTTGGCAGGGCCCAGGGTAGGGAGATATCCTTATTCTGGGTCAAGGCCCACGCAGGATTGGAGGGTAACGAGCGAGCGGATGAACTCGCAAAGGAAGCGGCTCTGAAGTTGAAGAAGGCACCGGACTACGGTCTGTACCCGGTTTCATTCGTGAAGCGTCTCCTACGCCAGGGCACGCTTGACGAATGGAACAAGAGGTACAGAGAGGGCGAGAAGGCCTCCGTTACAAAGCTTTTTCTCCCATGTGCAGTGGAAGCGTACAGCATCGTCCGCAAGATGGCGATCGCCGGCCCCACGACCCAGCTGTTGACGGGGCACGGTGGGTTCGCCGCATACTTGACACGGTTCAAGTGTAAGGAGGACCCATCGTGCGCCTGCGAGCCGGGCGTCGATGAGACGGTCGTCCATCTCCTGCTGGACTGCCCCATACACGCGTTAGACCGCTTAAATCTGGAGACAGACACTGGGGTAGGGGTTACAGCGGAAAATCTGCCACACATGTTAAAAATGCAAAGAGACAAATTCCTAAAGTATGCCCATAAGATCATTAGGATTGTAAATATAAGAAACGGCAAAACAAATATTGTGTAACCAGTATTATAATTAATACGTGTATACAACAATAAACGAAATATGTAAATAAAAAGATTTGTCACAGTAGAATAAGTATATAACTGAAGTTATATATAAATGTGTTAGTAAATATTAAATATAAGAAAAGGCAGTTTAGAAAATAAAAAGTTATATGCCATGTAATAGATATAAGAGGAAAACCAAGTTTGTGAATTAGCATAAGAAGAAGCTGTAATATTGTCAATAAGTAAAGATATTGTTAATAAGTACAAGTTACATAAATAAATTAGAATATTGTAAGAACACTAAATTAAGAACTAAATGTAAGTATAAATAGAAAAATGTATATTTGTCTTTGGAAAAGTTAATAAATAAATAAAAAACTTAACCCCGTACCCCCCCCCAAACGGATGATACCCCACTTCCCAAGAATGAAAGGCTAGCATGAAAGTACGAGAGGCATAAAAGCGTGACGGGTATGGTACTAGAGGAATGAGAATAAAAGAGGATAGAATTAAGATTTAGATAGTTAGATAAAAGAATGAAAGGTCGGGAAAGCGTGGAAGTACGAGAAGCATACGTGCGAGAACTGGAATGAAAAAGAGAATTTGGGTGAAAGAGGAAATAGATTAGATAGGTTCGAGATGACGGGGAACCGGGGTGCTAAACCCGATTGATGGCAGAAGTGAAGGGGGCCGCTATAGGCGAGTCACTGGCGGAGCGAAGTCTCTTGCTGAAGTGCCCCTGCCCCCCGTCATCTCTTGAAGTAGTTAAGAGAGCCCCGCGGGGCTAGAGCTCACTATATATTTAGCTAGCTAGACAACTTTGTAAATTAGGCTCTGCCCACGGTAGAGATGTCAGAAAAAAAAAAAAAAAAAAAAAAAAAAAAAAAAAAAAAAAAAAAACCTAACCTAACCTAACCTAACCTAACCAGTCGCATTCTGACCTCTGAGCTGAAAGCCACGTTTTCGATTTGCTCCGTTACTAAAAAATTCAAAGTTGTGGGTTTTTTGCTACTTACCGAAGTGTCCGATACACCAAAAGTTGCGTCTCGGCGCCGCGCACACGCTGGAAGTGTCCAATTCAGCCGCACGTATCTGGGAAAAAAGTGAAAAGTGAAAAACCTCGTTTTTTAGGGGTTAAAGTGAAAATTTGCTCCACAAAATCTGTAATAAATCTGTGAAAAGTGACAAATCTGAAAAGTAAATTGTGTGTGCAAGTAGACCTCGGCGGCCCGCATCGGCCTGCAGTTGCAGTTTTTCCGGGAAACTATTAGTTTTTCCGGAAAATTGAAAACAAACTTTTCGCCACGTGCTCGTGTCAACACGTGCTTGCTGATCCCATCGCAGCAGCTACACCGTCTTCTGCAGGAAGAAAGAAGGTACCAAGGTCATCACTTTTTAGCAAAAATCCGATTTTTTCACCACATAGTTTTTAATTAATTTATATTTAAAGTTGCAAACTTTGCACTGAAATAGCAGCCAAACTAAGAAGATTTTCAAAAAAGCGCAACTGCTATCAGTTGCGCGCTTCTTCAAAGAACAGGACTACATAGTTGCAACATTTTTTAGATTTTTAGTGTGGGAGCCATAATTGAAAAACTGTTATTTTTACATTTTCAAAAAATTTTCAGGCTTTTTATGTGAAAAAATTTTGTGTTATTATTTTATTAGATAGAGCTACATTTACTCTATTTTTAGGCATTTTTTAAATAATTTTAGCTCTTGTGAGTTCGGAGCTGTCGATTTTTTAATGTTTTTTGCTTATTTATTAATAAATAATTAAAATCAATTCAGTTTGAGGGTGGGGTTGGCTTTAAACACCCCAAACTAGTGTTTTGAGGTCAAAACCAGGGGTCTCTAGCTTCAAAATTGAGAAATTGGAACATTTTGACAATTTTTTGTAAAAATTTTAAAACTTGTAAAAATTTTCAAATTGCGATAGCTCCTGAACTGTTAGGACTAGAGCTGCAGGATTTTGGGGTTTGGACAGCTCGGGTGAAGGGCTTTCACCTCACATAGGTCTGGGGGCGATTGGAGCGAAATTTTTATTTTCGCCCCAAACCCCTCCAGGGAGGTACCCGGGGAGGTGCTAAGACCGTAGAAGAAAGTCCGACGACCGTAGGTTGAATGGTTGCCGAGATATAGCTGTTCAAAATCTGGTTTTGACAGCTCGGCGGCCATTTTGTTTTTGGTTACACGTCCATAACTCCTGAACCTGTAGCCCTAGAAACGTAAATTTTTGGATTTAGGCTTGGGAGGTCGATATCCACCTGTTTCCTGAATTTCAGGAAAATCGGAGCGTCAAAATTTTGGGGTGCTGAAAATCATTCGGGTCGGTAGGGGAGGTTGAGCTGATCAAGGTAAGCCCAATCTTGACTGCTCTGCGACGTCTGGGACCGGAGCTACAGACGATCAAAGTTCGAGTTTGACAGCTCGGCCGCCATTTTGGAAAACTTTGATCGTCTGTAAAATTGGAACGGGGCGTCGTAGAGGGGTCTGGGTTTCTTTGGGGAGCTCAGCAGCCACTACTCTACCTGACTGGGGGGGATTGGGGGGGATTGGGGTCAAAAAATTTTCAGGCTCAAAAAAGGTTACCAGAGGATAGGTCTCGTCGCGCACATAGAGATAGACCCAAACACGGGCAGGATCGGACCAGTGGTTCCGGAGATACGAAGGTTGTAACAAATTGTAAAAATTTTGTAAATTTTTCCAAAAAATTTACAAACCGCGTAGCTCCGGAACCCCTTGGGCTGGGATAGCCGTGTTTGGGATTGTCGGATTGGGCTCGAGGAGGGCTATCAGCTGGGCCTACCTACGCGACTCTACATAGAGCGTGTAGCGATTTGGAACAAAATTATTATTTTTTTCGGCAAGTTTGGGGATTTTCAGCAAAATTAGGCAGGGGAGGACTCCGAGACAGGTGGAGCGACAATTAGAATAGGACAAATTTGGACTTTTGTCCAAATTTTCATAGAGTTAAGTTAGATTTTAGGACTTTAGATAAGACAAGCCCCTATTGGCAAACTATTTTGGAATTGACGTAGCTGTGCTACAAAGGAGAACGGTGTAGAGCTCTCCTACACTATTTTAATATAAGACAGCTCTAGATAGAGCATATTGTGAAGCCTTACATTTTATTCTTTTCTTTTTGACCCAATTTTATTATACCTTTACTTTTTTACAATATTTAAGCTTTTGCTTAAATTAATTATTTAACTCTCTATTGGACAAAAGTCCTATTGACTCTACATCGATTAAATTGACCAGCGACTGGAAGATAGGAATTATTTGTTGTTACATCGTCGGACACCGGCCGCTGGTAAGAGGTAAGGAGCAGTACCTGTGCAGTCACAACACACCCAGAACAGCACACACACACACACATACATAACACAATACACCCAACAACACACACACACACAGACACTCGCAAACAAGCACAACACACGCAATCAAACACACACACAAACACACACCACACACCACACAAACAATCCAGTAGGGTACCCTTTACATACCCTACGGATATCTACACTAACTTACCTCACACGCGGACTGGGGTACCCTTTACATACCCCATAAGCTTCACTTGACACTAGAGCCGACGAAGCATATCCTCCTACGATGTTTGTGTCTCAGCGTACACCAATTAAAAAGGTGGAGGAGGAAACAGCTCGCACGTCACCATCCAGGACGGTGACGAAAAAATCAATTGTACGACGGAGTCTAGAGACTTTTGAGGGAAAGGCGAGCACATCAAAATCATTATCCTCCGAAAGCCTCAATGCGGCAAACCCACTGAGACCGTCAAAGCGCCTGGAATACAGTCCGCCAAAAAACACCTTGCCATCAGATAGAACCGTAGATGCCGAAAAACCCAAAAAGGCTAAAACACCACAGCCCATTGAGCATAGCCCAATGACTGGGAAAGAATATCTCAGTAAAGCGGCACAGGCGGCTGACATGGCCAAGAAGGCAAAGGCCTCTCTCGGCCTGGCCAAAAATCTCCGCACGGAGATAAAGACGGACGTCACTCAGTGGCTAGATAAATTGGTAAACATCGTGAGACAGATGGAGACAGGGACGGAAAGGGTAGACAAAGTCTCGGTTGCCCCACCCAACCACGCGCCCGCCAAATCACCCGAGTTAGAGGTTCTGACAAAGAAACTGAACGAACACACAGAGATGCTCAGTAAAAATGCAGCACAGATGGCGGAGTTGCAAACCGCACTGCAAAAAAGCATCGAGGTACAGGAGAGACAGACCTACGCCAGAATAACAACTACCTCCTCAAGAGTGCCACAAATAAAACCCGCTTTACACTCAATTGCAATAACATCGGAAAAGGAGGAGGAGACTGGCGACCAAATTCTGGAAAGGGTGAGGAGAGCAGTGGATGCCAAGGAGGGCTGGATAAGAGTGGAAAGGGTGAGAAAGGCAAAGGACCGCAAGATCATACTTGGGTGTCCAACAGCAAAGGACAGGGACAGCGCACGAGCGAGACTGGAGAAGGAGAGACTCCTCGTTGAGGAGATCAAAAACAAGGACCCGATGGTGGTTCTAAGGGATGTCCTGAGCATCAATTCCGACGAAGAGGTGCTCAGGGCACTCCGGAAGCAAAATCGGGATGTCTTTGATGGCCTCAACAAGGAGGACGAACGTCTCTCAGTCAAGTTCCGGAAGAAGACGAGGAACCCCCACACAAGTCACGTGGTCCTAAATGTAGCTCCTAAGCTATGGAGAAGAATGACGGACATGGGCACTCTTCACGTAGACCTGCAGCGGGTGAGGGTGGCAGACCACTCACCACTAGTGCAGTGCTCGCGCTGCCTGGCGTACGGTCACGTGAGGAGGGTCTGTACGGAAACGGAAGATGTCTGTAGCCATTGTGGGGGACCACACTTAAAGGCGCACTGCGACAGCTGGATGGTTAATGCACTGCCATCTTGCAGAAACTGTCGCAAGGCAAAGATAGATAGAGTCGAACACAACGCCTTTAGCGAAGAGTGTCCCGTCAGACGGCGCTGGGAGTCCCTAGCCCGGTCAGCCGTAGCGTACTGCTAAGGGCAGCCAGGCAGCAAATACTATCTACCGCGTGTTCCAAGCAAACTTGCAGAAGCAGAAGATCGCGCAGCAGGAATTACTACTGGAAGCTGCAAACCGCAAAATAACAGCGGCCCTCATACAGGAACCCTGGACGGAAGGCAAGGCTCCAGTGATGAGGAGCTACCCAGGAGTCAGGATCTTCCAGAATAACGCGACTGGGGAGGACAGGGTCAAGGCAGCAATAGCTGTCTTCGACCCCAACATCGACGTAGTCCAACATCCCGAACTCACCACGAACAACATCTCAGTGGTGAGCCTCAAAACGGTCGCCTGGAAGATCACACTGGTCTCCTTCTACCTGGAGCCTAGCCAACCAATTGGCCCGTACCTGCTGGAACTAAAGAAAATTGCGGCCAAACCTGGAGTAGGAAAATTGATAATGGGGGGAGACGGGAATGCTTGGAACACGTGGTGGGGTAGTAGAAAAAACAACAATAGGGGCATAGAGCTGTTGGAAATGATAGACGAAATGGGCCTCCAGGTGCTCAACACGGGTAATACCCCCACATTCGACACAATTAGGGGTACTACAAGATTTACGAGCCACATTGACATTACAATCTGTAATGAGAAGGCTCTAAATCACGTGGTGAATTGGAAAGTCGAAGAGAATCTTACAGAATCGGATCACAATGGAATCACTTTCGGCATAAAGCTCAAAGGATCTAAAGGAACCGACATCGCGAGAACAACACGCAGATACAATACCCGAAAGGCTAACTGGGATGAGTTTCGGGGGGGTATGGCGGAGCTTAAGATGAGAGAGAACCTGACCGTCGAGAAGATAGAAGCCATTACGACAGCGAAGGAAATTGACGACGTAGTCGAGGGTTTCAGCCATATCATCACCGAGACATGCAGCAAAACCATCCCAGAAAAGGCTAAACATCAAAAGCTTTCGATTCCATGGTGGTCCGACGAACTAGCTAAACTGAAGAGAGATGTCACCACGAAAAGGAGACGCATTAGATACGCAGCACAGATACGGCGGGAAGCTGTCGTGAGAGAGTACCTGGAGAGCAAGGAGAGTTACGAGACTGAAGTCAAGAAAGCCCAAATATCTTCGTGGAAGAGTTTCTGCTGTAAGCAGGATAGGGAGGGAATGTGGGAGGGGATCTACAGAGTAATCGGGCGAACCGCCGGTAGAGCCGAGGATGTACTGTTGGAAGAAAATGGCGTGGCGCTGGACGAGAAAGGTTCAGCGGAACTACTAGCTCGGACTTTTTACCCTGAAGATAGGGAAGAGGAGGACACGGCCGAGCAAAAGATCGTCAGGGAAGACTCTATTGTGGTGGCGGGGGGACCGTGTGGAGAACCACACGATCCCCCTTTCACCCCACACGAGCTCGAAACAGCAATCCGGTCATTCAACCCAAAGAAGGCGCCCGGAGCTGACGGCTTCACCGCTGATATTTGCCGCCACGCCATCAGTACTGATCCAGAACTGTTCCTTGGACTCGCAAACAAGTGCCTCACACTGCATTATTTTCCGAAGGCCTGGAAAGAAGCGACGGTTGTGGCATTACGTAAGCCGGGCAAAGACAACTACTCGCAACCTAAGTCTTACCGACCAATTGGCCTCCTCCCGGTGCTGGGAAAGATCCTCGAGAAGATGATTATGTCGAGACTTCGACATCATCTGCACTCGAGGATCAGCCCCCACCAATACGGCTTCATGCCGCAAAGAAGCACCGAGGACGCCCTCTGTAACCTAATCCAGAACATCCGGACAAGGTTGGACCAGAAGAGGATAGTAACAATAGTGTCACTGGATATAGAGGGCGCCTTCGACAGCGCATGGTGGCCAGCCATCAAGATGCGGCTCGTCGAGGAGGCATGTCCGGAGGGACTTAGGAGAGTGCTCAATAGTTACATGAGTGACCGTCGGGTGCATGTGAGGTACGCGGGCAAGGAGCATACCGTAACAACTTGGAAGGGCTGCGTCCAGGGCTCTATCGGTGGTCCGATGCTCTGGAATCTCCTGCTGGATCCCTTGCTCCATGATCTCGAGAAAGGGGGCGATTATGTGCAGGCTTTCGCCGATGACGTCGTCCTGGTCTTTTGCGGGGAAACAGGGGGAGATATTGAGAGGCGTGCCAACGCCACCCTCGAACATGTTAAGGCGTGGGGTGACAGGCAAAAACTGAAATTTGCACCACATAAAACACACGCCATGGTTATAACAAAGAAGATGGTGTACGACACACCACGACTTAGCATGGGCGGGGTTGACGTTGGCATCAAAAATGAGATAAAGATTCTTGGCCTCACCATAGACGATAAATTAACCTTTAACTCCCACGTCAAAAACGTCTGTACAAAAGTTACCAATCTCCACAAGCAATTGACCAGGGCGGCAAAGGCGAGCTGGGGGCTGCATCCTGAAATTATACGAACAATATACACAGCGACCGTGGAGCCTATAGTGCTGTACGCGGCTGGCGCATGGGCGCCGGCGGTTGGGAAGCTGTGCATCAAGAAGAAGCTTAATTTTATACAGCGCAGTTTCGCACAAAAGATCTGCAAGGCATATCGCACGGTCTCCCTCAACGCGGCTTTGGTGCTGGCCGGTATATTGCCCCTTGACCTTCGAGTCAAGGAGGCCGCACTACTATACAGCATCCGAAGAGGCGAAACAATACCAGACCTGGCCGGGAGGGAGATCGAGCGAATGTCTTCGGTCGCGGAAAGTCCTCACCCCGCCGAACATATGAGCTTGGAGTTCTTCACCCTAGATAACACCGAACTTGACGAGCACTTTGACATTAAGATCTTCACAGACGGCAGCAAGATTGCGGGTAAAGTCGGAGCCGCACTTTCTTTTTGGAAAGATGGGGCCGAGACGAGAGCCCGCAAGCTTGGTCTGCCGTCATACTGCACGGTGTATCAGGCGGAACTCCTGGCCATATGCGAGGCAACGAGGATGATCCGAAGACACAACGCGACAAGCTTCGGGGTGTACAGCGACTCAACCGCGGCACTCCAGACGGTCATAAATCCCAGTCGTCTCCATCCCCTGGCGGTAGAAGCCAGGAGAAATATAACCGAAATTATATTCTCAGGCAAATATATACGTTTGTACTGGGTCAAGGCTCATGCGGGGATGGAGGGGAATGAGAGGGCTGACCGGCTGGCTAAAGAGGCAGCCTTGGGGACGAGGCGGGCACCAGACTATGACCTGTGTCCGATCTCATTCGTCAAGCGGCAGATCCGAATGGACACGCTTGGCGAATGGAATCGGAGATACGAGTCTGGCGAAACCGCCTCGACCACAAAGCTCTTCTTCCCAAACGCGGTGGACGCGTACAGGGCTATACGGAAGTTCACTCCAAGCAAACACACCACACAGGTCCTGTCGGGGCATGGTGGGTTCTCAGGGTATTTGACTCGATTCAAGTGCAAGGGGGACCCATCATGTCTCTGCGACTCCGAAACCGAGGAGACCATCCCTCACTTACTGGCGGAGTGCCCGGTTTTTTTTTTTTTTTTTTTTCGAGACACAGATACAATCTAGAGCAGCATATTAGTAAAGACGTAACAGTTATAAATTTCAAAGAAATAATAGCGGGAAAATATAGAGATAGGTTCTTGAAATATTGTGTAGATATATGTAAGGCTATAAACGATAGGAACAAAGTAGTATAAGAAGTAGCATTACTACAGCATAACATAAGTTATGCTGCTTGTAAAACAACCCTGGTAATAAATATAGAAACTGTAACACAGTATGTAAGAAACTAGAAATTAAGAAATTAGAGAAACTAAGAAAATATGGAATTATGGCAACCCACAACCCACTCTGGGAAAAGAATAAATTTAGGATAAATAGACTAAAAGACAAAAATGTTAAATAGAAATAAGTAATATTAAGAAACAAATTGTAAGAAAAGAAGGAAATGTTGGAAGGAGTGGATTACATTCATTTACCTAGTAGATTAAGATTATAACAGAAAATAAATATATACTTAGAAGAGAGACTAGCAGGCGTCCCACCTGAAAAATATATGAGGGAAGTATGAGAGAAAGAAAAGGTATGCGGAAAGATAGAGACCAGAGAAACAGAGAGAACTGGAATGAAATTATTATTGTAGGAAAGTCTCCGAATTGTAGACATCGGAGGATAGATAAGGTACACACCCAGCTATCCATGGTAGCTGGGCATAAAAAAAAAAAAAAAAAAAAAAAAAAAAAAAAAAAAAAAAAAAACCTAACCTAACCTAACCTAACCTAACCTAACCTAACCTAACCTAACCTAACCTAACCTAACCTAACCTAACCTAACCTAACCTAACCTAACCTGTCGCCGAGGAGGAGTCGGTGGGAGGCGGGTCGGGCCGGTCGCGGACCCCGCTCCCACCCAATCAGTGGAGGTTATGGACACTGCTCAATCCTAGATGTCCACATTCTCGGTCCTGCAGGCCAACGTCAGGCACTGCGCTGCGGCCCAGGATGTTTTGATCCAGTCCGTAGCGCAGTGGCAGACGACCGTGGCTGTAGTCGCCGAACCGTACGCGGTTCGTGCCCGCGATGATTGGGCCAGCGACCGCGACGGTGAGGTGGCTATCGTCTCCCAGCGGGGCGCCTTTGATCGGGTGTCCAAAGGACGAATGTGCGTCCTCGCGCTGCTGGGAGACGCTGCAGTGATCGGGGTGTACTGTCCGCCCAGGAAGACCCGTGCTCAATTCGAGCAGTTACTCGTTGAGCTCGGGGTTCTTGTGGCGGAAGCACACCCCACCCCGCTTGTCGTCGTCGGAGACTTTAACGCCCACTCTACGGCGTGGGGATCTCCGACGACGGACTTGCGGGGTGAGTTATTGGAGGATTGGGCGGTGTCCATGGGTCTGGTGCTGCTGAATCAGGGGACGGTCCCCACGTACGTGGGGGAGAACGGGAACACGTCTATCGTGGACGTGTCCTTCGCCAGTTCTGACCTGGCGAACCACGTACGTGGCTGGAGGGTGGTAACGGAGGTGGAGACGATGTCGGACCACCGGTATGTCCGGTTCGATATCGTCTCCCCCGCCCTGAGGGCTCAGGACCGTCCCCTGGCCGGTGAGGGCCCACGGTGGCGACTAAAATCGCTTAACCGGGAGCTGGCGGAAGAGGCGGCCATCGTCGAGCGATGGGCCGCGTTTGGCGGAAACCCGAACGTAGACGCGAGGTCGGAGCGGTTGTCCGAGGCTCTGACCCGCGTCTGCGATGCGGCGATGCGGAGGGCAGGATCAGTTCACCCGCGGCGGCGGGTGTACTGGTGGAACGACGACCTGGAGGGGCTGCGTGCTGCTAGTCACGCAGCCCAGCGTCGGTACACCCGCTACCGCGGTCGAAGGAACGGAAACCCTGTCCTCATGGAGGAGTTGCGCGCCGCATACCGGGACGCCCGAGCGGCCCTTCGCTCGGCAATCAAGGCCGCCAAAGATGAGTCGTGGAAGGTGTGGCTCGAGACGTTGAATGGAGATCCGTGGGGGCGCCCGTATAAGGCCGTGAGCGACAAACTCCGGCCTTATGCGCCCCCGCTTACCAGGTCTCTCGAGCCCACCTTCGTAACAGAGATCGTCAGCTCCCTCTTCCCTGCGCGGGAAGAGTGGGTCCCGCCGAGTATGGCAGCACCAGACAGAACGCCGGCTGACATGGAGGCGATCCCGCCCGTGTCCGATGCCGAGTTAGGGGCGGCGGTTCTCAAGCTCAAGTTGAGACACCGCGCCCCTGGTCCGGACGGCATCCCAGGGCGGGTCGTCGCCCTGGTCATGCCGGCGTTCGAAGAAGAGACGCTCTCCCTGATGTCGGAGTGTTTGGCGTCGGGTAGGGTCCCGCGAACGTGGAAGACGGGGAAGCTCGTGCTGCTTAAGAAGCACGGGCGCCCCGTCGAGTCGCCGTCGGCCTACCGCCCCATTGTTCTGCTCGGCGAGATGAGCAAGCTTTTCGAGCGGGTGCTCGCTGCTCGTCTCGTCGGGCACCTTGAGGGGGCGGGGCCCAATCTCGACGGCGGCCAGTACGGGTTCCGTCGCGGGCGGTCTACCCTGGACGCCATCTCCCGACTCAGGGACAGCGTCCAAGAGGCGGTCGGTCGGGGGGAGGTGTTGTTGGCGGTGTCGCTGGACATCGCGAACGCCTTCAACACCATCCCCTGGCAGACCATCGCCGAGGCGCTGAGGTACCACAAGGTCCCGTGGTACCTCAGGCGCGTCCTTGCGGACTACTTCGTGGACCGGGCCATCATCTACCCGGCCCGGTCGGGAATAGTCCGCAAGGAGATGTCGTGCGGTGTTCCACAGGGGTCGGTGCTTGGTCCGCTCCTGTGGAACATCGGCTACGACTGGGTCCTGCGCGGTGCAACTCTTACGGGAGTCGGCATTATCTGCTACGCCGACGACACCCTCGTCACCGCGCGGGGCCCAGAATTCAGGGACGCGAAGGTTCTGGCCACCGCGGGCGTTGCCCAGGTGGTCAGCCGCATCAGGGCGCTGGGACTCCAGGTGGCTCTCGAAAAGTCCGAGGCCGTGTTTTTCTACGGGCCTCGGCGGGGGCCACCTCGAGGTTCCAACATTGTGGTGAGCGGCACCCCCATCGCTATCGGGGAGACCATGAAGTACCTAGGATTGGTCCTCGATAGTCGATGGGGTTTCGTCGAGCACTTCCGGCGCCTGGCACCCAAACTGGTGTCATACGCCGGAAGGCTGGCGCGGCTGCTCCCCAATAAAGGGGGGCCGGAAAGTGCATGTCGCCGTCTCTATGACGGTGTAGTGCGCTCCAAGGCGCTCTACGGAGCGCCGATTTGGGCGGACGCTCTCTGCGCCAAAACCATCCCCCTGCTGCGGAGGCCGCAGCGGGTGATTGCGCAGAGGGCGGCGAGAGCGTACTGCACCGTCTCTTACGAGGCGGCGTGTCTTATTGGCGGAAGCCCCCCGTGGGACCTCGAGGCTGGAGTCCTCAAACGTGTGTACGAGGAAAGCGCCCTGGTGCGGAGTAATGGAGGTCGCCCACTCCCGGACGAGATCGATCGCTGGAGACAGTCTGCTCGCGACGATCTCTTCCGGAAGTGGGCCATTAGGTTGGAATGTCCCTCTGCGAGCGCGCGGCTCGTGGGGGCTGTCCGGCCCGTTCTTCGGCCTTGGGTAGAGAGGGCGCACGGTGCCCCGACGTACCACCTCACTCAGCTCCTCACAGGACATGGCTGTTTCGCCAAGTACCTGTGGGAGGTGGTGGGTGTGGAGTCGGACCCCGTGTGCCGTCACTGCCCAAGTGGCGCCGTGGACTCGGCAGAGCACACACTCGCCGAGTGCGCGGCGTGGGACGGGCCGCGTGTCGCCCTCACGGGCCGTGTTGGTGTCGATTTGTCGCTGCCGGCTGTGGTGCGAGCCATGGTCGGCAGCCAGGAGTGTTGGGCCGTCGTCACCTCTTTTGCCAGTGAGGTGATGGCGGCAAAGAGAGAGGAATTGCGGGTGCGGGAGCGTGCAGGTCAAACGCTCCCGCCTCGCCGTCCGGTTCGGGGGCGCCGCATGGCAGCTTTCGTGCGCGCCCCCGACTAGTGTTGTCCCGGTGGGTGGTGGTCGGGGGACCCCACCCACCGATGATCGCTTGGCGGAAGGCACCTCCCCGTGTTCCGGAGGTGCCTTATTGCCCGCCCGCTCGGCTGCTCTCTACCCCCTCTGCTTACAGAGGGGCGCTCGAGAGTGGTGCGATGCGGGCTTGTTTCTTCAGCTCCTTAGGGAGCTCCGGGGGGCAGACCATCTGGCCCCCCGAGGAGAGCCCCAACCCTACGGGGCATCCCTAGCCGGGTCGACGTAGAATCTTCAACTTCATATCCTTCGGCCCGGCTATAGGGTGAGTCGGAACACCGCGGGGTTTAGTGGGTAGGACGGTCCCTTCTTCCGGGACCGGTGAGTCCCACACACCGTCCCAGCTACCCCCGTAGCTGGGATGACGGTGCCTAAATGCATTCCCCGCGTCAACAAAAAAAAAAAACCTAACCTAACCTGGGGCGGGGCCCCAAGTGTTGTTCGTTTACGTCCACGTCGTCCGCCCTGGACCCCAACTTGACCACCGTAACGGAGTGGCAAGTTGGGTGACCGAATTTCGAACAGCTGGACTTGCGGCCATAAAAACTTTGAAGGATTTTGTTGAGCATGGATGCGAAAACTAAGAGTGAAGATGAGAGTGACGCGAAGGCGTCGAGGCCCGGGACTCCAACCCCGGGCGGGAGGGAATTGCGGGTGTCGTTGTCGCGCTGCGACACCCGCAATCCGCTCTCGGAAAGCGCGATTAAATGCGACTGGCAGCGGCTGTCGGACTCCGATAGCAGCTGCCAGTCAATGATGACGGTTTCCTCCCGTCCCTCCCCGACTCCCAGGTTGTGGCAGCGCAAGCGCTGCAACAGTAAAAGCCCTGGGGAGTCGGGCAGCGACGGTGAGGAGTCGGCTGGCCCCAGCACCATCAGGGGCCAGCCCGGTAAAAGAGGGCGTGGGCGCCCTCCAACGACCGGCCAGTATGTTGGCCTAGCCCAAGCCAGGGCAAACTATATTGCGGCCCAGGAACGCGAGCTCGAGCTCCAAGCGGAGGAAGAGCTCGCGCGGGACGAATTCCGGGCGAAGGAGGAGGAACGTCTGAGGCAGGAGGAGACGCGACGTTCCTTCCTCCGAAAATCCCCGACGCTGGAGGAGGCGTCGACGTCGGCAGCTGCTCCTGTCCTTAGGTGCGAGCAGCTGTCGAAGGCGGTAGAGGAGGCGGTGAAGGCGATCGATACGATCGCCTTCAAATCCTCCCGCCTGAAGGGCCAGAGCGTCCAGGGCCTGCGGAGTGCCGCCGGGTCGATCCTGGAGCATATGCGAGAGATGGCCTCCCTCAAGTGCAGCGACGAGGTCATGCGCTTGAAGGGAGAACTCGCGGCCGTGCGTGGCCAGATGGAGGAATTGAGGCGCCAGTTGAGCGCCGCTCCAACACCGTCGGCGGGGCTGTCGCGTGATGAGGTGCTGTACCTCATCGACGCGCGCCGCGCCGGCTTTGAGGATCGGCTGCTCCCGGCGCCTCGGTTGCGTCCTCCGCTCGCGGCGGATGCACGCAACGATGCCCGCATGGCCGGTGCTCCGGCACCTGGCGGTGCACCTGTCGCCCAGTCAACGGGCCCTTCCGCCGGCGCCTCGGCGCCCACACGCTCAAAGCGCAAGGCCGCTGGCGCCTCTGCCGCCGCGCCTCTACCTGCCGTCCCCTCCACATCTGTGGTGGAGGTGACGGAATCTGTTGTGGCCGTTCCGCCGGCCTCTTCTTCTTCTCCCTCAAAGGGGAAGAAGAACAAAAAGACAAGGAGGAGCGCCGCGGCGCGTGAAGTGGAGGCGACGCGCAGAGAGCGCCAGTCGGCCTCAACCCAACCGGCCCCGGCTTCCACGTCTCAGTCCCAAACTGAGACGTGGAACAACGTCGTCAAGCGGCCGAAGAAACCCGCTAATGCGCCCGCTAGGGCACCCGCGAAGCCAGGCGCAAAGAAGAGCGCCCCGAATCTCCGCTCACCGCGAACCGCAGCGGTGGTTATTACGCTGCAGCGGGAGGCGGAGGTTCGGGGCGTGACATACGCCGAAAAGCTTGCCGAGGCTGAGAGGTCAATCGACCTTAAAAGCCTCGGCATCGACGGCCTGCGCTTCCGCACTGCAGCCACCGGGGGACGTATCCTCGAGGTGGCTGGTGCGGAGAGGAGCGCGAAAGCGGACGCATTAGCGGAAAAACTAAGGCAGTCCCTCGGCGACGACGTCCGTATCGCCAGGCCGGAGAAGTGCGCGGAGCTGCGCATCTCCGGTCTCGGCGATTCAGCGACGAAGGAGGTTGTGGCGCGGGTGGTGGCGGACGTTGGAGGTTGCGCCATCACCAGCGTCGTTGTCGGGGCTATCGTCCGCCAGGCAAGCAGAGAAGGCACGGCGTGGGTGAAGTGCCCCGTCGCGGCGGCCAAACTTTTAACTGATGGCCGCCCCGTAGTGATTGGTTGGACCCGCGTCCGTGCGGTGCTTTTGGAGTCCAGGCCGCAGCGATGCTTCCGCTGCCTAGATGTGGGGCACGTGGGGGCCAGGTGTGCTGCGGGAGTTGACCGCAGCGCCCTGTGCTTCCGCTGCGGGCAGCCCGGCCACAAATCGGCCGGCTGCAACGCGGATCCGCACTGCCCCGTGTGTGCGGCGGCGGGAGAGGCCGCTGCGCACCGCCTGGGCGCCAAGGCTTGCCTGGCGGCGTCAAAGAAACGACGTCGTCGCCGAGGAGGAGTCGGTGGGAGGCGGGTCGGGCCGGTCGCGGACCCCGCTCCCACCCAATCGTTGGAGGTTATGGACACTGCTCAATCCTAGATGTCCACATTCTCGATCCTGCAGGCCAACGTCAGGCACTGCGCTGCGGCCCAGGATGTTTTGATCCAGTCCGTAGCGCAGTGGCAGACGACCGTGGCTGTAGTCGCCGAACCGTACGCGGTTCGTGCCCGCGATGATTGGGCCAGCGACCGCGACGGTGAGGTGGCTATCGTCTCCCAGCGGGGCGCCTTTGACAGGGTGTCAAAAGGACGAATGTGCGTCCTCGCGCTGCTGGGAGACGCTGCAGTGATCGGAGTGTACTGTCCGCCCAGGAAGACCCGTGCTCAGTTTGAGCAGTTACTCATTGAGCTCGGGGCTCTTGTGGCGGAAGCACACCCCACCCCGCTTCTCGTCGTCGGGGACTTCAACGCCCACTCTACGGCGTGGGGATCTCCGGCGACGGACTTGCGGGGTGAGTTATTGGAGGACTGGGCAGTGTCCATGGGTCTGGTGCTGCTGAACCAGGGGACGGTCCCCACGTACGTGGGGGAGACTGGGAACAGGTCCATCGTGGACCTGTCCTTTGCCAGTTCTGGCCTGGCGAACCACGTACGTGATTGGAGGGTGGTCACGGAGGTGGAGACGATGTCGGACCACCGGTATGTCCGATTTGACATCGTCTCCCCCGCCCTGAGGACCCACGATCGTCCCCTGGCCGGTGAGGGCCCACGGTGGCGCTTAAAAACGCTGAACCGGGAGCTGGCAGAAGAGGCGGCCATCGTCGAGCGATGGGCCGCGTTTGGCGGAAACCCGAGCGTGGACGCGAGGTCGGAGCGGTTATCTGAGGCTCTGACTCGCGTCTGCGATGCGGCGATGCGAAGGGCAGGGTCTGTCCAGCCGCGGCGGCGGGTGTATTGGTGGAACGACAACCTTGAAGGGCTGCGTGCTGCTAGTCACGCAGCCCAACGAAGATACACCCGCTACCGCGGTCGTAGGGCCGGAAACCCTGTCCTCGTGGAGGAGTTGCGCGCCGCATACCGGGACGCCCGAGCGGCCCTTCGCTCGGCGATCAAGGCCGCCAAAGACGAGTCGTGGAAGGTGTGGCTCGAGACTTTAAATGGAGATCCGTGGGGGCGCCCGTATAAGGTCGTGAGCGACAAACTCCGGCCTTATGCGCCCCCGCTCACCAGGTCTCTCGAGCCCACCTTCGTGAATGATGTTGTCAGCTCCCTCTTCCCTGCGCGGGAAGAGTGGGTCCCGCCGAGCATGGCGGCACCAGACGGAACGCCGGCTGACACGGAGGCGATCCCGCCCGTGTCCGATGCCGAGTTGGGGGCGGCGGTTCTCAAGCTCAAGTTGAGACACCGCGCCCCCGGTCCGGACGGCATCCCAGGGCGGGTCGTCGCCCTGGTCATGCCGGCGTTCGAAGAAGAGACGCTCTCCCTGATGTCGGAGTGTTTGGCGTCGGGTAGGGTCCCGCGAACGTGGAAGACGGGGAAGCTCGTGCTGATCAAGAAGCACGGGCGCCCCGTCGAGTCGCCGTCGGCCTACCGCCCTATTGTTCTGCTCGGCGAGATGAGCAAGCTTTTCGAGCGGGTGCTCGCTGCTCGTCTCGTCGGGCACCTTGAGGGGGCGGGGCCCAACCTCGACGGCGGCCAGTACGGGTTCCGTCGCGGGCGGTCTACCCTAGACGCCA